>OW569417.2:69967522-72390517 GCA_937662695.2 Halyzia sedecimguttata
GAGAATCTTGCAACGCTAAGAGAACCTTAAGAGGATCTGAATAGATAGTAAAAGGTATTATAGTTTTCGATTTCAAATATCGGGCCATCAGAGACGCATTTTCAGTGCAACTTTTTCAGTATTATCTGTATTGAGAATCATGCCACGTTGAAAGAACCTCAAAAGTATCTGAATGGGTAGTAAACGATATAATAAGACTCGGTTTCGATGATCAGGCCATCAGGGACGCATTGGCATTGTACTGAGAATAATGCCACGTTAAAAGAACCTTAAAAGGATCTGAATAGATATTTGAAGATATTATAATTTTCGGTTTCAATGATCAGGCCATGAGGGAAGCATTTGCAGTGGAAGTTTTTCAGTAATATCTTCATTGAGATTCACACTTCGTTGAAAGTCTCGTAAAAGGATCGGAATAGATAGTAAAGGGTATTGAAATACTCGGTTTCAAATATCGGGCTATCACAGGCGCTTTGGCAGTGGAACTTTGTCAGTAATATCTGTATTGAGCATCATGCCACGTTAAAGATCCCTAAAAGTATACGAATGGATAGTAAACGATAAAATAAGACTCGGTTTCAAACATCCAGTCATTAGGGACGTGTGAGCTGTGAAACTTTCTCAGTAATATCTTTATGGAGTATCACACCACGTTGAAGGATCCGTAAAAGGATCTGAATGGATAGTAGAAGATACATGTTTCGAAGTAGATGTTTCGAATATCCGGCCATCAGAAACGCCCTGCTAGTTTAACTTCTTCAGTACTTCTTGGAGTTGGAGTTGGAGTTGGAGTTGGAGTTGGAGGTGGAGGTGGAGTTGGAGTTGGAGTTGGAGTTGGAATTGGAGTTGGAGTTGGAGTTGGAGTTGGAGTTGGAGTTGGAGTTGGAGTTGGAGTTGGAGTTGGAGTTGGAGTTGGAGTTGGAGTTGGAGTTGGAGTTGGAGTTGGAGTTGGAGTTGGAGTTGGAGTTGGAGTTGGAGTTGGAGTTGGAGTTGGAGTTGGAGTTGGAGTTGGAGTTGGAGTTGGAGTTGGAGTTGGAGTTGGAGTTGGAGTTGGAGTTGGAGTTGGAGTTGGAGTTGGAGTTGGAGTTGGAGTTGGAGTTGGAGTTGGAGTTGGAGTTGGAGTTGGAGTTGGAGTTGGAGTTGGAGTTGGAGTTGGAGTTGGAGTTGGAGTTGGAGTTGGAGTTGGAGTTGGAGTTGGAGTTGGAGTTGGAGTTGGAGTTGGAGTTGGAGTTGGAGTTGGAGTTGGAGTTGGAGTTGGAGTTGGAGTTGGAGTTGGAGTTGGAGTTGGAGTTGGAGTTGGAGTTGGAGTTGGAGTTGGAGTTGGAGTTGGAGTTGGAGTTGGAGTTGGAGTTGGAGTTGGAGTTGGAGTTGGAGTTGGAGTTGGAGTTGGAGTTGGAGTTGGAGTTGGAGTTGGAGTTGGAGTTGGAGTTGGAGTTGGAGTTGGAGTTGGAGTTGGAGTTGGAGTTGGAGTTGGAGTTGGAGTTGGAGTTGGAGTTGGAGTTGGAGTTGGAGTTGGAGTTGGAGTTGGAGTTGGAGTTGGAGTTGGAGTTGGAGTTGGAGTTGGAGTTGGAGTTGGAGTTGGAGTTGGAGTTGGAGTTGGAGTTGGAGTTGGAGTTGGAGTTGGAGTTGGAGTTGGAGTTGGAGTTGGAATTGGAGGTGGAGTTGGAGTTGGAGTTGGATTTGGAGTTGGAGGATCTGAATAGATAGTAAAAAATATTATAAAACTCGGTATCAAAGATCAGTAAATCAGGGACGCATTGGCAGTAGAACATTTTCAGTAATATTTTCATTGAGAATCACACCACGTTGAAAGATCCTTAAAAGGATCTGAATAGAAAGTAAGAGGTATTATAATACTCAGTTTCAAATATCGGGCCATCAAAGGCGCTTCGGCAGTGGACATTTTTCAGTAATATCTGTATTGAGAATCATGCAGCATTGAAGGATCACTAAAAGTATCTGAGTGGATATTAAACGATATAATAATACACGGTTTCAAACATCCATTCAGCAGAAACGCGTGATCAGTGGAACTTTCTCAGTAATATCTTTATTGAGAATCACACTACGTTCAAAAATAGGTAAAAGGATCTGAATGGAATGTAGAAGATATAATAATACTATGTTTCGAATATCCTGTCAGCAGAAATGCCCTGGCAGGTTAACTCTTCAGTACTATCTGTATTGAGAATCTTGCAACGCTAAGAGAACCTTAAGAGGATCTGAATAGATAGTAAAAGGTATTATAGTTTACGATTTCAAATATCGGGCCATCAGAGGCGCATTTTCATTGCAACTTTTTCAGTATTATCTGTATTGAGATTCACAACACGTTGAAAGTCTCGTAAATGGATCGGAATAGATAGTGAAGGGTATTAAAATACTCGGTTTCAAATATCGGGCTATCACAGGCGCTTTGGCAGTGGAACTTTTCAGTAATATCTGTATTGAGCATCATGCCACGTTAAAGATCCCTAAAAGTATACGAATGGATAGTAAACGATAAAATAGGACTCGGTTTCAAACATCCAGTCATTAAGGACGTGTGAGCTGTGAAACTTTCTCAGTAATATCTTTATGGAATATCACACCACGTTGAAGAATCCGTAAAAGGATCTGAATGGATAGTAGCAGATACAATAATACTATGTTTCGAACATCCGGCCATCAGAAACGCCCTGGCAGTTTAACTTCTTCAGTACTTCTTGGAGTTGGAGTTGGATTTGGAATTGGAGTTGGAGTTGGAGTTGGAGTTGGAGTTGGAGTTGGAGTTGGAGTTGGAGTTGGAGTTGGAGTTGGAGTTGGAGTTGGAGTTGGAGTTGGAGTTGGAGTTGGAGTTGGAGTTGGAGTTGGAGTTGGAGTTGGAGTTGGAGTTGGAGTTGGAGTTGGAGTTGGAGTTGGAGTTGGAGTTGGAGTTGGAGTTGGAGTTGGAGTTGGAGTTGGAGTTGGAGTTGGAGTTGGAGTTGGAGTTGGAGTTGGAGTTGGAGTTGGAGTTGGAGTTGGAGTTGGAGTTGGAGTTGGAGTTGGAGTTGGAGTTGGAGTTGGAGTTGGAGTTGGAGTTGGAGTTGGAGTTGGAGTTGGAGTTGGAGTTGGAGTTGGAGTTGGAGTTGGAGTTGGAGTTGGAGTTGGAGTTGGAGTTGGAGTTGGAGTTGGAGTTGGAGTTGGAGTTGGAGTTGGAGTTGGAGTTGGAGTTGGAGTTGGAGTTGGAGTTGGAGTTGGAGTTGGAGTTGGAGTTGGAGTTGGAGTTGGAGTTGGAGTTGGAGTTGGAGTTGGAGTTGGAGTTGGAGTTGGAGTTGGAGTTGGAGGATCTGAAGAGATAGTAAAAGATATTATAAAACTCGGTATCAAAGATCAGTCCATCAGGGACGCATTGGCAGTATAACATTTTCAGTAATATTTTCATTGAGAATAACACCACGTTGAAAGATCCTTAAAAGGATCTGAATAGTAAGTAAAAGTATTATAATACTCGGTTTCAAATATCAGGCGCTTCGGCAGTGGACATTTTTCAGTAATATCTGTATTTAGAATCACGCTTCGGCAGTGGACATTTTTCAGTAATATCTGTATTGAGAATCATGCCGCATTGAAGGATCACTAAAAGTATCTGAGTGGATATTAAACGATATAATAATACACGGTTTCAAACATCCATTCAGCAGAAACGCGTGATCAGTGGAACTTTCTCAGTAATATCTTTATTGAGAATCACACTACGTTCAAAAATAGGTAAAAGGATCTGAATGGAATGTAGAAGATATAATAATACTATGTTTCGAAAATCCTGCCATCAGAAATGCCCTGGCAGTTTAACTCTTCAGTACTATCTGTATTGAGAATCTTGCAACGCTAAGAGAACCTTAAGAGGATCTGAATAGATAGTAAAAGGTATTACAGTTTTCGATTTCAAATATCGGGCCATCAGAGGCGCATTTTCAGTGCAACTTTTTCAGTATTATCTGTATTGAGAATCATGCCACGTTGAAAGAACCTCAAAAGTATCTGAATGGATAGTAAACGATATAATAAGACTCGGTTTCAAAAATCAGGCCATCAGGGACGCATTGGCATTGTACTGAGATTAATGCCACGTTGAAAGAACCTTAAAAGGATCTGAATAGATAGTTGAAGATATTATAATACTCGGTTTCAATGATCAGGCCGTGAGGGAAGCATTTGCAGTGGAAGTTTTTCAGTATTATCTTCATTGAGATTCACACTACGTTGAAAGTCTCGTAAAAGGATCGGAATAGATAGTAAAGGGTATTGAAATAATCGGTTTCAAATATCGGGCTATTACAGGCGCTTTGGCAGTGGAACTTTGTCAGTAATATCTGTATTGAGCATCATGCCACGTTAAAGATCACTAAAAGTATACGAATGGATAGTAAACGATAAAATAAGACTCGGTTTCAAACATCCAGTCATAAGGGACGTGTGAGCTGTGAAACTTACTCAGTAATATCTTTATGGAGTATCACACCACGTTGAAGGATCCGAAAAAGGATGTGAATGGATAGTAGAAGATACAATAATACTATGTTTCGAATATCCGGCCATCAGAAACGGCCTGGCAGTTTAACTTCTTCAGTACTTCTTGGAGTTGGAGTTGGAGTTGGAGTTGGAGTTGGAGTTGGAGTTGGAGTTGGATTTGGAGTTGGAGTTGGAGTTGGAGGATCTGAATAGATAGTAATAGATATTATAAAACTCGGTATCAAAGATCAGTCCATCAGGGACGCATTGGCAGTAGAACATTTTCAGTAATATTCTCATTGAGAATCACACCACGTTGAAAGTTTCTTAAAAGGATCTGACTCCAACTCCAACTCCAACTCCAACTCCAACTCCAACTCCAACTCCAACTCCAACTCCAACTCCAACTCCAACTCCAACTCCAAGAAGTACTGAAGTAGTTAAGCTGCCAGGGCGTTTCTGATGGCCGGATGTTCGAAACATAGTATTATTGTATCTTCTACTATCCATTCAAATCCTTTTACGGATCCTTCAACGTGGTGTGATACTCCATAAAGATATTACTGAGAAAGTTTCACAGCTCACACGTCCCTAATGACTGGATGTTTGAAACCGAGTCTTATTTTATCGTTTACTATCCATTCGTATACTTTTAGGGATCTTTAACGTGGCATGATGCTCAATACAGATATTACTGACAAAGTTCCACTGCCAAAGCGCCTATGATAGCCCGATATTTGGAACCGAGTATTTTAATACCCTTCACTATCTATTCCGATCCTTTTACGAGACTTTCAACGTGTTGTGAATCTCAATGAAGATATTACTGAAAAACTTCCACTGCAAATGCGTCCCTCATGGTCTGATCATTGAAACCGAGTTTTATCATATCTTCAACTATCAATTCAGATTCTATTAAGGTTCTTTTAACGTGGCATTATTCTCAGTACAATGCCAATGCGTCCCTGATGGCCTGATCTTTGAAACCGAGTCTTATTATATCGTTTACTATCCATTCAGATACTTTTGAGGTTCTTTCAACGTGGCATGGTTCTCAATACAGATAATACTGAAAAAGCGCCTCTGATGGCCCGATATTTGAAATCGAAAACTATAATACCTTTTACTATCTATTCAGATCCTTTTAAGGTTCTCTTAGCGTTGCAAGATTCTCAATACAGATAGTACTGAAGAGTTAATCTGCCAGGGCATTTCTGATGGCAGGATATTCGAAACATAGTATTATTATATCTTCTACATTCCATTCAGATCCTTCTACCTATTTTTGAACGTAGTGTGATTCTCAATAAAGATATTACTGAGAAAGTTCCACTGATCACGCGTTTCTGCTGAATGAATGTTTGAAACCGTGTATTATTATATCGTTTAATATCCACTCAGATACTTTTAGTGATCCCTCAATGCGGCATGATTCTCAATACAGATATTACTGAAAAATGTCCACTGCCGAAGCGCCTCTGATGGCCCGATATTTGAAACCGAGTATTATAATACCTTTTACTCTCTATTCAGATCCTGTTAAGGATCTTTCAACGTGGTGTGATTCTCAATGAAGATATTACTGAAAATGTTCTACTGCCAGTGCGTCCCTGATGGACTGATCTTTGATACCGAGTTTTATAATATCTTTTACTATCTATTCAGATCCTCCAACTCCAACTCCAACTCCAACTCCAACTCCAACTCCAACTCCAACTCCAACTCCAACTCCAACTCCAACTCCAACTCCAACTCCAACTCCAACTCCAACTCCAACTCCAACTCCAACTCCAACTCCACCTCCAACTTCAACTCCAACTCCAACTCCAACTCCAAGAAGTACTGAAGAAGTTAAACTGCCAGGGCGTTTCTGATGGCCGGATATTAGAAACATAGTATTATTGTATCTTCTACTATCCATTCAGATCCTTTCACGGATCCTTCAACGTGGTGTGATACTCCATAAAGATATTAATGAGAAGGTTTCACAGCTCACACGTCCCTAATGACTGGATGTTTGAAACCGAGTCTTATTTCATCGTTTACTATCCATTCGTATACTTTTAGGGATCTTTAACTTGGCATGATGCTCAATACAGATATTACTGACAAAGTTCCACTGCCAAAGCGCCTGTGATAGCCCGATATTTGAAACCGAGTATTTCAATACCATTTACTATCTATTCCGATAATTTTACGAGACTTTCAACGTAGTGTGAATCTCAATGAAGATATTACTGAAAAACTTCCACTGCAAATGCATCCCTCATGGCCTGATCATTGAAACCGAGTATTATAATATCTTCAACTATCTATTCAGATCCTTTTAAGGTTCTTTTAACGTGGCATTATTCTCAGTACAATGCCAATGCGTCCCTGATGGCCTGATCTTTGAAACCGAGTCTTATTATATCGTTTACTATCCATTCAGATACTTTTGAGGTTCTTTCAACGTGGCATGATTCTCAATACAGATAATACTGAAAAAGTTGCACTGAAAATGCGCCTCTGATGGCCCAATATTTGAAATCGAAAACTATAATACCTTTTACTATCTATTCAGATCCTCTTAAGGTTCTCTTAGCGTTGCAAGATTCTCAATACAGATAGTACTGAAGAGTTAAACTGCCAGTGCATTTCTGATGGCAGGATATTCGAAACATAGCATTATTATATCTTCTACATTCCATTCAGACTTTTTTACCTATTTTTGAACGTAGTGTGATTCTCAATAAAGATATTACTGAGAAAGTTCCACTGATCACGGGTTTCTACTGAATGGATGTTTGAAACCGTGTATTATTATATCGTTTAATATCCACTCAGATACTTTTAGTGATCCTTCTATGCGGCATGATTCTCAATACAGATATTACTGAAAAATGTCCACTACCGAAGCGTGATTCTCAATACAGATATTACTGAAAAATGTTCACTGCCGAAGCGCCCGGTATTTGAAACCGAGTATTATAATACCTTTTACTTTCTATTCAGATCCTTTTAAGGATCTTTCAACGTGGTGTGATTCTCAATGAAAATATTACTGAAAATGTTCTACTGCCAATGCGTCCCTGATGGACTGATCTTTGATACCGAGTTTTATAATATCTTTTACTGTCTATTCAGATCCTCCAACTCCAACTCCTACTCCAACCCCAACTCCAACTCCAACTCCAACTCCAACTCCAACTCCAAATCCAACTCCAACTCCAACTCCAACTCCAACTCCAACTCCAACTCCAACTCCAACTCCAACTCCAACTCCAACTCCAACTCCAACTCCAACTCCAACTCCAACTCCAACTCCAACTCCAACTCCAACTCCAACTCCAACTCCAACTCCAACTCCAACTCCAACTCCAACTCCAACTCCAACTCCAACTCCAAGAAGTACTGAAGAAGTTAAGCTGCCAAGGCGTTTCTGATGGCCGGATGTTCGAAACATAGTATTATTGTATCTTCTACTATCCATTCAGATCCTTTTACGGATCCTTCAACGTGGTGTGATACTCCATAAAGATATTACTGAGAAAGTTTCACAGCTCACACGTCCCTAATGACTGGATGTTTGAAACCGAGTCTTATTTTATCGTTTACTATCCATTCGTATACTTTTAGGGATCTTTAACGTGGCATGATGCTCAATACAGATATTACTGACAAAGTTCCACTGCCAAAGCGCCTGTGATAGCCCGATATTTGGAACCGAGTATTTTAATACCCTTCACTATCTATTCCGATCCTTTTACGAGACTTTCAACGTGTTGTGAATCTCAATGAAGATATTACTGAAAAACTTCCACTGCAAATGCGTCCTTCATGGTCTGATCATTGAAACCGAGTTTTATCATATCTTCAACTATCAATTCAGATTCCATTAAGGTTCTTTTAACGTGGCATTATTCTCAGAACAATGCCAATGCGTCCCTGATGGCCTGATCTTTGAAACCGAGTCTTATTATATCGTTTACTATCCATTCAGATACTTTTGAGGTTCTTTCAACGTGGCATGGTTCTCAATACAGATAATACTGAAAAAGTTGCACTGAAAATGCGCCTCTGATGGCCCGATATTTGAAATCGAAAACTATAATACCTTTTACTATCTATTCAGATCCTCTTAAGGTTCTCTTAGCGTTGCAAGATTCTCAATACAGATAGTACTGAAGAGTTAATCTGCCAGGGCATTTCTGATGGCAGGATATTCGAAACATAGTATTATTATATCTTCTACATTCCATTCAGATCCTTCTACCTATTTTTGAACGTAGTGTGATTCTCAATAAAGATATTACTGAGAAAGTTCCACTGATCACGCGTTTCTGCTGAATGAATGTTTGAAACCGTGTATTATTATATCGTTTAATATCCACTCAGATACTTTTAGTGATCCTTCAATGCGGCATGATTCTCAATACAGATATTACTGAAAAATGTCCACTGCCGAAGCGCCTCTGATGGCCCGATTTTGAAACCGAGTATTATAATACCTTTTACTTTCTATTCAGATCCTTTTAAGGATCTTTCAACGTGGTGTGATTCTCAATGAAAATATTACTGAAAATGTTCTACTGCCAATGCGTCCCTGATGGACTGATCTTTGAAACCGAGTTTTATAATATCTTTTACTATCTATTCAGATCCTCCAACTCCAACTCCAACTCCAACTCCAACTCCAACTCCAACTCCAACTCCAACTCCAACTCCAACTCCAACTCCAACTCCAACTCCAACTCCAACTCCAACTCCAACTCCAACTCCAACTCCAACTACAACTCCAACTCCAACTCCAACTCCAACTCCAACTCCAACTCCAACTCCAACTCCAACTCCAACTCCAACTCCAACTCCAACTCCAACTCCAACTCCAACTCCAACTCCAACTCCAAATCCAACTCCAACTCCAACTCCAACTCCAACTCCAACTCCAACTCCAACTCCAACTCCAACTCCAACTCCAACTCCAACTCCAACTCCAACTCCAACTCCAACTCCAACTCCAACTCCAACTCCAACTCCAATTCCAACTCCAACTCCAACTCCAACTCCAACTCCAACTCCAACTCCAACTCCAACTCCAACTCCAACTCCAACTCCAACTCCAACTCCAACTCCAACTCCAACTCCAACTCCAACTCCAACTCCAACTCCAACTCCAACTCCAACTCCAACTCCAACTCCAACTCCAACTCCAACTCCAACTCCAACTCCAACTCCAACTCCAACTCTAACTCCAACTCCAACTCCAACTCCACCTCCAACTCCAAGAAGTACTGAAGAAGTTAAACTGCCAGGGCGTTTCTGATGGCCGGATATTCGAAACATAGTATTATTGTATCTTCTACTATCCATTCAGATACTTTTACGGATCCTTCAACGTGGTGTGATACTCCATAAAGATATTAATGAGAAAGTTTCACAGCTCACACGTCCCTAATGACTGGATGTTTGAAACCGAGTCTTATTTTATCGTTTACTATCCATTCGTATACTTTTGGGGATCTTTAACGTGGCATGATGCTCAATACAGATATTACTGACAAAGTTCCACTGCCAAAGCGCCTGTGATAGCCTGATATTTGAAACCGAGTATTTCAATACCCTTTACTATTCCGATCCTTTTACGAGACTTTCAACGTAGTGTGAATCTCAATGAAGATATTACTGAAAAACTTCCACTGCAAATGCGTCCCTCATGGCCTGATCATTGAAACGGAGTATTATAATATCTTCAACTATCAATTCAGATCCTTTTAAGTTTCTTTTAATGTGGCATTAATCTCAGTACAATGCCAATGCGTCCCTGATGGCCTGATCTTTGAAACCGAGTCTTATTATATCGTTTACTATCCATTCAGATACTTTTGAGGTTCTTTCAACGTGGCATGATTCTCAATACAGATGATACTGAAAAAGTTGCACTGAAAATGCGCCTCTGATGGCCCGATATTCGAAATCGAAAACTATAATACCTTTTACTATCTATTCAGATCCTCTTAAGGTTCTCTTAGCGTTGCAAGATTCTCAATACAGATAGTATTTTTGAACGTAATGTGATTCTCAATAAAGATATTACTGAGAAAGTTCCACTGATCACGCGTTTCTGCTGAATGAATGTTTGAAACCGTGTATTATTATATCGTTTAATATCCACTCAGATACTTTTAGTGATCCTTCAATGCGGCATGATTCTCAATACAGATATTACTGAAAAATGTCCACTGCCGAAGCGCCTCTGATGGCCCGATATTTGAAACCGAGTACTATAATACCTTTTACTTTCTATTCAGATCCTTTTAAGGATCTTTCAAAGTGGTGTGATTCTCAATGGAAATATTACTGAAAATGTTCTACTGCCAATGCGTCCCTGATGGACTGATCTTTGATACCGAGTTTTATAATATCTTTTACTATCTATTCAGATCCTCCAACTCCAACTCCAACTCCAACTCCAACTCCAACTCCAACTCCAACTCCAACTCCAACTCCAACTCCAACTCCAACTCCAACTCCAACTCCAACTCCAACTCCAACTCCAACTCCAACTCCAACTCCAACTCCAACTCCAACTCCAACTCCAACTCCAACTCCAACTCCAACTCCAACTCCAACTCCAACTCCAACTCCAACTCCAACTCCAACTCCAACTCCAACTCCAACTCCAACTCCAACTCCAACTCCAACTCCAACTCCAACTCCAACTCCAACTCCAACTCCAACTCCAACTCCAACTCCAACTCCAACTCCAACTCCAACTCCAACTCCAACTCCAACTCCAACTCCAACTCCAACTCCAACTCCAACTCCAACTCCAACTCCAACTCCAACTCCAACTCCAACTCCAACTCCAACTCCAACTCCAACTCCAACTCCAACTCCAACTCCAACTCCAACTCCAACTCCAACTCCAACTCCAACTCCAACTCCAACTCCAACTCCAACTCCAACTCCAACTCCAACTCCAACTCCAACTCCAACTCCAACTCCAACTCCAACTCCAACTCCAACTCCAACTCCAACTCCAACTCCAACTCCAACTCCAACTCCAACTCCAACTCCAACTCCAACTCCAACTCCAACTCCAACTCCAACTCCAACTCCAACTCCAACTCCAACTCCAACTCCAACTCCAACTCCAACTCCAACTCCAACTCCAACTCCAACTCCAACTCCAACTCCAACTCCAACTCCAACTCCAACTCCAACTCCAACTCCAACTCCAACTCCAACTCCAACTCCAACTCCAACTCCAACTCCAACTCCAACTCCAACTCCAACTCCAACTCCAACTCCAACTCCAACTCCAACTCCAACTCCAACTCCAACTCCAACTCCAACTCCAACTCCAACTCCAACTCCAACTCCAACTCCAACTCCAACTCCAACTCCAACTCCAACTCCAACTCCAACTCCAACTCCAACTCCAACTCCAACTCCAACTCCAACTCCAACTCCAACTCCAACTCCAACTCCAACTCCAACTCCAACTCCAACTCCAACTCCAACTCCAACTCCAACTCCATTTCCAACTCCAACTCCAAATCCAACTCCAACTCCAACTCCAACTCCAACTCCAACTCCAACTCCAACTCCAACTCCAACTCCAACTCCAACTCCAACTCCAACTCCAACTCCAACTCCAACTCCAACTCCAACTCCAACTCCAACTCCAACTCCAACTCCAACTCCAACTCCAACTCCAACTCCAACTCCAACTCCAACACCAACTCAAACTCCAACTCCAACTCCAACTCCAACACGAACTCCAACTCCAACTCCAACTCCAACTCCAACTCCAACTCCAACTCCAACTCCAACTCCATCTCCAACTCCAACTCCAACTCCAACTCCAACTCCAACTCCAACTCCAACTCCAACTCCAACTCCAACTCCAACTCCAACTCCAACTCCAACTCCAACTCCAACTCCAACTCCAACTCCAACTCCAACTCCAACTCCAACTCCAACTCCAACTCCAACTCCAACTCCAACTCCAACTCCAACTCCAACTCCAACTCCAACTCCAACTCCAACTCCAACTCCAACTCCACCTCCAATTCCTACTCCAACTCCACCTCCAATTCCAACTCCAACTCCTAGAAGTACTGAAGAAGTTAAACTGCCAGGGCGTTTCTGATGGCCGGATATTCGAAACATAGTATTATTGTATCTTCTACTATCCATTCAGATCCTTTTACGGATCCTTCAACGTGGTGTGATACTCCATAAAGATATTACTGAGAAAGTTTCACAGCTCACACGTCCCTAATGACTGGATGTTTGAAACCGAGTCTTATTTTATCGTTTACTATCCATTCGTATACTTTTAGGGATCTTTAACGTGGCATGATGCTCAATACAGATATTACTGACAAAGTTCCACTGCCAAAGCGCCTGTGATAGCCCTATATTTGAAACCGAGTATTTCAATACCCTTTACTATCTATTCCGATCCTTTTACGAGACTTTCAACGAAGTGTGAATCTCAATGAAGATATTACTGAAAAACTTCCACTGCAAATGCTTCCCTCATGGCCTGATCATTGAAACCGAATATTATAATATCTTCAAATATCTATTCAGATCCTTATAAGGTTCTTTTAACGTGGCATTATTCTCAGTACAATGCCAATGCGTCCCTGATGGCCTGATCATTGAAACCGAGTCTTATTATATCGTTTACTACCCATTCAGATACTTTTGAGGTTCTTTCAACGTGGCATGATTCTCAATACAGATAATACTGAAAAAGTTGCACTGAAAATGCGCCTCTGATGGCCCGATATTTGTAACCGAGTATTATAATACCTTTTACTTTCTATTCAGATCCTTTTAAGGATCTTTCAACGTGGTGTGATTCTCAATGAAAATATTACTGAAAATGTTCTACAGCCAATGCGTCCCTGATGGACTGATCTTTGATACCGAGTTTTATAATATCTTTTACTATCTATTCAGATCCTTCAACTCCAACTCCAACTCCAAATCCAACTCCAACTCCAACTCCAACTCCAACTCCAACTCCAAGAAGTACTGAAGAAGTTAAACTGCCAGGGCGTTTCTGATGGCCGGATATTCGAAACATAGTATTATTGTATCTTCTACTATCCATTCAGATCCTTTTTCGGATCCTTCAACGTGGTGTGATACTCCATAAAGATATTACTGAGAAAGTTTCACAGCTCACACGTCCCTAATGACTGGATGTTTGAAACCGAGTCTTATTTTATCGTTTACTATCCATTCGTATACTTTTAGGGATCTTTAACGTGGCATGATGCTCAATACAGATATTACTGACAAAGTTCCACTGCCAAAGCGCCTGTGATAGCCCGATATTTGAAACCGAGTATTTCAATACCCTTTACTATCTATTCCGATCCTTTTACGAGACTTTCAACGAAGTGTGAATCTCAATGAAGATATTACTGAAAAATTTCCACTGCAAATGCTTCCCTCATGGTCTGATCATTGAAACCGAATATTATAATAATAATAATAATAATAATGACTTTATTCCATACCAAATAAAAAATTACAATATACACCAAAATATCAATTAAAAATCACAGGGCGGAGTTCAGATGG
This sequence comes from Halyzia sedecimguttata, assembly GCA_937662695.2. Taxonomy (NCBI): domain Eukaryota; kingdom Metazoa; phylum Arthropoda; class Insecta; order Coleoptera; family Coccinellidae; genus Halyzia; species Halyzia sedecimguttata. Next base: position 69,981,584 of record OW569417.2, read on the forward strand.
TTACAAAGCAAACTGCTTTGCAACCCCTGCTCTTCCACTCAAACCCTGAAGAAAAATAACACAAAAGTAATGGGTAATACAATCCAAGGTATTAATTATCAGTTACAACTAAAAAAAAAAAAAACAAATTTAAGAGTAAACATTCCAACCTTTATAATTCAATATATATTGAATTGCCATATATGCATACCAAAAAAGTAATTAATGATTTCTCTGACTGCACTGATCACTATAAACTAAATCCCAAACCTTAGCTTTGAAGGATGACACGGGAAGACTTTTAAGTCCAGTACCTATATACTTATTGTAAAATTTATAAATGGAGAAACTAAAAGATCTCTCAAATACTGACAATCTATGAGGAGGAGGGGATATAAGCCCTCTACTACGAGTGTTCAAATTATGGACGTCGGACCTGAAAGTTATCTTCCGATACAAATACGATGGTTTTCGAGACAATAAAATGCGATGGTAACAAACTAGAGCTCCCACCAAAAATCTGTTTCGCATATTCAACCACCTAACATCCACCAATTTATGGCTTATACGCTCAAATTTGCGTATTCCAAAAACAAATCTCAAGCAGGAATTCTGAATCCTTTGTACAGAGTTCAAAGTTGCTTGATCCACACAAGAGAAAAACACCTGCGAACAATAATTAAAATTGGACAGCACCAGGGAGTCGCAAACAGTTTTCTTTACCTCAACAGGCAAGACACTACGGTGAGGATATATCAACCTCAAGGCGTATAGAGAGCGCTTAATGCAACCCGCAATATGCAACCTATAACGAAAAGAATTGTCCATTATCAGACCAAGGTTACGAACGCTCTTAACAATAGGAATCTCATCACCTCCAATGAAAAAATGAACATCTTCACCCAACCTATCACATACAGACTGATTGCCGAAAAGTATCGCACAAGACTTACCGGGGTTAACCGATAAGTTGTGCTGCTCAGATATCCTCTGGATGGTCGCAAGATCATGATTTATTCTTCGAACACCTTCATCAACATCGCCAGCATCAAAACTTAGATAAAGTTGAGTATCATCAGCATAAAAGTGGGTGTTACAGAACTCAAGGAACTTCCAAAACATGTGGGTATAAATGATGAAAAGCAGAGGACCTAGTATGGATCCCTGTGGAACACCCACATGTATGGATAAAGGACCAGAAAGTGAACAATTTACCTTTACACGTTGGGTTCGGTTAGAAAGGTAGCTTTTAAGCAATAAAACTGAATCAACAGAGAATCCCACGAAAGAAAGCACAGCAATGAGCAAATCGTGCGAGATCGTGTCAAATGCTTTAGTATAGTCTAATAAGACCAACGCTGTAACCAAACCCCCATCCGAATTCAATAAAATATCGTCACTTATCTTAAGAAGAGCAGACGTACAACTGTAACCGCTACGAAAACCCGATTGAAACTCCGGGAGCACTTCATTATAATATCTTCAAATATCTATTCAGATCCTTTTAAGGTTCTTTTAACGTGGCATTATTCTCAGTACAATGCCAATGCGTCCCTGATGGCCTGATCATTGAAACCGAGTCTTATTATATCGTTTACTACCCATTCAGATACTTTTGAGGTTCTTTCAACGTGGCATGATTCTCAATACAGATAATACTGAAAAAGTTGCACTGAAAATGCGCCTCTGATGGCCCGATATTTGAAATCGAAAACTATAATACCTTTTACTATCTATTCAGATCCTCTTAAGGTTCTCTTAGCGTTGCAAGATTCTCAATACAGATAGTACTGAAGAGTTAAACTGCCAGGGCATTTCTGATGGCAGGATATTCGAAACATAGTATTATTATATCTTCTACATTCCATTCAGATCCTTTTACCTATTTTTGAACGTAGTGTGTTGGAGATGTCTCCTTATTTTAGATAAAACACTTTTGGTTGGCTTTTCGTTGTTTATTTGAAATGTTTTTCAAAATGTACATGTGAGATGTGAAGAGGTTATGTTTACTGTTTACGTTTATGAAACTGTCGACTGTCGACCTTGAGAATTGCGAAGAAAGAGAGAGAGCGTATGGATGTTTGTTGGGTTGTCAGCTTGGGTCACAGAATATTAAATTCAGATTCTATCTCAGCTGTTTGTGGCCTCAGCATTAAAAATAAATTTTTATAAACTTCGACAAATTCCCAACATTCCGCCCACCTTGAAACCTAGTGGTTTCAAAGAATTTACAATGAAATGTACAAATTTTGATGGAAATAAAACACAAAAATGTAATACAATGAATAAAACGAAACTAATTTTAAGAAGCATCCTCGGTTGGAAGCAAACACATTTTCTGAATGGATCGCATCACTTCACCATTTTGTGTTTTCACTAACACTACCCGAGTGAGTCCATCCGAACCAGGGAACAATTTTAGAACTCTGCCCATCTTCCATTTTAAAGGAGGGAGATTATCTTCTTTCAGAAGCACTAGAGCTCCTGCTTTGAGTTTTTCTTGACACCTTTTCCTCCATTTTGTTCGTTCTTGGAGGGTGGAGATGTACTCGATGGACCATCTAGACCAGAACCTTTGTAACGTCCGTGTTGCTTGCTGGTAATGATTCAGGCGATTGGTTTTTGTCTCCCCTAGGTTGGGCTCGGGTATTGCTGTCAGGGGTGCGCCAATTAGGAAGTGTCCTGGTGTGAGGGCATGGAAATCTTGTGGATCGGAGGAAATAGGGGTCAAAGGTCTTGAATTAAGACAAGCTTCAATTTGTGTTATTATTGTATGAAATGTTTCAAATGTTGGAGTGAAATTAACGTTGATTACTCTATGTAAGTGAAATTTAGCTGCCTTTACTGCAGACTCCCAGATACCACCTTGATGAGGTGATCTACTTGGAATGAAGCTCCACATAATTGAATCTGACGCTAAAGCGCTGCCTATGGTTTCATTTTCTTTAGATAGAAGCTTCAAGAATTCTTTCAATGAAGAATTAGCACCAATGTAGTTTGTGCCGTTGTCAGAGAATATTTTAACCGGTTTACCACGTCTGCTAATAAACCTTTTCAAACAGTTCAAAAAGGCATCTGAACTCATGTCATTCACAAGCTCTAAATGAGCAGCTTTCGTTGCAAAGCATATGAAAATATATATATATATATATATATTTAATGCAACGATAAGAGTCTATATTTCAAATATTTGTGAATTTCTTAAGGGTTATTGACTCAATTCAGGAGAATAATGGTTTTAACTATTTATTCTTTGCCAAGCTTTCGCATCAGTTTAATGCTTCTTCAGGGCTTCTACAAAATCATGGTTTAATGAAAAATATACAAACATTTACAAATGTTCACTCACCGAATGTGAGGTTTATAAAAAAAACCTGCATCACAGCTAGAAATAGACATTTAATAAAATTGACGTTCAATAAAACTATTGTCATGTTCCTACTGCCAACTTTTATTTTTTGGTTTTTTATTCATCTAGTGGGCCATCATAGAAATCCTCATGTCCAGACATTTCCAATAAATAGCTGTATATTGAGCTTAATTTGTTTGTGTCCGTTTTCTTGTTCATAGCATTTTCACTTTTATTTATCTGAATCATTTCATGGATGAGTCTTTTCTGATAATTTTTTTCTGTTTTTAATATTTTCACATTTTCAAAATCTACACGGTGGTCCATATTGTATGCATGTGTAGCTAGTGCACATCTTTCATGGTTTTTGGTTATGTCTGATTTGTGCAATGCCATCCTACTCTTGACCCATTGGGATGTTTGTCCAATATAACTTTTATCACAACTTGCACATTCCACCTGGTATACCACATTACTTTTTAAGGGTACAGGGATTGGATCTTTTATTTTGCTGTATAGATTTCCAACAGTTTTTGTATTATATACTGCAATTTTCACGTTTTCTTCTTTGAATATATTTTTTAATTTGTTTGTAAGGCCATTAATATTTGGGTATGATGCAAAAAGTATATTATCTGATGATAAATTTTGTCGATTTTCTTTATGTGTATTTGATGTTTCTTCTGCTGCATAAAGTAGCTTGTTTATCATTCCAATTGGATAGCCGTTTTGTCTTAGAATGTCTATTAAGTTTTTTATACCTTCTTGTTTGAAAGAGTCATGGCAAATTTTATTTATTCTATTCTTCATTTGTTTAATTATGTTAATTTTTACATTTAAGCTGTGATTTGAATTGAAGTGAATGATCTTATTGGATACCAAAGTAATAAGACAAAACAACAGGGTAAAATTGAAGTGGTATAGGAAAGATACACATTCCAATAAGATCATTCACTTCAATTCAAATCACAGCTTAAATGTAAAAATTAACATAATTAAACAAATGAAGAATAGAATAAATAAAATTTGCCATGACTCTTTCAAACAAGAAGGTATAAAAAACTTAATAGACATTCTAAGACAAAACGGCTATCCAATTGGAATGATAAACAAGCTACTTTATGCAGCAGAAGAAACATCAAATACACATAAAGAAAATCGACAAAATTTATCATCAGATAATATACTTTTTGCATCATACCCAAATATTAATGGCCTTACAAACAAATTAAAAAATATATTCAAAGAAGAAAACGTGAAAATTGCAGTATATAATACAAAAACTGTTGGAAATCTATACAGCAAAATAAAAGATCCAATCCCTGTACCCTTAAAAAGTAATGTGGTATACCAGGTGGAATGTGCAAGTTGTGATAAAAGTTATATTGGACAAACATCCCAATGGGTCAAGAGTAGGATGGCATTGCACAAATCAGACATAACCAAAAACCATGAAAGATGTGCACTAGCTACACATGCATACAATATGGACCACCGTGTAGATTTTGAAAATGTGAAAATATTAAAAACAGAAAAAAATTATCAGAAAAGACTCATCCATGAAATGATTCAGATAAATAAAAGTGAAAATGCTATGAACAAGAAAACGGACACAAACAAATTAAGCTCAATATACAGCTATTTATTGGAAATGTCTGGACATGAGGATTTCTATGATGGCCCACTAGATGAATAAAAAACCAAAAAATAAAAGTTGGCAGTAGGAACATGACAATAGTTTTATTGAACGTCAATTTTATTAAATGTCTATTTCTAGCTGTGATGCAGGTTTTTTTTATAAACCTCACATTCGGTGAGTGAACATTTGTAAATGTTTGTATATTTTTCATTAAACCATGATTTTGTAGAAGCCCTGAAGAAGCATTAAACTGATGCGAAAGCTTGGCAAAGAATAAATAGTTAAAACCATTATTCTCCTGAATTGAGTCAATAACCCTTAAGAAATTCACATATATATATATATATATCTATTTAAGGTAACAGTCGTACTATGAATATGTGAACTGGATAAGGGAATTCGACTGATGACTAGGATATTAATTTTACTCTTTATTCCATACCAAGCTTTCGGAATTTTTTAATTCCTTCTTCAGGGTCACTACAATTTACACAATTATAAGACACATAAAATTTTACAAAACAAAATAATTACTCACAGAATTTGAGGTTATTTTCCTAATATGATGTTCCACATTGACCAAAGTAAATCATCAAGTAATTTGTCACAAATAAAATAGAATGATGTTAATCAAAATCGTCTCTTCAAAAAAGTCCGCATGCATTTAACCTAAATTATTTAGAATTTCTTTTTTATATCATACCACAGAATGGTGCTATCGCAGTATGTCACTATCACAGAATGGTGTTGATCTGGGTTTGTTCCCTCTTTCTTTCACTCATCCAGTGGCCCATCGTAGAATTCCACTCTTTCACGGTTTGGATACGTTAACAAATATGTGTATACATTGCTTAGATTTTGTATGTCGGTTTTTTTATTTATTGGATTAGTTTGATTTTTTATATTTATCATTTCCATTATCAGCCTCTTGTTATATTTCCTTTGTGTGCATAGTACTTCTGCACTATCAAAATCAATTCTGTGGCCCTCTTCTATTGAGTGCACGGCCAGTGCACACCGTGAGTTCATTGTTCGGATATCACTCTTGTGTAGTGTTAATCGGCTCTTCAACCACTGTGATGTCTGTCCTACATAGGTGCAGTCACATTCAGAACAATGGACTTTGTAAACTACGTTTGATTTGAGAGGAGTTGGTATTGTGTCCTTTAATCTGCTGTATAATGTCGAAACTGTTCTCATGTTATAGGTCGCTATCCTTACTTTCTCACTTTTGAAACAATTTTTTATTTTGTTGGTTAAATTTCCAATATTGGGGAGGCTGCCAAATTTCATCGTTACTTCATGTTCAACCGAATTATCACTTTGTTCCGTTTGTCGTAGTTGAGGTTCTTCTATGGATATTGTGTTTGATTCGTACAACAGCTTGTTGAGCATTTGCCTTGGGTAGGAATTGTCCTGAAAAATCCTGTATAACTTCTTTATGTTCGCATCCACCAAATCTGGATGGCAAATTCTGTGGATCCTGTTTGTAAATTGTAGTGACCCTGAAGAAGGAATTAAAAAATTCCGAAAGCTTGGTATGGAATAAAGAGTAAAATTAATATCCTAGTCATCAGTCGAATTCCCTTATCCAGTTCACATATATATATATATATATATATATATATATTTACATCCTTCCAATTTCCGGGCGCCCGTTCATCAAGCATCCGGTGGGCGTCCTCCAATTTTTTTTTATCATTATCTTATGTCTTATATAACCACTTTGAAGTATTCACTGATAGAATTCGATTTAATCTTTTCACTTTTTAGATACATAGAATTGTTTACAGTCTCACACCCCTCAGCGTCATTTCACTATCCGCTCCACTAGCGTCCAAAGTATACACGTAAACTTTCATTCTCTCGATTTGTCGGCGTCCTCGTTTGAATATTATTTCCCAGTTGCTCGATCACTGGGCGTCCTGCGACGTTGCCAGGAGTAAAAGGAATAGTTCCAATGCAATAGGACAGGAATGTGACTCACGTTGTTTTGGTTATACCAGACGTGTAGAGTCACCGTGGAAAGATTTCAATTAGAGATTTTTTGTTTGGATTTGCGGATACTCCCTCAAACTACTATCATGATTCTGATTCATTTTTTTGTTGGGTTTTATCATTGCTGAATGCAATAATCTACGTATTTTAGAGTACTCTATTTTTTTCAAGTGATGAGTCGAAAGCACTAGGTTCATTAAAATTGAGGGTCAAGCTAAACTCTCTCTTTAATTTATCAGTATACACAATATGTTTCGAACGGAATGACCGAGAGACTTAATATTTTCAGGATAAACGCTTAAATCGAATGGAAAGGGCTTACGTCTTAAGTGAGAAAATCCGTTTATTACTTTCGGAACCATTTAAAATTTAATTGATAATACTAAATGGAGATAAAATGGGATAACTAGCGAAACAATTAGCTACTTTCAAATCTCAGGCCAAAAAGAAATCTGAGTTTCTGATTCGAAATTATTATTTGAATCTGAATCACTGAAGGAAAGTCGAGCGTGATCATCCATGTTAATATTTATTACATTCCTGAAATCGATTTCGTAATGCATCTGTTATCAGAGGAAGGTTGGTTTGATAGGCTTCAATTTTTATGTATTGCAGAGGTTTCAAGGAATAATGTTCATTCCTCTTAAAAACACATTTGCCTATTTCTTCGAATCGAAGTTGCAGGTGAGAAAGTGTACGGGAGTCTCTCATAGAATGTAGGTACTTCTCATAGAAAAATTCAAATATTTGAACTCTCCAGGAAATGAAGTAACACAAATTTTGAGTTTCCGATTCAAATATCTTGAGCTGTCTGTCAGAGCATCAGTGGTATTTTGAGTTTAGTGGGTTCGGTCTACAGAAAGTCCAATCATTTATTCGCAATTTAGGGCAGGAGGTGGTCTCCCACGACGAGAATAGCTGTCAGGCGACAAAAAATTTATAGTGGACAAGAGTGTAGTTACTTTTGTAGTACCCATGGTAAAATTCCATTCTGTATGTTCCTCCTTCTGTGTACACGATAGCTCACGAAATAATTGAGGTGCAGAATGTGTTAAATATCGGGATATAAAGGATTGAGGATAAGTTTATGAATGGTAAAATTCCATGTTTTCGAAGATAATTTGCCCTTTGTAATTTAATTTCTTCAAAATTTCCGAAGCTACAAATCTGATCGAGTTGAAATCTAACCCCAATATATGACCATGTGCTCTTGAGAAACAATCCTGCTTTTTGCGTGCTTGTTCCGCGAGGAACAGCGTGGTATCTTTTTACCACAATGTCTGTATTTTTGGACTTTTTGACGACAATGATCTCGAACGATTGCGGTCACTCCTTAAACACTGTGTTGGAGAATCTGAGTTTTGTATGAGGCGTGTGTTTTTGAAAGGCGAGTTGATTGCGCATGTGCAGAGGAGAAGTGACTGTTTTTGGGTTTTATGGGTTGTGTTGGGAGTGAGGATGCAAGCACTCGTTCAAACTTCCGTGAGGATTGCATGACTGAAAAATTGAAAGAATGTTCAACTATTTTACAGAGTAGTGATCATAACGTGGTCTTTGAGTTGTTTCAAAATGCATGCGCCTCTTTCGGGCATTATCGTTATGCATGAGCAGACGAGAAGTTATTTAACTACTGGGGTATGGGGTTTTGAGGTGGAGGATGCTACTCCTCCTGGGAGGAGCGGAATTTGGTGTGGGTGGTGTGATTTTGATAAGACCTTCAGCCACGAAAGCATTGCGCATGCGCAAAGAAGAAGTGATAGTTTTTAATTGGTATGGGTTATATTGGAAGGGGCATTTGTTCGAAATTTCGTGCGGGTCGTAGGACTAAAGAAAATGAAGAAATATTCCACTATTTTGTGGAATAGTTTCCATAACATGGTCCTCTGATTATTTTTGAATGCATGCGCTTCATTTGGTCATTATCGTTATGCGCATGAGCAGACGAGAAGTAATTTAACTAATGAAGTTGTCGTCTGAGGGGAATGGAATTTTGAGGTTTAGGATTCTATAACTCAATTGTAACCTTTTGTGAGGGTCCGCACATGCGTGGATTGAAGATGCGTTATCTCCTTAACCCCTGCTGGTGAAGAATAGGAGTTATGAGTGACGTTTGTTTGAAAGGACTTTGAACCATGAGTGTATTGCACTTGAGCAGATGAGAGGTGACTGTATTTGGGTTGTATAGATTACGCTGGGAGTGGTTCACGACTAGTAGCCATGGGTCTGATTCTTAGCCAATATTGTGGCGATTAGAAAGCAAATTCATGGCACCTCTGTGAACGGTCTAGTCCGTTTCATCAAAATATTGACCTTTTTCGTTGAAACGTCCGTACGGTGGCCTTGTGGCCAACTTTAAAACTACGCATTTTTGGTGAAGAGTGAGGTGGCTGTTTATGGTGTTGTTTGTTCTAGAACGCAAGTAAATTTTCTTACGTGATTATGGGATTCTGGCGCTAAGCCAACATATGAGTCTTCTGTTTCCTCTTTTTTTAGACGAATTTACATACAAGGTTAGAACTATCTAAATGGGGACTACAGGGATATCGAAAACCGTTAGAAATATAAGGTGGCTCAAATCTCAAATGGTTCTCGAGATTTCCCAAAAAAACTAAATATCGAGATTTCCCTTTTCTCTTTATAACGCATTCATTCCTGGGGATAACTTCACGAAATACGGTTTGTAGCCATTATCCAATATAGAGATCCTAATGGTGTCGTCAGATATCTTCTATTTTCCATCGCTTCAGAGACGCGATAGTCTACTTTCATTTTTCTTATGGAAGCCATATTGGTTTTCCCCGTGGAGAGATAGGGAAAAAAAATACGAATCCAACATTGTATAATACTCTACAAAAATATCGTGTCTAGCTACGCAAGTTCGAACTTCTTCTTATTTTTTTGTCTAAGTAGTAGGCTGGTGCCAGAATTGTCATATAACTCATAACTTTATTGACAGTGTTATGTGAAACCATCCTGTTTGTCCTATTAATTACCAGATTCGGTGAACAGTGGATTCGGAGAAACGTATTTGAAGAATAGACGAAAGCACTTGCGTTCCTAATGGGGTCCCCTAACTGCTATATGTTTTTAATTCTGATCTACGATAAAACCACATTGTCGAAATTAACCAAATTTTAAAAGGAAATTGAAAAAATATGAAAAAGGATAAACATGAAGTCAGTACTCTTATGCGCAGTTGTTCACGTTGACGAATTTGAATTAAATTATGAGAGCAAGCCGTAGATCTAGTCAGACTGTAATGGAGACCATTCACTGTCAGGTTAATAAACAGTGCCTAAGCTACGATAAAGATACAGTACCAAAGTCAACACAGAAAACAACTGCATCTACTCAGTCGGACAAGCGCCCATGAACTTCATAGTAATCCCATTGGAGAAGACTTCGGAGGATCATACTTATGTCTATAGCAAGCCCGCCAATGCAGGTTGACTTCACTATGAAAATATGAAATATTTAAAAACGCTAAAAAAGCTTTCATATGAGGTCAATCTGCTCTGGCGCACTTGCTATAGACACGATTATGATTTTACTGAATCTCCTAGGTCTTTCCCAAGCAGATCCCTTGGAAGTTCCTAGGAGCTTGTGTGACCAAGGAGAGTCTGTTGTCTTTTCTATCGCCTTTGGTATAGTATCCTTATATCAGTTAAGGCATTGTTTATTGACAGTGAATGCTCTCCAGTACAGTCTAACTAGATGGCTCGCTCTATCCACTTAGCTTGAAGCACTCATAATTTAATCCGAATTTGTAAACGTGAATATGCTCTCCAAAGAGTAAATATTTCACGTCACTTTGAGTCGAATACCGGATATATAATATTCTTGTTTCGGTCTTGTCGTCAACAGCTATTCTCTTATCTATAAAGAAAACATGGGTATTGATGTAGATCTGTGTTTTTCTGTATTATCGGTATCTGATTTATACCTTAGAGTTCAATTTGCCTTGATACTATCTCGATTTGCGTTATATATCATGTCTGACCATGTTGTATATGTTAAGGATATAAACTATTATTGGTTAGTATCTTCAACCGATTTCTACATAATCGATTTTAATATTATATTAAACATATTTATTATTTGATTATAAGAATGTATCGTGTCAAGTAAAACCTATTGTGATATTTGAGAAACCCTTATTATAGACTGCTAAGGATGAATTCGATTGAATTCGAGACTTTTTTTAAGCGAGGAAATAATAATAGTGTTCAATTCTGTGCATGCGTCCGTCTGGTCGTTAGTACGATAACTCTAGAACGAAATGAGTTAGAGAGTTGAAATTAGCAATGTTGGTTTGGAGCGTAAATATCTCGTCTAATATCGTTAATGGACGAAATCCACAAAGCGGTTTGGGAGTTATGGCCATTTTTAGTTAAATAATTTTTATTAATATTTCTGAAATTGATCACTCAATCCATCTGAAATTTGGCACCAAATTGTAGAATTATTGCCCTTACGAGTATATGCAGGCGAAGTTTTGTTATGATCAGATAACTCTAAGCTGGAAAAAACAAATTTTGAAATTAGGAAATTTTATTCCACAATAACTCGAAATATACTAATCAGATTGAATTGCAACTCGCTAGTTAGATGAATACATAGACGCAAACACTCGTTCAAAATTTCGACTAAAAAAAATTTTTTGCGGAATTTAGATTATTTTTGCGCGCGTGTTCCGCAAGGAACAGCGTGCTATCATTTCGTCACAATGTCTGTATTTTTCGAATTTTCTTTCGAAAATGGTCTCAAACGATTGGGTTCGACTCCCTGATGTAGAATTCGAGGTCAAATTCAAAACTGTCCGTCCGGTCCGGCCGGCCGGCCGTTAGCACGATAACTCTCGAACGGAATGACTTAGAGCATCGAAATTTGCAGGGTAGTTTTGTAGCGTGAATATCTCAGAAAAGTTCGTTAACGGGCGACATCCACCTAGCGGTTTCGGAGTTAAGGCCGTTTTTAGTCAAAACGTTTTTTATGGATATTTCGGGAACCGATTACTCGATCTTTCTAAAATTTGGCATCAAATTGTAGAATCATGACCTTCATATGCCTGTGAAGTTTTGTTCTGACCGGACGGCCCTAAAGTGGCAAAAAAAATGTCAAAAAACTCGAAAAATACTGAATTGATTAAATTGAAACTCAGTAGTTCGATGCAAAAGACCAAAGCAAACACTTTTGCCAAATTTCGTGAAGATCACGTGACATTAATTAATTAATTTGAATTTACCATGGTAAATTCGAATTAAGAGTGTCCAATACAGGAGAATGGACATCATAATTTACCATGGTAAATTCGATTGAGGGTGTTCAATACAGAAGAATGGACAATAGAACATACGCGCAAAAGCTTCTGACTTAACGTCAGTGCTTGAACCAATTTTTTTTTTCGAGATTTTTTTTTAATTTTACGGGGGTACGGTTCTTAAAATTTTTTTTTTCGTCATTTATTTTCAAATTTTCTAGGGGTACGGTTATTACAAAATTTTAAACACGTCTTTATGTTGATTTTCTACTACTAGTTACCAAGCTTCAATTCGATCGAATATTTATTTTTTGAGTTATCAAGGAAATAATATTCCAGATGGGTATAACTCAAAAACCGTTAGACCGATTATGCCCAAAAACGAACTCAACTCTCCCTTTCGGATACGCAACCTACCCTGAAAATTGCAAGTCCCTATCTCCTTTCGTTCGAAAGTTATCGAGGCAACGGTCACACATCTACTGAACTCACACAAGAATGCTCGAAACTCCAACAATATTTAACCGATCGTAATATAACTTGATACTTGATACGCAAAATTTCAGCGATTTCAAACAATTAGTTACTGATATATAGAATTTTTTTTTCTTTTCAATGATTTATTAAAACGTTTCTACGCATGCTATCCTCACCAAATTTTGCCACCATTTCTGCGTTGGCATTCTACAACTAATAACCATGTTTGAATTCAATCGGTTGAGTATTTTTCGAGTTAATGAGGAACAAAATACCACCAAATTTCATAAAATTTCAGATGGCTATAACTCTGAAACCGTTAGGCCGATTATGCTCATAAACAAACTGAAATGTCGCGTTCTGGAGCACATCCTAACCTGAAATCTTGAAGCCGCTATCTCTTTCCGTTCTCATGTTATCGTGTCAACAAAAATATTTTTTAATAATTTTTTAATAATTTTCTAGCCATACGATTCGCACAAAATTTCCCTAACGTGCTTAGGTTCATATTCTTCAACTACTCATCAAGTTTCAATCTGATCGGATTTATATTGGTTGAACACAAAATTATTACTTGGAAACCACTGGGCCGATTATGCCCATTAACGAACTTGTCCGTCGTATTGGGATGCGCCACCCACCCTGAAAATTTCAAGTCCCTAGCTTATTTCGTTCTCAAGTTATTGTGGCAACGGCCGGACGGCCGGCCGGACAGAATCAAATTTGGCCCTAAATTCTTCATTGGGGAGTCGAACTCAATCGTTTGAGACCATTTTCGTCAAAAAATTCGAAAGTTACAGACATTTGGGCAAAATGATAACGCGATGTTCCCCAGAACATACGCGCAAAAATACAAACTTGGTGAAGTTTATTCTGTAAATTAACATTTTTGCTTGTAATAAGTGGTTCGTATTCGAAAACACAGATTATAGTAAAACGTGGGTACAAGTATTATACGACAATATAGATGAAATTGAGTAATACTCTCGAGAGAATTGTTCATCTTGTAATGAGAACAATACAGCAAAACCTCATAAAAATCTCTTCCAAAATAGAGAAACGCTTCATTTTAGGAGAGCGAATGAAGGAACTTGTCGATGTTGAAAAAAGGCAAAACCAGCTGGGTTGTGGACATTTAGAAAACGGAATGTAGTAGAAAGACGTGAAGGAACATGAATTATTCACTCGTTCTACTCAATTTCATACGCGAACACTAAAAATGTAATCGCATTTTGAGTGTCCGGCTCGAGGTTTCGTAACTATATTTCCAATTATTCAATAGAGATAGTTTCGAAACCACGTTCATTATGATCAAGGAGGAAATAATAATCCCCGCAGCGATTTTCATTCGAAATAGTCTCAGAAACTTCTTTTTTCACTCAGATGAATTGTTTGCATTTTATTATTTTAAGTATCATTTATAATTTGTGGTAGATAGTATATTTTTTATTAACCATTCCATGCACTGCAATAAGCGAGGTGAACTTAGCGATTGAGACAAACCCCAAGAGAGCTATCAAGGAGAAATTTTTTAATATTATTGCATGCACAACATAATACAATAAAATTTTTTTGAGATATAGTGAGGTTTAAGGTATGAGAATTTCACATTCTGAATGAATCTTTCAATAAAATCCTTTTTTATAAAAGCACAACGAAGATGAAGCAGAATAAAGGAGGGCATTAGTCCATCCGGTTGAAAATAATATTTCACTTCTTATATCTCAAAATCCCTAAACAAAAATTTCGCAGATATTATCCAATGCGATATTCTAGAAGAAAATAACCAAAGAATCCCAAACGAGAGCCATCAGCATAGATGCAGGTGTTCATGATGTCACCCCACCATTCAGCAACCTTGAGATTCCAGAACGAATTCAAACCTAATATTCAATAGAATTAAATGCACCAGCGACGATCCTCCACGTTGTCAGATCGGGCGGACGCCCACAAATCGAGAGACTGGAAAAAACTATACGGGAACCAATATACGCCAACTGTACGCAGCGCCTCTATCGAGCCAGGTGTTGTACTAAAAGTATACGGCAGTATACAGGACTCGCATGTCCAATCGATATCCAGGCGTCCACGACAAATTTTGCCATTCGACACTTAGAGTCGATCCAAGACCCATGAGCATCTTAACATTGAATTTCAACAGAGCGTCCATATACGGACGCTTCGGGGTAGCCGGACGCCCGGAGAATAGTAATTTCATAATGTATGGACGCCCAGCTGGTAGTTGGATATATATATATATATGTATATATATATATATATATATATATATATATATATATATATATATATATATATATATATATATATATATATATATATATATATATATATATATATATATATATATATATATATATATATATATATATATATATATGATCGATTATCAGAAAGCTTATGACTCGGTTCCTCATTCGTGGCTGCTACGAGTGCTGGAAATCTATAAGATCAACGGAAAGATCATAGACCTGCTCAGTTTCCTCATGTCCTCCTGGAGGACAACCATTACTGTTTCCGGAAAAACAGCACAAGGACACACTAGAGAAGTGAAAATCAGAAGAGGCATTTTCCAGGGGGACGGCTTCAGCCCGCGTTGGTTTTGCTTGGCCCTGAACATCCTTAGCAAGATCCTCAACAGATCTGCGTATGGCTATTCCATGACCGATACTATAAAACTAAGTCACCTATTCTACATGGATGATCTAAAACTGTATGCCAAAGGACGAAAACAGCTGGAAGGGGAACTGGAACTAGTGAGGAGGTTCAGCGAAGACATCGGAATGTCGTTCGGGCTGGAGAAATGTGCCGCGGTGGAGGTTAAGCGAGGAAAAATGGTGGAGGAGGGAAACATAGAGATGGCGGACGGTAGGGAGATAGCGGAGTTGGGGACAGAGGAGAGATACAAATATTTGGGTATTCAGCAGACGTATGAGATTAAACAAACGGAGAACAAAGAGGGAGTTAAAACTGAGCTGATGAGAAGAGTGAGAAAGATCCTGAAAACACAACTCTCAGCAAAAAATAAGATCGAGGCATTGAACATCTGGGCCATACCTTCCTTCACTTACTCTGCTGGTATACTTACCTGGTCAAAGACGGACTTGCAGCAGATAGATAGACGGATCCGGTCCACTCTCACTGAATATGGCATGCTGCACCCCAACTCTGCAATAGAGAGGCTATACTTACCACGTAGACGGGGAGGTCGGGGCTTGACTGGTATCGAGGAAGCGTGCCTGCAAGAGGAAACAAACATAAAGAACTACTTCATGAATAAGAACTTACCTGTACATCGCTGGATGGCGGCACAAGAACAGATCCTCACTATGTCTCGAGGAGATGGCACAGGGGAACCTGAAATGGAAAATTGGGCAACAAGGCTAGAACAAAGCTGGCAGGCAAAAGCCCTACATGGAAGGTTCTATACTAGCCTACACCAGCCCGAGGTCGACCTGGTGCATTCCAACATCTACCTCACGCAAGGATACCTTTATCCGCAAACGGAAGGAACACTGTTCGCTGTCCAGGATCAGGTGGTGCCGACCCGGACCTACAGTAAATATATCATGAAGAAAGCAGTCGAAGACACCAAATGTAGGTTATGCCACTCCGCGGAGGAGTCGGTGCAGCACCTTTCCTCGGCCTGTTCGGCGATAGCTGGCACGAAATACTTAACCCGTCATAATAACATGGGGAAGGTTGTGCACCAGCAGCTGTGTCTCCAATATCAATTACTACCGCATTTCACGCCATATCACCTGTACTCTCCACAAGCAGTCATGGAAAACGAAAGATATAAAATATACTGGGACCTCACGGTGATCACCGACATAGGCGTAGAACATAATAGACCGGATGTTGTGGTTTGGAGGAAAACAGATAACTTCGCGATAATACTAGACTTCGCAGTGCCTCTGGACTGTAATTTGAAGAGATCATATGGAGAAAAAGTCAATAAATACGAGGCACTGGCCCGACAAATGAAGGATATGTGGAAGTTGGATAAGGTGGAGATAATGCCCTTAATTATAAGCACAAACGGCTTAGTGCACAAGAACACCATTAAACATCTAATGGAGCTGAACATACCTGATAGCGCAATCACATGGATGCAGAAGGCAGTACTCTTGGGAACTGTGAACATTATAAGACAGGTCTTATTCCCGCACTAACGTACACAGGAATACTTTTGGCGTTTGCGTCCGGGTATCTCCGTAGAAAACCACTCAACGTGTGAAATTAAAAAAAAAAAAAAAAAAAAAAAAAAAAAAAAAAAAAAAAATATGTATATATATATATATATATATATATATATATATATATATATATATATATATATATATATATACACATACATATATTGCTATATATATATATATATATAATGGAAAAGTATAACGGGTAATTCCGCAAAAGGAGCAGAGATAATCATTCTGCTGGTACCTGCCGACACGTGTTTCTGCTAGTTGGCTTCTTCAGGACAGGGCAACCAAGAAACCACCTTTTTCTTGGTTTCTTGGTTGCCCTGTCCTGAAGAAGCCAACTAGCAGAAACACGTGTCGGCAGGTACCAGCAGAATGATTATCTCTGCTCCTTTTGCGGAATTACCCGTTATACTTTTCCATTTTAATAAACTTATCCGCGTTATCCTATTTTCTTATTATATATATATATATATATATTCATATGCAGGGGGGCATATATGCCTTCGGGGAGTGACGGCCCCGCATACCCGAGTCACCCGGTTCCTTAGGTCAGCAGCCTGGGGAACTGTAGAAAATTAAGCTCCTATTACAAGAAGCAAAACTCAGGGCGGTAGAGGGCAGCGGGCTGGCCCTCTTCGGAGCCGTCCGGAAGAAGAGCCCGATGGGGTAAACTGTGGAGCGAACGGCACAGTCCCCCGAGATGGCACCGTAAGCCCAGCATCGGAACCTCTTGACGGAGAAGGAACCTCTAGCTTGGCCAGGTCAGAAACCCAGCCCGCTGAGGAACTTATAAGACGAGATGGGAGATTGCGCTGGACAGAGGAGGAAAATATCCTCATACTGCGCACTCACTTTGTTGCTCAAGAACTGCAACGAACCACTGGGAGAACGTATCGCGAAATCCTCACCACCACATGGAACGATGTCAACCCAGAGAAAAGAGCATACCCAAATCTACTCTCAAATAGGGTCAGATGGTTACTTGGAAATGAAAAATTCTCCAGCGTTGAGCTGAATGACATAAAAAAGAGCACAAGACCTTATGCACCAGTCGTAGAAGATGATAGTCAACACACAGAGAGGACCTCATATACAACAAACACAAATGAAAGATCCAACACCCGCCAGAGCAAGCTAGAACGTTTATTTAATAAGAACATGCAGAACTATATGGGAGTCAACCCTCAGGAGAGGCCACGAATACCCAGACTGAAAGGCTCACGCAGTATTGCTGAAAGCGTTCACAAGGTGAACGAAATACTGGCAGCCCATTTGAACAACAGGTCAACACTTGAGGAGATCATAGATTGCGTATACATCGGAGCAATGACAGTATGCGAGGACAATAACATACAACTCAGAGTTGAGAAAGCGGCGCCACAAAGGGAAACAACGCCTCCCTGGAAAACACGCCTGGAAACAAAAATTAAAGCTATTAGGAAGAGAATTGGTACTTTATATACTTACCTGCAAACCAGCTCACCCACCAGGAAGCTCCTGAAGGCAGTTCGTCAGATAGCATCAGAGTTCCGCATTAAGAACCGAGATGTAGATTTCAAACACAAACTGGAACTGATATGCGATACCCTGAAACAGAAAGTGAAGGCATTAGGAAATCGTATCCAGCATATAATGAGAGAGTTAAAAGATACAGAAACAACCAACTATACTACAAGAACACCAAGCAATTCTTCCGCTCACTCGAGAATTCCACCACGGTAGAAGGCGAAACCCCAACGCCTGAGGACATGCGTGCGGTCTGGGAAGGAATATGGGGTCACGAAGAGGAATACGACGACACAGCCTTCTGGATACGGGATGCTGAAAAAGAAACAAAGAATTACATGATGCAGGAGGTACAAATGACAGAGGATGATATAAGAACTACAATAAAAAAGACGAACAACTGGTCAAGTCCTGGGCCCGACGGTATACATAACTACTGGTGGAAGTACTTCAGCTGTACTCACATCTTCCTTGCCAAAATATTTCAGCAGGCACTAGCGAATCCGTCCACTATACCGCACTCCATCACAATTGGCATCACACATATGCTGCCTAAAGGGAACACCAATGGGAATCCGAAAAACTACCGTCCGATAACATGCCTCTCCACTATTTACAAAACACTTACTGGAGCCCTCACGCTGTACATCTCAAGGCACGTCTTCAAACATAATATAATAGCACGAGAGCAGGGTGGCTGCCGCAGGGATGCGCGAGGATGCAAGGAACTGCTCATTATCGACTCCTTAATTACAAAGCATGCAAAAAGGAAACAACGCAACATATCAGTAGCATGGATAGATTACAAGAAAGCCTTCGATTCGATACCTCACTCATGGCTACTGAAGACCTTACAGTTATACGGAATATCGGAGGCTGTAATCAACCTACTCACACACTTGATGAAATCATGGCGGACAACACTACTCGTAAACAGCAAACAAGGTACGCAAAAAACGGAGGAACTGAACATAAGAAGGGGCCTCTTCCAGGGAGACAACCTCAGCAATCTCTGGTTTTGTCTCTCAATCAATTTTCTGAGCAAACTCCTGAACAACTGCAAATACGGCTACACTATAGAGAGAATGAACAACACCAAAATAACTCACCAACTTTACGTTGACGACCTGAAACTCTATGCGGCTGACAAAGATCAACTAACGAGGCTACTGAAGATTGTAGCATCATTCACTAAGGCAATCAGGATGGAAATGGGACTTGACAAATGCGCCATATTGCATGTCAAGAGGGGAAAACTTATAGAAGGAGAACAAATACTGATACAAGATGAAGTGGCAATCCAAGCACTCAACCCTGAAGAAAAATACAAATATTTGGGCATACAACAAGGTCTGGACATACAACCTGCAGAAGCAAAGGCTGCATTCAGGGTTAAGTTCTTAACGAGACTGAAAAAAATACTCCAGAGCAAACTGAGTGCCAAGGCTATGTTTACTTCAATAAATGCGTGGGCGATGCCTGTCTTGAGCTACTCATTTGGGGTTATCAAATGGTCAACATCAGATCTGAAAGCCATTGATATCCAGGTAAGGGCGCTACTAACAAAACATGGAATGCACCATCCCCATGCTTCTGTGAACAGGCTGTATATACCGCGAAAAGATGGAGGAAGAGGGCTGCAAAACATCGAAACAACGCACCACAAGATTGTCAAAGAAAAACAAGAAAAACACAACCTTCCTTAAAACACTCATCAAAGCAGACCAAGAAATCACACCTCTAAACCTCGCCTCCACTGAACATCCAACTGAAGACTCCACACCTATGAATCTGCTTGACGAATGGCACAGTAAAGCACTTCACGGCAGATATCCAACTGCATTAAAGCGCAAAACTATAGATAAAGAGAAATCGACAACTTACCTCAGGAGCGGATACCTCTTCCCGGAGACCGAGGGCAGACTGACAGCCATTCAGGACCAGGTTGTTCCTACCAGGGCCTACCTGAAAAATATAGCAGGTAAAAATATATATACAGATAGATGCAGGAAATGCTCACGTGCAACAGAGACGATACAACATGTAACATCCTCATGCCCAATACTTGCACCCAGGGAATACACGGATCGCCACAACGCCATGGCAAAGACTTACCACCAAGCAATTGCCATCAAGGCCGGACTGATGAGAAACCTCAAGAAGATCCATGAATACTCACCTGAGGAACTACTTGAGAACAATGAGGTGAAGCTGTACTGGGACTCCCCACTTATCACTGATAGGCCTATCCCACACAACAGACCAGATATCGTTATCTTCGAAAAACTGAAGAAAAAAGCCACTATAATTGATATTACCGTTCCAGCTGATGATAATGCTGAGCGAGCATACACTGAAAAATTAACAAAATATCACGATCTGGCATTTGAGCTTAAAGAGGTACATAAACTCACCAGCACTTTGATTCTTCCACTTGTAATCACGACGAACGGTCTTGTTGAAGAACACTTGGCAGGCAACACTGCCCGACTTGGATTGGAAGAAAGACTAATCAGCGACGCGGATAGTACGTGGATTCCTAACCAGTGACTGAGAATGCCTTGATCGACTTGACCCGGCATGCTCAGGACTCAAGCCATACCCTACAACGGTAAAAAAAAAATATATATATATATATATATATATATATATATATATATATATATATATATATATATATATATATATATTTTTTTTTTACCGTTGTAGGGTATGGCTTGAGTCCTGAGCATGCCGGGTCAAGTATATATATATATATATATATATATATATATATATATATATATATATATATTAAAGAAAAAAGGATAATGCGGATGAGTATATTTATGTGGAAAAGTATAACGGGTGATTCCGCAAAAGAAGCAGAGAAAATAATTCTGCTGGTACCTGCCGACACGTGTTTCTGCTAGTTGGCTTCTTCAGGACAGGGCAACCAAGAAACCAAAAAAAGGTGAAAAGATAACTGAAAACAGGTGGCACCACATCAGGAGCGAGCGGAATCACCCGTTATACTTTTCCACATAAATATACTCATCCGCATTATATATATATATATATATATATATATAAATTGTATAATATTCTTCTCGACCATAAATTATTTAAACAACTTAGTTTTATCGGGTATGTGGTCAATTTTCAAGTAAAACAGTCAAAATAAGTTTTGTGTTTACTTTTACTTCTCAATATTTCGTTGACAGTTGCCAACTTCCTCAGGAGAAACTACAAAATATACACTGTAAATATATAAACGAGATAAACATATATGGTATTACTCACAAGATGTACAAAACATTGACTAATTCAAAATGCAATCGACATTAATAATACAAAGCACGGGAACCAAGGGATGCTATCAGTCATCATCATTTGGCTAGCAAGGTAAAAATAATACTTGCGTTGTACGTACCTACTGTTACGACATTTTGTAGGAAATCAGAACAAAGGCCCTCTATGGATTACCAATTAAACTATTATAAATTATTCAAGATGTTACTATAGATTACACTCATCTGGTCCGTGTCTGATTTAAAGTTAACTGTATTAGGTTGTTTCTTGATCTGTAACATTTCAAGGAATAATCTATTTCTGTAATTCGAATTTGTCTCTAACACTCTAATATTGTCAAACTCAAACTTAAAACTGTGAAACTGTGCCCCGTCTCCTGGCAGTGTCTAACCAGAGCACAAGAGTTTTTTCCTATGCGGCAATCACTTTTGTGTTGGGTGATTCTTTGTTTCAACCATTGTTGCGTTTGGCCAACGTAACAACCATCACAATGTTGACATGATATTCTGTAAACTGCGTCTGTGCACAATTCTATTGGTGTTCTTTCTTTCGTCCTCGTAAATAGGTCCCCTACTTTCGTCAAATTATATTTGGCAAGTTTGATTTCCTCAAACTTACTCAAAACTCCTGCAATATTGGGTGTCAAATTTTTAACGAAAGGTATCTTTTTGAATTTGAAATTGTTTTTTTGTTTGGTAGTTGTTATCGTCCCTGATTCTTTATTGTGTATTAACCTGTTAAGAATATGTTTAGGGTAACCGTTGTTATGAAAAATCTCAAACAATTTAAGTAAGTTTTTTTTCCGTAATGATTCATCTGAAATGTAACATACTCTATTTTTTAATTCTTTTATCATATTTAATTTTTGATTATAAGGGTGCTGCGAATGAAAATTTATAAATCTGCCCGATGCCGTTGGTTTTTGGTACCAGTCCAGCATGATTCCATTGTTATCACCTCTAATTACTCGAGTGTCTAAGAAAGGTAGGCTGTTGTTTTTTTCTATTTCCATTGTATTATTATTATTATTATTGTGAATTTCAAATTTGCGTTAAAATTGTTGAATGTATCTAAAATAAATGTTTCTTTATCTGCTGGAATTGCACTTATCAGATCGTCAACAAACTTGTAAAAGAAGGGTATATAAAATCGGATTGTTGGCAAGGTCACGTCCAGTAGATAGTCCAAGATAATGGTTGCTAGAATTGCACTCAATGGTGAGCCCATTGGTGTGCCGAATATTTGTTCGTAAAATTTACCGTCAAAGATGAAGTATGTGTTATCGAATATAAACTCAACGATCTTCAAAAAACTATCTTTGTTCAGGGTAGTGTGGGGTTTTATTAGATTCCAGTCTTTTCGAAAAATCTCCAAAACAAGCTCCAATGGGATATTTGTAAAGAGGGATACCACGTCCAGTGAAATTAGAATGTACCCCTTCGGCAGTGTTACCCCTTTCATCTTATCTACAAACGCAAATGTATCTTTGATGTTATAATCATTTTTGTTCTGGAATGAAATTTTTAAGATGTCAGCGATGAACTTCGAAATTTTATAAGTTACTGAATTTATGGAACTTACAATTGGGCGCATAGGAATGTTCTCTTTGTGAATTTTTGGTAGGGTATAGAGTTTTGGATGGGTAGAATTATATATTGTCAAGTGTTTCAGTTGTTGATCTGTTATCTCTTTTGATTTATGTAATTTTTTCAACAATTCATTTAATTTTTTCTGTGTGGTACCTGTAGGGTCCCTCTTCAAAGCTTTGTAGGTTTTTTCATATATATATATATATATATATATTTATAGCCCTCCTGTAATTCTGCGTCCATACATTATGTTTTTTACATGTAATTCTGCGTCCACCGCATTGCTGCGTCTGTATACGGACGCAGAAATGCAAGTCAATGCTAAACGCTTTATTATAACGTCCTCGTTCGTTTCATTGTAATACGGCGATGACGTCCCAATGGCGGTATCGTGTACTTTTTTTGAATACCGTAGTTCGTGTTGTCTCCACTCGTGGCGCTGCAGTCGGGAAGTGTATATTCGAAATGTATATTACTATTACACCATCCCGACATTCATGCGTCAATAAAACCGGCAACACTGTTCCGTATATCGATAACCATCAAACCGATATTTCTGCGTCCTTCAATGATTTCCAGATGTGAGTTGTTTACGTTTTTCATGTTGAAGCAGTATTTGAAGCTTCAAGGTCACAAAAATTCGACTTCCTACGATTCAGGTACCTTAGCATTTATAATGGAGCCTAATGATAATTTCAAATTCTCACATAACGTAGCTTCAGTACACTTTAAGATCGAATAATTATTTTCAGATTCATCATGTTATGTTCTGAATCATCAAACAACATTTATTATGTTGAGGATTTTTATAAATAAGTTAGCTTAATTGTGAAAAATACGGGAATACTTGTTTCAACATGACTGAATAAATTAAAACCAAGCAAAATTGATAATCATGAATTATTACAATGTGAATTAGTCAGTAAGCTGCATAATAGCACTCTTACGTTGGGTTTCACGAAGGTTTGACAGCTCTTAATTGCCAAATTAGTGCGATTCTATGTCGATTTTCAGTTCATTTTTGATACAACCATCGAAATAAATCCACGATTAAGCTAATCGAAGCTTCGTGAAACCCAACATAAGTCAGTCAAAACCGTCACAAAAATTACTAACTCAGCAAAAGTGCAAGTAAATCTGAATTTTTGTAAGTGGCACTTGAAGAGCAATAACTAAATTTTCTGTGCTTTTTGTGGAATTAACGAAAAAAGTTTTGCACTCCATTCAATATACATAAACAATGGTCATTTGAAAAAAGTCCAAATGATAATAACAGAAGGTATTTGCTATTTGGCTGATTTCTTCCAAAAGCTTTAGCTTTTATCGTCGTGATTCACTTTCGAATATCAACGCAGTCGGCTCCAATATGAGTACTAATTCAGGCAGAAAGCACATGAGGTTTCTCAAAAATACCAACTTTATGCAAAACTGCTATTTTTATTTTTAAGAACCAACCCAAACTATTCTCTCATATTTTTCCTTATAAGTTAAGCCTTCTTACGATCATGAGAGAACCAAATGTACTATATGCTTAAATTGGTACTCCAAATGAAGCTAAATGAATATGGAGCAATGAAAAACGACGAGAAAAAAATTCTTTCAGGAAAAGATCAGCTTAACGGTGAGTGCCATATCTCATCATCATCTATTCGACTCATAGAATTCTAATTAAACCCAAATTATTGCAAATTCAATGATAAATAAGGAGTATTTTCCTTAAATAGAATTTTGAGAGTAACAATGTGAAAACTAAATAGAGTGAATAAGTGCAAAAATTTCGTCCTTCTTCGTGAATTACCACTAGTAGCATAAATTTTCTAATGTGCCAAATATATCATGTAAAAATCTTTTATCGACTTCGACTATTGTATTAAATTAAATTTTCTGGAATATACTATGAAAACATACATATAATTTTCAAAATAAATAAATAGAAAATCACTTCTGCATCTTTTCATTGACTTATCACTGCTGGTATTACACCTATCCCTGTCCATTAAAAAATAGAGTTCTTAGAGAGAAACAAAGGAGTTTTACTTTTAATGCCTGATAGTGTCAATGCTGGCTGTAAGCGCAGTATAATTCGTCCTCAATGGTGAAAAGAAGAAAAATAGTATGTTAATTAAAGGGATATTTCCTCGAACTTACTAGGCCTAAACAGAGTTAGTTAGTTATCTTTCTTCCACCAATGGCAGGAACTCTGTAAGACTTGGAACGGTTCCTATTGGTCTTAATGAATAAAATAATCGAATCACAAATATTCAAAAAACATAAGCGTACCATAATTCCCACAACAGGAATTTTGAGTTATACAATTTCTGTCTGACCTGAGAGGAGAAAGTCAATTCGCACGCTGTAGTTATTGATTTTCTCGGAATATTTTCTGCCAATGTACATCGATACAGTCCCATAAGTCTACATGAATCTGTTTAGTTCTTTCGTCCCTTGTTATACTTCGAACCAAAATATATTTGGCAAATTGAATCAAAGTCTTCGATCCGTTTTACCATTCAATAGAAAGTAGCAAGTAGAGCAATCCCAGAAGGGTTGACTGATGAGCATTTTTGAGAAAAATGTTTCAAACCCTAGTTTCCATAGAGGAGATCAATTTAATATTCACCTTGATATCGGGCTCGAAGATAAGGTGAAATATGTTTGTTTACATTACATGCCATATTTTTCATACCAGAAATGAATAGAGCGAAAAATTTAAGTTGATGTTGGGACCTGCAAGGCAACTCCTAGAATGAGCACCTGGCACTTGTTTTACAAAATTTCTCCTTTGCATAAATTACAGTTATTCATCTCTTGCATCTATCCCTGATCAGTGTTTGTTCATAAAGAATACACAAATATCCTGTCATTTGTCACCATACTGACTATCTACTCAAGGTATGGTGTGATTTATGAAGGTGAAATATTGCAATTTTTTCTGAGGTTTTTAGTTCAATAAATAATAGGATTTCAGTTTCAAATATTCTTGCATTGCTCTAAAAATTCGGTAATAATATTACTTCGTAATTCTTGTTATGTATTATCTTGCCATCTACACGCTTTGTAGTTGCAGGATCTTGTTCTTCAAAGGGGGCGTCCATTAATCACGTGATGTTTTTTTTATCATTTTTTGACCCCCCCTCCCCCTTGGTGATATTTCGTGAGGTCCAAGACTACACCCCCCCCCTGCCCTATATCACGTGTATTTATTTAATACCAACAAAGAATTTCCATTTCCTTAAAAAATATATATAAATATAGGCTACAGGTATGAGTATTATCTATTTTTGCGCGTATGTTCTGGGGAACATACGCGTTATAGTTTTGCCCAAATGTCTGTAACTTTCGAATTTTTTGAAAAAAATGGTCTCAAACGACTAAGTTCGACTCCCCAATGAAGAATTCGAGGTCAAATTTGATTCTGTCCGTCCGGCCGTCCGGCCGGCCGTTGCCACGATAACTTGAGAACGAAAAGAGCTAGCGACTTAAAATTTTCAGGGTAGGTGGCGCATCCCAATACGACGGACAAGTTCGTTAATGGACATAATCGGCCCAGCGGTTTCCGAGTAATAATTTTGTTTTCAATCAATATAAATCCGATCGAATTGAAACTTGGTGAGTAGTTGTAGAATATGAACCTTAGCACGTTTGTGAAATTTTGTGCGAATCGTATGGCTAGAAAATTTTAAAAAAATTATTAAAAAATATTTTTGTTGTCACGATAACATGAGAACGGAATGAGATAGCGGCTTGAAATTTTCAGGTTAGGATGTGCATCAGAACGCGACATTTCAGTTTGTTTATGAGCATGATCGGTCAAACGGTTTTAGAGTTATAGCCATCTGAAATTTTCTGAAATTTGGTGGTTTTTTGTTCCTCATTAACTCGAAAAATACTGAACCGATGGAATTCAAACATGGTTATTAGTTGTAGAATGCCAACGCGAAAATGTTTGCGAAATTTGGTGAGGATAGCATTTGTAGAAAATTTTTAATAAATCTTTAAAAATAAAAAAAAAAAATTCTATGTATCAGTAACTATTCGTTTGAAATTGATGAAATTTTGCAAGAGCCTTCATAACCTAACTCTACTGCCAAGTTTCAAGTTTTAATACGATCGGTTAAATATTGTTGGAGATTCGAGCATTCTTGTGCGAGTTCAGTAGATGGGTGACCGTTACCTCGATAACTTTCGAACGAAACGAGATAGGGACTTGCAATTTTCAGGGTAGGTTGCGTATCCGAAAGGGAGAATTGATTTCGTTTTTGGGCATAATCGGTCTAACGGTTTCCGAGTTATACCCACCTGGAATATTATTTTCTCGATAACTTGAAAAATATAGACTCGATCGAATTGAAGCTTGCCAATTAGTTGTAGAATATCGACTTGAAGACGTGTGTAGAATTTTGTGTGAACCGCATCGCTAGAAAATTAAAAAAAGGAAAGAGATAGCGATTTGAAATTTTCAGGTTAGGTGGTGCATCTGAATGCGACATTTGAGTTTGTTCATGAGCATAATCGGTCAAACGTTTTTGGAGTTATATTAATCTGAAATTTGATTGTTATTTTCGCAATAACTCGAAAAATATAGAACCAATCCAATTCAAACTTAGTTGTTAATTGTAGAATGCCAACGCGAAAGTTCTTGCAAAATTTTTTGAGGATCGTATCACTAGAAAATTTTTAAGAAATCATTGAACAAAAATTTTAGATATCAGAAACTATTCATCCGACATGGCTGACATTTTGCGAGAGCCTACAGAACATAATTCTACTACCAAGTTCCAAGTTTGAATACGATAGGATCTATATATGTATATGATATTTATTCCATTTTTTTATCAAATATTTAAAACTGTAATTAGTTCTTTGAAATACCATTGAATGAAGAAATTCTTGTAAGTTGACAAAATATCTTTATTTGAACAATAAAAATGCATCATTTTATTAAAATGATAGTTTGACTATCCAATTGCTTCTTTTCTTTATAATATTTTAGCTGTAAGTCAGTATAGCTTAGAACTTTTAAAGTAACGTCCTACAATATTAATTTAAATGATATTATAAAAAATTGGTTCAAGCACTGACGTGAAGTCAGGAGCTTTTGCGCGTATGTTCTATTGTCCATACTCCTGTAATGAACACTCTTCTTAATCGAATTTACCATGATGAATTCTATTGTCTATTCTCCTGTATTGGACACTCTTCTCAATCGAATTCACCATGATGAATTCTATTGTCCATTCTCCTGTATTGGAGACTCTTCTTAATCGAATTTACCAAGATGAATTCTATTGTCCAGAATGGACAATAGAATTCATCTTGGTAAATTCGATTAAGAAGAGTCTCCAATACAGGAGAATAGACAATAAAAATCATCATGGTGAATTCGATTGAGAAGAGTGTCCAATACAGGAGAATAGACAATAGAATTCATCATGGTAAATTCGATTAAGAAGAGTGTTCATTACAGGAGTATGGACAATAGAACATACGCGCAAAAGCTCCTGACTTCACGTCAGTGCTTGAACCAATTTTTATTATACCAAATAATATACTGGTGTGAGTATGATCAATTTTTATTATAACAAATAAAAACAAACAATAATAATATAAAAAACCTGTTTTGCCTGGCAACGGGGAATCTGCGTCACACTGCAAGCCGCTTAAATCGAGTTTGTACGTGTTTGAAGAAAAAAAAATACACGTGATATTATACTTAACCCCCCCTCCCCCTTCGTGATATTTCGTGATATTTTCATGGACCCCCCCTCCCCTTTAGAGCATCGCGTGATTAATGGACGGCCCCAAAATTGCCAAGGCGGTTTCGGGAAAAATTGAAATAACAAGTTCTCAGTTTTAAAATCTTTATCAAATCAGGTTTAAACAAGAAATTGAAAATAGATATAATTTTTATAGAATAATCTTCTGCTGTGTAGAAAGATGGTTAAGCACCTAAACTGTATACGCTTTTGAAGTGTGGAAAGATGAATCGTCTACCAAAAAATATTTTGCCGGATAGAAGACATCGTGTTTTTGTTGATGATGATAATAATTATAACTTTAGAATTTCGAATAATGAACCCCATCCCTCAAGGATCTGTTTTAGCACTCCTTCATTTCATACTCTTATGTGAATAACTCTTAGTTATTCTTCCGTTCCGGTACTTTACTAGAACCTCTTTCAACTCAATACTAACACTCCACTGAATCAGAATTTATATTTCCACTAATATGCAGTTTTTCATACATAAATAATGTGTGGTTAGAAACGAGGGCATTTTCATAAGTAGCTCGATTCGAACATAAAATAAATATTAGGAATAATGAATTTCATTTCAACGAAATTTAAATTATGGCTATGCATTATAGACACTTTGAAATCAACCGTTTTTTAACTAATTGAAAAAGTTGCATAACTTAGAGTGATGTTTGAAAGTGAAACTAATTGTAAATTCCATTTTTGGCATTCATAAAATATAGGGTGCCATTTAAAAAAAATCATATCTGTTATTGAAATAGTATAACCTTAAGTTAAAAAGTTAAAGTCGAATTAAAAGTCACCAACTGCTAAACAGAAAATTTTTATGCAATCTTATTCAAATAATTAGTCATTCTGCTGATTCGGTCTTTTGCTAGAGAATAATAATATTACGAATAATAAGCAATGCATTATATTATTATTGATTATTGCTATTCATTATCAACTCTCTGCAATCAAGTACTTCTCAGAACAACAGAATAATCCATCTAAAATTAGTCCAAGAAAACTAAGTATCTTAACACAAAGGGAAGACGTTACATTTAATTATTGTGCTATCACAAGATTAAAATATCATATTACAATTTGTTAAACCAAATTTTTTTTTAGGTCTCATCTTATTCTATTAATTCATCTATTCGATATAATTAAGGCAACGAACACGCAGAAGAAATTCCTATCGAAAATTCCCGTACTCAATATGTTTTCTTCCTTATCAAGAGGGGCGAAAATCCGTTGAATGTAACATCTGTGTGGGTCAGGTCTGCGTTCACATCGAATGGAATGTCAAGGCCAATCAGTCTATTCCTTCATAAAAAAAACCCTCATACATTTGGCAACACAGCCTGTGCAGCAATGTCCGAATGGTTGACGTGTATATAAAACGAATGACGCAGAAATGATCGAAATATCGGCAAATAAATATACGGACGCAGAAACTACGGTATTTTTTAAGGACGCAAGGTTCATTGTACCGTTGACAAGAAAATTTTCTCCCCCAGTTTTCAAGTATATTGAGATCTGAGACTCGCAAAATGATCGTGAGGTGTATACGGAGATAGTCTACCTAACATACGTCGATATACACTTCGATTTCAAGGGGACGCAAAGATGTCAGTATCATGTAATGACGCTGAAATGATGTCGGGATATATATATATATATATATATATATATATATATATAGATTTGTTCGACCGCACATACAGACCCAAATCGACATACTTTACCGATTATACAGTCCAAAAGTGACGTTTTCAGACCCGACTCCGGGTCTGGTAACGTTTACCTATAGAATTGTACTCAGGGACGTTAGGGGATGCCAGGGGTAAATTTTCAGATGGGTCTGAAAAAGCGGTGATACATCATATTATATACAGAAAAGCTTCAGAGTTTGGCCAGTGCGAGGGCGCTTCTGCTCACATTAGCTCGCTGTATATAATTCGTATAGTTGATCAACGTCTTGAGACCTTACATCCGGCAACGCTGTAGAGCGAGAGTTTGAAAATAATATATTTCATCCTATCGATATACAAACCCAAAACCAACACATACGAAAACTTATACGAGCCCGGTATAGGTAGTCAACGTCATGAGAATTGTTAATTGTGGATTGTTCAAATAAAACTTCAAATTCAGATACTTCTTCCTTTTGATATACGAACCTGAAAACCACACTTATGAACGCTTATACAAGCCTGGTATATGGAGTCGTCGTTATGGGAGCTGTTTATTTCGAATTCTCAATCATAATTCTGAAGGAGTGTTGAGGACAAATATCATTTCTTCATGGATCATTTTGGAAAAAATGAACATGATAAACAGTAACGAAACCATTCTGTAATATTTCGGAGACTAAATCAGACTCCTTCATCAGACACAAAGCGAAAACTTTATCTACCAATTATTGTTTGTTGACACTTATTATGAAATTTGTTACACTGCAAATTACAGTAATAGCTGAAGGACACACGGAGAAATATTCATTGATTTTAATTATCAACAAATATTTCGTGGATACGGGCTGGTCCCCTCATCGCTCAGTGTTCCCCTAATGAGGAAAGCGTCAGTCAGGGGCAAATACAAATCAGTTTCATGGTTATTAACAATCGTCAGCATAACATAGCCACACTGAATGACAGCTGAAAAAGTTCTAGGAAACATAATCCCAGTTGTTGTGAACAGGTAGGAAGAAAATCTCATCAGCTGCATCTAGGGAAATCCTTAGGAACTCTGACCCTCTGTGATGCGGAAACCATAAGCGATGTTCAGTGATGTTCATGCTTTTGCCATAAGAGGGTCAGGGACTGCAAGGCTGTCTACCTGATTTGGCAATTAACAGCTGTCAAAGATTTGTGAAACCCATCGTAAGAGTTGGGAATTATATCAATGGATTCTTGTGATAAAACTGCATCATAAAATAATTAAATACAAAATGATTTTTACACATCTCATATCGTGAGACCATGTTCGGCCAATTCGAAAATTATCGACATTTGGGCCAATTGATAAGCGCTCTGTTCCGAACAACAAAAGCACCACAAATAGCAGAATATGTATGTACAATCCATAGAGATCGTCATAATGGATTAGACTTAAGCAAAGATTCTGATGACGGAATACCACTCACATGAAAAGGAAACATAAGGAGTCGACTTGTATTTTGTTGAACAGACGAAACAATTATCCAAATTACTCAATTGGAATTGTCCATATTTGGTAGTTGAATTTGCTGGAGAAATAGTTAGAACATGGAAATTTCTATCTGAACTGACACTGTGTTACTATGTTTTTGGTGCTTTTGTTATCAATTTGCCCAAATGTCTGTACTTTTCGAATTATTGGCTGAAAATGGTCTCAGACGTTTTGGTTCGACTCACTGATCAAGAATCCGTGATCAAAATTGCTAGACTTCAAGAGCTAGACTATTGAAAATTTCAGATTAGATTTGGGAGATATCTCGGTTAAAAAAAATAAAAATATTTTTTTTATATCACAAATTTAAAATTGTTTTTTTTATATGCAGTTTTCCCATAAGAATCCACTGATAATATTTAAAACTTTAACTACTACTTTTGGAGATATGATTTTTCAAAATTTCAATAATAAATCTTACTTCTATAACATAACATAACATAACATAACATAATTTATTGATCCTGAAAGACACTACAATGTGTATAGGATAGGCCAAAAAGATTATTACAAAAAAAGAAAAAATATATATATGACAAATTCTAAGTTTAAATACCTTAAGCTAATGAGTCGGATAAAAACTCTCCCACCGAGTAGAAACATTTAGACAATAATAAATTTTTAATTTCTTTTTTGAATTTATGTATAATGTTATGTATGTATGTAATGTTATGTATATGTTTTCACAGAATGCTATAATTACTCGATCGTAGTATTCTCAGGGTTATAATATGATATAATTTTTTTTAAGTGATGTTTTAATGCCCGTGGATAATCCATATGATGATTGAAATATATACTTTGGTAAGTTAATCGAATTGGGTTCAGAATATCTCCAGTAAAAATAAAACCGGACTATTGGCTAGGTTTCAATTGATATAATATAATTTTCAGAGTGGATTTGAGGAATGAATATCTCGGATAAGTTCGTAGTTTCGGAATAATTTTTGGCACTCTTTTTTTATTAAATGACACTATTTTGAATTTAATTTCTTTCATGATGCAGTTGTATCATAAGAATCCATTGAAATAATTCCCAGCTCTAAGAAACCAATACCTACATTCGGAGATATGATTTGTCGAAGTTTGAACAAGTGCGCAAAAGCTCCTGCCCACAGGGCTTTTCCACTTTTTGTAACATGCAATTCTATCTTAAGAATGCATTGATATCCAACTCTGAGAAACCAATATTTGGAGATATGATTTGTCAAAGTTTGAATAATAACTCGCTAGTAGTTTGATGAAAGCGCCAAAGTCCCTATCCACAGAGCTGTCCCACATTTATAGTTAAATATCAATTCAATAAAAGATTTTATCCGAATCATTTTTTGACAAATTTGAAAAAAATCTTCTTCAAAGCTTATTATATCTCGCTGTAGTATCATCTTTTTTTTTTCTAAGAAAACTTAATCATTCGCTGATGAAAGCATGTCCACATTTGTTCTCAATTTTTTGGCAACCATCAGTTTCTAAAGGCAATTTAATTCTTAGGAATTTTGTAATTTTTATTCCATTTTCTCTGCATCTGCACATGCAAGTGCGACTGTAATTTCAGATAAGGACTATTGCAAAAAGCCCATACTATCATTTCAAGAAGGGAGGTGAATTCATCACTGAATGGTTCCTTTCTGGGTTTTCTCTCTTAAACTCTGAAAAATATCTATGAAATAAAAAATTTCATTATTTTGAAATTGTTTCTGCGTTAGAAACATATGTAGATATTTGTAATTCGATTGCAATTACAGAGTCTGATGACATTAAAAGATAACTTAAAGGAGTCGCTCTGTATTTTGTTGATCAAAGAAAACAATTTTACAAATTGCTCAAGATGAATAGACCATATTTGGTTGAATAGGTTGAATAAAGAATTCGAACTTGGAAGTTTCTATGTAAAGTGGAACTGTGTTACAATATTTTTCCAAAGACTATCGGCTGTCGGCTTGACAAATTTCAGTATTAGTGTCATCAAATATAATTCTTAAGATCTTCGCTTGGTGTCTGGTGAAGGAATCTGCTTTAGTCTCCGAAACGTTACAGAAAAGTTGTTTCATATGTTGTTAGTTATGCTACTGTTCATTAGGCAATATTGTTCTATATATGGCTTCTGGCAAATATCTAATCTTTCTAACGCCGAAGTAAATTAAAAAATTGGTTCAAGCCCTGTGGACAGGAGCTATTGGGCGCATGTTCATCTTCCTTGTGACCCGTACTGACCAGTAAAGAAAAAAATACTGAGAGAGACCCAGGAAATTTGACACATTTTGTCTTATATCTCCAGAAATTGAAATCGTATAGAGCCAAAATTTTGCACAATGTTGCAAAATACTACAATTGACGTTAGTACAAGTTTTTGTTGCAATCTGATGAATAGTTCACGAAAAAAATTTTTTTTTCGAAAAAATTAAAAGAAATATTTTTTTAAAAGTTACCAACATTTCGATCATAACAGAATTTTGCCAAAAGTTGCGCGTTTATATCCTCGAACTGACTACCAAGTTTCGATTCAACATCTTCTTTAGTTCCTGAAGTATCAGGGAAATAACCTCAAAATTTGAAATGTCTATAACTTCTAAACCGTCTGGCCGATTTTGCCCGTTAACGAACTTAACCGTCGCATTTTGATCAGAAACCTACCCTGAAAGTTTGAAGTCGATAGGACCTTCGGTGCTCCTGTTATCGTGCCTACGGCCGGAAGGCCGGCCGGACGGCACCCAAAAATCTGACACCGGATTCGTGATCAGGGAGTCCGAATTAGTCTATTAGCCAATTTTCAGCTCGAAATTCGAAAATTACAGACATTTGGACGAAATGATAGGACGATGTTCCCCTAGAACATGCGCCCAAAAAAACAACATTGTTTATTTTATGGATATTTTTCAGAATCCAAAAAAGAACCATTTAATCCACTTCTAAATTTGGGGAAATATTCAACTATTTTACGCAAACGGTGTACAGAAATGTATAGGTGGATAATGTTGACTGAATAAAAGGCCAATCTTGTTCAGCGTTGAAAGAATCAATCAACATACGCCGTTTTTTGGATAAAATAATATTGCTTCTAAAATGTCAACAAAAGAAATTAATCTGGAATAATCGACTTTTTGTTGAAGACATAATATGAGAGTAGATGCAATAAAAATTAAATGGATCCGAATGAATGCTACATATGAAGGCTCTACGAAACCGAAGAATATAAGGGACGATGAAAGAGATGATATTATCATCTCTTTCATCGTCCCTTATATTCTTCGGTTTCGTAGAGCCTTCATATGTAGCATTCATTCGGATCCATTTAATTTTTATTGCATCTACTCTCATTTGTCTCCCTTATTGATACTTTTCTCGTCACTTCAAATTTATTCTTTTCCTCTTTTCTTCTCTTCTACTTGTTCCAATTCTAACTAATATTCCGTAACTTCATTCTGGACAAGACTCTTTCCCCTCATCAAGCAGCAATAGTACCTTCGCAGTTACAGGGTGTTCCTTAAAGACATGCTAATATTTAAGGTGGTGATTTTTTGACTTATTTTAAGAAAAAACTTCCTATGAACGTATGTCCTGAAAGTTTTAACTTTTGGGATACGTGGTGATAAAATGTTGAAAAAAAAATCAGTTTTTAAATAAAAACTGAGATAATATTGCAGACATCTTCATAAAATTTGGTACATGGTTATATGCATCAAGGTGGATTCTGTGATGTACAAAAATTTTCATTTTCTCTACTAAATACAAGGCCACTGCTTTCTTTTCGAATAACAATTACTTTTAAGATCCTCATTCATTTTTGAGCAAATTTGATCCCATGGGTTTTCTTTGACCGACACACGGTCAATTCCTCAAAAATCTGAGGCGGTGTGAAATATTTGTGCATCGACTGAAAGCAAATTGAGAGATCAGATTTGTTCCAAAATGAATGAGAATCCAAAAAATAAGTTTTCTTGTCATATGCTCTGTTCTTGATTAAAATAATTAAATTAAAATTACTTCATATCGCAGCACAAAATTTTATCATCCTGTATCTCAAATGTTAAGACTTTTAGGACATACGTTCATAAGAAGTTTTTTCTTAAAATGAGTTGAAGAATCGCCACCTTAAATATTAGCATGTCTTTAAGGAAGACCCTGTATATGCTCTGACATTCTGAAAAAAAAAATATGTGTTAGTAAAAATTATTGTAGATAATGTATTCTCGCCGATCACTTGGAGAAACATTTTGACAAGTTATTGAGGTAAAGAAAAAACTTGGCTTGGGTTTCACAATATATAATACTATGTTCTTGACATTGTTCAGTCTTGAACATGGGATAAGCCGGAAACATATATTTATGTCAACAATATGGTATTATATTGTAAAACTTAAGCCAAATGTTTTCAATTGGAAAAGATTGTTATTTTACATCAAATGAAATACTGTACCTATAGAACTCCTAATGGCTCTTATTTACGTACCTGTTGCACTTTTCATCATCAGCTTCCTTCTTGCAGACATTAAAATCACTTCATAACACAACTAAATCAATGTAAACGATTCCAGCTTCGTTTTCGCGCCCTTTCGTATATCGAAATTGGCGCAATTAGTCCCGAAGAGCTGGCAACAGCGCTGGGTTCGAAGACGTTGGCTGAAGATACTTGCGGAGTATATGTGGGATCAGAAAGTCGGCAGAATGATTCGGGATTCGAGAAGTTTGACGAATATACAACTTTTTTGAAAGAAAAAAAATCCTTCCCCTCTCAAGATGCCTAAGGAGTTATATTTTCAATCTACCCATTTTTTGTCTATATACTCCTGAAAACATTTTGGATCATATGGGTCTCAGGTAGCCTTCAGAGTGTACCGGGACTGGATACGTCTATTAGATAAATAT
Source organism: Halyzia sedecimguttata (assembly GCA_937662695.2). Taxonomy (NCBI): domain Eukaryota; kingdom Metazoa; phylum Arthropoda; class Insecta; order Coleoptera; family Coccinellidae; genus Halyzia; species Halyzia sedecimguttata. The sequence continues at coordinate 70,018,714 of OW569417.2, forward strand.
ATATATATATATATATATATATATATATATATATATATATATATATATATATATATATATATATATATATATATATATGTATGCGAATTGTTCTTTTCACGGACATTCCATATTTTTTTTAGATATCTGCTACTATAACATATTTTCGAACAAATTGTGATTCTGAACGATATAATTCAATCAATTTTTCTATATGTTAATGTTTTCGCTACCTATAGCGAAAAATGCATATATTAGGGCATATGAGAACATTTTATAAAATTCAATTCATATGGGATTTTCGCTTAATTAATGTGTTTTTCCGTTTATCCTTTCAACAAATAATGATAAATGTTCTCTTACATTTTTTATATGAAACTTATAATTTGAAGTTATATTCTTCTTTCATTATTGTATACACTCAATAGTCCGTGGACGTAATGAGGTTTGGATATATCAACATTAGACATGCGGGGCAATAGTACGCAGTTTTCAATTAATTACTCTGTAATAAATATATGTGAAGAATGACAAAGCATGATATTCTAATTATAATTGTTATTTTCATTAAATTATTGAATCGAAATGCGGACATTCACCCAAAATCTTAGTGATTGAAAGCGACTAAATAGCAATTATAAATAGAATAGAATTTTATAGATTGCTATTGGTTACATACTTTTCGACCGAAACATCTCCTTTTGTAAATGTGAGACATATTCAATCTACAAGGTAATTCAATCATATCTACTTAACACATTATGATTCCATTCAATGGGATAAGTATACATCTATTAAAGCTACGGACACTTATTCGAGTATAAATGACTCGTCTGGTCGAAGCGTATAAAAACTAGTAAGGCAACTGTGAATTACCTCGGACCAGATACATATAAAACTTGCGAGCGAAACTGGAACTATATTGACTGCGTGCACTTACCCGCTGCGTACTCTTACCCCACATTTATATTACAACTTATCATGAACCCAAAGTTTCAAAAGGTACTGTTGTTGTTACATTTCAACATAAAAATAAAAAATATATAAAAAAGCACTGACGTGAAGTCAGCAGCCTTTAGTGCACTTGTTTAAGTTGGCTTATTAGAATTGAATGATAAGTGCTTCAAGCTCAGTGGATAGAGCGAGCCGGATACCTACCCAGTGGGTAGTGGACACCATACACTGTTGGGTCAAAAATAAACCGTGCTGTGTCCAAGGTGGCGTTAGGCTAGAGTAATGAAGTTGACAAAGAACACAACTGACTCTCTTTAGTCACACAATCTCCTAGGACCTTCTGAGGGATCACATCAATGCTTTTTTAGCCTTTTCCTTACATAGTGAAGTCAATCTGCATTTGGAGATCCCTCAGAAGCTCTTAGGAGCTTGTGCAACTAAGGAGAGTCAGCTGTGTGCATTGTTACTCTATTCATACGCCAGCTGAGACACAACCCTGTTAATTTTTGACCCGACAGTGAATGATGTCCACTACCCTCTGGGCGAATCTCCGGCTCACTCTATCCACTGAGCTTGAAACACTCATCATTCAATTCAAAATAGCAAACGTGAACACGCGCGCTGAAGAGTACTGACTTCTCATCAGTGCTTTTTTATATTTTGTCATGTTTCTTTTGCCAATTTGGCAATCAATACAGGCTGGGTATTAGTTTTACCGCAGGCCGAAATGAAAAAAAGTTATGAGACCCCCGTTAGGAACGCAATTGCTTACGCCTTCTTCAAATCCAAATGTAATTTAATATAGATCTTCCACATACCTATAGATATTTATAAATTGACCCACGACCACGAGACATTTCAACGCGGAAACAACACTTTCCTCGAAACTGACTTGACCGTGCCTGAATTGCCATTTAATTTCTCTTTAAACCTCACGATATCGGCTCAGCACCAAATCCATGATCACTAGGCGTAAACCACTCCCAACATAAGCCATACAACCCAAAGAGAGCTATTCGTGGCTTTAGGTTTAGGTCATCTCAAAATTACACATCTCATACAAAATTCTTCAACACCATTGGTTCAGGAGATATCTGAGCATCAATCCACGCATGCGTGGACACTCCCAAGAGTATTCCATTGAGGAATAGCGTCCTGCACATCAAAACCCTATTCCTCCCAAATGAGAACTCCAACGGTTAAATCACTTCTCGTCTGCTCATGCGCATAATGAAATATACCCGGAAGGGGTAATATTAATTTAAAAATGAACCCCAGAGCCACGATACGGCCACTTTTACTCGGAAACAACGCTATTTCCTCCAAACTGATCCTACCGTGCATAAAATTGCCATTAATTTTCTTTTAAATCCTCACAATATCGGCTCAGCACCAGACCCATGACCGATAGTCCTAAACCACACCCAACATAACCCATACAACCCCAAAACAGTTACTTCTCCGGGGATTGTATGGAGGAATAGTATCCTCCAACCCGAAGACCCGACCCTGTGAGACGAAAACTCCAGCAGTTAAATCACTTCACATCTGCGCATAAGCATAACGAAAATTGCTAGGAAGAGCCAAAATGGTAGGTCACTGTTCCTTGCGGAACAAGCGCGCAAAAATTAGGTTTCGGAATTTTAAGTAAACTATTCCGCAAGAGAGTAGTAAATTTTTGAATTTCTTCAAGTCATGTGACCCTCACGAAATTTTGCGAAAGTGTTTGCTTCGGTCTTTTGCATCTGAGTACTGAGTTTCAATTCAATCTGATCAGCAATTTTCGAGTTATTGTGGAAACAAAATTTAAAATTTTAAATATTTTTGCCACTTTACTATCTCTTCCATAAATACAATACTTCGCATGCATATGAAGGTACAATTTGATGCTGAATTTCAATAGATCGGTTCCGGAACTCCGAAATCATTAACGAAATATTTACGCTCAAAACTACCCTGCAAATGTCAATCCTCTAATTCCTTTCGTTCAAGAGTTATCGTGTTAACGGTCGGCCGGATAGACTTGAATTTGATATCAGATTATTCATCAGTGAGTCGAACTCAATCGTTTGAGAACATTTTCGACAAAAAAATCCAAAAATACAGACATCCGGGCAGTATTATAGCACGCTGTTCCTTTCAGGACATGCTCGCAAAAAGCACTAACGTGAGGTCGGTGCGCTTTAACGCCTTTGTTCATGTTGAGCAATCTCAATAGAATGTCGTCAGAAACAAGCTCTGAAAAATGCAGTGACCTCACGTCAGTGCTTTATTATTAAACAAATGATATGTCATTGTTCGTCTAAGAGATCATCACTGAAAAAAATGACATGCGGTCAGTCCGCTTGTGCGCGCGTGTTTATGTTATAGTTAAATTTAGATTGATCAACACGAACAAGCGCGCCAAATCACACTGACCTCACGTCATTGCTTTCGGTGCTGATCTTCGTATGAAAATGAAAAATAATTACTTCATTAAAAAGCACTGACGTGAGGTCAGGGCGCCTTTTTACATTAAATTTTTACAATTTCAGTCAATTGTGTTAAAAATTATACTTTCGAGGCATACATCATTGAAAATGAACCACTTCTGTACAGGGTATTCTTTATAGCACGGCACAATTGAAGTGATTTGTGCCACAAACTAAGCATTAACTAAATAGATACCTTGGATGGATTCTAATAATGTAACAATTTTGTTTTTCCTTTGATGTGTGGACATGGCGCATGGACAATCATACGTCGAGTGTTCGCGCGTCGGAAAACCATCATCTTTGTTTATTTACGCACCACAAAACAAAACAAAAACTATAGTTTATCAGAAAGCAAATTGATTAAGATACTGTATCATAACTGTGTGTGTCTGTTATAAACAAATTGAAACCTTATAAATAGCCAGTATTTCAGGAAAACTCTTTTTTGTAAGTAAACAACATAATGTGCAATTAATCGAAAATAATAATAAAACTTCATTCATACCGAGCATTTTTTTATTAACTTAGGCGGTGTGAAGTTCGCCGGCAGGCTAGTTATAAAATATATAGGTAGCGATCTTCGTTCGTACTTTCTTTTAATGGGTATTGCGTGAATTTCATATAGGTACCTATACTCATATATTCATACTCTTTTATGTCTTTTCATACAGATATTAATTTCCTAAATCGAATGCAAAATTTATTCAGAGTTAACAAAAATTATACTTAGCATAACAATGAAAAGCACTAACGTGAAGTTAATACTCTTTGGCGATCTTGTTCACGTTGGCTAATTGGAATTGAATAATGAATGCTTCAAGCTCAGTGCATAAAACGAGTGGGACATCTACCCAGAGGGTAGTGATCACCATTCACTGTCGGATCATAAATTAAGAGTGATTTGTCTAAGCTGGCATAAGGATAGAGTAACAAAGTTGACCACCATTCACTGTCGGGTCAAAAATTAACCTTGCTATGGCTTAACTGGCATAAGGATACGGTAACAAAGTCGGCAAAGAACACAACTGTTTCTGAGGGATCTTCCTAGGGAATTCCTAGGAGAGTCAGTATGATCATAAAATATGTCTATGGCAAGCGCGCCAATGCAGATTGACCTCACGTCAATGCTTTTTTAGCGTTTTCACATTGATATAATTAAAATAAATTAAAAAAATTGGTTCAAGCACTGACGTGAAGTAAGGAGCTTTTGCGCGTATGTTAACTATTGTCCATTCTCCTGTATCGGACACTCTTAATCGAATTTACCATGGTGAATTATATTGTCCGTTCTCCTGTATTGGACACTCTTAATCGAATTTTCCATGGTATTTCGAGTTGTGAAATCTATGCACAGGGGTGTAAGTTGCAACAACCCATTCCACTAGGTTGAATCATTGCAGATTGCTCAATTAATCTTATTGATAAATACATTTAATTACAATTTTTGAAGCATTAAAGCATTGTAGATTGCTCTTTTTTATTAAAGATAATTTTTGAAGCATATATTTTTAAACGACACTATTATTAAATTTAATTTCTTTCATGATGCAGTTCTATCGTAGGAATCCATTGAAGTATACCTCCATTGATATAATTCCCAACTCTGAGAAACCAATACTTTCGGAGATATAATAATTTGTCTGTTTGAACAAGAGCGCCGAATAGCACCTGTCCACAGGGCTTGAACCCATTGAAAGAAAGGATTGAAATATACATTTGAGAGAGATGGAGCTAATTTAAGCAGCAAGATTCCAATCCTACACTAGCTCCATCCCTTTTTTCACCCTATTTGGTGTCTTCCACCTCTCTCACATGTAGATTTCAATCGACTCCGTGTAAAAGCCAGCTGATGCTCCGTCCATAGGATATTAGGTCTATGGCTTGAACCATTTTTTGTTAATATGATTCAGTTAGCAACAGTAGCGTAACGAATTTCGACCGCCTCCCCCCGCAAAAATAATTTTAGGGCCCCCTCTTAGAACTATTTAATATAAAAAATGTCTCCAACACTTCCCCTATACCCGACGAACCGTAGCGCTAAGCGTCGGCATTTGGAATATATTACAATAAGTGGAGTACAGTGAATATGATTTTCTTAAAAAAAATCTACTGAAAAATGCATGCCTATTTATTGAAATATTGATGGCCAACTTATGACCTACGGTAATAGCGTACAAATAAATGTTAACATGATTATATAATTTATCCAAGCTTTATTATATGCTCTGTGTTCATACTCGTACATGTCATCCTGTTCTATAAGAGAGTTCTTCCATGGTGCAGTTCTCATTCTCATATTGATCATTTAATCTTGATAAATAAACTATTATTTCAATTGAATTTCCTTTATGATGCAGTTCTATCATAATAATACATTGATATAATTCTCAACTCTGAGAAGCCAATACTTTCGGAGATATAATTTGTCTGTTTAAACTAGAGCGCCAGAAAGCTCCTGTCCACAGTTATGGACTCGTGGATTCATAAAACTAAACGAAATTAGCATAAAGAAAGCATATAAAGTTTTTCTTAGTCATTTCAAGAATATTCCATCGTTTTAGAACATTATATTATTCTTCATCATTTCTCCTTAAACGCACCGTTTTCCAAATATTCTTCATTGAATGTTTTAAAATGGAAAACTACTTTTATGGATCCGTCCCTGAGCGTTGGAATCCCGCATCAAGCTGTAAACCACGTTACCATGCCTTATTCTCGTCCGCCATAAATGTCATAGATAATTTATATGCGGGAGTGTATTAGCACATTGTGAAATCTTTATACGCTTGTAACTTTTTACCTGAGCAGAATCTGGAAAAATGGTAAAATTAAAAGGTGTTTCATTTGATGAGAGGAATCTTTGGTTAAAATAACTGCAGTGGTCGAAGACTCACCCTGTATATTATCGCCATCTGCAAAATTTGGTAGATGTTTTCAGGGACGGGCCGAAACCAAATCGAAGCATCAAACTTTTCCAACTGCTTTGAAAATTTGCCAACCCGGTTCAACATTGGGGGAGGTGTTTAAGGACAGAACATGTTCTAAGGAAAACTTCATGAAAGTGTTACTTTACGACAAACCTCATCCATTATACCAATAAACTCTCGAATAAATGCCTGCATTCATGTTCTAGCATGACGAGTAAGGGGGCGTCCATAAATTATGTGAGATGTTTAAGGGGGGAGGGGGTCGAGTCAAATCTCATCTAATCTTACGTTGGAGAGAGGGGGGTCTCGGCAAATATCACGCAATTTTTTTCTGATTGAAACAAAAAAAAATTATACTATTTTGGTCCATTTAATCCAGATTATACATGCTTAAATCATCACTGAAAATCATATGGACATGTTGGTTCTAATAGTCTCTCTTGAGACCGCGCATGATTCTCTATGGACTGAATTAGAGTAGATATTCTTTTTTTTAATCATAGTAGTCACGATTAAAGTATTCTTTTGTTAAATTTTTATTACACTTATAACTCTCAGCAATATTGATTACTAGTCGTAAATAAAAGTACGAAGTAATTTTTTTTTCTTTTTACAATAACAATCCAACGCGTTTACGTAAGAAACCCACATTTTGAAAAATCTCACGTGAGATTGGGGGATGGGGGAGGGGGTTGAATAAAATCTCACGACATCTCACCAGGGGGGAAGAGAGGTACAGAAAATTAAAAAAGAAACACCTCACGTAATTTATTGACGCCCCCTAATTGCTGAAGTTGCAAAATTTACAAGCGATTTGATGTGATTGCATTTGGTGCCAAATTAATTATTTTCTGTAACTCCTCGGGAGTATTAATTATCTTCGGTGGCATAAACCATCGCCTTCATATGTCCTCAAAAATGAAAATTAAGTGGATTTGAGTCTGGTGAACTAGGTGACCGTGGAACTGGACCACCTCTACCTATCCATCTCCCAGGATAATGTTCGTCCAACTAATAATAGTGTCCTTTTATCGATATCGATTATTTGACGTTTCCATTCTAAAGCCTGGTTCTTAGAGCTACGTAGTGTCATTTGCGACACGAAATTACAGCACGGATTTTAACACCAGGGGGCTACACTATCGAAAGATTTCACGTCAATAAGGTTGAAAATCGTATGTCGTCAAAGAACAGAGTCGGTCGTTCGGGATTTTGGAATTTTCGTTCGATACTACGTCCAAGCAGAACAAGTGTCTTTTATTACTCTGAACATCTGCCTCCCATAAAAACCAAAACAAATCTTGTATCTGCTCTATTTCGTTTCGAGTTTTTCGTTTTTGCGAGTATGTTCTGGGGAACATCGCGTTATCATTTTGCCCAAATGTCTATAATTTTTTAATTTGTCGCCGAAAATGGTCTCAATCGATTGGGTTCGACTTCCTGATCAAGAATTCGAGGTCAAATTTGATTCTGTCCGTCCGGCCGGCCGTTACCACGATAACTTGAGAACGAAAAGAGCTAGCGACTTGAAATTTTCAGGGTAGGTGGCGCATCCCAATACGACGGACAAGTTAGTTAATGGGTATAATCGGCTCAATGGTTTCCGAGTAATAATTTGGTTATCACCCAATATGAGTCCGATCGAATTTAAACTTGGTGAATTGTTGTAGAATATAAACCTAAGCACGCTTGTGAAATTTTGTAGAAATCGTATCAGTAGAAAATTTTTAAAAAATTATTAAAAAATATTATTTATGACACGATAACCCGTGAACGGAAGGAGAGGCTTCAAATTTTCAGGTTAGGTTGTGCATCTGAATGCGACATATGCGATTATAGGCATAATCGGCCAGACGGTTTCGGAATCATACCCATCTGAAATTTGGTTGTTATTTCCTCAATAACTCGAAAAATACAAAAGGGATTTCTATGAACAAGAGTGAATATCTTTGAAAAATAGCGAAGGCGATTCTTCTTCAAGTAATCCATGCGCCTTCAGAAGAGTATATTTGAGAGAGGGGACTTTTGAAAGGTTATGTATTATTTTTAATATGATTTCGCTAAAATTTTGCTGAAAGCTTCGAAACTTAACATTAAATTAACCACACTTTCTGATCTTGTGAGGTGAGAGGCTCATTTGTCGATATCAAATCTCGTGATGGATAGAGAAGCATTTTAGGCCAGTTTTTCTATCACTAATGAGAATACATCTTTATGTTTCACCTCAACACCTTTAGATCTATCAATGGGCATTTATTGGTTAAGAATAAGTAATTGAATATTACTGGAATTCAATTGAATTTCATTCAAAATGTTGGTAAATAAACTTACAACTACTAATTTTCTTTACTTTGATTATTTAAATATGACATTAATTCTAGCAATATTTTTCTAGAATAATTATGTATTCTTCTCCCAAAGAAGAGTTGAAGATAGACAATGTGTTAATTTTTTCATCATTGCATTCTATCCTGACTTCAGAAAAAAAAAATTGGTTCAAGATCTGACGTGAAGTCAGGAGCTTTTGCGCGTATGTTCTATTGTCTATCAATATAATTCACCATGGTAAATTCGAATTAAGAGTGTCCAATACAGGAGAATGGACAACATAATATACCATGGTAAATTCGATTAAAGGTGTACAATACAGGAGAATGGACAATAGAACGCGCAAAAGCTCCTGACTTCACGTCAGTGCTTGAACCAATTTTTTTGTTCGTAATTTTTTGGAATTTTATAGGGGTACGGTTCTTAAAATTTTTTTTTCTCATTTTTTTCAAATTTTCTAGGGGTACGGTTCTTGAAAAATTTTAAACACTTCTTTATGTTGATTTTCTACTAACAGTTACCAAGCTTCAATTCGATCGAATCTTAATATTTTGAGTTATCGAGGAAATAATATTCCAGGTGGGTATAACTCGGAAAGCGTGAAACCGATTATGCCCAAAAACGAACTTAACTCTCTCATTCGGATACGCAACCTACCCTGAAAATTGCAAGTCCCTATCTTCTTTTGTTCGATAGTTATCGAGGCAACGGTCACCCATCTACTGAACTCACATAAGGCTGCTCGAATCTCCAACAATATTTAACCGATCGTGTTAAAACTTAAAACTTGGCAGTAGAGTTGGGTTCTAAAGGCTCTTGCAAAATTTCAGCAATTTCAGACGAATAGTTACTGATATAAAGAATTTTTTTTTTATTTTATATGATTTCTTAAATATTTTCTACAAATACTATCCCCACGAAATTTTGCAAGAATTTTCGCGTTGGCATTCTACAACTATTAACCATGTTTCAATTCAATCGGTTTAGTATTTTTCGAGTTAATGAGGAGAAAAAACAACCAAATTTCAGATGCCTATAACTCTAGAACCGTTTGGCCGATTATGCTTATAAACAAACTCAAATGTCGCATTTAGATGCACAAACTAACCTGAAATTTTCAATCCGCTATCTCTTTCCGTTCTCAGGTTATCGTGACAACAAAAATATTTTTTAATAATTTTTTAATAATTTTCTAGCAATACGATTCTCACAAAATTTCACAAACGTGCTTAGGTATATATTCTACAACTATTCACCAAGTTTGAATCCGATCGGATTTACTTTGGTTGAAAACAAAATTATTACTCGGAAACCATTGGGCCGATTATACCCATTAACAAACTTGTCCGTCGTATTGGGATGCGCCACCTACCCTGAAAATTTCAAGTCGCTAGCTCTTTCCGTCCTCAAGTTATCGCGGCAACGGCTGGACGGCCGGCTGGAAAGAATCAAATTTGACCTCAAATTCTTCATTGGGGAGTCGAACTAAATCGTTTGAGACCATTTTCGTCAAAAAACTCGAAAGTTAAAGACATTTGGGCAAAATGATAACGCAATGTTCCCCAGAACATAAGCGCAAAAAAAGAATACAGGGAAATAAAAAAAATCATATAATTCGTCAACATATTTTCAAGAAACAGCATTGGAGTGATAGTCTGGAATAAAATTCATAATTTTTCAACCAATAACTACAGCATACTGATAGGTTTTTTTTTCATTCTAATAATTACATAACTGAAGGTATGGTAAGATTCAATTTTTTATTAGCTTTCCATCGATGAGAACAAAAGCTGGGTAGGGTTGAAGGGAAATATTCAATTTTATCGCCACAAAATGGGGAAAAGTAAAAATCAATTCACATTTTATTTTGAGTTGTTGGTTCCAAATACGAATTTTGTTCCATACTATAGTCCAACCCTCTATATTCGATTACATTTGCTGAATTCAATAATTACTTCATAATGGAACATTTTTAAATGAAATAGTACTAAGAGAAAATTTTCATGAATTTTCTCTTATTACTATTTCATTTGTTCTGAAAGAACAACAATTTTCCATTATGACGTAATTATTGAATGAGATGATGAGTTAATTCGACTCTACATAATAGAAGCGAAAAGTAAAGAAGCACTTGAAATATTAATTAATATTTATAATATTGTGAGAATCAGGCATCCACAAACCATGCCTGCAGCCGATCCTGTATTTTCTTCGTAATTCATCTCAATCCTCTAAAGAGGGCGCATGATAACTGGTGTCTATTTGAACAGTATCAAGAATTCTCGCTAGATGGCTCTGAAACACGTTTCCCATAGGTGAGCCTACTAGGTATTCTTTATACAATGATATAATCATAACATTTATATCTGCAATAGGAGAACTTCATTCTGACATGTTGAACTCTAGAATGAAATTACTTAGTTTCCTATCATTATATTTTATTAAGGTATAAGAATGACTCGGGTTTTGTAGTACTACTACATTTTGAAACTGGAATATTTCAAGTTGTGTAACAAGGTATTTAAATATCTTCACGAGAAAAGTGGGGAATTCCATTGGTACGTCTGTTCGTTTTCCTGCAGGGTTATTCAGGTACTTTTATTTTTTTCTCAAATACGGATACTGATATATAGAATTTTTTTTTTATTTCATATGATTTCTTAAAGATTTTCTACAAATACTATCCCCACGAAATTTTGCAAGAATTTTCTCATTGGCATTCTACAACTATTAACCATGTTTCAATTCAATCGGTTTAGTATTTTTCGAGTTAATGAGGAGAAAAAACAACCAAATTTCAGATGGCTATAACTCTATATTTCAAGCCGCTATCTCTTTCCGTTCTCAGGTTATCGTGATAACAAAAATATTTTTTAATAATTTTTTAATAATTTTCTAGCAATACGATTCTCACAAAATTTCACAAACGTGCTTAGGTATATATTCTACAACTATTCACCAAGTTTGAATCCGATCGGATCTATTTTGGTTGAAAACAAAATTATTACTCGGAAACCATTCGGCCGATTATACCCATTAACAAACATGTCCGTCGTATTGGGATGCGCCACCTACCCTGAAAATTTCAAGTTGCTAGCTCTTTCCGTCCTCAAGTTATCGCGGCAACGGCTGGACGGCCGGCCGGACAGAATCAAATTTGACCTCAAATTCTTCATTGGGGAGTCGAACTAAATCGTTTGAGACCATTTTCACAAAAATTCGAAAGTTAAAGACATTTGGTCTGTTCGTTTTCCTGCAGGGTTATTCAGGTACTTTTATTTTTTTCTCAAATGAACTATCCCAAAGCAACGGACTACTTTATCCATTATTTTTCGATAAAATTTCAACACTTGATTATTGATTTTCATACAAGAAAATAGCATAATTTAATCTTCCACCCAGTTTATATACGTGAAATATTTCCAGTAACAACAGAGCAAAAATTTCTTTCTATTGTCGCCAGGACTGTGGAATTATTGAATTCACATAATATCTTTTCAAATTCATTATTTTTCCGAAGTAAATTCACATTGTGAAAATACGTAATTACTACGACTTCTATGTATAGAGGACAACGTTGCGTAGTTATCTGACAGGAAAATGACTATAACCTAACATTTCCAAAATATACATGGTGAAATGTGTCAAATTTTCATGGCCAACCGGGAGACTTTATAATAGTGTACTGCGTAGCTCTGAGAACCAGGCTTAATTTCTAACCTCAAGAGTTGAAAATTTGACTTGTTCATGTGCTGTTTGGTTAATAATAATTATAGCATTTGCTACTAAAGTATCGATTAATTCAAGTAGTGTTAGTATTATTGTGTTTGTGATTGGCCTTTTTTTTCTCACGAACAATATCAAATTCAGTTTCCCTTATCAATAATATCGGCCTCTAATATTTCAGTTTTTTTTTCTGTAAACGTACTTACAGTGAACCTATGTGAATATGTATTAACGCCGATTTTAAATCCCAGCAATCATCCCGAAGACCTTTATAATAGGGCTCGCATCAAGACATGTGATAGCGGTAGACGATCTGACGATCGTCAAGAATTGCATAATTCCATGCAAATTTTATTGAAGCAAGTACTGACGTGAGTCAGGAGCTTTTGCGCGTATGTTCTTTTGTCCATTCAGCTCTATTGGACACTCTTAATCGAGTTCACCATCGATATGGACCGGTTTCTCTGCTTTTATATGATATTTCATACCAAATGATCAAAGAATTTTTAATTCTGACATATGTATTCTATCCGAATGGAAATTCATTTGAAATTTCATAATATATGAAAAACGTATTTATTCAGCAGAGTATTTGTTTTCAGATTAAACTCAACTTCCTTTTAAAATATCAAAACTCACAAGTCTGCGCAGATCTCCAACAATACAGATTCGATCGTGCTCAAACATACGATTTGGTTGTAGAGTTAGGTTTTAAAAGTTCCCACAAAATTTCAGCGATGTCGAACGAATAGTTTCTGATATATAGAATTTTTTTCAATGATTTTTTCTTAATTTTCTAGTCATACGATCTTCACGAAATTTTTGCGTAGGCATTCTAGAACTAGTTTCCATGTCAGAATTCAATCGGCATCATATTTTTTCAGTTATTGAGGAAATAAGAACCAAATGTCAGATGGATATAACTCCGAAACCGTTCGGCCGATTATGCCTTTTAACGAACTCGAATGTCAGTGGTGCACAACGTACCCTAGAAATTGCAGAACGCTATGTCTTTCCGTTCTCAAGTAATCGTGAGATAAATAATATTTTTTAGGATATTTTGTTTAATTTTATAGGGATAAGATCCTCAAAAAATTTCACAAATTTCTTTGCTTCACTATTATACAACTACTTATAAAGTTTAAATTCGCTCGGATCTATATCTTTTGAGATATCGATAAAACAATATTCCAGATGGGTATAACTCTGATGAAACCGTTTGGCCGATTATACCTAACAATGAACATAACTGTCCCTTGTATGCGTAGCCTACCCTGAAAATTGCAAGCCCCTATCTCTTTTCGTTCGAAAGTTATCGAGGCAACGGTCACCCATCCAGCTACTCATCTCACTCAATACTGCTCAGATCTCAAACAATATAAATCCGAACATATTCAAATATGCAACTTGGCTGTAAAATTAGGTTCTGAAGCCTTCCGTAATTTCAGCGATAGGAGGCAGATATTTTCTGAGATAGGTATAGAATTTTTTTCGAAGGTTTTCAATTATTTTTTTTTTAATTTTCCAGTGATACGATCCTCACGAAACTTCGTAAAAATTTGCGCGCTGGCATTCTACAAGTAATTACCATGTTTGAATTGGATTGGTTTGATTTCTTTTTGAGCTAAGGAGGAAATAAATAAAATTGAAACTGTTTAGCCAATTATGCATATTAACGAGATCAAATGTTGCATTCGGATGCTCAACCTACCCTGAAAATTAAAAGTCGCTATCTCTTTCCGTTCTCAAGTTATCGTGGCTACGGCCTGACCGCAGGCCGACAAGAATCAAATTTGACGTAGAATTCTTCATCAGGGAGTCGAACTCAATCGTGTGAGAACATTTTCGGCAAAAAATTCTAAAATTACGGAGATTTGGGCGAAATGACAACGCGTAGTAGTAACTACTTCGAGGACCCAATAAAAATTTGCAAACTGTAATATTCATGTAGAGGGACAAGCAGTCTTTCAATTAAAGAATAGCTGACCCTCTATTCTCTATTAAGAATTTAGGGGTGACATCCCCTAAATCTAGGATTGAGAAGATTTTGGCTTACAATTGTGCTCAAAATATGCCCCCCCCCCTGAATAAAAATTGACATGTTTCGACTTTTTCTCTCAAAACATCCCTGTCGTGACATAATTGGCCTGGCACGTTTTCAAATTGATACCTTGTGTATGAAAATACAGAGATGTTCGAACGATAAGTTATATCATGTAAGAGGCACTTATCGGTTGAGAACTGCAAGCCAGCATAAATGCGTACTGGAAAGTTTTCCATATCGAGCTCCTAATAGTTATAATAATATGGGTGCGTTTTTATTTTAATCAGCTTTTGTGATGGATTCAATCAGCGATGAGAATACGATTGACGTGACGTCATAAAAATCCATCGGAAATTCACTAATCAATCCGATGTATATATAATATAAGAACAGAAAGCTGAGAAATGTTGATGATTATTATAGGTTAGGTTGTTATGTTTTGATCAATAATCTAATATTTTGTTCCATTGATGTTTTTCCCTCAATAAAACAACTTTTCGAAGTCAGAAAATATAATTCATATCATATCATTCATATTTCAGGAACATTACTTTCAATGCAATTTTAATTATTTTCGAAGGGTTTTAAAATAGGAAATAGGTAGATTCAATAATACCTATAGTATCATACCTGTCGTAAAAAGAATCATTATCAAATCGCACTTAAGGCGATAAATATTAGGTATATGAAAGTTAAACTTGTATGAAGCCCATCTCCTATTATTACCTTTAAAAGTGCAGTCCAACAGAAATGTGATTCGAAATACCCGCCAAAATCCGTCCATCTAATCGGTCTCATCGACCTCCAAGTACGATGAACCGATTAGTAATCGTAAATCCATCGATGAAATTATGTTGAAAATAAAAACGGCCCGTTGAAATTAATCGGTATGCACTTGATGATAATAAAAACACACCAATTCATTTACGATTAATCGATTAGACATTTCGATTAAAATAAAAACGCACCCTATACCTATCTGCAGATTGCTGAATCAGCAAGCTGAAGTTCACTTTTTGGAGATGAAATTGAGTCGAATTAGTTATTCGAGCGAACCTATTAAATAAAATATACGTTACTCTCTCTTCGTACCCGCGTTAATAAGAAAAATATAAGTATTTCTGTATATCTCGAGTTTCATTCTAGTTAATGATCTCATATCCTAATAATAAGCTTAGCAGAAGTATGTACATATAAACTACAATTCAACTTTCGAAATCGGTCTCAAAGATTTATATCACAGATTTTCAATGAAGCATAATTCAAATAAATTGATTTAATATTATAATAAGCAAGAACAATATATTATTAATTCATTACTGGGAAATAGTTTTTTCAGAAATATCTTCTTGGGATTATAATTAGAATTCTAAGTATGTATAAAATACGATGTATTGGTCTGAAAAATGTCATAGAATTGTAAAAAATATAGAATAATATGCATCCATAACGAAGTAATTAACAATTCTCAATTTTTTAAGGATAGGGTATACCGAGAAGCTACAAACTGAGGATGAAACGATCGAAAGAATGTGCTTTAGTGCTAAGAATGAATTGTAAACATATTGAAATTCAACCTTCTATAATAATGCTAAAGAATCCCTAAACTAACATCTGGCACCGAGTCTAGCACGCACCCGAACGCGTTGGACGTTGAATCAACAAATGCATAATTTATTCACAATCCCTTTTCATTCCGAACCATGAGTAACATTTGGCTCATCTGAACCGATTAAATAACATTTTATGTGTTGCAGGTCATCTTACGTTGATACCGTGTAGAAGATTGGAGTTTACAGTTTTTTTCTTTTGCGGACTGGGAAACCTAGTGTTACAAGAATCGGGATTGTTGACGATTTCAGCTTCTGGGTAAACCTCGGTAAAGCTAGCAAAACCACCTTCAGTTTTTCAAAAAAAATTCATTGTCATAATTTAGAACTCATTCTGTACTAATTTTGTACCTTATTATAGTATTTGATACTCGTTTGTATACCGAGAAAATAATGGATTACTAAGTATTTGAAGAAATTAATGTGCCTTAATTTGGTACCAGAAATGGGGTGTAGTTGACCGATTTTGAACTTCCATTGCATTTATTTATAAGCATAAGATTTATTTTCGGGATAAGAAAATTACATGAAGATGGTATTATTAATGAGAGTAAATATGTATATCATTTGGAAGGTAACAATTTTTCAGTCAAAACTTGAAAAAAATATATAACCCGCTACTGGTGGGGTGAAGTTGAACCTTTGAAATGTGATTCTTGAATACTTGGGGTGAATTTGACCAATTAATAATTGATTTTTGATCATTGTTTTACTAAGTAAACGAGAAATAAACTATAAAATCAACATTTTCATTAATCTAAGTATGTCATAAGACATATATAGAATTTTAAAACAAGAATATAACTTTTTACGCGCAGGGGAACATAGCATTATCATATTGCCCAAATTTCCATTTTGTAATGTTCGAATATTTCGCCGAAAATGATGTCAAGTGATTAGATTCGACTCACTAATGGAAAATTCTATGTCACATTTGACTCTGTCCGACCGTCCGGTCGTTAGTCGACATAACTGTTTCCGAGTAATAATTTTGTCATCAACCAATAAAGATTCGATCGAATTGAAACTTGGTAGTTGGTTGTAGAATATTGACACGAAGATTTGTGGAATTTCGTGAGAATCTTATCACCAGAAAACTTTAGGAAAATTAGTAAAAAACATTATTTCTGTCACTATAAGCTGAGAATAGAAAGAGATGGAGACTTGCAATTAGTGAATCCAATCCCGCACCAAAATCTCAATCCCACAAACGCGCGGGATGAAAGTTATAAATCCCGCGGATCCGCAAAAATGCGGGATTGTTAACAATAATACTCTTTGTACTCAAACTATTAAACATGCTAATAAAAAGTGGTTCAAGCACTGACGTGAAGTCAGGAGCTTATGCGGGTATGTTCTATTGTACATTCTCCTGTATTGTATAATAACTGTATAATACAGGTATTCTACAACTATTTACCAAGCTTCAATTCGATCGAGTCTATATTTTTTGAGTTATCAAGGAAATAATATTCCAGGTGGGCATAACTCCGAAACAAATGGACCGATTATGCCCGTAAACGAACTTGACTTAACTCCAATTCAGATACGCAACATATCCTAAAAATTGCAAGTTCCTATGTCCTTTCGTTCGAAAGTTATCGAGGCATCGGTCACCCCTCCATCTACTGATCTCACGCAAGGCTGCTCGAATCTTCAACAATATATATCCGATCGTGTTCAAACTTGGAACCTGGCAGTAGAGGCAATAGACAGTTTTTCGCCAAGGTGCATATTTAATTTTTTAGTCGACCTCTACATACTTTTATGAATTTCGGACCTCTTAAATAATTTCATAATAACAAATCACAGTTATTCTCATATAAGTACACTTATGTTTGTATTGAACAGTATCATGCCATATTCATAGTGACCACAGCGACTGACAGTTATTCTTACAGGCACTTATGTTTGTATTGAACCGTTACATGCCATATTCATAGTGACCAGAGCGGACGAAAAAGTACTTTTTCTTTTTAGGGGACGTTTGCGCTTTCATTGTCGAATACGGAATTTTAATATTGGGTCTCGCAAATCCCGCACGGAAAATCCCACAATGTTGATTCCGCATAATTTCAGCGGAATCCCGCATTTGCGGGATCCAGAATTTGCGGGATTGGATTCCCTACTTGCAATTTTTAGGGTAGGTTGTGAACCGGCCAAACTGTTTTGGTTGTTATATTTCGATAACTCGAAAAATACGAATCCCATCCAATTCAACCATGGTAATTAGTTTTAGAATGCCGACGCAAAACATCTTGCAAAAATTTTCTGAGTATCGTGTCACTAGAAATTTTTTGAAGAATCATTGAAAAACATTGAAAAAATTATAATTATCGATACTATTCGTCCGACATCGCTGAAATTTTTCGAGTGCCTTCAAAACCTAAACTGACTGCCAAGTTCCCAGTTTGAACACGATCGGATTCTATATTGTTGGAGATCCGAGCGGTCTTGGGTGAGTTCAGTAGCTGGACGGGTGACCGCCCTCGCTAACTTTCGAACGAAAAAAGATAGGCCATTTTTCAGGGTAGATTGCGCATCCGAATGGGAGAGTTAAGTTCGGTGTTGGGCATTATCGGCCCAACGGCTTCCGAGTAATAATTTTGTCATGAACCAATAAAGATCCGATCAAATTGAAACTTGGTGAGTAGTTGTAGAATATGAACCTAAGGACGTTTGTGAAATTTTGTGAGACCGTATCACAAGAAAATTAAAAAAAAAATCATTAAAAAATATTTTTTGTCACGATAACCTGAGAACGGAAAGAGATAGTGACTTGAAATTTTCAGGTTGGTTGTGCATCTGAATGCGACATTTGGGTTTATCTACAGGCACAATCGGACAAACGGTTTCGGAGTTATACCCATCTGAAATTTGGTTCTTATTTTCTCAATTACTCGAAAAATACATACCCAATCTAATTCAAGCATGGCTATTAGTTGCCGAATGCCAACGCAAAAATTCTTGCGAAATTTCGTGAGGATCCTATAACTAGAAAATTTTAATAAAATAATTGAAAAAAATTCTATATATCAGAAATTATTCGTTCGGCATCGCTTAAATTTTGCAAGTGCCTTCAGAACCCAACTCTATTGCCAAGTACCAAGTTTCAACACGATCGGATCCATATTATTGGAGATCCGCGCCACCTTGTGAGATTCAGCAGCTGGATGGGTGACCGTTGCCTCGATAACTTTCGAACTAATGGAGATAGGGACTTCCAGTTTTCAGGGTAGGTTGCGCATCCCAATGGGAGAGTTAAGTTCGTTTTTGAGCATAATCGGTCCAACGGTTTCGGAGTTATACCCACCTGGAATTTTATTTCCACGTTAACCCAAAAAATATAGACTCGATCGAATTGAAGCTTGGTAATTAGTTGTAGAAAATAGACTTGAGGACGTGTGTCAAAGTTTGTAAGAAACGTACCCCTAGAAAATTTTTAAAAAATTACGAAAAAAAGAAGTGATTGACGCACTGACGTGAAGTCAGGAGTTTTTGCGCGTATGTTCTATTGTCCATACTACATTGCTCCTGACTTCACGTCAGTGTTTGAACCAATTTTTTTTTACTTATAAGCAACTGCATACTCACTATCATTTTGATATCGAATGTGGTTTTCAAAATATCAGGAAAATAAATGAATAAATTCCTTTATGAATGTGTTTTCAATATATCAACAATATCACAGATTTGTTCACCAAAATTGTCAATATTATCAGATTTAATAAATTTATGGACTGAAAACTGAAATATCTAATAAAATGTTCATCAGTGAATAATTATGGTTGTTAATATTTGATGCCGTTTTGAATGATTTCAAATCTCTATTCTTCACATACATACCTAATCACAACTTTATCCCAGGAGTAGTTTTCGAAATAACACCCTAATCGACTAATTTCTTCGACGAACTTTCGATCAAAGACAAAGCACAAATTTTGTCGCCAATATTGTCCAATTGTTATTTTTGGTATTATAACATTATAGATTGAGGTCTCCGATGAAATTTTCATCTTCTCTTTCAGGATGATTTCGAGTCAATGATTTGATTATTGTTAAAAAAATGGTGATTTCAAAATTCAAGGATGGTTATGTATTACATTACTCAATTTTTCACTGTAGAAATGACATTAACATAATATCTCACTTCAAGAAACGTCATATAGAGTAGAAAGATCATTTGTGTGTAGAAGAGAATATTTGTCTGTCTTGCTGTGTAACTTCGAGTGAAGTTAGATTGTGCATTTACCGTTATTGTAGCTATGGCAGTGTTGCACAATATAGCCTTGAACCAGAATGATTATTTTGAAATTCAGGACGAATTTCAAGTAGTATCCATCAATTCGGATTATTAAATTTCGGATTCCTCCGAAGCAAACACATTTCGAAGGATGATAGTTAGTCAATCTAATAGGTAAGTTTGAATAAAACTGATAATTTATTAGTATTTTATTTATTATTTGCCATTTTTTTTTCGAGACGATTATCAAGTTTGCTTTATCAATAATAAGTTTAATTTCAAGTCTGCATCTAATATTAATTTTTTTTTTCTCCTTATAATGCCATATTTCGTTTATTTACCATTTTTGCGCGTATGTTCTGGGGAACATCGCGTTATCATTTTGCCCAAATTTTGCCGCCCGGCCAGCCGTTGCCACGATAACTTGAAAACGAAAAGGGATAGCGACTTAAAATTTTCAGGGTAGGTGCATTCAAATACGACGGACAAGTTCATTAATGGGCATAATCGGCCTAACGGTTTCTGAGTAATAATTTTGTCATCAACCAATACAGATCCGATCGAATCGAAACTTGGTAGCAAGTTGTAGAATACAAATACGAAGACGTTTCTGAAATTTTGTGAGAATCGTGTTGCTAGAAAATTTGAAAAAAAATATCAAAAAATATTATTTTCGTCACGATAACCCGAAAAAGGAAATATATAGCGACTTGCAATTTTCGGGGTAGGTTGTACATCTGAATGTAACATTTGTGTTTATAAATAGGAATAAGCGGCTAAACGGTTTTGGAGTTATGCCCTTCTGAAATTTGTTTTTTATTTCTTCAATATGACGAAAAATACAGAACCCATCTAATTCAAACTTGGTTACTAGTTGTAAAATACCGGCTCGGAAAGTCTTGCAAAATTCCGCGAGAATCGTATCACTACAAAATAAAATAAAAATAATTTGAAAAAAAAATTATATATCGGAATCTGGTCGCCTGTCATCACTGAAATTTTGTGAGAGCCTTCAAAATCTAACTCTACTACCAAATTCCAAGTTTGAACATGATCGGATGTATATTTTTTGGAAGATCCGAGCAGCATTGGATAAGTTCTGTAGTTTGATTGGTGACCGTTGCGTTGAAATTTTCAGGCTTGGTTGCGCCAAGCCTGAATGAGACAGTTAAGTTCGTTGTTTGGCATAATCGGCAAAACGATTTCGGAGTTATGACCATCTGGAATATAATTTTTGATAACTCAAATAATACACGCCCGATCGAATTGAAACTTGGTATCTAGTAGGAGAATGTCGACATAAGGACGTGTAAGGAATTTTTTGAGGATCGTACTACTAGTAAATTTAAAAAAAAATTACGAAAAAATATTATATATCTCAAGATAACTGGAGAACAGAGAGAGATAGTGATTTGTCATTTTTAGGGTTGGTTGCGCAGCCGAATGCGACATTTAAGTTCGTTTATAGTCATAATCAACCCAACGGTTTTGGAGTTATACCTATCTGAGATTTGGTTGTTATTTCCTCAATAACTCAAAAAATACGGAACTGATCCAATTCAAACATGGTTACTAGTTGTAGAATGCCAACGCGAAAATTACTGCAGAATTTCGTGAGGATCGTATAACTAGGACATTTTTTGAAAATCATTGAAAAAAATTCTACATATCAGAAACTATTCGTCCACCATCGATGAAATTTTGCGAGATCCTTCAGAACCTAACTCTACTGCCAAGTTTCAAGTTTGAACACGATCGGATCTATATTGTTTGAGATCGGAGCAGCCTTCTGTGAGTTCAGTAGCAAGATGGATTACCGTTGTCTTGATAACTTTCGAACGAAAGGAGATAGGGGCTTACAATTCTCAGTGTAGGTTGCGCATCCGAATGGGAGGGTCAATTTAATTTTGGGCATAATCGGTACATCGGTTTCGGAGTTATACCCACCTGGAATATTATTTCCTTGATATAGACTCGATTGAATTGGAGCTTGGTAACTAGTTGTAGAATATCGACATAAAGACGTGTGTAAAACTTTGCAAGAACCGTACCCCTAGGAAATTTAAAAAAAATTACGAAAAAATAATTGGTTCAAGCACTTTGTCCATTCTTCTGTATTGGACACTCTTAATCGAATTTACCATGGTGAATTCTATTGTCCGTTTTCCTGTATTGGACAATCTTAATCGAATTTATCATGGTAAATTAGAAACGTTTGACACCATTTTCAACCGAATATATCAGACATTTGGGCAAATTGATAAGCACTCTGTTCTGAGCAACAAGAGCACCAAAAAAGCAAGGAGGAATTTGAGCTATGATAAAGTAAGTATCTATACACGAGAAATATTAGATTGCTTCGTAAACAATGATGATTGAAAATCGAGTTTTATTTCAGTGTGAGAGGTAAAAGATAGATGGTGGAAGCTTTATGCCAAAGGCAATATTGGTGGATGCGACACTTGTAGGTATGTTACTGACCCACTTTGATTACCCCGTCAATCATTATGATTCGTCAGCAACATATTATACGAACGGTAATTAATGAGCCAATCAAAGTAGAATATAAAATACAATATGAAGTTTCTTGAAGTGAGCTCTACTATAAATGTCTTCGGAATAATTGCCGGGATTTAAAATCAGTGTCAATAAATATTTACATAGGTTTATTGTAGGTACTTTTGCTGAAAAAAAAATGAAATATTAGAGGCAACTTGAAATTAACGATATTATTGATAAAGGAAAATCAATTTGATATTGTTCTTGAGAAAGAAATGGCAAATCATAAATTCCTAAGTACTTACACTAGTAAATTATAAGTTTTATTCAAACTCACCTTAATCTATCTCATTTTGAATTTTTCATCTGTGAATATTTTCATGGGAGATCTTCAAATTCTTATGAATCGGGATATGGAAATGTTATTGATAAAGTCATGAACTTTTTCATTCGATGAGGTGGTTGAATTAAATGATACTTCAGTTGCAAGTATTAGTTTTAACCAAATAGCAACAAGTGAACTTTTTTACTCAAGTTAGAAATTAGAATGGAAACTGCAAATAGTCGATATCGATAAATGGTCACTGTAAACAGAAACCTCTAGTTATCGGCCCGTGAAAGTTATGGAACCTTAGACCAGGGTTTCTCAAACTTTTGGCTCTCCCTGTTAAACCCCTGCTAAAGACTGCAGTATTTTTTTTATTTCCTTATATTTTTATCAGCATACCGAATATCAGCTAAATCAGATTCGTTTGTTAATATGTATTATGGCAACCATTTCAAACTTCGCAATGTTCATTTTTGCGCGCTTGTTCCGCCAGCAACATGTATTTTTGTTATTTTTTGGCGAAAATGGTCTCAAACGATTGGGTTCGACTCATTGATGAATAATCCGGGGTCAAATCCAATTATGTCCGTCCGTCCAGCCGTCCGTCCGTAAGGACGATACATCTCGAAGGATATTAGTTAGATAGTTGAAATTTGCAGGGTATATTTGGATCGTAAATATCTCTGTTAAGTTAGTTAATGAGCAATATCCACCCTGTGTTTTTGGAGCTATGGTCATTTTGGGCTTGAGCTTTTTTTCTGCTTTATTTACGATATTACTATACTTCGATCTGTCTGAAATTTAGCACTAGATTGTAGAATTACGACCTTTATATACATGCTAAGTTTTGTATTTATCCGGAAAACACGTTCAGAAAAAAAAAATCAGAGATTTGTGAATTATGTTTTCCCAATAACTAAAAAAAAAACAGGATATAATGGAATGGAAGCTTGGTAGTTCGTTGAAAAAAATACCAACAAACAGCCTTTCGCAAAATTTCTGGAGAATCGCATGACGAAAAAAAAATTATAAAATATTCTACTATTTTGCGGAATATTTTGCTTGAAATTCCGGAACTACATATCAGATTCAGTCTAAATTTGGCATTTAGGTATCCAATAATGACATGTACACAATTTCATGAAAAACAGACGCTACAGAAAACAAATCTCAATATGAAATTCCAAATACCTCTACTGGCTCTTTTACAACGAGAAATTCCTATTGCATTTCAATGCGTGTCCTGCATATAGGTACAAAGCATGGTTTTGCAAAATGAACGATGTGGGGATTTTTAATTTGTATGAATGTTGAGTGACCTGGGAGGAACTGGAAGGCCATTATTAACACCTCATGTCAATTATGGGTGTGCATCCCAGTTTCGAGGAAATAGCATAGTTTACGAGGTGAAATGGATACTTCACGTGCTTCTTGGGTCAATTTTGAAATTCACACTGCCAATTTCGTTTATTTTTCGTTATGCGCGTGAGCAGACGAAAAGTGATTTAACTGCTTGAGTTTTGGGCTGAGGGGAGTTGGGTTTTCAAATGGAGGATGATATTCTTCCATAGAATTTCCTTGAGAGAGCCCACGCATGCGTAGATTGAGCTGCGATATCTCCTAGGTCATTGGTGCTGGAAAATCGGAGTTTAATGTTAGGTGTGTGATTTCGGGAGGACATTCAGCCGCGAGTGGACTGCGCATGCTCAGAAGAGAAGTTGCTGTATTTTAGGTTGTATGGGTTAGATTGGAACTGGTTTACGTCTATTGGTCATGGGTCTGATGCTAACCCGAGAATATGAGGTTCTAAATGAAAATTCATGGCTATTATAAGAGCATACAAGTCAATTTGGGGGAAATAGCATTGTTTTCTAGTTAAAGTGTCTTTACTGTGGCCTATGGTAAAGCCAATTTTGAAATTCACGCTGCCCCTTTCAGTAATTTTTCGCTCTCCGTATGAGCAGACTTTTTGTTCGTGGTTTTGGATGCTGGCAGCAATATATAGAGAGCACTATCAGTGAGGAGTGAACTGTGCATGCGCATGAGTAAGCTGCCAGTTTATGGTGTTGTTTGTGCTAGGATGCGAGTGAATTCCTATGAGTAGTCATGTGAATCTGGTGCTGTGCCAATATATGAGTCTTTTGTTCCGTTTTCTTGGGAAGAATTTATAAATAACTTTTTTTTAAAGATCTATCAAGTTATATTAAGATTTGAAGAATAGGTGCAAGGAACTTCGTTCCTGACGGTTCCCTGACCAATATCTTTTTTTTCTTATTTCGAGCGAAGGTAAAACTGATAGGTGTAGACTGAATTGGAGTAATGAACAGAATTGTCAAGAAAATATAAAAAGCACATTCAAAAGCACTGATGTAAAGTCAGTACTCTTTGGCGCGATCGTTCGCTTCAACCAATTAGAATAGGTCGAACCGGAGATCCAGTCAGACGGTAGTCGCCACCATGCACAGTTGGGTTAAATCAACAGTACTGTACCTGAGCCGGAGTAAGGATACTGTAACAAAGCTTACACAGAACAAAGCTGACTCTCCTAACTCGCCCAAGTTCCTAGGAGCTTCTGAGGGGTCTCTTTGGGAAAGACCTAGGAGGATTAGTATAGTCATAATCGTGTCATTAGCAAGCACGCCAATGCAGATTGCCTTCACAGAGAAGCTAAAAAGCTATAAATGGACTGACGTGGGATCAATCTGCTTTGGCGTGCTTGGTAATGAGATGAATATTAGTATAGTGGCCCTCTTAGATCTTTCCCAAAGAGCCCCGTCAGAAGCTCCTAGGAGTTTGTGCGTGTTAGGGGAGTCAGTTGTGTTCTGTGTAGGCTTTGTTACTGTTTCTTACGTCAGCTTAGTCACAGCACTGTTAATTTTTTAGCCGACTATGCATGTTGGCCACTACCGTCTGACTAGATCTCCGATAAGCTCTCTCCACTGAACAACAAGCACTCATCATTCAATACAAATTGGTTAACGTGAACAAGGGCGCCAAAAAGTACTGACTTTCATTTATTATGCATGGCGGCCATTTTCGTATATTTTTATTATGACTAAATACATATGCCCAATATGAGCTAAATATGATTTTTTTTTTCTTATGAGTTCGGCCATTATGAAATTCGGCATCGTGGATATTCTCGTGACTTGTCTCCAGGAATGAACAAACATGCAAATTTTCAAAGCCATACCTAAATAAACAAGAATTAGCTGAATAAAAGTTTGAACATTTCGAAACCAATAAATTGCCCGTATACGAACATTCGAACTTGATTAAAAGCTTCCAGATATAAGCGCATAATTAATTTGTACATAAAGTGTCAAAATAATAAATTTAATAAGCTAGTTTGATTTTTCTTCCAAATTCGCTAAATAAAAGTTTAATAGGAAAGAAACATAAAAATTTTCTAAAAGGTCCTCGATTAGACGGATTCATGCCATTTATTTATTTATTTATTTATTTATTCATACGGACATGCCAGTTTACATTTTAATAGAATACTAATAATAACAAAAAAAAAATAATTCATAAGTCAAAAGCAAAGCTTGAAAATTCAACAATGAATCAGTAATAATATTATACAAAGCAAAGTAAAATGTTAAAAAATACAAAAAAAATTATAATAGAAAAGCATTACTAATGATCAGCTATCAACTTAAGATCTCCGATTCGAAGTAGCGTTTGAGTGAAAAAATTGATACCGAAAATAAATCTAATTCACAAGCATTTGCTGACCGCTGTGCTCTATCGATGGGGTTATTCACAGTATAATTTGTGGGATTGAATCTTATGTAAAAAGTTTCTCTCGATCTCAACAATGCATCGGTTATTCGCGGACCGTCTTCAAATGGAATAATTCTTGCATCGGTTATTCGCGGACCGTCCTTGAATGGTATAATTCTTGCCTCGGTTATTCGCGGACCGTCCGTGAAAGAACCAAATGTCCGCGAATAACCGTATTGTTGCATCAAAATGTCCGTGAAAAGAACAATTCGCATACATATATATATATATATATATATATATTTGTGAATTTTTTAAGGGTTATTGACTCAATTCAGGAGAATAATGGTTTTAACTATTTATTCTTTGCCAAGCTTTCGCATTAGTTTAATGCTTCTTCAGGGCTTCTACAAAATCATGGTTTAATGAAAATACAAACATTTACAAATGTTCACTCACCGATGTGAGGTTTATATAAAAAACCTGCATCACAGCTAAAAATAGACATTCAATAAAATTGACGTTCAATAAAACTATTGTCATGTTCCTACTGCCAACTTTTATTTTTTGGTTTTTTATTCATCTAGAGGGCCATCATAGAAATCCTCATGTCCAGACATTTCTAATAAATAGCTGTATATTGAGCTTAATTTGTTTGTGTCCGTTTTCTTGAGGATTTCTATGATGGCCCTCTAGATGAATAAAAAACCAAAAAATAAAAGTTGGCAGTAGGAACATGACAATAGTTTTATTGAACGTCAATTTTATTGAATGTCTATTTTTAGCTGTGATGCAGGTTTTTTATATAAACCTCACATTCGGTGAGTGAACATTTGTAAATGTTTGTATTTTCATTAAACCATGATTTTGTAGAAGCCCTGAAGAAGCATTAAACTAATGCGAAAGCTTGGCAAAGAATAAATAGTTAAAACCATTATTCTTCTGAATTGAGTCAATAACCCTTAAAAAATTCACAAATATTTGAAATATAGACTCTTATCATTGCATTAAATATATATATATATATATATATATACTCATAACGCGCCTTCTACCAGGCCCGGTACGTTGCACAGGCAACCGGAGGCCCGCCTTTTCTGATTGGCTTAGGAGAGTGTATTTTTTTGGAAAACATTTAGAACAGTCATATCTTCAAGAGCAACTTCAGAGGGGAAGATTATTTTCTATATACAAAAAAATATATGAATTGAAGATTTTCAGAATCCCGGCATGTTTCTAGGTGGATTTGACGCCCTCTGTGTAAAAAGTATGCACTTGTACGATTATCGGAAGCCCGGCGGTGTTGTCACTATGATCGCCTTAGATTTCCATCGAATTCTATACAAATTTAACAGTTTCAAGAGATATGTTCTGAATATTCGATGTCTCTATATACATGATGTAAATCAATAATTGTGAATTTGAGAGGTTATTTATTGTCAAAAAATAGGGTGGG
The DNA here is from genome assembly GCA_937662695.2 of Halyzia sedecimguttata. Lineage (NCBI taxonomy): Eukaryota > Metazoa > Arthropoda > Insecta > Coleoptera > Coccinellidae > Halyzia > Halyzia sedecimguttata. Next base: position 70,047,008 of record OW569417.2, read on the forward strand.
GTTTTTATAGGTTTTTGTTGGCAGCCCTTTATTATATACAGCCCCCTAAAGATGGCACCGAAAAACCAATTTACATTTTATTTAAACCAACTAAAAACAATGAATAAAATTAAGAGGACATTATATGCGAGCGAGAAGGCATTCAAAAAAATATTGAGTAGTATTCTATGTATTGTAAGTAGTAATTAGAGGATACTGTGGGAGGTATCTTCATCAATAATTGTATTCTATTGTGTTTGCAAGGGATAGAAGAAATAGCCACCCCTTAAATTAGTTTCGCAACAACATTTTTTCCTATTCATACTCTATCATTTAAAAATAATTTCCTCGTCGACCTCTATGAAAAACAATATTTTATCATTTCAACTGTACGTAGAGGTCTACAAAAAAATGTGATATGCACCTCGGCGAAAAACTGTCTATTGTCTCGCCTGCTTGCTACCCCCGGCCTTTCCTCAGATAGAAATTTGTGACCTGGACTTTTGTGGACAGTTTGTCGTCCTTTGTTCATGAATAAATGAAAAGACCTTGATTCATTCTGAACAAATAAGGTCTCCGGTATTTTCCTGCTAAAGTTTAAATTTGATCTCGATCAGATTTGTATTTTTGGAATTATTTCATTTCAAAATACAATGATTTATTTCACGTGGTTTCGCTTTCTTTATTTACTTTCAATTTCATATAGTATTTCATGAGGGTATGTGAGGCGTGAATATAGACAATATGCGCAAAACATCCATAAATCTTGAAACAATCAACTGTTGGATTTCGAATTTTGCAACTATATCACCCCTTTTGTTAAGTTTCCACCTGCGTAATTAAAAGTATCAGGACCAGAGTAGGACAATTTGCTAATATCATTGTTAGAACGGGGTCGTGAGGCATCGGTATGAACCTAGCAGACTATTTCAGCAGACTTTTTGGCGGAAACACCCGAAATTTGGCTCAGATAAAAAGTTAAAAACGGTTAACGATTTCAGAATGTGCCAATACACTCCTGCATAAAAATTATCTATAACATTAATGCTGGACGAGAAAAAGGTACGATAACGTGGCTTACAGCTTGATGTGGTTTCCAATGCTCAGGGACGGATCCATAAAAGTAATTAAATTTCGGTAGTTTTCCATTTCGTAACATTCAATGAAGAACATCTCAAAAACGGTGCGTTTAAGGAGGAACGATGAAGAATAATTCAATGTTCTGAAACGATTAGATATTCTTAAATGGTCTCTAAAAAAACGTTACCTTCTTTATGGTAATTTTGTTTAGTTTTATGAATCCACGAGTCTATGACTAGAAAATCACTAGAAGTAGGAAAAAACTAATGTTTGGAAAATATGTATCATAGTTATAGGAAACTTTGTCGTGAAGTTTTCTTCACACACATTCATTTTATTCAGAAAAAGGATGTCAAAGCCATAAAATAAAAACAGGTGTCTATTTTATTTTAACAGCCTGTATCTTTTTACCTGAGCCGAATTTATAAAAATGGTAAAGCAAAAAGTGTTTCATTTGATGTTAATAATCTATGGTTAAAATGAATGTACAACTTAAAGTTTCACCCAGTATTTTATCTCCGGAACTATTCGCCGGAGCAGATACAGATTTTGTGTGTTGGTTAACTATACCAAACAGGACATTCCCTAAGAATTTTATGGACTTCCCGATGGGCTGCGGGGTAGTTTTTTCGATCCTTAAATTTAAAAATTTTTTATCTCCGGGATTATTCGCCGGAGCACATACAGATTTTATAAACTTATTACTTATACACATACCTATATCCCCTGAATTGGGTTGAAAAAACTACCCCGCAGTCCCTCGGGAACTCAATGAATTTTTCTGGGTTATCGGTATAGGTACAAGTAATACGTGTATGAAAAATGTATATGTCGTTATCCGTATCATTAACCCATATACGAAATATGTATGTGCTTCGGCGAATAGAGAGAAATTAAATTTTGAAATTTAAAGGTTGAAAAACTACCCCGCAGCCACTCGGGAAGTTGATCAATTTTCCAAGGATTATAGGTATGGGTTTATGCAATACGTGTCTGAAATCTGTATGTGCTCCGGTGAATAGTTCCAGAGATATTGAATGTTGAAATTTGAGGGTTGGAAAAGCTATGCCGCAGCCCCTCGGGAAGTCTATCCTTTTTTCAGAAGATGTCGTTATCGGTATAATCAACCCACATGCAAAATATGTATGTACTCCGGCGAATAGTTCCGAAGATATTAAATTATGAAATTTAAGGGATGGAAAAACTACCCCGATACCCCTCGGAAAGTCGATCAATTTTTCAGGGCATGTCGTTATCGGTATAATTAACCCGCATACCAAAACTGTTGTGTTTCGGCGAATAGTTCCGGAGATATTATATTTTGAAATTGAAGGGTTGAAAACCTATCCTGCAACCCCTCGCAAAATCGATTAATTTTCCATGGTTTATGGGTATGGGTATTGGGTATATGTAATACGTGTATGAAATATGTATGTGCTTCGGCGAATATTTCCAGAGATATTTAATTTTGAAAGTGAAGTGTTAAAAAACTACAGTGCAGCCCCTCAGATGGACGATAAATTTTCCTGGGGTTATAGGCATGGGTTTAAGTAATACGTGTATGAAATCTGTATGTGCTCCGGTGAATACTTCCGGATATATAACTTATGAAATTTAAGGGTTGAACTCACTACCCCGAAACCCATCAGGAAGCCGATCATATTTTCAGTGGACGTCGTTATCGGTATAATTAACCCATATATAAAATCTGCATGTGCTCCGGTGAATATTTCCGGAGATATTTAATTTTGATATTTAAGGGTTGAAAAATCTGGCCAGTAGCCCCTCGGAGTAGCCCCTAAGTCGATTAATTTATCAGGGGATATAGGTATGAGTATAAAATACTAGTATGAAATATGTTCGTGCTCTGGCGAATATTTTCGGAGATCATAAAATTTTTAATTTATGTATCTATAGTAACTATAACTCTCGAATGAAATGACTTATAAATTAAATTTGCAGGGTACGTTTGGTGGATGAAAATCTCGGTTTAATTTGCTGAAGGGCAAAATCGGCCGAAAGGGTTCGATATTATGGCCATTTTGTGTAAATTTCGAATATTTCCGAGATTACTTATTTGATGTAACTGAAATTCAGAAAGAATTAATTTAATTACGACTTGAATGTACGCACAGTTTTGTATTGATTGGGTTACTGGGAACAAAGAAAATACATTAGGAAATTTCAAAAACTAGTTTTTCCAATAACTCGAAGCATACTGATCTGATCGAATTGAATTCCGTATTTAGGTTACCAATAATCACCTCTTGGACCATGCAAAATTTGAATTGAAGACGACTGCTAGGGGGCTCAAAATAAATTACTTGTTCTTTTCATGAGTTCTTGCAAATTAGTTAAAAATCAATTTTTCACACTAGTTTATTGACATCTAACTAGTAAAAAAAAATGTGAGTACCCTATAGCTATTTAAAATTTGTTCAAGCACTGCCGTGAAGTCATGAGTTTTTGCGCGTATGTTCTATTGTCCATTCTCCTGTATTGGACACTCTTAATCGAATTTAACATGGTAAATTATATTGTCAATTCTCCCGTATTGGACACTCTTAATTCGAATTTACCATGGTAAATTTGATTCAGAGTGTCCAATACAGGATAATGGACAGTATAACATACGCGCAAAAGCTCCTGACTTCAGGTCAGTGCTTGAATCATTTTTTTTCATAATTTTTTTAAAATTTTCTAGGGGTACAGTTTTTATAAAATTTTAAACACTTCTTTATGTCGATATTATACAACTAGATACTAAGCTTCTATTCGATCAAGTCTATATTTTTTGAGTTATCGAGGAAATAATATTCCAGGTGGGTATAACTCTGAAACCGTTGGACCGCTAATGCCCATAATGAAACTCAACACTCCGGATACGCAACATACCCTGAAAATTGCGAGTTCCTATCTCCTTGCGTTCGAAAGTTATCAAGGCAACGGTGACCCATCCATCTACTAAACTCACACAAGGCTGCTCGAATCTCCATTAATATATATCCGATCATGTTAAAACTTGAAACTTGGCAGTACAGTTAGGTTTTGAAGGCTCTCACAAAATTTTTTTTTAGCGATGTCGGACGAATTGTTACTGATATATAGAATTTTTTTCAATAATTTTCAATGAAATTTTAAAAAATTTCTTATAATGCGATCCTCACAAAATTTTGTAAGAATTTTCGCATTGGCATTATACAAATAATAACCAAGCATGTATTCAATCAGTTCTGTATTTTTCGAGTTATTGAGAAAATATCCAGCAAATTTCAGATGGTTATAACTCCGAAACCGTTTGGCCGATTACGCCTGTAAGCAAACTCAAATGTTCAGATGCACAACCTAACTTGAAAATTTCAAGTCGCTATCTCTTTCCGTTCTCAGGTTATCGTGACATAAATAATATTTTTTAATAATTTTTTTTGAAATTTTCTAGTGATGCGGTTCTCACAAAATTCCACATACGTTCCTATGTTCATATTCAACAACTATTCACCAAGTTTCAATTCGATCGGATTTGAATCGGTTGAAAATAAAATTATTACGCGGAAACCGTTAGGCCGATTATGAATATTAACGAACTTGTCCGTCGCATTGGGATGCGCCACCTACCCTGCAAATTTCAAGTCGCTATTTCATTCCGTTCTCGAGTTATCGTGGAAACGGGTGGCGAGCGGAGTGGACAGAATCAAATGTGTCCTCGAATACTTCATCAGATAATTTTTTTAAAATTTTCTAGGGGTACAGTTTTTATAAAATTTTAAACACTTCTTTATGTCGATATTATACAACTAGATACTAAGCTTCTATTCGATCAAGTCTATATTTTTTGAGTTATCGAGGAAATAATATTCCAGGTGGGTATAACTCTGAAACCGTTGGACCGCTAATGCCCATAATGAAACTCAACACTCCGGATACGCAACATACCCTGAAAATTGCGAGTTCCTATCTCCTTGCGTTCGAAAGTTATCAAGGCAACGGTGACCCATCCATCTACTAAACTCACACAAGGCTGCTCGAATCTCCATTAATATATATCCGATCATGTTAAAACTTGAAACTTGGCAGTACAGTTAGGTTTTGAAGGCTCTCACAAAATTTTTTTTTAGCGATGTCGGACGAATTGTTACTGATATATAGAATTTTTTTCAATAATTTTCAATGAAATTTTAAAAAATTTCTTATAATGCGATCCTCACAAAATTTTGTAAGAATTTTCGCATTGGCATTATACAAATAATAACCAAGCATGTATTCAATCAGTTCTGTATTTTTCGAGTTATTGAGAAAATATCCAGCAAATTTCAGATGGTTATAACTCCGAAACCGTTTGGCCGATTACGCCTGTAAGCAAACTCAAATGTTCAGATGCACAACCTAACTTGAAAATTTCAAGTCGCTATCTCTTTCCGTTCTCAGGTTATCGTGACATAAATAATATTTTTTAATAATTTTTTTTGAAATTTTCTAGTGATGCGGTTCTCACAAAATTCCACATACGTTCCTATGTTCATATTCAACAACTATTCACCAAGTTTCAATTCGATCGGATTTGAATCGGTTGAAAATAAAATTATTACGCGGAAACCGTTAGGCCGATTATGAATATTAACGAACTTGTCCGTCGCATTGGGATGCGCCACCTACCCTGCAAATTTCAAGTCGCTATTTCATTCCGTTCTCGAGTTATCGTGGAAACGGGTGGCGAGCGGAGTGGACAGAATCAAATGTGTCCTCGAATACTTCATCAGATAGTCGAACTCAATCGTTTGAGACCATTTTCAGCAAAAAATTCGATAATTACAGACATTTTCGCAAAATGATAACGCGATGTTTCCAAGATCATACGCGCAAAATTCACGATGTGAAGAGAAATGAAATTAACAAAATAATTGTTCATATTCTCCTAGTAAAATTTGCGTATATGATAGCAACAGTAAAATACTGACAAAAGTGTGTACTTGACATGAGCCTTCTACGATATTTCAGATTATACCTCAATGTTCTCTCGATTAATCGAACTCTGTTAGAATATGTGAGTGGTGCGATAATTTTGGATGGGAGATTATTATCTCCGATGATGCCAAATTTATGGGACTGCCATATGCAGATGAACCTATACGGGCTTCGTAGAATGCGTAAAATCTTTAGAATGTATATAAAGTTTATACAGACCGACCGAAGCGCTCTCAGCGCGGACGTTCCGTGAACCCGATCGCGTATGTTTTGAGATGTATAAGGCATTTTTGGTGCCCGGGCAAAAATTTGAGAGAATGGTCCCTGAGGTGTCAGGAATCTCCAGACCAATTTATACGCGTTAGTTTTGGGAAGCCCGAAGTCGGGCTTCCCAAAGGTGGTGCGGGCTTCCGATAAGCTGCGGAACATGCATTTTTGGGCCTCCGAATGGCTGTTTATGAGTGTATATATATATATATATATATATATATAGATTTGTTCGACCGCACATACAGACCCAAATCGACATACTTTACCGATTATACAGTCCAAAAGTGACGTTTTCAGACCCGACTCCGGGTCTGGTAACGTTTACCTATAGAATTGTACTCAGGGACGTTAGGGGATGCCAGGGGTAAATTTTCAGATGGGTCTGAAAAAGCGGTGATACATCATATTATATACAGAAAAGCTTCAGAGTTTGGCCAGTGCGAGGGCGCTTCTGCTCACATTAGCTCGCTGTATATAATTCGTATAGTTGATCAACGTCTTGAGACCTTACATCCGGCAACGCTGTAGAGCGAGAGTTTGAAAATAATATATTTCATCCTATCGATATACAAACCCAAAACCAACACATACGAAAACTTATACGAGCCCGGTATAGGTAGTCAACGTCATGAGAATTGTTAATTGTGGATTCTTCAAATAAAACTTCAAATTCAGATACTTCTTCCTTTTGATATACGAACCTAAAAACCACACTTATGAACGCTTATACAAGCCTGGTATATGGAGTCGTCGTTATGGGACCTGTTTATTTCGAATTCTCAATCATAATTCTGAAGGAGTGTTGAGGACGAATATCATTTCTTCATGGATCATTTTGGAAAAAATGAACATAATAAACAGTAAAGAAACCATTCTGTAATATTTCGGAGACTAAATCAGACTCCTTCATCAGACACAAAGCGAAAACTTTACCAATTATTGTTTGTTGACACTTATTATGAAATTTGTTACACTGCAAATTACAGTAATAGCTGAAGGACACACGGAGAAATATTCATTGATTTTAATTATCAACAAATATTTCGTGGATACGGGCTGGTCCCCTCATCGCTCAGTGTTCCCCTAATGAGGAAAGCGTCATTCAGGGGCAAATACAAATCAGTTTCATGGTTATTAACAATCGTCAGCATAACATAGCCACACTGAATGACAGCTGAAGAAGTTCTAGGAAACATAATCCCAGTTGTTGTGAACAGGTAGGAAGAAAATCTCATCAGCTACATCTAGGGAAATCCTTAGGAACTCTGACCCTCTGTGATGCGGAAACCATAAGCGATGTTCAGTGATGTTCATGCTTTTGTCATAAGAGGGTCAGGAACTGCAAGGCTGTCTACCTGATTTGGCAATTAACAGCTGTCAAAGCTTTGTGAAACCCATCGTAAGAGTTGGGAATTATATCAATGGATTCTTGTGATAAAACTGCATCATAAAATAATTAAATACAAAATGTTTTTTACATATCTCATATCGTGAGACCATGTTCGGCCAATTCGAAAATTATCGACATTTGGGCCAATTGATAAGCGCTCTGTTCCGTACAACAAAAGCACCATAAATAGCAGAATATGTATGTACAATCTATAGAGATCGACATAATGGATTAGTCTAAAACAAAGATTCTGATGACGGAATACCACTCACATGAAAAGGAAACATAAGGAGTCGACTTGTATTTTGTTGAACAGACAAAACAATTATCCAAATTACTCAATTGGAATTGTCCATATTTGGTAGTTGAATTTGCTGGAGAAATAGTTAGAACATAGAAATTTCTATCTGAACTGACACTGTGTTACTATGTTTTTGGTGCTTTTGTTATCAGTTTGCCCAAATGTCTGTAATTTTCGAATTATTGGCTGAAAATGGTCTCAGACGTTTTGGTTCGACTCACTGATCAAGAATCCGTGATCAAAATCGCTAGACTTCAAGAGCTAGACTATTGAAAATTTCAGATTAGATTTGGGAGATATCTCGGTTAAAAAAAATAAAAATATTTTTTTTATATCACAAATTTAAAATTGTTTTTTTATATGCAGTTTTCCCACAAGAATCCACTGATATTATTTAAAACTTTAACTACTACTTTTGGAGATATGATTTTTCAAAATTTCAATAATAAATCTTACTTCTATGTTTTCACAGAATGCTATAATTACTCGATCGTAGAATTCTCAGTGTTATAATATGATATTATTTTTTTTAAGTGATGTTTTAATGCCCGTGGATAATCCATATGATGATTGAAATATATATACTTTGGTAAGTTAATCGAATTGGGTTCAGAATATCTCCAGTAAAAATAAAACCGGACTATTGGCTAGGTTTCAATTGATATAATATAATTTTCAGAGTGGATTTGAGGAATGAATATCTCGGATAAGTTCGTGGTTTCGGAATAATTTTTGGCACTCTTATTTTATTAAATGACACTTTTTTGAATTTAATTTCTTTCATGATGCAGTCGTATCATAAGAATCCATTGAAATAATTCCCAGCTCTAAGAAACCAATACCTACTTTCGGAGATATGATTTGTCGAAGTTTGAACAAGTGCGCAAAAGCTCCTGCCCACAGGGCTTTTCCACTTTTTGTAACATGCAATTCTATCTTAAGAATGCATTGATATCCAACTCTGAGAAACCAATATTTGGAGATATGATTTGTCAAAGTTTGAATAATAACTCGCTAGTAGTTTGATGAAAGTGCCAAAGTCCCTGTCCACAGAGCTGTCCCACATTTATAGTTAAATATCAATTCAATAAAAGATTTGATCCGAATCATTTTTTGACAAATTTGAAAAAAATCTTCTTCAAAGCTTAGTATATCTCGCTGTAGTATCATCTTATTTTGTCTAAGAAAACTTAATCATTCTCTGATGAAAGCATGTCCACATTTGTTCTCAATTTTTTGGCAACCATCACTTTCTAAAGGCAATTTAATTCTTAGGAATTTTGTAATTTTTATTCCATTTTCTCTGCATCTGCACATGCAAGTGCGACTGTAATTTCAGAGAAGGACGATTGCAAAAAGCCCATACTATCATTTCAAGAAGGGAGGTGAATTCATCACTGAATGGTTCCTTTCTGGGTTTTCTCTCTTAAACTCTGAAAAATATCTATGAAATAAAAAATTTCTTTATTTTGAAATTGTTTCTGCGTTAGTTAGAAACATATGTAGATATTTGTAATTCGATTGTAATTACAGAGTCTGATGACATTAAAAGATAACTTAAAGGAGTCGCTCTGTATTTTGTTGATCAAAGAAAACAATTTTACAAATTGCTCAAGATGAATAGACCATATTTGGTTGAATAGGTTGAATAAAGAATTCGAACTTGGAAGTTTCTATGTAAAGTGGAACTGTGTTACATTATTTTTCCAAAGACTATCGGCTGTCGGCTTGACAAATTTCAGTATTAGTGTCATCAAATATAATTCTTAAGATCTTCGCTTGGTGTCTGGGAAAGGAATCTGCTTTAGTCTCCGAAACGTTACAGAAAAGTTGTTTCATATGTTGTTAGTTATGCTACTGTTCATTAGGCAATATTGTTCTATATATGGCTTCTGGCAAATATCTAATCTTTCTAACGCCGCAGTAAATTTATTTTATGGATATTTTTCAGAATCCAAAAAAGAACCATTAAATCCACTTCTAAATTTGGGGAAATTTTCAACTATTTTACGCAAACGGTGTACAGAAATGTAAAGGTGGATAATATCGACTGAATAAAAGGCCAATCTTGTTCAGCGTTGAAAGAATCAATCAACATACGCCGTTTTTTGGATAAAATAATATTGCTTCTAAAATGTCAACAAAAGAAATTAATCTGGAATAATAGACTTTTTGTTGAAGACATATCATCTCTTTCATCGTCCCTTATATTCTTCGGTTTCGTAGAGCCTTCATATGTAGCATTCATTCGGATCCATTTAATTTTTATTGCATCTACTCTCATTTGTCTCCCTTATTGATACTTTTCTCGTCACTTCAAATTTACTCTTTTCCTCTTTTCTTCTCTTCTACTTGTTCCAATTCTAACTAATATTCCGTAACTTCATTCTGGACAAGACTCTTTCCCCTCATCAAGCAGCAATAGTACCTTCGCAGTTACAGGGTGTTCCTTAAAGACATGCTAATATTTAAGGTGGCGATTTTTTGACTTATTTTAAGAAATACTTCCTATGAACGTATGTCCTGAAAGTTTTAACTTTTGAGATACGTGGTGATAAAATATTGAAAAAAAATCAGTTTTTAAATATAAACTGAGATAATATTGCAGATATCTTCATAAAATTTGGTACATGTTTATGTGCATCAAGGTGGATTCTGTGATGTACAAAAATTTTCATTTTCTCTACTTAATATTAGGCCACTGCTTTCTTTTCGAATAACAATTACTTTTAAGATCCTCATTCATTTTTGAGTAAATTTGATCCCATGGGTTTTCTTTGACCGACACACGGTTTCCACCTAAAAAAATACAAATAAAGATCAATTCCTCAAAAATCTGAGGCGGTGTGAAATATTTGTGCATCGACTGAAAGCAAATTGAGAGATCAGATTTGTTCCAAAATGAATGAGAATCCAAAAAATAAGTTTTCTTGTCATATGCTCTGTTCTTGATTAAAATAATTAAATTAAAATTACTTCATATCGCAGCACAAAATTTTATCATCCTGTATCTCAAAGGTTAAGACTTTTAGGACATACGTTCATAAGAAGTTTTTTCTTAAAATGAGTTGAAGAATCGCCACGTTAAATATTAGCATGTCTTTAAGGAAGACCCTGTATATGCTCTGACATTCTGAAAAAAAAATATGTGTTAGTAAAAATTATTTTAGATAATGAATTCTCGCTGATCACTTGGAGAAACATTTTGACAAGTTATTGAGGTAAAGAAAAAACTTGGCTTGGGTTTCACAATATATAATACTATGTTCTTGACATTGTTCAGTCTTGAACATGGGATAAGCCGGAAACATATATTTATGTCAACAATATGGTATTAGGTATATTGTAAAACTTAAGCCAAATGTTTTCAATTGGAAAAGATTGTAATTTCACATCAAATGAAATACTGTACCTATAGAACTCCTAATGGCTCTTATTTACGTACCTGTTGCACTTTTCATCATCAGCTTCCTTCTTGCAGACATTAAAATCACTTCATAACACAACTAAATCAATGTAAACGATTCCAACTTCGTTTTCGCGCCCTTTCGTATATCGAAATTGGCGCAATTAGTCCCGAAGATCTGGCAACAGCGCTGGGTTCGAAGACGTTGGCTGAAGATACTTGCGGAGTATATGTGGGATCAGAAAGTCGGCAGAATGATTCGGGATTCGAGAAGTTTGACGAATATACAACTTTTTTGAAAGAAAAAAATTCCTTCCCCTCTCAAGATGCCTAAGGAGTTATATTTTCAATCTACCCATTTTTTGTCTATATACTCCTGAAAACATTTTGGATCATATGGGTCTCAGGTAGCCTTCAGAGTGTACCGGGACTGGATACGTCTATTAGATAAATATATATATATATATATATTTTTTTTTTCTAGATATGCAGCAGTAATTTTCGAATAATGAACGTGAATGCCCGTTTTCCAGGATCAACTCATGATTCATACATCTGGAATCAATCTAGATGCCAAGACGTCCTTCGAAATCTTTATTTCAGAACAAGAAGATCGTTCTACCTACTAGGTAAATTGTATATATATTTACAAAAATCCACTCTAAGATCTCCTTTTTTAAAAAAACAACTTTATTTTTGAAGCAAGTTTATTCGATGCAGGTCTGAATAATAATGAATAATAATCCTTCAAGTCGGACTGCAGGAAAGTGTGGAATATAATGCTGACTGCTCAAAAGTGCTGAGCGTTGATCAGCGCTTCCGGGAAAAGCCCTGACTTGAGTATGAGGGCATTCACATCTATGTTAAGGAATGCTACAATGCATATCGCATAACACCTCCCCATTTTTTTTAAGAAATAACTTCGGCTTTAGAGGCTGAATTATTTTTGCTACTGTTCACGATATTCGTGAATTTTAAAATGAAAATTTTATACAATAAATAGGCTAATATGATTACTATGGCCAGGTTCAGTACAAAATAGATAGAAGATACATGATTCGGATGGATTTTCCAGTTAAAAATATTATCATATGTTGTAAAATTATCCATCAATGGATTTAAAATTGTAAGATTATCAATAGTTTCTGATTCCATATTGGGAAGAGGTACATTATAATAAATAGTTGAAATTTCATCATTATTAAAATACTTAAGACTATTGGTTAGATTACATGAAGTTTCAATGAGGTAAATTCCACTCAGTTTATAATATTCAGTACACAGAAAAAAAGTACACTGCGAGCAAGACTAGTAGTCTTGATTGGAAGCTATGGCAGACTCATATATCCACAATGATAACTTGACTCAATGCAATATGCACATTATTCTTATACCTATCAGTTCAGCTTACTTCCGATAAAGAATAACAAACTTAAAAATAGTATAGTAACACTAATTTTAACGTATAGCATAACTTCAACTAAGAATATGCCTACTTGAAATGAATATTGAACTGTCTTTTAGCAAAACTTTCTCAGTTTCCGAATAAGTATAGTTATTTTCTGAGCAACTATTTCCTTAATGCAGAGTAACAAGTAATAAACTTGAAATGAGAATTTTTCTAATCATATCCAATATTATTCTTAAAATTGTTTGAAAATCATCTATACTATCCCTCCGAGTATAGTGAAACTCATATCAATTTTGAAGTGTTCTTAATTTAATTCCCTTTGAATTGAGAGACAGTCAAATAATATGGAGTGTCAAGTGGTACATCATAGAAAATAATTCTTTTTGTTGGCGCGCTGTTCTGTGAACAGAATGCTTATCAATTTGCCCAAATGTCAAATGCGAAAAAAGGCATCCGTTCTGCCGTAGGCACGATTACGCTCAAACGCAATAAGCTTCAGAGTAGGTTTGGAGTTCAAATGCGCAGGCTAAGTTCGTTAATGAGTAATATTCACCGTGTGGTTTCAGAGTTATAGCCATCTGAAATTTTGTTTTGTCAATTACTCGAAGAATACAGATCTGATCGAATTAAAATGCGGCAGTTAGGTGAAAAATACTGACACTAAAACATATGCGAAATTATGTGAGGATCACGCTACTGGAAAGTTAAAAAAAAATATTAAAAAAAATTCTGGATCTCAGGAACTATCAGTCATATATCGTTGAAATTCTGCGAGAGCCTTCGAAACCTTATTTCTCATTAAAGTTCTGAATTTGAATTCGATCGGATCTATATTGTTGAAGATATCATGGAAATATCGAAATATTACTACGATCTCAGTGTATTGGTCCACTGTTTTTATATTCGACCAAACAAATAATCAACAGTTTGTTTGATTTTTGACAAACGTCAAAAAAGGATACAAGCTATAGAAGGATGTAATCATAACGTGTTTGCATAGATCTTTATTATTACTGTTCTGTGATCGTATGTCTACATTCTATATGTTCAAGTTAATGTCATCATGTCTGACATGTGCCATGATAAACAAATCAGTTTTGTAGATTTTTTGTAGATTATGAAATATAACATAACTTGGTATGAAATAAATATCGATTTCAAGATTCAAATATTCCTATATAACCTAACATGGCTGGATACACGGGGCCGACCCCCAGATTTCGATTTATAGGGACAATATGCTGCCACGGAATGGAAAATTTTGAAAACATCCTTCACACTTCATAGATTATTATTTAATAGCGATCGAACAGCACGAAGTTCAGGATCCAATAAAGTTGTCCATACTCAGAAACATTATTGGTACAGAAGCTGCAAGAATTATGTCCACATTCGTGATCCCAGAGATAGAACTGAACGAAGATGAATATACTATGAAGTCTATTGAGAAATATGTCAACCCAAAAAAATGAGTACCTACTTTGAAGGTGCAAAAAGAAAATGAACAATGTGAACATTTCCTTACTGAATGCAAGTATCTAGTACGAACATGTAATTATAATGAAACCGACTCAAATCAAACTGCAGAAGATAAGGCACTGAAAGACAAAATAGTTATAATAAGATCATCCTGTAACCAGAGAGGCATTACTGAGAGTTCCAAAATTGACAGTGGAGAAAGCTATTGAATTTTGCAGAACCAGCGAGCAGAGCAAGCAACGGAACTTGCAGTTCCAGAGCGAATTGAGGACATTAAAGCTGCAGGGAAGTATAATAAACAAAGGAAAAATTTCAAGTGTAGACAAGAAGGTCAGAAGAAGGAAAATTCAAATGAAGGCGATCTCAGTCGACACATGGTGCACGTGAATGCCCCGCACTTCGTAAAAAGTGTAGGAAGTGCGGTATGTTAAATCATATTACTATATCTTGTAATGTTAAAAATGTTAAGAATGTCGAGAAAGATGAAGGTAGTTCTGATGAACCAGATATTATTATATATATTATTAGGCGTAGGAAAGCATGGGATGAACTTATTCAATGATGAACGTAATAATTTCAATGTTGAATTAGATACAGGTGTGAACATTAGCATAATTCCTAGAGGAAAATATAATGAAATATAAACACAGATTTTAGTTCGTAAATCTAACTCATCTAAGGATTTGAAGTTACACAGGTCATCTTACAAATTCTTCTGTGTGACACCATTTGGTATTTATAGATATTTGGTATTACCTTATGGTTTATCACAATCCCAGGACTTATTGAGGGAAATTTAGATTTTAGAGACCTTGTAATGAATTACAATAACACGGCTCTGATTAGTAGAATCACTAGTACAAATCTTACAAAGTATACACCTCGGAGATCTTTCACCAATAATAAGCTACAACCTCAAATTCAAAAAAATATTTAGTTTAAGAAAGAGGATCAAGTTGTAATAAAAACATCAAGTGATACACTCTGGGAAAAGGTTATTGTCTTGGGAAAGGCAAAAGAACCTAGTTCTTATCGGGTGAAAAAGCAAGTAAATGGTCAATTATTATGACGTAATACTCAACTGATAAAATTGTCATATACCAGACCCCGTAGTAATGAATATTCATTAGAAACTGAATTAGACCCAAACCAATTATCACCAAATGATTGTAAGGAAAACAAGAGTAGAAATAGTTCGAACAAGACAAATTTTAGTAATGTTCTAAGTGAACCCGAGATAATGACTAGAAATAAAACAGCAATATAATCCGTTGTGGAACAATTTTAAAACTCCTGGGCGTTTAAACCTTTGAGGGGAAGGTGTTCAACATAATAATATAATAATAATTCTATGGTCTAACCTCAATGGACATATACCTATTGTACCTATATCGCATAGCATTGTTGTATCAGATTATTACGGTATGTAAGAATGACAGAGACATTTAATAAACATAAATTAAGTATATGTCTTTAAATATTAATCACCAAGTATCAAACAATGAACATATTGATTCTGGAACCAGTCTCGCAATTTACAAACAATGAGTGGAAAATAGTTAGCTATGCAAAAAAGTCTTTCTCATGAGAAATACTATCACTTTCTCATTTTGTTAAATTCTCATACAAAGTATTCTGCATTTTTTCTGGAGCTAATCAGCTTTATGCGAGTTCGGTATCTGGATGGGTGACAGCTCTGGGTATAAATTTGGACAGCGCGCCAAAGCTCCTGTCCACAGGGCTTGAACCCATTTTTGTCCTTCCAACTATCTGAATTTTTTGACGACGTGATGCTTGACCTCCCATATTTGAAAATTTGAAGTTAATTTTCTCTCCAGCGTCATCTACTTAGTATCAAAATGTTATTTATTTCAAAAAATAGCATTGGGTATTTATTCAAACTAATCCCATATCTAAGCGTCGCAATAAATTGAATCAATGATAGCTTAGTATTTAAAGCTATCATTGTTGGAACCTTTGGCTAAGTTTGCGACGCACATATATGGGACTAGTTTGAATAAATACCCACTACTAATGTTTGAAAAAAATATCATTATGATACTGAGTTGATGTCGCTGGAGTGAAAATTAACTTCAAATTTTCAAATATAGGAGATCAAATATCACGTTGTCAAAAAAAATTCAGATAGTTGGAAGGACATCAATAAAAAGAATTATAATCAATGATGTACCTACCACTTGACAATCCATACCATTTGAATGTCATTCATTCCGAAAAATAGAATCGGTACAAAAGTAAGTAAGGAATGCACAAAATAACTATTTTTCACTTTGCAGAATGTGTAAGGGGATATGTCATTTATTCATTTGCACAATATTTTGCTCAGTATTTTGGTGAAACGGATTGTTATTTTTCTTGCTGCGATGTGCCAAGTTCCAAGTAAAAAGTTGCATAACAGTTTGGTGCAATCAGGTTCCTGAAAATGAAATTATGGGTTCCAATGAAATTATATAAAGTATATTATAAGTACTCACTGTTAAATACTTAAATTAACTCGGCCAATTCCCATTCGTTTAAAATGTTCTTCATATTCATTACTACATATATAAACTTATAAAATCACTAGTTGTTGCCGATCGTGATGATACTCTCTCTGGATCCGCGTCCAAAATGTCCGCCGCCAACCTTTCCACCCGGTGCAGATATGTGGATTTGCTCAATCGATACTCGATAGTTGAGTGTATTGAGACTTGACTGCGCATATAATATTATTTCGAATAAGAATAGCCTGTTCTTGGGTGAAGTTGTACCTGAATTCATATGAGATCTCTTAGATTTCAACCATGAGAGCTATTCTCAATATAATTATTGAAACACTTCCATCAGTAGAATATTTCCTACAATTAAGAATTAATATTCTAGCTATAAAATAGTGTTGCTTTTTATTCAATGTCAAAATTAGGCTACGATCAACATTAAATAATTTTGGCTCAAGTCTTGCATTTTCTTTAGAGAATACTAAATGATTTTCAATAGAACTCAATAGCGGTTCTTGCTTTCATTGTAGTGATCTTGTTGTATTGAGAATATAACATGTTCAATAAAATGTATCGTAATCTTGGTGAATAAGTATATGTGTCTTCTCAGAACAAAAACAGTATTTTCTACTTTCAAGATAAATAGTTTCAACTCAGGTATGAAAAAACTTGCTTTTAGAATATTTCATCAAGACTATGTGTATACTTGAATGTAAATTATGATTTTTTTCCGTGTATGTTCATTGCACAATTCACCAATTTGCGTATTACCGATCGATATGAACTTTCTCGATGATAACTTTAACAAATCGTCACTGCACTGTGTAGGTTGTCTTCTACAGTTTTCCTTCTTGTGGGAGATTAAACTTTCCATACAATGGGGTACTGGTCGCAGCAGATTTTGAGAGCAGATCCACCAATCTTCGACTCTTGGACATGTTTGATCAATGGACCATAATAGTTTTTGCTCTTTTGCTAGTAAGAACTGAGGCTGTTCGGTTATGGAGACATTTTTGTATGGGACATAGTGTAGGTTATAGGTATCCATAAGGTTTGGGGATGTCAAAGGTATTTCAATTATGAATATCACATTATTGTTTCTGAATTTAACAGAGGTATAACAAACCGAATAAAAGTCTTTCAAGTAGTACAAATGTTTCATGAAATCTGTCGTTCGAACAAAATCATAAAATATGTCTAAAGGTAAAACACTTTCGTGCAATAGATGAAGTCTTGCGAAACTGACAGCTGTGTTTATTTCAGTGAGAATTCTATTAATTGATAATTGTTCGAAGTCTATGAGAATGAGTTTATTGATATCATTTTGTACCAATCGATAATGGTTATAATTTTGTATGATTTGATTTGTAAAATTTGTGTATTTGGATGTCATGATACTGATAACCTGATTTTGATCCGTTCTCATCGATTGAAGCTGATTCTTGAACGCTTGAAAATAATTCAAGTAGAGGGATTCATCCTCGCTATCAAGAGTGCCAAATAGGATTTTTGCGACATGTCCACCGACATTGATAAGACCTCGTTTGTGTCGAGAAGTGTATAAATTGCTTGGCAAAATTTCGTCTTGTTTCAATTGATTTTTGATTGATTCGAGGTGATTTGAAATCATTATATTTGAACTGACTGAATTTATTTGATCAGTTAAAACAAAAGGGTCTTGCAATATTCTACTTATATTACCTAAATCAAAGTGGTACATTAATATATGTTTTGACTTACTTATGTAGGTTTTGCCTACGAAAAACGGAATGATATTATATTTGATTTCTGAAAATTCTAGTCTTTGAGAAGTCGGAAGGAATGGTAGAAGAAAAAATAGAAAAAGGGGTCTCATTTTCCTGAAAGAGAGAAAATGAAATGTTATTATTTTCTGTGTTTTATCTTGTCCTTATGATAAACTTTTTGAGTATCGTTCTTTATCAGGATATTGTCTAAAATTTTAATATTTGTTTTCTTGAATTTTGGGTCGAGCTTGGCTTTTTTGGTATAGCCATATAGGCTGGTTTCGTTTCGTCGAGTTTTTTCACATGTTGTCTGTTCTAATTAAGTTCATCAAGTTTGGACTTTTGCTTTTTTTTTCTTGAATTCAAATGGTCTGGAATTTCCTTTATATTTTCGCGATATTCCTGAATATATTGCTTAATTTTTTCGTGAGTTGACAGTTCTACAGGAGTACTATAATTTAAATCAGATTTTATGATTTGAAAGGGTGTGTATGAAGTCGAAGAGTGTATTGAATTGTTATAACTCAAAAGCGCTCTATTCATTTTTTCTGTTAAGGAAATATTTTTTTCATCTAGGACTCTTATTTGTTCAATAAGGGTTGAATGGAATCTTTCCACCAGTGCATTTGTGGTTGGGATATAATTTGTTACATAATGAAGGGAAATTTTATGAGTATTGCCTTAATCTTGTATAAGTTGATTCTTGAATTCTGTTCCATTGTTGAAGGTTATTTTTTCGGGTAAACCGTGGTTTGAAAAATATTGAGTTAATTGATTGGCAATTTCAGTTGATGTTTTACTATTGAGAATATAACATTGGCCATGCCTGGAAAATGAATCGAAGCAGGGTGTTCTGTTCATGACAATTGTATCGATGTATAAATGAGAGAAAGGTTTATCACCTGTTGGATTTGATTTGAATACTAATTTTGTGGGTTGTCGTTCATATTTTTGACAAATTTCGCAGGAGTTGATTTATGATTGTATATCTTTGTCCATTTTGGGCCAGTAAAAACGTTTTTTAATACTTTCTTGATTCTCGTGAAAACCTCTGTGTTTCGTTTTAGTCTCATGATACAATTTAATTTTTTCTTGTTGTTCCTCTTCTGTTTCGATGTCTTCGAGAAGTATATTCGAAATTTTGAAGGAGAAAGTTTTGGCTTTAAATAGATTTTGTGCTAATTTCAGGAATGTCTTCTCCATTTCTTTTTGTTTGAAAAAAATGCCATAATGGCTTTTTGGTTTGATGTATTCTATTAAAAATTTGATAAAATCTTCTGGTACGTTTATGGAAACAATTAATCTGAATCGAGTGTTTTTGTGTAGTTTCAATTTTTCGACTTTGAAAGAATTGGCTCTTTGAAAAATTATTTGATTAATAGCTGTGTTTGAAGAGCGTTCCGTGCATGGTATTTCTAGAATGGGATCTTCGAAATTACTATGAATAGTTTGGGGATTGGATTCTTGCGATTGATCGTTTGCGATGCATGATTCGGTTATTTCATCTAACTCTTTTTCTGAAATCTCGAGATCTTCAAGTGTAACTTGAGGGATGATCGAGGTTGAATCGTCATCTGATGAGTAATTCAAGTTTAACTCGTCTATCCGAATACGAGAAATCGCGTCCGCATTATTATTAGATCCTTTTCGATATTTAATTTCGAAATTGAATCCCTCTAATTTTATTCTCCATCTCATTAGTCGGGATGATGCGTCTTTTAGAGAGAATAACCAGGTTGAGGGTCTGTGGTCAGTATAGATAGTAAATTTTCTGCCGAATAGATATGGTCTAAAATATTTCGCGGACCAAACCACTGCCAAAAGTTCTTTTTCTATGTTTGAATATTTGACTTCCGCTTCGTTTAATGTCCTGCTTGCGTATGATAGGGGTAAATCGTTCGGGGGTATTCCTTGTGATAGAATAGCACCAATGGCATATTGAGATGCATCCGTTGTAAGGACAAATGGTTTGTTGAAATCGGGGTATTGAAGGATCGGGTAATTGATTAATAGATTCTTGCTTGAGTGAAATGACTCGATATACTCCTGATCACGAATGTTTAATTTGACATCCTTTTTTAGAAATTTGGTCATGGGTTTAGTTAATTTTGAAATATTCGGAATGAATTTCCGGTAGTATCCTATCATTCCTAAATAAGATTTAATTTCTTTGACTGATTTCGGTAGTGGGAATTTTTTTATTACTTCAATTTTTTCGGGGTTAGGTTCAACTCCTTTTTCTGAAATTTTATAACCTAAAAATATAAGATCAGATTTGAAAAAATAAGATTTATCTAACTGAATTTTTAAAGATTCTTTTTGCAATAACTGTAAGACAGTTTGAATATCAGCGAGATGTTTTTCGGGAGTTTTGGAAAAAATAAGAATATCGTCCATGTAGACTACACATATTTATATTACTGAAAAAGCTGCACTGATGGCCCGATATTTGAAAACGAAAATTATAATACCACTAGCAGACCCGGCCACGCGTTGCTGTGGCTAAAGTCATTGTTATATTGTAGTATACAATTTAAGAGGAACGGTAGGAGAACATCAGTCACGGGGTACACCATGCTTTTTACATGGATGGTATTTGTAAAAGAATATAGTGACATCCATGACAGACTACGACTATAACCCTTTAGTACATTGAAATTATTTACGAACCAAGACGGAAATGTTGAAGTTGGTACACAAATTCACGGGATTGGGATTTGAACGGGAAGGACGTTGAACACGATTTTTTAAAATTTTCTTACAGTTTATATTAAGCAGAAATCAATACAAAAGAATCAATTTTTAAATTTATTATTTCCATTTAATTTTATAACGTATGAGCATATTACAAAGATGTCAGTGAATAACATATGACATTTATACTTATGAATGAGGTAGGTAAGGCAGATAGTCTTAAATCTTTAACAGTAATATTTATTATTTTAAATTATAAATACTTTCAATTTCAATTTAATTTAGCACTAATCGGTGTTTGGCCTTGAGATTTATTTATTGATATATCAAAGGCTAAACGAATTGGAAACTGTAGCCGTTTGAAAGGTATGGTAGAATCTGACGGTATCATTGGAATACGTGGCAATAGGACCACTTTTCCTTTAAACTTCCCAGTTAAAATGGTTGCTTCAAGAATGTTTCCAGTGATCTTTTTGATGGTCAAACGTGTACCGTTGCATAATTGAGGTGGAAGTTAATTTTGTCAACATCAACAATTTTGGCTGCCAAAATCGCCCGATGACTAAGCCAGTTATGATTCAAGTAATTATTCTGTATATCCGAAAAAATACTCTGAATCAATTCATTTTTATCTTGAAGAACAGTGCAAAAATTGTCTGACTGTTTGATGCATTGCGTATTTGGTTGCAGTTCTATTTTACCGTTCCCAATATTGTTACTTGTGCTCGTACTGTAGGTATGTTTCGTGCTCGTGCCACTGCTGTTCTCGTAATATTATGTTGTTCGCTACGCTGTTCTTGAGATTCTTGTGCACGACCTTATGAGGTCCTAATTCTTTGAGCTGTTTTTCTTGTATTGACTTGTTCTGGCAACTGATCAGCTCTTTCAACACGTTTGCGTCGTGCCTCTGTGGTGCTTGCGTTGTTGAGGTTAGATTTTTTCGGTGGCATTTGACTGAAAATATTGATTTAATCGTTTAAATATTAGAAAAAAAACAGAAAAACATGTTATTATAGCACATTGAAATAATAAGTGTAAAATTATTTTTAATAGAGGTTGAATGAAAAGAAATATATTTGTAAAATTATTGAAAAAGTGTGGGGAGCTTTGAACCGTTTTCTCATCAATAAGAGTATATTAATAAGGTATAATAATGTATATTTCCCACAATAGGTACTATCTCCAAACCGATCGAGCCAAATCGTACATTTATGGCGTCGTGAACTATGACTCTAACTTGGCATAAAATAGAACAGCCTGTATAGTATTAGAATTCATTCGAATAACTGAGTGAACCTTCGAGCAGAAAATATTCAAGTACAGCTAATATGTCCATTAGGATCACAAATCAGTTTTACATCTCAAAATCAGCTCTAATATCTAAATCGGAATTAGCGTAATCCGTATACGTCAAATATCGAAAAAAAATCGAAAATTATTCTATTGCCTTCCCGGGAAACGAACCCCGGATTTCCCCGTCACAGTCCGACCTCGTCCAGCTAAGCCACAGGAGTTGTTATAAACCATACGTGTTTTTCACTACTTGAAATTACGGAAGTAATAACTTCGGATAGATTCTCGTAAATTTCTTAAAACTTCAAAATATCCTCAAGTGGCACTTTATATCTCGCTTTTTTCCCCGATTGTTGATTTTTGCGAATATTTCCCTTAATAATTATAATTATGTGATAATACTTACATGTATATATTTTGAATAATGAAGCACAAATATGTAAAAAGTAGGAATAATTTCACTGTATTATCGTCACTATAATTTGAATTTGATTTACACTTCGGTCTAAGTAACATGTGGTTGGATATTCTAACACCAAAAATTAAAAAAGTAGAAATAATTGAATTTCACGGTATTTCGTTTACTACAAAATAAATTTGATTTATACTTTAGCCTCAATAACAGGTGGTAATCATGCTATTGAATTGTAGCGTATATGACAGGTTTGTCGGTTTACCATAGCAGTGCCATCTATTGATTACTTACTCAATCCAGTCGAAAAGAATCGACATCTGTTCATACAGAAAATGTTACCGGCTCCTCCGCCAATTTGCATCATACAATTTTTTTAAATTTGCAATAAAATAATATTGCGACTATACTTAAAGATCTAAGCTATCCTATCTCTCAAGATGAACCAGACTGCTCACGGTGTGCCAATTTTATTGAAAATCGGTTAAGTATTTTAGGAATCCATCGCGGACAAACATCTTGACAGGAGATTTATATATATAATATTATTATAATTTTCGTTTTCAAATATCGGGCCATCAGTGGAGCTTTTTCAGTAATATCTGTATTGAGAATCATGCGACGTTGAAAGAAACCTAAAAGTATCTAAATGGATAGTAAATGATATAACAAAGCCCGGTTTCAAAGATCAAGGCATATGGGACGCATTGGCAGTGGAAGTTTTTCAGTAATATCTTCATTGAGAATCACACCACGTTGAAAGAACCGCAAAAGGATCTGAATAGATAGTAAAAGATATTATAATACTCGGTTTCAAAGATAAGGGCATTAGGGACGCATTGGCGGTAGAATATTTTCAGTAATATTTTCATTGAGAATCACACCACGTTGAAAGATCCTTAAAAGTATCTGAATACTCGGTTTCAAATATCGGGCCATCAGAGGCGCTTTGACAGTGGGACTTTTTCAGTAATATCTGTATTGAGAATCATGCCGCATTGGAGGAACCCTAAAAATATACGAATGGATAGTAAACGATATAATAATACAAAGTTTCAAACATCCAGTCAGCAGAAACGCGTGATCAGTGGAACTTTCTCAGTAATATCTTTATTGAGAATCACACTACGTTGAAAAATACGTAAAAGGAGAATGGATAGTAGAAGATATAATAATACTATGTTTCGAATATCCTGCCATCAGAAACGCCCTGGCAGTTCAACTCTTCAGTACTATCTGTATTGAGAATCTTGCAACGTTAAGAGAACCTTAAGAGGATATGAATAGATAGTACAAGGTATTATAATTCTTGATTGCAAATATCAGGCCATCAGAGGCGCATTGGCTGTGCAACTTTTTCAGTAATATCTGTATTGAGAATCATGCCACGTTGAAAGATCCCAAAAAGTATCTGAATGGATAGTAAACGATATAATAAGACTCGGTTTCAAAGATCAGGCCATCAGGGCCGCATTGGCATTGTACTGAGAATAATGCCACGTTAAAAGAACCTCAAAAGGATCTGAATATATAGTTGAAGATATTATAAAACTTGGTTTCAATGATCATGCAATGAGGAACGCATTGGCAGTGGAAGTTTTTCAGTAATATCTTCATTGAGAATCACACCACGTTGAAAGTCCCGTAAAAGAATCTGAATAGATAGTAAAGGATATTATAATACTCGGTTTCAAATATGGGGCCATCACAGGCGCTTTGGCAGTGGAAATTTTTCAGTAATATCTGTATTGAGAATCATGCCACGTTAAAGATCCCTAAAAGTATATGAATGGATAGTAAACGATATAATAAAACTTGGTTTCAAACATCCATTCATTAGGGACGCGTGAGCAGTGAAACTTTCTCAGTAATATCTTTATTGAGTATCACACCACGTTGAAGGATCCGTAAAAGGACCTGAATGGATAGTAGAAGATATAATAACACTATGTTTCGATTATCCGGCCATCAGAAACGCCCTGACAGTTTAACTTCTTCAGTACTATCTATTCAGATCCTCTTAAGTTCCTCTTAACGTTGCAAGATTCTCAATACAGATAGTACTGAAGAGTTAAACTGCCAGGGCGTTTCTGATGGCAGGATATTCGAAACATAGTACTATTATATCTTCTACTATCCATTCAGATACTTTTACGGATTTTTCAACGTAGTGTGATTCTAAATAAAGATATTACTGAGAACGTTCCACTGATCACGCGTTTCTGCTGACAGGATGTTTGAAATTGTGTATTATTATATCGTTTACTATCCACTCAGATACTTTTAGGGTTCCTCTAACGCGGCATGATTCTCAATACAGATATAACTGAAAAAGTCCCACTGCCAAAGCGCCTCTGATGGCCCGATATTTGAAACCGAGTATTATAATACCTTTTACTATCTATTCAGATACTTTTAAGGATCTTTCAACGTGGTGTGATTCTCAATGAAAATAATACTGAATATGTTCTAGTGCCAATGCCTCCCTGATGGCCTGATCTTTGAAACCGAGTATTATAATATCTTTTACTATCTATTCACATCCTTTTGCGGTTCTTTCAACGTGGTGTGATTCTCAATGAAGATATTACTGAAAAACTTCCACAGCCAATGCGTCCCATATGCCTTGATCTTTGAAACCGAGCTTTGTTATATCATTTACTATCCATTTAGATACTTTTAGGTTTCTTTCAACGTGGCATGATTCTCAATACAGATATTACTGAAAAAGCTCCACTGATGGCCCGATATTTGAAAACGAAAATTATAATATCACTAGCAGACCCGGCCACGCGTTGCTGTGGCTTAAGTCATTGTTACATTCCATTGTAGTATACAATTTAAGAGGAACGGTAGGAGAACATCAGCCACGGCGTACACCATGCTTTTTACATGGATGGTATTTGTAAAAGAATATAGTGACCTCCATGACAGACTACGACTATAACCCTTTAGTACAATGAAATTATTTACGAACCAAGAGGGAAATGTTGAAGTTGGTAAAAAAATTCACGGGATTGGGATTTGAACGGGAATGACGTTGAACACGATTTATTAAAATTTTCTTACAGCAGAAATCAATACAAAAGAATTAATTTTTAAATTTATTATTTCCATTTAATTTTGTAACGTATGAGCATATTACAAAGTCGTTAGTGAATAACATATGACATTTATACTTATGAAGTCTTAAATCTTTAACAGTAATATTTATTATTTTAAATTATAAATACTTCCAATTTCAATTTAATTTAGCACTAATCAGTGCACAATATTTTTGATTAACCTGTCTTTAGTTAACCCAAATAGATTCGACGGTTTCCCAACACGTGAACATGCAATATATAGTTGCCCATGAGAAAAACATGGATTTTCCAAATCCACAAATGGACATTGTTTGGCCTTGAGATTTATTTATTGATATATCAAAAGCTAAACGAATTGGAAACTGTAGCCGTTTGAAAGGTATGGTAGAATCTGACGGTATCATTGGAATACGTGGCAACAGGACCACTTTTCGATTAAACTTCCCAGTTACAATGGTTGCTTCAAGAATGTTTCCGGTGATCTTTTTGATGATCAAACGTGTACCGCTGCATAATTGAGGTGGAAGTTAATTTTGTCAACATCAACATTTTTGGCTGCCAAAATCGCCCGATGACTGAGCCAGTTATGATTCAAGTAATTATTCTGTATATCCGGAAAAATACTCTGAATCAATTCATTTTTATCTTGAAGAACAGTGCAAAAATTGTCTGACTGTTTGATGCATTGCGTATTTGGTTGCAGTTCTATTTTACCGTTCCCAATATTGTTACTTGTGCTCGTACTGTAGGTATGTTTCGTGCTCGTGCCACTGCTGTTCTCGTAATATTATGTTGTTCGCTACGCTGTTCTTGAGATTCTTGTGCACGACCTCCTGCTGTCCTAATTCTTTGAGCTGTATTTCTTGTATCGACTTGTTCTGGCAACTGATCAGCTCTTTCAACACGTTTGAGTCGTGCCTCTCTAGTGCTTGCGTTGTTGAGGTTAGATTATTTCGGTGGCATTTGACTGAAAATATTGATTTAATCGTTTAAATATTAGAAAAAAAAAACTGAAAAACATGTTATTATAGCACATTGAAATAATTACTGCAAAATTATTTTTAATAGAGGTTGAATAAAAACAATGAAAAGAAATATATTTGTAAAATTATTGAAAGAGTGTGGGGAGCTTTGTACCGTTTTCTCATCAATAAGAGTATATTAATAAGATATAATCTTAATATATATATTTCTTGTGTGCGTGTGTATGTGACTGAACTCCTCCTAAACGACTGGACCGATTTTGATGAAATTTTTTGTGTGTGTTCGTGGAGATTCGAGAATACTTTAGATTTACAATTTGGTCTACTGGAAAATGTTTTTTCAATTAATTTCTTATTTATAAGGAGTTGATTTTGGAATGTTTTACATTAGATCCGGCGGACGGCGCTATCATCGCATTCAATATTATTCTATTTCAATTTTAGTTTGTCCCGACAGATAGTGCTACGATCAATTTGAATTGGAGTTGGCGTTAGGGTTGGAGTTGTCGTTGAGGTTTGCATTGACGTTGGAGTTGAAGTTCACGTCGGAGTTGGAGTTCGAGTTCGAGTTGGAGTTGGAGTTGGAGTTGGAATTGGAGTTCGAGTTGGAGTTGGAGTTGGAGTTGGAGTTGGAGTTGGAGTTGGAGTTGGAGTTGGAGTTGGAGTTGGAGTTGGAGTTGGAGTTGGAGTTGGAGTTGGAGTTGGAGTTGGAGTTGGAGTTGGTGTTGGATTTGGAGTTGGAGTTGGAGTTGGAGTTGGAGTTGGAGTTGGAGTTGGAGATGGAGTTGGAGTTGGAGTTGGAGTTGGAGTTGGAGTTGGAGTTGGAGTTGGAGTTGGAGTTGGAGTTGGAGTTGGAGTTGGAGTTGGAGTTGGAGTTGGAGTTGGAGTTGGAGTTGGAGTTGGAGTTGGAGTTGGAGTTGGAGTTGGAGTTGGAGTTGGAGTTGGAGTTGGAGTTGGAGTTGGAGTTGGAGTTGGAGTTGGAGTTGGAGTTGGAGTTGGAGTTGGAGTTGGAGTTGGAGTTGGAGTTGGAGTTGGAGTTGGAGTTGGAGTTGGAGTTGGAGTTGGAGTTGGAGTTGGAGTTGGAGTTGGAGTTGGAGTTGGAGTTGGAGTTGGAGTTGGAGTTGGAGTTGGAGTTGGAGTTGGAGTTGGAGTTGGAGTTGGAGTTGGAGTTGGAGTTGGAGTTGCAGTTGCAGTTGGAGTTGAAGTTGGAGTTGGAGTTGGAGTTGGAGTTGGAGTTGGAGTCGGAGTTGGAGTTGGAGTTGGAGTTGGAGTTGGAGTTGGAGTTGGAGTTGGAGTTGGAGTTGGAGTTGGAGTTGGAGTTGGAGTTGGAGTTGGAGTTGGAGTTAGAGTTGGAGTTGGAGTTGGAGGGCAGTACGAAGTCTGCCGGGCCAGCTAGTAATGTATATTTCCCTCAATAGGTACTATCTCCAAACCGATCAAGTCAAATCGTACATTTATGGCGTCGTGAACTATGACTCTAACTTGGCATAAAATAGAACAGCCTGTATAGTATTAGAATTCATTCGAATAACTGAGTGAACCTTCGAGCAGAAAATATTCAAGTACTGCTAATATGTCCATTAGGATCACAAATCAGTTTTACATCTCAAAATCAGCTCTAATATCTAAATCGGAATTAGCGTAATCCGTATACGTCAAATATCGAAAAAAAATCGAAAATTAATCTATTACCTTCTCGGGAAACGAACCCCGGGTTTCCGCGTCACATTCCGACCTCGTCCAGATGAGCCACAGGAGTTGTTATACACCATACGTGTTTTTCACTACTTGAAATTACGGAAGTAATAACTTCGGATAGATTCTCGTAAATTTCTTAAAACTTCAAAATATCCTCAAGTGGCACTTTATATCTCGCTTTTTTTCCCCGATTGTCGAGTTTTGCGAATAATTCCCCTTAATTATTATAATTATGTGATAATACTTGTATATATTTTGAATAATGAAGCACAAATAAGTAAAAAGTAGGAATATTTTCACTGTAATATCGTCACTATAATTTGAATTTGATTTACACTTCGGTCTAAGTAACATGTGGTTGGCTATGCTAACACCAAAAATTAAAAAAGTAGAAATAATTGATTTTCACGGTATTTCGTTTACTACAAAATAAATTTGATTTATACTTTAGCCTCAATAACAGGTGGTAATCAAAATCATGCTATTGAATTGTAGCGTATATGACACGTTTGTCGGTTTACCATAGCAGTGCCTTCTATTGATTACATACTCAATCCAGTCGAAAAGAATCGACATCTGCTCATACAGGAAATGTTACCGGCTCCTCCGCCAATTTGCATCATACAATTTTTGCGCTTATGTTCTGGGGAACATCGCGTTATAGTTTTGCCCAAATGTCTGTAACTTTCGAATTTTTTGACGAAATTGGTCTCAAACGATTTAGTTCGACTCCCCGATGAATTCGAGGTCAGATTTGATACTGTCCGTCCGGCCGTCCAGCCGTTGCCACGATAATTTGAGAACGAAAAGAGCTAGCGACTTGAAATTTTCAGGGTGGGTGGCGCATCGCAATACAACGGACAAGTTCGTTAATGGGCATAATCGGCCCAGTGGTTTCCGAGTAATAATTTTGTTTTCAACCAATATAAATCCGATCGAATTGAAACTTGGTGAGTAGTTGTAGAATATGAACCTAAGCACGTTTGTGCCAATCGTTTGGGCGAATCATATGGCTAGAAAATTTTAAAAAAATTATTAAAAAATATTTTTTTTGCCACGATAACGTGAGAACGGAAAGATAGCGGCTTGAATATTTCAGGTTACGTTGTGCATATGAATGCCACATTTGAGTTTGTTTATGAGCATAATCGACCAAACGGTTTCAGAGTTATAGCCATCTGAAATTTGGTGGTTTTTTGTTCCTCATTAACTCGAAAAATACTGAACCGATTGAATTCAAACATGGTTATTAGTTGTAGAATGCCAACGCAAAAATGTTTTACGAAATTTGGTGAGGATAGCATTTGTAGAAAATTTGTAATAAATCATTGAAAATAAAAAAAAAAAATTCTATTTATCAGTAACTATACGTTTGAAATTGCTGAAATTTTGCAAGAGCGTTCACTACCTAACTCTACCACCAAGTTTCAAGTTTTAACACGATCGGTTGAATATTGTTGGAGATTCGAGCATTCTTGTGTGAGTTCAGTAGATGGGTGACCGTTGCCTCGATAACTTTCGAACCAAAGGAGATAGGGACTTGCAATTTTCAGGGTAGGTTGCGTATCCGAAAGGGAGAGTTGAGTTCGTTTTTGGGCATAATCGGTTCAACGGTTTCCGAGTTATATCCACCTGGAATATTGTTTCCTTGATAACTCAAAAAATAAATATTCGATTGAATTGAAGCTTGGTAACTAGTAGTAGAAAATCAACACAAAGACGTGTTTAAAATTCTGTAAGAACCGTACTCCTAGAAAATTTGAAAAAAATGACGAAAAAAAAAATTTTAAGAACCGCGCCTCCAGAAAATTTAAAAAAAATCACGAAAAAAAAATTGGTTCAAGCACTGACGTGAAGTCAGAAGCTTTTGCGCGTATGTTCTAATATCCATTCTTCTGTATTGGACACCCTTAATCGAATTTACCATGGTTAATTATGTTGTCCATTCTCCTGTATTGGACACTTAATTCGAATTTACCATGGTAAATTTGAATTAAGAGTGTCCAATACAGGAGAATGGACAACATAATTTACCATGGTAAATTCGATTAAGGGTGTCCAATACAGAAGAATGGACAATAGAACATACGCGCAAAAGCTTCTGACTTCACGTCAGTACTTGAACCAATTTTTGCGCGTATGTTCTGGGGAACATACGCGTTATAGTTTTGCCCAAATGTCTGTAACTTTCGAATTTTTTGAAAAAAATGGTCTCAAACGATTAAGTTCGACTCCCCAATGAAGAATTCGAGGTCAAATTTGATTCTGTCCGGCCGGCCGTCCGGCCGTCCGGCCGTACGGCCGTCCGGCTGTTGCCACGATAACTTGAGAACGAAAAGAGCTAGCGACTTGAAATTTTCAGGGTAGGTGGCGCATCCCAATACGACGGACAAGTTCGTTAATGGGCATAATCGGCCCAGTGGTTTCCGAGTAATAATTTTGTTTTGAACCAATATGAATTCGATCGAATTGAAACTTGGTGAGTAGTTGTAGAATATGAACCTAAGCACGTTTGTGAAATTTTGTGCGAATCGTATGGCTACAAAATTATTAAAAAATTACTAAAAAATATTTTTGTTGTTACGATAACTTGAGAACTGAGAGAGATAGCGGCCTCAAGTTTTCAGGTTAGGATGTACACCACAACTCGACATTTCAGTTTGATTATGAGCATAATCGGCCAAACGGTTTTAGAGTTATAGCCATCTGAAATTTTATGAAATTTTGTGGTTTTTGTTCCTCATTAACTCAAAAAATACTGAACCGATTAAATTCAAACATGGTTGTTAGTTGTAGAATGCCAATGCGAAAACGTTTGCAAAATTTGGTGAGGATAGCATTTGTAGAAAATTTTAAATAAATCTTTGAAAATAAAAAAAAAAGTTCTATATATCAGTAACTAATCGTTCGAAATTGCTGAAATTTCGCAAGAACCTTCATAACCTAACTATACTGACAATTTTCAAGTTTTAATACGATCGGTTAAATATTGTTGGAGATTCGAGCATTCTTGTGTGAGTTCAGTAGATGGGTGACCGTTGCCTCGATAACTTTCGAACGAAAGGAGATAGGGACTTGCAATTTTCAGGGAAGGTTGCGTATCCGAAAGGGAGAGTTGAGTTCAATTGTGGGCATAATCGGTCTAACGGTTTCCGAGTTATACCCATCTGGAATATTGTTTCCTTGATAACTCAAAAAATAAATATTCGATCGAATTGAAGTTTGGTAATTAGTAGTAGAAAATCAACATAAAGACGTGTTTAAAATTTTGTGAGAACCGTACCCCTAGAAAATTTGAAAAAAACGACGAGAAAAAAAATTTTAAGAACCGTACCCCTAGAAAATTTCAAAAAAATCACGAAAAAAAAATTGGTTCAAGCACTGACGTGAAGTCAGAAGCTTTTGCGCGTATGTTCTATTGTCCATTCTTCTGAATTTACCATGGTAAATTCGATTAAGGGTGTCCAATACAGAAGAATGGACAATAGAACATACGCGCAAAAGCTTCTGACTTCACGTCAGTGCTTGAACCAATTTTTTAAATTTGCAATAAAATAATATTGCGACTATAATTAAAGATCTAAGCTATCCTATCTCTCAAGTTGGACCAGACTGCTCACGGTGTGCCAATTTTATTGAAAGTCGGTTAAGTAGTTTAGGAATCCATCGCAGACAAACATCGTGACAGGAGATTTATATATAATAGACCAGCAGACCCGGCCACGCGTTGCTGTGGCTAAAGTCATTGTTATATTCCATTGTAGTTTACATTTAAGAGGAACGGTAGGAGAACATCAGTCACGGGGTACACCATGCTTTTTACATGGATGGTATTTGTAAAAGAATATAGTGACCTCCATGACAGACTACGACTATAACCCTTTAGTACCTACAATGAAATTATTAACAAACCAAGACGGAAATGTTGAAGTTGGTACACAAATTCACGGGATTGGGATTTGAACGGGAAGGACGTTGAACACGATTTATTAAAATTTTCTTACAGTTTATATTAAGCAGAAATCAATTTTTTTTATAGCCTTTATTGACATTTACAATCTACTTTCTAAAGTATTTAGTAAATATGATGTATGTATAGATAGAATATACTATGATAAAGTATTGAACATTAATACTACATAGTTATGATTAGCTAATGAGGTCGTTTGGCCAGGTCCTTTTGAACCTTCGAAAGTTAAATGGATCTTCTGTCAGTTGGTCGATTAGTAGGTTGGCATGTCCTTCTAGCTTCTGGTGGTATTTTCTCGAGTAATTTTCTATTTCGGTGGTGACATATGGGACTCTTAAATCATTATGGATGGTGTGGTTGGAGACGTACCATGGTGCATTAACCAATGAACGTAGAATTTTTGATTGAAGTCTTTGGATGATTTGAATATTGGAGGCTTTAGCGCAACCCCAGACTTGGATGCCGTATGTCCATATGGGTTTGATGATTACCTTATAAATTAACTTATTTTGGAGGTTCAATATGGATTTCCTGCCTATAAGCCAGTACATTTTTCGGATCTTTAGATTTATTTCATTCTTCTTAGCATTTATGTGTTGTCTCCAGTTGAGGCGCTGGTCTAAATGTATGCCGAGATACTTTGCTTTGGTGTCGCCTGGTACTTCTTTCCCAAGTATTTTGACAGGAGGACATTTGTTTTTTCCTTGTTGTAAAAGTTACTTGTACAGATTTAGCCTCATTGATGCTGAGACGCCATTTTCGAAGCCAGTATCCAAGGTCATTCAAATGTTGTTGCAGATATTCAGAAGCTGTTTCAGCGTTTTCGTGTGATGCAATTAAGGCTATATCGTCTGCAAAAGATGCTATGGTGGTGTTCTAATTTTCCGGTATGTGTAGATGATATATAGAAGTGGTCCCAATATACTTCCCTGTGGGACTCCGGATTTGACTTTGGAAGGGGTGAATATTGCTTCTCCATATTTCACGGCAAAATGGCAGTCTGTTAAATAGTACTTCAGAATCATGTAATATGGTTGTGGGAGGATTTGCTTAAGTTTGTAGAGAAGTCCGTTATGACAGACCTTGTCGAATGTCTGGGATGAGTCCAGAAATACTGCTGAGCAAAATTTCTTTTCTTCGAGGCTTGTTGAGATTGTGTTTACAATGCGGTGAATTTGATGTGTTGTCGAGTGTTTCTCTCGGAAACCTAGTTGGTGGTCCGCTTCTAGTTGATGCATGTCCATGTCATATTTCAGCCTTTTCAGAAGCAGTCTCTCATTTAGTTTACTCAGGATTGGTAGCAGACTTATAGGCCTATATGATTCCACTTTATGTTCTGGTATACCAGGTTTGGCTATCATTATAGTCTCAGCATATTTCCATATGATGGGGAAATAGGATATGCTCATCATTCTATTGAATACGGTTGTGAGTAGTACGACAACTTTTTTGGGTAGTTTTTTCAAAATTTCCGCCGTTATGAGTTCGTAACCGGGAGCTTTCTTGTTTTTCAGTCTTCTTATCTCATTGGCCACTTCTACTGGTGTGAAAGGTTTTATTGGTAGAGACATCTGACATGGGACATCCAGAAATGATTCAACTTCTGCATCGCTGATACCAGGGTAGGGATCATTTGGAGTGAAGACATTTGCTAGATGTGTGGCAAATGTATTGCACTTTTCCTCATCTGAGACAGTCCACTCTCCATTGGCCTTTTTAAAAGGTGATTTTCTCAGGGTGGGTCTTTTGAATCTCTTTGTAGCTTTCCATACGCTGTGTTCATTTTTGTCATTTATACTCTCTATATAGTGTTGGAATCGAGAATTTGCATATTGCTGAAGAGTTTTACGTAATTTTCTGCTGAGCTGATTTAGTATTGTCTTGTCTAGTGGATTCCGTGATCTTTGCCATTTCCCTCTTGCTCTTCGTTTTTCTACCAGCAGTTCCCGAATTTGAAGGGATAATTTTGTTTGAGAATCTTCCGTCCTAGATTGTGTGGGGGTACTTTCCCATGCTGCTTTTTGTATCATTTTTGTTATGTTGTTTGCCGCTGTTTCTATGTCCTCAGGTGTTTTCAGGAGTATGTTCATAACTGTGTCTTCCTTCAGTATTTGCTGAAACTTGTTCCAGTTGGTTTGATTCGTCGTGAGTGATGGTTTAATTCCTTTCAATTGGGGTATTGTGTGTAATGTTATCAAAACTGGTGAGTGGTCAGATGATAGTTCTGGAGGATAGGATTCCGCATGGATGTGGTTATTTCTGATTCCATTATTGACGAAAAAGACCAAGACGTTTGGGATCTTATTTATGTCTGTTGGCCAGTAGGTTGGTGAACCCGGCGAAATTACATCGAAATTTTTATTTGTTATCACTTCCATTAGGTTCCGACCTTTGGGAGTTATTAGTCTTGATGCCCAATGTGTGTGCTTCGCGTTCCAGTCACCTCCTATTATAAACCGCTGTTGATAGTTTTGAAAAAATGCGTCATATTGGTTTGGAGAAATATTGTGCCGGGGTGGTGAATATATTGCTGATACATCGAAACTCCATGATTCCGTATACATTCTGATGTTCGTTGCTTGTATCTTATCATTTACGTATTTGGGTAGTGGATCATGTTTCAGGCTTCTTCTGATTAGAATAACTGCGCCTCCATGAGCAGTACCATCTGGGTGTTCAGTGGAATAAGTATTGGTATTGTGGAATTTGAAACTCTGTTTTTTCGGTGAAATGGGTTTCTTATATCAGCATAACATCTATTTTATTGAGATTCATGAATGTTTCCAATTCATGTTTGTGGTTTGGAAGCCCATTTACGTTCCATGTAGCTAGACGTAAAAACTTAGCCATTTTTAATTAGTTTTGTTAACAATTGTTGTCAACAGATTGAGTATAATCTGGTCCTGGTTTATCAGTTGTGCTATCATGGATTTGAGATCTGATAGGAAGGTTGACATCATCGTATCCAAACAATTCGGATTTTGACTCGGAATTGGTAGTTCTTGTTCTCGCTGATGGTTTCTAGTTGCTTCTGCGTAGGATTTCTCCGGTGTTCTGGTTGTACTTTGGGTTTGAGGTCTATAGATACCGGTGGTAGATTCGGATATGTTCTGTTGTCTATCACTTCTTTGAATAGTGTGGTTCTTGGTTTGTATAAGTTGCTTGTAGACTTGACAACCCTTGTAGTTTGCTGGATGACTACCTTCACACAGTATTCTTGACATCTTGTGCATTGTATGATTTCTCGTTTTCTTCTTGGTGGCTCTATTGTGATTTTCCTATTCGAAAGAAATTCCATCTTGTAAATGTCTTTGTTGTTTTCTCTCGGCTCCAAGTCTACATAAAATAGTGAGAGTGGATTTTTTGTTGTACGATCTCTTATGTTGATTATGTTCCTGACTTTATGTTCTGATTTTTCAATTTCCGTTTTTATCTCATCAGTTGGAACGCTGTAGTGAAGATGTCTGATGACCACTCGATATGCTCTCTCTTGTTTTAATTGGTAGGTGTGGAATATTATGTTTTCATCCTGAAGAAATCTTACTAAACTTCGGTATGCGTCAGGATTTGTTAAGTTTACCTTGTCGTTGTTATCCGTTAGTGTTTTTGTATGAAACTGTTCTTCAGCTGAGACTGATGTTAATTTTCTGTTCATTTCTGGGTAGTTTGTTACACCGCGTATAAAAATTGGTGGTGGTCTTGGAGTTCTTTGTATTGTTTGGCTTGTATCATTCTCATTTGATTCTTCAGAAAGAAATGAAAATCTGTTCTGTGTGTTTATTGGAGAATTCCCGATAATTTCAGGGGAAAGAGATGAAAATTTCCCTTTTTTTGACTGTCTGCCATGAAACAGTATTCTCTGATGTTGGGTTCATGTTCGCGGATGTTCGGTTGTTCGTCAGATGACCACCGAATTAAAAATTGCTCTGGTTAAAGCGTGTTTTCATACAGAAAAGATTTCCTTCTTTTTTTTTTGTATAGACTTGTGTGGTTCTTCTAGAGGTTTCACTGGATACAAGAATTTCTAATTGATAACTATGAATGTGTGTGCAATTTGCGTTAATTCTGTGACAAATAGGTCACCAGGGATCCAATGCAGTGAATGTCGGAAATGTTATCATGCCAACGGCAGATGCTGCGAGGTGGTAAAAAGCCAGATAGCTGTTATCACCAACCTGCCAGGTAATCAATGGAAATGCAAAAACTGTCGAAGACGTGATTCCGGTGAGGCAGTGGCGTCGATTGATGATGTGAGAAGTGAACCGGAAGTGGAGGACCGGTCTGAGGGAACCGCCGTTCTTAGTGAGTTGGTGCGGGCCCTTAAGTCGAAACTTCGTGCTGTGCGAGGGGAGATCAGGGAGTTGCGCAGCTCGGTTGATTTTTGTTCTGACAAAGTGACCGATTTCGAGCATAAGCTCTCTAAACTGGATGAAGCCATAAATGTGACTAATCAATTGAAGGCTGAAAATGAGACTCTGAAAAGGAAGATCGAAATCGTAGAAAGTAGGTTCGATAGCATGGATCAGAACTCAAGAGGTAACAATGTGGAAATAATGGAGATACCTGAACGGAGAAATGAAAACCTGTTGGAAATTGTTCACAAAATTGGAAATTACATTGGTCACGTAGTGCATAATGAGTCGGTAAATGCGGTTGTACGTGTTCCTACAAAACTTGAAAATAAGCCAAAAAACATAGTGGTTAAATCCAACAGAAAGATGGATAGAGATTCATTTTTGTCCGCTGTGAAGTTCAAAAGATCTGAAATCGGTGGAAGACCTGGACTGAAAATCAATGATGTTGCAGAACGTTTTTACGTTAATGAACACTTAACAACATCTAACAAAATTCTGTTTAGGGAAGCACGAGTGACTGCAAAGAAAAAAGGATACAAATATGTATGGGTTCAGAATGGAGGAATTCTTATTAGGAAGGACGATGGTACCAAGATTCTTCAAGTTCATTGTAAGACTGAGCTAAATAAGCTGTAAAGAACTTTGAATCATTTTTTTTTCAATCTTCATGTAATTCCCTTAGTTCAAGATGGCGCTTCATATTGCTTATCAAAATGTGCGGGGTCTTCGCACTAAATTACTGGACTTTAAGTTGAATTTTCATATAAATGATTATGATATTGTGTTCATATCATAATCATGGCTAAAAAGTTATATTTTTGATGGGGAGCTAGTAGATACAGATAGATATTCTATATTTAGGAGGGATCGAGCTAATACCAGCTCAGCGAAAAAGGAGGAAGGGGGAGTGTTCATTGCAATCCGTAACGAATACAATGTTAAAATTTTGCCACATTTCTGCAGCGACGCTGAAGATCTCTGGCTTTTGATTTCTATTGATAGTATCAAATTATATTTATGTTGCGTTTATCTACCTCCTGGAGACGACTATGCTGTGTCTTCATTTTTAAATAGTTTGATTTTAATATGTGGAGATTTTAACTGTTCGACTGTAGAGTGGATAATTAATGATTTGAGTTCTTCTTTGATACCTATGAATGTTGACACTAAGTATTCTGGTATTATTGATTCTTTAATTTTCGCGGAGCTGATGCAATTTATTTCCATTCCTAATAGTTCAGATAAAATACTCGATCTGATACTGTGCAATAAAAGTAGAATAAAAAATATGCTTCGTGCTGAGATTCCATTTGTTGATGAGGATACTCACCATCCATGTCTCGAGTTTTTGTTTGATATAAAAAGGCATCTTTACCTGGGGGATTGTTTAGAGAAACGTCTGTTAAATTATAAGCGTGCGGATTATTGTCTGATTAACCATCAAATTCTTAACATCAACTGGAAATTACTGTTGAATGGTGGAGACGTAAACGAAGATATAGACAATTTTTATAATGCTGTTAATCGTATTTTGCTTGAAAATGTACCAAAGTCAAGAAAGCCGGCAAACTTTCCATCTTACTGCTCATATAAAACGGTAAAATTGATTGAATCAAAAAATAAATATCATGTTAAGTGGAAAATTTATAAAAATCTTAGTGATCTTGTGAAATTTAGGCAATTGCGAACACTTTCTAAGCGCTCTATGAGATCTGATTTCGATGATTATCTGAGGGAGGTGGAGTCTGAGATTTCGGAGAATTCTAAACGTTTATTTAGCTTCATTTCGACTAAAAAAAAAGCATGGAAAAATTCCATCTGAAATGTATTTGGAAGATAGTTACGCTTCATCGGCTTCGGGAATTGCAGACCTGTTTGCTTCCTTTTTTGAGGGAATCTTTGAGGTAACTACCGGTCGAGATGATGGCCGAATCCAGGACTTCGTAGATGCATCTCACGTTGGCAATTACTTGAATTCTATCCACCTTACCGTCAACGAGATAATTGGAGCAATGAAAACTATTAAAGTATCGAAGGGTCCTGGACCGGATGGGGTTCCTCCCGTTGTTTTGAAGTAATGCGCCGATAGTCTGGCAGTTCCGTTGCATATAATTTTCAATAAGTCGCTGAGAACCTCAGT
Organism: Halyzia sedecimguttata; assembly: GCA_937662695.2. NCBI lineage: Eukaryota > Metazoa > Arthropoda > Insecta > Coleoptera > Coccinellidae > Halyzia > Halyzia sedecimguttata. The sequence continues at coordinate 70,086,160 of OW569417.2, forward strand.
TTTTCCCAGTAGATGGAGGGTTTCAGCTGTAGTTCCGATATTCAAGAGTGTACAGAAACACAACATTGAAAACTATCTTCGAATTAGTATATTATCATCAATTCCTAATATTTTCTAATCCATTATTTATAAGTACATGTTCAGTCAGGTAAAAAATGTAATTATCCATGAACAACACGGATTTGTAAGCGGTAGAAGTATTGAAACCAATATGGTTTGTTTCTTGCAGAGTGTGCAGGAAAGTCTAGACTTACATATAGAATCGCTCTCAGTACGTTTCCATTAACGGTTGCCGATCGAAAGTTTTTGAAAACACATCGGGCATCCCACAGGGCTCTCATTTGGGTCCGCTGCTTTTTATCATTTATTTGAATAACATCAAGAATTGTTTTCAACATTCAAAATTCCTCTTGTACGCAGATGATTTAAAGTTTTTCAAGGCAGTGGAAACATATAGAGATTGCTTAGAACTGGAACAAGATTTTAAAAGGCTTCAAGAATATTGCAGAAATAACTCCCTATTTCTCAACTCAACAAAGTGCTGTAAGGTATCCTTTACAAGAAATATCCATGTTATTGAGTTCGATTATTCAGTGGGTGATGAATTTATCAGATCCGTCGGCAGTGTCTTGGATTTGGACATGACTTTGGACTTAAAACTCCTGTTCGACCAACATATTGAAAACATAATAAATAACTCCAATAAGATGCTGGGATTTGTTGTTCGAAGCTGTGCTAAATTTACTGAAAATAAAACACTTATATCTCTGTATTACTCTTTCGTTCATAGTAGGTTGAATTTTGCGTCATCGGTGTGGAACCCACGATAAACATGTTATCAGCAGCGCTTGGAGAGTGTTCAGAATAGGTTTTTAAGACATATTTATGGCATTTAGAAATAATTTCCCTATGACGAATCACGAATACATGACAGCGAGACGTAAATTTGGCATGATGAGTTTATTCCATCGTCGACGTTTGACAGATGTACTTTTTGGCGCTCTAGTTCCTCGGAACTGAGTGCTTATCAATTTGCCCAAATGTCTGTAATTTTCGAATTTTTCGATGAAAATGGTCTCAAACGATTTGGTTCGACTCACTGATCAAGAATCCGTGGTCGAAATTCATTCTGTCCGGCCGTCCGGCCAGTCCGGCCGGCCGTAGGCACGATAACTCTCGAACGGAATGAGCTAGAGAGTTGAAATTTTCAGAGTAGGTTTGGGGGATAAATATCTCAGCGAAGTTCGTTATTGGGCGAAATCGGACAGACGGTTTCGGAGTAACAAAAAAAAAATTTTTTTTTCACCAAATTAAATTAACCAAATTAAATTAAATTTTTTTTAATAAGCAGTTTTATCATAAGGATCCATTCATATTATTTTTAACTCTAACAAGCTGATACTTTCGGAGATATGATTTTTCAAAATTTCAATGTAAATCGTATTTCACAGATTGATATAACTATTCTATGTATGAATTGTCATAATGTCAACTTGACAGAAGGGAATATTGTAACTTCAAAAATATTGGGGTTGAAATACTCGTATTTTAGCGATGCAACGGGGACCACACCCGAAAATGTTTGAAAATATTAAAGCATAATTATGCTTTCAATATTTACGTAATATTTTCAAACATTTTCGGGTGAGGTCCCCGTTGCATCGCTAAAATACGAGTATTTCAACCCCAATATACCCCAATATACCCCATAGTTCGAGAGAGGAGAAAATTTGGTGAACGTAGATCAGGAAATTTTTGATCGATTACAAGGTAATTTTTTATTATTACATCCATACATGTTTTATGGAATACCTACTATTTGTAGGTACTCTAAACCTGTTTTGGGCAATTGTCATACGAAACTTGTTTTTTTAGCGCTCTAGTTCCTTGGAAGAGAGTGCTTATCAATTTGCCCAAGTGTCTGTAATTTTGGAATTTTTGGCTGAAAATGGTCTCAAACGATTTGGTTCGACTCACTGATAAAGAATCCGAGTGCGAAATCGATTCTGTCCGGCCAGCCGACCGGCCGTAGATACGATAACTCTCGAACGAAAGGAGTTAGCGGATTGAAAATTGCAAGGTGGTTTTGGAGCGTAAATATCTCGGACAAGTTCGTTAATGGGCGAAATCCATCAAGGGGTTTCGGAGTTATTGCCGATTTTAGTAAGAATATTTTTTATGAATATTTCCGAAACACTCGAATCACTCGATCTATCTGAAATTTAGCATCAAATTGTAGAATCATGACCTTTATACGCATGTGAAGTTTTGTATTGACCAGATTACCGCAAAGTGTCGAAAAAAAAATTTGAAAATGTGGTGCAGTTCTCATTCTCATGATTGCTCATTTAATCTTGATAAATAAACTATTATTTGAATTGAATTTCCTTTATGATGCAGTTCTATCATATGAATACATTGATATAATTCCCAACTCTGAGAAACCAATACTTTCGGAGATATAATTTGTCTGTTTGATCTAGAGCGCCAGAAAGCTCCTGTCCACAGGGCTTGAACCAATTTTTATCTGTAGAATTGTAAGGAGCGAGTTTTCTGCATCTCAACTTCTCCACTTTCTTCATTTCAGGGTTCCAAATATCAGTCTACGCTCTTTTGACATGTTTTATACGTCTTTTAGAAATACCAATTCAGCACAAAATTCCCCAGTTTGTAGAATGATGACAACATGCAATGCTCTTTGTTCCAATAAACAGGGTGTCCGAGGAATAACTGTACATACTCTTACCAGATAGACCGCCGTATTCACAAAGCATTCAATCTCCGTTAAGTCCTAACTGAGGTCCTCAGTTAAGGATAAATAAGAAAAGCAACCTCAGTTTAAGTGAAAATTAACGTGAAACAGGCCTGTTTCAGCACCGTTACATACGTTAACTGAGGTTGCGATTCCTATTTATTCTTAACTGAGGACCTCAGTTAGGACTAAACGGAGATTGAATGCTTTGTGAATACGGCCGATAGAGTTGGACTAGCTGATTACTGATTGACTATAAAAAACTTATTTCTGGATTTCCCTAGAAAGCTACAGGGTGATTTTCCAACTTCATGGAAATACTTAGACCATCATAAAATCTAAACTTATTGACGGATATTATTGAAACTTAGAGGTTATTGGCACATGCTAAGGTCGAGTCAGAAAGATATCAATTATTTCATTATTCCAGGGCCGGACTAATTAATCTTCATTTTAAGTGTTCAGGGTAAAAAAAACAATTTGTATTTGGAATTACAAATAATTGATTCGCTTTTAAGAAAGAAGATAAATTATGCTTCCATGTGTGGTATCTCTTGAAGTTGTCACATCAACATTTATTTTTTTATGAATTTTTGCATTTGGATAAAGTTCGAAAATTTTAATTTATTTACCTGAAAAGGACTTAGTCATCTTGTGGATTACTCCAAAACTTTGGTCTCTACTAGTCCTTTCATCTTCGATAAATAATAAATTTTCTTAAAAAAGTCACCGAAGGTGAGGAACATTTTTTGATATACTGGGTGGCCACCCCAGACGCGGATCTCATTGCGATGGAGTAAATGAAGGTATATTTCGAAAAAAAAATTGGTGAATTGTATAGGGTATATGTAAGCATATTTCAAAATTATTCGTATGTATACCGGGTGTTCGACAACAACAGAACTATGAACTGTTGCGATATTTTAAGAAATAATTGCGATATGATTCGCAAGGCTGTATCCAATTTGAACATTCGGCAAGAGAAATTTATACAAGCTAATGGTTTTCATTTCGAACCACTACTGACATAACGTTGACTCAGCAATTCATTCGTTCCTATTTTCATTTTTATTAGGTACTCTTTACTGTAGTTATTTTAGTTTCTTTCATTTGTTATTGTTTCGTTATGGAATGTCCTTATTAAAGCTCTGAACTTTTTGAAAATTTTTACTATTTTCTACTAATACTTTCGCATTTTATATTCAAACATGAGATTTTCAGTTCTCTTCATGGTGAAAAATTCAATTTTTCGAACTTTATCCAAATTCAAAAATTCATAACAAAATAATTGTTGATGTGACAACTTTAAGCGATACCACAAATTGACGCATAATTTAGCTTCTTTCTAAAAAGCGAATCAATTATTTGTAATTCGAAATACAAAGTGTTTTTTTTTACCCTGAACACTTTAAATGAAGATTAATTAGTCCAGCCCTGGAATAATAAAATAATTGATATCTTTCTGACTCGACCTTAGCATGTGCCAATAACCTCCCAAGTTTCAATAATATCCGTCTATAAGTTTAGATTTTATGATGATCTAAGTATTTCCATGAAGATGGAAAATCACCCTGTAGCTTTCTAGGGAAATCCAGAAATAATTTTTTTATAGTCAATCAGTAATCAGCTAGTCCAACTCTATATCTGGTAAGAGTATGTACAGTTATTCCCCGGACACCCTGTATATTTCATGACTCATTATATAGTATAAAAAGAACAATAAGAACACAATTGGAATTTTCTCATTAGACCTTTGAAACGATAATTTGGTGTTATTTTGGTTGAATTTATTATGTATACATTCTTATTTTCAAGGTAGCTTCTTGGGCATTGTTAATATTTTGATTTTTTAGTTTGATAGGAAATTCTTAACTGTTTGGAAATGATTTTCAATTTGTGGATACTTTTGTTGGGCATATGCCTGTTTGTATTCCAATGTTTACTGAATAAATAAATAAATAAATAAATAAATGATATTTAGTAGTTGCCCAACGGGCAACTATTATTAATTGTCGAAAAATTCGGTGATATATTTAATCGGAAACAATAATAATATGTGTTTATTTTACGTACGTTTGAAGAGATTAGGTGTCTCGTTAATCTAACGCACGTGTTCGCTTTAGTACAGCTGTCGCACGACTAAGCAGAAATCAATACAAAAGAATTTATTTATAAATTTATTATTTCCATTTAATTTTGTAACGTATGAGCATATTACAAAGTTGTTAGTGAATAACATTAAATCTTTAACAGTAATATTTATTATTTTAAATTATAATTACTTTCAATTTCAATTTAATTCAGCACTAATCGGTGCACAATATTTTTGATTAACCCTTAACTAACCTGTCGACGGTTTCCCAACACGTGAACATGCAATATATAGTTGCCCATGAGAAAAACATGGATTTTCCAAATCTAAACCACAAATGGACATTCTTTGGCCTTGAGACTTATTTATTGATATATCAAAAGCTAAACGAATCGGAAACTGTAGCCGTTTGAAAGGTATGGTAGAATCTAACGGTATCATTGGAATACGTGGCAACAGGACCACTTTTCCTTTAAACTTCCCAGTTAAAGTGGTTGCTTCAAGAATGTTTCCAGTGATCTTTTTGATGATCAAACGTGTACTGTTGCATAATTGAGGTGGAAGTTAATTTCGTCAACATCAACATTTTTGGCTGCCAAAATCGCCCGATGACTGAGCCAGTTATGATTCATGTAATTATTCTGTATATCCGGAAAAATACTCTGAATCAATTCATTTTTATCTTGAAGAACAGTACAAAAATTGTCTGGCTGTTTGATGCATTGCGTATTTGGTTGCAGTTCTATTTTACCGTTCCCAATATTGTTACTTGAGCTCGTACTGTAGGTATGTTTCGTGCTCGTCCACTGCTGTTCTCGTAATATTATGTTGTTCGCTACGCTCTTCTTGAGATTCTTGTGCACGACCTTCTACTGTCCTAATTCTTTGAGCTGTATTTCTTGTATCGACTCGTTCTGGCAACTGATCAGCTCTTTCAACACGTTTGCGTCGTGCCTCTCTGGTGCTTGCGTTGTTGAGGTTAGATTTTTTCGGTGGTATTTGACTGAAAATATTGATTTAATCGTTTAAATATTGGAAAAAAAAACTGAAAAACATGTTATTATAGCACATTGAAATAATAAGTGCAAAATTATTTTTAATAGAGGTTGAATAAAAACAATGAAAAGAAATATATTTTTGTAAAATTATTGAAAAAGTGTGGGGAGCTTTGTACCGTTTTCTCATCAATAAGAGTATATTAATAAGGTATAATAATGTATATTTCCCACAATAGGTACTATCTCCAAGCCGATCAAGTCAAATCGTACATTAATGGCGTCGTGAACTATGACTCTAACTTTGCATAAAATAGAACAGCCTATATAGTATTAGAATTCATTCGAATAACTGAGTGAACCTTCGAGCAGAAAATATTCAAGTACTGCTAATATGTCCATTGCGGCGTATGATCACAAATCAGTTTTACATCTCAAAATCAGCTCTATTAGAGAGATATGGCAAAGTCAATAACGTCATGCGGTAATAGCGGTATACGTTATTTTGACGTTTATCGCACACGTGATCCACTTATTAGCGTTACCGCATCACGATCGGATAACGTTATGCGTTATTTGTGATTAACGTCTCTCTTATTTGGGCTTGTTTACATTTACACATTTCTATGATGGCGGCCGAGTGGATAACCTTGTTTGATTTCAGAAAAAAATAATAAAATAAGTTAGTACCTTAGTAGAAATGGATTAAAAAATCAGAATAAATGTATCTCCGAAAGATTCCAGGCGAGTAGATAAAGGTAAAGTATAATATTGCCTATTAAGTGTATGTATTTCTGATATAACCTCATTTTCTTTCAAATGTAAAATAAACCAAAACCCAAAATACTTTTAACTGTTTCAGATAGTGCTTTTGCTGTGTAGCTTTTGGGAAATACTCTACAGCAGAATACAAATTCTGGCGATATAATATCAAATGATGAAAACGTCGACAACAAAGAAAATAAAACTTATGTTAACCAAGCTAATACTTTAGCACCGAAGATCTTCCATAGGTAGGTACTAGTATTTCATTTGAATATTTGCAATCATAGCCTCGTTAAAAGCTTTCATATGAATAATGGTTCTTGTTCATCTCTTACAGTTCCTCTTCATAGGTGGAGTTCATGTTGCATTTTACTTATAGAGCCAACATATCATATAAAGGACCATGAGTTCAGTAGTTACAAAGTTTTCCTAAGATATCTGGACCTCAATGAAGCTCTAAATTGAGAAGTTTGAAAGAAACTTGAAACAGTTACAAAAGACTGGCAACGACTGAGGTAATTGGCAATTTTTTTGAAGTGTTTGTGGAGCCGAAATACAAAATTGCAGATGAGGTTCTAGCTGGAAAACTCCAATACATATCTTGCTGTAACAAATGCATTACATCGCTAAATGGTTCCTTTCTGGGTTTTCTCCCAAACTTTGCAAAATATCTTTGAAATTAAACGTTTTATTATTTTGAAATTGCTTCTGCATTATAAACACTTAATCTTGTCTGAAACTATATATATAACAATGTTTCCTAATAATTAATAAGGAAACAACATCAACAATAAAAAAAAACTGTTCTCTAATGTTTTGGAGACTAAGTCATACTCCAAGCCAAAATCTTCTGAATTATTCGTTATTCAACAAATTCAACCCTTTCATGGTAAATTCCAACTAAGCAATTTACAAAATTGTTTTCTCTATTCAAGAAAATACCAGTTGATGTTTCGTTACTGTTTATTAGGCAACATTGTTTTATATATTGCTCCTGACAGATATGTAGAGTTTCCAACGCAGAAGCAATTTCAAAATAATACATTTTTTATTTCATATATATTTTTCACAGTTTGGTGGAGAAAACCCAAAACCATTACCTGATGAATTCAGCTCCCAGAGTATCCTTTTATGATTACTTAAATACATTACAGATAATGAACAACATCTTTATTGAAAAGGCAAGGAGTAAGTCTACAGCCATTGCATCTTCAATTGGTCTCTCCATTCAAAAGGAGATAAATGCTGAGGAGTCAAGTAGTACATGTTCAACAAGTTTGTTTATGAATTAAACATCTCATCCAAATCTAAGGAAGGAGCTATTGCGTCATTACTAGGAAAAGGATTAAGACAGAAACAGCAGCAAGAATAAAATAGGAAAAATCGACGCCGACAAAGAATGTAAATGTCTAAGAGGTTGGAGATTGATTGAGAATTGTAAGAATAATTTATTTATGAATTATATACAGGGTCCGACGATGCCACACTACCACGGGCAAGGAGGTGATGGAGTACCATTAGGGTGTCACACTTCCTGCTGTTCCAGGTCTTCTGATGGAAGTTAGGGATGGTTCAAGCCAGGGGTGAGTTTCCATATTTTGCAAATATTTTAGAGACCAGTTTAGATAGAGAAATGAAATTGGACGGTTTGAGTAAGCAGCTCGAGTACTTTGAAATCCTGGTGAAATAAGTTTTTGTAATCACCACTAAAACAAATGGTAGGGGGAGAGGGTACTTTTTAAAATAAATAATTTTCATCCACAGTAACGTACTAATAATAAATTAAATTCCAAAACTGCGGTCTTTTACCTTTCTTTTTTTGTGTCGTTGAAACTTGGGGCTCAAGCAGTTACAAAGATGTTATCAAATGAATGTCACCAACACACAACATTTTCTATAACGGGGTAAAGAACTATACATACTGATTGACATTTTCCAGCTTCCCATTACCATATTGGAATTTTTTCTCTTGCGAGTTTCGTTAGGATCGATAGTATCCATATTTTCAAGTTTTAAGAAGTATGCATGGTGTTTCAAAAACGACTAGTCATCTCACAACTTCCAAATTTTCAATTTGATACCCTGTTTGCGACTAAAACTTTTTTATTTTAAGCAGCCGTTTTTGATTTATTTTTTAGGCAAAAAGTCGCATTTTCAAGGCTTGTAAAAATAACAAAATATCATGGACACAGAATATTTTTATTCGTGAAATGCCAACAATTCAATCATCAAATAAAATATTAGAAAAAATCAAAAAATGAGAAAGGATACAGGGTATCGCATTGAAAATTTGGAAGTTGTGACTGTTGTGAGATGATAAGCCTTTTTTGGAACACCATGTATACTTCTTAATATCTTGAAAATATGGAGACTGATCCCTAACGACACTCTCAAAGAGAAAAAATTTCAATATGGTAATGGGAAGCTGGAAAACTCCGATCTGTATGTAGTGCTCTACCCTGCTTTCGAAAATGTTGGTTGTTTGTGACATTCTTTTGATAACATCTTTGTAACCACTTAGGTCCCAAGTATCAACGGTAAACCAAATGAATGGTAATACATGGTAGTTTTGGAAACTAATTTAATATTAGTACGTTACTGTGGCAAAAAATCACCACCCACCGCCCACCATCTGTTTAAGTGGGGGTTACAAAAACTTATTTCACCAGGGTTTCAAAGTACTCGAGCTGCTTACTCAAACCTTCAAATTACATCGCTCCATCTCAACTCGTCTCTAAAATATTTGCAAAATAAGGAAACTCACCCCTGGCTTAAACCATCCCTATTTTCCATCAGAAGATCCAGAGAACAGTTGAACAACAGGAAATTTGACACCCTAATGGTGACCTCTCACCTCCTTGCCCATGGCGGTGGAGTGGCCTTGGACCCTGCATATGGTTTCATAACAAATTGACTTTTGTTTTCACACATATGAATATTTTAATACTTTTACAACCAAAACAAAATGTATATACTGGCAAAATGTCGTAAGATGTTAGCCATTTGCTAGAGCAATAAATATCTTTGTTTCTCTCTATATTGTTCCATTATCTTCTTCAAAACATAGCATGTTAAGTACTTCTGTTTAATGTGATACATTATATTGCATATTCTGTAAAAAACCATTGGATCTAACGATACATCCCAGTACTTTTGACGGTTCTATAGAGAGGATTGTGTGAAATCAGGCTCTTTGGGGTAGACCAACCAACCAGAAGAGCATTCTCCAGGACTATTTGACTTTTTTATTCCTGTGTTGTAATTTGTTGCAGTATTTCTATAAATACCTCAGTTGCCAGATACCCTTGCTTACTCAAATAGTCTCCAAACTTCTATTCTACATTTTTTTTGGTCGGGGTCCCACCAAGATGTTTTCTTGTTATCAGATTTCCTTCTTAGTGGTTTTTTTTATTCATAAGTCAAATTAAAAGTGTAGATTAAGTCCTCATCCTGACTCACGATGTCCTCATGAATGTTCGTCATGGAAGAAATATAACTAAATTATGCCTATTAATCCGTTTGGTTTGTAAGACGTTATCACAACAGGCATTCCCAGAACATGTGATAGTCTAACTAAATAAATCATTATTTTCAAGCAGGAAGTTAAATTTGCATTCATCTGCTGAAAATTATTAGTGTCAAAAAGCTTGAATTTATTTCTACCACCATATTCATTGTATTCTTCGACATTGTTTCATAAAATTGTAGCTTCCATATCTTCAGCATTGCCACCAGCAATTAGAGTATCTTCGATTCAATATCTTTGTTCCATTTCGAAATCTGGACTGCGAATAGCATAGGGAAATAAAGTCTCTAGGGTGTTTCTGAATAACAATGAAAAAATGTAGGGGATTCTGTGATGAAAATTATGGTGGGTATTTGGTATAAAATGTTTTACAAAAACTCCTTGTGGAAAAGTTACACCCCTTCGAAGATTAACAAAATGGATTGTTTCTCTTTTTTATTTTCCCTGTATATTAAAAGTCTTCAAGAAAGGTATTAGATTAGAATGGGTGATCATTATCAAGTAAATATAGGAAAACTTGGTGCTTTTTGAAACTTCATTGCATTTTTCTCATAAATGCTTAAGCTTTCGAAAATACTTGTAGAGATAAAAAGGTTAGTAACTCAATTGGGCTTTTCAGCTATGTTTTTGCGCGCGTGTTCCGCAAGGAACAGCGTGCTATCATTTCGTCACAATGTCTGTATTTTTCGATTTTTTTTTCGAAAATGGTCTCAAACGATTGGGTTCGACTCCCTGATGAAGAATTCGAGGTCAAATTCAATTCTGTCCGTCCGGTCCGGCCGTTAGCACGATAACTCTCGAACGGAACGACTTAGAGCGTTGAAATTTGCAGGGTAGTTTCGTAGGGTAAATATCTCGGACAAGTTCGTTAACGGGCGAAATCGACCGAGCGGTTTCGGAGTTAAGGCCGTTTTTAGTAAAAACGTTTTTTATGAATATTTCCGGAACCGAACACTCGATCTTTTTGAAATTTGGCATCAGATTGTAGAATCATGACCTTCATATGCCTGCGAAGTTTTGTGTTGTACGGACGACCCTAAAGTGGCAAAAAAAAATTTTGAAAATTTGAAAATTTTGTTTTCACGATAACTCGAAAAATACTGATCTGATTAAATTGAAACTCAGTAGTTAGATGCAAAAGACCAAAGCAAACACTTTTGCAAAATTTCGTGAAGATCACGTGACATGAAAAAAATAAAAAAATTACTACTATTTTGCGGAATACTTTGCTTTTAATGCCGAAACATATGTTTTTGAGGTTCATGCTGCCCTTTCCGGGCATTTTCCGTATTGCGTATGCGCAGATAAGAAGTCCTTTAACTGCTGTAGTTTTCGTCAGAGAGGATTGGGGTTTTGGGGTGGCGGATGCTATTCCTCCATAGAATTCAGATCCCTGATGAGGGTCTGCGCATGCGTAGATTAAAGATGCGATATCTTCCGAACCACTAGTGTTGGAGAATCGGAGTTTTTTGTAAGGTGTGTTATTTTGAGAGGACTTTTAGCCGCCAGTAGATTGCGCATGCGCAGAAGAGAAGTGACTGTTTTTGGGTTGGATGGGTTATGTTGGGAGTGCTGAGTCGATATTGTGAGGTTTTAAAAGAATATTCATAGCAATTCAGTGCAAGGACAAGTCAGTTTAGAGGATGTAGCGTTGTTTCCGAGTTAAAGTGTCCGTACCATGGCCCTAATTACGAAATTGATGTTACCCCTTACAGGCATTTTTCGTTATGCGCATGAGCAGACCATCAGTGATTTAACTGCTGAAGTTTTCGTCAGAGAGGATTGGGGTTTCGGGGTGGCGGATGCTATTCCTCTATAGAATCCCCTGGTGAGGGTTGCGCATGCGTGGTTTCAAGATGCGATATCTCCTGAACCACTAGTGTTGGAGAATCCTAGTTTTTTGTAAGGTGTGTGATTTTGGGAGGCTTTCAGCCGCAAGTAGATTGCGCATGCGCAGAAGAGAAGTGACTGTTTTTGAATTGCCATGAATATTCTATTAAAAATATTGGCTCAGCACTCCCAACATAACCCATACAATCGTATGGGTTATGTTGGGAGTGCTGAGCCAATATTTTTAATAGAATATTCATGGCAATTCAGTGCACGGCAAGTCAATTTGGGGGATGTAGCGTTGTTTCCGAATTGAAGTGTTCGTACCGTGGCCCTGGGGCTAATTATGAATTCGATGTTACCCCTTACGGGCATTTTCGTTATGCGCATGAGCAGACCATCAGTGATTTAACTGCTGGTATTTTCGTCGGAGAGGTTTGGGATTTTGGGGTGGTGGATGCTATTCTTCCATAGAATCCACTGGTGAGGGTCTGCGCATGCGTGGATTCAATATGCAATATCTTCTGAACCTCTAGTGTTGGAGAATCGGAGTTTTTTGTAGGGTGTGTGATTTTAGGAGGACTTGCAGCAGAAGAGAAGTGTCTGTTTTTGGGTTGTATGGGTTATGTTGGGAGTGCTGAGCAGATATTGTGAGGTTTTAAATGAATATTCATGGCAATTCAGTGCAAGGACAAGTCAGTTTGGGGGATGTAGCGTTGTTTCCGAGTTAAAGTGTCCGTACCGTGGCCCTGGGGCTAATTTCGAAATTGATGTTACCACTTACGGGCATTTTTCGTTATGCGCATGAGCAGACCATCAGTGATTTAACTGCTGGTGCTTTCGTCAGAGAGGATTGGGGTTTTGGGGTGGCGGATGCTATTCCTCTATAGAATCCCCTGGTGAGGGTCTGCACATGCGTGGATTCAAGAAGCGATATCTCCTGAACCACTAGTGTTGGAGAATCGGAGTTTTTTGTGAGGTTTGTAATTTTGGGAGGACTTGCAGCCACGAGTATATTGTGCTTGCGCAGACGAGAAGTGTATGGTTTTGGGTTGTTTGGGTTATGTTGGGAGTAATGAGCCGATATTGTGAGGTTTCAAAAGAATAATCATGTCAATTTAGTGCACGGACACAAGGCAGTTTGGGGTAACTAGCGTTGTTTCCGAGTTGAAATGTCTGTATGGTGGCCCTGAGGCGAATTTATGTATAACTGTATTCGGTAGATCTATATTGAAATACGTTCGGATTCGGAGAAGAGGCAATTGCTTTCCTAACAGAGGTCCCACAACCACAATTTTTTTCGATCTACGGTAAAGCTAACAGTCAAACTGTATTGATAGCTATATTTGTTAAAGGAACTTGAAAAAATAAAAAAAGCACTGACGTGAAGTCAGTACTCTTTGGCGCGCGTGTTCACGGTGTCCAATTTTAATTGAATGATGAGTACTTCAAGCTCAGTGGATAGAGCGAGCCGAAGATCTACCCAAAGGATAGTGGACACCATTCACTGTCGTTTCAAAAATTAACAGTGCTGTATCTAAGCTGCCATCAGGATAGAGTAATAAAGTTGGAAGAGAACACAACTGACTCTCCTTAGTCGCACAAGCTGCTAGATGATTTGGGAGGGTCAGTATAATCCTAATCATGTTTATAGCACGCGCGCAAAAGCAGATTGAATTAACAATGAAAGAAAAAGTTTAAAAAGTCAATCTGCTTTAGCACGCGTGCTATAAACATGATTAGGATTATACTGACCCTCCCAAATCTTCTAGCAGCTTGTGCGAATGAGGAGAGTCAGTTGTGTTCTCTTCCAACTTTATTACTCTATCCTGATGGCAGCTTAGATACAGCACTGTTAATTTTTGAAACGACAGTGAATGGTGTCCACTATCCTTTGGGTAGATCTTCAGCTCGCTCTATCCACTGAGCTTGAAGAACTCATCATTCAATTCAAATTGGCCACCGTGAACACGCGCGACAAAGAGTACTGACTTCACGTCAGTGCTTTTTTTTATTTTTCACTCAACTGCCGATATCTCTGAAACAACTGGTCGCCCAGCAAGCGGACAGGGAGTTTCGTTTTCTGCAGAAAATTTCCGATAAAAAAGCTTGTCATGGTTGATTGGAAAAATTTTTTTTCCACTTGAAACGTTAACGTGAAAAAAGGGCAAAAAAATGCCATTTTCCCTTTTTTTGGTTAATCGACTGTATTTTCGACAATATTAGGGGAAATGCTTAGGTTAGAAGAAAATTTTACTGTCTAATGTACCCCAAAGGCCCCCCTAAATCGGTAGAAAGATCGGTTCAGCGGTTTCCTTGGACCGATTGATTGAAATTTTGAAAAGATTAAGGGAACAAGACTTTTGTTCCTTAAACTTGACCTGATCTTTTCAAAAATTAATAATTTCCTATTTTTGCGCGTATGTTCTGGGGAACATCGCGTTATAGTTTTGCCCAAATGTGAAATTTAATTCTGTTTTGCCGTACGGCCGTCTGGCTGTTGCCACGATAACTTGAGAACGGAAAGAGCTAGCGACTTGAAATTTTCAGAGTAGGCGCATCCAAATACGACGGACAAGTTCGTTAATGGGTATAATCGGCCCAATGGTTTCCGAGTAATAATTTTGTTTTCAACCAAAATGAATCCGATCGAATTTGAACTTGGTGAATAGTTGAAGAATATAGACCTAAGCACGTTTGTGAAATTTTATGAGAATCATATCGCTAGAAAATTATCAAAAAATTATTGAAAAATATTTTTGTTGTCACGATAACCTGAGAACGGAAAGAGATAGCGGCTTGAAAATTTGAGGTTTGGTTGTGCATCAGAATGCGACATTTGAGTTCGTTCATGAGCATAATCGTCCAAAAGGTTTTAGAGTTATAGCCATCTGAAATTTTCTGAAATTTGGTTGTTTTTTGTTCCTCATTAACTCGAAGAATACAAAACCGATTGAATTCAAGCATGGTTTTTAGTTGTAGAATGCCAACGCGAAAATTCTTGCAGAATTTCGTGAGGATGATATAACTAGAAAATTAAAAAAAAAAATAATTAAAAATAATTGAAAAAAATTCCATATATCATTAACTATTCGTCCGGCATGGCTGAAATTTTGGAAGAGCCTTCAGAACCTAAGTCTACTGCAGAATTCCAAGTTTGAACACGATCGGATCTATATTGTTGGAGAACCGCGCAGCCTTTTGTGAGTTTGGTAGCGGATCCGAATCGTCGTATGATATGTTGTCTATGGTCGTATTTTTGCGAGAACCTTCAAAAATAAAAATATGAATGTCATGATGACATATCTTTTACGCGTATGTTATGGGAAAATCCTGTTATTTCATCACAAATCTATGGGAGATGATAGCCCTACATCGCATGCGCCCCGTTTTAACCTCAACATCGAATCTGAATCTGATCAAAACACAAATACAAAACGTAAACAAAATATTCTCAATCCACGAAGTACGAACGAGTATTCCTTCTGTTGAAAATAATCGAGATTACCTTGTATTTGAAGATTGGAGGAATCTAGAAATATTGTTTACGTATGTGAAAGAAATTCCAAATTATGGAGAACTGTGGAAAAGTTGTTCAGAAAGAAGATATCTGG
Source organism: Halyzia sedecimguttata (assembly GCA_937662695.2). Lineage (NCBI taxonomy): Eukaryota > Metazoa > Arthropoda > Insecta > Coleoptera > Coccinellidae > Halyzia > Halyzia sedecimguttata. The sequence continues at coordinate 70,101,734 of OW569417.2, forward strand.
TATATGTCCTTCAGGATTTCTGGCTAAAAATCAGCAGTAAGTAATAGAAGTGAATTGAATGAATTACTTTACTCAGAGAAATCCAAATCTTAATATTTCCTTTCAGGTTGAAATGAATTAAGGTCCAGTTGACGTAGAGCAAAAAAGTAATGCTTTTCGACAAATAGAATGCATGAGTTACTCTTGGAGTTACTGCAGATAGAATTCTTAAAAACAAGGTATATGGAACTTAGTCGATTGAATATTTGTGAAGATTAAGTATACCTCATGAGAAAATTTAATATTGATAAGAGGCAACCAAGATGACATGAGCACTGAAATTTTTAAAGTTCAAGAGTGGAATAGCCAAGAAGAAAATCTAGTGTTTCTATTCAAACAAATTGGTGGTGGTTCTCATATCGTTGAAATGACAAAGGGACGTATCTGCAATAAGCAAGTTTCAAGATATTCACGTTTTGAAATTTGAGAGTGAACGATAAATCAGGGAGTGAACGAAATAAACCATAAATGCTCGATTCAATCATCAGGGCTCGATCCATCATCAGGGTGTTTGGATGCCAGCGTGTACCTATATAATAGGCATTTTTAACGAAACATTTTAATTTTTCTAATTGCAGAATATTTTAAAATATAGGAGTAGAAGGTGATGCAATATAACATGTGTGTAGGTATGTGCGATTGGCTCAGTGGTAGAGTAATTGACTTGGGAGCGGAAGCCCCAAGTTCAATTCAGAGGCTAGGAAAGAAATTTTCTAGTCACGGTAATCGCCACCATTCGCTGTTGGGTAAAAAATTAACAGTGCTGTGCCTAAGGTGGCGTAAGGACACAGTAACGAAGCCTACACAGAACACAACTGGTTCTCCTAACTCAGGGCAAGCTCTTAGGGCTTATGGGTCTCCTTGTGGAAGACCCAGGAGGATCAGTATAATAATAATAATAATAATAATAATAATAATATATTATGTATATTGTTTTCCCGTGGAACTTCAGGTATATGTTTCTTAAATGCTTGTTGCTTAGCATGCTTAACAATGAATACCTCTGAAGAACAGATTTTACTAATATTATAATAGAATGGCTTGATAATTCAACGCTAACTTTGAAAATGATGTATCCTAGTGTTGCGGAGGAAAATCCAAGTATATTTTACAACGAGAAGTAGTATATAAGGAAATGGAGAAAGTCAGTTATCATATTTTAATAATAATCTATATACAAGTATTTATCCTCCCTGCAGTGTTCCACGAATCCTCCATGATTATGTGGGCAGCAGTGGTCCAAACTCGAAAAAATGTATTGCATGCTGCTTGATGTAGTATTGAATTTTCAAAATGAATGTTATTCTTGATCTCTCTTGAAGTAAATAATCGAATATGTTAATAGAGTTTTATTCGAAATTATTTCCTTTGTTTGTATTACGGCTTCAGTGAGGTATACAATTTTTTTGTTCACTGAGGGCTGATATATTTAACGACCTGTAAAGTGTCAAGTAGCCTTACCGAAAGGAAAGTAATCTGTAAATGTTCACTTTAAAGGGCATCAGTAAATTCAACGAGCACATAGTTGACGAATACTTTACGGAGAGGTTGAATAAATCGGCCCTTAATAGATAGTATAAAACAATATATAGATTGGTATCTAAATAAATGAATCTTATTTTCACATTAACTCTTTTCCCCTAACCCATGAAAACAAATTTTCACAGAAAATTTACATGAATCATTAGCTTCAAACGTTCATTATCTTGAAATACAAATGAATAAGTGGAAATTCAATTTTAATATTTCAATATTGAATGGAATATTTAGATAATTTCAGATATCTCATCTCATCAACGAGTGACAAAAGTATTGAAATTGATTATGCATTAAACGATGTGTTCAAATGTCAAATTATTACCATATTCCATATCGACAGACATTCTTGTAATGATTATGAAGAATTAAAAAGGTTTGATGGCTAATATAAAAATTGGTTCAAGCATTGACGTGAAGTCAGGAGCTTTTGCGCGTATGTTCTATTGTCCAATACAGGAGAATGGACAACATAATTTACCATGGTAAATTCAATTAAAAGTGTCCAATACAGGAGAATGGACAATAGAACATACGCGCAAAAGCTCCTGACTTCACGTCAGTGCTTGAACCAATTTTTTTACAATTCACTCAATTTTGAGTCTTCTAAAGATTGATTAGCAAAAAAAAATCCAAAAAAATTTTTTAAAAAATTTCGAGATACTCTCAATGCTAGGCGTTATATCGACCAAATCTTGCAACCTCAGGTGTTACCTTTAGCAAGAAAAGGGGAGAGGTTTTATTTTCGTGCAGGATAATGCTAGGCCTCATACAGCGAATATTACCCGTCAATTCTTTCAGAGAAACAACATTACATTGTTGACGCATCCTGCAATGAGTCCTGATCTGAATCCCATAGTGCACGCCTGATACATACTGGGCCGCCGATTACGACAAAACTATCCGAATCTGAATAATTTAGCAGCATTAAAGAACACTTTGATAAGAGTTTGGCGTCAGATTCCTCAACGGATGATTCGAAATTGCATTTCGAATATGCGACAAAGATTGCTAGCTGTGATTAGGAGTAGAGGCGGGAACACTCGATACTGAATGCAATGCACACACACACACACAGACACATTACACACTTTAGAAAATGAGTTTGGAGTTGTAAAATGCTGTGGAGCTAACGAACCACGGGGACTCATTTCTTCTAAAAATTGCTTACACGACACTGACACACACACCCTTCGGAAAATGAGTTTGGAGTAGTCAAATACTGTGCAGCTGACGAACCACAGGGTCTCATTTTTTCCGAAGAATCATAACACATGTGCGTAAGCACAAAAGAAGCGTAAATCCGACCGTGCAACCTCCGCGTGGTATGCTTTGGATAACGCTAATGCCGGCGGTGAATCAGTTATCAATGAAAATTTTTGTCAGAAACTTTGATTTTCTTAAAAATGAAAATAAAAACTTTTTTTAAATTTTCAAAACAAAATTTTTTTGGAAATTTTTGAAAGAATTTTTTCGGATTTTTTTTTGCTAATCAATCTTCAGAAGACTCAAAATTGAGTAAATTGTAAAAAAAAAATTAAATTATTGATTTTTGAAAAGATTAGGTCAAGTTTAAGGAACAAAAATCTTGTTCCCTTAATTTTTTCTAAATTTCAATCAATCGGTCCAAGGAAACCGCTGAACCGATCGATCTACCGATTTAGGGGGGCCTTTGGGGTACATTAGACAGTAAAATTTTTTTCTAACCTAAGCATTTCCCCTAATATTGTCGAAAATACAGTCGATTAACCAAAAAAAGGGAAAATGGCATTTTTTTGCTCTTTTTTCAAGTTAACGTTTCAAGTGAAAAATTTTTTTTTCCAATCAACCATGACAAACTTTTTTATCGGAAATTTTCTGCAGAAAACGAAACCCCCCCTGTCCGCTTGCTGGGCGACCAGTAGTTTCAGAGATATCGGCAGTTGAGTGAAAAAGGATCCTTTTGCATTCGAAATTCGATATCTCGAAGACAAATGGTCGTATTTGACTCTTGCAAAAAGCAAATTGAAGCTGAATGAATAGGCTATACGACCTATGCATTGGTCTACGTCGAAAAAAAATTTCCATGTCCGTATAGCGAAAATAAAAATGTATAAAATTTAGAAAATTTTTTCTTTGTGCTTTATCCAAGAATCGCATGATTACCGGGGCTCCAAAAAATGCTTAACCATGAAATTCTTAAACTAGCTTCAAGCTTGAGAAGCTATGTTTTTATTTTCTGTACGGCCATTTTTCACTGAAATACAGCCTGTTGAAAATTGCCAAAAAATTTTGAAAATTTTTTTGTTCCTTTAATTTTTGCGAGAAGTATAGTTATTTATAAATTCGCCTCAGGGCCATGATACAGATATTTCAACTCGGAAACAACGCTATTTCACCCAAACTGACTTGTGTCCGTGCACTGAATTGACATGAATATTCTTTCAAAACCTCACAATATCGGCTCATTACTCCCAACATAACCCATACAACCCAAAAACACTCACTTCTCTTCTGCGCATGCGCTATCTACTGCTGCTACTGGCGGCTGAAAGTCCTTCCGAAATCACACACCTTACAAAAAACTCCGATTCACCAACACTAGTGTTTCAGTAGTGTTTCAGCACGCGCGCCAAAGCAGATTGACCCCACATCAATGCTTTTTTACACTTTTTCTTTCATTGTTAAGTCAATCTGCATTTGGCGCGCGTGCTATAAACAAGATTAGGATTATACTGACCCTCCCAAATCTTCTAGGAGCGTGTGCGACTAAGGAGATTCAGTTGTGTTCTTTTCCAACTTTGTTAGTCTATCCTGATGGCAGCTTAGATACAGCACTGTTAATTTTTGAACCGACAGTGAATGTTGGCTCGCTCTATCCACTGAGCTTGAAGTACTCATCATTCAATTCAAATTAGCCACCGTGAACACGCGCGCCCAAGAGTACTGACTTCACGTCAGTGCTTTTTTTTTATAAGGATAATCCTTATCCATAATAAGTTGAAGAAAAGATTTCTTAGGGGTTGACTCACAGGGTTGACTATTTCAACCCCTTCCAAGCATACTTCAGGGTAGAAAGAATTCCAAAATGTGTAGTTTTATTAACAAATAATACTTACCAAGTTTCGTATCTTTAGCTTAATATACAGAGAAAATAAAAAATAGATACAATTTTTTTTTGTTAATCTTCGGAGGGGTGTAACTCTTCCGGGGGGAGGCGGAGGTTTTTCAAAAAATGTTATACCAAATACCCACCTTAATTTTCCCCACAGAATCACCCCTTACATTTTTTCGGTTTTAACCATACGTAAAGGACGCTATTAGCGTTAGCGCATGGCGTAATTTACGAACGGATAATGTTATAGACGTTATTTGTTACGTTATTTCTCAGTTCAGTGTTCAGTAATTTATTTTCTGTGTTGGCGGCCGAGTGAATTACAATCTTCAATCTTAATTACAGAACAAGAGCGCCAAAAAAAATGATGTTAACAGAAATGAATCAAAATTAATGTATCTCTGGAAGATGCCAGGAGTGCAGAAAAAGTTAATATTATTATTACCTTCTCAATTTCTTCTGTTTTTAAAATAAATCTTAGTCCGTAACCCGAAATACTTCTAACTGTTTCAGATAGTGCATTCGCTGGAAAGCTTTTCAAAAATGCTCTACAGCAGAATACAAATTCTGGTTATATATTATAACCAACACCAAGTGATGAAACGCCGACAACAAAGAAAATACGGTTACTGAAAATACAACAGTGCTTATACTGTGGCATTCGAAGAATTTGAAGGTATATATGGGAACTATTATTTCATTTTGCTCTCATATAAATAATTGTTCTTATTCATCTCTACCTTCACCATACATTTTACTATTATTGGAAAATATCGTAAAAAGGATAATGAGTTCAGTAGTAGTAAAGTTTTACCCAAAAAACTGGAATAAAGTTTCTCCTGAAATATATGCTCAAGGATATATAGTATCCGGACCTCAACGTACCTCCAAATTGTGAACTTATAAAGCTTTAACAGACTACGATAACAATTCTGCCATTGACTGACGCAATTGGCAGTTTTTTGAAGTAAATAAAAATAAATTCCTTTTTTCTCCCCCGGGATGAAAAGTTCACTTTTCGTCCCTGTCACGCGGGAGAAAAGTACCAGATTCTCTCCCGGTGAGATGGCAAATTCACTTTATCTCCCGGCGGTTACCTAGCAACCGCGTGTTTGTATCTCAAGTTGTTGACAGCTGATTCAAAATAATTAATTATTTCAGTGAATACTGACAAATATAAAATAAATGGATTTGATTAACTCTGATGAAAGTAAAATAGACGGAGAAGAGATAATAAGAAATTTAGAAGAAGTAGGGGCAGCTATTACCAGTGAACTACTTCCGGTAAAATCCAAACGATTATATGAAAAGCGATACAATCAATGAATTCTCATTGATGACAGCTGAGTCAAAAGAAGGTTAATTATTTCAGTGAATACCGACAAATATAATAAAAAATGGATTTGATTAACTCTGATGAAAGTGAATTAGACGGAGAAGAAAAAAATCGTATACGCACCTAGGGAGAAAAGTAGGACATCCTCGCCCGCGTTTGTCACCCTCGCCTCCGGCTCGGGAGACAATCATTCGCGGGCGTGAATGTCCTACTTTTCTCCCTCGGTGCGTAATATACTATTTGTTATGACATGTGTGAAACATCATCTGAAATTTTGTGATGTTCCATGTTTCGATGGAACGGAAACACAAAATTGTAGATGACGTTCAAGCTGGAAATCTTAAAATTCACACATATATCTTAATATAACGAATTACAGATAATGAAGGAAATTTTCTTTGCAAAGACATGCAGTAAGCCTGCAGCCGTTGCATCTACAACTGGTCCCTGTATACTAAAGGTGTAATTACTAGGAAAAATATTAAGACACAAAGAGGAGCACGAAGAAAGCAGGAAAAATGACACAGAAAAATAATGTAAATGGCTAAGAATTGCTTGGAAGTAATCTAAATCATGAGCACAAAATAATTTTTTATAAGGAATTAGGTATAAGAATAATTTAAATTTTATTATTTTTCAGAGATTATTACTTGTAATTTGTACGTGCAAGTGATTTAAAAATACATAATCATATTTATTTATATATTGTTTCATTTAAAAATTGAACTTTTTTCTTTCACAAATATGAATAATACTTTTGACTAAAACGAAATGTATATTATAATGGCAAAAAGACGCAAAAAATTAGCCATTTGCTAGAGTGATAAATATCTTCTCTCTCTCTCTATATTGTTTCATTAAATTCTTCAAAACGTAGCATGACAAGTACTTGTGTTTGAAGTGAAAACCAGTAAGTGGATATAAATTACATTGCACATTCCATAGATGCATCATGTATCGTAACCATTATATGCTTTCTATTGTCTATGCTTATCAGTTGTATGAAGTCAAGGCGCTTTGGCTATCCAATAGGATCTTGATTGATCTGCGGACCCATCCTTTAAGTATTAGGTTCGCGCAATGATCAATGGCGAAAGACAGTCACGAAACTACCTAGGCTGATGGATACACCCTCAGCAATTTTGCAACTGCTGACTGCCGCTCCTACCCCTTGTTTGGTAGCGGAGACATCTGTGAACCAACGGGCCCTCAAGCAGTGGGTGTCCAGCGATAGTCCAATCGTATCTGCTGGGAAACACTATACAGTAGGTCCACTCTGTGTAGGTTTTGGTTGCAGATATGTCATAGCGCATCACTTGTCATATTGAAAAATCTGTATGTCGTCATCCAGGCCATCTCCTGATCACTTGGTTAAGAGTGGCAAGGTCTAGAATGCGTTCCTGAACTGTAGTAAGACTGGAGCGAAAGGCTCCCATTACCAGCATTCACGTAGATCCCTCAAATTTCACGAACTTATATTGACAGCACATTTGAATTGCAATCCAACCAAGCAATACTGCCATAAGTAATTTGTGGTCGTATCATCCACCGAAGCCAGTTCCCATATTTTTTCAAAAGTCCAATGGTATGACCATTGACAGTGCTTAGCCTTGTTAATGACCCTTTCCAGTTGTTAATTCCTGTTAAGCTTTCTATCTGGGATGACATACCCAGATAGAAATCTGGGTGAGGCTAGAAAGCCTCATCTAGAAATGGTATGTGAATTCCATTAAGAGTGAGGAATACATATTCAGCTCCTTTTGTGAATTGAACGGTCAAGGTATTATGCATGTTCACTTTTAACTGTTCCCCCTCACACCAGCCTTGTGCTGTTTTGCTTGTGATTTCCGTTAACAGGTTTTCTTCCTAGTGGACAGTTTTCTTCATCATACGTCAAGTTAATAGTGACTAGTCCTCAGCTTGTCTCAAGATCCCCTCAGGTGAGTTCGTCACGGAGGAAATGTAACTTAATTATATATGTTACTTTGTTTCTTTTGTATGTTGTTATCACATGAGGCATTCCCACAGCTTCATTTTCAACACCATATTCATTATATTCTCCGATAATGTGTAAGGTTTATATTTGAATAATTCTTCCTGGCTAGTTATAGAGCATGAGACCACCTTACTTTTATTTAGATAAATGCCTCTGTTTGGTCAATGATAGTAAAAATTGAACAGTTGAGATTTATTCTTCTCCAATAACAACAGCGATAGGTACAATATCTGATCATCCAAGAAATTAAATTATAAAGCAAGAAGATAAATTGAACAACTATGAATAATTGTCTAAAAATGTGATTCACATGTAATTTCTGTTCAAAAATCTAGGTGGTGAGATAATTGGCAATTACTTTTTAGTGGACTGTTACCAAATGATTGAGTTGAAGATGTTTAATAAAATGATTATTGTATTAGTTCACATTCACATTATAAACAGGTACTCGCATGGAGTTAAAATTATATACAAAATTTAACAACATCTAAACAGAGTTGACCTATTTACATTTATTGAGAGACAATTGAGTGTAATATTTCACAATAGAGAAAGTCTGAACGTTGTGCTTGAATTGAGAGAATGCGTTGAGATCGATAATTGAGATGTATTGAGTATCATGTGTTGCCTGTAACAATTCTAAATCACTAACGTTGATCTGAGAAGCATTATTTGTCAATAGAAACGCAACGTTTACAGGAATAGAGCTGGCATGTATTAAAATGTCCCCTATTAGAAAAACAGAAGGTTCATTGACAAACAGAGATGGTTGAGGGTAAGTGTAATTGACAGGAGATGAGAGAAATGTATAATCAATAATTATGGTTAACGACGTTTACAGTGATAAGCCTGCCCTTATCAGAAAAACAGAAGTAATACAACATAACTATGGTAATGGAGGTGATAATTGAGAGTCATATGAGGTGTATATAAAGGCAGAGCAGTTAAATTCTAGTTAGCGAAATGAATCAATTGACAACACATTTACTTGAGAGGATAGTTGGTCATAGGTTGAGGAGAGTATAGAGTGCAGGCAATGTAAGTTGCAAGTTATGATAAAGTATAAGAAAATACAAATACAAATTATACTTATGTGAGGTGACATGGGTCTGGAACCATCAAGCGATACATCCAACCAGGTCCTTTAGAGTTTTGAGAGCATTTGCATGAGTAGAACAATTCTGAATACTTATCAGTTGAGACCAGGCCTGGTTGTACGATCCATGTGATGACTCCAGCTGGAACGGAGAGGTACCTGAAACTTACAAAAGCCTGAGAAGTCTAATCGTAGAGGTGTTTTTGAGTATGAGAGATTGTGAAATACTATGAGTGAAAATAATGAGAAGTAAGTGCCTGAGATGTAGGTGAAATGTGAACCTGGTGCTCGAGAGAATACGAGGAGTAACTAGGTACGAAGAGTTTACGAGGGGGGGTCGTTTGGAGATTATAAAATTGGAGAGTTCGTACAAAGGGTTAGGTACAGTACACACGTGGTTCGAGAAATAAATATGAAAATACCAAAAATATACCTTAATGAGGGAGGTACAGGTGACGAGGAGGCTATATAAAATACACTTCAACGATATATACTCAAGATGCATGAGATATTTCGTGGAAACGTGAGAGTGCATGATATTTTATAGGCATGTTAGGAACAATTCATATAGTTAAGAAAAATGTACTGTACCTGTATTTGAGGAGATCTAAATAATCACTTAAAGCAATATAATTGTCTTTTAAGGTTTGATTGGTAAGCACCAAGTTCACAATTCGTAGAGCACAATTAGTCGACTTGCGAGAAAATGGCGTAGGAGAAGCAAAAAAGGGCACAAGAGCGTAGAAAATTCGTACCACGAGCGGAAAAGCGAAGTGACAGGAAGAGAGTAAAAGAGGGTTAGGAGAGTTCATGCCGGTGTTTTTTATTAGAGATCACAGATGAACGCGCATGTCAGATCTCGCGTATGTCAGAAATCACAATACTCTGTGACCAAATAGCGTTGGGCGAGGAGGGCAACCAGGAGCGTAGAGTAGACTGCATCACAGGGTTAAAAACTCATTTAATTTTTAACAGTGTCTAAGCTTATCTTGTTTTATTCTTGTCAAAGTTTATTCGATGACTGGACGATGATCCGCTCCAAAATGTCCAGATTGTCCAGGTTATAGAATTTCAATTCTTTCCAAATTGGCTATCAAAAACACTATCATAAGCATTTGAATTGATACGGTTTCACGACTCTCAGCAATCTCTGATTATACTAATTTACATTACGAGAATTTAGAGAAGAAAAAATGTCACAAATATGTTCAGAAGGAAAGCCATCGGTACAGATAAATCGAAAAAAGAAAATCAGAGAAAGCAAGAAATAGCGAAACGTTTGAAATCCATTAATAAATCATAAAACATAAAACGAAACAAAACAAATAAGAAGGTAAATTGATTCATCAGATACTTCAATTGAAAAACTACGTGATATCAAGTATGGCGGTGTGAAAAATCTTACGGCATTCTGTTCAGTCCTTTCAATTAAAACAAAATAAAAAACAATTAAATTGACAACAAAATTAAATAACAACCGTCTGACCAACAATACTCACCGATTCTCATTAATCGCCACAGATAAACAAATTATTAAAGATTGAACCTCAGTGAAGAACATGGAAATTTATTTCATCAAACGATGAACATGTTTCTCTCAGCGGGTCAAATCTCCAAAAAGGAAGCTGACACCGTGGTATCGCGCATCGCCAGCTGACATACCGATGACACACGACGACAACTGCTCGTGGCCATAATATATAGGGTGTTCTCAGACTCACCGACCGAATGGTCGCAGTTAGGTGAATTCAACCGTTACACACCCCCTTTACTCGGAAAAAAATTTTTTTTGTTAAGAAGTAAAAAATAAATTTTTCCAACAATTATTACCACAACGCAAAAATAATCATTGTCAGACAAAAGTTCAATCCTAAGATCTGCCAAGGTGCACACGAAAACATTTGGAGCAAGGATGTACAATAAATGGAAGATAAATTGTTGTATAATCAACAATCAAAAATTCCATAGGATACTCTTCGAACAAAATAAAATACACGAGTTGAGTCAACCTTGAAGCCAACAAATGACATTGAAAAAAAATATTCTGGCAATACACCATAGGCACAGCCATCACGGATATAAAGTGAAAATTTTAAATTGATGTATAACATTTAGGACACCCCAATGTCAAAGTGAAACGGTTGGTACCAAGGTACCTCCTGGACATACCCTTTAATGGGACAAAAATTAATGAAATTTTATATGAATGAATTATGCCTGAAGGGCCAAAGAAAGAAGGGTATGAGGGTTTGCTTGTACAGAGGATATCACCCCAAACTCTGCCGCCGAACTGAAGCTCGACGTCAAGCCAAGAGAATTGAACCTTCCAGCTTCAACATAAGTCTGTCTTCTTCAACTTGATGAAGTTCAAAAACCCGTGGATCATGATCGCAACCGGAGATAAAAAAGGTGTTGGGTTGTCTCTCAATGGCAGCATTGCGTTCGCTATTTGTCCTAGGTCACCTCGTGTACTGCCAGTCCCAATCATGACCCAGGAAGTCCATCCCCCCACAAGTGCATCCGCCAGAAATATAGAGGAAGCTTTCGGCCCAATTCTGTAATGAAAACGTCGAAATCGGTCAAAAAGGAGTCAAAATCGGTAAATAAAGTATACGTCTACAGATTGATCGAGAATAGCGGAAAGAGAAAGGGAAAGGTAGTGGGCGCCAGCAAGGGTAACTTGCAATATGAATCATATGATCCATATAAAAGGGAAATACATAAGATATAAAAAAATTCATGGAATCCTGAAGTTCCCTTAATTCAAGAATTGAGATATCCAAAGTGCATCAATAGTCACGCTCAAATTTACATAAGGTATTGCATAACAGTGATAAGCTTCAGCAGATTTACAGGCATTCAGACTCAATTAAATATGTCCCCCTTCAGAACGTAAAATACAAAACAAGCTATATAAACGGGGAGGCAAAGATAAATATAAGATAAAGGTAAGTTGCACGATATGAAGGTATGTGATCTAGGGACTAGTCTGGGAATGCCAAAAATGTACAGTTTAAAAAGGAATAATAGGGAAAGATATAGATAGAGGCATAAATAGAGTAATAATGATCAATCAGTAGCATCTTCATCGGATGGATTAGCATCATCCTGTGTTATATCGAGCTTAATATGTGAAACGTGAAAATTTCCGAGATTATTTCCGTTCAAGTCTTCTAAGTTATACACAACCGGTGACAAGACTTTTTTTACTATACAAGGAACAAACTTAGGCGCTAATTTGGTAGAAAATTGATTGGTCGCATCTGAAAGAACGAAATTTTTCTTCCAAACTCTATCACCGACATGAAATCTGACATCTCTCCTTCTTAAATTGTAACGTTGTGCATTTACTTTATGAGCGTGGTAGATTCTTTTTCGGACATCTTCATACAAATCGGGTAACTTCGCCTGTAAAAGGGGATCTAATAAACTTTTTTGTATAGAAACAACATTATTTACGTTTTCCTCGATTTGTCCGTAAAAAGCACCATCAGTGGGTACATTTCTGAGGAAACAGAGGTACGAAGGCGAAAGATCTGTGACTTCATGTCTGGCCAATCGAATAGCTTGAGCTATCTCAAAGATATGTTCGTCCCATGTTTTATGGTTTTCATGAATAAACGACCTAATTGCCGTAGTAATGGTTTTATTCACTCTTTCGGTTGGATTAATCTGAGGAAAGTAGCGCGCATTGTACCAAATTTTTTGAACATTGTATTTTTCTACTAGTGCCTTAAACTCATTAGATGTAAACTGTACGCCGTTATCTACAGCTTTTATCTGTGGTACACCAACTAAAAGGAAAACTTGATTTTTAATTAATTTACAGACAGCCTTGGTAGTTGCTCGAACTAAAGGTTGTATCAAGACAAACTTAGTAAACCAATCAGTGATAACTAGGGCGTATTGATTACCGTTTTTAGACCTGGGATAGGGTCCCAAAAGGTCTGCCGAAATTAGCTGAAATGGGAAACTGATATTACGATAATTTCCTATACGACCAGCCTGAGGCAAATTGCTAGACTTACAAGAGGCACAAATTTCGCATTTCTGAATATATTTTAAAATTGATTCACGCAATTTTGGCCAATAATATAACGTTGAAATTCTAGTCAAAGTCTTGAATACACCTAAGTGAGTGCCAGTAGGACTATCATGGTACATCTTTAAAATTTGGTCCCTATTTCCAGTGGGAACAACAATCTTCCACTCAGATAAACTATCGGAAAACATCGATTTACACAGAATATGCTTGTATAAGATATTATTGTCAACTTTAAAATCAGGATAAAGATGAGGTTTTGACCTTACTCTTTCGAGCATCTCACGATACCAACTATCAGGTTTTATCATAGACAGGTCTAAAACTGCAGTTTCCAATGCTTCAGGAATTCGAGGTAGAGAATCTGGTACATTCATAAGTACTCCTGCTCGATGTACTATTTTAAACTTGTGACTAGATAACTTCATAATCCATCGAGCTATTCTGGGTGAAGGATTTTTCATCGTACTGAGCCAAATGAGAGATGAATGATCTGTTATCGCCGTAAATTCGGTTCCTTCAATGTAAGGGCGAAAATGATCAATGGATAGGAGCACGGCAAGTAGTTCTTTCTCAGTGGTCGAGTACTTCCTTTGGCACTTATTTAAGGTTCGACTGAAATACGCAATCGGATGTTCCAGGCCGTCGTGTTCTTGAAAAAGGACTCCGCCTACCCCGGAATTCGAAGCGTCACAAGCTAAATAAAATCTTTTAGTAAAATCGGGACTAGCTAAAATTGGTGTAGATGTCAATGCTGATTTTATTTGATAGAAACACTGAGAGAACAGTTTATTTATAAATAATAAAGTTTATTCATATTAAATAAACCCCTTATTCATATATGGCGTAATAAATATTTATTTGTCCCAAATAATGGATTTGTTTGAGTTTTAAAAATAAATATATATTGGTGAAAAATTAATATATATATTAATTATTAATATACGATTTATTAATAGATGAAAAGGTTTATTAATAGATACAAAATTATATTATCATTCAATTACGATTTATTAATAATAAATAAATGTTATTTATGAGAATTAAATATTTGTTTTGAATGAATATCATTAGTTTATAATGAATAAAGATATATTTATATTTCAGAAAAGAATATTTCTCATAAATATAGGAAATTTATTATAAGAAATTATATATTCATAAGAAATAATGAATTTATTGAAGGAGAAAAGAAATATTTTTATTAAATAACGAATTCTTATTAATAAATATATATTATTCATGAGATAAAACAATGTTCATTCAATAGTTTATATATAAACTATTGACTTTCATAGAATGAACATTGTTTTATCTCATGAATAATATATATTTATTAATAAGAATTCGTTATTTAATAACAATATTTCTTTTCTCCTTCAATAAATTCATTATTTCTTATGAATATATAATTTCTTATAATAAATTTCCTATATTTATGAGAAATATTCTTTTCTGAAATATAAATATATCTTTATTTATATTTGTTTGGTATACCAAACAAATATAAATTTATATTTAGTAGATTATATTTCATGTAAATAAATAAAATTTATTATAGAATAATTTTATACTTTTGTAAATAACAAGTTTTTCACAGTAAATTAAGGTTTTTTTTTCGAAAAAAAATTATATTTTCCAATAAATATGATTAATTAAATGAAAACTGAAGTGAATGAAAACTGAGGGGAATGAATAATTATAATCCATCACATTAGCCTTTTTATGTTTCATTGGAATGGAACTTAATTAAGTTATGTATTATTGAGTCAATCAACAATATATAGGGGTGGTGCATGAAAAATAAAATAAAGGAAATACACAAAACGTAATATTTATTCTATAATGAGAAAACATAACATAGGTCAACATTAAACTTATAAAAAAAATCAGTCTAGTCTTAGTATACATTCAACAACAAAATGTATTATTTAGTAAATAATGAGAAAAAATACTTAGGAGGTCCAACATTTAACTCTTACAAAATATAAAATCAGTCTAGTCTTAATATGCATTCAACAACAAAACGTAATATTTATTGAATAATTAGAAAATAAACAGGCTCAACATTAAACTTTTAAAAAATATAAAATCAGTCTAGTCAGTACAGATTCAACAACACAACGTAATATTTATTGAATAATAAGAAAAAAGTATTTACGAGGTTCAACATTGAACTCTTGCAAAATGTAAAATCAGTCTAGTCTTTACAAGCATTCAACGCAACAAAACGTAATATTTATTAAATAATGAGAAAAAAATAACAGGTTCAACATTCAACTTGCAAAAAATCAAAAAAAGTAAAAATATAATTCGAGTCTACCCAGATAGCACACAACATTCTGAGAATATGATATCTAGCTTCTGAACGTTCATACTTTAGAATATTCTAATAGAACGTTCCATGCATCGTCGTATAACATCTAGAATATTCAAGGAATGTCCTTCAGTAAACGTTCTGATCACATTTCAAAAATGATATCCATATCATATGATATGAAGAACATTACTAGAATATCCTTAGAGAATATTCATAGGAGTTGTAGTTTATTTCAGTATTTGGTAAGATCCTTGTGGAATATAATAAGAACCTCCTCAGAATGTTCTTTGATCATTGCGTCGCGTGGGATCATTTTGAGATTTGTGGTTAATTTAATAGTGTAGTGTAACATGTGACTTTACTACTTCACCTCAGAGGCTTTTCGATGCTATAGAAATTTTTATATCTATTGTTCATAAGCTCGGTCAACACCTCCTACATCCTTTTAGGAGGTGTTGGCTCGGTATATTTTCACTAGTGAAAGTTAATCAGTAAAGTTCTGATTCAAATAGATGAACAGCTTTTCAAGCCGAATATTTTTCCCTAAAATTCCAACCCTGACCGATTACTTCGGCTATCAGAACACGCTCCTGGCTCTTGTTACCAGCCCAGCCTACAGATATTTATTAATTTCACAATTCGCATCCTGGAATCATCACGTGACGTGACGTGAACCAATATGGCGGTTCTTTAATCTGGTTCTTTCTCTTTGTACATAAACAACAAATAAGTTACGTGTTGAGGTCGTTGGTTATTTTATAGTGTTCATTGACTTATTCCGGAGCTTTTCTGCTGTTTAAACTATATTGAAATGGAGAATGAATATCTGAAAAGACTTGTTGAACAACGGAGACTTTGCTGAACGGTAGGTTCGAAAAAAAGTACCTTCATCATGTGTTTACATTTGATTTTATTACAGATATACATATAATAAAGTTGGGATTAATTAACGGCTTAGATCCTTCAACATTGAATGTTTCTGATCTGGATAGTGGATAATTCAATTGATGGTGTTCCTCCAATCACATATATGGATATTGCAACATATTTGGATTATTATATACCACAACCTACAAGACATTCATGCATTTTTGCTAATAAAGAGTTCATATCTAATAGCACAATGCTGGGATAATTACTTTGAAAACAAACAGTTATTACTACCAAAAAATACAAATTCAATTATTCACCTCACAGTCGCATTATTGTGATTTCGTTATATGATTTCCAAATAGTTGTTTCGAAGTACGAATCCTATAAGATCTGGAAATATGGGAAAAGAACTGCTAAGAAATTTCATTCAGAAGTTATTATGCCAGGGCTGATGGCGAAATATTTCACATCTGTAGAGGTTGCTGCAGATTATCGAGAAATGATCTTAATAATAATGATCATGAACCAACTGAAGAATCAATCAATTTTGAAGAAAAGTTTGATTTTCCTATTAAATATTACAACGTATTACAAAAATTGGAGAAATAGTAATTTAGACCTTGAGGAAATTAAAACAAAAGTGGTAAGTTTCAAGATTTTGATTTGTGTGATGTATCCAAATGTTACTTTCAAATAGATTTTTGTTCTCTAGAAAATTCATTGATACTACCACATTACTGGTTATCAAATTTGTTCACATATAAAAATCCTCGAAACTATTGTATGAAATTCTCCTGGAAATTAATAATGTATACTCCTATCTAACATATAGGATTAGATAAGTCCACAGCATACATATTATTATTTATGTTACATTTCGGTTGTTGTTTTAGGTTTACGAGTTGTCAAAAATTGGGGGCCTAAACACAAAGTGATAACAAAAGGAAAGGTTGATGACAAATGCTCTTGCTATGAACTCTAGCTGGTTAGGATTTAAGAAGAAGGATAATTTTTCGGCATTGATTTTTTCCGAAATAGTGAAAGGTAAGAATTTTCGATGAATTCACTATGTTCTAAAAGATAGATAAGATAAGAAATATATTTCTATGAAGAAGCAATGTTTGATGGAATAACTAGTCAAGATATTTTACCGAAATCGCTTTACTTGGAATTATTGCGATAACTAAAATACATTAATACATATTTGATTTATCTCTCATATTTTACAGAATCTGTGATGAACATTCATCGAAAGATTACAGAGTCTGATGCGGAATTGGTAATTAAAAACTGGTTGGTTGCAGGCAACAGGCGAAACAGAAGGAGGAAAAGTTCCAGAAATTAGACCTCAAAACTATAATCTAGTGAAGGTAGGAATATTAGTTGTACTCAATATCATTCATACCATGAAGCAATATTTTTTGATTATTCTACTAGCTAAAATTTGGTTTGTTGCCTTGTATTTCATTCTGATCTGGGTTTACACTGAAAACTATTAAATTATTCAAGGTGCCTAGTAATATTTCATTTCTTCTCTTCCAGAATCTGTGATTTTGAAACCAAAAGGCTGGTTGGTAGCCAAAAATGATGGAGAAGATAATCTCGCGAATATTATTTTTTTTATAAACAAAATATTTTGTTATTATTCTTTTGAATTTATTTCAGGAAATGTCTTCCTAAAAATAAAACTGATGACTTGAATTATGTATTATTATAAAATGGATTAGTGTTGTTTGACCTCGAATAATATTATTATATTATTTGTGAAAAAACTAGGCTTATGCTCAGAATCAGCATTCTGATGATTTTTTATGGGATTACGAAAAATAAATAAGAATTTCATAACCATTCAATGTGATGAGTCTATGAAATCTCAAAGTTTAACTAAATTTACAATACATTTTAATTTTAAATTGAATTATAACAAAAAAGCATTCAATACCGTTAATTTATCGTTGAACACAATTTTTTTTTAGTTTTTCAGTTGGAGTTCGGTATTATTAATTCCCGCAGGGAATGCGGCAGGAATTAATAATACTAATGAATTTATAAATTCAACCAAATATTCTCGGAATTAAAGTATATTCTGGGAATATTTCTAGAATGAGTGGGAATCTCCATAGAATATTTGGAGTAATATTAATAGGAGATTTTTTGAAACGTACCTGGAATATTCTCAAGAATATGCCTGAAATATTGTCAAGAACATTCCTAGAAGGTTCTAGAATATTCGGGAGAACATTCATAGAACCTGTATAGAACCAGAGTTCCTCTCTCACTTAATAGTGCATGGAATGTTCTAAGAATGTGTGGGGTCTGTTGTGAGGATATTCTATGAATATTTGAACATTCTGGCGGTATCTTCTAAGAACATCCATATAACGTGTGTGTGCTATCTGGGTAACTATACATTCATCAATATTTTAGTATCAGATAATGGAACATAATTTTTCTTAATTATTAAATTCTTATGAACTCAACTCATTTATGTGAAGCAAGAAATAATAAATTTGTCAGAAACATTTAAATGCAAATAAATTAACAATTTGGTCGAATTATGACTAGGTTCAAGAAATTCGCTCTCACATACACTAAATCAAAAATTACACTTATGGCATTGTCTCACCTAAACTTCAGGAACAATTGGGTACATACATGAAATATATTTATTTCCATTAGCTGATTTGTGGATATGTGTTAGAAAAGGCCAAAAGTCTTCGAGGACATTAACTTTAAAGGTATGGGAAGAAATACAATTTACCTGATAGGCCTGAAAATGTTTATCAAAACCGAAACACAAAATTTCTTTGCAATTTAAACGATAATTTTTATTGTTGTATTCAATAGATTCTATAACACAAAACACTGGTTCTCCAAAATTATTCCGACCGTATTGACATACCACTCCTTTCTGATAGAGTACTCCATTGATTTTCAACCAACTCGAATATACTTCTCAAATGGCTCAAACCATTTTCAAACAAAAACTCTTGGAAATCGGACATTCTGTTCACACACTTATCACAAAACTTTTAGTTCGTAGTAACTCACAAATACACTATCCTAACCATATCATAACTGACTGAAGAAAAGGAAAAGACTGAATTAGAATTAGAAGATTTTCAGAGTCGCAATTCGCTATGATGGGGTGGGGTCGGGAACATAAAGATCCGAGCGTAAATAAACACTTATTCAGGTCTAATCAAGATTTATTATTAATAAATAAATGTTGATTAAATGATGATACAACAAATATTTGTTTGACAGAAATAAGGCAAATTTCAACTTGAAATAATATTTGTTTGGTGGAAATAAATCATTTTGTTATACTTAATAATATTTTCGAACATGACTTTTCTGTATTAGATTTATTTCCTATTAATAAACCTTTCTAATAATTAATAAATATTGCCTAAATAAATGATATATTTCTGAGGAATAAGCTTAAAATCAAGTGGATCTAACTATTAATAACATTTATTAATAATTAATAAAATTCATTAATAATGAATAAATCTGTCCCAAATAAAGAATTATTAATTATTAACCCTAACATTTCTCTCAGTGAAGCTTCGTCTGCCTCTTTTGTCCACACGATACTTTGACCTTTTTTTCGACCTTTCAATAGGTCAGAAATAGGACTACACATTGTTGAGAAATCTCTTAGAAACCTCCTATAATACCCGATCAATCCAATTAAACGTCTAATTTGTGTAGTGTTCCTGGGAACAGGATATTCTAAAATTGACTGGACTTTTTCAGGATCTGTTCTAAGACCTTTCTCATCAACTACAAAACCGAGAAATTTCAAAGAAGGGCGGCAAAACATGCATTTTTCGAAATTTACAGTTAAATTAGCTTCTTTTAGTTTTTTAAAAAGTCTTCTCAAGATAGTTAAATGTGTATCAAAATCAGGCGTTGCAACAATGATATCGTCAAGATAATAGAACACGTAAGGTTCCAACGATGGACCAATGACCATATCCATTAATTTGCACATTGCCTGAGCAGAATTATTAAGGCCAAAAGGTAAAACATTGAAGCAAAATAGACCTCTACCAGGTACTGAAAAAGTTGTTTTAATTTTAGATTCTTCATCTAGAGGTATTTGAAAGAAAGCAGACTGCAAATCTATGGAACTTAAAAAGGAAGCATTTTTGATTTTACTAATAATTGTATCGATCAGAGGCATTGGATAGCTGTCTGGGACTGTTACAGAATTTAATTTCCTACCATCAAAAACTACTCTAAAAGTGCCATTTTTTTGGAACAAGCCATAGCGGAGACAGAAATGGTGCGCATTCTGTCACTGGTTTAATCACATCTATTTCTAATAATTTATCAATGTCTTTATTGAGAATGGTTTGCATTGCAGGAGATAGTGGATACTGTCTTTGTCTTATAGGACTACCTTCCGTTCTGATATTGTGTATAAGATAGTGTGTTCTACCTATTTTATGTTCAGGGCCAATATCTTTAAATAATTCAATTACTTCGTTGAGTTCTTCTCGTTGAGCTACCGGCAAATTATCTGCAGACTGAATAGTATGGATGGCCGCTGAAGAGAGCAAAGATGTATCATAAAGAAATTTTGAGAAATCTACTTTTTGCGCGTACCTATGTTCTGGGGAACATCGCGTTATAGTTTTGCCCAAATGTCTGTAACTTTCGAATTTTTTGACGAAATTGGTCTCAAACGATCAAGTTTGACTCCCCGATGAAGAATCCGAGGTCAAATTTGATTCTGTCCGTCCGGCCGTCCGGCCGTCCGGCCGTCCGGCCGTACGGCCGTCCGTTGCCACGATAATTTGAGAACGAAAAGAGCTAGCGACTTGAAATTTTTAGGGTGGGTGGCGCATCGCAATACGACGGACAAGTTCGTTAATGGGCATAATCGGCCCAGTGGTTTCCGAGTAATAATTTTGTTTTCAACCAATATAAATCCGATCGAATTGAAACTTGGTGAGTAGTTGTAGAATATGAACTTAAGCACGTTTGTGAAATTTTGGGCGAATCGTATGGCTAGAAAATTTTAAAAAAATTATTAAAAAATATTTTTTTTGTCACGATAACCTGAGAACGGAAAGAGATATCGGCTTGAAAATTTCAGGTTATGTTGTGCATATGAATGCCACATTTGAGTTTGTTTATGAGCATAATCGACCAAATTGTTTCAGAGTTATAGCCATCTGAAATTTTCTGAAATTTGGTGGTTTTTTGTTCCTCATTAACTCGAAAAATACTGAACCGATTGAATTCAAACATGGTTATTAGATGTAGAATGCCAACGCGAAAATGTTTGCGAAATTTGGTGAGGATAGCATCTGTAGAAAATTTTTAATAAATCATTGAAAATAAAAAAACAAAATTCTATATATCCGTAACTATACGTTTGAAATTGCTGAAATTTTGCAAGAGCGTTCATTACCTAACTCTACTGCCAAGTTTCAAGTTTTAATACGATCGGTTGAATATTGTTGGAGATTCGAGCATTCTCGTGTGAGTTCAGTAGACCGTTGCCTCGATGACTTTCGAACCAAAGGAAATAGGGACTTGCAATTTTCAAGGAAGGTTGCGTATCCGAAAGGGAGAGTTGAGTTCGTTTTTGGGCATAATCGGTTTAACGGTTTCCGAGTTATATGCACCTGGAATATTGTTTCCTTGATAACTCAAAAAATAAATATTCGATTGAATTGAAGCTTGGTAACTAGTCGTAGAAAATCAACATAAAGACGTGTTTAAAATTTTGTAAGAACCGTACTCCTAGAAAATTTGAAAAAAATGACGAAAAAAAAATTTTTAAGAACCGCGCCTCCAGAAAATTAAAAAAAAATCACGAAAAAAAAATTGGTTCAAGCACTGACGTGAAGTCAGAAGCTTTTGCGCGTATGTTCTATTGTCCATTCTTCTGTATTGGACACCCTTAATCGAATTTACCATGGTTAATTATGTCTTCCATTCTCCTGTATTGGACACTTAATTCGAATTTACCGTGGTAAATTCGAAGTAAGAGTGTCCAATACAGGAGAATGGACAACATAATTTACCATGGTAAATTCGATTAAGGGTGTCCAATACAGAAGAATGGACAATAGAACATACGCGCAAAAGCTTCTGACTTCACGTCAGTGCTTGTTTCATTTATATATTAAATAGTTTCAGAAAATCCATTCCTAAGATTAATCTATGAAAAATTGAGGGCACTATAAGAACCTTTAAAATTTTTGAGATATCATTAATGGTAATAGGTAGTAAAACATATCCTAAGGTATTCTGTAAATTCCCATCAGCTGTTGTTAGGCTGACGTCGGAGACGTCATAATCAATAGTTAAATTGAGTTTTTGTAAGATGTAAAGGAAAGGTGAACCAAGAATTGAGATATTGCTGCCACTATCAAGTAGAGCCGATATTTGTTCACTTTCAATACACTCTAAGAAATTTTACAACACCGGCCAACACCCGCTAACACCGGCCTGATTTCCTTAGAGGTCCTGATCTTTTCAGTGTTATTTCGCACCATCCGAAATAACACCGACTTTCAGGTGTATTTTCTGCCATAATAAGTAATCAGCTTTCACACCAGACCGATTGAGATTTATCATTCGGATGAGTGTGAGGTAGCACTAGATCAATGGGGTTTAGCACTAGTTCGGTGTGAATTTGCACAAGTACCGTAGTGCATTTTAGCACTGGTTTAGTGTGATTTAACTTTAGTTCAGTGTGAATTTGTACTGACCTAGTGCGTGTGCAATATCTTGTTCAGTGTTATTTAACACCGAGATAGATGCGTTTTAAACCCTCGGGGTGTAGGTATTATTTAGTTGAAATTTACACCATTTTCGGTGTTTTATACGACATTGTTCGTTTTATAATTTGAAACTCAATATCATATAAATCACCGAAAGGCTATGAAAAGGGTATAGGTATTGAAAAAAACTTTTTAGTACATACGAATTTATTATTTCAAAGATTATTTAATCGACAGTTTAATTTTTTATATATAATTTGTGAAAATACAATAAACAATAAATTTTTATAGAAATATTTAGTGATTACTGAAGCTTGAAGAGATAATCAAAACTGTCGACAAACCAATCGAACTTTTGAGGCAGCACTTCCTGGTCCAACACGACACAAAATTCTTCCAGATCAGGTGTCAATGATAACGCAGTTTTTTCCAATTTTGCCAATTTTTTCCTGTGATGGTGAGGGTTGCTGAAATTAAAACATTTATATATTAATCATATAATTCGAATTTGTGCCTACAAAATAATGTGAAGCTGGCAGGTCTTTATATAATTGAAAGTTGTAACTTTTCAACGTACTCAGGACCGATAATTGACTATCAACGTTGGTTTTATTCGATATAGATATCAAGAATTCACTCTTATCTGAAATAAAATATCCTGGAGAATAGGTTTTTGCGACAGTGTGATATACAATTAAGATACGCAATATTCTGAAAAAAATATGTTCCCTTAGACTACCTACTACAAAAAACACTCACCTGAAAGTGCTTCTTAATAAATCCCATTGATAGTTCACAAAAGGTTAGATGAATAAGCCCCATTTGTTTGAAGAACATTACGAAAATAAATTTCAATATAGAAACTGTACTAACATTAATAATACATATAAAATTTCATCTAATTCAGATAATTGCACTTTTCAAATAAAGATAATTGAATGAAATATTTTTCACTGACAAATGTAAAATTTCAAAGTCGGCGATGGACGTATTTGTAAATCCAATCGACCAACCAACACAAATATCTCATCAAAATTTTCGGGAAAAATTGATAGGATACCCAATTACGTAGGTACCCAAAAAAATTAAATTGAACATTCTTATGTACTCACTTGCAATCAGTATTATTTCCAAACTTCCTTCGACGCCAAAACAAATTTCTCATTTTTCTCATAAGTCATAACGAATCTTCTTGATGCACTTCGTTTTTCCAAATTCTCACTTCATAATGCATCATGAACCAACTTATCGTCTCCAAGGCACAAATAATAAAATCAACCCGATACAACACACAGCATTGTAGATTGTAGTCTCCCATGAAATGTACGTGTGTGTTAGAGTTAGAACTAGTCAGAAGTATTTCGATGCGACATAACCAATCCCTGCACATTGTTGCCGGATATAATTATATTCGGATATTTTAAAAACAATCCTTTGGTTTCGCAAATATCCATTTTTCAAAATTGGATGTTTCCAATTTTGTGTACTTGAGACGATTTTTTTATGGAATGGTGCAATGAGTAGCGATTTGTTCAAACCTGCAATGTAAAATTATATCATACTCACTTTGAAGTCATTTTCTATCATACTATTCATGAAATACTTACCACAACAATCCATATGTTTATTTTTCATGACTAAATATATCATTAAATAGCAGGAAATAAATTTGTGAATCATTGAGAGCGTGGAGGAATTGATTCTCATAGTCAAGAAAGGGATACATTGATATTTCCAATATTGATTCGAGTGTTCCGAAATAACATCAATATTGTTTGTGAGAATTCCCCATGGAAGGGCACGATTCTTCCTGTCATCTTGTAATTATTAATTCTTCACAACTATCGGCGATTTCATTATATTTAAAAGACTCCGCAGGGATATCTGTCTTTCGAGAAAGAATACTTGGCAACTATGTTACAATGAATAAGTTGACGAAATAAAGTATAATGTTCTTTTGATATTCCTGGTGCGAATTTGGATAGTTTGTTGGTCGAAAAGCACTTGTTGGTACTTTCGATGATTTCACATGTTTCAAAAGTTATACTTGGATATACATAAGGTTGATAACTGAGTGTAAAGTTTGGTAATCGGATTAAATCTCTGAAATCGTTCTTTCACATTTCACCATGCAGTGCTCATTTTCACCCAAGATATCACCTATCTGACTTTTGTATGAAGAATTGGTATTAAAACTTGATGGGAACTGTGAAATTTCAAATAAATTTTATTAATTCTTTATACTGGATCTGTTTGTGATATTTTCTGTCATAAATTACACTACTGAACACAATATGATCATAATAACGAAAATATTGATAGGAATGTGACATTCTAGTGGTAAACTGCATCGACAATATTCTTGATAGTATGAAATCAACATTCACACTGAGATTTTTTTTAGAGTGTAGATACATTCAGATAGGGCCGATTGTCCTGAGCATGTCTATCCAGCATGGGTTGAACAGATACATTATTGTTCACCAGGGGTTTTTCTGACTGCAGCTTTCGGAGTTCAGTTGTTTTAGAGATATTATTCGAATTATAAAAATCTTCGACAGTAATAAGCCAGTCTTTCCAAGAGTCATGGTCGAAGTAACCACCATTGTTAGGACTTAATTGTTTCTTGTGGTTCCATTTGGATTTTTTGCGGCAGGCTGAATTGGACTTAAGGTTTGCTGATGGCCATCTGCTGCCATAGATCCACCAGCTTTCACATTTTTTTGACACCTTTTGCAGGAAAATTTAGTTCTTCCTTCAGAGCCACAACCAAAACAAAACATTTTCCTAGGCTTCTTACATGATGAATACTTATGTCCTGGTGACCGACAATTCCAACAAACTACATTAGAGGTTACTTCAGAAACAGCCAACTTTTTCGGAAATTTGTGAACAAAATCTGAGGGTAAAGTATCTTCAATACGCTTACCAAGTGAAACTAGTTGAGGTAAGGTATCGATATCTTGCAAAATCAAAGCTTTAATGAAATCAGGTAGTAAGTTAGCTCTAATAGTAGAAACAATTTGTTTCTCAGAAGGACGAGCTGTTAATCTATTAAATTGTGATTCCAGAGAGCTAACAAAAATAGTTACTGATTCACCTAATTGTTGTTTCCTAGATTTAATTTCATCCATCAAAACTTGGTCGTAATTAGAAGGCAAAAATGTCTGTTTTAAACCGATCACTAATTCGGGCCAATTTTTGAAACTTTTTCTGATATAATGGTTATGCCACCATGTCCACGCATCTGTCTGGAACAAATCCGAAGCTGATTCAAACAAGTCTTGGTCATTACAGCCTCGTGAGATTTTAAGCGAATCCACCAAGTCTAGGAATGGTACTAACGGCTCCCTACCAGAAAATTTCTTTATACCCCACTTAAATACTGGAACTTTCTTCGAAAAGCTTGGCGATATATTTTCTAATGCTACATTTGGACTAGGTAACGAATTTTTAATCGGTGTAGATGAAGCTGGAGGCTCATCACAAAAGCGTTTATCGGCCAAATCTGACTCTAACCCAAAAAGTTCTATAAGCAACTTCTGTTTAATTTCCGCTTGTTTATCATCAATAGGTTGCAATCTATATATTCCTCCCGAACAATGAACCAACCTGGATGTTATTCGGTTATGCTCATCTTTTGAAGAGGCAGTTCCAAATTTCTCTACCAAGTCAGATATATCTTTGAGAGAAATCTTCAGTTCATCTAAATTTTCGTCAAAAGTATAGACATCGGTCGAAGCAACAAAACTGCAGTTTGCTCCCTCCTGGGAAAGAGAACCTCTTAAGGTCTTACGATTTCTATCCACTGAATCAGTTACCTTCTTACCCAAACGAATAGAAACCTCATAAGTCAGCTCATGAGCCCTCAAACAGTTTGGATTTATAGACATATCGATAAAGTTATAAGCTACTTTCAATTTTCACTTCCAGGTAATACTATTGGGTACTCAAGATAAGATAACAGAAAATGAGAGCTGAATCAGCTTTTCAACGATAAATAGAAAGACAGAAAAGTAAAGAGAGAAATCACATGTGACTCAGAAATTCAAATCTCGAAAAACTGTTACCTGTGGTTCAGACCACCATTGCCAAGCAGAAGCTTAAGGAAAATCAGGCCCTTTTACGTTGGTCGCCAATTGTGTAAGGTTTATATTTGAATAATTTTTCCAGGCTAGTTATAGAGCATGAGACCACCTTACTTTTATTTAGATAAATGCCTATTTTTGGTCAATGATAGTAAAAATTGAACAGTTGAGATTTATTCTTCTCCAATAACAACAGCTATAGGTACAATATCTGATCATCCAAGAATTTAAATTATAAAGCAAGAAGAGAAATTGAACAACTATGAATAATTGTCTAAAAATGTGATTCACATGTAATTTCTGTTTGTGTCTAAGCTTATCTTGTTTTATTCTTGTCGAAGTTTATTCGATGACTGGACCAGATATTGATCTTCGATGTTCAGATGGAGTTCAGGTGTGAAAGTCTCCAATTCTATAAAGTTGGATCGAATATTCTCAGAACGGCGACTCCTCCAAAAGTGATCCGCTCCAAAATGTCCAGATTGTCCAGGTTATAGAATTTCAATTCTTTCCAAATTGGCTATCAAAAACACTATCATAAACATTTGAATCGATACGGTTTCACGACTCTCAGCAATCTCTGATTATACTAATTTACATTACGAGAATTTAGAGAAGAAAAAATGTCACAAATATGTTCAGAAGGAAAGCCATCGGTACAGATAAATCGAAAAAAGAAAATCAGAGAAAGCAAGAAATAGCGAAACGTTTGAAATCCATTAATAAATCATAAAACATAAAACGAAACAAAACAAATAAGAAGGTAAATTGATTCATCAGATACTTCAATTGAAAAACTACGTGATATCAAGTATGGCGGTGTGAAAAATCTTACGGCATTCTGTTCATTCCTTTCAATTAAAACAAAATAAAAAACAATTAAATTGGCAACAAAATTAAATAACAACCGTCTGACCAATAATACTCACCGATTCTCATTAATCGCCACAGATAAACAAATTATTAAAGATTGAACCTCAGTGAAGAACATGGAAATTTATTTCATCAAACGATGAACATGTTTCTCTCAGCGGGTCAAATCTCCAAAAAGGAAGCTGACACCGTGGTATCGCGCATCGCCAGCTGACATACCGATGACACACGACGACAACTGCTCGTGGCCATAATATATAGGGTGTTCTCAGACTCACCGACCGAAAGGTCGCAGTTAGGTGAATTCCACCGTTAGAAATGCTCCTTAAAAGTGTTTGCTCTAAATCGGTTTTCAGCATTGCCACCAGCAATTAAAATATCTTCAATTTATTGTTCCATTTAGCTATCTGGACTGAGAATATCCCAGAGAAAGTCTCTATAGTGAACAAAAATGAAAAATATAATAATATTCCTTTTTCATATGAGAATGATCGAAACGAAAAACTATATAGGTTAGTTTTTAGTTTACAAATATAAATATCAGAGACAATCTTGTCTCTGTAAATATCTATGGTTTACTTAAATAGCGTAACGTTAATTCTGATCCGTTATTCCGTTTGCCATATCACTAAAATGAAGCACAGAACGTTATTCACGTTATTTAAATAGCGCATCACCGCTATTTGATAACGTGACAGTTATACGCACTTGCCATATCTCTCTAATATCTAAATCGGAAATAGCGTTATCCGTACGTCAAATATCGAAAAACAATCGAAAAATAATCTATTACCTTCCCGGGAAACGAACCCCGGATTTCCGCGTCACAGTTCGACCTCGTCCAGCTAAGCCACAGGAGTTGTTATACTCCATACGTGTTTTTCACTACTTGAAATTACGGAAGTAATAACTTCGGATAGATTCTCGTAAATTTCTTAAAACTTCAAAATATCCTCAAGTGGCACTTTATATCTCGCTTTTTTCCCCGATTGTCGATTTTTGCGAATATTTCCCCTTAATTATTATAATTATATGATAATACTTACATGTATATATTTTGAATAATGAAGCAGAAATCAGTAAAAAGTGGGAATAATTTCACTGTATATATGTATATGTATATATATTACACTTCGGTCTAAGTAACATGTGGTTGGCTATGCTAACACCAAAAATTAAAAAAGTAGAAATAATTGAATTTCACGGTATTTCGTTTACTACAAAATACATTTGATTTATACTTTAGCCTCAATAACAGGTGGCAATCATGCTATTGAATTGTAGCGTATTTGACACGTTTGTCGGTTTACCATAGCAGTGCCATCTATTGATTACTTACTCAATCCAGTCGAAAAGAATCGACATCTGTTCATACAGGAAATGTTACCGGCTCCTCCGCCAATTTGCATCATACAATTTTTTTTAAATTTGCAATAAAATATTATTGCGACTATAATTAAAGATCTAAGCTATCCTATCTCTCAAGTTGGACCAGACTGCTCACGGTGTGCCAATTTCATTGAAAATCGGTTAAGTAATTTAGAAATCCATCGCAGACAAACATCGTGACAGGAGATTTATATATAAAATAGAAGATATAATTTTCGTTTTCAAATATCGGGCCATCAGTGGAGCTTTTTCAGTAATATCTGTATTGAGAATCATGCGACATTGAAAGAAACCTAAAAGTATCTAAATGGATAGTAAATGATATAACAAAGCTCGGTTTCAAAGATCAAGGCATATGGGAAGCATTGGCAGTGGAAGTTTTTCAGTAATATCTTCATTGAGAATCACACCACGTTGAAAGTGGACATATAGCAGTACTTGAATATTTTCTGCTCGAAGGTTCACTCAGTTATTCGAATGAATTCTAATACTGTACAGGCTGTTCTATTTTATGCCAAGTTAGAGTCATAGTTCACGACGCCATAAATGTACGATTTGACTTGATCGGTTTGGAGATAGTACCTATTGAGGGAAATATACATTAATATACCTTATTAATATACTCTTATTGATGAGAAAACGGTACAAAGCTCCCCACACTCTTTCAATAATTTTACAAATATATTTCTTTTCATTGTTTTTATTCAACCTCTATTAAAAATAATTTTGCAGTTATTATTTCAATGTGCTATAATAACATGTTTTTCAGTTTTTTTTTCTAATATTTAAACGATTGGATCAATATTTTCAGTCAAATGCCACCGAAATAATCCAACCTCAACAACGCAAGCACCAGAGAGGCACGACGCAAACGTGTTGAAAGAGCTGATCAGTTGCCAGAACAAGTCGATACAAGAAATACAGCTCAAAGAATTAGGACAGCAGGAGGTCGTGCACAAGAATCTCAAGAACAGCGTAGCGAACAACATAATATTACGAGAACAGCAGTGGCACGAGCACGAAACATACCTACAGTACGAGCACAAGTAACAATATTGGGACAATAGAACTGCAACCAAATACGCAATGCATCAAACAGTCAGACAATTTTTGCACTGTTCTTCAAGATAAAAATGAATTGATTCAGAGTATTTTTCCGGATATACAGAATAATTACTTGAATCATAACTGGCTTAGTCATCGGGCGATTTTGGCAGCCAAAATTGTTGATGTTGACAAAATTAACTTCCACCTCAATTATGCAGCGGTACACGTTTGATCATCAAAAAGATCACCGGAAATATTCTTGAAGCAACCATTGTAACTGGGAAGTTTAAACGAAAAGTGGTCCTGTTGCCACGTATTCCAATGATACCGTCAGATTCTACCATACCTTTCAAACGGCTACAGTTTCCAATTCGTTTAGCTTTTGATATATCAATAAATAAGTCTCAAGGCCAAACAATGTCCATTTGTGGTTTAGATTTGGAAAATCCGTGTTTTTCTCATGGGCAACCATATATTGCATGTTCACGTGTTGGGAAACCGTCGAATCTATTTGGGTTAACTAAAGACAGGTTAATCAAAAATATTGTGCACCGATTAGTGCTAAATTAAATTGAAATTGGAAGTATTTATAATTTAAAATAATAAATATTACTGTTAAAGATTTAAGACTATCTGCCTTACCTACCTCATTCATAAGTATAAATGTCATATGTTATTCACTAACGACTTTGTAATATGCTCATACGTTACAAAATTAAATGGAAATAATAAATTTAAAAATTAATTCTTTTGTATTGATTTCTGCTGTAAGAAAATTTTAATAAATCGTGTTCAACGTCATTCCCGTTCAAATCCCAATCCCGTGAATTTGTTTAGCAACTTCAACATTTCCCTCTTGGTTCGTAAATAATTTCATTGTACTGAAGGGTTATAGTCTTAGTCTGTCATGGAGGTCACTATATTCTTTTACAAATACCATCCATGTAAAAAGCATGCTGTACCCCGTGACTGATGTTCTCCTACCGTTCCTCTTAAATTGTATACTACAATGGAATATAACAATGACTTAAGCCACAGCAACGCGTGGCCGGGTCTGCTAGTGGTATTATAATTTTCGTTTTCAAATATCGGGCCATCAGTGGAACTTTTTCAGTAATATCTGTATTGAGAATCATGCGACGTTGAAAGAAACCTAAAAGTATCTAAATGGATAGTAAATGATATAACAAAGCTCGGTTTCAAAGATCAAGGCATATGGGACGCATTGGCAGTGGAAGTTTTTCAGTAATATCTTCATTGAGAATCACACCACGTTGAAAGAACCGCAAAAGGATCTGAATAGATAGTAAAAGATATTATAATACTCGGTTTCAAAGATCAGGCCATCAGGGAGGCATTGGCAGTAGAACATATTCAGTAATATTTTCATTGAGAATCACACCACGTTGAAAGATCCTTAAAAGTATCTGAATAGATAGTAAAAGGTATTATAATACTCGGTTTCAAATATCGGGCCATCAGAGGCGCTTTGGCAGTGGGACTTTTTCAGTAATATCTGTATTGAGAATCATGCCAAGTTAGAGGAACCCTAAAAGTATCTGAGTGGATAGTAAACGATTTAATAATACACAATTTCAAACATCCTGTCAGCAGAAACGCGTGATCAGTGGAACTTTCTCAGTAATATCTTTATTGAGAATCACACTACGTTGAAAAATACGTAAAAGGATCTGAATGGATAGTAGAAGATATAATAGTACTATGTTTCGAATATCCTGCCATCAGAAACGCCCTGGCAGTTTAACTCTTCAGTACTATCTGTATTGAGAATCTTGTAAGGTTAAGAGAACCTTAAGAGGATCTGAATAGATAGTACTGAAGAAGTTAAACTGTCAGGGCGTTTCTGATGGCCGGAGATTCGAAACATAGTATTATTATATCTTCTACTATCCATTCAGGTCCTTTTACGGATCCTTCAACGTGGTGTGATACTCAATAAAGATATTACTGAGAAAGTTTCACTGCTCACGCGTCCCTAATGACTGGATGTTTGAAACCAAGTTTTATTATATCTTTTACTATCCATTCATATACATTTAGGGATCTTTAACGTGGCATGATTCTCAATACAGATATTACTGAAAAATTTCCACTGCCAAAGCGTCTGTGATGGCCCCATATTTGAAACCGAGTATTATAATATCCTTTACTATCTATTCAGATTCTTTTACGGGACTTTCAACGTGGTGTGATTCTCAATGAAGATATTACTGAAAAACTTCCACTGCCAATGCGTCCCTCATGGCCTGATCATTGAAACCAAGTTTTATAATATCTTCTATATATTCAGATCCTTTTGAGGTTCTTTTAACTTGGCATTATTCTCAGTACAATGCCAATGCGTCCCTGATGGCCTGATCTTTGAAACCGAGTCTTATTTTATCGTTTACTATCCATTCAGATACTATTTGGGATATTTCAACGTGGCATGATTCTCAATACAGATATTACTGAAAAAGTTGCGCAGCCTATGCGCCTCTGATGGCCTGATATTTGCAAGCAAGTATTATAATACCTTTTACTATCTACTCAGATCCTCTTAAGATTCTCTTAACGTTGCAAGATTCTCAATACAGATAGTACTGAAGAGTTAAAACGCCAGGGCGTTTCTGATGGCAGGATATTCGAAACATAGTATTATTATATCTTCTACTATCCATTCAGATCCTTTTACGGATCCTTCAACGTGATGTGATACTCAATAAAGATATTAGTGAGAAAGTTTCACTGCTCACGCGTCCGTGCTGACTGGATGTTTGAAATCGAGCTATATTATATCGTTTACTATCCATTCGTATACTTTTAGGGATCTTTAACGTGGCATGATTCTCAATACAGATATTACTGAAAAAGTTCCACTGCCAAAGCGCCTGTGATGGCCCCATATTTGAAACCGAGTATTATAATACCCTTTACTATCTATCCAGATTCTTTTACGGGACATTCAACGTGGTGTGATTCTTAATGAAGATATTACTGAAATACTTCCACTGCCAATGCGTTCCTCATTGCATGATCATTGAAACCAAGTTTTATAATATCTTCAACTATATATTCAGATCCTTTTGAGGTTCTTTCAACGTGGCATTATTCTCAGTACAATGCCAATGCGGCCCTGATGGCCTGATCTTTGAAACCGAGTCTTATTATATCGTTTACTATCCATTCAGATACTTTTTGGGATCTTTCAACGTGGCATGATCTCAATACAGATATTACTGAGAAAGTTGCACAGCCAATGCGCCTCTGATGGCCCGATATTTGCAATCGAGTATTATAATACCTTGTACTATCTATTCAGATCCTCTTAAGGTTCTCTTAACGTTGCAAGATTCTCAATACAGATAGTACTGAAGAGTTGAACTGCCAGGGCGTTTCTGATGGCAGGATATTCGAAACATAGTATTATTATATCTTCTACTATTCATTCTCCTTTTACGTATTTTTCAACGTAGTGTGATTCTCAATAAAGATATTACTGAGAAAGTTCCACTGATCACCCGTTTCTGCTGACTGGATGTTTGAAACTTTGTATTATTATATCGTTTACTATCCACTCGTATACTTTTAGGGTTCCTCCAATGCGGCATGATTCTCAATACAGATATAACTGAAAAAGCCCCACTGTCAAAGCGCCTCTGATGGCCCGACATTTGAAACCGAGTATTCAGATACTTTTAAGGACCTTCAACGTTGTGTGATTCTCAATGAAAATATTACTTAAAATGTTCTACTGCCAATGCGTCCCTAATGGCCTGATCTTTGAAACTGAGTATTATAATATCTTTTACTATCTATTCAGATCCTTTTGCGGTTCTTTCAACGTGGTGTGATTCTCAATGAAGATATTACTGAAAAACTTCCACTGCCAATGCGTCCCATATGCCTTGATCTTTGAAACCGGGCTATGTTATATCATTTACTATCCATTTAGATACTTTTAGGTTTCTTTCAACGTCGCATGATTCTCAGTACAGATATTACAGAAAAAGCTCCACTGATGGCCCGATATTTGAAAACGAAAATTATAATAAAATCTATTATATATAAATCTCCTGTCACGATGTTTGTCCGCGATGGATTCCTAAACTACTTAACCGATTTTCAATAAAATTGGCACACCGTGAGCTGTCTGGTCCAACTTGAGAGATAGAATAGCTTAAATCTTTAATTATAGTCGCAATATCATTATATTGCAAATTTTAAAAAAATTGTATGATGCAAATTGGCGGAGGAGCAGGTAACATTTCCTGTATGAACAGATGTCGATTCTTTTCGACTGGATTGAGTAAGTAATCAATAGATGGCACTGCTATGGTAAACCGACAAACGTGTCATATACGCTACAATTCAATAGCATGATTACCACCTGTTATTGAGGCTAAAGTATAAATCAAATTTATTTTGTAGTAAACGAAATACCGTGAAATTCAATTATTTCTACTTTTTTAATTTTTGGTCTTAGCATAGCCAACCACATGTTACTTAGACCGAAGTGTAAATCAAATTTAAATTATAGTGACGATAATACAGTGAAATTATTCCTACTTTTTACATATTTGTGCTTCATTATTCAAAATATATACATGTAAGTATTATCACATAATTATATTAATTAAGGGATATATTCGCAAAAATCGACAATCGGGGAAAAAAGCGAGATATAAAGTGCCACTTGAGGGTATTTTGAAGTTTTAAGAAATTTACGAGAATCTATCCGAAGTTATTACTACCGTAATTTCAAGTAGTGAAAAACACGTATGGTGTATAACAACTCCTGTGGGTTAGCTGGAAGTGTCGGACTGTGACGCGGAAATCCGGGGTTCGTTTCCCGGGAAGGTAATAGATTAATTTTCGTTTTTTTTTCGATATTTGACGTACGGATAAAGGCTGGTTTATGCTGGCTGGTAACTTTAACTTATTCCCTAACTTAAAAATTGAAACATAGATTTCTAACGCTATGGTTGATACTGAGACTGAATAATCCGTTTACTTATTATTAATAATAATAATTAATAAGTTAACGGATTATTTAGTCTGATTATAAAGCATAACACTAAAAATAAATGTCTATATATATTATATATATATGATTAAGTTAAAGTTACCAGCCAGCATAAACCAGCCTTAACGCTAATTCCGATTTAGATATTAGAGAGATATGGCAAGTGCGTATAACTGTCACGTTATCAAATAGCGGTGATGCGCTATCTAAATAACGTGAATAACGTTCTGTGCTTTATTTTAGTGATATGGCAAACGGAATAACGGATCAGAATTAACGTTACGCTATTTAAGTAAACCATAGATATTTACAGAGACAAGATTGTCTCTGATATTTATAATTGTAAACTAAAAACTAACCTATATAGTTTTTCGTTTCGATCATTCTCATATGAAAAAGGAATATTATTATATTTTTCATTTTTGTTCACTAGAGACTTTCTCTAGGATATTCTCAGTCCAGATAGCTAAATGGAACAATAAATTGAAGACATTTTAATTGCTGGTGGCAATGCTGAAAACCGATTTAGAGCAAACACTTTTAAGGAGCATTATCGGAGAATATAATGAATATGGTGTTGGAAATGAAGCTGTGGGAATGCCTCATGTGATAACAACATACAAAAGAAACAAAGTACCTAACATATATAATTAAGTTACATTTCCTCCGTGACGAACTCACCTGAGGGGATCTTGAGACAAGCTGAGGACTAGTTATTATATAAATCTCCTGTCAAGATGTTTGTCCGCGATGGATTCCTAAACTACTTAACCGATTTTCAATAAAATTGGAACACCGTGAGCAGTCTGGTCCAACTTGAGAGATAGGATAGCTTAGATCTTTAATTATAGTCGCAATATTACTTTATTGCAATTAAAAAAAAAATTGTATGGTGCAAATTGGCGGAGGAGCCGGTAACATTTCCTGTATGAACAGATGTCTATTCTTTTCGACTGGATTGAGTAAGTAATCAATAGATGGCACTGCTATGGTAAACCGACAAACGTATCATATACGCTACAATTCAATAGCATGATTACCACCTATTATTGAGGCTAAAGTATAAATCAAATTTATTTTGTAGTAAACGAAATACCGTGAAATTCAATTATTTCTACTTTTTTAATTTTTGGTGTTAGAATGTCCAACCACATGTTACTTACACTGAAGTTTAAATCAAATTCAAAACATAGTGACGATAATACAGTGAAATTATTCCTACTTTTAACTTATTTGTGCTTCATTATTCAAAATATATACATGTAAGTATTATCACATAATTATAATAATTAAGGGGAAATATTCGCAAAACTCGACAATCGGGGAAAAAAAGCGAGATATAAAGTGCCACTTGAGGATATTTTGAAGTTTTAAGAAATTCACGAGAATCTATCTGAAGTTATTACTTCCGTAATTTCAAGTAGTGAAAAACACGTATGGTGTATAACAACTCCTGTGGCTCAGCTGGACGAGGCCGGACTGTGACGCAGAAACCCGGGGTTCGTTTCCTGGGAAGGTATTAGATTAATTTTCGATTTTTTTCGATATTTGACGTACGGATAACGCTAATTCCGATTTAGATATTAGAGCTGATTTTGAGATGTAAAACTGATTTGTGATCATACGCCGCAATGGACATATCAGCAGTACTTGAATATTTTCTGCTCGAAGGTTCACTCAGTTATTCGAATGAATTCTAATACTATACAAGCTGTTCTAGTTAGAGTCATAGTTCACGACTCCATAAATGTACGATTTGACTTGATCGGTTTGGAGATAGTACCTTGTTGGCATCCCCTAATACAATGGTCTCTTTCATTAATCTATTTATGCTGACCACAGCATTTATCAAATAATATAAAAGAAGCAGCACACCGACACATTGATTCAGTTCAGACCTAGCCGCAGACCTTTACGTATCGTTACGTCATTATTCTTTTTCCGTCTTTTTCTCGAATTATAAATCGTACTTATAATAATAATCAATAAATCAGTGCTTTCTCCAAATAACTCAGTTCTTAATCAAGTGTACCTCAATCCCAGTGATTAATCTATAATGAGTGAAAACCAATAATAAGTGAATGTGTTTGTGCATTTAATCATAAGGAATATCTCATCAATATCATCATCATCAACTTCATCCAAGGTTTACGGAGCTTCCCTTACAAAGCTGCCCTGGTGACAGCGTACTGCTAATAAATATCCTGTTTGGTGCAGTATTTCAACAAGGAATACAACACAAAATTGGTGACAGAGCGGTGGGATAGTCACAATTTTCATCAGAAAATACTGATAGTGACCACTAAGTGAGAAAAAACCTGTCCTTCTGTGCAACTGAGTCATTGGATTCACCGGACCAAAGGGTGTCAACGCACGGATTTTTGGTCAGTAAACTTCCCACTTGAGCGCAGCTCTTAATAGAAACGACCCCATCTCTGCTTCATCTTGCCACCTGCAACCACTTCTGTAACTGGGTCATACGATCCACCGGACCATAGGGTGTCTACGCAGAAGCAACCCCACTGTGCTACTGAGTCTTACGATTCACCGGACCATCGGGCGTCTACACACAGTTAGTTAATAATTTTAATAAAAGGAGACATCGACTAAGTGAGTCAATTGTCAAGTTATCGTATTTCTAAATACTTGTTCTCATATTTTCCCTTATATATATTTCCATATATTTACAAAATGTCTTTTCCTGAAGGATGCGTTGATCCTTGTAATGATAATATTTCTGAAGACGGAAACGATTTAACACTTTCAACTGCACTGCTTTTTAAATTTATTAAACCATTTTCTGGTAATAGGTCTGAAATCAATACCTTTATTCAGAATACAAATTCTGCCTTTTCTCTGGCAAGTCCTCAGCAAAAGTCCACACTTTTTTTATATGTTGTTTCTCAATTATCAAATAACGTGATTAACGAAATAGAGTTATCTGAAGTTTCATGTTGGTTCGATTTGAAAATTCTTCTAAAACAATTCTATGGCCAGACCAAACATCTTGTTCAGGCACATGAAGAGTTGGAAACAATCAAACAGTTACCTTCTGAAAATGTAACAGAGTTTTTTAAACGTTTGGAAAAAATCAAAAGTGAATGTATTCAGGCCGAAATTCTAAATTGTACTAGAGAAGATGAAATTTTGGGACTAAAGAAAGCTATACAACAAACCGCATTGCGACGATTTATCATTCACTCTAAATCAGAAATCAGTCAAATGTTGAGGGCACGAAATATTAACGACTTGAATGAAGCGTATTCAATTGCCATACAAGAAGAGAAACTTATTAATTATACAAAATCTAAATCGAATAATAATTTTCAAGGAGGTTTACACTTCAATCAAAGAGGTCAATATAATCAAAGAAACTTTAATACTTTCACTCAAAGAAATTTTAATTCACCTAATCCTAATTATAATAGGAATTTTAATCCTTCATATCGACCTAATTATGCAAATCAACCCTCAACGTCAAATACAAATAACTTTCCATTTAAAAATCAATTAAATAGAAATAATTTTAACCCTTCGTATAGACCTAACAACGGAAATCAACCGTCAACATCGTATCAAAATAATCGGACTAATTTAGATCCAAATACACCAGCATTTAAATTTTGTAACTATTGTAAAAAACCGGGACATTTCATTCAACAATGCCGTTTAAGGGACCAAAAATATTCAGCTAATTCCAAAGTCAATCATTTAAACTTGAAGCTATCGGACCTGATGAATACCCAGGACACCGATTAATTGATTTTACAGGTATTCCATTCCAAATATCAATTCAAAATATCAATCCTTCGTATCCACTTTATACGCTTTCCTTCAAAGTAACTAATTCAGCAAAACCATATCTCACATTTTTGCGCGTATGTTACGGGGAACATCGCGTTATAGTTTTGCCCAAATGTCTGTAACTTTCGAATTTTTTAACGAAAATGGTCTCAAACGATTTAGTTCGACTCCCCAATGAAGAATTCGAGGTCAAATTTGATTCTGTCCGGCCGGCCGTCCGGCCGTCCGGCCGGCCGTTGCCACGATAACTTGAGAAAGAAAAGAGCTAGCGACTTGAAATTTTCAGGGTGGGTGGCGCATCCCAATACGACGGACAAGTTCGTTAATGGGCATAATCGGCCCAGTGGTTTCCGAGTAATAATTTTGTTTTCAACCAATATAAATCCGATCGAATTGAAACTTGGTGAGTAGTTGTAGAATATGAACCTAAGCACGTTCGTGAAATGTTATGCGAATTGTATGGCTAGAAAATTAAAAAAAAAATCATTAAAAAATATTTTTGTTGTCACGATAACTTGAGAACGGAAAAAGATAGCGGCTTGAAGTTTTCAGGTTAGGATGTGCACCAGAACGCGACATTTCAGTTTGTTTATGAGCATAATCGGCCAAACGGTTTCAGAGTTATAGCCATCTGAAATTTTCTGAAATTTGGTGGTTTTTTGTTCCTCGTTAACTCGAAAAATACTGAACCGATTAAATTCAAACATGGTTATTAGTTGTAGAATGCCAACGCGGAAATGTTTGCAAAATTTGGTGAGGATAGCAATTCTAGAAAATTTTTAATAAATCATTGAAAATAAAAAAAAAAATTCTATATATCAGTAACTATGCGTTTGAAATTGCTGAAATTTTGCAAGAGCCTTCATAACCTAACTCTACTGCCAAGTTTCTAGTTTTAATACGATCGGTTAAATATTGTTGGAGATTCGAGCATTCTTGTGTGAGTTCAGTAGATGGGTGACCGTTGCCTCGATAACTTTCGAACGAAAGCAGATATGGACTTGCAGTTTTCAGGGTAGGTTGCGTATCCGAAAGGGACAGTTGAGTTCGTTTTTGGGCATAATCGGTCTAACGGTTTCCGAGTTATACCCACCTGGAATATTATTTCCTTGATAACTCAAAAAATAAATATTCGATCGAATTGAAGCTTGGTAACTAGTAGTAGAAAATCAACATAAAGACGTGTTTAAAATTTTGTAGGAACCATACCCCTAGAAAATTTGAAAAAAATTACGAAAAAAAAAATTCTAGGAGCCGTACTATTAGAAAATTTAAAAAAATCACGAAAAAAAAATTGGTTCAGGCACTGACGTGAAGTCAGAAGCTTTTGCGCGTATGTTCTATTGTCCATTCTTCTGTATTGGACACCCTTAACCGAATTTACCATGGTAAATTATGTTGTCCATTCTCCTGTATTGGACACTTAATTCGAATTTACCATGGTAAATTCGAATTGAGTCCAATATAGGAGAATGGACAACATAATTTACCATGGTAAATTCGATTGAGGGTGTCCAATACAGAAGAATGGACAATAGAACATACGCGCAAAAGCTTCTGACTTCACGTCAGTGCTTGAACCAATTTTTAATTGATACCGGAGCCGCATGTTCGATAATAAAACATTCCGCATATAATCCTGATGAGACTTACGTTAATATAGGAGATATAATTACAATCAATGGAATAAATCCCAACATGCCAATTGAAACCTTAGGGACTACCATTGTACACTTATCTTTAGCAGACTTGCATCTCGATCATAAATTTAATGTTATCAACTCAAATAAAATTCAATCCACCTACGACGGACTGCTAGGATCAGACTTCTTTGAAAATCAAAATGTAATTATAAATTATGCAGACAAATCAGTTCTGATAAATAATCATACAATTCAATTCAACAATAAAGTTCCCATTGATAAAATTACTGTTCCTCCTCGTTCTGAATATATTGCAGAAATTAATATATCTAATAATTTAAATCAAGGCCTTATTGAAAAAATTGAACTTTCTCCAAATGTCTATATTCCAAATATCCTTGTTAAAAACCATAATTCAGTAACGAAAGTACCAATTCTCAACTTGAACGCTGAACCTATCACAATTGATAAACCTTCTATTAAATTAGAACCAATTCATCCGGAAACATTTATTAATTATAATTATATCGATTCAAATCCTAATCAATTTTCAAAATTTGAAGCATCAAAACGTAATAAACTATTAAGAGAAAATCTCCGATTAGATCATTTAAATTCTGAGGAAAAATCATCTCTTTTAAATATTTGTGAAAGATATTCGGAATTATTCTTTTTACCTAATGATAATTTAACGTGTACGTCAACTCTGAAACACAGTATTCCAACTAAATCAAATTCTCCAATTTCTTCAAAAATTTATCGCTTACCCAAAATTCATGAGAACGAAGCTAATATTCAAATACAAAAAATGTTAGATCAAAATATTTTACGTCCTTCTAATTCCCCATGGAATTCTCCTATTTGGATAGTACCTAAAAAAATGGACGCATCTAGAAAACAAAAATGGAGACTTGTTTGTGATTTTCGAAAATTGAATGAAATAACAATTGGTGATTTTTATCCCCTTCCTAATATTGAGAATATTCTAGATCAATTAGGCAATGCTACATATTTTTCAACTTTAGATCTTGCTTCAGGCTTTTATCAAATTGAATTAGAAGAAAGTGACAAATTTAAACCCGCAATTGCAACCCCTTCAGGTTTATATGAATTTAATAGAATGCCAATGGGACTGAAAAATAGTCCTAGTCGTTTAGCTAGACTAATGAATATTGTTTTATCGGGACTTCAAGGAAGTAAATGTTTTTGCTATTTGGATGATATCGTAATTTATGGTTCATCTTTGAAAGATCATAATGAAAAATTAGAAAGTGTTTTTAAACAATTGCAACTTCACAACTTACAACTGCAACCAGACAAATGTGAATTTTTATGTAAAGAAATTTCTTATTTGGGACATCATATATCTGCTTCTGGAGTTCAACCGGATCCAAAGAAAATCGAAACTATTAAAAAGAAATTAAATCGTTTTTAGGACTTATCGGTTACTATCGAAAATTTATTGAAAACTTTTCAGCTCTCGCAAAACCTTTGACCAATTTATTAAAGAAAAATCAAAAATTTGAATGGACTAGTAAATGTCAACAATCTTTTGAACATTTTAAGCAACTCCTATCTAGAGAACCAATCCTTCAATTTCCAAAATTTTCTGAAACTTTTATATTAACAACCGATGCTTCGAATGACGCTATTGGTGCTATTTTGTCTCAAGGACCTATAGGAAAAGATCTTCCCATCAGCTATTATTCTAAAACTTTAAATAAATGTGAAAGAAATTACTCTACTACAGAAAAAGAACTTTTGGCTATTGTAGAAGCATGTAAACATTTTAGACCTTATCTT
This sequence comes from Halyzia sedecimguttata, assembly GCA_937662695.2. NCBI lineage: Eukaryota > Metazoa > Arthropoda > Insecta > Coleoptera > Coccinellidae > Halyzia > Halyzia sedecimguttata. The sequence continues at coordinate 70,144,488 of OW569417.2, forward strand.
TATGGACAAAATTTCATTATTTGTACTGATCACAAACCTTTAGTTTGGCTTAAAAATTGCAAAGAACCTTCTAGTCGTTTGGTTAGATGGAGATTAAAATTAATGGATTATGATTATGAAATTGTTTATAAAAAACTAGTTAAAAAAGCACCGATGACGGGGGCTTTTGGGCGCATGTTCATCTTCCTTGTGGCCCGTACTGACCAGTGAAGAAAAAAAGCAGTATCATGTTGAATACCTTAATATTATTCTGGAACACAAATTTTCCATTACAATAATCTTCATCTAGCTTCTATTTAGTATCAATTCCTGTAGAACGTGATCATAATAAGTGTTTTCCATATAATAAAATGTGTTTGAACTTGGTATGTAGGAAATCTGACATCAATTATTGGAATTAATTGATTTGACAAACAGCCGTCAAATGAGGTAAATCGATTTTTGTGACGATTTTCTGTGACCATAGAACGTCAAAACACGCTGGAATGTGAATTTTAAGCAATATCTTCTGGAATTGAGATCGTATCGAACTGAAATTTTGCACACTCGTGTAGAATGCTTGATTTAACGTCGGTACAAATTTTTTTATTGAATAAAAAATTTTCCAACTGCCCGATCCCAACAATACTTAGATAATATTATATCCATAAATTAAGCATTTCATTATTGCATTTCTTGAAATAGGTACCTTTTCAAATCGATCAACATCGTCCTTCTTTCGACGTCTAAACTATGACTTGATTCTTTATGTTTATGTCTTTGAATTTGTTTTCGGTGGAATTCAAAGAGTTCATAGAATAATCGATGAAAATACTGAGAGAGACCCAGGAAATTTGACACATTTTGTCTTATATCTCCAGAAATTGAAATCGTATAGAGCCAAAATTTTGCACAATGTTGCAAAATACTACAATTGACGTTAGTACAAGTTTTTGTTGCAATCTGATGAATAGTTCACGAAAAAAAAAATTTTTTTTCGAAAAAATTAAAAGAAATATTTTTTTTAAAATTACCAACATTTCGATCATAACAGAATTTTGCCAAAAGTTGCGCGTTTATATCCTCGAACTGACTACCAAGTTTCGATTCAACATCTTCTTTAGTTCCTGAAATATCAGGGAAATAACCTCAAAATTTTAAATGTCTATAACTCCTAAACCGTCCGGCCGATTTTGCCCGTTAACGAACTTAACCGTCGCATTTTGATCAGAAACCTACCCTGAAAGTTTGAAGTCGATAGGACCTTCGGTGCTTCTGTTATCGTGCCTACGGCCGGAAGGCCGGCTGGCCTGCCGGCCGGACGGCACCCAAAAATCTGACACCGGATTCGTGATCAGGGAGTCCGAATTAGTCTATTAGCCAATTTTCAGCTCGAAATTCGAAAATTACAGACATTTGGACGAAATGATAGGACGATGTTCCCCTAGAACATGCGCCCAAAAAGGAAAATTAAATCAAAATGCTGATGCTTTGAGCAGAATCATTCCTGAAAATATTAATTCGATAAATCAATTATCTTTCAACGATTTTCAAAATTTATATAATCTTAATAAAATCAAAGAAATATCAAATATTTCAGAAATTGAAGATGACTTATTTAATTCCCCTGAAAATTATTCTCTTGGCCATTGTGTTTCTAAAGATTTTAATATGGGTCAAGGTATTGCCCTTTCTTTTAAAAATATTTTCGGACAAGTTAAAAATCTTATATCTCAAAACAAATCTATTGGACATGTTGCAACAATAAAACATAAAAATCGAAATATCTATTACCTTATAACTAAAGATAAATTTGATCAAAAACCTTCCTATGAAACAGTTTTCACGTCACTTCTAAATCTTAAAAAATTATGTATTCAAAATAATGATACTTATTTGGCTTTACCACGAATTTCATGTGGACTAGATAAATTATACTGGCCTAAGATCTATAAAATGATTCAATATATTTTCTCGAATTCAAATATTAAGATATCAATCTATGTACTACCAAATCAAAATTCAAATAAAATCATCCATGCAATTGACGAAGAACAATTGACATTTGATAATTTTAAAACTTTCCATCAAAGAGAAATTCAAATTCCTAAACCAAAATTAACTAATGTTCCTATTTCACAAATTAAGAATTTTATAATTCCCAGGTCGTGTGACTTTTCGAATTGTAATAAATATCTAGATTATATCAAAACAAATTTCAATGATTTACCCTTAGACTAAAGAAGGGGGAGACGCGGCATCTCATTGATAAATTCAGTGATCGTTGAAGCCTACATTGGTAACGATGTTCCATGAGTGGGACAGAGAAAGAACTATGGTTTCTCTGTCGCACGTTCTCCAGCCGGCAACGTTGCAAGAATGAGGTCCGCGTAAATTTGGAATTAGTCACCTCCAGTGGCGTAGCCGTAGAGTTGCTGTCTTTTGAGATTGGATATTTGTCCATTTTAATGCATATCACACTGAAAGAAAAATATAATAACAGCAATGAGAAAATTCATATACTATATGCCTCAACAAAACTTTCTATTTCTCACAGTTCACCTTGATTTACTACGAGTCAGTTAATAATGGCTATATGATTTAATCCTTCATAACAGGAATAATGCCGTTTAACAGCCAGTATTGAAGTGATTATACTATAGTCGTACTTTTATATTACTGGTTTTGAAACTTTGTCTCACTACCGTAGTAAACTTAAATAACTGCGTTTGTGAATTGTAACTCCGTATTACTATCATAGTAATCCGGTATATCTTCACTTGTAACTTTGTTTTACAACCATAGTAATATTGTATAACTGCATTTTACTGGTCTAGTAAACCTATTTTACCGCTCTCGTAATATCATCTTACTGTCTTTATCAGCTTAAGTTGCAATTTGAGTTATTTTTTAACCGCCATATTACAAACTGAGCTCATCTGACAGAAAACAATGGCCAATTTAATACTGTGTCTGTACTTTTACTAAATTTCTAATTTATTATTAAGACAAGCAATAAATTGGTCAAATTTTTGTGCTACGTTGGCTCAGTCAGTAACATGGCAGTTAAATGAATTAACTAAAGTGCACAAGTTAACAAAGGCAATCAGAAGAGATTAACCATATTATGAAGAGAATAAATTACATAATATATCTGATAGTTTCTCTAATGATAAAATTGAGTGTCAAAAGTTCAAACCTACCTGCGAAAGATATCAACTCGAATTTACAAATTGAGAATTCATCATATTGATTAATAAGCCCAGCAGGACTGACATCAAGGAAACACTCGGCATAAAGCAATTTGTTGAACTCATTGTGTATTCAAATGAGCTAAATTGATACAACTATCTTTGGAACTTTATTTAATTATCTTTGTAGAATTATTCATAACTAGATCTCAATTATACCTTACCTGCAAATTATACAATTTCTTTTATAAATTGTAATGGTCTATATTTCTATTTTTTGAAGCAGTATTTGATTCATTTCATATGGAGAACATATTATCTCCACTGTCTCCTGCCAGAATTATATTGGGTGGATATACAATATACATATACAAATAAAAAAATAGAAGCATAACAAGACATTTTATTGTTAGTAATAATCACATTCTGTGGTTTGAATTAGTAGATATACATACACTGAGAGCAAATACTGGTCGAAATATTTCAAATATAAAGGGCTTCTCATCACAATACCATACTAAAAGACGAACAAATAGATTATTACAGATAAACAAACACTGAGATTAAACTTACTCGTATCACGAAAAAAAAGATATTCGATTTGAATGAGAAATTAACTGCACACTTTCTCAAATATTGGTGAAAAAAATATATTCAAAAAAACAATGTTATAGAGCAAACAAAACACATTCCAATGATAAGGAGCAATGGATTCAACAGAAGAACAATAATGTTCTATTTAAAAAAAAGTTGACCTAATCTTTCAATAGGGGAAGTCCGGGAGAGTTGAACCGCTTTTTGTTCAAAGTAACGTATTTTCTTATGAATGAGTCTTAGTGACTCAATTATTATAAAATAAAGTATCTTATTAATTTAGGCTCACTTATGCATAATTACTTTTTCGATATTATTGTACTAAAATATGTTATATCTATTTGAATGAAAAATGGGATATGAGTCAACTCTCCCCAGCCGTAGGGACACTCGAACCGCAGTTTGGGGAGAGTTGAACATTGATTTTTAAAGGGAAAAATAAAAACAGTTTCCAGCTTAAATCACTGATATATTAAACAAAACATCACAAAATTAAATTGAATGATGAAGAAACACAGTTCTTATAAAAAAAAAAACAAAACTCAACATATTCTTGAATATTCCAAAATCAACATAATCATTAAACATTTTATTAACAAAATTTAACATTTCAGCGTATGCAAAACATCTTCGTCTTTACACTCGGTTTCACTATCATCATTGACATTTTAATCTTTTTTTCCTTTTCTAGATTTCTTTCTCTGGGATTTCTGTTTGAACCTTGTCTAGTTTTCAATGTTTTCTTTCCTTTAGTTTTTACTGGAACGATATTTTTTTTGTCATCTTTCAGTTTAGCATTTTGTTTTGTTTTTATTATTTTCTTTCCTTTCTTATCAGTGCCTTCTTGAACGTTCTTATTAGTTTTATTAGTATTATTTTTATTTTCTGATTCACTATCGCTATTCTAAAAACTCTGTTCTTAATATTCATATTTTGGTCTTTTATTAAATCATTCCTCGTAACATTGGACCGTAATGCATTTTACTGCAAGATAGTTCGTACCAGGAGTTTTTCTTCAGAAACAGTAAATATTTGTGACTCTTTATACTGACTATTTTTCCTTCAAATTCTTAGTTTACTTCTTTTTATCTATTCCATAATTAATAGATGATTTTCTTAAAGATGCATCCTCTTTTATCTCACATATATAGCTTTTTCCAATTCTGTGACAGTATGCTTTTATCTTTTGCGTGTTGCTTCAAAAGGCTTGTGTCGAAAAGACATTTTTCATGCAATTAACCTGTGAGGGAAAATAAGATTGAACATTGAAAAAAACAAGTAAAATGCATATAGAACTTGCGTGTTAAGTTTTCCGAATTGTTTTTAAATTTAGTAAAAAAAATTTAATTTCAATATAGAGAGAGAGAGAATTAACTATATTAGCATGCGACCGAAGTCTTCCAGCCAATTTCAATATATATTAAATGAAACTGCAAATATCATCATACAAACAATATAGAGGGAGACATGAACCACTGAGCATATCTCCCGCACTCGCCATGGTGCAAGTCTCCCGCATGTACTACTTTGACATTACATTTTACTCACAGAAAAAACGATAAATCTTAGCGAAAAAGTACTTAGCACATCTCAAATTACAATAATCAGGCAGTACAATAGTAATAACACACAATACGTACCTCTATAAATACGGTCGCAATCTCAAAATAACATAAATCAATAAAATTTACTCCGCTGTAACAAATACACTTTTTCGAACCTGAGAGCCAAACAAACTGGCCATTGTACAAAATGACAGCTTGCTGGTTATTGGCGTCCCGTGCTGTACCAATGACCGTCTTGACGTTTCATTAGCGCGAAATTTAAATTGAGTTTTGATAGGTGGTTCAACTCTCCCACCTGAGCAAGTCTCCCGGTTTTCCAATTAATTATTCAGAATTTCGAATAAAATTTAATTATCAATCTGATGAGATCAATAGAAACTATTAAATGATTACATACTAGCATTCATTCGAATGATGAATTATTCATTCCGAACGCATGGACGCCATTGTTTCAAGATCCAACGGCCAATATTCTTCTGTTCCATGCGTGCAGGAAGATTGATTGTAGATACACAAAACAAAAACGGTGATATTTCAATGCACGAACTAAACACCTTCAAACTACACTATGATGATGCTTGTTGATTAATATCATGAATAAACTAGGATTCATATTTCACAAATTAGTTTAATCGCGTTATCAGGTTGTCTCAAGTCGAATAGACAAACGATGAGTATTGAGTTTGAGTGGATGCTAGGAATCGGGAGGCGCGCAACCCTGCATTCGAGCATAATCGTTTATATTCGATTGGATTAATGAATCAACATTAACTGCCGTAGTAAATTTATGGAACTAAATTATCTCGCATAGTATCGCTAAATTATTATGGCTATTGGATGCCGGTTAGAAAACTTTGGTTTACCGTGGCAATTCCACATTTGAATGATATAATAAAACAGTTTCATTGGTGTAATAAGAAAAGCGTAGTAAGATCTGTTCAATAACTATAGCAACTCAATTTACTATGTCTATAGTGCTATTTTAACCGAATAGTAAGAAATGTATCAACCCTAGTAAGAATATTTTTGGTAAACCTTTCTCATTGAATCATTTCTTTCAGTGCAACGAGTTAGTAGGTGTAATCATTTGCGATATATTCAATTTGCTTTGAAATGTGTTTCGAGAGTTCGTAAGTATGTTACGAATATTTAGGTTTAAAATTAATCAGATAGGTGGTTCTCGATATAATAATATTATTTATTTCGAGAATTATTTTATTATTCATTTTATTGCGGGCTTGTTCCTAGTGGAACAGCGTGCTATCGTTTTGCCCAAATGTTTGTAATGTTCGAATATCGAGCCGAAATTGGTCTCAATCGATTGGGTTCGAGTACCTAATGAAGGATCCGTGGTCAAACTTGAGTATATCCGGCCGGCCGTATACTCTCTATTTTCCGAAGGAGACGACCTAGAGATTTCATACTTTCAAAATAGGTTGATTGTCCAAATATCTCGGACAAGTTCGTTATTGGGCCAAATCTATCGAATAGTTCAGAAGTTATTAGCATTTGAAATTTAATTTTCCCAATAATTCCTCTAATATTCATCCGATCAATTTGTAACTTGGAAGATATTTTGGATGATGTTGAAGTAAGAAATCCTCATTCCAATCGTCTATTGAATGAGAGCTTCAAACTTCTAACATAACTTTAGTGCTTTAGATATTCTGATTGGGATTAGAGTGATAATAAGTTAGTGCTTTTCTCATTCAAATGGAGTTGAAAAATATCGGTTCAAATCGTTGATTGAAGTAGATTTTTTTTTTCAAAAACTAAGCTACGACGATAAAATTCTGGGGTATACAAATTATCGCTAACCTCGATTTATGTACGAATTTTTGTTGAGTTTTAAGGAATCTGATGGGATATCAAGTATTGACATTTTTTTTCTTAAATTTTATATCGTGTCGATTTCCTCAAAATTTGGCGAACCCTTTTATTTCAACGCAATCCAAATATCTTCCAAGGTACAAATTGATCGGATGAATATTCTAGGAATTATTTCAAAAATCAAATTTCAGATCCTAATAACTTGAAACTATTCGATGGATTTGGCTCAATAACGAACTTGTACGAGATATTTGGACAATCAACCTATTTTGAAAATATGAAAACTCTAGATCATTTCCTTCGGAAGATAGAGAGTTTACGACCGGACTTACTCAAATTTGGTCAAGGATTCTTCATCAGGAAGTCGAACCCAATTGATTGAGACCATTTTCGGCTTGATATTCGAAAATAAAACATTTAGGCAAAACAATAGCTCGATGTTCTACTAGTATCAAGCACGCAAAGAAATCGAAAATTACAGACATTTGGGCAAATTCATAATCACTCTGTTCATTTGAACAAGAGCGCCAAAAAGTTTAATAAGAATATTAGTCAATATCAGCTAAATAGCAAAATGTAAGAAAAAGATGTATAAACTAAGGTGTATCCCATGATATGCTGAAAAAAATACATAATTTGATGTAACAACTAATCCAGTACATAAAATATATTAAAAAATTAATCAACATTTTCTTCGATACATCTTTATCACTCATGAAATTCCATAAAAACATTATTCGTAAGTAATATTCCCCATTTTGTCTGTCCAAAAAGTGACAAATATTATTGAAATAAGACAAACTACTACTGCGTTGGTGTCTGAAGGACCCCAGATCAGAATTAAACCCATTAATGCGTTTTATCAGAATGGTCAGGTCTCAGTTATGTCTTAATCAATTCAGATAAGTGAATAGGTGGGGGAAAAAAGAGGATGAATAAATCAAAATTTGACCCAGAAAACGAGATTTTTTTATTGCAGGTCAAAAAAAATGAACAATGAAGGGGAAAAAGCACGATGGCATAAAAAACCCCTAGAAGATGAATGGAACATAACAAGGAATCAACAATAACATAATAGGTGAAAAAGCACACAGAATGAATAAAAAATAATAAATAAATCTTGAATTGGATCAACAGGGGCAAGATCCATGAGCCCTAGGTGTCAGCTCAATTGTTATTAGAAAACGGCTCTTGGTTTGTTATCACAGCAAAGGGGTCCATTGCATCGTTTTTGGAATCAGGTAATGGACGCTCCTTGGGATGTTAGAATAGCAATGGGATTCAATGAATTGTGTAGGAATCAGATGGTTCATAGTCACTTGATCTCTGATAAAAAAATTCAAATAATTTGGATATCATGCTCTTCCATGAATCTCTTGATGGATACATAAGAACATCTATTGGGGTGTTAGTACAGAAATGAGGTCAATTAACTCTCCTAGAAATCAGATGTCCACAGTGACATGGTCCTTCCTAAAACAGAAGTTCGTTGTGGATAGTAGTGGTTACATGAACAAAAATCTATTCATTTCTAAACAAAATCAGTTTAGTATTAATGAATCTTGTCCTTTTCTTTCTGGATTCATCTAGAAGTTTTGTACATTCATGATGGATTCTAATTCTAAAATAATTTTTTAAAATATACTTCATCAATTGATCAGAATGTCCATCAATAACATTTTCATCAAAAAGATGATTTTGAAAATGATCCAAAATGTAAGTTGGAATATTATGCATAGTTTTATTCACCAATACTGGTAATAAATGCTCCACTTTTCTATGAAATATACTAGAAGTTTTATTAAAAAACTTAAAGAATTTTTCTGCCTCTTTGCAGACATCAATTACTAACTGACTAGCCTGAACTAATTTACCATAGGTCTTTCTTTTTTGCAGAAGAGAGATATCCATATCATTTCTTAAGAGGTCAAGACATTTTCGGCAAGAAATAAATCGTTCAAGAATCCGAACCACATATCCCGAAATATATCCCACAATATCTTCTGAGTACGTTGTGAGATTCCATGCTGCTGAAGATGCATAGTTATATCTCTCCATATCTTTGACAATACATTCCATCAACTCAATATAACTCTCAGTGTTTTCCATATTGGCTGAATGTTCTGTTGACGTTATGCTACTTTTAGATCCACATGTAAGAATGCTGATGCTTTCCAAGTTAATGGCATTTCCTGTGTTCGAAGCTGATATTTGTGAGTGAACTATCAACCTCTTGTATGCTGCCTCGAATTGTCTAGCAGTAGGGTTATTATTATGGCCGCCTTTGCTTCTTATACACCCAAAGAAGAGCTCTAAATGGTCCTGTGACAGCTTATATGTTAGGAGATATTTCAGACATTTATCTTCAATAATATATTTGTTGATCATTTGTTGCAAACTCTTCATACCAATCAGGAAACCTAGAAATCCTGTTTTTCTTCCACTTTTTGTAATAGGTACCCCATTTAATGTTGATGTGAGTATATAATCTGTCATCATCATCATGTACTTCATGAAGATTTCTAGTGTGCTAATACTTATTGCTTTTTTGAAAATATATTTTGCACAAGTGTTTCTTGAATTGAAGATGTCAAATAAGTTGTTGAATTTCAGAATGAACTCAGACGTAGCTTCTGATCCTTGAAACTCAAGACAACTGAGATCATCTCTCAAGAAATCTAAAGCATCACTAACACTCTTGCTCAGGGTCTGAGTTGCCAATCGCACCTTCATTTTATCTCTCATCCACTCTAAATGTCTCTGCCTTAATTTTGTTGCAGCATGGAGACCTTCAATCTTATGTTTTTCAACCAAATTTGATACGAAACTCCATTTGATCTCCTTGTTCTCTTTGTTTTTCAATCCATTTTGGGAGGCAAAACAATTCCGGACTAACTTTATCAAGTGGCAGGCATCAGGCATAATATATATATCATTCTGTGTAACTGGGTGCTGAAATTTTGTTATCAAATTTGATGGATCACTGAAATCTGCTCCCAATTTTTCAGCCATTGAAAAATTAGAAGGGGCACCATCAAAAGTCAATGAAGTGACTTGTATTCCGCTCTCATGTAGAAAACTAAGGCATTTTTTCACTATCTCTGCTTTTTCTGTGGCCCCTAATCCATTTACTAAGTAATATCCCACAGGCACTTTCCAGGATCCATTCAGACATACTAGCATGAACACTAATGCTTCCCGAGCTTCATGTAGAATATCAGAATCCAAGTTGATACCCAGATCAACATATCCTGTGAATTTGGAACCTGTCCATTCAACTTGACGTCTGATGGACATTTCATCCATAACAAGATTACACAACAAAGGATAAGATACTTCTTTTTGTCGTAGAGTTAAGGCAGTCAGTGCTTCATTTGTAAAACCTGGACTTCCATCCACAGATTTGTACCACTTCGAGAGAGTATCTAAATGAGGTAGACTATTGTTGAAAGTCTTTCGAACATAGTTGTATCCTTTTGGAGAATAAAAGGCCAGAGTTAATGCAAAAGCTCTTAACGAAGGAGTGTATATTTGCTTAGTCGGTCCTTTTAATAAAGATGGCGCCGATTGGTAACGTCGTTTTAGGTGGTGCTGAAAAGCAAGTGTGTAAATTTTGCAAAAGAAGTGCTTTGACAAATACGGTGAAATGTGTAATTTGTGTTGAGACCGTCCACAAGCATTGTGCAGAGAAAAAGGGACTTTTAACTGATGAATCAACGACGAAATGTTGTGATGATCTTGAAGAGTTTGTTGACGCAGCGGACATCGCTTTGTTTAGCGAAGGACAAGGACAACAAAGGTCAGTTGAACAACTTACTACCGAGGTTAATTTTTTGAGACGACTTTTGCGGGAGAAAGAGGCTATCATAAGAGATAAAATCACCATTATTGGAGACAAGGAAGAAATTATTAAGTTGCAAAAACATCAGATAGACCTTCATAAAGATTGTAATAGATCAGCAAAGCAAGAGGGAAATGAAATTGTAAATTCAAAGCAGCCGCAACCAGTAAAACATGCAGATTCCTCGTTGCCGGAGCATAACAGAGAAGCAGTCAATCAGCGGCATAGGTGTGATACACCTGTCAGGGAAGAAAACTTTCTGGAAAAACAACAGGAGAACCCAGAGAAAACACCACGGCTGGCAGCAGCGCACGATGACTGGCAACTGCAGCGACCTCGACGTGCGCGTAGAACTCTTAGAAGTACTGTTGACTTTGGTGACAAGCGGGTTAAACCAAAACAGAAATCTGGGATTGTAGGTAACCTGAAAACGGAAACAAATATCAAGGTAGTGACCAAGAAGGCACACATTTTTTTGAGCAGGATGGAACCGGGGACAAGGGAAGATGATATCTGTCAGTTTGTTAGGCAGCATTTTCCGGAAGCGCAGTGCGAACAACTGAACTCAAAATTCCCAGATGAGTACAGCTCTTTCAAAATAACGGTAGACTTTTCAAACCTTGGTCAGGCTATGAATGCTGATATTTGGCCTAGTGGAGCTCTTGTAAGTCGTTTTTTTCAGAAGCGTACACCTCCGGAGAAATCAATGAAATAGTAAAAGGTGAAAATGACATTTTAATACTGAATTGTCAAGCTCTAACAATAGAAAAATCTGATACAATATTTGTAGAGTATATAAAAGTGTTCAACACTCTGAAATTAATTTGTCTCACGGAAACATGGTGTTCTCAGGGCACATTAAGGTCGTTTCATTTCCCTGGGTTTATAAATGTTTCAAATTTTTGTAGAAGTAATTTTAAGGGAGGTGGCGTTGCAATTTGGTGTAAGACTGAATTGTTAACACAATGTGTCGATCTCGGGGAATTTTGTATAGAGAAACAATTTGAAATATGTGCTACACTGTGGCTGACGGGAACTGACAAGTGTAACAGGAACACTTTGATTTTGGTTTGTTATAGATCTCCGGATAGTGCTAATTTGAATGTGTTTCTTAAAAATCTGTATATGGTACTTTGTAGAACATATAAGCCACGTTTAAATATCATTTTGACTGGGGATTTTAATTTGGATCCAAATAGAGATAGGAACTATTATGAGGAATTAACTGGTATGTTGGCGGATTTTGGCTTAGAGGATAGTATTATACATCAGAAAACAAGGGGTGATTATGTACTGGATCATGTTTTCACCAATTTGTACAATGCGAATAGTATGGTTTTAGAGAATATTTTGTCTGATCATAATTCTGTTTTTGTCAACAGTGGAGTTGTGCAGATAAGATCGGATGATTTTCTGAGGGAAACTAAGCGGCTATTTGAGGAAAGAAATATATTAAATTTTATAGATGACCTCACCCAGGAAGACTGGGGTGAAGTGTATGATGTCCACGGGCTTAATGAATCCTTTAAGTGTTTTTATGATGTTTTTTTGTATCATTTCAATGTGAATTTTCCACTCAAACGTACTGTTCGTAGGTTAGATAAAAAAGATTGGGTTACTCAGGAGGTGAGAACTTCTAGTCGTAACTTGAGAGATTTGTATGTGATTAGGAAGCGGTACCCATGTCTGGATGACTTTTATAGGGAGGCGAAGAGACGTCATAGTTTTCTGGTGGGGGAAACCAAGCGAAACTTTTATCAGAGTAGAATTATTAATTCTGAAAATCCCTCAAGGTCAGTGTGGAATGTTGTGAAGTCTTTAACTCAACAACGAAGGCAACAGGAGTCCGCAATAACCCTTAAATTTGGGGACACTATGACCGAAGATCCCGTTAACATCGCGGCAATTTTCAACAACTTTTTTGAGGATGCTCCAAGAAAGATAATACACCAAATTAAAGGTAGTACAGTAGTGAGGAATGTGAATAAAAATCATTTGCGTACAGGGGATCTGGGTGAAAGTATGTACCTTTTCGAATATGAGAAAGAAGAAATGCTGAACATGTTAAGGTCAAAAATAAAAAATAAAAAATCTGCTGGGAGTGACGATGTGCCAGGTTTCCTTTTAAGGAGAGTCATTGGTTGTATTGCTGAACCCTTGTTGTATCTCGTTAACGAATCTTTTAGGTCGGGTATTTTTCCAGATCCGATAAAGATTAACAAGGTGGTGCCAATTCACAAGGGTGGGGATGCGCAACTACTGGAGAACTATCGTCCGGTGGCGATGTCATCTGGTTTTTCCAAAATTTTCGAATATTGCTTCATTGATAGGCTGAGCAATTTTCTGTTCAATAAGAGAATTTTGATTCCGGACCAGTTCGGTTTTCGAGGAGGCAGATCAACTTCTGATGCAGTTCAGCATTTCTCTCGGGAGGTTGTCTGTCGTATGGAAGCAGCTGAGTGTCCTGTTGGGGTCTTCTGTGACCTCAGCAGGGCATTTGATTGTGTTGACCATGTGAGACTCCTGGAGAAGCTTGAGGGCTATGGCATAAGGGGACCTGTTCTTGGATGGGTATCCTCTTTTCTGACAGAAAGGAAACAATTTGTTTCGATTAAGCGGCGGCATGGTTCTTGTAGAATAGAGGGAAATTCTAACACCTTGAGCGTCAGTATGGGTGTCCCACAAGGATCAATATTGGGCCCAATTTTGTATATTCTGTATATGAACGATATTAAATCCGTTTTGGATGGGGACTGCGTTTCTTCGTTGTATGCTGATGACGCTTCTATAATTTTTTCGGCAGGGGATGATGATGCGCTGCAGTCGAAATGCAATGCTAACCTGAGTAATCTTGGTTCTTGGTTTGCCTATAATTCTTTATTGTTGAATATTACAAAAACAAGTTACGTGCGATTTCATACGCGGCAGAATACAGGCAATATGAATTTAAATGTTCAGATTAATGATCAGAATATCCGTAGACTGGGCAGTGTTAAATTTCTGGGTGTTGTAATTGATGAAGCACTAAATTGGAGGCGGCATTGCGATGCACTATGCTCGAATTTAGGTTCTCAATGTTTTTTGATTCGGAACTTGAAGAGAGTATTAACCGAAGGACAACTTTTAACAGTGTATCATGCGCAGGTGGCTTCGCGTTTACATTATGGAATTTGCTTCTGGGGACCGTCTCCGGCTGCTTCTCGGGTGTTTATTCGTCAAAAAAGAATCGTGCGTTGTCTTGCGGGAGTCAGGCAATTGCACTCATGTAGATCTCTTTTTGTAAAGTTTAATATTCTGACTATGATATCAGTGCTAATTTACGAGCTAAGTATTTATGTTTTTAAAAATAAATCATCTTTTATATTGAATTGTGATGTCCATACATATAATACAAGGGCGAAAGATAATTTTAGGGTACCCTTCAGCAGACTGAACATTGGGAGAGAGTCCCCGGAAGCCCTAGGGAAAAAGGTTTTCAATGCTTTGCCGAATTTTCTGAAAGTTGTTGTCGGTCTAAACTGTTTTAAAAAATCGTTGCGTCAATTTTTAATAGAAAAATGTTTTTATACTCTCGAGGAGTTTTTTAATGGTTGTTTGGTTTCCTGACGAATTGTGGTTCCGTTCTGCGTGGCTGTTACCTGCTATTACTGTAAAAAATAATTTATATGATTCAGTGTTTATATGATTTTGTCGAGTATTTTTATTGTGCTGATTAATGTGTTATCATTCTTATTTTTAGGATTGAGTTATAAATGACATTTTCCATACAATGTAAAATTTGTCTTGTGGAAATAAAGAGATATTATTATTATATTATTATTATTATTATTTTAACATTCTATCGAATATATCACTTGCTGGTCCAGCATTGATGGATGCCTGAAAAGTCATGGTTCTTTAAGTTGATCGTATTGCTATATAACAGTATATTCTGAAACAAGTTGCAGAGTGGCTTTCTATTCCATCATGAAAGCAGGACTGTTGAAATAGGAGCCAATTCTGCAATGAGTACTTGACGATATTTTCTCTAGTTCAGTCAAATTTGGTGAAATGCTGTTGAAATTCAATTAAATATTCAAATTATACATCCTAGTGATTTTATTGTATCTTGGCAGTTGCTGTAACTGTTACAAAAATTGACAGATTTAGGAATATTCATTAAAATTTTTGTATGTCTTGGGCTATATCTGAAGTATATTATCTTGACAATTGTCGTGTATTGAAATTTGATAGGATCGGAAGTCAGTGTTGACAACCAAAGAACGAAAAATATAACTGAAAACAATGCTATAATGAGTTCGCCACAGCACTGTTTTTAGTAGGTACTGTAATGAACTCATTACGATACTGAAATAAAGAAGAGTATATACCGATATGGTTGCTGCTGAAGCTTCTGATATCAAGGATTTTTCTCTCAAATGATCCATCAACGTTTTCATTGAGTTGATTTTATGCTTCATCCTCCGATTAGCCTGCTGTAATAAACGAATCTTTTTGTTCTTTTGCTGTTGTGCTGTTCTTACAATATTCATATTTCTCTTCCGTTTCTCAGGTGTGGAAAAATCACTTGTATGTAGGTCACCTACATAAGCCCTCTTTCTGCAAAGAAACAGAAAAAATACTGTAGTTTTCATAAATGAAAAAAATTGCAAAATGTTCACAAATGATCAGGGAGAACAATAAAATTTGTACCTTCCTCTTTTGATTTTGGATGATGATGGTTCATCAGAAAAGATTACTGATTCAACATTTTCCACAGACTGCTCAAGTTTTGTGACAGTAGTTTGTACAATATGTTCTTCACTGTAACACAAATAATATTTTCAATAAGCTATCATTCAATAATGAAACACATGTTTCACCTTTTCGAAGAACAAGGAATAGAATCAATTTTGGTGCAAATTGCAGCATCAAGAGATGAAACTTGATCTCTGAAAAAAATATTCATTTATTTCAACAGGAAAGTGACAATAATGACAAATGTTTCACCTTTTTTTTGGAGAACAAGGAATAGAATCAATGTTCTGGAGAATTTCTCCATCGTGTGATGAAACTTCACTTCTGAAAAAAAGATCGAGTTAGAATAGTCTCAAAGAATATAGGTATCGTATATATATTTTAAAAGTAGCAAATCTTTAGAAATGGGGTTGCCAACATTTTGGGTAAAATAGAGCCATAATTTAAAGGTGGATCTTCAAACTATAAATTTGACTCTATGATATGAACAACAAACTATTATGTATCACCAGCAAACTCCTGAATAGTAATTGTTAGTTCAGCAAAAAACACTTTTTGTTCTTGAGTTTTGTTATTTATGTGATATATCATAAATGGTTTATTACCTTTCAGCACTTGGTGGAGTTTCGTTAATCGTGGAGCTTGAACTGTAAAAATAGGTAATAATTAATTGAAATATACTTCATAATAATGTATCTAGATATTTAAAATGCTGATAAGTGTTTCACTGTCTTATAATAACCAGTTTTAGGGGTTAATTTACAAATTTTCAATCGACTAGAGAATATTATAAAGCTCTTGAAACTATTGCCTGTATACAGATTTTTTTGGGAATTCCCAAATTAGGTTTAAAAAAAATTATGTCAGAATATTCACAAATATACCTTGAAGACATAAGATTGAAGAGTTTATCCCGAGTAACAGGAACAGCATCCATTTTGAGATGCTTTGTACCATTCACTCGAATGTAGAAGTCTTTGGGATCAAAGTGGTCTGAGCATATGAACATATTCTTAGGCAAGTTTGCAGTATCAACCAAGTTCAAAATTGAGTGCCATATATTCTTTCTTTCAACATCAGAAGGAAATCTAAAAAATATAAGATGTAACGCCACTGGTATTAAACTTATATGAAGTAATAGTTACCTATGAAAACTCAAGTTAGGGTGATGGGAGTTCAATTTACCACAAACTGTACATCTACGAACCATTTTGTGAATGCAGATTCCTCAAAATATTCAGAAAAAACTCAAAAAACACTCTTTTGAATGCTGAAATTGATTGATCTCGACGTGACAACCTCGTTGAAAATGTTCAAATTTGACGTAAAACGTCTTTGACAGCTTCACTGTGATTGGCTTCGGAGAATTACGAATAATTTATCAATGAATATCTGAAAGTCAACGTTGCCGAGCTCACATTGAGATTAATATGAAACACTAGATTTTATAAAAGGCAGTATAGAATGCTTACTTACTGTCTTGAAAGTAAAGTAAGAAAGACTTTCAAGAAAGTGGAATCTTGTTTATATACGAATTGAAATGAGATAGCGAACTGAAGGGAGGGTATATTTTAAGGGTACCTGGTTGGACAGAATTATTAGTACGACTTGCACTGACACGCAAACTCGAATGAAATGTAACCGCCATGTGATGAAATGATAAATGATAATGTGATGTTTGATTTTTTCGGCGTGCACGTACGAGTGAAAAAACGCACTGACAAGCATCCAATGTAACTTTATCCTTAGCCTTTCATTCCAACTTGCTATTGCAAGACGATTTAGTATTAATGAACTGGAAAAATTTGACATAGTGACAACGCTGAACAAATTTTAACGTATTTGGCATTTCGTAGTAATACAATCGCTTAATAAGTTGTGCAAACTTTCGATGCTGGCTTCACTATTTATAGCGAGATACCGTGTCTCTTCTTTCTATAGTCTAAGGATTTACCCATTAATTCAAAAATATCGGATATAGTTCTTAAAAAATTACCTCAACAATCTCTTTATATTATATTCCTAAAGGAATCCTATGATGAATCAATACTTTATGAAAATTCATTTGAAACATTATCTAATCTTAAAATTTTGTTAAAACATAATGGAGTTAGCCTTTTGTATTTCTTTTTCCGTGATTTTGATTATGAAATTCTATCCGAAGAACGTGTATTTATAGATGATGAAAAATTAATTCAAGACATATTATTTGAAAATCATGATTCACCTCTAGGTGGTCATCAAGGCTTTGAGCGAACATATGAAAAAATTAAACAATTATATTCCTGGAACAATATGAAACAACAAATTAAAGATTACATCAAAAAATGCGAAACTTGTCAAAAGTCTAAAACTGATTTTAAACATTATAAAAGTCCTATGATCATCACTACTACTTCTACTAAATTTTGTGAACAAATTGCTATGGACATAGTTGGTCCTTTACCTGAAACTAAAAATAATAATCGATTTATTCAAGCATATTCTTTGAACACTCATGATGCTAAAATGGTAGCAATCTATTTTCTTAAATTTTGTACACAATTCGGATTTCCAGATAGTATTCTTACTGATCAAGGAGTAGAATTCTCCTCAAATGTTTTCAAAGAAATTAATAAACTAATGTCAATCAAACATAAACAATCTACCCCATATCATCCTCAAACTCAAGGATCATTAGAAAGAACTCATTTGACTCTTAAAGATTATTTTAAATGTTATGTAAATAAAGATACTAATAATTGGGATGAATTTTTAAA
This sequence comes from Halyzia sedecimguttata, assembly GCA_937662695.2. Lineage (NCBI taxonomy): Eukaryota > Metazoa > Arthropoda > Insecta > Coleoptera > Coccinellidae > Halyzia > Halyzia sedecimguttata. The sequence continues at coordinate 70,162,984 of OW569417.2, forward strand.
CTTTGCTACTTTTACTTATAATACATCAATTCATAAATCTACTCAGAAAACACCGTATGAATTAGTTTTCGGGCAAAGAGCAAGAGTACCCTCTCAGGTTAGTAAACCAAATCCTTTAGCTAATTACTCGGAACTGGCGAATGATATAAACACTAAATTAAGAATTTTAAGGGAAACAGCTCATGATAGCTTAATTAAATCGAAAAATTTATCGAAGGAATTTTACGATAAAACACATAATCGAACATATGTTTTTAATGAAGGAAACTTAGTATTATTATATGATAATTTATCAAAAGCGAAAAATAAAAAGCTGAATCCAAACTATAAAGGTCCTTATAAAATAGAGCAAATTCATAATAATCAAACAGCTACATTAAGAATAAGTAGAAATAAGTTGAAGACTTATCATTTCAATAAATTAAAACCTTATGTTATTTCAGATGAAAATGGAGATAATACCGGTTCTTATCCTCCTTGTATTCATATTCCTAGTCCCACTTCAAGCAAGGCAAACGAAATATAAATTAAGTCCTATCGAATCTTCATCCGGTCTTTTATTCAATAATTTGGGGAAAGTACAAATATCAAATAATAAGTTTACTATTTTAACATATCATAATTTAACTCATATTAAATATCAAGTGGAACAGATATCGAATTATTATCAGAATTCTATTAGTATTTGTAATATTGCTATGGCGGATCATATTTCCAGTGATTGTAAAAATCAATTAAATTACGTAAAAACGAAATCTAATCACATAAAACAATTATATCGGGCAATATCTCATCAAGTAAAGTATCAACGAAGAAAACGTGGTCTTATAGATGGAATTGGAACGGCAATTAAATGGTTAATCGGTACCCCTGATGCGGGAGATGCACAATTTTATTCAGATTCAATAAATGAATTAATTAATAATAATAAACAAACCAAAGTCTTAATGCAACAACAAGTCTCGATTTTATCATCAACAATTTCTAATTTTAATACTTCTTTCCGAAAAATGAATGAAAATATTGAAGTTCTCAATAATAATTTAAAAGTATTTTACATATATTCAAAGGAATTGGAAAACATGAAAGAATCTTTCGAAATTGAAACTCATATAGCTAATCATATGTTATTACTTATCGAAATGACTGATGAAGTGTTAAACACCCTTGAGAACTATGTTAATGATTTTACACTATTGGAACATGGTATTATAAGTTATAGAATTCTTTATCCAGAACAATTGCTTCATGAATTAACTATTCAAAATTTACTCTTCCTATTCCTGTAAACATTGAAAACGTTTATTTTTATTATGAAATCATGAATCTTAAATCATTCATTAAGAATAATAATGTTATTATGGCTTTTGAAATACCCCTTGCTTCTTTTGAGAGGCTTGACCTTTATCACATGTTATCTTTACCTACTCCTCATAAAGACGACAATACCCTATTTTCCTATATTGAACCATCAAAGCCTTTCCTTTTTATCTCCCATATGAGAACTAGTTATTTGATGGTCGATAATTTGGCAAATTGTAAAGAATACCATCCAAAAGAATGGATTTGCAAGAAGATGTCTACCATTCGGAAAACAGATACTGTGTGTGAAGTCCAGTTGATATCCCAAGTAATCAACTCAATCCCAAAATCGTGCAAGATTAGAAACTTAATTGCTAATGCTGAAATTTGGTATGAAATCGATCAGAACCTATGGTTATATTCAGTCTCTGCTCCAACCCAATTGACAATCCTGCGACGAAGACCCCTTGAAACATGAAGTTATCCAACAAATAGGAACTTTAGAATTAAACCCAAATTGCAAGGCTTTCACTGATCAAATTAACCTTGAAACTAATACTATTTTAATGTCTATGAATTCTAGTTATGAAATTCCTTCTACAAGTATAACTGATGATGATTGCTGTGAAAAATTGAAGAAGAACATCACGTTGAATGCCATCCATTTGGAACCATTAAAGTTCACCCATGTCAACCTCCATGAACTGAAATATGCTCAACACAAGTTAAGTGAATTCGACGAACAACTTCAACAACAACTGAACAAGCCATTCATCATTCGACATTCATCATGGCTACAACCTTCTAAAATGGTGTGGTTTCATCAGACTTCTAAGAAGATTCCTTTGCTGTACTAAAGAACCAAGAGCGATCGAGGGAAATCCATGTCTTCAAATATTCAATCAATGTTGCACACAACCTGTAGAACACTCAGTACCCTTATTCTATGATGCAGAGCTACAACACTTCAATCTTCCAAATACTTCCACTTCTCGTCAATCAAATCAAGAAGATGCCACCAGCACAGGATCCCAGTCAATGAGAAGATCCAACAGACTTCAAGGAATAAAAATTAATCATTTTTGAAAAATATTAAATTTTATTATCTGTTCAAGATTTTTTACAATCGTTTACGTTTTCTGAAGAAACTTTAATAACGAATATTTCAAATATCCTTAATAATCCATGTCATAATTCAAATATCATGTTATATCGAGATTCTCTTATCATGTATAATTGTATTTTTATGTTTTTATATTTTTCTTATTTACCGATTCCATATAATCAATTTGATTTTAATGCCTTAAAAATGTAAATGTTCCAATTTCCAATATTTAACCTTTATATTGTAAGGTGATCTGTTGCTTCTTAGATTTTTACTCTTTCTTTAAAACTTAATCAAAAATCTTTTTATGGGGGAGGTGTTGGCAACCCCTAATACAATGGTCGCTTTCATTAATCTATTTATGCTGACCACAGCATTTATCAAATAATATAAAAGAAGCAGCACACCGCCATTGATTCAGTTCAGACCTAGCCGCAGACCTTTACGTATCGTTACGTCATTATTCTTTTTCCGTCTTTTTCTCGAATTATAAATCGTACTTATAATAATAATCAATAAATCAGTGCTTTCTCCAAATAACTCAGTTCTTAATCAAGTGTACCTCAATCCCAGTGATTAATCAATAATGAGTGAAAACCAATAATAAGTGAATGTGTTTGTGCATTTAATCATAAGGAATATCTCATCAATATCATCATCATCAACTTCATCCAAGGTTTACGGAGCTTCCCTTACAAAGCTGCCCTGGTGACAGCGTACTGCTAATAAATATCCTGTTTGGTGCAGTATTTCAACAAGGAATACAACAACCTATTGTGGGAAATATACATTATTATACCTTATTAATATACTCTTATTGATGAGAAAACGGTACAAAGCTTCCCACACTTTTTCAATAACTTTACAAATATATTTCTTTTCATTGTTTTTATTCAACCTCTATTGAAAATAATTTTGCACTTATTATTTCGATCTGCTATAATAACATGTTTTTCAGTTTTTTTTCTAATATTTAAGCGATTAAATCAATATTTTCAGTCAAATGCCACCGAAAAATCTAACCTCAACAACGCAAGCACCAGAGAGGCACGACGCAAACGTGTTGAAAGAGCTGATCAGTTGCCAGAACAAGTCGATACAAGAAATACAGCTCGAAGAATTAGGACAGCAGAAGGTCGTGCACAAGAATCTCAAGAACAGCGTAGCGAACAACATAATATTACGAGAACAGCAGTGGCACGAGCACGAAACATACCTACAGTACGAGCACAAGTAACAATATTGGGAACGGTAAAATAGAACTGCAACCAAATACGCAATGCATCAAACAGCCAGACAATTTTTGTACTGTTCTTCAAGATAAAAATGAATTGATTCAGAGTATTTTTCCGGATATACAGAATAATTACTTGAATCATATATGGCTCAGTCATCGGGCGATTTTGGCAGCCAAAAATGTGGATGTTGACAAAATTAACTTCCACCTCAATTATGCAACGGTACACGTTTGATCATCAAAAAGATGATCGGGTCTGCTAGTGGTATTATAATTTTCGTTTTCAAATATCGGGCCATCAGTGGAGCTTTTCCAGTAATATCTGTATTGAGAATCATGCGACGTTGAAAGTAACCTAAAAGTATCTAAATGATATAACAAAGCTCGGTTTCAAAGATCAAAGCATATGGGACGCATTGGCAGTATAAGTTTTCAGTAATATCTTCATTGAGAATCACACCACGTTGAAAGAACCGCAAAAGGATCTGAATAGATAGTAAAAGATATTATTATACTCGGTTTCAAAGATCGGGCCATCAGGGACGCATTGACAGTAGAACATATTCAGTAATATTTTCATTGAGAATCACACCACGTTGAAAGATCCTTAAAAGTATCTGAATAGATAGTAAAATGTATTATAATACTCGGTTTCAAATATCGGGCCATCAGAGGTGCTTTGGCAGTGGGACTTTTTCAGTAATATCTGTATTGAGAATCATGCCGCGTTGGAGGAACCCTAAAAGTATCTGAGTGGATAGTAAACGATATAATAATACGCCATTTGAAACATCCAGTCAGCAGAAACGCGTGATCAGTGGAACTTTCTCAGTAATAGCTTTATTGAGAATCACACAACGTTGAAAAATACGTAAAAGGATCTGAATGGATAGTAGAAGATATAATAGTACTATGTTTCGAATATCCTGCCATCAGAAACGCCCTGGCAGTTCAACTCTTCCGTACTATCTGTATTGAGAATCTTGCAACGTTAAGAGAACCTTAAGAGGATCTGAATAGATAGTACTGAAGAAGTTAATCTGTCAGGGCGTTTCTGATGGCCGGATATTCGAAACATAGTATTATTATAGCAAATAAATCAACAAGTTAATAGCGTTCCTGCTAATCGGGTCCTTCATGAATGGCTTCGTATAATAAATATACTTATGCATATATTTCACAAATCAAATAGACCCCAGGGGGTTCATTGATCTGCCGAGAAAGCAAGAGCAGACGCGTTTCTGGCTTCTTGGCCTTCATCAGTACCCTGTAGCTTTCCCAACAAATTCAACTAAACTGACCCGGGTTAAGCCTTTCAGAGCCGGCTTGGTCGATCATTATAATCGCCCACGCCACCTTGTAACGTGCCAATCGTCCACTTATAAACGATTGTAGAGCATGAGAATCTACTTTTGATTTTCTAGGGGTGGGAGGCTAAACTGGCTTAATTCGGCAACAAAACTCCCTCCCAGGTTTTCACAATATATATATTAAAATTGAAAAATTACAATGGGTCGACCCTTTTTCACCCTACACAGTCTCATACTACTTAACTTAATAAAAAAAACAACGTCGTGGCCCCCTCGGAGTTCGATATTATGATCCTGATCTTGATGTTCCAATTTTAAAGAAACCACTTCCAATCCGAAGTAAAGTGTCTCCTGGTTACTTTTCCATCCAAAGGAAGTACTACGTTGATTCTCCCAATTTCAAGGGTAGTTGGTGTATCTGGATGATTCCTCGGTAAAAATTCAATTCCAGCCAATCCAAACCAAGGTACAACTTCTGTCAAGCCAAGGTACAATAATTACCATCCAAGCCGAGGTGTAATTGTAATCCAAGCCAAGGTACGATTATCATCCAAGCCAAGGTACGATTAGCATCCAAGCCAAGGTGCTATTGGGGAAAACGAACAAAGGAATTATAATACGAAAAACTTTTACAACTCCTTCTCGGGTTTCTGAACTTAAATCTACAACTAATCAATCACAAAATATATCACAAATTGAACCTGAGAAGGAGTTTCGTTCAGAATATCAAACAACTTCCACCAAATTTACCAAATCTGAGATCGCTTCCACAAAATGGATGACACTGAAAAAACTATGATCTTTAAAATTCAATTTTCTCCCCTGGTGAGGACTCTGACCTATAATGATATCAAATTAAGCACTTACCGAGAATTTCAGCACAATTCTCGCCGATAATTCAACTCGTAAATCCAACGATAAAAATGCTGTTATATTGAAATCTTCCGGAATCGCAAGAAGAACAGCAGAACTTTCCAGCCTTTTCACGACACATGAAAACGCGGGCGCTCCGGTTTCACGCGCAGGATCCCGGTAGTTGTTCGACGCGTAATTCAGGATACGATCAAAACAGAGGCGGATCGTCCGCTTGATTTATCCATAGACGTGCTATATCGTTGCACACACCTCTCACCAGGAGAAAAAAAAATTTTATATTTTTTTTTTGTAAATGAACGAAATATCTCAGTCAAAAAAACCTCGATGGCATTAGAACAAACACAGCATGCTTAAAGGATAGAACTTTGACTTGCCAACTGGAGTTAGCAATCAAAGTAACAATTGATGTCGTATATTATAAATAGAGACTTACAAGCGCACCATGCTCGCACCAAAACCTATCGAACGCAGTCTTACAGAAAAATCAAATACCACACCAAATTGCTGAAGGCAAATGCAATGAAAAATTAACCAATTTAAATTAGAAACGACCTGAGCACTAGGAAATATGAGAAAGATGGAAAAGATAGAAATGGTGGAATAACCGTCAGTTGATTGAAAACCTCTCTCAAAAAAAACGAAAGAGGGGTAAAGGTAAGGATGCCCGATGGGAGCCCGATACGACACTCAATAATTTAAACTCAAACTAGAGTGAAAAAAGTGAAACAGACACCGGTCGCTGAAGGCCTCTCTCTAAAAAGCGAAAGAGGGATGAGGATGTTTCATACCATCAGGCTATGAAACACCGTCATCCTACCGAGTCTGGGAAGTCATGCCCGAAAAACTTCATCATAGATTAATCAATATAAGTAGTAGACACTGCAACTATAATAGCCAGTGCTACTACGATAGAAATAAGAAAATAAAAATCCGTCTCAACTAAAAAAAAATGACTAGGTTTGTGCCGTCGCACTTTAACAAGAAATCCTTCCTGGCACCCGAGACGAAGGTGGACCAGAAAGGGGGGGGCATGGAAGGTTTTTAGTTTAAGTCCAAAACTTTCAAAAATGACTCCATCACTCTGTGCTATTCGCACAGGACGATGTCAAATCCGGTAATCAAAAAGAGAAAAAAAAATAATGTCATAATCAATTGGTAAATATATAGTCAAATTCGGTAATAGAAAAAGGAAATCGATAGATTTCGGCAAAGAAAAATTTTAGTAATATGACTATACAAATACCATAGAACCCGATAATAAGATAGAGAGATTTGGCGTTGGCCGTGGAAAATTAACTATGACTGGCTCACAATAGTGAAAAAATGTGTACATGGATGTTCTGCACTGATGTGTATGTGAATCAACTGAGCTTAAGGATTCACTTCCCTACCTCCCTCTCCAATGAAAGTCATAGCCAAAAGTCCACAGGAACGTCAAGTTGGGCGCCAGCAAGTGTCAAACTTGCAACGATAACGATAAGGTAAAGGAAAATCGAAGGAAAGATTAGGAAATAGGATTTTGCACCAGAGCACAGAAAATAAAAACTGAATCTTCAGACCCAAAAATTTAACTATCCCCAAAATGTACGATCAGTTACACCAAAATAAATTTTATCTGCATATCTGAAATACACTTCGGACTGATTAGTGACAAATTCATAGCGAAAAATATGTAGTCTTACTACAACGATACGATAAATAGTAGTCACCACCATTGGTGCTACAGCGATACGGTAAATGCGGTAAAATAGCCTTGCTACAACGATAAACCACAAAAGTAGCCATGCTACAACGATAATTGCAGCCATGCTATAAAGATAATGCGCTAAAGAATTTATCTAAAACAAAATGAAGATTCTGTGCATCTGGGCAATTTAAGGAAGGGAAGGTAAAGTTATAAACGAATTATTCGTCGCAGTTAGTATCGTCTAAGTCGGTAGAAACATCATCATGAGTCAGATCTAGTTTAATGTGTTTGACATGGAAATTACCAAGGTTAGTCCCGCTCAAATCTCTCAAATTATAGACCAACGGAGATATTACTTTGTTCACAATACAGGGAATGTACTTCGGTGCCAACTTAGCAGAAAATTTATTCGGGGCGTCTGACAGAACAAAATTCTTTTTCCAAACTCTGTCTCCTACTTTGAAAGCAAGGACGCGCTTTCTCAAGTTATAACGGTGGGCATTCTTCTGATATGCTTTGAATAGTTTCTGTTGTACTGACTTATAAAGCTCCGGAAGGTCTTCTGTTTGTAAAGTAGGATCCAGAACTTTATTTTCAATTTGGATATTATTATGAGCATTATCTGAAATCAACCCAAAAAATGCACCATCTGTAGGAACGTTTCGGAGAAAGCATAAATAGGATGGAGAAAAACCCGTGACTTCGTGTCTAGCCAATCTGATTGCTTGTGCTATTCGATGTATATTTTCATCCCAAGTATTGTGATTCTCGTGAATAAAAGATCTTATTGCTGTTACGATGGTCTTATTCACGCGTTCCGTAGGATTAATCTGAGGGAAATACCTAGCATTGTACCAGATTTTCTGTACATTATAATTTTTCATTAAGTTCTTAAAATCATTTGAAATGAACTGGACTCCATTATCAACAACCATAATCTGCGGAACTCCGAAAATTAGAAAGACATTATTTTCCATAAACTTGACAACACCCTTTGCGGTAGCTCTGGCCATTGGGTGTACCAAAACAAATTTCGTGAACCAATCAGTCACTACCAGAACGTATTGATTACCATTTTTAGATCTCGGGTATGGTCCTAATAAGTCAGCGGAAATTAATTGGAAAGGGAAGTTGATATTTCGATAATTTCCTGTTAATCCTGCCTGTGGAAGGTTGTCAGGCTTGCAAGAAGCACAAATTTTACACTTTCTGACGTGTGATTTTACCGAATTCCGCATCTTTGGCCAATAGTATAACTGGGAAAGTCTAGAGAGAGTTTTGAAAACGCCAAAATGTCCAGCCAGTGGATCATCATGAAACTTATTAAGCAGCTCCAATCTATTTCCAGTGGGAACCACTATTTTCCATGTGGGAGAACTATCTATTAACTTCGACCTACTCATGACATGTTTATACAAAATTTTTCCAGAAACTCTGAAATCAGGAAAAGATTCAGGATCTCTCTCAATCCTGTCACACATAGTTCGGTACCAATGATCAGGCTTCAAGGTATTAAGATTCAGGACGGCTGTCTCTGGAATACGTGATAAGGAATCTGCAACCGTGTTTAACGAACCACTACGATGGACTATTTTAAACTTATGACAAGATAATTTGATTATCCACCTAGCTATCCTGGGAGATGGATTTTTCATGGAGTGCAACCATTGCAAAGACGAATGATCCGTTATTACGGTGAACTCTCTGTGATCGGCGACGACCGGCAACGATATAGCACGTCTATGGATAAATCAAGCGGACGATCCGCCTCTGTTTTGATCGTATCCTGAATTACGCGTCGAACAACTACCGGGATCCTGCGCGTGAAACCGGAGCGCCCGCGTTTTCATGTGTCGTGAAAAGGCTGGAAAGTTCTGCTGTTCTTCTTGCGATTCCGGAAGATTTCAATATAACAGCATTTTTATCGTTGGATTTACGAGTTGAATTATCGGCGAGAATTGTGCTGAAATTCTCGGTAAGTGCTTAATTTGATATCATTATAGGTCAGAGTCCTCACCAGGGGAGAAAATTGAATTTTAAAGATCATAGTTTTTTCAGTGTCATCCATTTTGTGGAAGCGATCTCAGATTTGGTAAATTTGGTGGAAGTTGTTTGATATTCTGAACGAAACTCCTTCTCAGGTTCAATTTGTGATATATTTTGTGATTGATTAGTTGTAGATTTAAGTTCAGAAACCCGAGAAGGAGTTGTAAAAGTTTTTCGTATTATAATTCCTTTGTTCGTTTTCCCCAATAGCACCTTGGCTTGGATGCTAATCGTACCTTGGCTTGGATGATAATCGTACCTTGGCTTGGATTACAATTACACCTCGGCTTGGATGGTAATTATTGTACCTTGGCTTGACAGAAGTTGTACCTTGGTTTGGATTGGCTGGAATTGAATTTTTACCGAGGAATCATCCAGATACACCAACTACCCTTGAAATTGGGAGAATCAACGTAGTACTTCCTTTGGATGGAAAAGTAACCAGGAGACACTTTACTTCGGATTGGAAGTGGTTTCTTTAAAATTGGAACATCAAGATCAGGATCATAATATCGAACTCCGAGGGGGCCACGACGTTGTTTTTTTTATTAAGTTAAGTAGTATGAGACTGTGTAGGGTGAAAAAGGGTCGACCCATTGTAATTTTTCAATTTTAATATATATATTGTGAAAACCTGGGAGGGAGTTTTGTTGCCGAATTAAGCCAGTTTAGCCTCCCACCCCTAGAAAATCAAAAGTAGATTCTCATGCTCTACAATCGTTTATAAGTGGACGATTGGCACGTTACACATTTTTTTTTTTTTTTTTTTTTTTTTTTTTTTTTTTTTTTTTTTTTTTTTTTTCACAATATATATATTAAAATTGAAAAATTACAATGGGTCGACCCTTTTTCACCCTTTTTCACCCTTTTTCACTACTTAACTTAATAAAAAAAACAACGTCGTGGCCCCCTCGGAGTTCGATATTATGATCCTGATCTTGATGTTCCAATTTTAAAGAAACCACTTCCAATCCGAAGTAAAGTGTCTCCTGGTTACTTTTCCATCCAAAGGAAGTACTACGTTGATTCTCCCAATTTCAAGGGTAGTTGGTGTATCTGGATGATTCCTCGGTAAAAATTCAATTCCAGCCAATCCAAACCAAGGTACAACTTCTGTCAAGCCAAGGTACAATAATTACCATCCAAGCCGAGGTGTAATTGTAATCCAAGCCAAGGTACGATTATCATCCAAGCCAAGGTACGATTAGCATCCAAGCCAAGGTGCTATTGGGGAAAACGAACAAAGGAATTATAATACGAAAAACTTTTACAACTCCTTCTCGGGTTTCTGAACTTAAATCTACAACTAATCAATCACAAAATATATCACAAATTGAACCTGAGAAGGAGTTTCGTTCAGAATATCAAACAACTTCCACCAAATTTACCAAATCTGAGATCGCTTCCACAAAATGGATGACACTGAAAAAACTATGATCTTTAAAATTCAATTTTCTCCCCTGGTGAGGACTCTGACCTATAATGATATCAAATTAAGCACTTACCGAGAATTTCAGCACAATTCTCGCCGATAATTCAACTCGTAAATCCAACGATAAAAATGCTGTTATATTGAAATCTTCCGGAATCGCAAGAAGAACAGCAGAACTTTCCAGCCTTTTCACGACACATGAAAACGCGGGCGCTCCGGTTTCACGCGCAGGATCCCGGTAGTTGTTCGACGCGTAATTCAGGATACGATCAAAACAGAGGCGGATCGTCCGCTTGATTTATCCATAGACGTGCTATATCGTTGCAACCTATGAAACGAAACACGGAAATCAGCCTCTCCCCACCAGTGAATATTTGAAGCGTGAAATCATATGCCACCATTCACTCGATATTAAATCAAGAACGAGTCCCGCAGAGCTCAGACAGTATCTCCTCAATGGCCATGAACGCTGTTTAGCGTTTTCAAAAGAGAAGATACTGTCTGAGCTCTGCGGGACTCGTTCTTGATTTAATATCGAGTGAATGGTGGCATATGATTTCACGCTTCAAATATTCACTGGTGGGGAGAGGCTGATTTCCGTGTTTCGTTTCATAGGTGGCGTGGGCGATTATAATGATCGACCAAGCCGGCTCTGAAAGGCTTAACCCGGGTCAGTTTAGTTGAATTTGTTGGGAAAGCTACAGGGTACTGATGAAGGCCAAGAAGCCAGAAACGCGTCTGCTCTTGCTTTCTCGGCAGATCAATGAACCCCCTGGGGTTTATTTGATTTGTGAAATATATGCATAAGTATATTTATTATACGAAGCCATTCATGAAGGACCCGATTAGCAGGAACGCTCTTAACTTGTTGATTTTTTTACAACGGTATCGCCATTTTTCATTATTATTTTTGAAAACGCTAAACAGCGTTCATGGCCATTGAGAAGATACTGTCTGAGCTCTGCGGGACTCGTTCTTGATTTAATATCGAGTGAATGGTGGCATATGATTTCACGCTTCAAATATTCACTGGTGGGAAGAGGCTGATTTCCGTGTTTCGTTTCATAGGTGGCGTGGGCGATTATAATGATCGACCAAGCCGGCTCTGAAAGGCTTAACCTGGGTCAGTTTAGTTGAAGTTGCACAGTCTATGCGCCTCTGATGGCCCGATATTTGCAAGCGAGTATTATAATACCTTTTACTACACTGAGAGAAAGGATTATTCATGTTTAACTTATCGACTTGTCAGTTGAATATAAATATTTCATATTTGTGATTAACGTTATTTATTACATGCAAAATCACCCCGCCAAATTTTCAGCTTTAGGAAAAAAATTTCGAATGTTAAATAATTTTTCCAGGTATTTGTTGAATAAGAACAAATTATCTTTGAATACAATAAAGTATTTTTGATGGACTTCCGATTGTTGGTCATAACAATTTCTCATAGTGCTCAGTAATATTGGTTTCTTCTTAATAAATATATCAATACGCAAAAAATATTTGTTTCTCTTGAATCTCGGTATCTTTATAATGAACTTATAGAAAGTAATTAGAAATGGAATGAAATGATAATATACCCAGTAAGATACGCTTGTTTACAGGAACGATATTTCGAAGAACTTTCTAGTCGCATTTTGTCACGTGCACCAAATTGACGAATGAACATTAAAAAAGTATAAAGTGGGAGACTAGACCACCTATCAGGACAGGATCCTCACAACCGCAAATTGGCGCGAACCGCGCGAGTCGTAACTGGTAGTTGGTAGTTCATAGTTCATTTCAGTTCTGGGTTCTGATGCATGCGCATGAGAACTCGTGAACTATGCATAGTTCACGAGTTCACTCACGCTCCTTTGGTGTCGGACGGTACTGATCTGAATCAAGTAAGAATTATTTTATTTTATATTACTTATATAAGTTGAATTATTTTTTAATATCATTCACACATTCCTGATATAACTATCGTAGTGAGTTAATGTTTGGTTTTGTTCAAGATCCTTTTTCTACATAATAAGCACATGGACACTCAAGCAACCACCTTGGATACAATGTCCGCCACAGCCACAAATCCGATAAACATCTTACTAAACAATTGGGGCTTGGAGCATTTATCCGACAAATTTCACGGTAAGCAATTTTTGAGTATTTTGTTTATTTCAATATGTTAATTTTGGCGCCAACATACAATTTCACTCCAAATAACATTCATTTGCTGGTATATAACATGAAACATTTCCATTTAGCATATATTTTAACAACTAATATATGGTTGTTCAGAAGTATCATCAAAATGTCATCATAAATGGATATGATGTTTCCATTTATAAATGCTGATATATATAAAGGTATTTAGTGTGGTGTCTTCTTCAGTTCAAGCAGACACCATTTTGATTGTTCTTGTAGCTGGAGTCAATTTGTTTTGTTAACTACACGGTATGTACTCAAATTATTTTTAAATACATACTACTTATATAACAAAGATGAGGTCATAAAAATGACATGAAATAATTGAATAAGTAAGAACCTACTTATATTTCGAAATATTTTTTATGAATTTGGGTAAATACCTACCTACTTGCTATTTTTGTGTGATAATAATTGATGAACACCTAGACTATAATATCCTATTTAATACAAACTTGCATACCTAGGTTTAAATATATGTATAATATTACACAGTACAGTATGCATACTTAATGAACTGATGCATGGACTGAATTGTTATGTCATTACAATAAAACTTCTAAAGAAATATGTTGTACATTTATGTTTCTTTTATTTACAGAAGAAGGAATTACCCTCGATATATTGAAGGATTTTATTGAAGAAAAACATCTCTTGGAGTCGCTGGTTCCAAGAATTGGTGACCGTTTAAGACTGGTTCAAAAAGCAAAGGATTATTTTCATGCAGGAAAGGAACCAGAATACACAGTGATGTAAGTCAATTAAATGTGTATATAAACAGTGTCCGCCAAAAAGTTTGCTTCGAGAGAAAAGTTTTTTAGCTGTGTTGTATTGCAGAAAAGTATGTATGTATGTATTTTTGTTTTTTGTAAAATGTTTTTTTATGTCTGCAATAAATATTTATGTTCAGTTTCATTTGATATTTTATTCATTTATTCACATCATACCTGAACTCATAAGAACTTTGATAGTATTTATTTATGAGTTTTAACAGGGTTATGAGTTCTGGCCAAAATTAATCATAAAATAAAAATAATATTGGCAAAATATATGTAGCTATAATAGTTTCAGTTTAGATTTTCACTGAAACTATTATAGCTACATATATCTTTTGTCAATAGTATTTTTTTATTTTATGATTAATTTTGACTAAAACTCATAATCCGTCTCTGTTAAACTAGCCACGTCAAAAAAAAAAAATTTGTATACCTTTTCAAAAGTAAAATACAAACTTATCATTTATTTAGGATAAAAAATATTATCATACCTGGAAACATAACAATGTTTTATAGAACTATCTGAGGTACAATATAAACTGATCGTTTGTTCAAAGCAAAGAGAATTATGATGTGACAAAATATATCGATATTATGGAGCAATTTTCGAGTACAATACAAACTCATCATTTATTTCACATTATCATTTATATATTGGGTTTATGCATATATTTATTATACAATATGTGATAAGTTCGACGTAAACAAATATGTTGCTGCTTACAAAGAGATATATGTTATTAGAAAGCTTAACAGTGCTACTCAACAAGATATGATTGTTTAATATACAACAAATCATTTATTCACAGAAGTTTAGCATTTCAAACGTTAGTGTGAAACTTACGTAACTTGGGCCCTATTTAAAGCTGATATTAGTTTGTGATTACCTGATTTTATTAACCACAAATAAACGTTTCTCTCAGTGTATCTATTCAGATCCTCTTAAGATTCTCTTAACGTTGCAAGATTCTCAATACAGATAGTACTGAAGAGTTTAACTGCCAGGGCGTTTCTGATGGCAGGATATTCGAAACATAGTGTTAATAGGCTTGTTTTGGTTCGCAATTCGGACTGTCCTAGAACAGTTCAAAGTAGTCACACAGTCGTTTATTGTAATTGGACTTGCGCGAATGGGCGAAATCTTTCACACGCTTCGTTTGGCCCACTCTTTAGAACCGATTCGGAACTGTCCCTACTGCGATCCAAAACAAGCCTATTATATCTTCTACTATCCATTCAGATCTTTTACGGATCCTTCAACGTGGTGTGATACTCAATAAGGATATTATTGAGAAAGTTTCACTGCTCATGCGTCCGTGCTGACTGGATGTTTGAAACCGAGTTATATTATATCGTTTACTATCCATTCGTATACTTTTAGGGATCTTTAACGTGGCATGATTCTCAATACAGATATTACTGAAAACGTTCCACTGCCAAAGCGCCTGTGATGGCCCCATATTTGAAACCAAGTATTATAATTTACTATCTTTACTGTAATTCACACTCGGTTTTCTCAACGACTAACTTTATTGTGATTTTCACTAAAATACATGCGTATTACCAGACATGCGTATTAAAGAACATTAGTCACAGAATAATGTTCATCTCAGTAAAATATCACAGATAGATGGTCTCTATAATATTTTGCATAAACAACATCCCCTCTCAAAATATTATTCTAGTTCAATTCAGCAATACCTAACAATTTCAAAAATTTATAATGTTTGCATGAATTTAAACCCTTTGTAAATATATCAGCAGGCATATCGGATGTTGGTCTATAAACGATATCAAAAACTCCATCATTGAACATCTCTCTGCAATAATGATATCTAATATCTATATGTTTCGTTTTACAATGGAATGTAGAATTCATTAACAACTTTTGAGCACTCTGATTATCATTATACAATTTAACAATATAAAATCTTCTCGTTATTTCATACTGCAAATTTCTCAAATAGATTAATTCTTTACTAGATTCCGATATAGCAACATATTCAGATTCTGTACTAGATAATGTCGCATTTTTTTGCTTTCTACTACACCATGAAATTAATGAACCAGATAACATGAAACAATAACCTGTATAAGATCGTCTATCAAAATCATTTGCCCAATCGGCATCAACATAGCCTTCTATCATTAAATTTCCATCCTTTACATATTTTAATCCTAAATTTTTGGTAGTTCTCAGATATCTCAAAATTCTCTTTGCATAAGCAAAATGTTCATCATTATGAGAACTGTTAAATTGACTCAAATAAGAAACTGAATACATTATATCTGGTCTCGTCTGTGTTTCTTTTATATATTTAATAAAAGACTTTTGTTTCTTGACACTTTATTCTTCGACTCTCCACATACGACCGCTTCACATACGACATTTACCAGGCATGTCTTTCCTGGTCAAATGTCACCATACATATTATATGCTACGTTCGGTCAGCTGTGACATTAGCAGCTGCGTTCCGTAACATCTCCCTTTTTCCCCAATGCTAATCTAAATCCCATATCCTATACTAGTATTTCAATATACAATATTATACAAATTTTAAACTTATCTAAAATAATTATTTACAAAAAAGAAATATTTAAGTTGTCATTGAGCTCAATAGGCTCTCCAAATCTTACAGGTTTCTTTATTGTTCTTCCGGACCTTGTCTGTTGAATATCTTCCACATTATGATTTAAGTTTGAATTAACTGATGGTATTAATTCGTCATTGAATGGTGGAAAGAAGATCAATGATTTCAAAGCATCAACTTTATCATCCATCTGTGATACAGAAGGCAAAGTTTCCGAATTTTCTATTGAACTTTTGTTTGACCGAACATGCTTTCTATTGCGACGATATTTCCTTCCCTGATTATCAACTATTAAGTAAGACCTTTTACCAAAATATTTTTCGATTGTACCTGGTAACCACTGACCAGAAACATCCTTTTTGAAATAGACTTTTTCCCCTTCATAGAGATTATGCAAATTATTTTTTCTACACTTATAATGTTTTCTCATCCTTTGGATATTATTTGACATACCTGTTTTGTATTCATTAAATTTTACTATTCTGGGCTTCAATTTTTCCTCGGTGACAGGTAATATGCACCGAAGCTGTCGTGACATTAGTAATTGCGCAGGAGAGGGAAGATTCTCTTTGGGCGTATTTCTATACTGTAAAAGAGCAAGATAAGGATCTGAATTTGTTTCTGAACATTTTCTCAAAATATTTTTTATGATTTTTACTGAACTTTCGGCTTGACCATTAGATTGAGGATAGTTTGGACTTGACGTAATGTGTTCTATTTCCCACTTATAAATAAAATTTTTGAACTGAATTGAATTAAAAGGAGGACCATTATCACTTACTAATTGCTGTGGTATGCCATGTCTAGCAAAAATCGATTTTAAATGTAAAATAACATTTTCTGCGTTATAAGTGGACTTCATCTCAGACATCTCAATAAATTTTGAAAAATAATCAGTGACTATTAAATAATTGGATTTATCAAAATATAGGAAATCAACGCCCACTCTTTGCCATGGTACCCTACAAATTGAATATGGCTGAAGTGGTTCCCTTTCATTATTAGGCTTGAATTTTGCACAGATTTGACAGTTATCGACTATATTTTTTATATCACTATTGATGTTTGGCCAGTATGCTATTGACTTTAAAAGATTTCTACATTTATTTATCCCCATATGACCCAAATGTGCTTTACTTAACATTTCAGACCTAAGACATCTTGGAATTATTAATTTATCACCAAAAAATACTAAATCCCTGACTGAATATATCTGTGACTGTAAATTAAAATAGGGTTTGACAATATCTTTGACCTTATCTTTATGATTTGGCCAACCTTCCGAATAATATTTCCTTAAAAGAACTAATTCAATGTCATTTTGGCTAGCAAGCTCAATTTTCTTTAACTGCTCCGGACTTACTGATAAATTAGAAACAATCATTTTGACATGCATATTGATTTCATTCTCGTATTTAGTAACTTCTGTATCAGGTAAAGGCGCTCTAGAGAGTGGATCTGGTATAAACATTAATTTACCTGGCACATACTCTACATCAATATCATACATTTGAAGAGACATCATCATTCTCTGTAATCTAGGAGGGACTTCATTGAGTGGTTTCTTAAATAGAGATACTAATGGACGATGATCGGTATGGACTAATGCTTTACGACCATATATATATTGATGAAATTTTTGACAACCGTATAAAATTGCGTAAAGCTCTTTTTCTATTTGAGCATATCGTTTCTGTGTTTCCGTTAGACTCTTAGAACCGTATGCAATAGGTTTCTTTTCATGTAAGATTACTGCACCAACTGCTGATTGTGATGCATCAACAGCTAAAGCTATTTTCCTACTTATATCAAAATTGGCAAGAACTGGAGTTGAACTTATGCATTCTTTTAAATTTTTGAATGCTTCATTATGGTTTTCATCCCATTGCCAGCAAGAATTCCTTTTCAATAATGTTCTTAAGATGCTGGTTTTTTCTGACAAATTTTCTATAAATGGAGACAAATAATTTAGAATTCCCAAAAATCGTTGGAGTTCTTTTACACTTTTAGGAATTGGTATTTCTCTGATCGCTTTTATTTTATTATAGTCTACTTTTATACCCTCTGATGAAAATTCATGACCCAAAAAAATGACACTATTTAGACCAAATTTACATTTTTCTCTATTTAACTTTAAATTTACTTCTTTCATTTTTTCCAGAACTCTCATTAAATTATTATTGTGCTCTTCTTCATTTCTTCCATAAACAAGAATATCATCAATGAAAATCAATACTCCAGGCATATGAGCAAATAAGTCAACCATTTCTCTATAAAAAATTTCAGAGGCGCATGACAATCCATAAGGCAATCTTAAAAATTTATAGCGACCAAAGCAAGTTTGAAAGCATGTTAGGTCAGTACTTGGTTCATCCAACTTTAGCATCCAGAAACCTGAATACGCATCTAAATGTGAGAAAATTGTAGCATTTTTTAGTTTATACCTAATTTCATCAATATTAGGTAAGGGATAATGTGATCTCATTATTGCTGTATTCAAACTTCTGGGATCCAAACAAATACGAAGTGTATTATTAGGCTTTCTTACCAACACAATAGAATTCACCCATTTTGTCGGCTTTGTTACGTTCTGTACCACCCCTAATTTTTCCATCCCTTCTAATTCCTCTTTCAATTGTAGTCTGAGATTGAAAGGAATTTTCCGTGGCGCATCCACCTTTGGTAGAACATGTGGGTTTACTGTGATTGTGCATACATGTGGAAGACATCCAAGACCTTCGAATAAATGGTTATGCATAATTAATAATTTGTTTAAATCTGTTTTGGAAGAACTCTGAACTCTATGGACCCTTTTAATTAAATTGAGTTGTTTGCAAGTTGGCAAACCAATAATAGGAGAACATTCTATGTCCACAATAATAAATTGTAACGTTACTTCTTCATTTTCAAATTTACAATTTAAATCGGACTTTCCCAACACTGGAATTTTCTGTTTGCCTAAACCACTTATATTAATACCTTCAATATTTGAAATTTTATGTTCCAAGTTTAATTCTTTTAGTGTATGTATCGACATTATATCAAGATCGGCTCCGGTATCTAACAAAAAATCCACATATTTATTATTTACTTTGAATGTAATAAACCAATGTTCCTGATTAGACTTTTCTTTAGTTAAAGCTCCAATAAAATGCATTTGATTATTGTCTTTAGACACTGTGACTGAATTTATTGACTTATCTTGTGAATGACTCGACTTATTTTTATTACGACAACATTTTTCAAAATGGTTATATAGATTACAAAACCTACACTTTACTCCCTTTGCTGGGCACTTGTAGCGGTGAACTTGTCCACATCTTCCACAATTATGAGGAGACTTGCTTCTTTTTCCTTTATTTTGCCTATCTTGTGAGAAGCTTCGATGCCGATTTGAATTGGTTCCAAATGTTGAATGTGGTTTGACAGACTGTTTCGAATAATTTGAGGAACTTCTGAGTACTTCATGTTCATCTGGATTTAGCAGGATTGCATTTTCATGTGATAAAACCATAGATCTTGCAATTGAGAGTGATTTTTCCAAGTCAACATCTTCTTGTAGAAGTCTTTCACGGATTTTTGAGTAACGACCATGCAGATTTGTAACAAATATATCTTTTAACAAAGACTCTTGCAAATCATCCAACTCACATTCCAAACTTAAATTCGTTAAATCGGTTATGAAACTGTCTATATTTTCGGTTGCACCTTGTCTCCTGGTGAAAAATTTATATCTATTTATTGTCAAATTTCGCTTTGGAACAAAGTAGTTCGTGAAAAGTTTAATGACTTCTTCTTGTGAAATTGTATCCATGCTAACATTGAAAGAATTAAAAATTTCGAGACCCTGGGGCCCAACATTATGTAGCAATATAGCAACTCGCCTTTGTTCGGATTCCTTTTCTAGATTTGTTGCCAGCATATAAATTTTATATCGCTGCAACCATGATTCCCAGGTTTTCTTGATATTTTTGTTATCTTCTATTACCAAATGTTGAAGTGACGATGACATGGCTGATGTAGAACGTGGTTTTGGGACCTCTTCTGCTTTTTCTTTTTCCACATTCATCTTGTGAATGTTCTCAATTTATCCACTTAATTGTTTCTCACTGCTCGTGTTTAACCTTGTTCAGTGAAGAATTGACGGTATTTTTAGATTTTTACACCTGACACCATGTTTCTTTTATATATTTAATAAAAGACTTTTGTTTCTTGACACTTTATTCTTCGACTCTCCACATACGACCGCTTCACATACGACATTTACCAGGCATGTCTTTCCTGGTCAAATGTCACCATACATATTATATGCTACGTTCGGTCAGCTGTGACATTAGCAGCTGCGTTCCGTAACAGTCTGGACCGCCAAATACATCAAACCACCAATCAATTGTTGGAATCGGTTTTTACCCTTTTGATCAATACCTTTTTCAAGTTTCAACTTCATTTCAATTGGAGTATTAACAGTTTTACAATTTTTCATGTCAAACCTATACAATAATTCATCAATATATTTTTCTTGGTCCAAAGTTATGAAGTTATTTTTATCATCAATTCGAACTCTCATACCTAAACATTGTTTTACTATTCCTAAATCCCTTATTTTAAAATTCCTACTCATTAAATCTTTCAGATATTCTGTTTCTTCAGCATTATTAGAAAAAACAAAAAAATCATCTACATACACTGCAACTATAATTTTCAGATTATTCTTAATTTTTGAATATAAACAAGGCTCCAACTTTGATTTTTCATACTCATTGGTTAAAAGACATTCATCAACTTTCTTATGCCAAGACCAAGAAGCCTGTTTAAGCCCATATATGGCTTTCTTTAACTTAAGTACTTTATTCTGATTATCAGAATTCAGAGTAAATCCATTTGGTTTTTGCATATAAATAGTTTCCTCTAAATCTCCATTTAAGAAAGCAGTTGTAACATCAAGATGAGTGATTTTTAAATCAAATTGAACAGATAATGCAAACAACAACCTTAAAGTACTATGTCTAACAACTGGTGAAAATGTTTCCTGGTAGTCCACTCCGTATTTCTGCGAATAACCCTTCGCAACCAATCGCGCACGATAACGCACTTTGTTTTCACTATCAATTTTCCTTTTTAGCACCCACCTGCAATTCACCAACGTTCCATCAACTGGAGTGTCCACAATCTCCCATGCATCATTCTCTGCAAAACTCTCTAGCTCCTTGTGAACCGCTTGTTCCCAATGTTCCCGTTCTGGCCCTTGAAGTGCTTCTTCAATGGTGATCTCATTTACTTCTTCCAAGCATAAATTTGTAAAACCATATCTTTCGGGGGGTTTTCTCTCTCGAATTGGTAAAGCTTTCCTTGTACTTGAATCTTCATCGTTGTCAGTCGAAATTTTCTCTTCAATCATTTCAGCTTCTGCTCCGTCGAGTTCTTGATTAATTCTTGAATCCGCAATATCATCTTCCATCAATGGTCCCCTCTTAATCTCTTCTCTCTTTTCTACCTCAATAAGACTCTCTGAATTATTAGTATTCTCTATAATGACGACGTCTCTACTGGTCGTTATTGATTGTGAACCTGGGCTGTATATTCTATATCCCTTAACATCTTCTGAAAAACCTACAAGAACACATTTATTAGATTTTCTATCCCACTTACGCCTTTTTTCTCTGGGTACGTGTGCCATCACAGTACTTCCGAATAGCCTGACGTGGCTCAAATCTGGTTTGGTACCTGTCCAAAGCTCATATCGAGTACGATAGATCAAATTTGCTTTGACTGTCCTATTCAACAAGTAAACAGCAGTATTCACTGCTTCCGCCCAAAATTTCTTATCCAGCCTGGCTTCATGTAGGAGACATCTGGCCTTCTCTACTATTGCCCTGTTCATTCTCTCGCTCAATCCATTTTGCTCAGGTGTGTAAGGATTTGTCTTCTGATGTATAATACCCATCTTCTTCAAGTAATCTTCAAATTCAAAATTGCAATATTCTCTGCCATTGTCACTTCTCAATATCTTGATTCTTCTATTCAGCATATTTTCAACTCTCTGTTTGTATTCTAGAAAATATTTCAGGACTTCATTTTTATTCTTCAGAAAATAAACAGTTATCATACGGCTGAAATCGTCAACAAATATCAAAAAATATTTCGAACCACCAAGAGAAATGTTCTCCATTGGCCCACATAAATCTGTATGAATTATATGTAAAGTCTCATTAGTTCTATTACCTTCATGTGGAAATGGTAACCTACTCTGTTTTCCCTCACAACAAACAGTACAATTCATCTTGTTTATCTCTGGCCTCTTCTTCAACTCTATTCCATCTACAGCATTCTCCATTTTATTCAAATAAAGATTGTTTATATGTCCCAATCTTCTATGCCAAATTTCTGAGTCCATAACTGTAGCAATTAAATTATTAGGAACATTCAACTTGTAAACTCCATTAATGACTGTAGCAGTAGCAACAAGTATATTTTTCTTGTTGTAGATTTCACAACCATTCTGAGTGAAGTTGACTTTGTTACCTTTTCGAATGAGTTGACTTACTGAAAGTAGGTTTGTTGTCAAACTGGGAACACACCAAACATCCTCAATTATAACCTCATATTCACATTGATCAGTAACGGTAAATATTTTTACATTTCCAGAACATAAAACTGGCATTTTGTTCTGATCAGCAACAATGATTTCTTTTGAGCAATTGTAATCTGGATCTATAATCCAATCTTTATGGGCTGTCATATGTGAACTTGCACCTGAATCGATAATCCAATCAGTTTTATTGAAATTTCCGTCAAAAGACACTGCATTAAATGCATTTGTTTGTTTTCTCTCGTCATTCCTTCTATTTGGGATCTGAATCTGCTTTCTGCACTGATTCCGGTAATGACCAATCTGTTTACAATTGTAACATTTAATAGTCTTGACATAACTGACATTTGACTTCTGAGTTTGCGCATTCAAGTTTCCAGTGTTACCACTTGTATTACTGCCATTTTTCCTAACCATAAATTTGTCAAAATTTCTACGTTGATGACTTTGCGTATGCGTACTGATCAACGCACTGTCAACGTAATTTTTCTCTGGTTCCATGTCAATCAATTTTGACTTAATGGCGTCGGTCGATATCACGATTCCAGAATTTTCTATCGCCATCAGCATCGGAGCATACTTTTCACTCAATCCAGCCAACATAAACGATCCAATCCACTCATCACTAATATTGAATCCAGTACTCGCCAATTTTTGTCCTGCTTCAACAATCTGAGTAACATACGACGTCATCGATGAACAATCGTCGAGACGAATGGAGATGAGGTTTCTCAATAAGCTTATTCGTCTTGTGAATCCTGAATCATCAAAGATAGCCTTTAATTTATCCCATAACTCCTTCGTTGTCCTGACTTCCCTGATGTGTACGTATAGAGATGGATCTATTGTTAAAATAAGTTTAGCTCGGGTCTTAGCATTTTCAACATCTGCGGCTCCATCAACTGATGTTGGCTCTTGTTTAATAAAATCGAGCTTTCCATCCAGCACTAAGAAATTCTCCGCGGCGAAACACCATTCACTGTAGTTCTCGCGACCCTTTAACTTTGGTACGTTAACTAAAAAGTTTGAACTCGTGGCCATTTTACCAACTAAATTAATCGTCCTTTTTCGAAGCAATCACACAAAATAAATTATTCAAACTGAATATTAGTCTATAAAGTCCTATCTTAAACACAACTTTCAATCTATTTTTCACTTCAAAGGAAAAAACACACTTTCTGGAAAATATCTAAACGCGATGTCTGGGTCCATAACCTGTAATTCAAACTCGGTTTTCTCAACGACTAACTTTATTGTGATTTTCACTAAAATACATGCGTATTAAAGAACATTAGTCACAGAATAATGTTCACCTCAGTAAAATATCACAAATAGATGGTCTCTATAATATTTTGCATAAACAACATTTACTATCTATTCAGATTCTTTTAAGGGATTTTCAACGTGGTGTGATTCTCAATGAAGATATTACTGAAAAAACTTCCACTGCCAATGCGTCCCTCATGGCCTGATCATTGAAAGCAAGTTTTATAATATCTTCAACTATATACTCAGATCCTTTTGAGGTTCTTTCAACGTGGCACTATTTTCAGTACAATGCCAATGCGTCCCTGATGGCCTGATCTTTGAAACCGAGTCTTATCATATCGTTTATATCCATTCAGATACTTTTTGGGATCTTTCAACGAGGCATGATTCTCAATACAGATATTACTGAAAAAGTTGCACAACCAATGCGCCTCTGATGGCCCGATATTTGCAATCGAGTATTATAATACCTTGTACTATCTATTCAGATCCTCTTAAGGTTCTCTTAACGTTGAAAGATTCTCAATACAGATAGTACTGAAGATTTAAACTGCCAGGGCGTTTCTGATGGCAGGATATTCGAAACATAGTATTATTATATCTTCTACTATCCATTCAGATCCTTTTACGTATTTTTCAACGTAGTGTGATTCTCAATAAAGATATTACTGAGAAAGTTCCACTGATCACGCGTTTCTGCTGACTGGATGTTTGAAACTGTATATTATTATATCGTTTACTATCCACTCAGATACTTTTAGGGTTCCTCCAACGCGGCATGATTCTCGATACAGATATTACTGAAAAAGTCCCACTGCCAAAGCGCCTCTGATGGCCCCATATTTGAAACCGAGTATTATAATACCTTTTACTATCTATTCAGATACTTTTAAGGATCTTTCAACGTGGTGTGATTCTCAATGAAAATTTTACTGAAAATATTCTTCGGTTATCGTCCATTCTGTAGAAAATGAAATAAAATATTGGGAGTTTTGGACTGATTTATTTATTGTTCTTAAAGCAACACCGACGTTTCGGAACGGATTGTTCCTTTTTCAAGGCTAAAATTAAAAATTATACACATTAAAATTACAAAGATGACATCAAAGAGTTAAATTACAAACCTAGTTTCTAAACAATATCGTCAATTTATTCAGAAAGTATAACATTTATCAAAGAAATCTGTGTTGTTTATTTACCGATGCAAATATGTGACATGCAACTGACAATCACGTCGCGTTCATCTGTTGTCTGAATTGGCTCGAACTGACATGGACGCTTCTATATTGCAATTAACCAGTATTTTTCAAAAAAACCCGGGAACAACCCATAAAACAACGGAAACGATACAAACGTATATATAGGAAGTCAGTATAATGTAGAACGAGACAAGTCAACAAATGCATAATATCACTGAAAGAAGAAAACTACATAACAGAGGCTGAGTACAAACACTTAATTAGACATAATAGTATAACACCAAAACTATATTGCCTACGGAAAGTGCACAAGAGTACCCTCAGTTTAAGACCCATTGTCAGCTGCATTAAGTCCCCAACTTATAACATAGGCAAATACCTGCATGAAGTTTTAACGTCAACACTGTCTGGTCCGATTTTCAATCTACATAGTTCTTTCTCATTAGTCTCAATTCTAGGTTATATAAAAGTCCCACCAGGTTTCGTTCTCATATCACTGGATGTTGTATCACTCCCAAAAAAACTAGTCTTCACCATCATCGATAAGAGATGGAACTTTATAAGCTGCTACACAAATTTAAGTAAAAGAAAATTCCTAGAACTTGTCAGCCTGTGCTTTGATGGTGGATATTTCGTCCATGAAACACAATTTTACAAACAACTTGACAGCACCGCCATGGGTTTTCCATCCAGCCAAACATTTGCCAACCTAGTAATGAATGAAGTATTTCACTATGCATTGCATATATTCGATTTTGACACACCTCTTCTCAAACTCTATATTGATGACACTCTGATGTTAGTTACATCAGACAAAATACAACATACGCAGACGGTTTTCAACTCGTATCATCCGAAAATTCAGTTCACTCTTGAAGAAGAAGAGAACCAATGCATCCCTTTTCTAGATTTGCTGATATTTAGAGAAGGATCAAGTCTAATAACTGATTGGTATACCAAGCCAATAAGCGTCAACAGATGTATTAATTTTTATAGCAATCATAGCATGCAACAAAAAAACAACATCATGAGCAACCTCATTGGGAGATCATTAAATCTCAGTAACAAAAAATTCCATAATGCCAATCTAGAAAAAGTAAGATATATTCTGAAACAAAATAACTATCCCATATTCATTATTAATAGAATGATAAAAAAACATACCGTAAATATCCCAACCTATGTCTGCAACACCCCTAATGATACTACCTCGTATTTCAAATTTCCATACCTACCCAGCCTTTCCCACCGTGTGGACAGATTGTTCAGTAGTTTGAAGTGTAGATGCGCCTATTATAACTTAGTTACCACCAAACAATTTTTCACCAAACTCAAGGAGAGAACACCTTACATCTTCGAATCGGAACTAATTTGTAAAATACCATATCAAGGCTGTAACAAATGCTATATAGGCCAAACAAAACAGTATCTGAATGAAAGAATAAAACAACACAAGAAAGACTGCGAAAATATAGCTGACTACAATAAGACCGCCCTCACACTACATCAAATGACCACAGGCCATAAGTTTGATTTTGAAAATGCGAAGATTTTGGATAGAGAACAATACGGGTATAGAAGAAACATAAGCGAAATGATACAAATTAAACAAAATAACACAGTCAACCATCGAGAGGACGTACAGCACCTCCCCTAATAACACACTTTGTTCCCGGAACATCCCATTCATGTTCCATACGTGTCGCAATGTCCCGGCCTCCTATGGAATATCCCCGGAACGTCCCACTCGGAATGTTCCCGGAACGTCCCAATTGGAATGCTCCCGGAACGTCCCACTTGGAATGTTCCGCTTAGAATGTTCCCGGAACATATTATTTTGACACATATTGTCGTTTAAAAATCCGAAATCAGACAAAATATATATATTATTGATTATTGAATTTTCTTGTGCTTCTTTGATTCATATTTTTACTAGACAAAACAACATGCTAATAAACTTACGAAAATCTTGCACAAAAATCTATCTATATATTTATATATATATTAAAGAAAATAGGATAATGCGGATAAGTGTATTTAAATGGAAAAGTACCAGCAGAATTATTTTCTCTGCTTCTTTTGCGGAATCACCCGTTATACTTTTCCATTTTTATATATATATATATAAAATATACTCATTTATGGTTTAATTCACTCAAAAATATTTAGTCTGTAAAAGTTTGGTGATATTTCATTTTTTACTCATTCATACTGGACCATATCCATAGCCTGAGCAGGATTTGGTAACAAAGTGAGATCTTCTCGTACTGGATCACCGAGGCCAGCAAACATTTTTGTCCATTTGTCTTTTCATAGAAAAGAGTTTCTCAAATTCTATGTTTTGAACCAATATGTCACCATTGTCATCTATTCTTTGTTTGTTTTGTACCTGATTTATATAGGTAAGTAACAAATATTATTCTCAGTTCTCAGTATTTATACAGAAATAAAAGATGTATTTTATTTTTATGGTTAGGAATTAAGACGTCAAAGCTTAGATCTAAGTGTGTGTACAAAAGCTCTTTATTTTTCATTTACGTGCCTGTATATTTCTTAGTATGCCAAATAGTTGTTTTGGTTTTAGTTACTCCTGGAATGATGTCCACCACAAGTGAAAATTTTTCAAAAGGAAAATTACTTTATGAACGGTTTAAACGCCAGAAAACACACGCTTCTCAAGAAGCACCAATATATTCTTCCCCCGTTGGAGAACCTTCATCTTCATATGTTTTTCAAGTATTATCAACATCTGCTTCCATTACTTCTCAGGATGCATCGTTATAAGCTTTCCTCACTACTCCTCTAGAGGATTCACCTATTCTTCACAGTGACAGTGAATCGGACAATGAAACTGTGGAAAATCATACCAATAGAGAATTATATATTGCAATAGATAGAAACCGTGGAGAATCTTCTTCTCAACCAACTCTTTCGGAACAATTGTCAAAGCCATCCTACTAAATTCAACAGGGCACGTAATTAACCCACCTAATTATATTAAATTATTATATATTTGTCATCCACATAAAAAATGACTTATGGATATATAAAGGTCATTGGATTCAGACAATATTAATGTTCACTCCACATTCATTAAAAAGTTAATTATTTTGGCCATTTTAGGGGACTATGCACTAGCCAGAGCAAAAGCGAAGAAAGCCGAGTTTACCAGCGATTTAAATACTGACACAGAAGGCCAAAGAAGGATAATAAAGAGATTGTTTTCTTCATCTGATTCATCTGGTTCTGAAAATGACATCTCCAATTAAAAGAAGAAGAACAAAAGATTGCATTCCCTTCCACCACCCCCTCAAATGAATTTATATACCCTCTTGAGGGAAGAAGAGATTTGCATTGGTAATTATATTAATTTTAGTTTACCTGGTATTATTTGATTTTAAGATCAGAAAATAAAATAGTAAGTATATTTAGGGATTTTTTTTAAATTGAAACAAACAATTTTATTGATGCAAATGCCTGATAAAATTATTCGTCAATAATTGATCCCCTGATTTTAAACCCACAATTAGTATGAATATTATATGTTATGGAGATAATGTAAATTGCAAAATTTGTTTTAGGTCTGGAAAATACTCCCAGACGAACTTTAAGTTTTAGGAGTTCTCCGGGTTCTTCGTCAGTACAAGCTTATAGTGCCCCAGACACTCCCTCGATAGCAAGATCTTCAAACACGACCATATTTTAAGGTTACCTTATGTAAATCTAACCTAGTTTTGGAAATGTATGGAAGGAACTGTCGGTTCTATTATTGTACATGAAAAGGTCAATATAGACTAGAGCTAGACCAATTTATAAGGTTATAAGGCAAAAGTTTTAGTTTTCCCTGGTTGTGAAGTTCATATATCAATTAGAAATTTATATAATATAATTGGATTGCTATTTCCTAATAAATTAATAAGCTGTTCAGTTTTCTTTGTTGAGATAGTAATGCTTCTTGTATTTACTCTGGAAATTTCTTCCACTAAGATAATATTTGTATTTTAGGTTCTACTACGGCATGCAATAATCTGTGCGGTGTTTGCTGCAGAAAAAAACCGGATAGCAAATCAAATTACGTAATGACATCATTACTGGTGGAACTTAATGGAAAAGTCGATCACCTATTGAAGAGCCATGTGAGCAGGGGAGAACCAGTTGAGGAAATAGGCATTTTGGCAAAGGCCAATATAGAGTTCCCTATTGGAAACAAAATAATTCTAGATGAATTTAATGTATTTTTAGAAGAACAGGAAAATTACTCTGGCATGGTAATTTTCATGATTTTTTTAATTGTTCTCTATAGTTGTTCAGTTATAGTCAAATCTAATATGACATCATTCGAATTGCAGAAATAGTTAAATATGTCAAAAACTCTATTTTTGCTAGTTTTCATGAGACCCTGTGACATATCATTGATCCTTTTTTTTATAGGTAAAATATTTCTCCATAATCGGAGGAAACAACTTGACAGAATTTGTAAAAAGATACTTGGCTCCGATAATACGGGATGATTTAGCCATGCAGTTCACGTATTTAGGCAGAAGTGGCAAATATAACTTTGGAGCTTCGAACTTGTCGAAAGCAATTGTTGGTAAGTTTGGTTTAATTTCGAATTCAATTATATTAATTGTACTATACGATGAATATCAATGGTACAACTATAAGAAAGCAAACTACTTCTGACATGCCTCTAGCTCGATGGTACCTCGCTGTTTATTAATAAATATGTATATATTCTTTTATATCCCTGTTAGTGTTTACTAATAAATTACTCTCCATTTAGATGCATCAGAGAAAACAAACTTAATAACAAATAGGAAAGAAACAGAAATTTCTATCGGAGGGTGGCTGAGGAGAGCTCCAGAAAGGAAAAGGAGATCCAGCGTGGTATGATTCTGGAGGCTGTATGAAAAATATTTTGGATTTTATTATACTTTGTATCCTTTCAGTTTATGGCTCTATTAAAAATACATTTATGTATATGCATTATTTTATTATATCATTCTGCCAACCACCCCCAACCTACCCAAAACAATCCCCACCCTCCACCCCGCAATCCAATCCAATACCCCCTCCCCCGACCTACAAAAAACCAGCCCCCCCTCCCTTTCTTAATGTCCCCGGGCTATTCCGAGAATGTCCATTGGTGCCTGAAACGTGTTCCGTCAAAATGTTCCCGGAACATTATCGAAACGCTCTTACGAACTGTCACGGGGATGCCCCTGGAATATTCCGCGAACATCCTCGGATGTTCCGGGAATGTCCCGATGGGACATTCGCGGAATGTGCGATTTGCCCATATGGGCTTTACCGGGAATGTTCCCGGAGTGTCCCGGGATGTTTTGCGACATTCCCGGAACATATCTTCTGTCGCAGATGGATATTCCGGGAACATTTTGGGAATACACTTGTGCTATTAGGGTCAGTATCATTTACAACAACTTGATTAACGGTTGATCGGTAAAAGGAAATACTTTGAGAGGAGAAGACAATAATTACCATGGTCCCAGATCTATTTCGTTCTACATTATACTGACTTCCTATATATACGTTTGTATCGTTTCCGTTGTTTTATGGGTTGTTCCCGGGTTTTTTCAAAAATACTGGTTAATTGCAATATAGCGTCCATGTCAGTTCGAGCCAATTCAGACAACAGATGAACGCGACGTGATTGTCAGTCGCCCTAATTCCATGTCAACACAGATTTCTTTGATAAATATTAAACTTTCTGAATAAATTGACGATATTGTTTAGAAACTAGGTTTGTAATTTAACTCTTTGATGTCATCTTTGTAATTTTAATGTGTATAATTTTTAATTTTAGCCTTGAAAAAGGAAAAATCCGTTCCGAAACGTCGGGCGTTGTTTTAAGAACAATAAATAAATCAGTCCAAAACTCCCAATATTTTATTTCATTTAATTACTGAAAATGTTCTACTGCCAATGCGTCCCTAATGGCCTGATCTTTGAAACCGAGTATTATAATATCTTTAACTATCTATTCAGATCCTTTTGCGGTTCTTTCAACGTGGTGTGATTCTCAATGAATATATTACTGAAAAACTTCCACTGCCAATGCGTCCCATATGCCTTGATCTTTGAAACCGAGCTTTGTTGAATCATTTACTATCCATTTAGATACTTCTAGGTTTCTTTCAACGTCGCATGATTCTCAATACAGATATTACTGAAAAAGCTCCACTGATGGCCCGATATTTGAAAACGAAAATTATAATAAAATTATATATAAATCTCCTGTCACGATGTTTGTCCGCGATGGATTACTAAACTACTTAACCGATTTTCAATAAAATTGGCACACCGTGAGCAGTCTGGTCCAACTTGAGGGATAGGATAGCTTAGATCTTTAATGATTGCAAATTTAATAAAAATTGTATGATGCAAATTGGCGGAGGAGCCGGTAACATTTCCTGTATGAACAGATGTCGATTCTTTTCGACTGGATTGAGAAAGTAATCAATAGATGGCACTGCTATGGTAAACCGACAAACGTGTCATATACGCTACAATTCAATAGCATGATTACCACCTGTTATTGAGGCTAAAGCATAAATCAAATTCATTTTGTAGTAAACGAAATACCGTGAAATTACATTATTACTACTTTTTTAATTTTTGGTGTTAGCATAGCCAACCGCATGTTACTTAGACCGAAGTGTACCTATATCAAATTCAAATTATAGTGACGATAATACAGTGAAATTATTCCTACTTCTTACTTATTTGTGCTTCATTATTCAAAATATATACATGTAAGTATTATCACATAATTATAATAATTAAGGGGAAATATTCGCAAAACTCGATAATCGGGGAAAAAAAGCGAGATATAAAGTGCCACTTGAGGATATTTTGAAGTTTTAAGAAATTTACGAGAATCTATCCGAAGTTATTACTTCCGTAATTTCAAGTTGTGAAAAACACGTATGGTGTTTAACAACTCCTGTGACTCGGCTGGACGAGGTCGGACTGTGACGCGGAAACCCAGGGTTCGTTTCCCGGGAAGGTAATAGATTAATTTTCGATTTTTTTTCGATATTTGACGGACGGATAACGCTAATTCCGATTTAGATATTACAGCTGATTTTGAGATGTAAAACTGATTTGTGATCATACGCCGCAATGGACATATTAGCAGTACTTGAATATTTTCTGCTCGAAGGTTCACTCAGTTATTCGAATGAATTCTAATACTATACAGGCTGTTCTATTTTATGCCAAGTTAGAGTCATAGTTCACGACGCCATAAATGTACGATTTGACTTGATCGGTTTGGGATAGTACCTATTGTGGGAAATATACATTATTATACCTTATTAATATACTCTTATTGATGAGAAAACAGTACAAAGCTCCCCACACGTCTTCAATAATTTTACAAATATATTTATTTTCATTGTTTTTATTCAACCTCTATTAAACATAATTTTGCACTAATTATTTTAATGTGCTATAATAACATGTTTTTTTTTTTTGGGCGCATGTTCTAGGGGAACATCGTCCTATCATTTCGTCCAAATGTCTGTAATTTTCGAATTTCGAGCTGAAAATTGGCTAATAGACTAATTCGGACTCCCTGATCACGAATCCGGTGTCAGATTTTTGGGTGCCGTCCGGCCGGCCGGCCGGCCTTCTGGCCGTAGGCATGATAACAGGAGCACCGAAGGTCCTATCGACTTCAAACTTTCAGGGTAGGTTTCTGATCAAAATGCGACGGTTAAGTTCGTTAACGGGCAAAATCGGCCGGACGGTTTAGGAGTTATAGACATTTAAAATTTTGATATTTCAGGAACTAAAGAAGATGTTGAATCGAAACTTGGTAGTCAGTTCGAGGATATAAACGCGCAACTTTCGGCAAAATTCTGTTATGATCGAAATGTTGGTAATTTTTAAAAAAATATTTCTTTCAATTTTTTCGAAAAAAAAATTTTTTTTTCGTGAACTATTCATCAGATTGCTA
Source organism: Halyzia sedecimguttata (assembly GCA_937662695.2). Lineage (NCBI taxonomy): Eukaryota > Metazoa > Arthropoda > Insecta > Coleoptera > Coccinellidae > Halyzia > Halyzia sedecimguttata. Next base: position 70,196,571 of record OW569417.2, read on the forward strand.
CAAAAACTTGTACTAACGTCAATTGTAGTATTTTGCAACGTTGTGCAAAATTTTGGCTCTATACGATTCCAATTTCTGGAGATATAAGACAAAATGTGTCAAATTTCCTGGGTCTCTCTCAGTATTTTCATCGATTATTCTATGAACTCTTTGAATTCCACCGAAAACAAATTCAAAGACATAAACATAAAGAATCAAGTCATAGTTTAGACGTCGAAAGAAGGACGATGTTGATCGACTTGAAAAGGTACCTATTTCAAGAAATGATATAATGAAATGCTTAATTTATGGATATAATATTATCTAAGTATTGTTGGGATCGGGCAGTTGGAAAATTTTTCAATAAAAAAATTTGTACCGACGTTAAATCAAGCATTCTACACGAGTGTGCAAAATTTCAGTTCGATACGATCTCAATTCCAGAAGATATTGCTTAAAATTCACATTCCAGCGTGTTTTGACGTTCTATGGTCACAGAAAATCGTCACAAAAATCTATTCACCTCATTTGACGGCTGTTTGTCAAATCAATTAATTCCAATAATTGATGTCAGATTTCCTACATACCAAGTTCAAACACATTTTATTATATGGAAAACACTTATTATGATCACGGTCTACAGGAATTGATACTAAATAGAAGCTAGATGAAGATTATTGTAATGGAAAATTTGTGTTCCAGAATAATATTAAGGTATTCAACATGATACTGCTTTTTTTCTTTACTGGTCAGTACGGGCCACAAGGAAGATGAACATGCGCCCAAAAGCCCCCGTCGTCGGTGCTTTTCAATCTGGTTTTTCTAATATTTAAACGATTAAATCAATATTTTCAGTCAAATGCCACCAAAAAAATTTAACCTCAACAAGGCAAGCACCAGAGAGGCACGACGCAAACGTGTTGAAAGAGCTGATCAGTTGCCAGAACAAGTCGATACAAGAAATACAGCTCAAAAAATTAGGACAGCAGAAGGTCGTGCACAAGAATCTCAAGAACAGCGTAGCGAATAACATAATATTACGAGAACAGCAGTGGCACGAGCACGAAACATACCTACAGTAAGAGCACAAGTAACAATATTGGGAACGGTAAAATAGAACTGCAACCAAATACGCAATGCATCAAACAGCCAGACAATTTTTGTACTGTTCTTCAAGATAAAAATGAATTGATTCAGAGTATTTTTCCGGATATACAGAATAATTACTTGAATCATAACTGGCTCAGTCATCGGGCGATTTTGGCAGCCAAAAATGTTGATGTTGACAAAATTGACTTCCACCTCAATTATGCAACGGTACACGTTTGATCATCAAAAAGATCACCGGAAACATTCTTGAAGCAACCATTTTAACTGGGAAGTTTAAAGGAAAAGTGGTCCTGTTGCCAAAAGTATTCCAATGATACCGTCAGATTCTACCATACCTTTCAAACGGCTACAGTTTCCAATTCTTTTAGCTTTTGATATATCAATAAATAAGTCTCAAGGCCAAACAATGTCCATTTGTGGTTTAGATTTGGAAAATCCGTGTTTTTCTCATGGGCAACTATATATTGCATGTTCACGTGTTTTTTTTTTTTATTATTATTAATAAGGGGTTACGTTGCACCGCGACCTTGAGATCTATTGTGCCCCCCATCAGAGCTGTTCTCACCATTACGCCATCTACAGCTCGCCCTCCAGTTCCAGAGTATAAATGAACCTCAATATCTGGGAAGGCTTCAAGGATATTACGTCTTCACTCCTACAAGTTTCCTGTCCAAAGCATTCCTTTCGCTGACTTGCAATGGCGAGGCATTCTGTAACAAGGTGAAGAGGAGTTTCTTCCTCCTCCCCACAGAATCTGCACTCGTCAGTATCTGATAAACCTATTCTCATCAAATGCTTCCTGAGGCGACAGTGTCCTGTGAGGAAGCCAGTGACCAGGTGTAACTTATTCTTACAGAGATCCAGATACCTTTTGGATCTCACTTCTTTAAAGTTCCTAAGGAACTTTTTGGAATGAACCAAACCTGGAAGATTCCGCCAGAGTGTTTCTCTTTTGGTTTCCTCCTTCTCCAGAAACTCTTTCTTGTAGGTGCATTTTCCACGTGTTGGGAAACCGTCGAATCTTTTTGGGTTAACTAAAGACAGGTTAATCAAAAATATTGTGCACCGATTAGTGCTAAATTAAATTGAAATTGAAAGTATTTATAATTTAAAATAATAAATATTACTGTTAAAGATTTAAGACAATCTGCCTTACCTACCTCATTCATAAGTATAAATGTCATATGTTATTCACTAACAACTTTGTAATATGCTCATTGCTCATACGTTATAAAATTAAATGGAAATAATACATTTAAAAAAATGGGTTCAAGCCCTGTGGACAGGAGTTTTCTGGCGCTCTAGTTCAAACAGACAAATTATATCTACGAAAGTATTAGTTTCTCAGAGTTGGGAATTATATCAATGTATTCTTATGATAGAACTGCATCATAAAGGAAATTCAATTCAAATAATAGTTTATTCATCAAGATTAAATGAGCAATCTGAGAATGAGAACTGCACCATGGAAGAAATCAAATTAAAATAGCTGAAATGAATTTGACTCTCTCTTATAGAACAGGATGACATGTACGAGTATGAACACAGATCATATAATAAAGCTTAGATAGAACAATTATAACATTCTGTGAAAACATAGAAGTACGATTCATTATTGAAATTTCGAAAAATCATATCTCCGAAAGTATTAGCTTGTTGGAGTTGAGAATGATATGAATGGATTTTTATGGTGAAACTGCATCTTAAATGAAAATTGAATTTGAAATTTGTTACTTGAAAAAAAAGTTATTTTTCGTTACTCCGAAACCATCTGGCCTATTTTGCCCAATAACGAACTCAACCGAGATATTAATCTTCCTAACCTACTCTGTGAATTTCAACTGCCTAGCTCATTCCGTTCGAGAGTTATCGTGAAAAAAAAATTTTTTTTTGACACTTCTCATACGTATGAAGGTCATGATTCTACAATTTGATGCTAAATTTCAGATAGATCGAGTGATCGGTTTAGGAAATATTCAAAAAAAATGTGTTTTATTAAAATCGGCCATAACTCCGAAACCGCTTGATAGATTTTGCCCATTAACGAATTTAGCCGAGATATTTACGCTCCAAACCCACCTTGCAGATTTCAATCCTCTAACTCCTTTCGTTCGAGAGTTATCGTGCCTACAGCCAGACGGCCGGCCGGCCGGACAGAATGAATTTCCACCACGGATTCTTGATCAGTGAGTCGAACCAAATCGTTTAAGATCATTTTCATCGAAAAATTCGAAAATTACAGACATTTGAGCAAATTGATAAGCACTCAGTTCCGAGGGACTAGTGCGCCAAAAATTAATTCTTTTGTATTGATTTCTGCTTAATATAAACTGTGAGAAAATTTTAATAAATCGTGTTCAACGTCCTTCCCGTTCAAATCCCAATCCCGTGAATTTGTGTACCAACTTCAACATTTCCGTCTTGGTTCGTAAATAATTTCATTGTACTAAAGGGTTATAGTCGTAGTCTGTCATGGAGGTCACTATATTCTTTTACAAATACCATCCATGTAAAAAGCATGGTGTACCCCGTGACTGATGTTCTCCTACCGTTCCTCTTAGGCTGGTTTTCCTGTCACGCTGACGGTCGGCGCTGACGGTCAGCGCTGATCGGTCAGCTCGGATCCTTTTAGTATCGCGCTGATCACATAGAGAAATAGAAGGATGCTATTGTCTCTGGCTCACTGAATGTGGAGGCTTGTCGGTGCCAGCTAGTCAGCGGCGCCGACGCGCCGGCGCGTACGTGCGCGTATATAGCTCAGCGCTGACGGCCGTCAGCGCCGCGTGACTCGAAAACGCTACCTATAGCTACATACATATTGACCCATCAGCGCCGACCGTCAGCGTGACAGGAAAACCAGCCTTAAATTGTATACTACAATGGAATATAACAATGACTTTAGCCACAGCAACGCGTGGCCGGGTCTGCTAGTGGTATTATAATTTTCGTTTTCAAATATCGGGCCATCAGTGGAGCTTTTTCAGTAATATCTGTATTGAGAATCATGCGACGTTGAAAGAAACCTAAAAGTATCTGAATGGATAGTAAATGATATAACAAAGCTCGGTTTCAAAGATCAAGGCATTGGCAGTGGAAGTTTTTCAGTAATATCTTCATTGAGAATCACACCACGTTGAAAGAACCGCAAAGGATCTGAATAGATAGTAAAAGATATTATAATACTCGGTTTCAAAGATCAGGCCATCAGGGACGCATTGGCAGTAGATTCTTCGGTTATCGTCCATTCTGTAGTTAAATGAAATAAAATATTGGGAGTTTTGGACTGATTTATTTATTGTTCTTAAAACAACGCCGACGTTTCGGAACGGATTGTTCCTTTTTCAAGGCTTAAATTAAAAATTATACAAATTAAAATTACAAAGTTGGCATCAAACAGTTAAATTACAAACCTAGTTCCTAAACAATATCGTCAATTTATTCAGAAAGTTTAACATTTATAAAAGAAATCTGTGTTGTTTATTTACGATGCAAATATGTGACATGGAATTACGGCGACTGACAATCACGTCGCGTTCATCTGTTGTCTGGATTGGCTCGAACTGACATGGACGCTTCTATATTGCAATTAACCAGTATTTTTGAAAAAACCCGGGAACAACCCATAAAACAACGGAAACGATACAAACGTATATATAGGAAGTCAGTATAATGTAGAACGAGTCAAGTCAACAAAAGCATAAAATCACTGAAAGAAGAAAACTACATAACAGAGGCTGAGTACAAACACTTAATTAGACATAATAGTATAACACCAAAACTATATTGCCTACGGAAAGTCCACAAGAATACCCTCAGTTTAAGACCCATTGTCAGCTGCATTAAGTCCCCAACTAATAACATAGGCAAATACCTGCATGAAGTTTTAAAGTCAACACTGTCTAGTTCGATTTTCAATCTACATAGTTCTTTCTGATTAGTCTCAATTCTAGGTGATATAAAAGTCCCACCAGGTTCCGTTCTCATATCACTGGATGTTGTATCACTGTTTACCAACATCCCAAAAAAACTAGTCTTCAACATCATTAATAAGAGATGGAACTTTATAAGCTGCTACACAAATTTAAGTAAAAGAAAATTCCTAGAACTTGTCAGCCTGTGCTTTGATGGTGGATATTTCGTCCATGAAACACAATTTTACAAACAACTTGACGGCGCCGCCTTGGGTTCTCCATCCAGCCAAACATTTGCCAACCTAGTAATGAATGAAGTATTTCACTATGCATTGCATATATTGGATTTTGACACACCTCTTTTCAAACTCTATATTGATGACACTCTGATGTTAGTTCCATCAGACAAAATACAACATACGCAGACTGTTTTCAACTCGTATCATCCGAAAATTCAGTTCACTCTTGAAGAAGAAGAGAACCAATGCATCCCTTTTCTAGATTTGCTGATAATTAGAGAAGGATCAAGTCTTATAACTGATTGGTATACCAAGCCAATAAGCGTCAACAGATGTATTAATTTTTATAGCAATCATAGCATGCAACAAAAAAACATCATGAGCAACCTCATTGGGAGATCATTAAATCTCAGTAACAAAAAATTCCATAATGCCAATCTACAAAAAGTAAGATATATTCTGAAACAAAATAACTATCCCATATACATTATTAATAGAATGATAAACAAAAATTGGTTCAAGCACTGACGTGATGTCAGAAGCTTTTGCGCGTATGTTCTATTGTCCATTCTTCTGTATTGGACACCCTTAATCAAATTTACCATGGTAAATTATGTTGTCCTTTCTCCTGTATTGGACACTCTTAATTCGAATTTACTATGGTAAATTCGAATTGGGTGTCCAATACAGGATAATGGACAACATAATTTACCATGGTAAATTCGATTAAGGGTGTCCAATACAGAAGAATGGACAATAGAACATACGCGCAAAAGCCTCTGACTTCACGTCAGTGCTTGAACCAATTTTTTTTTCGTGATTTTTTTTAAATTTTCTAGGGGTACGATTCTTAAAATTTTTTTCAAATTTTCTAGGGGTACGGTTCTTACAAAATTTTAAACACGTCTTTATGTTGATTTTCTACTACTAGTTACAAAGCGCCATTTCTATCGAATATTTATTTTTTGAGTTATTAAGGAAATAATATTCCAGGTGAGTATAACTCGGAAACCGTTCGACCGATTATGCCCAAAACCGAACTCAATTCTTCCTTTCGGATACGCAACCTACCCTGAAAATTGCAAGTCCCTATCTCCTTTCGTTCGAAAGTTATCGAGGCAACGGTCACCCATCTACTGAACTCACACAAGAATGCTCGAATCTCCAACAATATTTAACCGATCGTATTAAAACTTGAAACTTGGCAGTAGAGTTAGGTTATGAAGGCTCTTGCAAAATTTCAGCAATTTTGAACGAATAGTTACTGATATATAGAATTTTTTTTTTTTTCTATGATTTATTAAAAATTTTCTACAAATGCTATCGTCACCAAATTTTGCAAAAATTTTCGCGTTGGCATTCTACAACTAATAACCATGTTTGAATTCAATCGGTTCAGTATTTTTCGAGTTAATGAGGAACAAATAACCACCAAATTTCAGAAAATTTCAGATGGCTATAACTCTAAAACCGTTTGGCCGATTATGCTCATAAACAAACTGAAATGTGACGTTTTAGTGCACATCCTAACCTGAAAATTTCAAGCCGCTATCTCATCATCTCTCAAGTTATCGTGACAACAAAAATATTTTTTAATAATTTTTTTAAAATTTTCTAGCCATACGATTCGCACAAAATTTCACAAACGTGCTTAGGTTCATATTGTTCAACTACCCACCAAGTTTCAATTCGATCGGATTTATATTGGTTGAAAACAAAATTATTACTCGGAAACCCCTGGGCAGATTATGCCCATTAACAAACTTGTCCGTCGTATTGGGATGCGCCACCCACCCTGAAAATTTCAAGTCGCTGGCTCTTTTCGTTCTCAAGTTATCGTGGCAACGGCCGGCCGGACATAATCAAATTTAACCTCGAATTCTTCATTGGGGAGTCGAACTTAATCGTTTGACACCATTTTTTTCAAAAAATTCGAAAGTTACAGACATTTGGGCAAAACTATAACGCGATGCTCCCCAGAACATACGCGCAAAAACATACCGTAAATACCGCAACCTATGACTGCAACACCCCCAATGATACTACCTCGTATTTCAAATTTCCATACCTACCCAGCCTTTCCCACCGTGTGGACAGATTGTTCAGTAGTTTGAAGTATAGATGCGCCTATTATAACTTAGTTACCACCAAACAATTTTTCACCAAACTCAAGGAGAGAACAACTTACATCTTCGAATCGGAACTAATTTATAAAATACCATGTCAAGGCTGTAACAAATGCTATATAGGCCAAACAAAAAAGTATCTGAATGAAAGAATAAAACAACACAAGAAAGACTGCGAAAATATAGCTGACTACACTAAGACCGCCCTTACACTACATCAAATGACCACAGGCCATAAGTTTGATTTTGAAAATGCGAAGATTTTGGATAGAGAACAATACGGGTATAGAAGAAACATAAGCGAAATGATACAAATTAAACAAAATAACACAGTCAACCACCGAGAGGACGTACAGCACCTCAGTATCATTTACAACAACTTGATTAACGGTTGATCGGTAAAAGGAAATACTTTGAGAGGAGAAGACAATAATTACCATGGTCCCAGATCTATTTCGTTCTACATTATACTGACTTCCTATATATACGTTTGTATCGTTTCCGTTGTTTTATGGGTTGTTCCCGGGTTTTTTCAAAAATACTGGTTAATTGCAATATAGCGTCCATGTCAGTTCGAGCCAATTCAGACAACAGATGAACGCGACGTGATTGTCAGTCGCCCTAATTCCATGTCAACACAGATTTCTTTGATAAATATTAAACTTTCTGAATAAATTGACGATATTGTTTAGAAACTAGGTTTGTAATTTAACTCTTTGATGTCATCTTTGTAATTTTAATGTGTATAATTTTTAATTTTAGCCTTGAAAAAGGAAAAATCCGTTCCGAAACGTCGGGCGTTGTTTTAAGAACAATAAATAAATCAGTCCAAAACTCCCAATATTTTATTTCATTTAATTACTGAAAATGTTCTACTGCCAATGCGTCCCTAATGGCCTGATCTTTGAAACCGAGTATTATAATATCTTTAACTATCTATTCAGATCCTTTTGCGGTTCTTTCAACGTGGTGTGATTCTCAATGAAGATATTACTGAAAAACTTCCACTGCCAATGCGTCCCATATGCCTTGATCTTTGAAACCGAGCTTTGTTGAATCATTTACTATCCATTTAGATACTTACTTCTAGGTTTCTTTCAACGTCGCATGATTCTCAATACAGATATTACTGAAAAAGCTCCACTGATGGCCCGATATTTGAAAACAAAAATTATAATAAAAATCTCCTGTCACGATGTTTGTCCGCGATGGATTACTAAACTACTTAACCGATTTTCAATCAAATTGGCACACCGTGAGCAGCCTGGTCCAACTTGAGGGATAGGATAGCTTAGATCTTTAATTAGTCGTTATATTATTTTATTGCAAATTTAATAAAAATTGTATGATGCAAATTGGCGGAGGAGCCGATAACATTTCCTGTATGAACAGATATCGATTCTTTTCGACTGGATTGAGTAAGTAATCAATAGCACTGCTATGGTAAACTGACAAATGTGTCATATACGCTACAATTCAATAGCATGATTACCACCTGTTATTGAGGCTAAAGTTTAAATCAAATTTATTTTGTAGTAAACGAAATACCGTGAAATTCAATTATTTCTACTATTTACACCGAAGTGTAAATCAAATTCAAATTATAATGACGATAATACAGTGAAATTATTTCTACTTTTTACTTATTTGTGCTTCATTATTCAAAATATATACATGTAAGTATTATCACATAATTATAATAATTAAGGGGAAATATTCGCAAAACTCGATAATCGGGGAAAAAAGCGAGATATAAAGTGCCACTTGAGGATATTTTGAAGTAAGAAATTTACGAGAATCTATCCGAAGTTATTACTTCCGTAATTTCAAGTAGTGAAAAACACGTATGGTGTTTAACAACTCCTGTGACTCAGCTGGACGAGGTCGGACTGTGACGCGGAAACCCGACGTTCGTTTCCCGGGAAGGTAATAGATTAATTTTCGATTTTTTTTCGATATTTGACGTACGGATAACGCTAATTCCGATTTAGATATTCGAGCTGATTTTGAGATGTAAAACTGATTTGTGATCATACGCCGCAATGGACATATTAGCAGTACTTGAATATTTTCTGCTCGAAGGTTCTCTCAGATATTCGATGGATTCTGATACTATACGGGCTGTTCTATTTTATGCCAAGTTAGAGTCATAGTTCACGACGCCATAAATGTACGATTTGACTTGATCGGTTTGGAGATAGTACCTATTGTGGGAAATATACATTATTATACCTCATTAATATACTCTTATTGATGAGAAAACGGTACACAGCTCCCCACACTTTTTCAATAATTTTACAAATATATTTATTTTCATTGTTTTTATTCAACCTCTATTAAAAATAATTTTGCACTTATTATTTCAATGTGCTATAATAACATGTTTTTCAGTTTTTTTTTCTAATATTTAAACGATTAAATGAATATTTTCAGTCAAATGCCACCGGAAAAATCTAACCTCAACAACGCAAGCACCAGAGAGGCACGACGCAAACGTGTTGAAAGAGCTGATCAGTTGCCAGAACAAGTCGATACAAGAAATACAGCTCAAAGAATTAGGACAGCAGAAGGTCGTGCACAAGAATCTCAAGAACAGCGTAGCGAACAACATAATAATACGAGAACAGCAGTGGCACGAGCACGAAACATACCTACAGTACGAGCACAAGTAACAATATTGGGAACGGTAAAATAGAACTGCAACCAAATACGCAATGCATCAAACAGCCAGACAATTTTTGTACTGTTCTTCAAGATGAAAATGAATTGATTCAGAGTATTTTTCCGGATATACAGAATAATTACTTGAATCATAACAGGCTCAGTCATTGGGCGATTTTGGCAGCCAAAAATGTTGATGTTGACAAAATTAACTTCCACCTCCCTTATGCAACGGTACACGTTTGAAGATCAAAAATATCACCGGAAACATTCTTGAAGCAACCATTTTAACTGGGAAGTTTAAAGGAAATGTGGTCCTATTGCCACGTATTCCAATGATACCGTCAGATTCTACCATACCTTTCAAACGGCTACAGTTTCCAATTCGTTTAGCTTTTGATATATCAATAAATAAGTCTCAAGGCCAAACAATGTCCATTTGTGGTTTAGATTTGGAAATTCGGTGTTTATCTCACGGGCAACTATATATTGCATTTTCACGTGTTGGGAAACCGTCGAATCTATTTGAATTAACTAAAGACAGGTTAATCAAAAATATTGTGCACCGATTAGTGCTAAATTGAATTGAAATTGAAAGTATTTATAATTCAAAATAATAAATATTACTGTTAAAGATTTAAGACTATCTGCCTAACCTACCTCATTCATAAGTATAAATGTCATATGTTATTCACTAACAACTTTGTAATATGCTCATACGTTACAAAATTAAATGGAAATATTAAATTTAAACATTAATTCTTCTGTATTGATTTCTGCTTAATATAAACTGTAAGAAAATTTTAATAAATCGTGTTCAACGTCCTTCCCGTTCAAATCCCAATCCCGTGAATTTGTGTACCAACTTCAACATTTCCGTCTTGGTTCGTAAATAATTTCATTGTACTAAAGGGTTATAGTCGTAGTCTGTCATGGAGGTCACTATATTCTTTTACAAATACCATCCATGTAAAAAGCATGGTGTAACCCATGACTGACGTTCTCCTACCGTTCCTCTTAAATTGTATACTACAATAGAATATAACAATCACTTTAGCCACAGCAACGCGTGGCCGGGTCTGCTAGTGGTATTATAATTTTCGTTTTCAAATATCGGGCCATCAGTGGAGCTTTTTCAGTAATATCTGTATTGAGAATCATGCGACGTTGAAAGAAACCTAAAAGTATCTAAATGGATAGTAAATGATATAACAAAGCTCGGTTTCAAAGATCAAGGCATATGGGACGCATTGGCAGTGGAAGTTTTTCAGTAATATCTTCATTGAGAATCACACCACGTTGAAAGAACTGCAAAAGGATCTGAATAGATAGTATAGTATAGTACTCGGTTTCAAAGATCAGGCCATCAGGGACGCATTGGCAGTAGAACATTTTCAGTAATATTTTCATTGAGAATCACACCATGTTGAAAGATCCTTAAAAGTATCTGAATAGATAATAAAAGGTATTATAATACTCGGTTTCAAATATCGGGCCATCAGAGGCGCTTTGGCAGTGGGACTTTTTCAGTAATATCTGTATTGAGAATCATGCCGCGTTGGAGGAACCCTAAAAGTATCTGAGTGGATAGTAAACGATATAATAATACACAGTTTCAAACATCCAGTCAGCAGAAACGCGTGATCAGTGGAACTTTCTCATTAATATCTTTATAGAGAATCACACTACGTTGAAATATACGTAAAAGGATCTGAATGGATAGTAGAAGATATAATAATACTATGTTTCGAATATCCTGCCATCAGAAACGCCCTGGCAGTTTAACTCTTCAGTACTATCTGTATTGAGAATCTTGCAACGTTAAGAGAACCTTAAGAGGATCTGAATAGATAGTACTGAAGAAGTTAAACTGTCAGGGTATTTCTGATGGCCGGATATTCGAAACATAGTATTATTATATCTTCTACTATCCATTCAGTTCCTTTTACGGATCCTTCAACGTGGTGTGATACTCAATAAAGATATTACTGAGAAAGTTTCACTGCTCACGCGTCCCTAATGACTGGATGTTTGAAACCGAGTATTATTTTATCGTTTACTATCCATTCATATACTTTTAGGGATCTTTAACGTGGCATGATTCTCAATACAGATATTACTGAAAAAGTTCCACTGCCAAAGCGCCTGTGATGTATCCATATTTGAAACCGAGTATTATAATACCCTTTGCTATCTATTCAGATTCTTTTACGGGACTTTCAACGTGGTGTGATTCTCAATGAAGATATTACTGAAAAACGTCCTCTGCCAATACGTCCCTCATGGCCTGATCTTTGAAACCAAGTTTTATAATATCTTCTATATATTCATATCCTTTTGAGGTTCTTTTAACGTGGTATTATTCTCAGTACAATGCCAATGCGTCTCCGATGGCCTGATCTTTGAAACCGAGTCTTATTATATCGTTTACTATCCATTCAGATATTTTCTGGGATCTTTCAACGTGGCATGATTCTCAATACAGATATTACTGAAAAAGTTGCACAGCCTATGCGCCTCTGATGGCCCGATATTTGCAAGCGAGTATTATAATACCTTTTACTATCTATTCAGATCCTCTTAAGATTCTCTTAACGTTGCAAGATTCTCAGTACAGATAGTACTGAAGAGTTAAACTGCCAGGGCGTTTCTGATGGCAGGATATTCGAAACATAGTATTATTATATCTTCTACTTTCCATTCAGATCCTTTTACGGATCCTTCAACATGGTGTGATACTCAATAAAGATATTACTGAGAAAGTTTCACTGCTCACGTGTCCGTGCTGACTGGATGTTTGAAACCGAGTTATATTATATCGTTTACTATCCATTCGTATACTTTTAGGGATCTTTAACGTGGCATGATTCCCAAAACAGATATTACTGAAAAAGTTCCACTGCCAAAGCGCCTGTGATGGCCCCGTATTTGAAACCAAGTATTATAATACCCTTTACTATCTATTCAGATTCTTTTACGGGACTTTCAACGTGGTGTGATTCTCCATGAAGATATTACTGAAAAACTTCCACTGCCAATGCGTCCCTTATGGCCTGATCATTGAAACCAAGTTTAATAATATCTTCAACTATATATTCAGATCCTTTTGAGGTTCTTTTGACGTGGCACTATTCTCAGTACAATGCCAATGCGTCCCTGATGGCCTGATCTTTGAAACCGAGTCTAATTATATCGTTTACTATCCATTCAGATACTTTTTGGGATCTTTCAACGTGGCATGATTCTCAATACAGATATTACTGAATATTATATGAGTATTATAATACCTTGTCGACGACGCTATATTACAATCTGAAAAGATCGGAACCACCGAACTACACTCTTTAAAACTTTTTTCGTCGTGGTATCGCGGGAGGAATTTTCGCGAGCGGCGAAGCCGCGAGCCCGGTAAACGGGGAATATAGCGACGGAAAGGGCGAGGACGGACGTATCGCCGAAGGCAATTTTCCTCGAGATCGAAACGTCGCGAGTATTTTAAAAAAATTCCGGAATAGTCGCTAAATCGGGGAAATCGGCGAAAGCGGGGTCGCTCGAATCGCTTTTTCGTTCGGGACGCGGGCCGACTTTTGACGGTATGAATCGAAAGACGAAATATATACGGATAAACGTATCGCTTCACTTTTTTCCTATTCTTTTCCGTTTATTTTCTACGAGCGTTTGAAAATCGCCAAAATGGGGAAAATCGACCGTTTTTATGGGACTATAGAAATAAAACGACCCGAGCGAGGCCGAAATCGAACGATCCCCGAATGTTGAATAAAGACAGAGACTTCCTTTGATAAAGATCCGGTGCGGCGCAAACGCTCGAAGTAAAATAAAGGATGAAACTGCAAACGCACATCTCTAATTTTTTTGAAAGGAATGAGCTGGAACGCTAGAAGCACTCCAAGGTCAGTAATGTCATTCAGTCAGAACGGCGGCGTGAATTTTGAAGAGGAATTAACGAAAATCGATCGATTATGGATTGGAAATGTGCCGAGAATTATTCAGAATCGATAAAAACCCTTGGATTCGATTTGATACTTTCCACGGTAATTCATATTTACCACGATCGGTACGTATTCGCCGGTTGAAATGAATAACCTCAAAATGGACTGAAAGGATGGGTTTTCGTGAAATTAAGGATACGATCTGTTATCTGTTACGGGGAATATCACTCTATAAGTAAGTACTATACTATAAGTAAGGTAATTACTACTTTACTTAAATTTATAAAGAATTCTCGACGATTTTCAGGTCAGATGATCTCCAAGTGTATGAACATAAATAGTACTACAATTTTGAAGATTTCCTGGATACCTATATCACGATAGAAAGTAAGTAGGTATTCATGCTCATATCTGGATATATTCTCTTTCCAAAGATTTTGTTCGAACTTGACCTTTTCCATTGGTCGTTTGAACCTGTAAATATCGTGGTTTTTTGAAAGATTTTTGCTTCTGGCAATTCTGTAGGAACATGAATCAATACGGATTTCATTACGATAACAAATTATTCTTTTTGCAGTTTTTTTTATCAATTTTCGAGGATCTGATGATTACCAATCATCCTGAGTATTAAAGGCTATACATACATCTGGGAAGTGGTTTATACTGATATATATCGAATACTTTCGTTAATTTACATTATCTATTTATATACGTAAGTATTTTGTAAAAATTTAAGCGAATAACCAAAGCACAGTGGTTTTCCTACCATACATCAACGATCGGTTATTATAGAATGGGATTGGTCTTAATAACTGTGTTCTGGTTATTCACTTAAATTCGACTATAATATACTTTCTTCCTGTGATCAAGTAATATAAATGTCAGTGTTTCTTCTAGATCGAGGATAGAATTTTGCTCAAATGAACAATAACTGAATATCTCCAATAAATAAGTTAAATCAATTTAGGAAACAGGAACTATAATCTATAATTTACCACAGTATTGTTTTATTCAATAATAAATATGGGAGGAATGCCTAAGAAGAATGGTGGACTTGCGAACATGACTGTTAAAAAGTAGTTTTGAAAATATTTCATCAGACGAACAATGGATGTTACACTGTAAGTACTTATTATTATTATTCATTTGCTTCATCTGTTGAGGGAGTTAAATTGTCTACAAGTTTGGCATCAGTTCAGTCTGTCATCTTGATTACGATGATACTGATTTCAGATTAATGGACTGACAAAACACATTACACAGTCGTTTCTCGATGAAAATGCATCGGATTCTTCGCATTCCATAAACTTGCTGCTTGAAATACAATCAGTTTCCCGTTTCTCTGCCATCAATTATAAATGGATGTCAGACTGAACTGATTCCAGATTGACCGTGTAACCTCCTTCTTCCATGGGGCTCATTGGACCTGAACAGGCCTGTGTATCTTTCTCAGGCAGCGGAGAGGGAGAGCAACAGATGGTTGGGCCAAAAGGTCTAGGAAATCTGGACACAGACATGCTCGCTCAACAATTACTGGCCCATCAGCTGAAAGAGCCAGACAATGGCTCAGATTCTCTAGGGAATACCTCAGAATCCTAACAGCCGTATACATGGACCACTGTGGCGTCAGAAAAAACCTAATTACGTTGGGTTTGATTGAGGACTCTGAGTGCCTGGAGCCTGGAGGCCACGAGTCTATCGAACACATCATGTGTGACTGCCCCGCTGGGGACAGGATCAGATTTGAGGAACTTATAGTCCACAAACTGAGACTGAGGGAACTGGACAAGTTCTCATCCAACAAACTCATATTCCTTATCGAGAGGCTTGAGCTTGTGGGTGAAGTATAGATTAGAGGTGTGCCACAATAGAACAATTGGTCTCAGTGGAGGGGCAGGTTTCGTCTGCCTAACACAATTCATTTAATAATAACCTCTGTCTAAGTCATCTGTTTTAATGGAAATTCAAGAATCTAGACATCATAATGTGTTGCATACGTACCACACGTGGGATCAGTTTATCCTTACCTTTGTTGTGAACGAAGGGTATTTAATATTAATAAATAATAATATTTTTAGGTAAAGTAACTTTAAAACTATTAAGTTTAGTTCGGTTTTTGAATGTATACTTACACTTGACAGGATGGTTGATAATATGAATTTCATCTTTTACCGGATAGCTCTTTATTCCATTGTAATAGTGCTCTTCTCATCACAATTTGGAAAATTTAGTGACAATTTTTGATTAACAGTACCTATTTGTTGTAAGTAAACGAATTTTAACAGTTTATAATTGTTTCAGAGCGGGAATTGGACAACACATGTTTCCAGAATGGACAATAATTCGATATGATATACCTAGAAGAAGACCAAAGTGTAAAAATCATGAAGTTGAAACAATATATTATATGCAGGATGGTTATTCATTTTTCTACTCATCCCACACAATCCAAAATCTATCCTATCATTAATTATCATAAGAATTGATGATATGAATTACATTAGGTAAGATTATTTTCCCATTTTTATGTGCTTGGTCACTCGGACCATCTATTATATATTATTATACTGATCCTCCTAGGTTTTCCCTAAGGAGACCCCTCATAAGCTCTCGAATAGCTTGAGCGAATAAGGATATTGTGTTCTGTATAGGCTTTGTTACTGTGTCCTTACACCACCTTAGGCACAGCACTGTTAATTTTTGACCTAACAGTGAATGGTGGCCTCCTATGTCATATCTGTTCAATTTTGATCCAACAGTGAATATATAATATTCCATTCCATGAACATATTGGAACTGTTGATTCATCGAGTGGGTAGTTTAGATGTGATTAAGTTAGTTATCTGGATTTAATAGCTGGATCTGCTAAGTAATTGGTTTATAACTATGAACTTATGCCATATTTAGCGCAGCACTGTTAATTTACTTCCCAACAGTGAATGTAAATATTTCAACAAAATCAACTGTCGAAGAAAAACCACTATACATGGTGTTTTTAGTGAAATGTCATCTCGATATATCTATCAAGAGGATTATAAACTTTGTAAAACCGTTGCAAGAGTAAAACCACTGCTATACAGAGCGTTTTTCGAAAAATTACAACTCAAAAAGGGCTTGACCGATTCTGATGAAACTTCGTGTGCGTGTGTTGCGGTGGTTCTCAATTGGTCCCGGTAGGATCTATAGGAACTCAAAAACCACTGGGCCAAATTTGAGGAAACTTTGTGTTTGTGTTTCGGTGTTTTTCTGGTTCACAATAGCATCCGGTAGGGGGCGCCCCAAGATAAAACGTTGTGTGCATGTTTGAGTGGGTCTTAGAGTCACAATAGGAAACTGGAAGCTGGCACTGTATCCGGTTTATAGGATGTACGGCTGGACCTATTTCAATTAAACTTTGTGTCTGTATCTGGGTATGTGTCAGGTCTACAATATACCCCGGTAGGTGGCATTGCTATCGCAGAAATGGTTAACTCAGAAATGGCCCGACTGATTTTGATGAAACTTTACTTTTAAGATACTTTTTGTGATCTGAATCTAAATAAACATTATTATTATTATTGTTTAAGTGGGTGTCGAGGTTACCATAGAAAACCGGTAGGTGGCGCTATAATCGGTTTATAGGAACTCAAAAATGCGTCGACATTTTTCGATGGGACTTTCGTGTGTGTGAACTACCGGTTCAATTGATCTACCGATAATATTGATCTACTGAAAAATGTAGATCTACCGGAAAAATGTAGATCTACCGTAAAAATGTAGATCTACCAGAAAAATGTGGATCTATGGCTAGGTAGATCTGCTGGCTCATCTGTCTCTATTACTAAAATGAAGATGGGTTCTATAGAAAAGGAACAAAAAAACTTTTTTGAAAATCTTACTATAAACGTGAAGTTTTTGTGGATGTTGGGAGGGGGGTAAGGGGGAAATTTCGAGGGGGTTTATCGAGGAAAAAGACAAAAATTTCGCGTTTTCGGAGCGAAAAGAAGGGGGTGTATTTTTAAAAAAATTTTTAAAAAACGGTGGCGTTCGGAACGACGGTATTTGCGGGAACGCGAAGACGAGATTCGAAATTAGTCCGTAACACGGCCCTTTTTTCGATTCTCTCTTTCGTTTTCCCGGAAGAACGATAGGAAAATGTGACTTTTTCGCGAAAATCGACAAAATTCTGACGTTTCACGTATTTCTGTGGCGAATTTTAACGCGGCTCCTTCAAGTTCGACGTTTTCGGTCGGAACGAGCCACGATAAATGTCAAATCGAATTTGAATTTCGAATGGAATTACTCGAAAATCTTGGAATCGAATAGAAAAACCGCGAGAAATATGAACGAGTAACCGATTTCGATCGATCGCTTGACAGGATTGACGATATTGTGAAAATCGAAAAACGGAAATCGTCCCAGTACTATCAAATCTTTATTTATGTGCCAGAAAATCTGAAGCGATTTACGAAGCTGGCATGTCCGAGAGGACTAAGACGTTGAAATTATAGCTTCCAAGCCTCGCGGAGCGGCGGGATCGAATCTCCGAGCGTCCGAAACTCCGAAATAGCTTTTTCTTGGTTTTTTTTTTTCATTTTTTTCATGCTCGCTCAACAATTACTGGCCCATCAGCTGAAAGAGCCAGACAATGGCTCAGATTCTCTAGGGAATACCTCAGAATCCTAACAGCCGTATACATGGACCACTGTGGCGTCAGAAAAAACCTAATTACGTTGGGTTTGATTGAGGACTCTGAGTGCCTGGAGCCTGGAGGACCACGAGTCTATCGAACACATCATGTGTGACTGCCCCGCTGGGGACAGGATCAGATTTGAGGAACTTATAGTCCACAAACTGAGACTGAGGGAACTGGACAAGTTCTCATCCAACAAACTCATATTCCTTATCGAGAGGCTTGAGCTTGTGGGTGAAGTATAGATTAGAGGTGTGCCACAATAGAACAATTGGTCTCAGTGGAGGGGCAGGTTTCGTCTGCCTAACACAATTCATTTAATAATAACCTCTGTCTAAGTCATCTGTTTTAATGGAAATTCAAGAATCTAGACATCATAATGTGTTGCATACGTACCACACGTGGGATCAGTTTATCCTTACCTTTGTTGTGAACGAAGGGTATTTAATATTAATAAATAATAATATTTTTAGGTAAAGTAACTTTAAAACTATTAAGTTTAGTTCGGTTTTTGAATGTATACTTACACTTGACAGGATGGTTGATAATATGAATTTCATCTTTTACCGGATAGCTCTTTATTCCATTGTAATAGTGCTCTTCTCATCACAATTTGGAAAATTTAGTGACAATTTTTGATTAACAGTACCTATTTGTTGTAAGTAAACGAATTTTAACAGTTTATAATTGTTTCAGAGCGGGAATTGGACAACACATGTTTCCAGAATGGACAATAATTCGATATGATATACCTAGAAGAAGACCAAAGTGTAAAAATCATGAAGTTGAAACAATATATTATATGCAGGATGGTTATTCATTTTTCTACTCATCCCACACAATCCAAAATCTATCCTATCATTAATTATCATAAGAATTGATGATATGAATTACATTAGGTAAGATTATTTTCCCATTTTTATGTGCTTGGTCACTCGGACCATCTATTATATATTATTATACTGATCCTCCTAGGTTTTCCCTAAGGAGACCCCTCATAAGCTCTCGAATAGCTTGAGCGAATAAGGATATTGTGTTCTGTATAGGCTTTGTTACTGTGTCCTTACACCACCTTAGGCACAGCACTGTTAATTTTTGACCTAACAGTGAATGGTGGCCTCCTATGTCATATCTGTTCAATTTTGATCCAACAGTGAATATATAATATTCCATTCCATGAACATATTGGAACTGTTGATTCATCGAGTGGGTAGTTTAGATGTGATTAAGTTAGTTATCTGGATTTAATAGCTGGATCTGCTAAGTAATTGGTTTATAACTATGAACTTATGCCATATTTAGCGCAGCACTGTTAATTTACTTCCCAACAGTGAATGTAAATATTTCAACAAAATCAACTGTCGAAGAAAAACCACTATACATGGTGTTTTTAGTGAAATGTCATCTCGATATATCTATCAAGAGGATTATAAACTTTGTAAAACCGTTGCAAGAGTAAAACCACTGCTATACAGAGCGTTTTTCGAAAAATTACAACTCAAAAAGGGCTTGACCGATTCTGATGAAACTTCGTGTGCGTGTGTTGCGGTGGTTCTCAATTGGTCCCGGTAGGATCTATAGGAACTCAAAAACCACTGGGCCAAATTTGAGGAAACTTTGTGTTTGTGTTTCGGTGTTTTTCTGGTTCACAATAGCATCCGGTAGGGGGCGCCCCAAGATAAAACGTTGTGTGCATGTTTGAGTGGGTCTTAGAGTCACAATAGGAAACTGGAAGCTGGCACTGTATCCGGTTTATAGGATGTACGGCTGGACCTATTTCAATTAAACTTTGTGTCTGTATCTGGGTATGTGTCAGGTCTACAATATACCCCGGTAGGTGGCATTGCTATCGCAGAAATGGTTAACTCAGAAATGGCCCGACTGATTTTGATGAAACTTTACTTTTAAGATACTTTTTGTGATCTGAATCTAAATAAACATTATTATTATTATTGTTTAAGTGGGTGTCGAGGTTACCATAGAAAACCGGTAGGTGGCGCTATAATCGGTTTATAGGAACTCAAAAATGCGTCGACATTTTTCGATGGGACTTTCGTGTGTGTGAACTACCGGTTCAATTGATCTACCGATAATATTGATCTACTGAAAAATGTAGATCTACCGGAAAAATGTAGATCTACCGTAAAAATGTAGATCTACCAGAAAAATGTGGATCTATGGCTAGGTAGATCTGCTGGCTCATCTGTCTCTATTACTAAAATGAAGATGGGTTCTATAGAAAAGGAACAAAAAAACTTTTTTGAAAATCTTACTATAAACGTGAAGTTTTTGTGGATGTTGGGAGGGGGGTAAGGGGGAAATTTCGAGGGGGTTTATCGAGGAAAAAGACAAAAATTTCGCGTTTTCGGAGCGAAAAGAAGGGGGTGTATTTTTAAAAAAATTTTTAAAAAACGGTGGCGTTCGGAACGACGGTATTTGCGGGAACGCGAAGACGAGATTCGAAATTAGTCCGTAACACGGCCCTTTTTTCGATTCTCTCTTTCGTTTTCCCGGAAGAACGATAGGAAAATGTGACTTTTTCGCGAAAATCGACAAAATTCTGACGTTTCACGTATTTCTGTGGCGAATTTTAACGCGGCTCCTTCAAGTTCGACGTTTTCGGTCGGAACGAGCCACGATAAATGTCAAATCGAATTTGAATTTCGAATGGAATTACTCGAAAATCTTGGAATCGAATAGAAAAACCGCGAGAAATATGAACGAGTAACCGATTTCGATCGATCGCTTGACAGGATTGACGATATTGTGAAAATCGAAAAACGGAAATCGTCCCAGTACTATCAAATCTTTATTTATGTGCCAGAAAATCTGAAGCGATTTACGAAGCTGGCATGTCCGAGAGGACTAAGACGTTGAAATTATAGCTCCCAAGCCTCGCGGAGCGGCGGGATCGAATCTCCGAGCGTCCGAAACTCCGAAATAGCTTTTTCTTGGTTTTTTTTTTTCATTTTTTTCCATTGAAAAACTTAAAGGAGCATACTCCAGTAAAAGTATCTTGGGATTTGGATCTTTTCGTTAAGTTACGAAATCTATAATGAATATCCGTTCGATCGGACGGATTTTTGCGTTAAAATTACTCAAAATATTCAAATATTAAGCAGAAATTTAACTATACAGGGTGTTTCAAGTAAAATGTCACTCCTAAAGATGTATCGTGAAGAGAATACTCAACACTGTAAAACCGCTACGAAAAGATAACCGCTGCTATACGGGGTGTTTAAAAAAAAATGTCAACTCCGAAACGCCTTGACCGATTTTGATGAAACTTTGTGTGTGTGTTTCGGTGTGTCCTTGCTTCACAATAGCATCCGGTAGGTTGCGCTGATAATGCTCTATAGGAACTCAAAAATGGCTCGACCGATTTTGATAGAACGTTGTGTGCGTGTTTGAGTGTGTCTCAGGGTCACAATAGGTAAGCGGTAGGTGGCACTGTATTGGGTTTATAGAAACTCAAGAACGGCTGAACTGATTTCGATGAAACTTTGTGTGTGTATCTGAGTATGTGTCAGGTCCGCAATATATGCCGGTAGGTGGCGCTGCTATCGGTCTGTAGAAACTCAGAAATGCCTCGACAGATTAGGTCCCGTTAGATGGCATTGAACTACCGGTTGAATTGATCTACCGCTTCTATTGATCTACCGATTCAATTTATCTACCGATTATATTGATCTACCAAAAAAATGTAGATCTACTGGAAAAATGCAGATCTAGCGGGAAAATGTAGATCTACCGGAAAAGTGTAGATCTACTGAAAAAATGTAGATCTACTGGAAAAATATAGATCTACCGGAAAAATATAGATCTACGGGAAAAATGTAGATCCACTGGAAAAATGTAGATCTGCTGGCTAGGTAGATCTGCTGGCTAGGTAGATCTGCTGGCCACTAGTACTATCTATTCAGATCCTCTTAAGGTTATCTTAACGTTGCAAGATTCTCAGTACAGATAGTACTGCACGGAAAAAAAATATTGTACCTAATATAATGAAATTCATATACTGACTAACTGAATTTCATATACTCGGCGTGACAGAAGAACTTACATCTAATCTTATATGACTGCAGCACCTATTCATAACACGCATTCGGATCTTAAAACTAATCTACTTTCATATTATTAGTAACAGGCAGGTCTGAAGAATCTGATGATTTTGACATATTGAACTAGAACCATCGTATACCAATGTAGGACCCTGAGCATATAAAAATGAGAATCTAATCAGATTAACAGTATACCAACGATTTTAAGTACTAGTTAGTCCCGCTTTCTAACCTAGCATTATTGTCATATATGGGTTATATTCCAGTCATATTAGACTTATGATTCAGTCATATGAATTTAGTAACCTCATCATATAAAGCTATATTCTTGATTCTTGTAATATAAAACTAGTAACCTCGTCATATGAGTCTTCATTTCTCGTTTATCTAGCAGATGATGATCTATTATCATATTTATACGTATGCGCCCGGAGAACCGAAAAAAATTATTCGAAAAAGAAGTTTTTTCGAATCATTTTGATCATTTCTTCAGGCACATCCATATGTATCAGATGAGATCAATATCAGCCAGATGAACAAGAAATCGAACATCATCAGAATAGATAGGAATATCATAAAAAAACTCAAGACAAACAAAAACGATTTTATCCTAGGAAAATTTATTGATCTCTTCACATAATGAAAATGAACATATAAAATTCTAACATAGAAAATATTCAATAAAAATTAATAACAATTCTTGTGCCAGTCTGTCACATATGCATAAACACTATAAAATATTATAAATAACATAAAAAATTACTAGCTTTAATACTACAAAAGGTATATATATACATTAATTTGGTATTTAATACTGAAGTCAATGAAGGGTTCGTGTTCTAATGAATTTCATTCAAAATGGACTCAAATTCTGATCCCTCAGAAAAAGCATTAGTTTCGCCGTCAGTGTCTGTGGATTCGACTATTGGAGTTTGTCCAATACTGGGAGATTCGTACTGAAAATAAAGAGGACCATTTGGAGAAAAAATTTTGGAAAATGCAATTTGATGATTCTAATATTAGCATATCATTGATAGCCTTAAATAATGAATTTTATCAGAAAATTCTAATATCATAATCATAATAGGTACTACATAATACTCACACTGGCACTTCCATTTCCTACATGAAGAGCGAGTGCCGTTTGAAATTTACGGCGAGGACCAATCTTCGGGATTAATATTTTCAACGTGTATTGGCTAAGCATTTTAACGGACCCTGGATCAATTCCCTCATCTGCAAGAAAAATATACAATAGATAAGCAAATAAATCAGGGGCTGATTTTTTTCAAAATGGTTTTATTCCATCATTATTCTTATGGATGTATGAATCATAATCATCAAGAATCGCATCTAAACGTATCCAAAGTATTTTTGAATTCCCCCATCCCAATGTAAATATGTAATTAGATGTTCGATGTAACATCTCAAATTAAAAAGCTGTTTGAGTTATAATCATCTTCATAGATTGCAGATGGTAACTGAGATTTTAATTGGATGTGTAATTTCGATTTTTTGGCAATGTTAATGAAGGAAAATTTTAAAACGATCACTGATGATTTTCATTCATAACAAAAACATTTTTCAATACTCCAATTTCTTCATTTTCAATTATTTAAAATGATAAAAAATGTATTTTTGACGTTGTTTTTTTATAGCTAACCTAAACTAACATAACCTAACCTGAACAAATATGTGAAATATATTAAAAACTGGCGATAAACTGCAAATTAACCTCATATTTTTTTATAATTTGAACCTCTACAAACAATGTGAATAAGTCCCTGTATTCTACGCAAAAATGCCTGTATAATGTTATTGTTTCAGAGAAAGTGGTTATGATTCGTTTTCCATTTTGCCATTACTCCAATTTCCGTTTATAAATCAAACCAAAAGAAGATACGAAAAACGCGGATAGTATAATTTCATCAGTTTCTCTAAAAATAAACCAAGGATATGGTATTAGATTTCCGCTATCTCTTATAGTTCGGAAGTTGTAACAATGAAACATCAAAAGCGCCCCCCTAAATGAAAATAATTTATTCTCAGAGTGGAGTATTACTGACGTATTTACATACTTAAAAAAAATGAAAGATTCTGATGTATACAGACATGAATTCATACCCAAATAATTCAAGAAAATATTTTCCAAGTATAATGCACTATCAATCAATAAGCGAATGGCGTGTAGGTACTTACCTATAGAAATCTTAAAATATATTCCAAATTTAAATCCTTCAGGAAGGCTTCCATTCTTGAAATCGCTCACTAAAGTAGGTACCTATAAGTATATATTGTTCTTCGCACAAATATAAAAATAATAAAATATTACTGAATGGAAATGCCCTACACAACACGTCAACTTCCGCAACCTACTGCAAGTTTGTGAAGATTTAGGCGGTCATTGGGTCATTACTTCTCTTCTTGAACAACGAATGTCCAATTCGAACAGACGGGATAATTCCATTTATACGACGGGAATACTAGGACCGTGCGAAATGTTATAGTATGGTTGAGAATATAACGTGTATATAACGCTCTATTCGATCTATAAGCTAGATAACTGTCATTAGACCACGATTTCTAGAAAGATTGATTTTTTGATTCGTGTCGGAAAGGGTTTCTAAATCATTGAAACATTATATCGACATGGAAAAGTATAACGGGTAATTCCGCAAAAGGAGCAGAGATAATCATTCTGCTAGTACCTGCCGACACGTGTTTTTATAACTTATCCGCGTTATCCTTTTTCTTATTATATCGACAATATAGGAAATTCATATTACTGGTATATGTTACATGTTCGTACGACGTCGTTCTGGATTCTTTTTTTCCGTGTGATGAGTTAAACTGCCAGGGGGTTTCTGATGGCAGGATATTCGAAACATAGTATTATTATATCTTCTACTATCCACTCAGATCCTTTCACGTATTTTTCAACGTAGTGTGATTCTCAATAAAGATATTACTGAGAAAGTTCCACTGATCACGCGTTTCTGCTGACTGGATGTTTGAAACTGTGTTATTATATCGTTTACTATCCACTCAGATACTTTTAGGGTTCCTCCAACGCGGCATGATTCTCAATACAGATATTACTGAAAATGCTGCCAAAGCGCCTCTGATGGCCCGATATTCGAAACCGAGTATTATAATACCTTTTACTATCTATTCAGATACTTTTAAGGATCTTTCAACGTGGTGTGATTCTCAATGAAAATATTACTGAAAATGTTCTACTGCCAATGCGTCCCTAATGGCCTGATCTTTGAAACCGAGTATTATAATATCTTTTACTATCTATTCAGATCCTTTTACGGTTCTTTCAACGTGGTGTGATTCTCAATGAAGATATTACTGAAAAACTTCCACTGCCAATGCGTCCCATATGCCTTGATCTTTGAAACCGAGCTTTGTTATATCATTTACAATCCATTTAGATACTTTTAGGTTTCTTTCAACTTCGCATGATTCTCAAAACAGATATCACTGAAAAAGCTCCACTGATGGCCCGATATTTGAAAACGAAAATTATAATAAAATTATATATAAATCTCCTGTCACAATGTTTATCCGCGATGGATTCCTAAACTACTTAACCGATTTTCAATAAAATTGGCACACCGTGAGCAGTCTTGTCCGTTCAACTTGAGAGATAGGATAGCTTAGATCTTTAATTATAGTCGCAATATGATTTTATTGCAAATAAGAAAATTATGATGCAAATTGGCGGAGGAGCCGGTACCATTTCCTGTATGAACAGATGTCGATTCTTTTCGACTGGATTGAGTAAGTAATCAATAGATGGCACTGCTATTGTAAACCGACAAACGTGTCATATACGCTACAATTCAATAGCATGATTACACCCTGTTATTGAGGCTAAAGTATAAATCAAATTTATTTTGTAGTAAACGAAATACCGTGAAATTCAATTATTTCTACTTTTTTAATTTTTGGTGTTAGCACAGCCAACCACATGTTACTTAGACCGAAGTGTAAATCAAATTCAAATTATAGTTACGATAATACAGTGAAATTATTCCTACTTTTTACTTATTTGTGCTTCATTATTCAAAATATATACCTACATGTATAAGTATGTATTATCACATAATTATAATAATTAAGGGGAGTTATTCATGTGTGTGAAGTTGGCCCAGCACTTTTTGATTTTCAAAAAAAAAATTGTTCTGAATTGTGCTAAGTTTGTGCTGCTTTGTGCCGTTGAAATTTCCTTTCTATTTCATGTGGTTCTCAAGATATTTCAAAAATCGATAAAATGGGCTAGCCCAGCACTTTTCGAAAAATTAGGTTTCAATGGCTGAAATAGATTGTGCTATGCATGTACTGAGTTGTGCCGTTCGAATTTTTCCGAAAGTCCCACTAATTTCGCAGAAAATCGAGAAGTAAAAAAAATGTTAGCCCAGCACTTTTGTTTTTGCGCGTATGTTCTGGGGAACATCGCGTTATAGTTTTGCCCAAATGTGGAATTTAATTTTGTGGTGCCGTACGGCCGTACGGCCGTCCGGCCGTTGCCACGATAACTTGAGAACGGAGAGAGCTAGCGACTTGAAATTTTCAGAGTAGGTGGCGCATCCAAATACGACGGACAGGTTCGTTAATGGGTATAATCGGCCGAATGGTTTCCGAGTAATAATTTTGTTTTCAACCAAAATGAATCCGATCGAATTTAAACTTGGTGAATATTTGTAGAATATAGACCTAAGCACGTTTGTGAAATTTTGTGAGAATTGTATCGCTAGAAAATTATTAAAAAATTATTGAAGAATATTTTTGTTGTCACGATAACCTGAGAACGGAAAGAGATAGCGGCTTGAAAATTTGAGGTTTGGTTGTGCATCAGAATGCGACATTTGAGTTCGTTTATGAGCATAATCGTCGAAAAGGTTTTAGAGTTATAGCCATCTGAAATTTTCTGAAATTTGGTTGTTTTTTGTTCCTCATTAACTCGAAGAATACAAAACCGATTGAATTCAAGCATGGTTATTAGTTGTAGAATGCCAACGCGAAAATTCCTGCAGAATTTCGTGAGGGTGGTATAACTAGAAAATTTAAAAAAAAATAATTAAAAATAATTGAAAAAAATTCCATATATCATAAACTATTCGTCCGGCATGGCTGAAATTTTGGGAGAGCCTTCAGAACCTAAGTCTACTGCAGAATTCCAAGTTTGAACACGATCGGATCTATATTGTTGGAGAACCGCGCAGCCTTTTGTGAGTTCGGTAGCGGATCCGAATCGTCGTATGATATGTTGTCTATGGTCGTATTTTTGCGAGAACCTTCAAAAATAAAAATATGAATGTCATGATGACATATCTTTTACGCGTATGTTATGGGAAAATCGTGTTATTTCACCACAAATCTATGGGAGATGATAGCCCTACATCGCATGCGCCCCGTTTTAACCTCAACATCGAATCTGAATCTGATCAAAACACAAATACAAAACGTAAACAAAATATTCTCAATCCACGAAGTACGAACGAGTATTCCTTCTGTTGAAAATAATCGAGATTACCTTGTATTTGAAGATTGGAGGAATCTAGAAATATTGTTTACGTATGTGAAAGAAATTCCAAATTATGGAGAACTGTGGAAAAGTTGTTCAGAAAGAAGATATCTGGTATATGTCCTTCAGGATTTCTGGCTAAAAATCAGCAGTAAGTAATAGAAGTGAATTGAATGAATTACTTTACTCAGAGAAATCCAAGTCTTAATATTTCCTTTCAGGTTGAAATGAATTAAGGTCCAGTTGACGTAGAGCAAAAAAGTAATGCTTTTCGACAAATAGAATGCATGAGTTACTCTTGGAGTTACTGCAGATGGAATTCTTAAAAACAAGGTATATGGAACTTAGTCGATTGAATATTTGTGAAGATTAAGTATACCTCATGAGAAAATTTAATATTGATAAGAGGCAACCAAGATGACATGAACACTAAAATTTTTAAAGTTCAAGAGTGGAATAGCCAAGAAGAAAAT
Source organism: Halyzia sedecimguttata (assembly GCA_937662695.2). Lineage (NCBI taxonomy): Eukaryota > Metazoa > Arthropoda > Insecta > Coleoptera > Coccinellidae > Halyzia > Halyzia sedecimguttata. The sequence continues at coordinate 70,225,289 of OW569417.2, forward strand.
CTAGTGTTTCTATTCAAACAAATTGGTGGTGGTTCTCATATCGTTGAAATGACAAAGGGACGTATCTGCAATAAGCAAGTTTCAAGATATTCACGTTTTGAAATTCGAGAGTGAACGATAAATCAGGGAGTGAACGAAATAAACCATAAATGCTCGATTCAAGGTGCATTTAAATATGTTCCGCAATCTACTGAGGAAGTTGTTGTTATGCGTAGGCTATGACTATAAAAAATAAAGCCAACTCAAAATTTTACATTTTACACTTAATTCTGTTTTGTCATTTTGCCGAGGCTATATATATTATGGGATAAGTATTTTATTCATCATGTACTGAGGTGAAAACCACCCAGTGCCTTGTCTAAGCTGACGTAAGGATACATTAATAAAATATACACAGAACAAAACTCTCCTAGGAGCTTCTGTGGGATTTCCTTAGGGAAGACCTAGAATGGTTAGTATAATCATAAATATGTCATTAGCAAGCAAAACTGCATGAACTACATTTCAAATGACTTCTGCACCTACCCTATTATTCAGATTTGGCCCTTAGCTACTTTTATCTGTTTACACATAACATTTGCATAATACTATTGCACAAAAAAAAAACAGTTGAATTACGCTTAGACCAGTGAATTTTGAACACTTTTCTGTTTTCCTGATATCATGGGTCTCTTACGATCCATCATCAGGGTGTTTGGATGCCAGCGTGTACCTATATAATAGGCATTTTTAACGAAAAATTTTAATTTTTCTAATTGCAGAATATTTTAAAATAAAGGAGTAGAAGGTGATGCAATATAACATGTGTGTAGGTATGTGCGATTGGCTCAGTGGTAGAGTAATTGACTTGGGAGCGGAAGCCCCAAGTTCAATTCAGAGGCTAGGGAAGAAATTTTCTAGTCACGGTAATCGCCACCATTCGCTGTTGGGTCAAAAATTAACAGTGCTGTGCCTAAGGTGGCGTAAGGACACAGTAACAAAGCCTACACAGAACACAACTGGTTCTCCTAACTCAGGGCAAGCTCTTAGTACTTATGAGGGGTCTCCTTGTGGAAGACCCAGGAGGATCAGTATAATAATAATAATAATAATAATAATATATTATGTATATTGTTTTCCCGTGGAACTTCAGGTATATGTTTCTTGAATGCTTGTTGCTTAGCATGCTTAACAATGAATACCTCTGAAGAAGAGATTTTACTAATATTATAATAGAATGGCTTGATAATTCAACGCTAACTTTGAAAATGATGTATCCTAGTGTTGCGGAGGAAAATCCAAGTATATTTTACAACGAGAAGTAGTATATAAGGAAATGGAGAAAGTCAGTTATCATATTTTAATAATAATCTATATACAAGTATTTATCCTCCCTGCAGTGTTTCATGAATCCTCCATGATTATGTGGGCAGCAGTGGTCCAAACCCGAAAAAATGTATTGCATGCTGCTTGATGTAGTATTAAATTTTCAAAATGAATGTTATTCTTGATCTCTCTTGAAGTAAATAATCGAATATGTTAATAGAGTTTTATTCGAAATTATTTTCTTTGTTTGTATTACGGCTTCAGTGAGGTATACAATTTTTTTGTTCACTGAGGTCTGATATATTTTACGACCTGTAAACTGTCAAGTAGCCTTACCGAAAGGAAAGTAATCTGTTAATGTTCACTTTAAAGGGGATCAGTAAATTCAACGAGCACATAGTTGACGAATACTTTACGGAGAGGTTGAATAAATCGGCCCTTAGTAGATAGTATAAAACAATATATAGATTGGTATCTAAATAAATGAATCTTATTTTCACAATAACTCTTTTCCCCTAACCCATGAAAACAAATTTTCACAGAAAATTTACATGAATCATTAGCTTCAAACGTACATTATCTTGAAATACAAATGAATAAGAGGAAATTTAATTTTAATATTTCAATATTGAATGGAATATTTAGAGTTTATCTATAATTTGAGATATCTCATCTCATCAACGAGTGACAAAAGTATTGAAATTGATTATGCATTAAACGATGTGTTCAAATGTCAAATTATTACCTTATTCCATATCGACAGACATTCTTGTAATGATTATGAAGAATTAAAAAGGTTTGATGGCTAATATAAAAATTGGTTCAAGCACTGACGTGAAGTCAGGAGCTTTTGCGCGTATGTTCTATTGTCCAATACAGGAGAATGGACAACATAATTTACCATGGTAAATTCAATTAAAAGTGTCCAATACAGGAGAATGCTATTGTCCATTCTCCTGTATTGGACAATTTTAATTGAATTTACCATGGTAAATTATGTTGTCCATTCTCCTGTATTGGACAATAGAACATACGCGCAAAAACTCCTGACTTCACGTCAGTGCTTGAACCAATTTTTATATTAGCCATCAAACCTTTTTAATTCTTCATAATCATTACAAGAATGTCTGTCGATATGGAATATGGTAATAATTTGACATTTGAACACATCGTTTAATGCATAATCAATTTCAATACTTTTGTCACTCGTTGATGAGATGAGATATCTCAAATTATAGATAAACTCTAAATATTCCATTCAATATTGAAATATTAAAATTAAATTTCCTCTTATTCATTTGTATTTCAAGATAATGAACGTTTGAAGCTAATGATTCATGTAAATTTTCTGTGAAAATTTGTTTTCATGGGTTAGGGGAAAAGAGTTATTGTGAAAATAAGATTCATTTATTTAGATACCAATCTATATATTGTTTTATACTATCTACTAAGGGCCGATTTATTCAACCTCTCCGTAAAGTATTCGTCAACTATGTGCTCGTTGAATTTACTGATCCCCTTTAAAGTGAACATTAACAGATTACTTTCCTTTCGGTAAGGCTACTTGACAGTTTACAGGTCGTAAAATATATCAGACCTCAGTGAACAAAAAAATTGTATACCTCACTGAAGCCGTAATACAAACAAAGAAAATAATTTCGAATAAAACTCTATTAACATATTCGATTATTTACTTCAAGAGAGATCAAGAATAACGTTCATTTTGAAAATTCAATACTACATCAAGCAGCATGCAATACATTTTTTCGGGTTTGGACCACTGCTGCCCACATAATCATGGAGGATTCATGAAACACTGCAGGGAGGATAAATACTTGTATATAGATTATTATTAAAATATGATAACTGACTTTCTCCATTTCCTTATATACTACTTCTCGTTGTAAAATATACTTGGATTTTCCTCCGCAACACTAGGATACATCATTTTCAAAGTTAGCGTTGAATTATCAAGCCATTCTATTATAATATTAGTAAAATCTGTTCTTCAGAGGTATTCATTGTTAAGCATGCTAAGCAACAAGCATTTAAGAAACATATACCTGAAGTTCCACGGGAAAACAATATACATAATATATTATTATTATTATTATTATTATTATACTGATCCTCCTGGGTCTTCCACAAGGAGACCCCTCATAAGCTCTAAGAGCTTGCCCTGAGTTAGGAGAACCAGTTGTGTTCTGTGTTGGCTTTGTTACTGTGTCTTTACGCCACCTTAGGCACAGCACTGTTAATTTTTGACCCAACAGCGAATGGTGGCGATTACCGTGACTAGAAAGTTTCTTTCCTAGCCTCTGAATTGAACTTGGGGCTTCCGCTCCCAAGTCAATTACTCTACCACTGAGCCAATCGCACATACCTACACACATGTTATATTGCATCACCTTCTACTCCTTTATTTTAAAATATTCTGCAATTAGAAAAATTAAAATGTTTCGTTAAAAATGCCTATTATATAGGTACACGCTGGCATCCAAACACCCTGATGATGGATCGTAAGAGACCCATGATATCAGGAAAACAGAAAAGTGTTCAAAATTCACTGGTCTAAGCGTAATTCAACTGTTTTTTTTTTGTGCAATAGTATTATGCAAATGTTATGTGTAAACAGGTAAAAGTAGCTAAGGGCCAAATCTGAATAATAGGGTAGGTGCAGAAGTCATTTGAAATGTAGTTCATGCAGTTTTGCTTGCTAATGACATATTTATGATTATACTAACCATTCTAGGTCTTCCCTAAGGAAATCCCACAGAAGCTCCTAGGAGAGTTTTGTTCTGTGTATATTTTATTAATGTATCCTTACGTCAGCTTAGACAAGGCACTGGGTGGTTTTCACCTAAGTACATGATGAATAAAATACTTATCCCATAATATATATAGCCTCGGCAAAATGACAAAACAGAATTAGGTGTAAAATGTAAAATTTTTAGTTGGCTTTATTTTTTATAGTCATAGCCTACGCATAACAACAACTTTCTCAGTAGATTGCGGAACATATTTAAATGCACCTTGAATCGAGCATTTATGGTTTATTTCGTTCACTCCCTGATTTATCGTTCACTCTCGAATTTCAAAACGTGAATATCTTGAAACTTGCTTATTGCAGATACGTCCCTTTGTCATTTCAACGATATGAGAACCACCACCAATTTGTTTGAATAGAAACACTAGATTTTCTTCTTGGCTATTCCACTCTTGAACTTTAAAAATTTTAGTGTTCATGTCATCTTGGTTGCCTCTTATCAATATTAAATTTTCTCATGAGGTATACTTAATCTTCACAAATATTCAATCGACTAAGTTCCATATACCTTGTTTTTAAGAATTCCATCTGCAGTAACTCCAAGAGTAACTCATGCATTCTATTTGTCGAAAAGCATTACTTTTTTGCTCTACGTCAACTGGACCTTAATTCATTTCAACCTGAAAGGAAATATTAAGACTTGGATTTCTCTGAGTAAAGTAATTCATTCAATTCACTTCTATTACTTACTGCTGATTTTTAGCCAGAAATCCTGAAGGACATATACCAGATATCTTCTTTCTGAACAACTTTTCCACAGTTCTCCATAATTTGGAATTTCTTTCACATACGTAAACAATATTTCTAGATTCCTCCAATCTTCAAATACAAGGTAATCTCGATTATTTTCAACAGAAGGAATACTCGTTCGTACTTCGTGGATTGAGAATATTTTGTTTACGTTTTGTATTTGTGTTTTGATCAGATTCAGATTCGATAGGTTAAAACGGGGCGCATGCGATGTAGGGCTATCATCTCCCATAGATTTGTGATGAAATAACACGATTTTCCCATAACATACGCGTAAAAGATATGTCATCATGACATTCATATTTTTATTTTTGAAGGTTCTCGCAAAAATACGACCATAGACAACATATCATACGACGATTCGGATCCGCTTTATTTCTTCTCACAAATGAGTGATAAAACTTGTACTACATTTGTGCTGTCTTGTGCCGTAAATATTTTCACGAAAATTTTTCGAATTTTCTGTGAAATGGCGAAAATGAAAAATGAAGTCAGCCCAGCACTTTTGAATTTTTCCATTGGAAACATGCTCAAAATATTGTGCTACACGTAGTATAAGTTGTGCCGTTGAAATTTTCACGAATATCCTGCTAATTTTCCGAGAAATTAAGAAATAAAAAAAAAGTTAGTCAAGCACTTTCGTTTTTTTTTGACGAATTTTTTTTTAACCTAATTGAACTGCATTTGTGCTGACTTGTGCTGGTCATATTTTTCAGGAAAAACTTTCAGTTTTCCCTATAAATGGAGAAAATAAGAAAATTCAGTAGATTGTTTGAAAACTTGCAATGCGTGGCAACAGTGTGCGTGAAGTTGCCCCAGCACTTTCTGATTTTCGAAAAAGAAATTCTCGTACTCAATTGTGCTGGGTTTGTGCTGCTTTGTGTCGTCAACATTTTCCTTTTATTCCATTCGGTTCTCAAGATATCTCACAAAATATCCTTTCGAAACGAGCCTCATTTAGTTATATATGTTGCAACTGACTGAATCCCGTTCGATTAATAAGATTAATTATTTTACTTTTTCACACGAAATGTCCATTTTATTTTTGTTTTGTTTTTCATAAAAAATGTTTCTGTTCTTCGCTTTTTATTCCATCGGTAAGGATATCGAAATTTCAGAGAGAGTTGTCAAGCTCTTCGAAAGTTCATGTGAACAGTAAAAAGTGTTCAAATATAAAAATTCAACTTATGGAAGTAGAGTAAAAATGTCTTACTTACCTAAAGGTTCTTGAGCGAATAGAAGAGTTTAAATATCATGCATTATTTTGTTCATCATAATACTACTAGTGAACATACAAATAGTAAGAGACTTTCAATTTCTGTTTTTCCCAGTTGAAGGTTCCTTGAAGGAATTGGAGAACATGAAATTTTCAAATTTTGATCTTTCGAAATGCCATTGGAACAGATACACTGAGACACCCAGTATATCGAAATATTTGAAATACCAATTTTTCAGAAACACCCTGTAACTTGATAACCAATCAAGATATCTGGGATCTTTTTGCTGGTAATTGATTATCTCGAAAAAAAGGGTATCCTTGAATTTTTTTTTTCTAACCCTTATGATTCTCGAGATGCTCTCAGTGATCATCAAATTTCGGATACACTGTACAACTTGTCAATTTCATAGTCGCAATAAACAATAAAATAATGAAATCTGTCGACAATCTACTTTCAACTATATTATGGATATTCTGCTCTTCTTTTCCGAAAAGTTGGCCGGTTCTACACATTTTGTGAGATATCTTGAGAACCGAATGGAATAAAAGAAAAATGTTGACGGCACAAAGCAGCACAAACCCAGCACAATTGAGTACGAGAAAAATTCTTTCGAAAATCAAAAAGTGCTGGGCTAACTTCACGCACATTGTTGCCACGCATTGCAAGTTTTCAAACAATCTACTGAATTTTCTTATTTTCTCCATTTATAGGGAAAACTGAAAGTTTTTCCTGAGAAATATGACCAGCACAAGTCAGCACAAATGCAGTTCAATTAGGTATAAAAATTTCGTCAAAAAAAAAAGAAAGTGCTAGGCTATCTTTTTTTTATTTCTTATTTTTTTTGGAAAATTAGCAGAATATTCGTGGAAATTTCAACGGCACAAGTTATACTACTTGTAGCACGACTTTTTGAGCATCTTTCCAATGGAAAAATTCAAAAGTGCTGGGCTGACTTCATTTTTCATTTTCGCCATTTCACAGAAAATTCGAAAAATTTTCGTGAAAATATTTACGGCCCAAGACAGCACAAATGTAGTACAAGTTTTTTCACTCATTTGTGAGAAGAAAAAACAAAAGTGCTGGGCTAACTTTTTTTTACTTCTCGATTATCTGCGAAATAAGTGGGACTTTCGGAAAAATTCGAACGGCACAACTCAGTACATGCATAGCACAGTCTATTTTAGCCATTGAAACCTAATTTTTCGAAAAGTGCTGGCTAGCCCATTTTATCGATTTTTGAAAAATCTTGAGAACCAAATTAAATAGAAAGGAAATTTCAACGGTACAAAGCAACACAAACCTAGCACAATTCAGCACAATTTTTTTTTTCGAAAATCAAAAAGTGCTGGGCCAACTTCACACACATGAAATATTCGCAAAACTCGACAATCGGGGATAAAAAGCGAGATATAAAGTGCCACTTCAGGATATTTTGAAGTTTTAAGAAATTTACGAGAATCTATCCGAAGTTATTACTTCCGTAATTTCAAGTAGTGAAAAACACGTATGGTGTATAACAACTCCTGTGGCTCAGCTGGACGAGGTCGGATTGTGACGAAGAAACCCAGGGTTCGTTTCCCGGGATGGTAATAGATTAATTTTCGATTTTTTTTTCGATATTTGACGTACGGATAACGCTAATTCCGATTTAGATATTAGAGCTGATTTTGAGATGTAAAACTGATTTGTGTTCATACGCCGCAATGGACATATTAGCAGTACTTGAAAATTTTCTGCTCAAAGGTTCACTCAGTTATTCGAATCAATCTAATACTATACAGGCTGTTCTATTTTATGCCAAGTTAGAGTCATAGTTCACGACGCCATAAATGTACGATTTGAATTGATCGGTTTGGAGATAGTACCTATTGTGGGAAATATACATTATTATACCTTATTAATATACTCTTATTGATGAGAAAACGGTACAAAGCTCCCCACACTTTTTCAATAATTTTACAAATATATTTCTTTTCATTGTTTTTATTCAACCTTTATTAAAAAAAATTTTGCACTTATTATTTCAATGTGCTATAATAACATGTTTTTCATTTTTTTTTTCTAATATTTAAACGATTAAATCAATATTTTCAGTCAAATGCCACCGATAAAATCTGACCTCAACAACGCAAGCACCAGAGAGGCACGACGCAAACGTGTTGAAAGAGCTGATCAGTTGCCAGAACAAGTCGATACAAGAAATACAGCTCAAAGAATTAGGACAGCAGAAGGTCGTGCACAAGGATCTCAAGAAAAGCGTAGCGAACAACGTAATATTACGAGAACAGTAGTGGCACGAGCACGAAACATACCTACAGTACGAGCACAAGTAACAATATTAGGAACGGTAAAATAGAACTGCAACCAAATACGCAATGCATCAAACAGCCAGACAATTTTTGTACTGTTCTTCAAGATAAAAATGAATTGATTCAGAGTATTTTTCCGGATATACAGAATAATTACTTGAATCATAACTAGCTCAGTCATCGGGCGATTTTGGCAGCCAAAAATATTGATGTTGACAAAATTGACTTCCACCTCAATTATGCAACGGTACACGTTCGATCATCAAAAAGATCACCGGAAACATTCTTGAAGCAACCATTTTAACTGGGAAGTTTAAAGGAAAAGTGGTCCTGTTGCCACGTATTCCAATGATACCGTCAGATAATACCATACCTTTCAAACGGCTACAGTTTCCAATTCGTTTAGCTTTTGATATATCAATAAATAAGTCTCAAGGCCAAACAATGTCCATTTGTGGTTTAGATTTAAAAAATCCGTGTTTTTCTCATGGGAAACTATATATTGCATGTTCACGTGTTGGGAAACCGTCGAATCTATTTGGGTTAACTAGTGGCCAGCAGATCTACCTAGCCAGTAGATCTAAATTTTTCCAGTAGATCTACATTTTTCCGGTAGATCTACATTTTTCCGGTAGATCTACATTTTTTCGGTAGATCTACATTTTTCTGATAGATCTACATTTTTCCGGTAGATCTTCATTTTTGCAGTAGATCAAATTTTTTTGGTAGATCAATATAATCGGTAGATAAATTGAATCGGTAGATCAATTGAACCGGTAGTTCAATGCCATCTAACTGGTCTTGTTGTGATTCTGAGAATCATTCACACATGAAAGTCCCATAGAAATATGTCAGAAGTTTTTGTGTTACTAAAAACCGAATATAGTGCTACCTACCGAATAGTATTGTGAACCTAAGACCTTCCGAAACACAATCATAAAGATTCATCAAAATCAGTGTAGCCATTTTTGAGTTCCTGTAAACCGATTATAGTGCCAACTACCGGGGATTATTGTGGATCTGGAACTTAGTCAGATACACACACAAAGTTTCATCGAAATCAGTCGAGGCATTTCTGAGTTTCTACAGACCGATAGCAGCGCCACCTACCGGGGTATATTGCGGACCTGACACATACTCAGATACACACACAGTTTAATCGAAATCGGTTCAGCCGTTCTTGAGTTTCTATAAACCGAATACAGCGCCACCTACCGGTTACCTATTGTTACCCTGAGACACACTCAAACACACACACAATGTTCTATCAAAATCGGTCGAGCCATTTCTGAGTTCCTATAGATAGAGCATTATCAGCGCCACCTACCGCATGCTATTGTGAAGCAAGGACACACCGGAACACACACAAATTTTCATCAAAATCGGTCAAGTCGTTTCGGAGTTGACATTTTTATAAAAACACCCCGTATAGCATCAGTTATCTTTTCGTAGTGGTTTTATAGTATTGAGAATTCTCTTTACGATAGATCTCTAGGGGTGACATTTTCCTTGAAACACCCTGTATAGTTAATTTTCTGCTGAATGTTTGAATATTTTGAGTAATTTTAATGCAAAAATCCGTCCGATCGAACGGATATTCATTATAGATTTCATAACTTAACGAAAAGTTCCAAATCCCAAGATACGTTTACTGGAGTACGCTCCTTTCAGTTTTTCATTGGGTAAAAATGAAAGAAAACTAAGAAAAAGCTACTTCGGAAGTACCGAATTTCGAACCCGCCGCTCCGCGAGGCTCAGGAGCTTTACAAATCCGAATGCCAACGCCTTAGTCCACACGGCCATACCAGCTTCGTGAGTCGGTTCCGATTATCTGGCATATAGAGATTTGATAGTACTGGGACGATTTCCGTCTTTCGATTTTCACAATATCGTCAATCTTGTCAAGCGATCGATCGAAATCAGTTACTCGTTCATATTTCCCACGGTTTTTCTAGACGATTCCAAGATTTTCGAGTGATTCCGTTCGAAATTCAAATTCGATTTGACATTTATCGTGGCTCGTTCGGACCGAAAACGTTGAACTTGAAGGAGCCGCGTTAAAATTCGCCACAGAAATACGTGGAACGTCAGAATTTTGTCGATTTTCGCGAAAAGTCACATTTTCCTATCGATCTTCCGGGAAAACGAAAGAGAGGATCGAAAAAAGGGCCGTGTTACGGACTAATTTCGAATCTCGTCTTCGCATTCCCGCAAATACCGTCGTTCCGAACGCCACCGTTTCTCCGGATGCCTCTACACAATTTTGCACCTTTTGCCAAAATCGGCGTTTTTGCGATTTTTTTTAAAATACACCCCCGTCTTTTCGCTCCAAAAACGCGAAACCCTACGGAACTTCCGTATTTTTCCTCGATAAACCCCTCGGAAATTTCCCCCTAACCCCCCTCCTAACATCCAAAAAAACGTCACGTTTATAGTAACATTTTCAAAATATTTTTTTCGTTCCTTTTCTATGAAACACATCTTCATTTTAGTATTGGGACTAGTGGCCCGCAGTCTATTGTTGGAGGCTTCGATTAGCCAGTAGTTTTTATACATAGGTAAAATTTAATGAAGAAAAAAAATTTTTATTGAGAAAATATTGAAAAAAAAAATAAAAAAAAAAAACTATAAAAATAAAATTTTTTGAAAATTTCAAAATTGAAGAAAAAAAATTATTAAAAAAATTTGAACTATAAAAAAAATTTAAATCATAAATAAAATGGAATTATAAAAAAGAGAAACACCCTGTATACACATTTCTGCAAAATATATTATGAGAATCCATCCATCCACGGTTCCTATTCAGATAACGCTTTGTTTGTGGCAAAACTCAAATCAATCGCGTAATATTGTGCCGGTAGAAAAAGAACACCCTGCATAGTAATGGTTTATTTTCAACGATGTAGGTCCCGAAAGTATATCATTTATCACAATTGAATACAATAGTACGATTTGTCGTGAAAAGTAGCAAGTTGCGATTGACGTTAAAAGAATAACACCCTGTATGGAGTTTTCTGAAAAATATATTATAAGAATCCATCCAAGTTTCCTATTTCAATAACGCTTTGAGTGTGGCAAAAATCAAATCAATCGCGTGATATTGTGCCGATAGAAAAAGAACACCCTATATAGTAATGGTTTATTTTCAATGATGTAGGTCCCGAAAGCATTTCTTTTACCACGATTGAATACAATAGTACGATTCTTCGTGAAAAGCAGCAAGTTGTGATTAATTGATTAAAAGAAAAACACCCTGTATAGAGATTTCTGAAAATTTTATTATAAGAATCCATCCAAGGTTCCTATTTGAATAACGCTTTGTTTGTGACACAAATCAAATCAATCGCGTAATATTGTGCCGATAGAAAAAGAACACCCTGTATAGTAATGGTTCATTTTCAACGATGTAGGTCCCGAAAGTTCATCTTTTATCATAATTTAATACAATAGTACGATTTGTCGTGAAAAGCAGCAAGTTGCGATTGACGTTAAAAGAAAAATACCCTGTATAGAGATTTCTCAAAAATACATTATAAGAATCCATCCAAGATTCCTATTTAGATAACGGTTTGTTTTTGGCACGAATCAATTCAATTGTGCCGTGAAAAAAAAAACACCCCGTATAGTAATGGTTCATTTTCAACGATATACACAACACAACCCAAAGTTTCATCGAAATTGGTCGAGCCGTTTTAGAGTAACCATAAATCGATCGGGGTGTCCCCTACAGTATGCTATTGTGAATCAGAGACGCGCCGAATCAAAAACACGAAGATCCCATCGCAATATGTTAGAAGTTTTTGAGTTACTAAAAACCGAATATAGCGTCACGTAGCGAATCGTATTGAGAACCAAAGGCCTTCCGAAACACAATTACAAAGATTCATCAAAATCGGTATAGCCATTTTTGGGTTCCTGTGAACCGATTATAGTGCCACCTACCGGGGAATATTGTGGATCTGAAACCTACTCTCAGATACACACACAAAGTTTCATCGAAATTGTTCCAGTCGTTTTTGAGTTATTATAAACCGAATTCAGCGCCACCTAACAGGTGCACACAAAGTTTCATCGAAATGGGTAAAGTCTTTTCGGACATTTATTTAAAAACACCCTGTATAACAGCGGTTATCTTTTCGTAACGGTTTTACAATGATGAGATAAAAAAAACGATAAATCTCTTGCGGTGATATCTCACTTAAGACCCTGTGTAGCAATGGTTTTTCATTTTCGACGGTTAATTTTCTACTTAAATGGTTGAATATTTTGTCTAATTTCAATGCAACTCATTCAAAATTATACGTTCATTTTTGGATCAAAAATAATCAATGTTGTGTTTCTGTGGTTGCGTAAGGTACCTTACTCATATACATACATTCACGGGTGGATAAAAAATAAACAATGCATTGAACGCGGTGGCGTAGGTTCATATTCAAATACATACATTCACAATTGGATCAAAAATATTCAATGCTGTGTCTTTGGTTAAGTAAGGTCCTTGTTCAAATACATACACTCACAGTTGGATCAAAAATAAACAATGCAATGAACGCGGTGGCGTAGGTTCCTATTCAAATACATACAAAAATCCATCTGATGGAACCATTGATTATTATAGATGTCGTAACTTGACGAAAAGATCCAAATCCCATTTTCGACAGTTAATTATCTGCTTAAAGTTTGAATATTTCGATTAAATTAAAAGAAGAATTTTCAAACAAACGGAAATTCAATATAGATTTCGTAATTTGACGAAAAGATCGATAGCCCATGATGAGTTTACACGGGAATATCACACTCTGAAGGTTTCATTCCATAAAAATGAAAAAAATTATAACGTCAACGATTGCCGGCCTCTCCGAGATTCGAACCGGCTGCCCCGCGATGTAGACCGTTGACCCTAGGAGGCGTCCCTCCCGGCCACTTTCGCTATAGGAAGGAGTAGGAATTAAGCTCTACATAAAGGTTTTATAGCACTGGGATGATTTCCTTCCTTCGATTTCCAGAATATCGTCAATTCTGTCAAGCGATCGCTTGAAATTGGCGACTTGTTCATATTTCTCGCAATTTTTCTTGACGATTTCGAGATTTTCGACTATTTCCGTTCGAAATTCAAATTCGATTTGACATTTCGCGCCGCTCGTTCGGACCGACCTTGCAGGAGCCGCGCTAAAATTCAGCACAGAAATACGTGAAACGTCAGAATGTTTTCGATTTTCGCAAAAAGTCACATTTTCTTATCGTTCTTCCAGAAAAACGAAAGAAAAGATCGAAAGCAGATATAGCCTATCCGGTAATTTGGAATCTCTTCTTCGCTTTCCCGCGGACTCGTCGTTTCTAACGTCGCCGTTCGTTCGATCTCGTTTCCTTCATTTTGCACCTTTTGCCAATATTGGCGTTTTTTCGCATTTTCGTGATTTTTTTTAAAATACACCCCCACCTTTTCGATCCAAAAACGCGAAACTCTACGAAACTTCCGTGTTTTCTCTCGCTAAACCCCCTCAAGATTCCCCCCCAATCCCCCTCCTAACGTCCAAAAAAACACCACGTTTACAACGACCTTCTCAAAAAGTTTCCCTTGATCTACTTCGATGGTTCAAGTCTTCACTTTAGTATATGTATTGACTAGTTGGCCCGCAGATCTACCTAGCCAGTAGATCTACATTTTTCCGGTAGATCTACATTTTTCCAGTAGATTTACATTTTTCGAACTTGAAAGTTCGAAATCGTTCGAGCCAAATCTGAATTTCTATAGACCTACTGCAACCTGACACATACTCACATATACACACCAAGTTTCATCGAAATCGGTTCAGCCGTTCTTGAGTTTCTATAAACCGAATACAGCGCCACCAACCGGTCACCTATTGTGACCCTGAGACACACTCAAACACGCACACAATCCTAGCTCACTATTTGACTGATAACATCAGTTGGAAGTGATGCGCATCAGTTCAAACCAGAGAAATAGAGGAAAATTCCGGCTATTTCTCTGGTTCAAACTGATTTCGCATCAGTTTGGAAGTGATACAGCGTCAAATAAAAAGTCTCTGATGTTTCATTAAAATCGGCCAAGCCATTTCTGAGTTTCTATAGACCGATTGCAGCGCCACCTGCCGGGGTATATAGCAGACCTGACACACCTACTCAGATACACACACAAACTTTCATCAAAATCGGTCGAGCCATTTCACCTACCGGATGCTATTGTGAAGCCGTTTCGGAAAACAGCCTGTATAACAGCGGTTATCCTTTCGCAACAATTTTACAATGTTGAAAATACTGTTCATGTTAAATTGTTATCTTGAGGTGGCAACTGGGCCAATTTGCCTATCAGAGAATTATGGAACTCTCCCCACGATTCCAGGATTTTTGACCAATTCCGTTGGAAGCTCGAATTCTATTTGACAATTCGACCCTCATTCGGACTGAAAATCATGACGTTGAAGCAATCGCGAAAAGATTTCGTACAGAAATACGATACGATTTCTACAACGATATCATTCGAAAATACTCACGTTTCGTAAAAGATTCCAAAATTCGACAGAAAGATTAAATTCAGTCGCTATCCCATCATACTTCATAAAACCAACTGTCAACTACTAAAAAATGTTTCCTAAGGATACGTTCGATTGAATTTCGATTTCGTATATAAATGCCTGCAAGTGAATATCGGTAATATCGTCGAAAGTATAGATCAATAATTACCTTATTTTACGTTCTCCACTTCAGGCCCGATTCATCAAAAATCTTTCCTTGAAGATGGGTACCTACCAGTCATTTCAACTTAGAATGGTAGATCTACATTTTTCCAGTAGATCTACATTTTTCTGGTTGATCTACATGTTTCCGGTAGATCTTCATTTTCCCGGTAGATCTGCATTTCCAGTAGATCTACACTTTTTTAGTAGATCAATATATAATCAATAGATAAATTGAAGCGGTAGATCAATTGAACCGGTAGTTCAATGCCATCTAACAGGTCCTGTTGTGATTCTAAGAATCATTCACACACGAAGGTCCCGTCGCAATATGTTAGGAGTTTTTGAGTTACTAAAAACCCAATATAGCGCCACGTACCGAATCGTATTGTGAACCAAATTCCCTCCGAAACACAATCACAAAGATTCATTAAAATCGGTATAGCCATTTTTGGGTTCGTGTGAGCCGATTGTAGTGCCACCTACCGGGCAATATTGTGGATCTGAAACCTATACTCTCAGATACACACACAAAGTTTCATCGAAATCGTTCCAGTCGTATTTGAGTTGTTATAAACCGAATTCAGCGCTACCTAACGGGCGCACACAAAGTTTCATCAAAATGGGTAAAGCCGTTCAGCAGTTATCTTTTCGTAACGATTTTACAATTATGAGAATTCTCTTCACGATAAATCTCTTGCGGTGATATTTCACTTAAGACCCTGTGTAGCGATGGTTTTTCATTTTCGACCGTTCATTTTCTACTTAAATGGTTGAATATTTTGTGTAATTTCAATGCAACTCATTCAAAAAAATTATACGTTCATTTTTGGATCCAAAAAATAATCAAGGCTGTGTCCTTGGTTGCGTAAGGTACCTATTCATATACATTCATTCACGGTTGGATAAAAAATAAACAATGCATTGAACGCGGTGGCGTAGGTTCATATTCAAATACATTCATTCACAATTGGATAAAAAATATTCAATGCTGTGTCTTTGGTTAAGTAAGGTCCATGTACAAATACATACACTCACAGTTGGATCAAAAATAAACAATGCAATGAACGCGGTGGCGTAGGTTCCTATTCAAATACATACAAAAATCCATCTGATGGAACCATTGATTATTATAGATATCGTAAATTGACGAAAAGATCCAAATCCCATCTTCAAAAGTTAATTAATTTAAAAGAAGAATTTTCAAACAAACGGAAATTCAATATAGTTTTCGTAATTTGACGAAAAAATCGATAGCCCATGATGAGTTTACACGGGAATAGCACACTCTGAAGTTTTCATTCGATAAAAATAAAAAAAATTATAACGTCAACGATTGCCGGCCACTCCGAGATTCGATCCGGCTGCCCCGCGATGCTGAGCCCGTTGACCCTAGGATGCTTCCCTCCCGGCCACTTTCGCTGTAGATAAAAGTAGGAATTAAGCTCTATATAAAGGTTTTATAGCACTGGGATGATTTCCGTCCTTCGATTTCCAGAATATCGTCAATTCTGTCAAGCGATCGCTCGACATTGGCGACTTGTTCATATTTCTCGCAATTTTTCTCGACGATTTCGAGAATTTCGACTAATTCCGTTGGAAGCTCGAATTCTATTTGACAATTCGACCCTCATTTGGACTGAAAACTATGACGTTGAAGGAATCGCGAAAAGATTTCGTACAGAATTACGATACGATTTCTACAACGATATCATTCGAAAATACTCACGTTTCGTAAAAGATTCCAAAATTCGACGGAAAGATTACATTCAGTCGATATCCCATCATAATTCATACACCTGTCAACAACTAAGAAATGTTTCCTTAGGATACATTCGATTGAATTTTGAATTCGTATATAAATGCCTGCAAGTGAAAATCGGTAATATCGTCAAAAGTGTAGATCGATAATTACCTTATTTTACGTTCTCCACTTTCGGACCGTTTCATCAAAATTCTTTCCTCGAAGATACCTACCTGTCATTTCAACTCAGAATTTGATAGAACACATTATTTCTCAATTATCGAAAATTCTGCCATGGGATCGGTCGAAATCGGAGACTCTATCATATTTCTTCTTATTTCTAGCAATGTATCTTCACGATTCAAGATTTTCGACAAATTCCGTCCGAAATTCTAATTTTATTTGACATTTATCGCCACTCATTCGCAAAGAAAACGTCGATAAATTCAAACTGACAGTTCCTTTCATCTTTGATCGAAGTAAATCATCCACGTTTTATCTACTATAGCAGGACCCGAAGTCGGTCGAGCGAAGCCGAACCGGTCTAAACGTCACATTTCACCGAGGTTTTCAAAATATGTCAAAGTTTGCGATCTTTTTACGGAAAAAGAGAACGTTTTATCAAAAATCGAGATCCGTTACGGACTACCAACGAATCTCGTCTTTCGGACCCCGACGAAATACCTTTTCGAGCGTCGCATCCTCGCCAGATCTCTCCCATACCGATTCGCACATTTAGCAGAAAAGGCCGATTTCGCCCGAATTCACGATTTATTTAAAAATACTCCCCATGTTTTCTCTCGTCAAAGACGGATACCCGGAGAAAATTTCGTCTTTTCTCGTTCCCTTTTCCACCTCGAATTCCCCCTCGCCCCTCGAATAACCGACGAAAAAATCGAAAATATCGGCCTCCTCGAGAAAAAATGTTTTTTGACTTCTCTCTGTGATCCCGAGATCTTGGCGTTAGTAGAATAGAGTAACTAGTTGGCCCGCAGATCTACCTAGCCAGTAGATCTACATTTTTCCGGCAGATCTACATTTTTCCGGTAGATCTACATTTTTCCAGTAGATTTACATTTTTCGATCTTGAAAGTTAGAAATTGTTCGAGCCATATCTGAATTTCTATAGACCTACTGCAACCTGACACATACTCAACTATAAACACCAAGTTTCATCGAAATCAGTGCTGCCGTTCTTGAGTTTCTACAAACCGAATACAGCGCCACCTACCGGTCACCTATTGTGACCCTGAGACACACTCAAACACGCACAATATGTTTAATTAAAATCAGCCAAGCCATTTCTGAGTTTTTCTATAGACCGATTGCAGCGTCACCTGCCGGGGTATATAGCAGACCTGACCCACCTACTCAGATACACACACAATTTTTCATCAAAATCGGTAGAGCCATTTCACCTACCGGATGCTATTGTGAAGCCGTTTCGGATAACAGCCTGTATAACAGCGGTTATCCTTTCGCAACAATTTTACAATGTTGAAAATACTGTTCATGTTAAATTGTTATCTTGAGGTGGCATTTCATTAAAAACACCCTGTATAGCAATGGTTTTTCATTTCCTATAGTTAATCTTCTGCTTTGAGTGGTTAATGGAAAAAATCGAACGGAATTTCATTATAGATTTCGTAATTTGACGAAAAGAACCATATCAAAAGATACGTCTATGGAAGTAACGCTCCTTGAAGTACAATTTCATTCGGTAGAAATGAATAAAATTGGAAAGAAACGTACTGAGGTCGCTGTAGGCTCGCGTGGCCCAGAGCCTACATCCACAACTCCCCCAACTGGGCCAATTTGCCTATCAGAGAATTAGGGATCTCTACCCACGATTCCAAGATTTTTGACCAATTCCGTTGGAAGCTCGAATTCTATTTGACAATTCGACCCTCATTCGGACTGAAAACTATGACGTTGAAGGAATCGCGAAAAGATACGATACGATTTCTAAAACGATTAAATTCAGTCGATATCCCATCATACTTCATACACCTGTCAACAACTAAAAACTGTTTCCTTAGGATACATTCGATTGAATTCCGAATTCGTGTATAAATGCCTGCAAGTGAAAATCGGTAATATCGTCAAAAGTGTAGATCAATAATTACCTTATTTTACGTTCTCCACTTTCAGACCGTTTCATCAAAAGTCTTTCCTCGAAGGTGGGTACCTACCAGCATAGATTATAGATACTACCAGTCAATTCAACTCAGAATTTGATAGAACACATTATTTCTCAAATATAACAAATTCTGCCATGCGATCGCTCGAAATCGGCGACTCTATCATATTTCTTCTAATTTCTAGCAATGTATCTTCACGATTCAAGATTTTCGACAAATTCCGTTCGAAATTCTAATTCTAGTTGGCATTTATCGCAACTCATTCGCAAAGAAAACGTCGATAAATTCAAACTGACAGTTTCTTTCATCTGTGATTGAAGTAAATCATCCACGTTTTATCTTCTATAGTAGGACCCGAAGTCGGTCGAGCGAAGCCGAACCGGTCTAAACGTCACATTTCACCGAGGTTTTCAAAATATGTCAAAGTTTGCGATCTTTTTACGGAAAAAGAGAACGTTTTATCAAAAATCGAGATCCGTTACGGACTACCTACGAATCTCGTCTTTCGGACCCCGACGAAATACCTTTTCGAGCGTCGCATCCTCGCCAGATCTCTCCCATACCGATTCGCACATTTAGCCGAAAAGGGCGTTTTCGCCCGAATTTACGATTTATATAAAAATACTCCCCACGTTTTCTCTCGTCAATGACGGATACCCGGAGAAAATTTTGTCTTTTCTCGTTCCCTTTTCCACCTCGAATCCCCCCTCGCCCCTCGACTAACCGACGAAAAAATCGAAAATATCGACCTCCTCGAGGAAAAAATCTTTTTTGACTTCTCTCTGTGATCCCGACATCTTGGCGTTAGTAATATATTGTAACTAGTTGGCCCGCAGATCTATCTAGCCATAGATCTACATTTTTTAAGTAGTTCTACATTTTTCCGGTAGATCTACATTTTGCCGGTAGATCTACATTTTTCCGGTAGATCTACATTATTCCGGTAGATCTGCATTTTTCCAGTAGATCTATATTTTTTCAGTAGATCAATATAATCGGTTGATAAGTTGAATCGCCAGATCAATTGAACCAGTAGTTCAATATCATCTAACGGGTTCTGTTGTGATTCTGAGAATCATTCACACACGAAAGTCCCATCGAAATATGTCAGGAGTTTTTGAGTTACTAAAAACCGAATATAGCGCCACCCACTGAATCGTATTGTGCCTTCCGAAACACAATCACAAAGATTCATCAAAATCAGTATAGCCATTTTTGAGTTCCTGTAAACCGAATGTAGTGCCACCTACCAGGGAATATTGTGGATCTGAAACCTACTCAGATACACACAAAGTTTCATCAAAATCGGTCCAGTCGTTCTTGAGTTGTTATAAACCGAATGCAGTGACACCTAACGGGTTCCTATTGTAACCCTGAGAGCCACTCTATTACGCACAAAATGTTTCATCAAAATCGGTCGAGCCATATCTGAGTTTCTATAGACCGACTGGAACGCCACCTACCGGGGTATATTGCGGACCTGACACATACTCACATATGCACACCAAGTTTCATCGAAATCAGTGCAGCCTTTCTTGATTTTCTTTTAACCGAATACAGCGCCACCTACCGGTCACCTATTGTGACCCTGAGACACACTCAAACACGCACAATATGTTTCATTAAAATCGGCCTAGCCATTTCTGAGTTTCTATAGACCGATTGCAGCGCCACCTACCGGGGTATATAGCAGACCTGACACACCTACCCAGATACACACACAAATTTTCATTAAAATCGGTCGAGCCATTTCACCTACCGGATGCTATGGTGAAGCAATGATTCACCGAAACACACACAAAGTTTTTTCAATATCGGTCAAGCCGTTTCGGAGTTGACATTTTTCGGAAGACAGCCAGTATAACAGCGGTTATTCTTTCGCAACAATTTTACAATGTTGAAAATACTGTTCATGTTAAATTGTTATCTTGAGGTGGCATTTCATTAAAAACACCCTGTATAGCAATGGTTTTTCATTTCCTATAGTTAATCTTCTGCTTTGAGTAATTTTAATGGAAAAAATTGAACGGAATTTCATTATAGATTTCGTAATTTGACGAAAAGAACCATATCAAAAGATACGTCTATGGAAGTAACGCTCCTTGAAGTATTTCATTCGGTAGAAATCATAGACATAGAATAACATGGACTGGCCCTCACGTAATTTTATCACACTGTTCATTGCGGAATACATTAGAGAGAGAGAGATGTTATGAAGGATGGAATAATTCAAGGCATATATCATGGTATAAAAATAATGGTGTTTTTATACCATGGGCAAATATACATGGGATATTTATTGGGAACTTCCAAAACTCTGGTGGCGGGATTCGGCAACTAACCAGGCTAGTAATAAATGTAAACAATCTCGTGTTGGACAGGTCAGTCGACGAAGTTTGACCGAAATTTTCATGGAAAATTTAAATCATAATTGACTTGAGATCATTGTTGGATTACTTTGTGATATAGATTATAATATTGATCATTATATAAACTAATTTTATGGCACTTGATTGATATAAAGACTACAACCAGTAAGTATATTCATATATGTTTGTCAAACTTCCATTATATTTAAAAGTTCTTTCAGTTACTATTTGCGAATGATTAGGAAGGGACTCAGTTGATTAGAATTTCTGGAGTACATAGGAGCTTCAACTTCTAATTCTAGAGTCCTTGTAGAAGGAGAAGAGGTTCTAAATGCAGATCATGTAATCGTGTGTGACAAAACAAATTGTGGTCCCAGTTTTATAGATATTTGTTCTTTATGTTTACAAAGTAGTGCCCTTAATTCAGTACCACATAAAATTGATGGCCCATTAATGTGGAGAATGGTAAACTTAAAATAGAAGGTATGGTATATTCTTGTAAAATCGGAGCACGGAGGAGGTGTAAATATATTACTGATGTATTAATTAAAGTTCAGGTGCATGATGTTCTAGTTTATTTATGAGAATATAGTGTCAAATTGAACCAGATAAAGCTTTTGTTAAACAGTTACCAATAATTGAAATGATTTTTTCAAAATATGATACATATATATTATGTGAAAAGAATTATTAACAATAAGTGTAATGTTTGGGGTATAATAAAGATTATCTGGATGTAGGTCCAGGTTAAGTACTCTTCCAATATTTATATTTGGTTTTCCGGAGGTAAGAAGTGAAAACTCAAACCTATACATTTTGGCATTTTTTTCGCCCATGAATTGCATTGAGGCACACAACAATAGTCGTTTCTGGTCGAAGACATATTAGGCAGGATAATATTCACTATTTCAACTTGAATTTTTCTTTTAAACAAAAGTTTATTGACGAATACTGAACAATTAAACTCGAACACGTAGCTCATTAGGAGCTTGGTTAGTTTTCGAATCACGCCACCAGAGTTTTGGAAGTTCCCAATTGCCACAGTATAAGAATATATTCTTATACCGTCACACCGTGGTTTTGCCCATAGAGAAATAGAATCTATTCTATTGTCTCTGGTTTTGCCTTGAAGTATTCTATCTCTTTTTAATGCTGATATCAATGGTCTCTTTCTCAGAACCAGTCCATATTATTCTATGTCTATGGTAGAAATGAATAAAATTGAAAAGAAACGTACCGAGGTCGCTGTAGGCTCGCGTGGCCCAGTGCCTACATCCACAACTCCCCCAACTGGGCCAATTTGCCTATCAGAGAATTAGGGATCTCTACCCACGATTCCAAGATTTTTGACCAATTCCGTTGGAAGCTCGAATTCTATTTGACAATTCGACCCTCATTCGGACTGAAAACTATGTCGTTGAAGGAATCGCGAAAAGATACGATACGATTTCTACAACGATATCATTCGAAAATACTCACGTTTCGTAAAAGATTCCAAAATTCGACAGAAAGATTAAATTCAGTCGATATCCCATCATACTTCATACACCTGTCAACAACTAAAAAATGTTTCCTTAGGATACATTCGATAGGATTTCGAATTCGTATATAAATGCCTGCAAGTGAAAATCGGAAATATCTTCGAAAGTATAGATCGATAATTACCTTATTTCACGTCCTCCAACTCCGGCCCGTTTCATCAAAAATCTGTCCTCGAAGATAGGTATCTACAAGTCACTTCAACTTATAGAATTTGATAGAATACATTATTTCTCAAATATCGAAAATTCTGCCATGCGATCGCTCGAAATCGGCGACTGTATCATATTTCTTCTTATTTCTAGCAATGTATCTTCACGATTCAAGATTTTCGACAAATTCCGTTCGAAATTCTAATTCTATTTGACATTTATCGCAACTCATTCGCAAAGAAAACG
The DNA here is from genome assembly GCA_937662695.2 of Halyzia sedecimguttata. NCBI lineage: Eukaryota > Metazoa > Arthropoda > Insecta > Coleoptera > Coccinellidae > Halyzia > Halyzia sedecimguttata. Next base: position 70,248,592 of record OW569417.2, read on the forward strand.
TCGATAAATTCAAACTGACAGAAGTTTCTATCATCTGTGATCGAAGTAAATCATCCACGTTTTATCTTCTATAGCAGGACCCGAAGTCGGTCGAGCGAAGCCGAACCGGTCTGAATGTCACATTTCACCGAGGTTTTCGAAATATGTCAAAGTTTGCGATCTTTTTACGGAAAAAGAGTAGGTTTTATCAAAAATCGGGCTGCGTTACAAACTACCTACGAATCTCGTCTTCCGGCCCCCGACGAAATAATTTTCCGAGCGTCGCCTCCTCGCGAGATTTCTATCGTTACCGATTTGCACCTTTAGCGGAAAACGGAGATTTCACCCGATTTCACGATTTTTTTTTAAATACTTCCCACGTTTCCTCTCGTCAAAGATGGATACCCGGAGAAAATTTCGTCTTTTCTCGTACTCGATTCCACCTCGAATCCCCCCTCACCCCTCGAATAACCGACGAAAAAATCGAAAATATCGACCTCCTCGAGGAAAAAATGTTTTTTGACATCTCTCTGTGATCCCGAGATCTTTACATTAGTAGAATAAACTAGTTGGCCCGCAGATCTGCCTAGCCAGTAGATCTACCTAGCCAGTAGATCAATATTTTTCCTATAGATCTACATTTTCCGGTAGATCTACATTTTTTCGGTAGATCTACATTTTTCTGGTAGATGTACATTTTTCTGGTAGATCTACATTTTTTCAGTAGATCTGCATTTTTCCAGTAGATCTAAATTTTTTCAGTAGATCAATATAATCGGTAGATCAATTGAACCGGTTCTTCAATGCCATCTAACAGGTTCTGTTGTGATTCACACGTTTTTGAGTTACTAAAAACCAAATATAGCGCCACCTACCGAATCTTATTGTAAACCTAAGGTCTTCCGAAACACAATCACAAAGATTCATCAATATCGGTAGAGCCATTTTAGAGTTCCTGTAAACCGATTGTAGTACCACCTACTGGGAAATATTGTGGATCTGAAACCTACTCAGATACACACACAAAGTTTCTTCGAAATCGGTCCAGTTATTATTGAGTTGTTATAAGCCGAATGCAGTGCCACCTAACGGGTTTCTATTGTGACCCTTAGAGCCACTCAAACACGCACACAATGTTTCATCAAAATCAGCCGAGGCACTTCCGAGTTCTTACAGACGGATTGTAGCGCCACCTCCGGGGTATATTGCGGGCCTGACACAACCTCAGATACACACACAAAGTTTCATCGAAATCGGTTCAGCCGTTCTTGAGTTTCTATAAACCGAATACAGCGCCATCTAACGGTTACCTATTGTGACCCTGAGACACACCGAAACACACACACAAAGTTTCGTAAAAATCGGTCGAGTCGTTTCGGAGTTGAAATATTTTTAGAAACACCCCGTATATCAGCGGCTATCTTTTCGTAGCAGTTTCACAGTGTTGAGAATTCTCCTTACGATAGGTCTCTTGGGGTGACATTCAACTTGAAACACCCTGTATAGCAGCGGTTTTTCATTTTCTACCGTTAATTTTCAGCTTAATGTTTGAATATTTTGAGTAATTTTAATGCAAAAATCCGTCCGATCGAACGGATATTCATTATAGATTTCGTGACTTAAAGAAAAGATCCAAATCCCAAAATACGTTCACCGGAGAACGCTCCTTTAAGTTTTCCATTGGGTAAAAATGAAAAAATAATGAGTAAGCTATTTCGGACGCTCCGAGGATTCAAACCCGCCGCCCAGCGAGGCTCTGGGCTATGAATCCAACGCCTCAGTACGCTCGGCTACCGACGTCTACGTGAATCGACCCCGATTATGTACCACATAAAAGTTTTAAGTACTCGGATGATTTCCGTCTTTCGATTTTCAGAATATCCTCAATCCTGTCGAGCAATCGATCGAAATCGGTTACTCGTTCATATTTTTCGCGGTTTTTCTAGACGATTCGAAGGTTTTCGACCGATTCGGTTCGAAATTCAAATTCGATTTGACATTTCTAATCGCCCGTTCGGACCGAAAACGTCGACCATGAAGGAGCCGCGTTAAAATTCGCCACAGAAATACGTGAAACGTCAGAATTTCGTCGATTCTCGCGAAAAGTCACATTATCCTATTGTTCTTCCGGGAAAACGAAAGAGTGAATCGAAAAAACGGCTCAGCTACGGACTAATTTCGAATCTCGTCTTCGCGTTCCCGCAAATACCGTCGTTCCGAACGCCACCCGTCCTCCGATCTCGTTTCCTTCATTTTGCACCTTTTGCCAAAATCGGCGCATTTTCGCCTTTTCGCGATTTTTTTAAAAATACACCCCCGTCTTTTCGCTCCGAAAACGCGAAACCCTCCGAAACTTCCGTCTTTTTCCTCGCGAAACCCCTCGGAAATTACCCCCCTCCCCCCCTCCTAACGTCCGAAAAATCTTCACGTTCGTAGTAACATTTTCGAAATTTTTTTTTTGATCCCCTTCTATGAAACACATCTTCACTTTAGTATTGTTGACTAGTGGCCAGCAGATCTACCTAGCCAGCAGATCTACATAGCCAGTAGATCTACTTTTTTCTAGTAGACCTACATTTTTCCAGTAGATCTACATGTTTCCGGTAGATCTACATTTTTTCAGTAGATCTACATTTTTCCGGTAGATGTACATTTTTCCGGTAGATCTGCATTTTTCCAGTAGATCAAAATTTTTTTGGTAGATCAATATAATCGGTAGATAAATTGAATCGGTAGATCGATTGAATCGGTAGATCAATTGAATCGGTAGTTCAATGCCATCTAACGGGACCTAATCTGTCGGGGCATTTCAGAGTTTCTACAGATCGATAGCAGCGCCACCTACCGGGTTATATTGCGGACCTGGCACATACTCTGATACACACACAAAGTTTCATCGAAATCGGTTCAGCCGTTCTTGAGTTTATATAAACCGAATGCAGTGCCACCTAACGGGTTTCTATTGTAACCCTTAGAGCCACTCAAACACGCACACAATGTTTCATCAAAATTGGTCGAGGCACTTCTGAGTTCTTACAGACGGATTGCAGCGCCACCTACCGGGGTATATTGCGGACCTGACACAACTTCAGATACACACACAAAGTTTCATCGAAATCGGTTCAGCCGTTCTTGAGTTTCTATAAACCGAATACAGCGCCATCTAACGGTTACCTATTGTGACCCTGAGACACACCGAAACACACACACACACAAAGTTTCATCAAAATCGGTCAAGTCGTTTCGGAGTTGAAATGTTTTTAGAAACACCACGTATAGCAGCGGTTATCTTTCGTAAGCAGTTTTACAGTGTTGAGAATTCTCTTTACGATAGATCTCTTGGGGTGACATTTTACTTGAAACGCCCTGTATAGCAGCGGTTTTTCATTTTGACCGTTAATTTTCAGCTTAATGTTTGAATATTTTGAGTTATTTTAATGCAAAAATCCGTCCGATCGAACGGATATTCATTGAAGATTTCGTGACTTAACGAAAAGATCCAAATTCCAAAATACGTTCACTGGAGAATGCTCCTTTGAGTTTTCAATTGAGTAAAAATGAAATGCAACTCATTCAAAATTATACGTTCATTTTTGGATCAAAAATAATCAATGCTGTGTCCTTGGTTGCGTAAGGTACCTATTCATATACATACATTCACGAAAGAGTGAATCGAAAAAACGGCTCAGCTACGGACTAATTTCGAATCTCGTCTTCGCGTTCCCGCAAATACCGTCGTTCCGAACGCCACCCGTCCTCCGATCTCGTTTCCTTCATTTTGCACCTTTTGCCAATATCGGCGTATTTTCGCCTTTTCGCGATTTTTTTAAAAATACACCCCCGTCTTTTCGCTCCGAAAACGCGAAACCCTCCGAAACCTCTGTCTCTTTCCTCGCGAAACCCCTCGGAAATTTCCCCCCTCCCCCCCTCCTAACGTCCGAAAAATCTTCACGTTCGTAGTAACATTTTCAAAAAAATTTTTTTGATCCCCTTCTATGAAACACATCTTCACTTTAGTATAGTGACTAGTGGCCAGCAGATCTACCTAGCCAGCAGATCTACCTAGCCAGCAGATCTACCTAGCCAGTAGATCAATATTTTTCCGGTAGATCTACATTTTTTCGGTAGATCTACGTTTTTCCGGTAGATCTACATTTTTCCGGTAGATCTACATTTTTCCAGTAGATCTGCATTTTTCCATGAGATCCAAATTTTTTCAGTAGATCAATATAATCGGTAGATCAATTGAACCGGTTGTTCAATGACATCTAACAGGTTCTGTTGTGATTCTGAGAATGATTCACACGTTTTTGAGTTACTAAAAACCAAATATAGCTCCACCTACCGAATCGTATTGTAAACCTAAGGCCTTCCGAAACACAATCACAAAGATTCACCAAAATCGGTATAGCCATTGTTGAGTTCGTGTAAACCGATTGTAGTACCACCTACCGGGGAATATTGTGGATCTGAAACCTACTCAGATACACACACAAAGTTTCATCGAAATCAGTCCAGTCATTCTTGAGTCTTCATAAACCGAATGCAGTGCCACCTAACGGGTTTATATTGTGACCCTTAGAGCCACTCAAACACGCACACAATGTTTCATCAAAATCGGTCGAGGCTCTTCTGAGTTCTTACAGACGGATTGCAGCGCCACCTACCGGGGTGTATTGCGGACCTGACACAACCTCAGATACACACACAAAGTTTCATCGAAATCGGTTCAGCCGTTCTTGAGTTTCTATAAAACGAATACAGCGCCATCTAACGGTTACCTATTGTGACCCTGAGACACACCGAAACACACACACACACAAAGTTTCATCAAAATCGGTCAAGTCGTTTCGGAGTTGAAATGTTTTTAGAAACACCCCGTATAGCAGCGGTTATCTTTTCGTAGCAGTTTTACAGTGTTGAGAATTCTCTTTACGATAGATCTCTTGTGGTGACATTTTACTTGAAACACCCTGTATAGCAGCGGTTTTTCATTTTGACCGTTAATTTTCAGGTCAATATTTGAATATTTTGAGTAATTTTAATGCAAAAATCCGTCCGATCGAACGGATATTCATTATAGATTTCGTCACTTAACGAAAAGATCCAAATCCCAAAATACGTTCACCGGAGAACGCTCCTCTGAGTTTTCCATTGGGTAAAAATGAAAAAATTAATGAGTTAGCTATTTCGGACGCACCGAGGATTCGAACCCGCCGCCCTGCGAGGCTCTGGACTATGAACCCAACGCCTAGTCCGCTCGGCCACCGACGTCTACGTAAGTCGATCCCGATTATGTACCAGATAAAGATTTTAAGTACTCGGATGATTTTCGTCTTTCGATTTTCAGAATATCGTCAATCCTGTCAAGCGATCGATCGAAATCGGTTACTCGTTCATATTTCTCGCGGTTTTTCTAGACTATTCGAAGGTTTTCGACCGATTCGGTTCGAAATTCAAATTCGATTTGACATTTCTAATCGCTCGTTCGGACCAAAAACGTCGACCGTGAAGGAGCCGCGTTGAAATTCGCCACAGAAATACGTGAAACGTCAGAATTTCGTCGATTCTCGCAAAAAGTCACATTTTCCTATCGTTCTTCCGGGAAAACGAAAGAGTGAATCGAAAAAAGGGCTCAGTTACGGACTAATTTCGAATCTCGTCTTCGCGTTCCCGCAAATAGCGTCGTTCCGAACGCCACCCGTCGTCCGATCTCGTTTCCTTCATTTCGCACCTTTCGCCAAAATCGGCGTTTTTTCGCCTTTTCGCGATTTTTTCAAAAATACACCCCCTTCTTTTCGCTCCGAAAACGCGAAACCCTCCGAAACTTCGGTCTTTTTCCTCGCGAAACTCCTCAGAAATTTCCCCCCTCCCCCTCTCCTAACGTCCGAAAAATCTTCACGTTTACGGTAACATTTTCAAAAAAGTTTTTTTGTTCCTTTTCTATAGAACCCATCTTCATTTTAGTATAGAGACTAGTAGCCAGCAGTCCATATTTTGGGATTCAGAGGAGCCAGCAGATCTTCCTAGCAATAGATCCACATTTTTCTGGTAGATCTACATTTTTTCGGTAGATTTACATTTTTTCGGTAGATTACATTTTTCCAGTAGATTCACATTTTTTCGGTAGATCTACATTTTTCCGGTAGATCTACATTTTTCCGGTAGATCTACATTTTTCTGGTAGATCTGCATTTTTCCAGTAAATCAAAATTTTTTTGGTAGATCAATATAATCGGTAGATAAATTGAATCGGTAGATCGATTGAATCGGTAGATCAATTGAATCGGTAGATCAATTGAATCGGTAGTTCAATGCCATCTAACGGGACCTAATCTGTCGAGGCATTTCAGAGTTTCTACAGATCGATAGCAGCGCCACCTACCGGGGTATATTGCGGACCTGGCACATACTCTGATACACACACAAAGTTTAATCGAAATTGGTTCAGCCGTTCTTGAGTTTATATAAACCGAATACAGCGCCACCTACCGGTTACCTATTGTGACCCTGAGACTCACTCAAACACGCACACAATGTTCTATCAAAATAGGTCGAGCCATTTCTGAGTTTCTATAGAGCATTATCAGCGCCACCTACCGGCTGCTATTGTGATGCAAGGACACACCGAAACACACACACAAAGTTTCATCAAAATCGGTCAAGCCGTTTCGGAGTTGACATTTTTTTAAAAACACCCCGAATAGCAGCGGTTATCTTTTCGTAGCGGTTTTACAGTGTTGAGAATTCTCTTGACGATAGATCTCTTGGGGCGACATTTTACTTGAAACACCCTGTATAGCAGTGGTTTTTCATTTCCGACCGTTAATTTTCAGCTTAATGTTTGAATATTTAGAGTTATTTTAATGCAAAAATCCGTTCGATCGAACGGATATTCATTGAAGATTTCGTGACTTAACGAAAAGATCCAAATCCCAAAATACGTTCACTGGAGAATGCTCCTTTGAGTTTTCAATTGAGTAAAAATGAAATGCAACTCATTCAAAATTATACGTTCATTTTTGGATCAAAAATAATCAATGCTTTGTCCTTGGTTGCGTAAGGTACCTATTCATATACATACATTCACGGTTGGATAAAAAATAAACAATGCATTGAACGCGGTGGCGTAGGTTCATATTCAAATACATACATTCACAATTGGATCACAAATATTCAATGCTGTGTCTTTGGTTAAGTAAAGTCCCTGTTTCAAATACATACTATCACAAAAATCCGTCTGATGGAACCATTGATTATAGATATCGTAACTTGACGAAAAGATCCAAATCCCAGAATACGTTCACTGGAGAACGCTCCTTTAAGTTTTCCATCGGGTAAAAATGAAAAAACTAATGGGTAAGCTATTTCGGACGCACCGAGGATTCGAACCCGCCGCCCTGCGAGGCTCTGGACTATGAACCCAACGCCTAGTCCGCTCGGCCACCGACGTCTACGTGAATCGACCCCGATTATGTACCACATAAAGATTTTAAGTACTCGGATGATTTCCGTCTTTCGATTTTCAGAATATCGTCAATCCTGTCGAGCGATCGATCGAAATCGGTTACTCGTTCATATTTCTCGCGGTTTTTCTAGACTATTCGAAGGTTTTCGACCGATTCGGTTCGAAATTCAAATTCGATTTGACATTTCTAATCGCTCGTTCGGACCGAAAACGTCGACCGTGAAGCAGCCGCGTTAAAATTCGCCACAGAAATAAGTGAAACGTCAGAATTTCGTCGATTCTCGCAAAAAGTCACATTTTCCTATCGTTCTTCCGGGAAAACGAAAGAGTGAATCGAAAAAAGGGCTCAGCTACGGACTAATTTCGAATCTCGTCTTCGCGTTCCCGCAAATACCGTCGTTCCGAACGCCACCCGTCCTCCGATCTCCTTTCCTTCATTTCGTACCTTTCGCCAAAATCGGCGTTTTTTCGCCTTTTCGCGATTTTTTTAAAAATACACCCCCTTCTTTTCGCTCCGAAAACGCGAAACCCTACGAAACTTCCGTCTTTTTCCTCGCGAAACCCCTCGGAAATTTCCCACCTCCCCCCCTCCTAACGTCCGAAAAATCTTCACGTTCGTAGTAACATTTTCAAAAAAGTTTTTTTGTTCCTTTTCTATAGAACCCATCTTCATTTTAGTAATAGTGACTAGTAGCCAGCAGTCCATATTTTGGGATTCAGATGAGCCAGTAGATCAATATAATTGGCAGATGAATTTAATCGGTAGTTTAGATGAACCGTTAATCGAAAGGAATCAGTATGTCATCATGGTACACGAAATCGAATGTATACATTCAGTTTTGGATCGAAAATAATTAATGCTGTGTCTGCGGTTGCGTAAGGTGCCTATTCAAATAGATACATTCACAGTGGGATCGAAAATAGTCAATGATGTATCTGTGTTTGCGTAAAGTTCCTGTTGAAATACATACATTCACAGTTGGATCTAAAATTATTATTGCTGTGAACGCGATCGCGTAAGATCCCAATGGAATACGTACATTTACTATTGAGCCAAACATATTTAGGTAATGCTTTTTTTGGACGCAAATCCTTTCAGTCGTACAATTGTGCCATGAGACAAAGAACATCCTGATAGTTTTCAATAATGCATTCCGAAAGAAATTTCTATAACACAAATCAGTCAACTCGTACGGTTGTGCCTTGGAAAACTTTGAGTTGGATTTGACGTTTAAAAAAAAACACCCTGTATGAAGATTTCTGATAAAAACATCGAATAATATGCTCTACAATGAACAGGTTCATCTACATAGGAATTAATTTTTGTAGCCAGCGGATCTACATAGTCGGTCAACATAGTCATTAACCAATTTAATCGATATATGTGTATTTATAGCACACGAATTGAAATAAATACATTCACTGTTGGGATGGAAATTAAACAATTAGTTAGCAGATCCTCGTAGCTAGTAAGTCCATATCACAATAATATATAACCCACCCAGTATCAATGAATGAATAGTTCATATAGGTCAGTAGAATGGTTATATCTACATACCTAACTCACGAAATCAAATTTATGAGGGGTCACCTTGGAGAAGACCTAGGAGGATCAGTACAATAATAATATACAATATACTGTTGGATCGAAATTGAACAGATCTATACCATAGGTGGCATATATCCATCTAACTAACAGTATAGAAACAAATTAAAGAAGTGCGTTGATGGTGACCTAGCGCATGAAAAAGGAGAAATATTCTTACCTAATGTAATTAATATTATCAATTCTTATGATGACAAAAATAATGGGATAGATTTCGGATTGTGGGGGATGAATAATAATAATAATAATAATAATAATTTTATTGATCCTTTTGGACATGTGTATACATGCATAGGACAAGTCAATAATAACAAAATAACTAAGTTCTGATACAATCATTGAAGTATTCATTTACTGTATAATAACATTTTTTCAACAATAAGCTTTTAACATTTCTCTTAAACTCGACATAATTAAGGTTTCTAACACTATATGGCAGATGATTATAAAGTTTTATGGACTGGTACGTAGGAGACATTTCAAACTTAGCAGTCCTATGTTTAGGGATATATAGCAATCCCCCATTTCTAGTTCTATAATTATGAAAGCTGGACAGCTTAATCATGTTTTGTTCGTTTTCTTTCACACACAAAAGACACCTGAAAATGAAGATGGAAGACAAGGTGAGGATACCACTTTCAGTAAACAATGCTCTACATGACTCACGAGGGGGTATATTGTACATCATACGCAATATTCGTTTCTGCAAAATGAAGGCCCTGCCAACATCCGAAGAGTTCCCCCACAGAATAACATTATACGACAAATGGCTGTAAACCAAACTATAATAGATATTTTTGAGAGTTTCCAGAGGAAGAAGATTTTTTACCCTAGATATCGCAAAATAAGAACTGTTGAGCTTGCTACACAGTGAATCGACATGAGAGGACCACCTCAAACCACTGTCCAAGTAGATGCCAAGAAATTTAGCACTTTCCTTTGATGTTATGTCTTCATTCAAATGGTGAACTGTGAGCTCGATATCACCTTGACATAATGAGAAATGTATACACTCAGTCTTACTAATGTTGATAATCAGATTATTCTCATGGCACCAATCCACGAAGCAATTCACGAGAACACCACACAACCTCTGAAGCTCCTCAAGAGATGGAGCTCTTATTACCACTGAAGTATCATCAGCAAATAAAGTTAATAAAAATTTCATTAGTGAAATATCCCGATGGGCTACTGAGTCAAGAAACATCACACGCAGGTTTCCAGGGAGATCGTTGATAAAGAGCAAAAATAGAAGTGGCCCAAGGACAGAACCCTGTGGTACTCCCAAGTTGACAGTATGCTCTGCAGATAATGAATTTTCGAGCTTCACACACATCGATCTACCTTCCAAATAGCTACGAAGCCAGTCCGAGAACACACCCCGAAAACCTAGGTTGTAACATTTGTCCAGAATGAATTGAAAAGACAGACTATCAAACGCTCGAGAGAGATCGAAAAATAGCCCTGCAACATAAAAGCCCTTATCGAGAGATTCATAAACGTAATCAACGAGGTAAGCTGCTGCTGTCTGGGTTGAACGACCAGATCGAAAACCATGTTGAGCAGAAGCCAGTATATCAAATTTGTCGAGGTATTTCATCATCCTGCCCAATACGATTCTCTCAAAGACTTTTGAAAATGTACTCAAAAGAGAAATAGGTCTATAGTTCGAAATTGCATGTATGTCTTTATTCTTGGGAATAGGAATAACAATGGCCCTTTTGAGGATCGAAGGGAACACGCCAGAACTGATGGACAGATTAATGCAATGAGCAAAATGACGAGAGACTTCAGAACTGATCAACTTCAGTACTCTCGCTGATATTGAATCGGCGCCTGAACATTTATTCTTCCTCAAAGAATTTATAATGTCAGCAACTTCACACTCCAACACAGGATGAAAGAAGAAAGTGGTGTTCAATAAACATGAGGTGCTACATACAGTTGATACAGAATTCCGATAGAAGTGGTTCAGTGAGGATTCGGTTATTGTTGAGAAATATTCAGCAAAAATATTCGCCAATTCATCAGAGTTATCGTACATAATACCGTTAATATCCAACTCAACAGACTGGTTCCTCCTACTTCTTCCAGTTATATTATTCACCATGGACCAAACTGTCCTGCTCTTGTTATCGGAACTATTTATGAGTTCGTTGTAAAATTTCCGCTTGGATTCCCTCAACATTGAAGTGTAGGATGATTTGGCTTTCCTGTACAAATTGATGGTATCCGAAGACTTCAAATTGGAATGTAACCAATATAAATGCATAAGTTGCTTTTTAGCAAGGACAATCTCTGGCGTGAGCCAATACTTGTTCTGATCATTCCTACCTGTTGTTTTCCTTAAGGGACAACAAAACTCAAAAACGTGTTGAATTGTGGATATTAAAGCTTCAAAACAACCATCAACATCATCAGTTTCATAAACATCGTGAAAATCGCAATTTGTTATGTGGAAAATGAAATTGCTCAAATTCTGTTCATTGAAATTTCTGACAAATTTTAACATGCATTGAGTATGAACATTGAGTTGAGTGTTGTATTCTAATAAAAGAGCTCGGTATAGGGTTCAAAGTTCTCTACATTACAATCGGATATACTCGCATTTGTAAGAATATAGTCCACCTTAGAAATGGATGTATAACCAGTGATATCTGTAAAAACCCTAGTAGGGTCTTGGGAAGTAATTCTCAATTGGAAACATTCAATCAAATCGATCAATATCTTACGGTTAATACATCCAACCTTCAAGTAATCAATGTTCAGATCGCCACATACAAAAACAACATCAACCAGCTTTAAACAATAATTAAGGGTATATGACAGTCTGTCGAGAAATATTTCACAATTACCGGAACCAGGACGGTAGACACTTATTACACCAATGCGTTTACTGTTGGTTATCACAATAACTCCACTCACTTCGAAGTGCATTTCTTCCGAAAAAACTGAAACGCACAAATTTTTAAACTTCACTCCATCTTTTATATATACCATCGAACCCCCGTGCTCACGATTGGGACGACAATAAAAGTCCACCAAATGGTAACCATCAACAGCCATTGTCCTAACTCTGTCGGAACTACACCAATGCTCGACGACACTTACAATATCGGCGTCACTTTCAGTCAAAAGTAATTCTAGAAGTTCCAATTTGTTCCATAAACATTGGATATTAATCTGCAACAGTTTCAATTTCTTGAAACTAACCGCATTCAATTTATCGGACGATTCGTTTTCCTGGGTACAAAAAAACGGTGAACACTTGCTCTGTTGGGCCAGTTCGAACCATCCAGGGCCCTTTCATATTCTGATTCAGGAATGAGTACCTTGAATGACGAATAATCATCTGGGTACTTGGATTTTAGTCGCTCGCATCGTACTGCCGTGAAGTGATTCTTCAGGAAATCTTGAAGATTTTCCTCAGTTGTCTCCGGTTTCAAATTTGAAATATGAAAAGCACTGAACTTTTCAATGCCCTCGACAGATGAATCGCCAGTATAACTACCAACCACCAGTGTTCGATTACGTTTTCTTGTGGATCTCTTGCGGGAAACAGTTCTCCATTCTTCATTTTCTCCTTTTGATAATGTAGAACGATTTGAATCTACAAGTTGGGTGTCCTCTCCAGGCTTATTATTTCCGCGAAGTATACGTTCATTTCGTCCTGACATAGTTGTTTTCACAGGAGCGTTAGAAGTCCCAGCATCCGCAGCGATGTGTTGAACCAGCAAGCAATCGGAACCACTAGGAGCATCAGTTACAGAACCAGTAATAGACACTCCGTGCGTTTTCTCTGAGCGTAGGCGTATGTTGGATTTGTCTGTTCTGTTATCAGCATTTATATTTATTTCTATTTTTTTGTTGAGTTTATCGATTTCGGCATTTTTACATACAATTTCGGTTTCCATCGTTGAAATCTTGAACCTCAACAGACTATTATTCTCCATCAGTAGATCATTTTTTGCCTCCAGCTCGTAAATTATTTTCAAGAGTAAATCTTGTTGGGAAGACATATTAGAAATATTTTTATTTATATTTTCCGTCATCGGAGATATAGTACCAGGAGTTAGATCAGTGGATGTTATAATATCATTTCCACAGCACCCTTTCACTCTACTTGCACAACCGGGGTGGTAAACTTTATCGCAAATATTACACTTTGCAATATTTCTCATAATAGTTCGCTTACAACAAGCGCATTCGGGAATCGAAATAGACACGCTCGGCACAACCTTCTCACTCGACGACATGTTGAAGTTTATGTAATAAAATAGAATAATAGAATAATAGAATAATAGAAAAATAAGGAACCATCCTATATATAATATATTGTTTCACTGTCATGATTTTTATACTTTCATCAGGTTCTAGGGATATCATATCAAATAATTTCTCATTTATTCTCCATTCTGGAAATATGTGTTGTTTAATTCCTGCTCTGAAACAATTGTAAACTATTAAATTTCTTTAGGTTACATTAATTGTACTATTAATATTAAATTGCCACTAAATTTTCCAAATCGTGATCAGATCCATATTGGCTTCAGCTACATGGCAAGAAATTCAGATATTCTGTTGGATGTAGATATGTAATAAAAATCATGTAATTGATTTAATGGGAAGTGAACACCACTATAATGAAATTAAGAGGTATACGGCAAAAATGTAATCAACAACCATTCTGCCAGGCGTTTTCATTCAAAGAATCAATAGTGTTTGACACAGAAACAATTCACAAAATAATAATGTTTTTATTATATAGATATTTTTCAGAGTTTGGGAGGGGAAAACCCATAAAGGAACCATTTAACACATTGACTGCCAAGCCATTATTGTGGAAATATCACCAACGGCCAACTATATGTTTTTTTTACTTATGTTTGTTTCTCAAGATATTGTTCTGCTTTTACTTTTTCTTTAGTATGTCAGTAATGTCATACATATATGATGCGGCCTCCTAGAGATGATTACTGTAATATTAATCTGTAGGGCCATGTCATTCATTTTGTTACTGCAAAATGCAAAACCAATTGGGTTGTGAAGAAGCCAGGAAGAAAGCTAATATCACGCCCAGAGCAACCACAGATTTGCATGTTATATTTCAATACCAAACATACAGGAATATGAGGTTATTATCTAAGAATAAATGCTTTTGCGTGCTCTATAAAATTATCTCATACCTGCTACCAAAAATTCTGCACTTTTTTTTCAGGCCAAGTATACCCAAACATTAGTCGGAAGCCAGTGTACGAATGCCCCATTGGCACAGGCTGTCATACATACGTCAGCAAAGCAGCCTGCAGTAATATATCGACCGTCATACATATATGAATGACGTGGCAGTCAATGTGTTAATAATACCTAACCTAAACTCACAGGAACATTATTATTGATTAAATACCCCTCGTTTATGAGATACCCACTGAATATCAACAATAATACACAGTTATGAACTTGTTCGCAACAGAAGATTCTATATTTAAATGTGAAGCCTGGCTGAAGCTGAGAACTGCTAAGTAATACTTAGGTACTTTCTGAACAGTTGAATTAAAAAAATTTAAAGCACCTGTACTACTTGTAGACAGATTTAACTCCCTTCACAGGTGAAGCAAATGAATAACATCTAATAGATAAGTACTTACAGTGTGAACTCCATTTTTCTCTGTCTGACAGATGAAAAAATATGGTATGTGAGGGCACATACCATTGTATAGTACAAATTTGATGGAACCAACTGTGCATTTATTGTTAATATTTGTTGCAAATTAGATATAATTATGAATGATATGATAAGAGGGCTTTTCGGAAAGTGTGATCGGGTTAACTCAATCAGTCAGTTCACCAATCAGCTGTTCCACTGTAATCGAGTTGACCCGATCACACTTTCCGAAAAGCCCTATTGTGTGCGAACAAAGTTGGTGTAGACTGTAACCATGTAGATGGTATACCCCACAAAATCTCTTTTCATCTAGAATTCGATCACTACTTCCATGTAAACAATTTTTCATAATATTTAAACTTAGATGGTTCTTCAATCGTCCAAATGAAGAATTTTCCAATAATAATTACATTTTCATCAAAATGGCATACAATTTTTAGACGATTTCTCATAGTCCTTGTGAGAAACTGAAAAAATGTCAAAGATTAGTCAGGTAGTAACTTAGATTCAAGGTTTTTCTTCTTAATTTAAACTAAATACTATTTTAAATGATAATTGTGGCTTTATTCGCCTTTGCAAGGTCAAATTGGAAAAAAATCATTCAAACTAAATAGGGAACTATAACATGTTGAAAAGATGTGCAATACAAAGTATCCCTTCTCACCTAACTGGTCATAAATGCAGTTTTAATGAAATAAATCTCAAGTCGAGACCACCGGAAGGATTATAATTTCAACAACATTGTTGAACAATCGTTAAAATTACTTACGTTTACAAATAGATGATGAGAATTATTAAGGACATTAACAACTTCCTAGTTGTACCTCCACTACAGAGGAAGGTTTTGTAGTAAACATTATCACTTTTTCAGTTCCTCAGAGATTGTAAAAATAGGTACATCCTGCAAAAAAAACAACTTGTAATGGATATAAAACCCACATTAATACATATTTCAATAGAAATATCCAGATATGAGCAAGGATACTTACATTCTATCGTTCTTCGTTCATTGTACATATTGTTTATTTACGTTCATTCACAATAGACCAACTTCGTTTACAAATAGATGATGAGAATTGTTAAGGAAATTAACAACTTCCTACTTGTACCTCCCCTACAGAGGAAGGTTTTGTAGTAAACATTATCACTTTTTCAGTTCCTCAGACATTGTAAAAATAGGTACATCCTACAAAAAAAACAAATTGTAATGGATATAAAACCCACATTAATACATATTTCAACAGTAATATCCAGATATGAGCAAGGATACTTACATTCTATCGTTCTTCGTTCATTGTACATATTGTTTATTTACGTTCATTCACCAAGTTTACGTAAATTCCATTTTTAGGTTAGTTATTTCAGTCGGCGTGGAAAATATGAATTTCCGTTGAAATTATCAAATTGAAACCCTTCGATTTCCAGAATATCGTCAATTCTGTCAAGCGATCGCTCGAAATTGGCGACTTGTCCATATTACTCGCAACTTTTCTTGACGATTTCGAGATTTTCGACTGATTCCGTTCGAAATTCAAATTCGATTTGACATTTCGCGTCGCTCGCTCGGACCGAAAGATTCGACCTTGAATGAGCCGCGCTAAAATTCAGCACAGAAATACGTGAAACGTCAGAATGTTTTCGATTTTCGCAAAAAGTCACATTTTCTTATCGTTCTTACGGGAAAACGAAAGAAAAGATCGAAAGCAGATATAGCCTATCCGGTAATTTCGAATCTCGTCTTCGCTTTCCCGCGGACTCGTCGTTTCTAACGTCGCCGTTCGTTCAATCTCGTTTCCTTCATTTTGCACCATTTTCCAAAATTGGCGTTTATTCACATTTTCGTGAATTTTTTAAAAATACACCCCCATCCTTTCGCTCCAAAAACGCGAAACTCTACGAAACTTCCGTGTTTTCTCTCGCTAAACCCCCTCAAGAATCCCCCCCAATCCCCCTCCTAACGTCCAAAAAACACCACGTTTACAACGACCTTCTCAAAAAGTTTCCCTTGATCTACCTCGATGGTCCAAGTGTTCACTTTAGTATAGGTATAGACTAGTGCCAGCAGATTTACCTAGCCAGTATATCTACATTTTTCTGTAGATCTACATTTTTCTGGTAGATCTACATTTTTCCAGTAGATCTACATTTTTCTGGTAGATCTACATTTTTCCGGTAGATCTGCATTTTCCAGTAGATCTACATTTTTTTAGTAGATCAATATATAATCGGTAGATACATTGAAGCGGTAGATCAATTGAACCGGTAGTTCAATGCCATCTAACGGGTCCTGTTGTGATTCTGAGAATCATTCACACACGAAGGTCCCATCGCAATATGTTAGAAGTTTTTGAGTTACTAAAAACCCAATATAGCGTCACGTAGCGAATCGTATTGTGAACCAAAGGCCCTCCGAAACACAATCACAAAGATTCATCAAAATCGGTATGGCCATTTTTGGGTTCCTGTGAACCGATTATAGTGCCACCTACCGGGGAATATTGTGGATCTGAAACCTACTCTCAGATGCACACACAAAGTTTCATCGAAATCGTTCGAGTCGTTTTTGAGTTGTTGTAAACCGAATTCAGCGCTACCTAACGGGCGCACACAAAGTTTCATCAAAATGGGTAAAGCCGTTTCGGAGTTGACATTTATTTAAAAACACCCTGTATAACAGCGGATATCTTTTCGTAACGGTTTTACAATGATGAGAATTGTCTTCACGATAAATCTCTTGCGGTGATATCTCACTTAAGACCCTGTGTAGCAATGGTTTTTCATTTTTGACCGTTAATTTTCTACTTAAATGGTTGAATATTTTGTGTTATTTCAATGCAAAACATTTAAAATTATACGTTCATTTTTGGATCAAAAATAATCAAGGCTGTGTCCTTGGTTGCGTAAGGTACCTATTCATATACATACATTCACGGTTGGATAAAAAATAAACAATGCATTGAACGCGGTGGCGTAGGTTCATATTCAAATACATACATTCACAATTGGATCAAAAGTATTCAATGCTGTGTCTTTGGTTGAGTAAGGTCCTTGTTCAAATACATACACTCACAGTTGGATAAAAAATAAACAATGCAATGAACGCGGTGGCGTAGGTTCCTATTCAAATACATACAAAAATCCGTCTGATTGAACCATTGATTATAGATATCGTAACTTGACGAATAGATCCAAATCCCATTTTCGACAGTTAATTATCTGCTTAAAGTTTGAATATTTCGATTAATTTAAAAGAAGAATTTTCAAACAAACGGAAATTCAATATATATTTCGTAATTTGACGAAAAGATCAATAGCCCATGATGAGTTTACACGGGAATAACACACTCAGAAGTTTTCATTCTATAAAAATGAAGAAAAGTTATAACGTCAACGATTGCCAGCCACTCCGAGATTCGATCCGGCTGCCCCGCGATGGTGACCGTTGATCCTAGGACACTTCCCTCCCGGCCACTTTCGCTATAGATAAAAGTAGGAATTATGCTCTATATAAAGGTTTTATAGCACTGGGATGATTTCCGTCCTTCGATTTCCAGAATATCGTCAATTCTGTCAAGCGATCGCTCGAAATTGGCGAATTGTTCATATTTCTCGCAATTTTTCTTGACGATTTCGAGATTTTCGACTAATTCCGTTGGAAGCTTGAATTATATTTGACAATTCGACCCTCATTCGGACTGAAAACTATGACGTTGAAGGAATCGCTAAAAGATTTCGCACAGAATTACGATACGATTTCTACAACGATATCATTCGAAAATACTCACGTTTCGTAAAAGATTCCATAATTCGACGGAAAGATTAAATTCAGGCGATATCCCATCATACTTCATACACCTGTCAACAACTAAAAAATGTTTCCTTAGGATACATTCGGTTGAATTTTGAATTCGTATATAAATGCCTGCAAGTAAAAATCGGTAATATCTTCAAAAGCGTAGATCGATAATTTCCTTATTTTACGTTCTCCACTTTCGGACCGTTTCATCAAAATTCTTTCCTCGAAGATACCTACCAGTCATTTCAACTTAGAATTTGATAGAACACATTATTTCTCAAATATCGAAAATTCTGCCATGCGATCGCTCCAAATCGGCGACTCTATCATATTTATTCTTATTTCTAGCAATGTATCTTCACGATTCGAGATTTTCGACAAATTCCGTTCGAAATTCTAATTCTATTTGACATTTATCGCAACTCATTCGCGATAAATTCAAACTGACAGAAGTTTCTTTCATCTGTGATCGAAGTAAAACATCCACGTTTCATCTTCTATAGCAGGACCCGAAGTCGGTCGAGCGAAGCCGAACCGGTCTAAACGTCACATTTCACCGAGGTTTTCAAAATATGTCAAAGTTTGCGATCTTTTTACGGAAAAAGAGAAGGTTTAATCAAAAATCGAGATCCGTTACGGACTACCTACGAATCTCGTCTTTCGGACCCCGACGAAATAACTTTTCGAGCGTCGCGTCTTGGCCAGATCTCTCCCATACCGATTCGCACATTTAGCCGAAAAGGGCGTTTTCGCCCGAATTTACGATTTATTTAAAAATACTCCCCACGTTTTCTCTCGTCAAAGACGGATACCCGGAAAAAATTTCGTCTTTTCTCGTTTCCTTTTCCACCTCGAATCCCCCCTCGCCCCTCGAATAACCGACGAAAAAATCGAAAATATCGACCTCCTCGAGGGAAAAATCTTTTTTGACCTCTCTCTGTGATCCCGAGATCTTGGCGTTAGTAATATATTGTAACTAGTTGGCCCGCAGATCTACCTAGCCAGTAGATCTACATTTTTCCAGCAGAACAATATTTTTCCGGTAGATCTACATTTTTCCGGTAGATCTGCATTTTTCGAACTCGAAAGTTCGAAATCGTTCGAGCTATATCTGAATTTCTATAGACCGACTGCAACCTGACACATACTCACGTATACACACCAAGTTTCATCGAAATCGGTGCAGCCGTTCTTGTGTTTCTATAAACCGAATACAGCGCCACCTACCGGTCACCTATTGTGACCCTGAGACCAACTCAAACACGCACAAAATGTTTCATCAAAATCGGCCAAGCCATTTCTGAGTTTCTATAGACCGATTGCAGCGCCACCTGCCGGGGTATATAGCAGACCTGACACACCTACTCAGATACACACACAAACTTTCATCAAAATCGGTCGAGCCATTTCACCTACTGGATGCTATTGTGAAGCCGTTTCGGAAAACAGCCTGTATAACAGCGGTTATCCTTTCGCAACAATTTTACAATGTTGAAAATACTGTTAATGTTAAATTGTTATCTTGAGGTGGCAACTGGGCCAATTTGCCTATCAGAGAATTATGGAACTCTCCCCACGATTGCAGGATTCCGTTGGAAGCTCGAATTCTTTTTGACAATTCGACCCTCATTCGGACTGAAAACCATTACGTTGAAGGAATCGCGAAAAGATTTCGTACAGAAATACGATACGATTTCTACAACGATATCATTCGAAAATACTCACGTTTCGTAAAAGATTCCAAAATTCGACAGAAAGATTAAATTCAGTCGATATCCCATCATACTTCATACAACCAACTGTCCACAACTGAAAAATGTTTCCTTAGAATACATTCGATAGGATTTCGAATTCGTATATAAATGCCTGCAAATGAAAATCGGTAATATCGTCGAAAGTATAGATCGATAATTACCTTATTTTACGTTCTCCACCTCCGACCCGTTTCATCAAAAATCTTTCCTCGAAGATAGGTACCTACCAGTCATTTAAACTTTGAATTGATA
This sequence comes from Halyzia sedecimguttata, assembly GCA_937662695.2. Lineage (NCBI taxonomy): Eukaryota > Metazoa > Arthropoda > Insecta > Coleoptera > Coccinellidae > Halyzia > Halyzia sedecimguttata. The sequence continues at coordinate 70,269,112 of OW569417.2, forward strand.
GAACACATTATTTCTCAAATATCAAAAATTCTGCCATGCGATCGCTCGAAATCGGCGACTCTATCATATTTCTTCTTATTTCTAGCAATGTATCTTCACGATTCAAGATTTTCGACAAATTCCGTCCGAAATTCTAATTTTATTTGACATTTATCGCCACTCATTCGCAAAGAAAACATCGATAAATTCAAACTGACAGAAGTTTCTTTCATCTGTGATCGAAGTAAATCATCCACGTTTTATCTTCTATAGCAGGACCCGAAGTCGGTCGAGCGAAGCCGAACCGGTCTAAACGTCACATTTCACCGAGGTTTTCAAAATATGTCAAAGTTTGCGATCTTTTTACGGAAAAAGAGAACGTTTTATCGAAAATCGAGATCCGTTACGGACTACCAACGAATCTCGTCTTTCGGACCCCGACGAAATACCTTTTCGAGCGTCACATCCTCGCCAGATCTCTCCCATACCGATTCGCACATTTAGCAGAAAAGGCCGTTTTCGCCCGAATTTACGATTTATTTAAAAATACTCCCCACGTTTTCTCTCGTCAAAGACGGATACCCGGAGAAAATTTCGTCTTTTCTCGTTCCCTTTTCCACCTCGAATCCCCCCACGCCCTTCGAATAACCGACGAAAAAATCGAAAATATCGACCTACTCGAGGAAAAAATCTTTTTTGACGTCTCTCTGTGATCCCGAGATCTTGGCGTTAGTAATATATTGTAACTAGTTGGCCCGCCGATCTACCTAGCCAGTAGATCTACATTTTTCAGTAGATCTACATTTTTCTGGTAGATCTACATTTTTCCAGTAGATTTACATTTTTCGAACTTGAAAGTTCAAAATCGTTCGAGCCATATCTGAATTTCTAATAGACCTACTGCAACCTGACACATACTCACATATACACACCAATTTTCATCGAAATCGGTGCAGCCGTTCTTGATTTTCTATTAACCGAATACAGCGCCACCTACCGGTCACCTATTGTGACCCTGAGACACACTCAAACACGCACACAATGTTTCATTGAAATCAGCCTAGGCATTTCTGAGTTTCTATAGACCGATTGCAGCGCCACCTACCGGGGCATATATCAGACCTGACACACCTACTCAGATACACACACAAACTTTCATTAAAATCGGTCGAGCCATTTCACCTACCGGATGCTATTGTGAAGCAATGATTCACCGAAACACACAAAAACAAAGTTTTTTCAAAATCGGTCAAGCCGTTTCAGAGTTTACATTTTTCGGAAAACAGCCTGTATAACAGCGGTTATCCTTTCGCAACAATTTTACAATGTTGAAAATACTGTTCATGTTAAATTGTTATCTTGAGGTGGCATTTCATTAAAAACACCCTGTATGGCAATGGTTTTTCATTTCCTATAGTTAATCTTCTGCTTTGAGTAATTTAAATGGAAAAAATCGACCGGAATTTCATTATAGATTTCGTAATTTGACGAAAAGAACCATATCAAAAGATACGTCTATGGAAGTAACGCTCCTTGAAGTATTTCATTCGGTAGAAATGAATAAAATTGAAAAGAAACGTACTGAGGTCGCTGTAGGCTCATGTGGCCCAGAGCCTACATCCACAATTCCCCCAACTGGGCCAATTTGCCTATCAGAGAATTAGGGATCTCTACCCACGATTCCAAGATTTTTGACCAATTCCGTGGGAAGCACGAATTCAATTTGACAATTCGACCCTCATTCGGACTGAAAACTATGACGTTGAAGGAATCGCGAAAAGATACGATACGATTTCTACAACGATATCATTCGAAAATACTCACGTTTCGTAAAAGATTCCAAAATTCGACAGAAAGGGGTATGAAGTCATACACCTGTCAACAACTAAAAAATGTTTCCTTAGGATACATTCGATTGAATTTCGAATTCGTGTATAAATGCCTGCAAGTGAAAATCGGTAATATCGTTAAAAGTGTAGATCGATGATTACCTTATTTTACGTTCTCCACTTTCGGACCGTTTCATCAAAAGTCTTTCCTCGAAGATGGGTACCTACCAGCATAGATTATAGATACTACCAGTCAATTCAACTCAGAATTTGATAGAACACATTATTTCTCAAATATCACAAATTCTGCCATGCGATCGCTCTAAATCGGCAACTATCATATTTCTTCTTATTTCTAGCTATGTATCTTCACGATTCGAGATTTTCGACAAATTCCGTTCGAAATTCTAATTCTATTTGACATTTATCGCAACTCATTCCCAAAGAAAACGTCGATAAATTCAAACTGACAGTTTCTTTCATCTGTGATCGAAGTAAATCATCCACGTTTTATCTTCTATAGCAGGACAAGAAGTCGGTCGAGCGAAGCCGAACAGGTCTAAACGTCACATTTCACCGAGGTTTTCAAAATATGTCAAAGTTTGCGATCTTTTTACGGAAAAAGAGAACGTTTTATCAAAAATCGAGATCCGTTACGGACTACCTACGAATCTCGTCTTTCGGACCCCGACGAAATACCTTTTCGAGCGTCGCATCCTCGCCAGATCTCTCCCATACCGATTCGCACATTTAGCCGAAAAAGGCGTTTTCACCCGAATATACGATTTATTCAAAAATACTCCCCACGTTTTCTCTCGTCAAAGACGGATACCCGGAGAAAATTTCGTCTTTTCTCGTTCCCTTTTCCACCTCGAATCCCCCCTCGCCCCTCGAATAACCGAAGAAAAAATCGAAAATATCGACCTCCTCGAGGAAAAAATCTTTTTTGACTTCTCGCTGTGATCCCGAGATCTCGGCGTTAGTAATATATTGTAACTAGTTGGCCCGCAGATCTACCTAGCCAGTAGATCGATATTTTTCCGGTAGATGTACATTTTTCCGGTAGATCTACATTTTTCCGGTAGATCTACATTTTTCCAGTAGATCTACATTTTTCTGGTAGATCTACATTTTTCCAGTAAATCTGCATTTTTCCAGTAGATCTTAATTTTTTTAGTAGATCAATATAATCGGTAGATCAATAAAACCGGTTCTTTAGAGCCATCTAACAGGTTCTGTTGTGATTCTGAGAATGATTCACACGTCTTTGAGTTATTAAAAATCAAATATAGCGCCACCTACCGAATCGTATTGTAAACCTAAGGCCTTCCGAAACACAATCACAAAGATTCATCAAAATCGGTTTAGCCATTTTTGAGTTCCTGTAAACCGATTGTAGTACCACCTACCTGGGAATATTGTGGATCTGAAACCTACTCAGATACACACACAAAGTTTCATCGAAATCGGTCCAGTCATTCTTGAGTTGTTATAAACCGGATGCAGTGCCACCTAACGGGTTTCTATTGTGACCCTTAGAGCCACTCAAACACGCACACAATGTTTCATCAAAATCGGTCGAGGCACTTCTGAGTTCGTACAGACGGATTGCAGCGCCACCTACCGGGGTATATTGCGGACCTGACACAACCTCAGATACACAACACAATGTTTCATCGAAATCGGTTCAGCCGTTCTTGAGTTTCTATAAACCGAATACAGCGCCATCTAACGGTTACCTATTGTGACCCTGAGACACACCGAAACAAAGTTTCATCAAAATCGGTCACGTCGTTTCGGAGTTGAAATGTTTTTAGAAACACCCCGTATAGCAGCGGTTATCTTTTCGTAGCAGTTTTGCAGTGCTGAGAATTCTCTTTACGATAGATCTCTTGGGGTGACATTTTACTTGAAACACCCTGTATAGCAGCGGTTTTTCATTTTGACCGTTAATTTTCAGCTTAATGTTTGAATATTTTGAGTAATTTTAATGCAAAAATCCGTCCGATCGAATGGATATTCATTACAGATTTCCTGACTTAATAAAAAGAACCAAATCCCAATATACGTTCACTGGAGAATGCTCCCTTAAGTTTTCCATTGGGTAAAAATGAAAAAAATTAATGAGTAAGTTATTTCGGACGCTCCGAGGACTCGATCCACAGACTACATATTCTCTAGACGGTTCACGACAACACTGTCAACTGAAGATGAAAATTAGCGACGCCTAAAGATTGGTATCGATACTAATGTAGTAAGGCGGGAAGTTTGAATTGTAATTTTAGGTGCAACATAGATTTTATTGAAATGTTTTGAAGAAATTTTGGGCATGTTTTTCAGAACCCCAAACAATACTTGACATGGTCCAAACTAGAAAGTTCTTGAAATATCAAATCTCGTTTGAAGTTTGAACAACACACATGAAATTCCAAAAAATCTTCAAAAATTTCATAACAGACTTTTACCCATTTTTTTATTGGCTTAATTTTTTATATTGGGTTAATAAAAAAATAATTTCATCACATAGATACTTTATTTATAATACAATTAAATATTCTGTTGGATTATATGTACAGGCTGTTTCATATTTTTTTTTTTAATCCTGTTCAATCGAAGTTTATTCGCTTGTAACTTGGTTTCATTAGAATCCGTATACAATTTCGATTTGCCTTGCAGAATTTGGTTCACTCGTTTACACCAGTTATGTATAATGGTTTTCAAACTTAATTTTTTGATCAATTTGATTACTTCAATTCTATGTTCATCTTCACAAGTTAAAAATTCAAAGCTTACGCTACTTTCTATTGTACCTTCAATTTCATGAACTAGATATTTAGAAGACGCTTGTCTATCTAAATAAAGATTGATGATCTTAAATATACAATAGAAAGCAGTAACAAAAGAAGGTGTAGGATAACACAATCTTCTTGCGATGGAACCACCATATTCCCTCAACGAAATGAACAAATTCTGGGAGGATTCGTAATTAATTGAAAACAGACAATTTCTACAGACTGAACAGGTAACATTTTTTTTTAATTTTCTCAGCATATAACCAGCTACATAATTTGTGGCCAATTCATGCAACTTTTGTGAAAAAGATTGATCACTAAATTCACCTGATTCAGCATATTCCAGAATATTGCTCTCTCTTATGTTTTTCGTGCGATCATCTTGTTCAACAAAAAGTTTTTTTATGGAGATGAACATAGTTTCACATTTATCATCCTCACAATTAAACGATTTTTCATAAAATGACAATGCAGTGTTGAAAAGCAGAATTTTAAAATTTCCTACAAATTGGTGTGATGAGGGATTGGTATTTTGAGCTCCAAAGCTCCTCAATTGACCAAATGTATTTTCCAAAGGATCTCGATTCAACCTCCTAGTTAATAAATAAGAAAAACCTTCCGATTTCAGAACATTCCAAATCTCTTTGATGTTTCTTATTGTGAAAGACCATTTTTTAAACTAGGAGGTCGTGCTTGATCCCTGGGTGATTTTTTTTGGAACGGCATGTGGTGTTCCGATGAATCTGTCAAACCAGCCCGTAAACTTTTTCCACTTTCAGGAAATTCAGTTGATCCATTTACTGAATCGAATAAACGGTCGAACAAATATAATATTTCCACAGTATCTCCAACATTCTCTGTGCTTCCTTGTTCTGCAATTGCATAAAATACATTAATTACATATTAAATAAAATGCTAATGGTAAGCATTTATACAGTAATCAAGTACCTATCCTAAGAAAAATCTCTATTCGGAACTTACCAATTCGATTCATTAAATTGAGTGCTGCAGCTAGCCTTCGGCTAAATATCTGGGCAGCATGTTTAACCTTCATCTTTCTAAATTTATTCTCATAAATGTGCTCATCAGTTAGATGTGGTAGAACCCTCAAGCCATCAACTGCTCCGTTATCATACTCATAAATTTTTTCGATATGTGTCCATTTCGCTGTTTTGTTTATATTTCCTTTGATATAACTCAAGTCTTTTTTTACAAAATTATTTCGAAGTCCTTTCAACAAATGTGGAGGGTCAAGTATTGGAAATATTTTGAAATTTTCTACTTCAAATGAGCCTTCCCTATAGCTATCTATACATTCGGATCTCAAGTACTTTTCTCGAGTATCTTGAATTAATTTATTTAAAACACTTGAATTGTATTGATCACATATAACAGTTATTGGTTTGAGGCCTATATTTAAGAGTTTTTGGATGATAACAAGTAATAACTGTTTTATTTGTGCAGTTGTTGCACCACCTTTACTTGAAAAATAATAAGAAATAGGTGCTTTCCACTGCTTTTTCAATCCTCTTGCCATAAAAACTAGAACATGATCTGCTAAAGAGCTTTTTCTTATATTTTCTCCCATATCTTCAAATCCCTCTATGAAGCCATAATGCTCATTGAAGTGAAGGCTAGGCATAATAGCCATTTCATCAAATAAAATTGCTATGAATTTTTCAGAAGAATCTAGTTGCGATGTTAATTCTTGTAATGATTCAAAAATTACATCATTGATACCTGGGCCCCCAACAATTTCCGACAGAAGTCTGGTCAGTGTAGATTTACTGGGTAAAATGAATATTTTAGACGGAAGTGTGTAGGACTTAACACCTTGCTTGTATAGAATCAGGGCCAACAATTTTTCATTAAGTGTAAAGCGTCTAAGTTTTTTCGACTTTTTATACTCTCTCAGCTGACAATGAATAAGCATTGAAGCCAAATTGTTCAAATTAGCAATATTTTCTTCGAGCTTGTGTATTCGTCTGATTTTTTCGGCTTCGAATAATCTACGCCTGAACGATTTTTTCTTGTTTCTTTCTATGTTATATTTTTTATGCAGTTGAACCAAAGCCTGATACATTTTTTTCTTTCTTGGTGTTATTGCATGCTTCATATAATGCCACTTTGTTTAAGTATCTTATATGGTGACAAGAGCGTACTTCCAGCATTACCTAAAAAACACAAATCCAGATTCTAAATTTATATTTTCAATAAATATAATCAATTTCATAACCAATTAAAGATGGAATGAATGCTATAATTGCAATACATGATTTAATCTAATATAATATAAAAATATATAATACTTAATATATATTAACACATTTCTACTCAGGCAATCAACTTTTGCCAAAATTAAATACTTTTTATATAATATATTGTTTAAACATATTCATTACCTTGGACACTATTAGAAGAATTAGTCCATTCGGGAATCTCAATAACTGCATTATCAAGTGCTGTAGGATTATTTGAAATATCTTGTATGGATTGGGTGGATGTTGATGCAATACCAAACATATCACTTGAGCCAGTTGAACTCATACCTAGAGAAATCTGTTTAATTTCAGTTTCATAAATAAGTTTGGTTTTTACTCACAAAGATTTAGTGTTGGAACAGCATGCTTCAGTAAATTGTATTTTGCCTCAAAATGATCATGACACAGTCTTTTAGTTTTATAAACTTTTTCTGGATTAATTTCCATCAGTTCCAAGAAGTTGATTGCCTGCATCCATTGGTTGAACTTGTCTTTTGCCTTGTTTGGATTAGGGAATCTATGTCTTACACTTGATATACCTTTACAATGAGGAATGCAACATTTATTCCTGCCAACCATCTTGACAATAAATGAATAAATATTCACTACAATCCAACAGAGAAAAGTATGTATCAAACCAACTTTAACTGACAAATAGGTGAATGAATTCACAAATCACGAGACTTTATGAAATGATTTCGAATCACAGCTAATGTTTATAATTACCACGTGTGTAGGTGTAAATGCAGTGTAGATAAATAATAAATATTTGAAATTTGACATATAACCATACTTCAAGTATATAACCACAGAACACTGTGTTCTGTGTTAAATCTAGCGACATCAGAGACCCCTTTATATTGGCATCGGTACTAAAAAAAAAATTCAAGGTCGTGTAACCTGCGTGAAATATCTAGAGAATATGTAGTCTGTGACTCGATCCCGCCGCCCCGCGAGGCTCGGGGCCATAAATCCAGCGCCTTAGTCCGCTCGGATACGATGTAAACGTGAGTCAACCCCGATTATGTACCACATAAAGATTTTAAGTACTCGGATGATTTCCGTCTTTCGATTTTCAGAATATCGTCAATCCTGTCAAACGATCGATCGAAATCGGTTACTCGTTCATATTTCTCGCGGTTTTTCTAGACTATTCGAAGGTTTTCGACTAAATCGGTTCGAAATTCAAATTCAATTTGACATTTCTAATCGTTCATTCTGACCGAAATCGTCGACATTGAAGGAGCCGTGTTAAAATTCGCCACAGAAATACGTGAAAGGTCAGAATTTCGCGAAAAGTCACATTTTCCTATCGTTCTTCCGGGAAAACGAAAGAGAGGATCGAAAAAAGGGCTCAGCTACGGACTAATTTCGAATATCGTCTTCGCGTTCCCGCAAATACCGTCATTCCGAACGCCTCCCGTCCTCCGATCTCGTTTCCTTCATTTTGCTCCTTTTGCCATAATCGGCGTTTTTTCCCCTTTTCGCGATTTTGTTTGAAATAGACCCCCATCTTTTCTCTCCGAAAACGCGAAACCCACCGAAACTCCCGTATTTTCCTCGCAAAACCCCTCGGAAATTTCCCCCCTCTCCCCCTCCTAACGTCCGCAAAATCGTCACGTTTATAGTAACATTTTCAAAAAGATTTTTTCGGTCCCCTTCTATGAATCGCATCTTCACTTTAGTATAGTAGACTAGTGGCCAGCAGTCCATATTTTGGGATTCAGATGAGCCAGCAGATCTACCTAGCAATAGATCCACATTTTTCTGGGAGATCTACATTTTTACGGTAGATCTACATTTTTCCGGTAGATCTGCATTTTTCCGTAGATCTACATTTTTTCGGTAGATCTACATTTTTCCAGTAGATCTACATTTTTTCGGTAGATCTACATTTTTCCGGTAGATCTACTTTTTTCCGGTAGATCTGCATTTTTCCATGAGATCTAAATTTTTTCAGTAGATCAATATAATCGGTAGATCAATTGAACCGGTTGTTCAATGACATCTAACAGGTTCTGTTGTGATTCTGAGAATGATTCACACGTTTTTGAGTTACTTAAAACCAAATATAGCGCCACCTACCGAATCGTATTGTAAACCTAAGGCCTTCCGAAACACAATCACAAAGATTCACCAAAATCGGTATAGCCATTTTTGAGTTCGTGTAAACCGATTGTAGTACCACCTACCGGGGAATATTGTGGATCTGAAACCTACTCAGATACATACACAAAGTTTCATCGAAATCGGTCCAGTCATTCTTGAGTCTTCATAAACCGAATGCAGTGCCACCTAACGGGTTTCTATTGTGACCCTTAGAGCCACTCAAACACGCACACAATGTTTCATCAAAATCGGTCGAGGCACTTCTGAGTTCTTACAGACGGATTGCAGCGCCACCTACCGGGGTGTATTGCGGACCTGACACAACCTCAGATACACACACAAAGTTTCATCGAAATCGGTTCAGCCGTTCTTGAGTTTCTATGAAACGAATACAGCGCCATCTAACGGTTACCTATTGTGACCCTGAGACACGCCGAAACACACACACACACAAAGTTTCATCAAAATCGGTCAAGTCGTTTCGGAGTTGAAATGTTTTTAGAAACAGCAGCGGTTATCTTTTCGTAGCAGTTTTACAGTGTTGAGAATTCTCTTTACGATAGATCTCTTGTGGTGACATTTTACTTGAAACACCCTGTGTAGCAGGGGTTTTTCATTTTGACCGTTAATTTTCAGCTCAATATTTGAATATTTTGAGTAATTTTAATGCAAAAATCCGTCCGATCGAACGGATATTCTTTATAGATTTCGTGACTTAACGAAAAGATCCAAATCCCAAAATACGTTCACCGGAGAACGCTCCTCTGAGTTTTCCATTGGGTAAAAATGAAAAAATTAATAAGTTAGCTATTTCGGACGCACCGAGGATTCGAACCCGCCGCCCTGCGAGGCTCTGGACTATGAACCCAACGCCTAGTCCGCTCGGCCACCGACGTCTACGTGAATCGACCCCGATTATGTACCACATAAAGATTTTAAGTACTCGGATGATTTCCGTCTTTCGATTTTCAGAATATCGTCAATCCTGTCGAGCGATCGATCGAAATCGGTTACTCGTTCATATTTCTCGCGGTTTTTCTAGACTATTCGAAGGTTTTCGACCGATTCGGTTCGAAATTCAAATTCGATTTGACATTTCTAATCGCTCGTTCGGACCGAAAACGTCGACCGTGAAGCAGCCGCGTTAAAATTCGCCACAGAAATACGTGAAACGTCAGAATTTCGTCGATTCTCGCAAAAAGTCACATTTTCCTATCGTTCTTCCGGGAAAACGAAAGAGTGAATCGAAAAAAGGGCTCAGCTACGGACTAATTTCGAATCTCGTCTTCGCGTTCCCGCAAATACCGTCGTTCCGAACGCCACCCGTCCTCCGATCTCCTTTCCTTCATTTCGTACCTTTCGCCAAAATCGGCGTTTTTTCGCCTTTTCGCGATTTTTTTAAAAATACACCCCCTTCTTTTCGCTCCGAAAACGCGAAACCCTACGAAACTTCCGTCTTTTTCCTCGCGAAACCCCTCGGAAATTTTCCCCCTCCCCCCCTCCTAACGTCCGAAAAATCTTCACGTTCGTAGTAACATTTTCAAAAAAGTTTTTTTGTTCCTTTTCTATAGAACCCATCTTCATTTTAGTAATAGTGATACCTAGCCAGTAGATCTACATTTTTCTGGCAGATCTACATTTTTCCGGTAGATCTACATTTTTCCAGTAGATTTACATTTTTCGAACTTGAAAGTTCGAAATCGTTCGAGCCATATCTGAATTTCTATAGACCTACTGCAACCTGACACATACTCACATATACACACTAAGTTTCATTGAAATCGGTGCAGCCGTTCTTGATTCTCTATTAACCGAATACAGCGCCACCTACCAGTCCCCTATTGTGACCCTGAGACACACTCAAACACGCACACAATGTTTCATTAAAATCGGCCTAGCCATTTCGGAGTTTCTATAGATCATTGCAGCGCCACCTACCGGGGTATATAGCAGACCTGACACACCTACTCAGATACACACACAAACTTTCATTAAAATCGGTCGAGCCATTTCACCTACCGGATGCTATTGTGAAGCAATGATTCACCGAAACACACATAAACAAAGTTTTTTCAAAATCGGTCAAGCCTTTTCGGAGTTGACATTTTTCGTAAAACAGCCTGTATAACAGCGGATATCCTTTCGCAACAATTTTACAATGTTGAAAATGCTGTTCATGTTAAATTGGTATCTTGAGGTGGCATTTCATTAAAAACACCCTGTATAGCAATGGTTTTTCATTTCCTATACTTAATCTTCTGCTTTGAGTAATTTTAATGGAAAAAATCGAACGGAATTTCATTATAGATTTCGTAATTTGACGAAAAGAACCATATCAAAAGATACGTCTATGGAAGTAACGCTCCTTGAAGTATTTCATTCGGTAGAAATGAATAAAATTGAAAAGAAACATACTGAGGTCGCTGTAGGCCCGCGTGGCCCAGAGCCTACATCCACAACTCCCCCAACTGGGCCAATTTGCCTATCAGTGAATTACGGATCTCTACCCACGATTCCAGGATTTTTGACCAATTCCGTTGGAAGCTCGAATTCTTTTTGACAATTCGACCCTCATTCGGACTGAAAACTATGACGTTGAAGGAATCGCAAAAAGATTTAGCACAAAAATACGATACGATTTATACAACGATATCATTCGAAAATACTCACGTTTCTTAAAAGATTCCAAAATTCGACAGAAAGATTAAATTCAGTCGATATCCCATCATACTTCATATCATACAACTGTCAACAACTAAAAAATGTTTCCTTAGAATACATTCGATAGGATTTCGAATTCGTATATAAATGCCTGCAAGTGAAAATCGGTAATATCGTCGAAAGTATAGATCGATAATTACCTTATTTTACGTTCTCCACCTCCGGCCCGTTTCATCAAAAATCTTTCCTCGAAGATAGGTATCTACCAGTCATTTCAACTTAGAATTTGATAGAATACATTATCTCTCAAATATCAAAAATTCTGCCATGCAATCGGTCGAAATCGGAGACTCTATCATATTTCTTCTTATTTCTAGCAATGTATCTTCACGATTCAAGATTTTCGACAAATTCCGTTCGAAATTCTAATTCTATTTGACATTTATCCCAACTCAATCGCAAAGAAAACGTCGATAAATTCAAACTGACAGTTTCTTTCATCTGTGATCGAAGTAAATCATCCGCGTTTTATCTTCTATAGCAGGACCCGAAGTCGGTCGAGCGAAGCCGAACCGGTCTAAACGTCACATTTCACCGAGGTTTTCAAAATATGTCAAAGTTTGCGATCTTTTTACGGAAAAAGAGAACGTTTTATCAAAAATCGAGATCCGTTACGGACTACCTACGAATCTCGTCTTTCGGACCCCGACGAAATACCTTTTCGAGCGTCGCATCCTCGCCAGATCTCTCCCATACCGATTTGCAAGTTTAGCCAAAAAGGGCGTTTTCGCCCGAATTTACGATTTATTTAAAAATACTCCCCACGTTTTCTCTCGTCAAAGACGGATACCCGGAAAAAATTTCGGTTTTCTCGTTCCCTTTTCCACCTCGAATCCCCCCTCGCCCCTCGAATAACCGACGAAAAAATCGAAAATATCGACCTCCTCGAGGAAAAAATCTTTTTTGACTTCTCTCTGTGATCCCGAGATCTTGGCGTTAGTAATATAATGTAACTAGTTGGCCCGCAGATCTACCTAGCCAGTAGATCTACATTTTTCCGGCAGATCTACATTTTTCCGGTAGATCTACATTTTTCCAGTAGATTTACATTTTTCGATCTTGAAAGTTCGAAATCGTTCGAGCCATACCTGAATTTCTATAGACCTACTGCAACCTGACACATACTCACATATACACACCAAGTTTCATCGAAATCGGTGCAGCCGTTCTTGAGTTTCTATAAACCGAATACAGCGCCACCTACCGGTCACCTATTGTGACCCTGAGACACACTCAAAACACGCACACAATGTTTCATTAAAATCGACCAAGCCATTTCTGAGTTTCTATAGACCGATTGCAGCGCCACCTGCCGGGGTATATAGCAAACCTGACACACCTACTCAGACACACACACACAAACTTTCATCAAAATCGGTCGAGCCATTTCACCTACCGGATGCTATTGTGAAGCCGTTTCGGAAAACAGCCTGTATAACAGCGGTTATCCTTTCGCAACAATTTTACAATGTTGAAAATACTGTTCATGTTAAATTGTTATATTGAGGTGGCAACTGGGCCAATTTGCCTATCAGAGAATTATGGAACTCTCCCCACGCTTCCGTTGGAAGCTCGAATTCTATTTAACAATTCGACCCTCATTCGGACTGAAAACCATGACGTTGAAGGAATCGCGAAAAGATTTCGTACAGAAATACGATACGATTTCTACAACGATAACATTCGAAAATACTCACGTTTCGTAAAAGATTCCAAAATTCGACAGAAAGATTAAATTCAGTCGATATCCCATCATACTGCATACAACCAACTTTCAACAACTAAAAAATGTTTCCTTAGAATACATTCGATAGGATTTCGAATTCGTATATAAATGCCTGCAAGTGAAAATCGGTAATATCGTCGAAAGTATAGATCGATAATTACCTTATTTTACGTTCTCCACCTCCGGCCCGTTTCATCAAAAATCTTTCCTCGAAGATAGGTTTCTACCAGTCATTTCAACTTAGAATTTGATAGAATGCATTATTTCTCAAATATCAAAAATTCTGCCATGCGATCGCTCGAAATCGGCGACTCTATCATATTTATTCTTATTTCTAGCAATGTATCTTCACGATTCGAGATTTTCCACAAATTCCGTCCGAAATTCTAATTTTATTTGACATTTATCGCCACTCATTCGCAAAGAAAACGTCGATAAATTCAAACTGACAGAAGTTTCTATCATCTGTGATCGAAGTAAATCATCCACGTTTTATCTTCTATAGCAGGACCCGAAGTCGGTCGAGCGAAGCCGAACCGGTCTGAATGTCACATTTCACCGAGGTTTTTTAAATATGTCAAAGTTTGCGATCTTTTACGGAAAAAGAGTAGGTTTTATCAAAAATCGGGCTGCGTTACAAACTACCTACGAATCTCGTCTTCTGGTCCCCGACGAAATAACTTTCCGAGCGTCGCCTCCTCGCGAGATATCTATCGTTACCGATTTGCACCGTTAACGGAAACGGAGTTTTCACCCGATTTCACGATTTTTTTTTAAATACTCACCACGTTTTCTCTCGTCAAAGACGGATACCCGGAGAAAATTTCGTCTTTTCTCTTTCCCGTTTACACCTCGAATCACCCCTCGCCCCTCGAATAACAGACGAAAAAATCGAAAATATCGACCTCCTAGAGGAAAAATCTTTTTTGACATCTCTTTGTGATCCCGAGATCTTTACATTAGTAGAATAAACTAGTAGCCAGCAGTCCATATATTTTGGGATTCAGATGAGCCAGCAGATCTACCTAGCCATAGATCCACATTTTTCTGGTAGATCTACATTTTTCCGGTAGATCGAGATTTTTTAGTAGATCAATTTTATCGGTAGATCAATTGAGCCGGTAGTTCACACACACGAAAGTCCCATCGAAAAATGTCGAAGCATTTTTGAGTTCCTATAAACCGAATATAGCGCCACCTACCGGTTTTCTATGGTAACCTCGACACCCACTTAAACAATAATAATAATAATGTTTATTAAGATTCAGATCACAAAAAGTAACTTAAAAGTAAAGTTTCGTCAAAATCGGTCGGGCCATTTCTGAGTTAGCCATATACAGACGCAAAGTTTAATTGAAATAGGTCCAGCCGTACATCCTATAAACCGGATACAGTGCCAGCTTTCTATTGTGACTCTAAGACCCACTCAAACATGCACACAACGTTTTATCTTGGGGCGATCCCTACCGGATGCTATTGTGAACCAGAAAAACACCGAAACACAAACACAAAGTTTCCCCAAATTTGGCCCAGTGGTTTTTGAGTTCTATAGATCGATTGTTGCGCCACCTACCGGGACCAATTGGGAACCGCCGCAACACACGCACACGAAGTTTCATCAGAATCGGTCAAGCTCTTTTTGAGTTGTAATTTTTCGAAAAACGCTCTGTATAGCAGTGGTTTTACTCTTGCAACGGTTATACAAAATTAATAATCCTCTTGATAGATATCTCGAGATGACATTTTACTAAAAACATACATATATACGTATAGTGGTTTTTCTTCGACAGTTGATTTTGTTGAAATATTTACATTCACTGTTGGGAAGAAAATTAACATATGGCATAAGTTCATAGTTATAAACCAATTACTTAGCAGATCCAGCTATTAAATCCATATAACTAACTTAATCACATCTAAACTACCCACTCGATGAATCAGCAGTTCTAATCTGTTCATGGAATGGAATATTATATATTCACTATTGGATCAAAATTGAACAGATATGACATAGGAGGCCACCATTCACTGTTAGGTCAAAAATTAACAGTGCTGTGCTAAATATGGCATAAGTTCATAGTTATAAACCAATTACTTAGCAGTTCCAGCTATTAAATCCATATAACTAACTTAATCACATCTAAACTACCCACTCGATGAATCAACAGTTCTAATATGTTCATGGAATGGAATATTATATATTCACTGTTGGATACAAATTGAACAGATATGACATAGGAGGCCACCATTCACTGTTAGGTCAAAAATTAACAGTGCTGTGCCTAAGGTGGTGTAAGGACACAGTAACAAAGCCTATACAGAACACAATATCCTTATTCGCTCAAGCTATTCGAGATCTTATGAGGGGTCTCCTTAGGGAAAACCTAGGAGGATCAGTATAATAATATATAATAGATGGTCCGAGTGACCAAGCACATAAAAATGGGAAAATAATCTTACCTAATGTAATTTATATCATCAATTCTTATGGTAATTAATGATAGGATAGATTTTGGATTGTGTGGGATGAGTAGAAAAATGAATAACCATCCTGCATATAATATATTGTTTCAACTTCATGATTTTTACGCTTTGGTCTTCTTCTAAGTATATCATATCAAATTATTCTCCATTCTGGAAACATGTGTTGTCCAATTCCCGCTCTGAAACAATTATAAACTGTTAAAATTCGTTTACTTTCAACAAATAGGTACTGTTAATCAAAAATTGTCACTAAATTTTCCAAATTGTGATGAGAAGAGCACTATTACAATGAAATAAAGAGCTATCCGGTAAAAGATGAAATTCATATTATCAACCATCCTGTCACTTGTGTAGGTATACATTCAAAAACCGAACTAAACTTAATAGTTTTAAAGTTACTTTACCTAAAAATATTATTATTTATTATATTATTAAATACCCTTCGTTTACAACAAAGGTAAGGATAAACTGATCCCACGTGTGGTACGTATGCAACACATTATGATGTCTAGACTCTTGAATTTCCATTAAAACAGATGACTTAGACAGAGGTTATTATTAAATGAATTGTGTTAGGCAGACGAAACCTGCCCCTCCACTGAGACCAATTGTTCTATTGTGGCACACCTCTAATCTATACTTCACCCACAAGCTCAAGCCTCTCGATAAGGAATATGAGTTTGTTGGATGAGAACTTGTCCAGTTCCCTCAGTCTCAGTTTGTGGACTATAAGTTCCTCAAATCTGATCCTGTCCCCAGCGGGGCAGTCACACATGATGTGTTCGATAGACTCGTGGTCCTCCAGGCTCCAGGCACTCAGAGTCCTCAATCAAACCCAACATTATTAGGTTTTTTCTGACGCCACAGTGGTCCATGTATACGGCTGTTAGGATTCTGAGGTATTCCCTAGAGAATCTGAGCCATTGTCTTGCTCTTTCAGCTGATGGGCCAGTAATTGTTGAGCGAGCATGTCTGTGTCCAGATTTCCTAGACCTTTTGGCCCAACCATCTGTTGCTCTCCCTCTCCGCTGCCTGAGAAAGATACACAGGCCTGTTCAGGTCCAATGAGCCCCATGGAAGAAGGAGGTTACACGGTCAATCTGGAATCAGTTCAGTCTGACATCCATTTATAATTGATGGCAGAGAAACGGGAAACTGATTGTATTTCAAGCAGCAAGTTTATGGAATGCGAAGAATCCGATGCATTTTCATCGAGAAACGACTGTGTAATGTGTTTTGTCAGTCCATTAATCTGAAATCAGTATCATCGTAATCAAGATGACAGACTGAACTGATGCCAAACTTGTAGACAATTTAACTCCCTCAACAGATGAAGCAAATGAATAATAATAATAAGTACTTACAGTGTAACATCCATTGTTCGTCTAATGAAATATTTTCAAAACTACTTTTTAACAGTCATGTGCGCAAGTCCACCATTCTTCTTAGGCATTCCTTCCATATTTATTATTGAATAAAACAATACTGTGGTATTTATGGATTATAGTACCTGTTTCCTAAATTGATTTAACTTATTTATTGGAGATATTCAGTTATTGTTCATTTAGGCAAAATTCTATCCTCGACCTAGAAGAAACACTGACATTTATATTACTTGATCACAGGAAGAAAGTATATTATAGTCGAATTTAAGTGAATAACCAGAACACAGTTATTAAGACCAATCCCATTCTATAATAACCGATCGTTGATGTATGGTAGGAAAACCACTGTGCTTTGGTTATTCTCTTAAATTTTTTAAAAATACTTACGTATATAAATAGATAATGTAAATTAACGAAAGTATTCGATGTATATATCAGTATAAACCACTTCCCAGATGTATGTATAGCCTTTAATACTCAGGATGATTGGTACTTATCTTATTCATTTTCACAGATCCTCGAAAATTTATAAAAAAAACTGCAAAAAGAATAATTTGTTATCGTAATGAAATCCGTATTGATTCATGTTCCTACAGAATTGCCAGAAGCAAGAATCTTCCAAAAAAACACGATATTTACAGGTTCAAACGACCAATGGAAAAGGTCAAGTTCGAACAAAATCTTTGGAAAGAGAATATATCCAGATATGAGCATGAATACTTACTTTCTATCGTGATATAGGTATCCAGGAAATCTTCAAAATTGTAGTACTATTTATGTTCATACACTGGGAGATCATCTGACCTGAAAATCGTCGAGAATTCTTTATAAATTTAAGTAAAGTAGTAATTACCATATAGTACTTACTTATAGTGTGATATTCCCCGTAACAGATAACAGATCGTATCGTTAATTTCACGAAAACCCATCCGTTCAGTCCATTTTGAGGTTATTCATTTCAACCGGCGAATACGTACCGATCGTGGTAAATATGAATTTCCGTGGAAAGTATCGAATCGAATCCATGGGTTTTTATCGATTCTGAATAATTCTCGGCACATTTCCGATCCATAATCGATCGATTTTCGTTAATTCCTCTTCAAAATTTGAATCGCCGTTCTGACTGACATTACTGACCTTGGAATGCTTCTAGCGTTCTAGCTTATTCCTTTCAAAAAATTAGAGATGTGCGTTTGCGGTTTCATCCTTTATTTTACTTCGAGCGTTTGGGCCGCACCGGATATTTTTTAAAGGAAGTCTCTGTCTTTATTCAACATTCGGGGATCGTTCGATTTCGGCCTCGCTCGGGTCGTTTTATTTCTATAGTCCCATAAAAACGGTCGATTTTCCCCATTTTGGCGATTTTCAAACGCTCGTAGAAAATAAACGGAAAGGAATAGGAAAAAAGTGGCGCGATACGTTTATCCGTATATATTTCGTCTTTCGATTCGTACCGTCAAAAGTCAGCCCGCGTCCCAAACGAAAAAGCCTTTAGGATTCGAGCGACCCCGCTTTCGCCGATTTCCCCGATTTAGCGACTTTTCCGGAATTTTTTTAAAATACTCGCGACGTTCTGATCTCGAGGAAAATCGCCTTCGGCGATACGTCCGTCCTCGCCCTTTCCGTCGCTATACTCCCCGCTTACCGGGCTCGCGGCTTCGCCGCTCGCGAAAATTCCTCCCGCGATACCACGACGAAAAAAGTTTTAAAGAGTGTAGTTCGGTGGTTCCGATCTTTTCAGATTGTAATATAGCGTCGTCGACTAGTTGGCCCGCAGATCTAGCTAGTCAGTAGATCTATATTTTTCCAGTAGATCAATATTTTTCCGGTAGATCTACATTTTTTCAGTAGATCTACATTTTGCCGGTAGATCTTCATTTTTCCGGTAGATCTACATTTTTCCGGTGGATCTACATTTTTCCGGTAGATCTGCATTTTTCCAGTAGATCTTAATTTTTTCAGTAGAACAATATAATCGGTTGATAAATTGAATCGGCAGATCAATTGAACCGGTAGTTCAATGTCATCTAACGGGTCCTGTTGTGATTCTGAGAATCATCCCATCGAAATATGTCAGAAGTTTTTGAGTTACTAAAAACCGAATATAGCGCCACCCACTGAATCGTATTGTGAACCTAGGGCTTTCCGAAACACAAACACAAAGATTTATCAAAATCAGTATCGCCATTTTTGAGTTCCTGTAAACCGATTGTAGTGCCACCTACCGGGGAATATTGTGGATCTGAAACCTACTCTCAGATACACACACAAAGTTTCATCGAAATCGTTCCAGTCGTTTTTGAGTTGTTATAAACCGAATTCAGCGCCACCTAACGGGTGCACACAAATTTTCATCAAAATGGGTAAAGCCGTTACGGAGTTGACATTTATTTAAAAACACCCTGTATAGCAGCGGTTATCTTTTCGTAACGGTTTTACAATGATGAGAATTCTCTTCACGATAAATCTCTTGCGGTGATATCTCACTTAAGACCCTGTGTAGCAATGGTTTTTCATTTTAGACCGTTAATTTTCTATTTAAATGGTTGAATATTTTGTGTTATTTCAATGCAAAACATTCAAAATTATACGTTCATTTTTGGATCAAAAATAATCAAGGCTGTGTCCTTGGTTGTGTAAGGTACCTATTCATATACATACATTCACGGTTGGATAAAAAATAAACAATGCATTGAACGCGGTGGCGTAGGTTCATATTCAAATACATACATTCACAATTGGATCAAAAATATTCAATGCTGTGTCTTTGGTTAAGTAAAGTCCTTGTTCAAATACATACACTCACAGTTGGATAAAAAATAAACAATGCAATGAACGCGGTGGCGTAGGTTCCTATTTAAATACATACAAAAATCCGTCTGATTGAACCATTGATTATAGATATCGTAACTTGACGAATAGATCCAAATCCCATTTTCGACAGTTAATTATCTGCTTAAAGTTTGAATATTTCGATTAATTTAAAAGAAGAATTTTCAAACAAACGGAAATTCAATATAGATTTCGTAATTTGACGAAAACATCAATAGCCCATGATGAGTTTACACGGGAATAACACACTCAGAAGTTTTCATTCTATAAAAATGAAGAAAAGTTATAACGTCAACGATTGCCAGCCACTCCGAGATTCGATCCGGCTGCCCCGCGATGGTGACCGTTGATCCTAGGACACTTCCCTCCCGGCCACTTTCGCTATAGATAAAAGTAGGAATTATGCTTTATATAAAGGTTTTATAGCACTGGGATGATTTCCGTCCTTCGATTTCCAGAATATCGTCAATTCTGTCAAGCGATCGCTCGAAATTGGCGAATTGTTCATATTTCTCGCAATTTTTCTTGACGATTTCGAGATTTTCGACTAATTCCGTTGGAAGCTTGAATTTTATTTGACAATTCGACCCTCATTCAGACTGAAAACTATGACGTTGAAGGAATCGCTAAAAGATTTCGCACAGAATTACGATACGATTTCTACAACGATATCATTCGAAAATACTCACGTTTCGTAAAAGATTCCATAATTCGACGGAAAGATTAAATTCAGGCGATATCCCATCATACTTCATACACCTGTCAACAACTAAAAAATGTTTCCTTAGGATACATTCGGTTGAATTTTGAATTCGTATATAAATGCCTGCAAGTAAAAATCGGTAATATCTTCAAAAGCGTAGATCGATAATTACCTTATTTTACGTTCTCCACTTTCGGACCGTTTCATCAAAATTCTTTCCTCGAAGATACCTACCAGTCATTTCAACTTAGAATTTGATAGAACATATTATTTCTCAAATATCGAAAATTCTGCCATGCGATCGCTCCAAATCGGCGACTCTATCATATTTCTTCTTATTTCTAGCAATGTATCTTCACGATTCGAGATTTTCGACAAATTCTGTTCGAAATTCTAATTCTATTTGACATTTATCGCAACTCATTCGCGATAAATTCAAACTGACAGAAGTTTCTTTCATCTGTGATCGAAGTAAAACATCCACGTTTCATCTTCTATAGCAGGACCCGAAGTCGGTCGAGCGGAGGCGAACCGGTCAAAACGTAACATTTCACCGAGGTTTTCAAAATATGTCAAAGTTTGCGATCTTTTTACGGAAAAAGAGAAGGTTTTATCAAAAATCGAGATCCGTTACGGACTTCCTACGAATCTCGTCTTTCGGACCCCGACGAAATACCTTTTCGAGCGTTGCGTCCTCGCCAGATCTCTCCCATACCGATTCGCACCTTTAGCCGAGAAGGCCGTTTTCGCCCGAATTTACGATTTATTTAAAAATACTCCCCACGTTTTCTCTCGTCAAAGACGGATACCCGGAGAAAATTTCGTCTTTTCTCGATCCCTTTTCCACCTCGAATCCCCCCTCGCCCCTCGAATAACCGACAAAAAAATTGAAAATATCGACCTCCTCGAGTAAAAAATCTTTTTTGACTTCTCTCTGTGATCCCGAGATCTTGGCGTTAGTAATATATTGTAACTAGTAGCCAGCAGTCCATATTTTGGGATTCAGATGAGCCAGCAGATCTACCTAGCCATAGATCCACATTTTTCTGGTAGATCTACATTTTTACGGTAGATCTACATTTTTCCGGTAGATCTACATTTTTTAGTAGATCAATATTATCGGTAGATCAATTGAACCGGTAGTTCACACACACGAAAGTCCCATCGAAAAATTTTTGAGTTCCTATAAACCGAATATATCGCCACCTACCGGTTTTCTATGGTAACCTCGACACCCACTTAAACAATAATAATA
The DNA here is from genome assembly GCA_937662695.2 of Halyzia sedecimguttata. Taxonomy (NCBI): domain Eukaryota; kingdom Metazoa; phylum Arthropoda; class Insecta; order Coleoptera; family Coccinellidae; genus Halyzia; species Halyzia sedecimguttata. The sequence goes on from OW569417.2 coordinate 70,291,188, forward strand.
ATAATGTTTATTAAGATTCAGATCACAAAAAGTAACTTAAAAGTAAAGTTTCGTCAAAATCGGTCGGGCCATTTCTGAGTTAGCCATTTCTGCGATAGCAATGCCACCTACCGGGGTATATTGTAGACCTGACACATACCCAGATACAGACACAAAGTTTAATTGAAATAGGTCCAGCCGTACATCCTATAAACCGGATACAGTGCCAGCTTCCTATTGTAACTCTAAGACCCACTCAAACATGCACACAACGTTTTATCTTGGGGCGCCCCCTACCGGATGCTATTGTGAACCAGAAAAACACCGAAACACAAACACAAAGTTTCCCCAAATTTGGCCCAGTGGTTTTTGAGTTCTATAGATCGATTGTAGCGCCACCTACCGGGACCAATTGGGAACCGCCGCAACACACGCACACGAAGTTTCATCAGAATCGGTCAAGCTCTTTTTGAGTTGTAATTTTTCGAAAAACGCTCTGTATAGCAGTGGTTTTACTCTTGCAACGGTTATACAAAATTAATAATCCTCTTGATAGATATCTCGAGATGACATTTTACTAAAAACATATATATATACGTATAGTGGTTTTTCTTCGACAGTTGATTTTGTTGAAATATTTACATTCACTGTTGGGAAGAAAATTAACATATGGCATAAGTTCATAGTTATAAACCAATTACTTAGCAGATCCAGCTATTAAATCCATATAACTAACTTAATCACATCTAAACTACCCACTCGATGAATCAACAGTTCTAATCTGTTCATGGAATGGAATATTATATATTCACTATTGGATCAAAATTGAACAGATATGACATAGGAGGCCACCATTCACCGTTAGGTCAAAAATTAACAGTGCTGTGCCTACGGTGGCGTAAGGACACAGTAACAAAGCGTATACAGAACACAATATCCTTATTCGCTCAAGCTATTCGAGAGCTTATGAGGGGTCTCCTTAGGAAAAACCTAGGAGGATCAGTATAATAATATATAATAGATGGTCCGAGTGACCAAGCACATAAAAATGATAAAATAATCTTACCTAATGTAATTTATATCATCAATTCTTATGATAATTAATGATAGGATAGATTTTGGATTGTGTGGGATGAGTAGAAAAATGAATAACCATCCTGCATATAATATATATTGTTTCAACTTCATGATTTTTACACTTTGGTCTTCTTCTAGGTATATCATATCAAATTATTCTCCATTCTGGAAACATGTGTTGTCCAATTCCCGCTCTGAAACAATTATAAACTGTTAAAATTCGATTACTTACAACAAATAGGTACTGTTAATCAAAAATTGTCACTAAATTTTCCAAATTGTGATGAGAAGAGCACTATTACAATGGAATAAACAGCTATCCGGTAAAATATGAAAATCATATTATCAACCATCCGGTCAAGTGTAGGTATACATTCAAAAACCGAACTAAACTTAATAGTTTTAAAGTTACTTTACCTAAAAATATCATTATTTATTATTATTAAATACCCTTCGTTCACAACAAAGGTAAGGATAAAATGATCCCATGTGTGGTACTCATACAACACATTATGACGTGCAGACTCTTGAATTTTCATTAAAACAGATGTCTTAGACAGATGTTATTATTATATGAATTGTGTTGGGCCGACGAAACCCGCCCCTCCACTGAGACCAATTGTTCTATTGTGTCACCCCTATAATCTATACTTCACCCACAAGCTCAATCCTCTCGATAAGGAATATGAGTTTGGTGGATGAGAACTTGTCCAGTTCCCTCAGTCTCAGTTTGTGGACTATTAGTTCCTTAAATCTGATCCTGTCCCCAGCAGGGCAGTCACACATGATGTGTTCGATAGACTCGTGGTCCTCCAGGCATAGTCTGCACTCAGAGTCCTCAATCAAACCCAACGTAATTAGGTTTTTTCTGAGGCCACAGTGGTCCGTGTATATGGCTGTTAGGATTCTCAGGTATACCCTAGAGAATCGGAGCCATTGTCTGGCTCTTTCAGCTGATGGGCCAGTAATTGTTGAGCGAGCATGTCTGTGTCCAGATTTTCTGGACCCTATGGCCCAACCATCTGTTGTTCTACCTACCCGCTGCCTGAGAGAGATACCACAGGCCGGTTCAGGTCCAATGAGCCCCATGTAAGAAGGAGGTTACACGGTCAATCTGGAATCAGTTCAGTCTGACATCCATTTATGATTGATGTCAGAGAAACGGGAAACTGATTGTATTTCAAGCAGCAAGTTTATGGAATGAGAAGAATACGATGCATTTTCATCGAGAAACGACCGTGTAAGGTGTTTTGTCAGTCCATTAATCTGGAATCAGTATCATGGTAATCAAGATGACAGACTGAACTGATGCCAAACTTGTAGACAATTTAACTCCCTCAACAGATGAAGCAAATGAATAATAATAATAAGTACTTACAGTGTAACATCCATTGTTCGTCTGATGAAATATTTTCAAAACTACTTTTTAACAGTCATGTTCGCAAGTCCACCATTCTTCTTAGGCATTCCTCCCATATTTATTATTGAATAAAACAATACTGTGGCAAATTATAGAATATAATACCTGTTTCCTAAATTGATTTAACCTATTTATTGGAGATATTCAGTTATTGTTCATTTAGGCAAAATTCTATCCTCGATCTAGAAGAAACACTGACATTTATAATACTTGATCACAGGAAGAAAGTATATTATAGTCGAATTTAAGTGAATAACCAGAACACAGTTGTTAAGACCAGTCCCATTCTATAATAACCGATCGTTGATGTATGGTAGGGAAACCACTGTGCTTTGGTTATTCGCTTAAATGTTTAAAAAATACTTACGTATAGAAATAGATAATGTAAATTAACGAAAGTATTCGATATATATCAGTATAAACCACTTCCCAGATGTATGTATAGTCTTTTATAAACAGGATGATTGGTGGATCACAGATCCTCGGAAATTGATAAAAAAAACTGCAAAAAGAATTATTTGTTATCGTAATGAAAGCCGTATTGATTCATGTTCCTACAGAATTGCCAGAAGCAGGAATCTTTCAAAAAACCACGATATTTACAGGTTCAAACGACCAATGGAAAAGGTCAAGTTCGAACAAAATCTTTGGAAAGTGAATATATCCAGATATGAGCATGAATACTTACTTTCTATCGTGATATATCCAGGAATACTTCAAAATTGTAGTACTATTTATGTTCATACACTGGGAGATCATCTGACCTGAAAATCGTCGAGAATTCTTTATAAATTTAAGTAAAGTAGTAATTACCTTATAGTACTTACTTATAGAGTGATATTCCCCGTAACAGATAACAGATCGTATCGTTAATTTCACGAAAACCCATCCATTTTGAGGTTATTCATTTCAACCGGCGAATACGTACCGATCGTGGTAAATATGAATTACCGTGGAAAATATCAAATCGAATTCAAGGGTTTTTATCGATTCTGAATAATTCTCGGCACATTTCCGATCCATAATCAATCGATTTTCGTTAATTCCTCTTCAAAATTCACGCCGCCGTTCTGAATGACATTACTAACCTTGGAATACTTCTAGCGTTCTAGCTCATTCCTTTCAAAAAATTAGAGATGTGCGTTTGCGATTTCATCCTTTATTTTACTTCGAGCTTTTCGTGAGTTTCCGCCGCACTGGATCTTTACACCAGACAGAGACCATATACGTATTAGATATATACCGCGTATGACGAATAAAAGTTGAAGCTTCCTCAGATGGCCATGAAATTTCAAAATCATGTCCTTAAACTACTTCTGCGCATGCGCGAAAGTCGTTGGCCGAAATTTATAGGTTAACGTTAATTGTTGTCATTTTTGAATTCCAATTTTGATCGACATAATTTGATACCTACCTTCTTGTTTTCGTGTTTTGTGGAGTTTTTGTGAATTTTCGTTGTGTTTCGTTGAGTTTTTGAGTTTTTTATTGTTGTTTGTGAGTTTTGTTTAGTATTTTTGAGTTTTATTAGTAGTTTGGACAATATGGTGACAGAAAGAAGATGTTTCGCTAGTGGAAAGGCCTCAAGGGATGTATTATTGCATAAGTGAGTATGTATTTCGTAAAGAAAAATACAATGCAAGTGTAGTTTGATATGAACATGAAAGTTTTAAAAATATTAAAAGTTTTTTTTCATTTTCAATTTATTAGATCTTCATTAAATTTACGAAGCGAAATCGATCGTTTGTAGAGCAATTCCAGGAACGAAATATTCTCAGATTGTTTGAATTCACAGATTCCCAGAAGTGACTTCTAGGAGCTATGAGAAATGGATACAATTTTGCCGCTCGTTTCTGTCCAGTATTACTGAAGACGACAACTTTAGGAGTTGCTATTTGTGTAGAGAGCATTTTTTGGGGGATGACTATACAACTCCTAAACGATTGAAAAAGAATGCTTTCCCTTCAGTGATTTCTAAAGGTATTAAAATTATAATCTTTCTTAGTAGGAATTATATATACTTCTTATTTGTGTAATTGTGTATGAAAATTGTATTTCAGAGAAAAGAAGTAAATTCACCTTAATTGTTGAAGATGACAGTTTAGAAAACGCACCACAAAATGGTAAAGTTCGTTTCAATATATTTAAAATAGTTTAAATATTGAAGTAATATTTTGCTTTTGCACCCATCATTCCAGAAAAAAACGAAGCCGAAATAGCTGCATGTAATTACAGTGTTGAACCATCAACTTCATCTTCTAATTTTGGTAAGTTGAAACAGTTGCGAAGTTCAATTAAATTTTAAACTTTGTTTGAAGCCAATTATTATGAGCTTCGCAATTCAGTTATTTATTGATAGTTGTTCTATATGTGCCATTGCAATGTCTTAATAATGGGACAGACAATATCTTGTTTTTATACCAATTTCAGAGGATTATGAAGCCATTTGTAATTTCCCTGTGGAAGAAGCAACTTCATCCTCTAATTTAAGTAAGTTAAAAATGTTATTACTGAAATAAAATAAAATTTGGACTATGAAGGTATTTTGAAATTGAAACTAATAATATTGTGTGGTATCTTGTTGTTTATCGATACTGAAATGAATCTATCAATATGAAAATGACTGTTATTACTTTGAAAAATTTAATGGAAAAACATTTTCATGAGAATCTTTGAATTGGAAGTTAGGTCAGATATACTGAAAAGATCTTATTCTCAAAGTTTTATAGAATAATTTGGTTGTGATAAATCTCATTATTCGATATTGTATTTCAACTTTGATATGAATACGTAACTAATAAATCAAACTCTCCTTGTTGTTTCAGCCAGAAACGTAAGTTGAAGTTGGGAGACTTTTCTGAAGAAGATATGTGTTCACAGACAAAGGCAAGGAAATACTACAATATGTCAAAGAAAACGTTAGGTGATAGGTATAAGCGAATAAAAATGCTTAACCAACGGTGCAAAAGACTTGCAATGAAAGTAAGCAACCTGAAAGATTTAGTTAAGCATCTAAAAAAATTGGATTTGGACTCTGAACAATTAGAAGAAATAATTTTGGTAAGTAGCTAGTTTAAGACTATTTAATATTCATTTTAATCATGCTTCCAAACATTCACACATTTATTTATGTCATTGTGTTTTTGAGAAAATACTGATAATCACATACCAAACATATGAAAATAAATTTCAACCATATTATAAACGTTAAGTTGGACACACATGAAGTTTGCACATTTGTATTGCTAACATTTGCTTGGGAATGGAAAATAATTTGTTTGGGAAAACAGATGTCTAAAAAAATTGTAAGAGTTGAAAATTATTTTCATCAACATCAAATCATTCCAATGAAAATGGAGTAATGTAGGAAAATGTTAATTCAAAAAGCTCCATGTTTATAAAACAAACATTAACACAATAGTTATTTTGTTCGTGAAGTGGTACATTTTTGCTTGAGCATAATGTACGATCAGTGTGAAAGCAAAAAAGACACTGTACGCTCGAGTAGCACACATTATTTTCTGTATGACATAAGTGAATAGCTTCACCAAGTCTAATTTTGCGTTGGTGAATATTGAGTTTATTAAACATTCCCTTCACACTTTAAAGCGTAGAATAAATTTTACAATAACTGTTTATTGTCTCTGTGGTTTAGATTCTCAATAGCACTGATAAATATGAAATCTAAGTTTGTGGAATTGTATACTATGGCAACTCAGAAATAGTTTATCATTATTATTATATGGGTAGTGTTGGGCAGACGAAATCTGCCCCTCCACTGCGACCAATCAGTCTATTGTGACACACCTATGGTATATAATCTATACTTCACCCACAAGCTCAAGTTTCTTGATAAGGGATGTGAGTCTGGTGGGTGAGAACTTGTCCAGTTCCCTCAGTCTCAGTTTGTGAACTCCTCGTTCCTCAAATATGATCCTGTCCTCAGCGGGGCAGTCACATATGATGTGTTTGATAGGATCATCGTCCTCCAAGCATAGTCTGCACTCGGTTCTCAGTCAACCTCAGCGCATTGAGGTGTTTTCTGAGGCCGCAGTGGCTGGTGTATACAGCTGTAAGGATTCTCAGGTCTACCATAGAGAATTTGACCCATTGTTTGGCTCTTACAGCTGATGGGCTAGTAATTATTGAGGGAGCATTTCTGTGTCCAGGTATATGCTGCTCCAGATTTCCTGGACCTTTTCGTCCAACCATCTGTTGTTTTCCTTTGCCGCAGCCCTAAGAGAGATACCACAGGCCAGTTCAGGTCCAATGAATCCATGGAAGCCCCCTGTGCCGCCATCTCATTACCCTTTATGCCTGAGTGGCCCGGGACCAATAAGAGCTGCAGCCTGCAGTGCTCTCCAAGTTCAGCAAATGTGGTCCAGCAATCCTACACAAGCAGAGATTTGCAATTGTATGAAGTCAAGGCCTTCAAGGCAGCTTGACTATCCGATAGTATCTTGATTGATCTGTGGGCCCAACCTTTCACAAGTATGAGCTTCACACAGTGATGAATGGCAAGAATTTCTGCTTGAAAGACAGTCGCAAAACTACCCAGTCTGATGGATTCACTCCTAGCAATTCTGCAACCGCAGATTCCCGCTCCCCAGGAATAGTTCACATCTTCAAAAGAAACTTTAGTTAAAAGTTGTACCAAAATATGATAAAAATAAAATGAATTTTCGGGTTTCCAATGTATTTGTTTTTTATGTCTAATTTGCTGGCTTGAAATTGATGACTTTGTTTGCAGTTCATCTCGAAAGTACCAAAATTTTTTGTATTATTTGTGCATTCAAATATTCTTTTCATAAAATATAGTGCAAATTATTTTTTATGACTAATAAACATGATAAATTTTTTTCAGAAATAGTTTTACTAAAGGTATATGCTACAATTATAATTAATACATATAACTATATATTTTTATAGAAATATGGATAATAGGGAATTACCCGTTAAACCTTCCCACAACTATAATATATATATATTTATATGTAGATAATTACTTTGATCTTTATGGGGTTCTGACGAAACAATATCAGTTATGTATTTTATATATTGTTTGGTCTGTAATTATCTGCATGATGAGTAAATAAAGAAAGAAATAATATATTTAAGTGTATATATTAATTTATGATTATTAACATAATAATTATATACAAATTGAAATCAATAAATGGTATTCTAAATCATGGAGTTTTATGTCTCGTATCATCAAATCCTAGAGAATCCTCTATTGGCATATTACTGAAAGTATAAATTTAAATGAATAACTATTTTTTATATCTTCAGGATTGTGTCCCTATCCCTATCCAAGACCTTATCAAAAAAAATCTAAAGAACAAATCTTCTAAGAAAGAGAAGCAATTTTCAGAAGAAATGAGAAAATTTGCCTTGACCCTCCAATTTTATTCCTCTAAAGCATATGACTATATACGAAGAACATGGAAAAATTTACTGCCTCATCCATCGACCTTACGCTCATGGTATACTGTAGTCTCTGGAAAGCCAGGTTTCACCAAAGAAGCGTTTGCGGCAATAGCACAGCTATCTAGCAAGAGCACCATCTGCTGCAATGTTGTCATCGATGAGATGAAAATACGGGAAGAATTGGTTTATTTCAATGATAAGTTTTATGGTACTACCAATTTAGGAACAGATATGACTGTACAGCATGATGGAGCAACGAAAGCATCATTTGCTCTAGTTTTCATGGCAGTAGCACTTAACGGCAGTTGGAAAGTTCCATTAGGTTATTTTCTGATTAAAAGTCTCAATGCAAAAGAACACGCAAACTTGTTGTTGAAATGTCTTGAGCTACTTTATGAAACAAAAGCTCACATAAATTCCGTCACATTTGATGGAGCTGCATCAAATTTGGCAATGTGTTCATGCCTTGGTGCCAATTTTGATTTATTTTCAAATAATTTCAAACCTTATATAATCAACCCATTTTCCAAAGAAAAAATACTGATATTTTTAGATGCTTGCCACATGGTTAAATTGATAAGAAATATTCTTGGGGATTGGAAAATTCTGTCCCAAAATGATAAAAACATCAATTGGGCTTATTTTGTTCGCTTGGTAAACATCCAGAAGAGGGAAGGCTTGCATGCTGCAAACAAAATTGGGATGAAGCATATCAATTTCACTGACAATAGGATGTCAGTGAAATTAGCTGCTCAGATATTGAGCAACAGCGTAGCCAAGGCATTCCAATTTTGTTTGCAAATGAGTGAAGGAGGTTTTGAAGGAAGTTTGGCAACCACAGAATTTTGCATGATTTTCAATGATGCATTCGATATTTTGAATGTGAAAAGTAAATTTTCAAAAATGGGTTCAAGCCCTGTGGACAGGAGCTTTCTGGCGCTCTAGTTCAAACAGACAAATTATATCTCCGAAAGTATTGGTTTCTCAGAGTTGAGAATTATATCAATGTATTCTTATGATAGAACTGCATCATACAGGAAATTCAATTCAAATAATAGTTTATTTATCATGATTAAATGAGCAATCTGAGAATGAGAACTGCACCATGGAAGAAACCAAATTAAAATAGCTGAAATGAATTTGACTCTCTCTTATAAAACAGGATGAAATGTACGAGTATGAACACAGATCATATAATAAAGCTTAGATAGAATAATTATAGCATTCTGTGAAAACATAGAAGTACGATTCATTATTGAAATTTGGAACTTCATCTTAGCAGAAATTGAATTCAAACATCATAGAAGAATTTAAATTCAACAAGAGTGCCAAAAATTATCAATCCAAAACCAATAGACGAATTCTACCCAGCAACGAACTCATCCGAGATATTCATTCCTCAATTCCAGTTTTGTTTTTAGTGGAGATATTCTGAACTCAATATTATGAACTTACCATTACCATTCCCATCATCATATGGATTGACCATCGGCATGAAAATATCAACCAACAAAAACTATGATATTATATTATAATTTTCATATTTATACGATTGCTGGAATGAATGACAATGTTATTAACTTACCATTACCATTCCCATCATCATATGGATTGACCATCGGCATGAAAATATAAACCAACAAAAAGTATGATAATATTATAATTCTCATATTGATACCATTACTGGAATGAATGACAATGAGACAACGTCAAAGTTGAAGTTATAACAATTCATAGAATAGCCACAGAATAATTCTATCAGTGAAATTTTGAAAAATCATATCTCCGAAAGTATTAGTTTGTTAGAGTTAAAAATGATATGAATGGATTCTTATGGTAAAACTCCTTATTGAACAAAAATTTAATTTGGAATTTGTTCTGTAAAAAAAAAATTTTTTTTTTGTTACTCCGAAACCATCTGTCCGATTTTGCACAATTACGAACTTAGCCGAGATATTTATCCCCCAAACCTACTCTGAAAATTTCAACTGTCTAGCTCATTCCGTTCGAGAGTTATCGTGCCTACGGCCGGCCGGCCGGACCGGCCGGCCGGACAGAATGAATTTCGACCACGGATTCTTGATCAGTGAGTCGAACCAAATCGTTTAAGACCATTTTCATTGAAAAATTCGAAAATTACAGACATTTGGGCAAATTGATAAGCACTCAGTTCCGAGGAACTAGAGCGCCAAAAAATGGATATCGTCTGCCTCTCACAGAGGATAATGTACCCGTTTTGAAGTCAAGGATACATGAAATAGTGGAATATATAAAAAATTTGAAAGACCGAGATGGAAAATTATTGGTGAAGTCTATAAGGAAAACTGGTCCATTGGTTATAATTATAGATCTGCAAAATACCATCGAATTATTTGAAATTTTACAACAAAAAAAAGTTGAATATCTATTAACATTCAAATTATCCCAAGATATTTTAGAAACATTTTTTAGTGCTATAAGAAGCAGAGGTGGTTTCAACAATAACCCCGATGCCAAACAATTTGAATCCAGTTATAAAAGACTTTTAGTAAAACATGAAATAAGTATATTGAATTCAAATTGTTTGGCAGATGGTCTTGAAATTTTGCAAGCTTCTTCGAGGAGGAAAAAAATTCAAGAAAGTATTGGGGATGAGGAAGATATAATCGTTAGTGAATTTCAGCATGATTATTTGAGGACAATGTGTTCATTAACACCTTTTGTTGAAAACATTGTGCAATACATCGCAGGCTTCCTGGTGGCAAATTTGATTAAAAAAAGACTTGTTACATGTCAAACTTGCATTGACGATTTGATATCTATAAATATTGCAAAACATCCAAAATTATCAGTATTGAAAAATAGAGGGCCATCTTCAGACGTGATACATATATGCCAAATAACCCAAAGCACTCTTATTAACTAAATCAAATATAGTAAATTCCTTAATAAATTCCGTACTACGAGCTGTTAACTTAACAGCTCTTTTCAATTCAGACGATATGATGAACCATATAACTAACCAGGATATCTTCGAAAACCACAGAATCAATTTGGTCAAACTAATAACGAGGGTATATTCAAAAATACGTATGTTTCATGAGGGTAAACTTACTACAGATAAGAAAGTCCACATTCGACAAAAATATTCTCGGCTGATTCTCTTCAGTGGACAATAAATAATATTTTCTTTTCTTTCCTTTGTCCACTGAATATACAGGGCGAGTCTTTGGGTTACACATTAAGTTAACCCATAGATTCTTCTCATCAAATGGAGCTTGTTTCATTTACCATTTTTCAAAATTCGGCTCCAGTAAAATATAGTTGCAGGATGTAGAAATTACGAAAAAAACCTATTTTTATTTTGTAGCATTGACTCTTTCTGAATGAAATGAATTTTGGTGTGAACCAATGTATAACTATGATACATGATCTCCTAAAATCAGTTTTTTTCCTATTTCCACTGGTTTCCTAGTTATGGGCTCGTGGATTCATTAAACTAAACGAAATTAGCATAAAGAAAGCAGATTAAGTATTTCTTAAGTCATTTCAAGAATATTATTGTTTTAGAAAATTAAATTAATATACATTATTTCTCCTAAAACCAACCGTTATCGAGATATTCTTCATTGAATGTGATAAATCGGAAACTCTAGAAATTTCACTACTACACTAGTGCTTTATTTGATGAGAGGAATCTATGGTTAAAATGAATGTGCAACTTCAAGAAACACCCTGTATTTTTAAGTTGAGCTATAGCAGTTGTCAATTTGAAATCTTGTCAGGCCAATTATGTCCCGACAGGGATGTTTCGGAGACAATGCTGGAACAGGTCAATTTTTATTCGGAGGGGGACATACATACACATACAAAAATGGAAATCATTTCGAGTATCTCATTTTATTAGTACACTAAGTATGAACACCCTGTAACTACTTCAAGGACTCAATAAAAATTTGCAAACTGTAGTATTCATGTAGAGGGACAAGTTGTCTTTCAATTGAGGTACAGCTCACCCTCTATTCCCTATTAAGAATTAAGGGGTGACAACCCCTACACCTAGACTTGAGAACACTTTGGCTTACAATTGTGCTCAAAATATGTCCCCCTCCGAATAAAAATTGACCTGTTCCGGCATTTTCTCTCAAAACATCCCTGTCAAGACATAATTGACCTGGCAAGTTTTCAAATTGACTTCCTGTATAGATAGGCATAATCGTCCAACACATCCTATCAGCGTTTGGTGTTTGTAATAAAAAACCAAATACTTATTTGATGTACTTTCTTTGTGTTTATATTATAAAGCACATCGTCATCGAGTCAATAATATTTATGGACAAAATGTTGAAGACAATCCAAATACATATTTTGATTTTTATCGAAAACCTCTCAATATTTTGGCATGACGCAATATGAATCTCCTGAAGATGTATTCATAGGAACAAAAAGTAAATGGTCCTTAAAAGCCTAGACGCCTAAATAAGTTGGAATACCGAAATATCATAAAATAAAACGCCGGCCAAAAGAGATACTCAATGATCCTAGATGCAATGAATACTGATACTTCAAAGACAGCTTTTTAATTTTCTCTCTCAACTTCTGAAATATACCGAAGCCCATTTGAGGAATTTTCAATATATCCATTCTATTTCAGAAGTTCGGAGAGAAAATCCATAAAAAAGCTTTTTTTGTGGAATGAATGCACCTCCCAAAAGATTGTTCAATCAATAACTAATACTGATACTATGAATGACCTAACTCTTACTGAACTTGGAACTGTAAATGACCATGGCCCGCTAATATTTCTTCTCATTTTGCTAAGAATTTAGTGGAATGGAATTTTATTTACACCTCGTCCTTATGTTGATTCAACGTCAACGTATGGTAATGCAATCTTGTTTCTTCTCATTGATATTTCTATTATTAGAGTATATTTACCGCACCTATATAGTGTGTTTCACTGACTAGACACCCAGTGTTAGACGAAAATATTCATACAGTCGACTCTCGATAAATTGACACTCGTTAATTTGAATCTATCGATAATTTGATTTTTTTTTCCAGTTCCTTGAGAAATACTCGATAAATTGAAAAAAATCAATATTAATTGGTTCCCTCGGTAATTTGAAGTTGAAGGAATGATATCTTGCCCACCAACATTCAATAATTTGAAGTCCGGGCTACCCCAATTTTTTATCATGCTCAGACCTGTCGTTTGTTTACATAAATGCAGTTGGCAATTCTCATTCCACTTTACATTCAAAGTTCAAAAGTTATTGAAATGATTTCAAGAAAAAACAAGTTTATTTGCACAAGTGAAAAAAACTTGTTATTAAAGCTGCTTCAACGAACCCTATAGGGTGATTGTTCCTGATAGAGACCAATGGGATACAAGGAGTGATCTCCTTAAACCGGAGGGGCCCACATGGTTTACAGATGGCTCTGTAACGACTACAGGGACAGGTGCAGGCATTGTGGGACCTCGAGTGAGCATGTCCATCCCTCTCGGGAAGAACTGCTCGATAATACAGGCAGAACTATATGCTGTTCTTGTCTGCGCGCTGGAAAACATCCGATTAGGATACTCTGGCAAGTACATATAGATATATATGTTGTGACAGTCAAGGAACGTTAAAATCCCTATCTGATGTGAAAATAAACTCCTACGTAGTAGGGGAATGCAGGAAGGCTCTGCGAAGGCTGGGTGCTGGTAACGTTGTAAAACTCATCTGGTGTCCGGCTCACTCGGAGATTTCAGGTAATGTTAAGGCAGATAAGCTGGCGAAGCAGGGGGCTCGGTTACCATATATAGGTCCTGAGCCCTCGCTTCCAGTATGTCGTACCTCTGTTAAAACATCCTTCAAGAATCGTTTGGACAGGAATTTCTCCAGTGTATGGAACATGGGAATAGGACTCAGGCAGTCAAGGCTTCTCATTAAGAAACCATCGTCAAAGTCTCAAGTAAAGAAACTTCTTTCACTTGAAAGAAGAGAATTGAGCCTGGTGACTGGATTACTAACTGGTCACCAGTTCAACGAACATCTGTATAGGATGGGATTGGCCGATAGCCCTCTGTGTTGCTGGTGCAAGAGCATGGAAGAAACATATTCTGTTCGACTGTAACAACCTTAAGGAATTGAGGGTCATACACCTAGGCAACCCAACACCTACGATTCCTACGGTGAGAGGGAGTTCTCCTTTTAAGCTCAGCGTGCTTTTTGGACTGAGTCTCACAAGTTTGGCAAGCGGGAGAACAATGGGCCTGAAGGCCTCAGTTCAGCCTGGGACGGCACCGTGGTAGAAGAAGAGAAGAAGAAAGCTGCGGAGGATGGGCATATTTGAAATAATACATAAATCACTAATTTTGATCGAACTCTTGATTACTTGAATTTTATCAGAACACCCTCTTGATTATTTGAACCCGTATTATTTTGAACTCTCGATAATTTGAAATTTTTTGCTGGTCCCTAGAGTTTCAAGTTATCTAGAGTCGACTGTATATCCAAAGCCATAACTGTTGCATCAAAGTACAGAATGTTTTAAATTAGTAACCACATATAAGTACATATATCTTCCTCATGTGTTGTTTATTGTAGTTAAACTTTCCAGTTTCCCTTCTTTTGCACTGCTTTCTAGAGAACAGCAAGCTATCATTTTGCCCAAATGTCTATTGTTTTAGCATTCTTGGTCGAAAATAGGCTCAACCAATTCTATCCGCCTGTTGGCACCAATGATTGGAAGATTAGAGATAGAAAAAAAAATTTCAAGTATATATTCCACATCATTCTCCCCTTATGTTCTTCAAAACATCGCTGAGCAAGAAAAAAAATGTAGAATTTTCTTCAATGCTAACCTATGTTTTTTACACAAACTTGTGAATGGTCACTTGCATTGTGGGAACTTGTTGAGCATTATTTTCTTTAACACACTAAGTCAATTCACCAAGCTCCACTGGTTGTACGTGATGGTGGTGAGACCACAAATCACTTACGGCAGCATTGCTTGGTGGGAGTGTACTATAAAAGTGCAGTCTCAGCTGAAGCTTGCAAAAATTCAGAGATCTGCGTGCTTGATGGTGACAGGGGCTTTTCGCTCCACTCCCACCGCAGCCATGGAACGCCTACTGGACCTCGCCCTTCTTCACCTGGTGATCAGGAGCGTGGCCCGGATGGCGACATACAGACTTCTGCATACGGTTCACAATGAGCCAGATGCGATCGGCTACGTGCCTAGTTCTCGGCAGGCTGAATTGGAGACCAATGAGATAATGGGCATGCGATCGGACGTATCTGAAACCAGAACCTACATAGAGTAGCCCTACCAAGTCGTCTTTCCCAGCAGAGACGACTGGGCCGTCTCTGAGATCCGACTGCTTGAGGGTCCCTGCTGGTTCACAGATGGCTCCGCTACCACCCAAGGGGTTGGAGCAGGAGTCAGCGGTTGCAGAATTGCTAGGGGTGAATCCATTAGCCTGGGTAGTTTTGCGACTGTCTTTCAAGCAGAAATTCTCGCCATTGATCACTGTGCGAAGCTCATACTTGAGAAAGGTTGGGCTCACTGATCAATCAAGATCCTATCTGATAGCCAAGCTGCCTTGAAGGCCTTGACTTCATACAACTGCAAATCCCTGCTTGTGCAGGATTGCCAGACCACGCACTCGCTGAACTTGGAGGGCGCTGCGGGCTGCAGCTCTTGTGGGTCCCGGGACACTCGGGCATAAAGGGTAATGAGATGGAGGACTCATTGACGACACAGGGGGCTTCCATGATGCTCATTGGACCTGAACCGGCCTGCAGTATCTCTCTCAGAGCAGCGGTGAAGGAAAACAACAGATGGGTGGGCCAAAATGTTCAAGAAATCTGGAGCAGCATACCTGGACACAGACATGCTCGCTCAACAATTACTGGCCCATCAGCTGAAAGAGCCAGAAAATGGCTGAAATTCTCTAGGGTAGACCTGAGAATCCTTACAGCTGTATACACGGGCCATTGTGGCCGCAGGAAACACCTCAATACGCTGGGGTTGACTGAGGACTCCGAGTGCAGACTTTGCCTGGAGGACGACGAGTCTATCGAACACATGATGTGTGACTGCCCCACTGGGGACAGGATCAGATTGGAGGAACTAGGTGTCCACAAACTGACACTGAGGGAACTGGACAAGTTCTCATCCACCAGACTCATATCCCTTATCAAGAGACTTGAGCTTGTGGGTGAAGTATAAATTATATACTACAGGTGTGCCACAATAGACCGATTGGTCGCAGTGGAGGGGCGTGTTTCGTCTGCACAGCACAACCCATATAATAAAATAATAAATAATAAATTCAATTCACCAGATACTCACACACTTTTCGTACACAGTTGCATAAAGTAACTATGGCTCTAATTTTATTTACTATGACCAATAATCTGAATGGTTCTGTGGATATCTTTTCACAAACAACAGACACCTTATAGCCTCTCCCCTAATCGCAGATTAGATAAGAGGTGGTTGAGGTTCTACGGGACCCTACTAGCTCCTAGCAAAACTAAAATATGGATGTTAAGTGGGCGCCAGACACTCCAACTTCAGAAAAACTCGAATTATATTTTACAAATTTATTCAATCAACAGTCTAAAGATTGGCCAATGTGAAACATGCAATAGAAATACTAAGTCAGACTGATCACAAATGAAATGCTTAAACTACTTATCTTGGAATCGATTCAAATATAGTCACTATGGGCAACTTCACAATGAGTCAATCTAAGTGTCCAATCAGGTTGCCCAAATTAGCAACAGGAACTGGATATCATGTAACTCGAGACTGGTGTTCTTTGTCGATTGCTAGGTCCCTCCATCCAGACGAAATAATTCCAACCAGGTGGTTAATTGTCCTGGGTAACAGCGTAGATATTCCTCCAACTCAATAACTCGAGGTACGTGCCTGACAGGTGGTTCTCAAAGCAGGTTTATGAAACTTCCTTTATATGGAAGCAATTCGAAGATAACCCAACAGCTACAGAATAAGGTAATAAAAAGGGTTCCTGCCAGATACATAATTCTTAGACTTTATCCTCGCAAATAACGTGCCCATTTCGAGTTCTAGTTCACAATTTAGATATAATGACAATGTGATTCATTCAAGTTACAAAGTGGTCATAAAATTATTCCAGTTAAAAACTACAAAACGACTGGAAAAATATCAATCCGGCTTTCTATTTTCACTAAATGATTCTGAAGGATGAATTGGTTCTTGAAAGAGAATAATGGATAATAATTGCCGGTAAAAACTAGAGCTCAAAATGGCCACGCGGTCAGATAACGGAAAGCAAAAATATGATCATAATACAGCAAAAATATTATCGAAAAGTTAAGCTGAAAGAATAATGAATTAATTACTAAATGTGCATCAGAACATGTCGTCAATTGAAAGCAAATTGGATTAAAACCTACCAGATTCAGAACCCTTCACTCGAGGAAAATGGCCACAACTCAAGATAACTAAAAATTCCACAGCCACCGAACAAATGAATTGATCGTCCACCTCGCTTCCTAACCAACGAACGCTGGAGGGGGCTCCAGCGGACCGCGCTGACGTTCAATTGACATCGACCACAGAATCGACCTCGGAGTAGATCAAACGCACTTAACAAGTCAGGGGCGTCCCAACCAATACAACCGGGGTACACAAAATGCAACCAAACTTTCAAATACAAACGGGATTCTCAAGAACCCGTTACACCCCCTCACCAAGAAGAGCGCAGGCCAGACGAAGCAGAAAACCACTTGCAAGGGAAGATGAAAAAACCGACAATAGCAATACAGTAGTCAGATGTTCGACACTGGTCTAGAAGTTGCGCCAAGTGATTCAGTAGACAAGGCCTCGTTCATCTATAGACAAACCAACACACAACTCAGAGTGAAATCCCATTAAAAACCCCAAACCCCAAAAAAATTGAAACCCTGCTCAGGTGCTGAAGGCCTGTCTCTGGGATACCACCGGTATCCGAGAGATTAGGGGTGGATGCCAATTTGACTCCACCCAGATGAACAAGGGGTCATACCCAGCGGGAACGCAGTCGTTCACTAAAAATCAGCTTCATACAGAGAACTTCGTCTCTACTCAAATTGACCTCAACCAAGGATGTTAACGAATTGAAATTGATATCTGGAACCGAGGGAACCCAATTGTTCCAACTGTTCCAGACCCCCAGCGGTAGGGGAAAAAAGAAAAACTAAAAAGAGAAACTTGACAGCACCGGGAGGCACCAATGTGGTCAAGCGGGGGGGCATGGAAGATTTTTGTTTTAGCGACAAAATCTCAAAAACGCTTCCATCACCCAAAGCCGGTTCCAGCGGCAGCGAGCGATGTCAAATCCGGGAAAAAAGAAAAAAAAAACGTCAAATCCGAGTAGGCTATAAATTAGCGACATCGAGCGAAACATGGTCCGATCATTTCCAACTTCAATCCTAAACAATAGACTGCACTCACGAGTCCCAAAATCGAAATAAAAAAAATCTCAAACTGACGACAAAATCCTCCCCTACGGTTCGAAGACAAATTCTCTTTCAAACTTAACAGGGAGACTTCAACGTCAAAACCACGAGGCGTCTTAAACCCTCCAAAACAACAACCAGGCGAAAGAACATGACCAGACCATACTCCACCCATATCACCAATCAATGTTCATCCAATGAACCAAATTCGAGCCTAAAAACAGTCAAAATCAGGCAAAGTTCAATCCGGTCCTAAATAGAACAGGAACTCATCACAGGTGACACATAGGTGCGACGCTTCAAGACCGGCATGATCATAGCAGTTGGAGGAAACAAAAATATACCGAAATATACGCAATCTTAAATTTCAGACTCAAGTCCAGTAGTACTAACAACTACATACCAATAGTTCCGATGCGTAGAGAGGAGAATATCTCCGAGAAGAAGAATGGCGAAAATTTTCAGAAGGGAAACAAATTCGAATTTACAAGAAATTCTCATCCGAAGACTAAATTCCCAGTTTCATCATGCTAACCGCCACCCTCCGACTCAGAAACATCAACCAAGTCAGGCTTCAGATCTTCATCACAAAACGACAATATGAACAATAAAATTAACAACAAACTAAATATGATACATATCCACACTAAAATTACAACTTGGAGGATTCCTCGACGAAAAGTTTCGTGAGCTTAATGATCCTATCTTTCTGTTCCGGGCTCACATAAGTAATTTGCTCGGTTATGGACATGCTTTCCATTCCCCCTAATTGACAGTTCATAATTCAATTCCCTGAATCTCAAAAATCTTACTTCCATCGTACTATATCAAATTTAACTTAACCGAACTATATCAAATAACACACCGTATGATACCCAGATGAGACAAGTTAGAGAAAACCGAATCGATGTCTGACCAGTCGGTTCTCCGAAGTGCGAGTGTCAATTTTAGAAAGGTTTTGCTAAGTTGGATAAAAAAAAATACACGTTGGGCGCCAATTGTATAGCCTCTCCCCTAATCGCAGATTAGATTAGAGGTGGTTGAGGTTCTACGGGACCCTACTAGCTCCTAGCAAAACTAAAATATGGATGTTAAGTGGGCGCCAGACACTCCAACTTCAGAAAAACTCGAATTATATTTTACAAATTTATTCAATCAACAGTCTAAAGATTGGCCAATGTGAAACATGCAATAGAAATACTAAGTCAGACTGATCACAAATGAAATGCTTAAACTACTTATCTTGGAATCGATTCAAATATAGTCACTATGGGCAACTTCACAATGAGTCAATCTAAGTGTCCAATCAGGTTCCCCAAATTAGCAACAGGAACTGGATATCATGTAACTCGAGACTGGTGTTCTTTGTCGATTGCTAGGTCCCTCCATCCAAACGAAATAATTCCAACCAGGTGGTTAATTGTCCTGGGTAACAGCGTAGATATTCCTCCAACTCAATAACTCGAGGTACGTGCCTGACAGGTGGTTCTCAAAGCAGGTTTATGAAACTTCCTTTATATGGAAGCAATTCGAAGATAACCCAACAGCTACAGAATAAGGTAATAAAAAGGGTTCCTGCAAGATACATAATTCTTAGACTTTATCCTCGCAAATAACGTGCCCATTTCGAGTTCTAGTTCACAATTTAGATATAATGACAATGTGATTCATTCAAGTTACAAAGTGGTCATAAAATTATTCCAGTTAAAAACTACAAAACGACTGGAAAAACATCAATCCGACTTTCTATTTTCACTAAATGATTCTGAAGGATGAATTAGTTCTTGAAAGAGAATAATGGATAATAATTGCCGGTAAAAACTAGAGCTCAAAATGGCCACGCGGTCAGATAACGGAAAGCAAAAATATGATCATAATACAGCAAAAATATTATCGAAAAGTTAAGCTGAAAGAATAATGAATTAATTACTAAATGTGCATCAGAACATGTCGTCAATTGAAAGCAAATTGGATTAAAACCTACCAGATTCAGGACCCTTCACTCGAGGAAAATGGCCACAACTCAAGATAACTAAAAATTCCACAGCCACCGAACAAATGAATTGATCGTCCACCTCGCTTCCTAACCAACGAACGCTGGAGGGGGCTCCAGCGGACCGCGCTGACGTTCAATTGACATCGACCACAGAATCGACCTCGGAGTAGATCAAACGCACTCAACAAGTCAGGGGCGTCCCAACCAATACAACCGGGGTACACAAAATGCAACCAAACTTTCAAATACAAACGGGATTCTCAAGAACCCGTTACAACCTTCAGAAAAGCCTTATTGACTTAAGTCGTCTTTAATTAACTCAGTTATTTTTCTGCTGCCTTCATCCCATTCTATATTGTATACGTTATGGTATATTTTGAATTTGGTTTTTAATGCCATGTTCTCTTGTGTCTCTGAAAATTTAACTGTCATAATTTTGTTTTGCTTAGTTATAAGTTTAAAGGGGGTTTCCCATGTAGCATATGATGCTGTATGAGTCCAAATAAATTAACTTCAAGACATTGTCATTTTATTCAGAATAATTGATAACTGAATGATTACTGAAAATCCCCAAAATAGCAAAAGGACTTCACGTCAGTGCTTTCAAGGACACCGGTCTTTTATATAGTTTTTACTATTCTATTTTCCAAAATCTTACTCCTTCTGCTTCAAACAACAAAAGTATTTTCCATTTCGTTGATTAAAGTACTCACCAGCCCTTATATATGGGAATTTTCCCAAGTGGCATAAGGGAGTAATTATCCAGTTTTCAATCTACAAATAAAACAAAGTTTGAATATTGAATAAAAATTCCATGTTGATTGTAACATGCTGATTATTTTCAAAACAAGTAGTTCAAAATGAATGCAAATCATAATGTATTGGCAAAAAGGAATAATGAATGATTTACTGTCACAGAAAGTGTTCACATTACGTACAATAAGTTTTATATGTCCAATGGCAAGTAAGTATGTTTACATCTTCCAAACTTCCCTTCTCGGAGATTTTGTATTTCTATCCAATTGTATGATGCATAGTCAGATAATACTGATTTATACATAAGCCTTGTATGAAAATTCTCAAGTTTCAGAGAGCAAATGGCAACGTAATGTAGAATCCATTCGGACTTTCGTCATCAATCGCTTGCAGTAGTTGCAGTAATAAACTATCTCGTTTTTCACATAACATAAACTATAAAATTCATTAAAACATTGTCAAATTCACTACAAATAAACAAGATTGAACTTCCAAATTGACCGTCAAGAAGATTTCTATTCCATCTACGTCACTATTTTGTGAAATTGGTGAGAGAAAACAAGTGTGGAACAAGATTTTTCACATTTCGGAAAACACATTGCATATCTCGTTTTGACGTTTTCAAAAATTTGAAAAATTCGAATAAGGTTTATTGATTGGTTATGTTTTCAAATCAATTTGACATACTGTGCGCATGCGCAGTAACGTTGTAAGGACATGACCTTGAATTGTTCGAGCTTCAATTTTAACGACGGAATGTTCTGACGTACGCAGTATGTGTCTAGTAGGTATATGACAGAGACAGACCAAGAGGATTGTTCGATTTCGGCCTCGCTCGGGTCGTTTTATTTCTATAGTCCCATAAAAACGGTCGATCTTCCCCATTTTGGCGATTTTCAAACGCTAGTAGAAAATAAACGGAAAAGAAAAGGAAAAAAGTGGCGCGATACGTTTATCCGTATATATTTCGTCATTCGATTCGTACCATCAAAAGTCGGCCCGCTTCCCGAACGAAAAAGCCTTGGGGATTCGAGCCACCCCGCTTTCGCCGATTTCCCCGATTTAGCGACTTTTCCGGAATTTTTTTAAAATACTCGCGACGTTCCGATCTCGAGGAAAATCGCCTTCGGCGATACGTCCGTCCTCGCCCTTTCCGTCGCTATATTCCCCGTTTACTGGGCTCGCGGCTTCGCCGCTCGCGAAAATTCCTCCCGCGATACCACGACGAAAAAAGTTTTAAAGAGTGTAGTTCGGTGGTTCCGATCTTTTCAGATTGTAATATAGCGTCGTCGATAATAACATATATTGACGCATCATAAAAAATGTCATGTTACTTTACTTCTTCTTAACTTTCATAACATGCACGCCTGAAGTTTCCAACTTCTGATAATCCTGAAGACTATGGCTGGGCAGTAATCGACAACAAATTCGAATTCACCTGGTTTTCTGGTAGTCAATTACCAACCGATTGCATAAGCATGCTATGTATCCCAGACGGCACAAACATATTGCATGAATATGCCATGCATATTCCACCGGCATATTGGCATATGCCAGGGATATTCCATATCCTCCAAAGCATATGCTACGCATATTCCATGGATATCCAAGGTCACCATGAATCATGTTCCATGAATATGCCATGCATATGCCACTGGCATATTGGCATATGCCAGGGATATTCAATATCCGCCAAAGCATATGATACGCATATTCTATGGATATCCAAGGAATATGTTTTAATCTACTAAAAGATATTCATGGCATATGCTTTTTGAATATGAATAGCAAAAAATTATACAGGGTGAGTTTTTGAGCTGTACATTAAATTCAACCTTAGATTCCTTTCTTCAAATGGAATACTTTTTTCATTCAACATCTTTTCCAAATTTGACTCAGGAAAATGATACAGGCTGTTGAAATTTCAAAAAGAAAATCATATCATTTTATATTGTAACTTTGACATGTTTTTCTGGAAAATATGTATCATAGTTATAGGAAACTTCAACACCAACATTCGTTTTATTCAGAAAAAGAAAGTCAAAGCTATACAAAATAAAAACTGATTTTTTTTCGAAATTTCAAGAGCCTGTACCTTTTTACCTTAGCCGAATTGGGAAAAATGGTAAATGAAAGAAGTGTTTCATTTGATGATAAGAATGTATGGTTAACATTAATGTACAACTTTAAGACTCACCCTGTATAAATTTTTTTTCTACTTCCACTATATGGTCAAATGTAGGTTAGTTATTTCGAGAAATACAAAACTAAATCAGAAAATATTTATTACAAAAAACAAAAATATTTTTTCGCAGAAAATACAAAAAAATATTATATGTAACATATGTATATATTGCGGTAAACCCGCAAATTTTTTAGTCGCTTAGATATTATTATTTTTTTAAGTTATGAATATTGAATATTATTGAAAAAAACCACGTTTATATCTTACAAACTAACAGAGACCGCAGAGTTTTCACTTGAGATTTGCATTCTGGAGATGTCATTAAATACATTGAAGTAAATATATCTAATTAATATTAGAGAAATTAAACAAATAATAAATTAAAACAACCTCTTATTAATATTACTATGTATTTATAGCAGGGATGTTGCGAATATTCGCATCCGCATCCGCAAATGCGGAACTTCCGCATAGATTTGGACATCTGCATCCGCATCCGCATCCGCATTAATCAATGCGGATGTTCATGCGGATGCGAATATCATGCAAGTAGCGCTAGCGACAAGAAATAATTTGGGCGGGTCTTACTGTTTATTAAGTATAATGCTCCTATTTTTAATTTCACTTACTAATATAAGAACCAGAAGGTGTTTAATACAAAAAGTGGTTCAAGCCCTGTGGATAGGAGCTTTCTGGCGCTCTAGTTCAAACAGACAAATTATATCTCTGAAAGTATTGGTTTCTCAGAGTTGAGAATTATATCAATGTATTCTTATGATAGAACTGCATCATGAAGGAAATTCAATTCAAATAATAGTTTATTTATTTATCAAGATTAAATGAGCAATCTGAGAATGAGAATTGCACCATGGAAGAAATCAAATTAAAATAGCTGAAATGAATTTGACTCTCTCTTATAGAATAGGATGACATGTACGAGTATGAACACAGAGCATATAATAAGGCTTAGATAGAATAATTATAGCATTATGTGAAAACATAGAAGTACGATTCATTATTGAAATTCGAAAAATCATATCTCCGAAAGTATTAGCTTGTTGTAGTTAAAAATGATATCAATGGATTTTTATGGTGAAACTGCATCTTAAATAGAAATTGAATTTGAAATTTGCTCCTTAAAAAAAATTTTTTTTTTCGTTACTCCATCTGGCCTATTTTGCCCTATAACGAACTTAACCGAGATATTCATCTCCCTAACCTACTCTGAAAATTTCAACTGCCTAGCTCATTCCGTTCGAGAGTTGTAGAAATACTTTTTTTAAATTTTCTAAATTTTTTTTTACACTTTGCGGCAACCTGTTCAATACAAAACTTCACATGCATATAAAGGTCATGATTCTACAATTTGATGCTAAATTTCAGATAGATCGAGTGATCGGTTTCGGTAATATTCATAAAAAATGTTTTTACTAAAATCGGACATAACTCCGAAACCGCTTGATGGATTTCGCCTATTAACGAACTCGTCCGAGATATTTACGCTCTAAACCCACCTTGCAAATTTCAATCCTCTAACTCCTTTCGTTCGAGAGTTATCGTGCCTACGGCCGGCCGGCCGGACCGGACCGGCCGGACAGAATAGATTTCGACCTCGGATTCTTGATCAGTGAGTCGAACCAAATCTTTTGAGACCATTTTCAGCCAAAAGTTCGAAAATTACAGACATTTGGGCAAATTGATAAGCACTCTGTTCCGAGGAACTAGAGCGCCAAAAATAGATACTTATGTTTGATTTGATTACAATAAAAATGTTAATAATTAAGTTATCATGTTTCAATTCTTCATTAATAGACTTTATTTACATAATCTCTTAAACATCCGTATCCGCATCCGCATCCGCGGATGTGAGCTTTCAAAACTCCGCATCCGCATCCGCATCCGCGGATGTGAAAAAATCAGCATCCGCAACATCCCTGATTTATAGCACCAATTCTTCTTCCGGGTGATTTTGTTTCTATTCCTTATTCCTAAAACCAACAAATATAAGAAAAAACACTTCGTCATAGAATAATTTACTCACAGTTTCAGTTGCTTTTTAGTCAGGAAAATAGCAATCCTTTCTTCTACTTCCTTTTCAGTGCATTGCTTCGTAAGTGGGTTTTTCCCGCATATCACTGAAAAAAGTATTAATATATTATCTCGATGTCAATGATATTTGAAATCTGAAATTGTATTTTGCGAAGTGAAGATGGTATTGACATTCAGTTGAAAAAAACCCTATGGCAAAGTTGTTCTAAATACAGATTATGGAAATACCGAAACACAAATAATATATTTAAGAACAGTTGGACAACACAGGGAATATGTTTCTCAAATAGGTCAAAAACCCAATATAAAATTAGTAAAGAGAAAATGGAATTCACATAGACTACTGGATTATATTTTTACCTTTGATTAAAGTAGCCATGTGAAGAACAGAAAACTTCTTGCCCTCCTACCCAGCTTAACGGCTTCGAAAAACATCATCGACCAACTGAGGCATGCGTCTTCTGACAACATCTTTCTGTTAGTGCCTCCAACATGGACAAGCTTAGTCAACTATGAATAATGATTTGTTTTCTATTTCTACTCTGGTATATTGATATCTACTATTGGTTTTGGCATATTGACATCTTGGGCAGTATTTTCACTCCTCGAATTCAGCATTGCCGTTATCAATTCCGTATTTTGCTCGACCCTTCCATTAAATTTATGTAGCATTCTTATAATTTCAGCAGTCTATAAAAAACAAAATAAAGTTCAAAGTCACAAATGCATAAATATTTAAGAGATGTACTAACCTTTACTGGATAAACATTTCTGTTTTGCTGCAGTGGAAGTTGAAGTTCTGGAGGTAGACGCATCCGAGTTGGAATCCGGTTTTGGAATATTGTATTGCTGTATCACTTCCTTTTCTAAATTCAAGTTTCATTGCACCATTTCTAATGCTGCTTCAGACTGTGATGAGCAGGGTTGTTGTGACTGATAAGCTGGAAAAATATCTAATGTTGCTATTTGATGATATAAAATTCATTAGAAATAGAGAATTAGAGATTTTATACCAGTGGGGAAACTCAATATATAGGTAAAGCCCACAATTTAATATCTCAGGTGGTTACTTTGGCTAGGTCCTGAGAGACAAGTATTTCCAACTACATTACTCGGTAACTGAAGATCGTGACTGAATCCAGTAACAATTTTTCGGTTTTCTGGTAGAGTCAAGGCTAGAATAGTTTCAGTAGAACAACTATCTACTGTATCAGGTATCTTCAGTCCTCTGGTCATATTCTTACGAATCATCAGTAATATTGTGCTCTTCAGTAAACGACAATGTTTGGCCGGACAATCTTTTCACTTTGCTCAAAAAAGATTTCTTCATTATATAGGAAAACAAAACACGGACTGCAAGTAAATAGGTACTCTGTAAAACCCTTGATACCTTTTCACATAGCCAAAGGTTGGTATATCAGATAAATGGTATTCACCAAAAATTATATATAAATATAATACTCCTCTAAAAGCACTACTTACTTGTTAAATAACAACACAATTCCTTAATTTCACCAATTCACTGTTTGTCCATATCAAATAAAGACCAGCCAACTACAAAACAGATTTCAAACTTGATATTCTTTTGTTTTGACAATGGAAATAAAGAAAACCGATTTATTTGTCAGATGACCAAGGATGCATAGAATGTATTCTATGTATCTATCAGATGACCAATTGACCACAGAACACTATATAGGATAAAGCTTCTATAGACAAGATATAGTCTTTATATGGTCTCAGTATAAAAATAATGAAAATTAAAATATCGGTCGGTAGGTCGCGGCGATGGAACGACTACGCCCGACGGTCATCCTCGTCCATAGCTCACAAAACATCTGTCGGCGGATAAAATTTAAATTTTATCTTCGTTCTAGCTGGGATACCGGAGGTCCTGGGCAGAGACAACAAAGTTGTCTCTGTCCTGGGTTCGTATCCCGCTCAAGGAATCGATTCACACAACCCAACACGGGTTGTGTGAATGTACAAAAAAGATTTGAAAGAGTATTTTGAAATAAGGTAGATCTGTGTAGATATAGCCGCAGTTCCATACATATAGCGTATAAACAAATAATTTAACCTATATAAAGGCGCATTTTGTAGTTATACATTGTCATAATTAAAAGTCTAACGTTACTAAACGTTCCATTTTTGGCTGCGAAGCTTCGACTAAGAATTTTCCCAGCTGGTTTTCTAACGAAATGTTTCAAATTGATAGTACAAAAATTATTACGTATCTATAAAGAAATGTGCAATGAAAATGCTTTTTGAATATTCATAGGATATTCGAATGCTCAAATTTCAGTTTGATATGCCGTTTGAATATGCCAGTCATATTCAAGGAGAATATCTGTGGAATATTCGTGGGAGTATATTCCAGGAATATGCCATATGGATATAAGATAATGGCATATTCATGGAATATTCCAGGGATATTGCAATATCTATTGGAAAATAGGATATTGTAGGCATATTCCAGGAATATTGGGTGCCGTCTGGGTAAAAGTAGTCGTCGCGACCATAAACAGTTTCCAACATGGATTTATGAAATAACTATTCAGCCCGAAAAAGGTAAATTTTTTTCTATCATTTTGATTATATTATACCATTGTATATAGAAGACCTAGTAGGCTCACCTTGGGAAACGTGTTTCAGAGCCATCTAGCGAGAATTCTCGATAGTGTTCAAATAGACACCCGTCATCATGCGCCCTCTTTAGAGGATTGAGATGAATTACGAAGAAAATACAGGATCGGCTCCAGGCATGGTTTGTGGATGCCTGATTCTCACAATATATTAATTAATTTTTCAAGTCCTTCTTTTCTTTTCGCTTCTATTATGTAGAGTCGAATTAACTCATCATCTCATTCAATAATTACGTCATAATGGAAAATTTTTGTTCTTTCAGAACACATGAAATAGTAATAAGAGAAAATTGCATGAAAATTTTCTCTTGTCACTATTTCACTTAAAAATTTTCCATTATGACGTTATTATTGAATTCAGCAAATGTAATCGAATATAGAGGGTTGGACGATAGTATGGAACAAAATTCGTATTTGGAACCAACAACTTAAAATAAAACGTGAATTGATTTTTACTTTTCCTCATTTTTTGGCGATAAAATTGAATATTTCCATTCAACCCTAGCCAAATTTTGTTCTCATCGATGGAAAGCTAATGAAAAATTGAATAATAATAATAATAATAATAAATTGTCTTTATTGTATCACTGTAATACCATACTTTCAGTTATGTAATTATTAGGAAAATGAATGAAAAAAAACCATCGGTATGCTGCAGTAATTGCTGGAAAAATTATGAATTTTATTCCGGACTATCACCCCAATGCTGTTTCTTGAAAATATGTTGACGAATTATATGATTTTTTTTATTTCCCTGTATTCTTTTTTTTATATAGATATCCAAATATTTTCACTATTGCTGTGTGACTACAGCAGTATGTTGACATCTTTAATGTGTTTAACTATATTCTCAATATGGGAATATCTAAAGTTGTAGTCGATATACTTTGTTGGGTGGCGAATTTTAAACCTTGGTCTAAGAGATCTTCTTCATCATTAGTGAAATCGACATTGGTCAAATTCAGCGTTCTGGGGTGAAACTTGTAATCTGAATATGATGTTGGATGCACATTCATACAATTTAAAGATTTTATATATCTTAGGTGCTGAATCTTCCTAAAAAATCTGTTATATGTTCTGTCGCCTATAGTGGTAACCATGTTTCGCACCTCCCTGTCCATAGAGTCCCAGATTATAGGATGTAATAGGGATGTTAAAGTCATATGTAACTCCCATATCTCAACATAAATAGAGTCTCTCAGTCTGTACTTTCTCCGTAGTTCTTGTCCAATCCAATATTTAGTGGCAAATACCTCAGTTAACCTGGCCGACCTAGAACTGTTCCGGATCTTAACCAGGGCAAATTTAGGCCTCAGTTCTAGTCCACCTCAACTCTCTACATCCCAGAATTTCTTTTACCATGGAAAGGAGCGTTGGCGGCAGTTTGCCTTTTCTAGATGTTTTGTTGCATTTGGAGTCGAATAAGCTGACAGTCTCTGTTTATAGAAAACCCACAACTACCGACCATGTCATACCTTATTCTTCCTGCCACCCAGTGTCACATAGACTTGCCGCTTTTAGGTCCGTTTTCCATAGACTTTTTTCTGTCACTTTGTCACCAGAGAATTTTAATGTTGAATATAATATAATTTTACAAATAGCCCTTAACAACAAATTCCCTGTTGACATGATTACGAGATTGTACGATAAAATACGTTTATCTTTTGACATCAGATCTAAGACTACTCTTTGCCTCATTAGGAACGAGTCCAGAGTGTTCCTGAGCTTGCCCTACATTCCGGTCGTTTCAGAGGCCCTTGGTAAGTTTTTCCGTCAATATGACATCCATGTTTCTTTTAAAGTAGTAGGCACAAGGCACATTGAAATCACATCTATCGAAGGGCAAAGATTCTCTTTCTCCTACGAAGAAAATGGGTATATATAGACTCGATTGTTCTTGTGGTGACTTTTACATAGGACGGACTTTCAGGAGCATCAAAGTACGAACTCAAGAACATTTTAGAGCTATCAAGAAGAACACCCCTGATAAATCTACCTTCGCAGAGCACATTTTGAATAATTTAGACCACTCCCCTTCTACCGCCCCAACAATTTTGTTCTCTCCGTCCAGTACTTCCGTTTGCGATACTCTGGAGAAGGTTGTCATTTCAAGGTCCAAATATAATACCCCAACAAAACTGTTAAATACACAACAAGAATTTCCCGAATTGGTGGTTGCTCCACACCTTCTTCGAGTTAACATTTTCCCACCGCGGTGATTCCGCCGTTGTTTCTCGCTTTTACCGCCCTCTCCTTGTGTTTTTTAACTTGACCGGTTCTTTTTCGTTTTCTTTTTCAGTTTTCATTGCGGTTCCCAGTTTCCCATACAGATGGAGCGTCCATCTCCATTCTTACGTTTCTTTACAAGATGTCAGACTTGTTTTGACTTATAACTTTGAAACGTCTTTCCGTTGATCGAGGTGAGCTCCTATAATGATAAATATATTTCTGTTACTTTGTAATTTCCGTAAAAAAGATTTTCTCCCTTTATAACTTGTTTAGGTTTCATTTTTCCCGTTTGTTTATATTTTAAAATAATTTTAATCGTCCTATTTGTGATTTTGTAAACACACACTTTCTGTTGTGAATTATGTGTATTCTCTTATTGTTTGTCTTCTCTTCTTTTCTAGTGCCTGAAGATGACCTAATTTGGGTCGAAACATATGTCGCAATTTGTAAATATTAAATTGGAGTAGACAAAAAAGCATTTTTCTTTCAATATTCAATGCTCCAATATGAGAGTGGAACAATCTATAACAGATAGATTTCCTCTATTCATGAAACTTGGTTAAAAAAAACGAGTATTATCTGATATTAACCCTCAAAGCTCTTCAGCAAATACATATGTATGTATATGTCAAGATAAAGTGGAGGTAGATCTGTAGTATAAAACACACTTTGATCAACTTTTGTCATAAATTAATCATCATGGAAATCATGATCTTTCAGTAAGTAAATAAATTCATATATTTTAGGTATATTTTTATTTCAGTCAATTCATAAGTAAGGTTTACATTATTAAAGTGGAAAAATAATCATAACAGATAATGTATTTACACAAAAAGAATATCAAGAAGCAATCATGTAGCAGAAAATTTAAAAGTAGCATATTCACTGTATACAGACTATTTAAGAAAAATAGGCAAAAATCACAAGAAAACATGTAAATATACACAAGTTCATTAGACGAAAACTTTCCTGCACACAGGTTAACTAACAGAGAAAAGTCCTGCATACATGAACATAAATAACAGCTTTCAAAATAATACCAAATGATATTAAATATTTATCCGAACAATAAAATATTCAAGAACAAAATTAATAAACCCTGCTAATGGGGATAGCCACATATGGTCTGGCAGAATTTCATTTAAATTTATCATGTAGATTGTAATTTATTTGAAATATAAAATAATATCTATCTAACATGGCTCAGACACATTACAAAAAGACTAAGGACATGGTATACAGAAACAACCACAGAACTGTTAAGTGTAGCAGTCAACAAGGTCGTTTTCTAAGTCTTATCATTTTCCTCTGACAAAAAATTTCGTTTCCTCTTCCTCTTCTGGTCAACAGGCAAATTTTGCAAATATTGATTTCCACTGCTTCCACTCTCTTGGGATTGGTCCACCTGCAAGGATGTACTTCGTCTATTTCCATAAGTTTTGGAAACACTTTTTACTTTGAAATCTGGACTCGATACAACTGTCTCGTTTGAACTGCTTGAATCCGAGATGTATTTCACAGGAACTGCGTCAAGTGGTAATCTCTTGGGTAGTACCTGTTCTTCGGAGAAAGGCTTACTACATAAAACTTTCTTCTTCAATGACTTCGGGCTAATATCGACAAGATTTCCATTTCCTAAAACAAGATTAATGTCGAATAACAATCACTACATTTTATTTTTATTTTGAAATGACAGTTTAGCATTCTTTGTCGATATCAATAAGAGTAGCATTCTATTTGCAAAAAAAAAGTCATGCGACTTCATTATGAACTGATTCGAACTCGGTCTCTGATGAAATCAGTTTACAATGACCTAGCTTTTTGTGTTTTTTCATTAGAAAAAATCGACTAGTTCGATATAAAAATGGATGAAAAATGGAAATGGACGCAGAAGATTTGGTGAATCATAAGGAAAAATAATTTTTTCGGCAACCGTCCGGGAAGTGCCCACTTCCCGGACGCTTTTTCTTTGAGAAAGAAGCATTTCCCGGCCTAGTCCGGGAAGTACGTACTTCCCGGACTAGGCCGGAAAAATCACGTCGTTTTGGTCATTGTAAATATGAAAATCTTGGTAGGTATATTTTTGATAAATGAAGTTACCATAGCACTGAGAAAACGGCTGACAGTTCATGAGAAAATTAGTTAACATGTTATATTTTCTGTTCTGTTTGATTTGAATAAGAATCAAAATATATAAAAAAGAAATGTGTCGTCTCATTGATTTGTTATTCTACACGGTTGCCGAAAAAATATTGTACGCAACACGCCCGGAAAAGGTTTTTTTTGGACTCATAGACTTCTAGGACTCGCTTACGCTCGTCCTAGAATTTTGTCTATTCGTCCAAAAAAACCCTATTTTCCGGACTTGTTACGTAAATTACTATTTCGCACCAGGTTTGATAAATACTTGATTTAATTAAAAATGTTAAAATAGAGAATGATCTCAACTTCCATTGTTTGGATATGTGTGATAGTCTTTAGTTCCTTTCAATCTTCAATGTACACCAGCTCTTTAGTAAGTAAACAGTAAGTAAAACCATTATGCAGGTCTATTAATAATTATAAATATTCCTCTTTCAATAGGAGATATCCACTTCGATCGTCTGCTACTAGACAACTCAAAAAACGTATTTCATGCCAATATACTGCCTATAATATGATAATTAATACTACTACAAAACGATGGCATGTTCTTGTAATTAAAAATGTGTTCAAGCCCTGTGGACAGGAGCTTTCTGGCGCTCTAGTTCAAACAGACAAATTATATCTCCGAAAGTATTAGTTTCTCAGAGTTGGGAATAATATCAATGTATTCTTATGATAGAACTGCATTATAAAGGAAATTCAATTCAAATAATAATTTATTTATGCGTTATTATTATATATATTATTTTATTAAAAGAGCGATCTGATAATAAGAACTGCACCATGGAAGAAATCAAATTAAAATAGCTGAACTGAATTTGACTCTCTCTTATAGAACAGGATGAAATGTACGAGTATGAACACAGATCATATAATAAAGCTTAGATAGAATAATTATAGCATTCTGTGAAAACATAGAAGTATGATTCATTATTGAAATTTAGAAAAATCATATCTCCGAAAGTATTAGCTTGTTGGAGTTGAAAATGATATCGATGGATTTCAATGGTGAAGCTACATCTTAAATAAAAATTGAATTTGAAATTTGTTGCTTAAAAAAAAAAATTTCGTTACTCCGAAACCATCTGACCTATTTTGCCCAATAACGAACTTAACCGAGATATTCATCTCCCTAACCTACTCTGAAAATTTCAACTACCTAGCTCATTCCGTTCGAGAGTTATTGTAGAAACATTTTTTTTAAATTTTGAGAATTTTTTTTTGGCAGTTTGCGGTAACCTGGTCAATACAAAACTTCACATGCGTATAAAGGTCATGATTCTACAATTTGATGCTAAATTTCAGATAGATCGAGTGATCGGTTTCGGAAATATTTATAAAACAATACAGGAGAATGGACAACATAATTCACCATGGTAAATTCGATTAAGGGTGTCCAATACAGAAGAATGGACAATAGAACATACGCGCAAAAGCTTCTGACTCCACGTCAGTGCTTGAACCAATTTTTTTTTTCGTGATTTTTGTGAAATTTTCTAGGGGTACGGTTCTTAAAATTTTTTTTTCGTAATTTTTTTCAGATTTTCTAGGGGTACGGTTCTTACAAAATTTCAAACACGTCTTTATGTTGATTTTCTAATAATAGTTACCTAGCTTCAATTCGATCGAATATTAATTTTTTGAGTTATCAAGGAAATAATATTCCAGGTGGGAATAACTCGGAAACCGTTGGACCGATTATGCCCAAAAACGAACTCAACTCTCCCTTTCGGATACGTAACCTACCCTGAAAATTGCAAGTCCCTATCTCCTTTCGTTCGAAAGTTATCGAGGCAACGGTCACCCATCTACTGAACTCACACAAGAATGCTCGAATCTCCAACAATAATTAACCAATCGTATTAAATCTTGAAACTTGGCAGTAGAGTTAGGTTATGGAGGCTCTTGCAAAATTTCAGCAATTCCAAACGAATGGTTACTGATAGATAGAATTTTTTTTTACAATTTTCAATGATTTTTTAAAAATTTTTAACGAATACTATCCACACGAAATTTTGCAAGAATTTTTGCGTTGGCATTCTACAACTAATTACCATGTTTGAATTCAATCGGTTTAGAATTTTCCGAGTTAATGAGGAACAAAAAACAACCAAATTTCAGATGGCTATAACTCTAAAACCGTTTGGCCGATTATGCTCATAAACAAACTGAAATGTCGCGTTCTGGGGCACATCCTAACCTGAAAACTTCAAGCCGCTATCTCTTTCCGTTCTCAAGTTATCGTGACAACAAAAATATTTTTTAATATTTTTTAACTAATTTTCTAGCCATACGATTCGCACAAAATTTCACAAACGTGCTTAGGTTCATATTCTACAACTACTCACCAAGATTCAATTCGATCGGATTGATATTGGTTGAAAACAAAATCATTACTCGGAAACCATTGGGCCGATTATGCCCATTAACGAACTTTTCCGTCGTATTGGGATGCGCCACCCACCCTGAAAATTTCAAGTCGCTAGCTTTTTTCATTCTCAAGTTGTCGTGGCAACGGCCGGACAAAATTATATTTGACCTCGAATTCTTCATTGGGGAGTCGAACTAAATCGTTAGAGACCATTTTCGTCAAAAAAATCGAAAGTTACAGACATTTGGGCAAAATGATAACGCGATGTTCCCCAGGACATACGCGCAAAAAGCTGTACAACTCCATTGAAAAAATGGCTAGTGTTATGCGATAATCTCAAAATTTAAACTTCACCCAAAAATTGTCATGTTCTATTTGTCAGAAAAAGATCAGTTCAACTATAGTGACATCAGAACTAATTCAGGATCAGTTGGGAAGGCAAATAGAAAGTAGTATCTATTATTATTATTAACCAAAAATAAATTGAAATACATTTTGAGGTTCCTCTAAAACTTTGGGGCAAAATATATCTATATTTTTGCAGAAAACAGACTACTTCCTTGGCTGTATAATTATAGATAAAAAATATATAAATTCTTGCTAAAATATATAATATATCAAAATGGTTTAGTACCTACCTGAGTTCAAAATCCATTTTTTGCATCTTTCAGTATCATTGGTTGGAAATTTATAAAATCTCAGGCTTTTATCCTTTTTACTGGACATGCCACAATTGTGAAATTCACACTTATTGCCGGACATACTAAAAAACGAAACATTTTTGAGAAGGTTGAATTTAATCAATTAGTTCAGGCAGAAAAACGATCAAAACAATCATAATTTTTGGAGGATAATTCAAATGAGCAAGGGTTTTTCCAAAACTTTCATGATTACAATTTCAATTGATAAAATCATTTGACAAAATTCAATATTTTTTCATTGAACACAAACTCACGGTTTTTTATGTACGTTAACTAGGGTTATTTTTCGGTTGAATGTGGGTTATATCCAATTTTTTTCAATTTGCAGCCAACTATATATAATTATTTCAATTTATTTGAGTTGAATTGAACCCCAGCTGAATAGAAGTAAAAAAAAATCATAACTCTATAATTAACCAGATTTTCTCTTGTGCTTTAAACGAAGATTATTATTTCAAAATAACAGTAACAGCAAATTACTACACTTACCTCTTCTGATATTCTAGACAGTAAACTCAATTTTATAAATTTTTTCCTCTTTCGAAGCTCGACTCGAACTAACAAAACAAGCAAACAAACTCTTTCAGCGCAAACAACGAACGAAATGGCATATACGAGATACAAGAATTTGTTTTGGTTTTTATGAGAGGCAGATGTTCAGGGTAATAAAAGACACGTGTTCTGCTTCGACGTAGAGTATCGATCGAAAATTCCAAAATCCCGAACGACCGACCCTGTTCTTTGACGACATACGATTTTCAACCTTATTGACGTGAAATCTTTCGATAGTGTCGCCCCCTGGTGTTAAAATCTTTTTCGCCGAACGCAGTTAACAAGGGGTGAGCCTACAAGTCTTCTATATACAATGATTATACTGTATATATGTATCCTAATTGTTTTCTGATTTTTTTTACAGATGCTGATGATGATGAAAACATAATAGCAGACAGCCCTGACAGCGACTCTAACAATGAATCAGAGAAAGATGACAGTGACTCAAATCAAAGTGAAAACGAAAATGAATAAATAACATTGTTTTTCTCATTGTAATTTTCAGTCACTTTTTATAATAAATATTATTTATCGAGTAACTAGTTAAATTAAACCAAGTTTTTTCAAGTTCCTTCAACAAATCTGGCCATCAATACAGTCTGGCTATTAGTTTTACCATAGATCGAAATAAAAATGTTCCCATTAGGAACGCAATGGCTTACGCATATTCTTCGATTCCGAACGTTATTTGATACAGATCTTCTAAATATAGTCATTCATAATTTGGTGTTAAGGCCATGATACAGACATTCCAACTCGGAAACAACGCTATTTCCTGGAAACTGACTAGTCCGTGCAAATAATTGCCATGAAATTTCTCTTAAAACCTCACAATATCGGCTCAGCACAAAATCCATGACATCTCCTCTGCGCATGCGCAATCTACTCGTGGCTTGAAATCCTCACAAAATCACATACCATACACAAAACTCTAATTCTTTAACACCAGTGGTTCAGGAGATATTGCAGCTTCACCCCACACATGCGCAGACTCTTCCAAAGGGATTCTATTGAGGAATAGCATCCTGCACCTCGAAACCCCAATCCTCCCAGACGAAATTTTACTGTTAAATCACTTCTTGTCTACTCATGCGCAAAAAGAATAATGCCCAAAAGGGGTTACCTGAATTTCAAATTAGGAACGCAATATTTTTGCCTATTCCTCAAATTCGAATGTATGTAATTTAATAAGGATCTTCCAAATATAGTTATTTATAAATCGGCTCCAGGGCCACGGTACAGACATTTCAACTAGCAAAAAAGGCTATTTCTCCGAAACTGACTTGACCGTGCACAACATTTCCTTGAATTTTCTTTTAAAACCTCATAATAAGTGCTAAGTCCATGACCGCTAGACGTAAACCGCAGCCAACATAAGCCATACGACCCAAAAAGAGCCACTTCTCCTCTGCGCATGCGCAATCCACTCGCAGCTGAGAGTCCTCTCAAAATCACGCATCTCATACAAGAACTACAATTCTTCAACACTCGCAACATCGCAGCTTCAATCCACGCATGCGCGGACAAGGAGATTCCATGAAGGAATAGCATCCCTTCCTCAAATCCCCAATCCCAATCCTCTCAGACGAAAACTCCAGCCGTTAAATCACTTCTCGTCTGCTCATGCGCATAACAAAAAAATTGGTTCAAGCACTGATGTGAAGTCAGGAGCTTTTGCGCGTATGTTCTATTGTCCATTCTCCTTTATTGGGCACTCTTAATCGAATTTATCATGGTAAATTCGATTAAGAGTATCCAATACAGGAGAACGGACAATAGAATTCACCATGGTAAATTCGATTAAGAGTGTCCAATGTAATGTAGTAATGTGGACCAACGTGATTGCCAACATCCACAGAGGATAGGCACCAATAGAAGAAGAAGAAGAAGAAGAAGAAGTTTCCAATACAGGAGAATGGACAATGGAACATACGCGCAAAAGCTCCTGACTCCACTTCAGTGCTTGAACCAATTTTTTTTACGTAATTTTGAAAAATTTTCTAAGCGTACGGTTCTCACAATTTTTTTTTTTATTTTGAAAAATTTTCTAGGTGTACGGTTCTCACAAAATTTTACACACTCCTTTATGTCGATATTCTGTATTTTTTGAATTATCGAGGAAATAATATATCAGGTGGGTATAACTCCTAAACCGATAAACCGATTATGCCCAAAAACGAACTTATCTCTTCCATTGGGATGCGCAACCTAACCTGAAAAAATTGAACAAGGAGCGCCAAAGCTCCTGCCACAGGGCTTTCCCCCTTTTTTACAAATTATTTCCATTAAACGTGGTAAGTATGTACGAATTCGAAATAACAAGATCTTTTAAAATCTGGAATTTGAATTAAAATGTTGGGATTTTTTCAGGTGAAACCGGAAGTAAAGTAGTAATACAAAATATGGCATCAGATGCATTAGGCACCATTGTACTTGACAGCAAAGTTTCATAAATATCGTCTTTTTCGTTTTTTCGCGGTCGTCCGTCTTCCATCGTTTTTGTTTTCATACTGCTTTCCGTGGTCGTGATAAGGAGATGAGTAGGTGGAGAGAGAGGAATATAATACATACATCCAACAATTTGGTACCAAACAAATAGATTAAGCAATCTCAAACTATTAGACGACGATATAGAAACAAAAAGTGAAACATAATAATTTTTTATTGCTGTAATATAAAAATTAACGACATTGACAATTCGACATAATTCTAATATATCAATTCTACACATACACATTGGACGAGTGGATCTATTTTCTACCCCCTCTTCGCTTCATCGATGCAGTGCACCCTGGACAATACCACTTACCTTTCGGAGGAGCTGTGATCCCCACACAAGGATAATGAAACCATTCTGATGGACACTGTAACATTAGTTTGAAAGTTAAATAACGGACTTCTAATGTTAAAAATATTTCAACAAGAGAATGTATTTACATGGAAATAAGAAAACTAAGTCGAATAAGGTAATGGAATCACTATGGGGTAAGCAAATAAAAAGACTTAGCTCAAGTTCCACAACAGTTTTGATATGGGTTAAATACTACTCATACCAGAACCTATACTATGTCAATTTCATATTGTACCTTGTGAAACTTAATTTGTAATATATTTTTCAATGATTATCATAAATGCTTCAGCTCTAAGAGCATATGACGGATCTCCAGGGAAGACCTAGCAGACCTAAGAGAAGTTACTGTCAATTAGTGAACCTCATACTTACATCTTCATTATCACAAGCAACCATATCCCCATAAGAAACCTGATTACAAAGACAGTATCTAGGTTCGTTGGGATCGTAGGTCCATTCTCCATCAGTTACTTCCGCATTTTGTAACGAATTCTCAACGGGTAGGGATTCTGCCAGAGAAGCAGCAACAGGCTGTGGAATATTAGCTTGGACAGTTGACGCCGAAGATGAAGAACTGGAAATATTACTCGCAGACCATTTTCTGGAAAAATTTATTCATTAACATAGAGGGTTTGCATATTGTATACAAATATATTTTAGTGATAGGAGTAGCCGAAAACTAGGTCGCTCAAATCCTTAATGGTGTATCGCGTCACTTGTTCCAAATCGGTCCAATCGTTCTTGAGTTGTTATAAACGGAATGCAGCGCCACCTAACGGGTTCCTATTGTGACCCTGAGAGCCACTCAAACACGCATACAATGTTTCATCAAAATCGTTAGAGCCATTTCTAAGATTTTATAGACAGATTGCAGCGCCACATACCGGGGTATATTGCGGACCTAACACATACTCAGATACACACACACAGTTTAATCGAAATCGGTTCAGTCGTTCTTGAGTTTCTATAAACCGAATACAGCGCCACCTACCGGTTATCTATTGTGACCCTCATACACACTCAAACACGCAGACAATACTTTATGAAAATCGGTCGAGCCATTCCTGAGTTCCTATAGAGCATTATCAGCGACACCTACCGGATACTATTGTGAAGCAATGACCCACCGACACACAAACAAAGTTTCATCAAAATCGGTCAAGCCGTTTCGGAGTTAACACTTTTTCAAAAACACCCTGCTTAGCATAGGTTATCTTTTCTTAACGGTTTTACAATGTTAAGAATTCTCTTCAGGATAGATCTCTTGGCCCTGTATAGCAATGGTTTTCCATTTTCGACCGTTAATTTTCTGCTTAATGTGTGAATATTTTGAGTAATTTTAATGCAAAAATCCGTCCGATCGAGTGGATATTCATTATAGATTACGTAACTTAACGAAAAGATCGAAATCCCAAGATACGTTTACTGTAGTAACGCTGTCCCCCTCCTGACGTCCAAAAAAACGTCACTTTTATAGTAACATTTTCAAAAAGTTTTTTTTGATCCCCTTCTATGAATTACATCTTCATTTAAGTATAGGGACTGGTGGCCAGCAGTCCTTATTTTGGGATTCGGATGAGCCAGTAGATCTACATTTTTCCAGTAGATTTACATATTTCCAGTAGATCTACATTTTTCCGTTAGATTATACATTTTTATAGTAGATCAATATAATCGGTACATAAATCGAACCGGTAGTTCAACGCCATCTATCGTGTCCTGTTGTGTGAAAGTCCTATAGACATATGTGGTGGCAGTTTTGAGTTCCTATAAACCGAATATAGCGCCGGACCAGACCGTATCGCGAACCAAAGGCCTTCCGAAACACTATCACAAAGTTTCAAGAAAATCGGTATAGCCATTTTTGAGTTCCTGTCAACCGACCGTAGCGCCACCTACGGGGGTTATATCGCGG
The DNA here is from genome assembly GCA_937662695.2 of Halyzia sedecimguttata. Taxonomy (NCBI): domain Eukaryota; kingdom Metazoa; phylum Arthropoda; class Insecta; order Coleoptera; family Coccinellidae; genus Halyzia; species Halyzia sedecimguttata. The sequence goes on from OW569417.2 coordinate 70,331,946, forward strand.
AGTTTAGACCTACTCAGGCACACACAGAAAGTTTCATCGAAATCAGTCCGGTTGTTCTTGAGTTTCTATAAACCCAATACAGCGCCATCTACCAGGTTACTATTGTGACTCTGAGGTCCATGCTCAAGTACGCACACAAAGTTTCATCGAAATCAGTCGAGCCGTTTTTGAGCTCCTATATTCTTCAATATTGCATTTATACAAATCTTGGAGCATTATGTCATTATCAGATCGAAATGACAGAGTGAGAAACATCATCATTTTTCTTCAAATTGGACAGGGATTCCATTATAATATCAAAATATGAAAAATATTCAAACATCAACGATAATACCGACTGTTCCTTAGCGATTCCTGCTGATGCTCTAACCTAACAAATAACGCCGTATATTTTAGTTAGAAAACGTATCATTTACAGTGTCTGAGGGGTTTGATATTCATCGTTGAAAATTTGTATTTACATTTCTGGGGATAGTTGTTGTGTGTCTCAGTATATATTTGGAAATTCAAGAGTTGAATACGTTTCGAAGATATCAACAATCACAATTTCATTCTCCTCCAAAATAGTGATGAGAAATTCCAACAGCACCAGCTGAACCTCTCGATTCATTAAAAATTTCCTCTGCAATGCTTTCTTCTAAATCAGATTATGCACTCTGATACTACATAGCAAATATAACACAGTGAAAACAGTTTTGTGTCCTCAATTTCATTGCAGTATAGGTATTGCTTCATGTTATTTTGAATAACCTCGAAAGAAACTAATGACGTAAAATTGTATTGTCTATGAATTGTAACTGAAATTAATTTTAAATTACTTTGGACCCTGGTGTGTTCCAGCAGATCAAAATTGAAAGCTTCGAGAATATTGACAAATTACTACATGCTCCTGAATCTGTAGAACTGATTCCTTGAGAGCTCCGTGCAATTAAACATCCCTGGAAATTTATCGATGATTTCTAGAGTTTTTGTAAATTGACCATAGAAAATTATCGATCGCTAATCGTAGTGGAATAGAAATATGAATTTTGAGAAAGAATGGATCATCTGGAAACCGATTATTGCATTTAATTGATATTGAACTATATAAAGACCTCCTCTGAAACAGAAGAATATATAAGATAGCCCCTTTCGTTTCAGATCGTTATAGGTACGGAAAGATAAACTTGAATGTATTTACTTTCAACCATCAGATTATCCCGATTTTACATCCAATGTCTCGATTTTCTCAGGAAATAATTCGAATTTTCTAAAATTACAAGGACACATGTCGGGTGAGAAACTTGAAGTAGGTACGTTTTAGTTCACTAAAAAGCATTGGGCGCGCGTGCTAAATACATGATTATGATTATACTGACCCTGCCAAGTCTTTCCCAAGAAGATCCCTCAGAATCTACTAGAAGCTTGTGCGACTAAGGAGAGTCAGTCGTGTTCTTTTTCAACAGTGTTACTCCATCCTTACGGAAGCTTGGATACAGCACTGTTAATTTTTGAACCGACAGTGAATGGTGTCCACTATCCCTTGGGTAAATCTCCGGCTCGCTCAATTCACTGAGCTTGAAGTACTCATCACTCAATTCAAATTAGACACCGTGAACACGCGCGCCAAAGAGTACTGACTTCACGTCAGTGCTTTTTTTTCAAGTTCCTTTAACATATATGGCTATCATTACAGTTTGGCTGTTAGTTCTACCGTAGATCGAAAAAATTGCGGTTATGGGACCTCCTTTAGAAACGCAATTGCGTCTTCTCCAAATCCGAACGTAAATTAATATAGATCTACCGAATATAGTTATTTATAAATTCGCCCCAGGGCCACGGTACGGACACTTCATCTCGGAAACAACGCTACATGCCCCAAACTGACTTGTCCTTGCACTGAATTGCCACGAATATTCTTTTAAGACCTCACAGTATCGGCTCATTACTCCCAACATAACCCATACAACCCAAAATCAGTCACTTCTCTTCTGCGCATGCGCAATCTACACGCGGCTACAAGTCCTTCCAAAATCACACACCTTACAATGACCTCCGATTATCCAACATCAGTGGTTCAGGAGATATCGCATCTTTAATCCACGCATGCGCAGACCCTTACCAGGGGATTCTATGGAGGAATAGCATCCGCCACCCCAAAACCCCAATCCTCTCTGACGAAAACACCAGCAGTTAAATCACTGATGGTCTGCTCATGCGCATAACGAAAAATGCCAGTAAGGGGTAACATCAATTTCAAAATTAGCCCCAGGGCCACGGTACGGACATTTCAACTCAGAAACAACGCTACCTCCACCAAACTGACTTGTCCTTGCACTGAATTGCCATGAATAATCTTTTAAAACCTCACAATATCGGCTCAGCACTCCCAACATAACCCATACAACCCAAAAAGAGTCACTTCTCTTCTGCGCATGCGCAATCTACTTGCGGCTAAAAGTCCTCTCAAAATCACACACCTTACAAACGACTCCGATTCTCCAACACTAATGGTCCAGGAGATATCGCATCTTTAATCCACGCATGCGCAGACTCTCACCAGGGGATTCTATGAAGGAATAGCATCCGCCACCCCAAAACCCCAATCCTCTCTGACGAAAACACCACCAGTTAAATCGCTGATGGTCTTCTCATGCGCATAACGAAAAATGCCTGTAAGGGGTAACATCAATTTCAAAATTAGCCCCAGGGCCACGGCACGGACACTTCAACTCGGAAACAACGCTACATCCCCCAAACTGACTTGTCCTTGCACTGAATTGCCATGAATATTCTTTCAAAACCTCACAATATCGGCTCAGCACTCCCAACATAACCCATCCAACCCAAAAAACAGTCACTTCTCTTCTGCGCATGCGCAATCTACTCGCGGCTAAAAGCCCTCTCAAAATCACACACCTTACAAAAAACTACGATTCTCCAACACTAGTGGTTCGGGAGATATCGCATTTTTGAGTTCCTGTCAACCGACCGTAGCGCCACCTACGGGGGTTATATCGTAGAGTTTAGACCTACTCAGGCACACACAGAAAGTTTCATCGAAATCAGTCCGGTTGTTCTTTAGTTTCTATAAACCCAATACAGCGCCATCTACCAGGTTACTATTGTGACTCTGAGGTCCATGCTCAAGTACGCACACAAAGTTTCATCGAAATCAGTCGAGCCGTTTTTGAGCTCCTATATTCTTCAATATTGCATTTATACAAATCTTGGAGCATTATGTCATTATCAGATCGAAATGACAGAGTGAGAAACATCATCATTTTTCTTCAAATTGGACAGGGATTCCATTATAATATCAAAATATGAAAAATATTCAACCATCAACGATAATACTGACTGTTCCTTAGCGATTCCTGCTGATGCTCTAACCTAACAAATAACGCCGTATATTTTAGTTAGAAAACGTATCATTTACAGTGTCTGAGGGGTTTGATATTCATCGTTGAAAATTTGTATTTACATTTCTGGGGATAGTTGTTGTGTGTCTCAGTATATATTTGGAAATTCAAGAGTTGAATACGTTTCGAAGATATCAACAATCACAATTTCATTCTCCTCCAAAATAGTGATGAGAAATTCCAACAGCACCAGCTGAACTTCTCGATCTATTAAAAATTTCCTCTGCAATGCTTTCTTCTAAATCAGATTATGCACTCTGATACTACATAGCAAATATAACACAGTGAAAACAGTTTTGTGTCCTCAATTTCATTGCAGTATAGGTATTGCTTCATGTTATTTTGAATAACCTCGAAAGAAACTAATGACGTAAAATTGTATTGTCTATGAATTGTAACTGAAATTAATTTTAAATTACTTTGGACCCTGGTGTGTTCCAGCAGATCAAAATTGAAAGCTTCGAGAATATTGACAAATTACTATATGCTCCTGAATCTGTAGAACTGATTCCTTGACAGCTCCGTGAAATTACACATCCCTGGAAATTTATCGATGATTTCTAGAGTTTTTGTAAATTGACCATAGAAAATTATCGATCGCTAATCGTAGTGGAATAGAAATATGAATTTTGAGAAAGAATGGATCATCTGGAAATCGATTATTGCATTTAATTGATATTGAACTATATAAAAACCTCCTCTGAAACAGAAGAATATATAAGATAGCCCCTTTCGTTTCAGATCGTTATAGGTACGGAAAGATAAACTCGAATGTATTTACTTTCAACCATCAGATTATCCCGATTTTACATCCAATGTCTCGATTTTCTCAGGAAATAATTCGAATTTTCTAAAATTACAAGGACACATGTCGGGTGAGAAACTTGAAGTAGGTACGTTTTAGTTCACTAAAAAGCATTGGGCGCGCGTGCTAAATACATGATTATTATTATACTGACCCTGCCAAGTCTTTCCCAAGAAGATCTCTCAGAATCTTCTAGAAGCTTGTGCGACTAAGGAGAGTCAGTCGTGTTCTTTTTCAACAGTGTTAATCTATGCTTACGGAAGCTTGGATACAGCACTGTTAATTTTTGAACCGACAGTGAATGGTGTCCACTATCCCTTGGGTAGATCTCCGGCTCGCTCAATTCACTGAGCTTGAAGTACTCATCACTCAATTCAAATTAGACACCGTGAACACGCGCGCCAAAGAGTACTGACTTCACGCCAGTGCTTTTTTTTTCAAGTTCCTTTAACATATATGGCTATCATTACAGTTTGGCTGTTAGCTTTACCGTAGATCGAAAAAATTGCGGTTATGGGACCTCCTTTAGAAACGCAATTGCGTCTTCTCCAAATCCGAACGTAAATTAATATAGATCTACCGAATATAGTTATTTATAAATTCACCCCAGGGCCACGGTACGGACACTTCAACTCGGAAACAACGCTACATGCCCCAAACTGACTTGTCCTTGCACTGAATTGTCATGAATATTCTTTTAAGACCTCACAGTATCGGCTCATTACTCCCAACATAACCCATTCAACCCAAAAACAGTCACTTCTCTTCTGCGCATGCGCAATCTACTCGCGGCTACAAGTCCTTCCAAAATCACACACCTTACAATGACCTCCGATTATCCAACATCAGTGGTTCAGGAGATATCGCATCTTTAATCCACGCATGCGCAGACCCTTACCAGGGGATTCTATGGAGGAATAGCATCCGCCACCCCAAAACCCCAATCCTCTCTGACGAAAACACCAGCAGTTAAATCACTGATGGTCTGCTCATGCGCATAACGAAAAATGCCCGTAAGGGGTAACATCAATTTCAAAATTAGCCCCAGGGCCACGGTACGGACATTTCAACTCAGAAACAACGCTACCTCCACCAAACTGACTTGTCCTTGCACTGAATTGCCATGAATATTCTTTTAAAACCTCACAATATCGACTCAGCACTCCCAACATAACCCATACAACCCAAAAAGAGTCACTTCTCTTCTGCGCATGCGCAATCTACTCGCAGCTGAAAGTCCTCTCAAAATCACACACCTTACAAACGACTCCGATTCTCCAACACTAATGGTCCAGGAGATATCGCATCTTTAATCCACGCATGCGCAGACTCTCACCAGGGGATTCTATGAAGGAATAGCATCCGCCACCCCAAAACCCCAATCCTCTCTGACGAAAACACCACCAGTTAAATCGCTGATGGTCTTCTCATGCGCATAACAAAAAATGCCTGTAAGGGGTAACATCAATTTCAGAATTAGCCCCAGGGCCACGGCACGGACACTTCAACTCGGAAACAACGCTACATCCCCCAAACTGACTTGTCCTTGCACTGAATTGCCATGAATATTCTTTCAAAACCTCACAATATCGGCTCAGCACTCCCAACATAACCCATCCAACCCTAAAACAGTCACTTCTCTTCTGCGCATGCGCAATCTACTCGCGGCTAAAAGCCCTCTCAAAATCACACACCTTACAAAAAACTACGATTCTCCAACACTAGTGGTTCGGGAGATATCGCATCTTTAATCCACGCATGCGCAGACCCTCATCAGGGATCTAGATTCTATGGAGGAATAGCATCCGCCACCTCAAAACCCCAATCCTCTCTGACGAAAACTACAGCAGTTAAATGACTTCTCATCTGCGCATGCGCATAACGAAAAATGCCCGGAAAGGGCGGCATGAACCTCAAAAATTGGTTCAAGCACTGTCGTGAAGTCAGGAGCTTTTGCGCGTATGTTCTATTGTGCATTCTCCTGTATTGGACACTCTTAATCGAATTCGCCATGGTAAATTCGATTAAGAGTGTTCAATACAGGAGAATGGACAATTGAACATACGCGCAAAAGCTCCTGACTTCACGTCAGTGCTTGAACCAATTTTATTTATAATATCATTTAAATTAATATTGTAGGACGTTACTTTGAAAGTTAAGCTATACTGACTTACAGTAAAAATATTATAAAGGAAAGAAGCGATTGGATAGTCAAACTATCATTTTAATAAAATGATGCATTTTGGCGCTCTAGTTCCTCGGAACTCAGTGCTTATCAATTTGCCCAAATGTCTGTAATTTTCGAATTTTTCGATGAAAATGGTCTTAAACGATTTGGTTCGACTCACTGATCAAGAATCCGTGGTCGAAATTTATTCTATCCGGCCGGCCGGCCGTAAGCATGATTACTCTCGAACGGAATGAGCTAGACAGTTGAAATTTTCAGAGTAGGTTTGGGAGATAAATATCTCGGCTAAGTTCGTTGGCAAAATCGGACAGATGGTTTCGGAGCAACAAAAAAAAAATTTTTTTTTACAAGGCAAATTCCAAATTTTTTTTTTTTAATAAGCTGTTTTACCATAAGAATCCAATGATATCATTTTTAACTCAAACAAGCTTATACTTTCGGAGATATGATGTTTCAAAATTTCAATAATAAATCGTATTTCAACGTTGTCACAGAATGATATTATTCTAAGTATGAATTGTCATAATGTCAAATGATGTTCCTGGGACATGACATTATATAATCAATCGAAGAATTGTCAGCGAAGTGAGAAAAATCTCAGTTGTTTGCTCCGAAATTAGGTTTTCTCAGAAAATTCTTAAATTTCGGAACGAAACATGAAGTAAGAGATCTGAGAGTAGTGAGACTGCTTTTCATCCATAGAGATAGATATAACTCTCGAACGGAATAAGGTAGGTAGTTGAAATTTTCAGAGTAGTTTAGGGAGATGAATATCTCGGTTAAGTTCGTTATTGGGCAAAATTGGCCAGATTTAATTTGATTTCTTCCATGGTGCAGTTCTCATTCTCATGATTGCTCATTTAATCTTGATAAATAAACTATTATTTAAATTGAATTTCCTTTATGATGCAGTTCTATCATATTTTCGGAAGCGAAACTGACGATTTAGGCCTTTTTGGGGCGTGAAACTTGAAGAAAATGAAAGATAAGGGCGAAAAACCGTCCCATAAATCGCCATGTGGCTATTTTCGATCTAGAAATGTGAAAAATGAGCAAATTCAGGTGAGGTAGGTACAGAGAGCGAGGTGCCGAGTTGGTTTTGTCTAAAACTTAAAAGGAACCGCTGCTCTGCCCCCGGAATCGTTACCGAGTCGAACGAGAAGTATCAATTCGTCATTTTCCAACTTTTCATGTACCTACATTAAGTCTAAATATAAGAAATCGATACATGTTCTGGAAGTTTGGACCTGGAGAATTTTCCTTTGTAAATTCGATCATAGAAACGTCACAAATTCTACGTAATGAGAGACGAGGTTTGAGATTTTTTTAGGTCTAATTTGGCCGTTCTAGGTGGTTTTGGGACCTGAAACTTGAAGAAAATAGAAGATAATTGTGAAAAATCGTCCGATGAACCTTCGTTTGACGATTTTCGATCACAATCAGTAAAATATAAGATTAACAATCCAAGGTGGGTAAAACGAGAATTTTGAGATTTTTTTTAAGAATCCACAGTAAATGTGGGGGTTTGAAAGAGGTAGATAACGAAAATTTGCAAGAGAGAAAAGGTAAAACCGAAAACCCCGAGTCGATATCTTTAATAGTTTATGATTTATGAACAAATTTGTATTTTTTCCTAAGTAACCTAGAAAAACGAGGTTCCAATTTGATTTTGCCTGAAACTCAAATCGAAGGACTTTTTGTCCCTTAAAATTATTATCGAGATGATGGAGAAGTATCCATTTTTGCTTTTCTACATTTTCATTCACGTACAATAAGTCTAACTATATCAAACTGATACAAGTTCTGTAGGTTTTTTCGACCCCGGGGATTTTCCTTGATAATAGTTGGTTCGAGAAACGTCAAAATCGACTGAGATAGACGGGGTATGAAAACGGCCGTTCAAGGCATTTTTAGGGCCTGTTGGCGAAAAGCGAAGTTAATGGTAAGAAACCGTCAAATAAACCCCCATGTGGCGATTTTATGTCCAAAAAGTGAAAATTAAGAATATAATTTCTCTGGTAATTACCGACGTTATATTCTAATAGCGGAAATCGACAAGATCGTACAAGCAGTCCGATAGTTAGGTGGTCTAGAACGTCGGGATCTCGGTTTCGTCACGAGAAAGGCGGATTCGAATCCCGGAAAGGGAATTACGCTTTTTCGTGTTTTTTTTTTCAATTTCTATCGGAATCTTAACTTCGAATTACGCTATATCTGTCGACTTTGAGTAAGGGTGTTTTTCTTTTTTTTCCGAAGCTCTTATCGTTGAAAATAAACCATTACTATACAGAGTGTTCTTTTTCTATCGGCACAATATTACGCGATTGATTTGATTTTTGACACAAACAAACCGTTATCTAAATAGGAATCTTGGATGGATTCTTATAATGTATTTTTTAGAAATCTCTATACAGGGTGTTCTTCTTTTAATGTCAATCGCAACTTGCTGCTTTTCACGCTTAATCGTACTATTGTATTCAATTGTGATAAAAGATATACTTTCGGACATACATCGTTGAAAATAAACCATTACTATACAGGGTGTTCTTTTTCTATTGGCACAATAGAACGTCAAACGCAACTAACTGCTTTTCACGACAAATCGTGCGATTGTAATCAATTGTGTTAAAAGATATGGTTTCGGGACCTACATAGTTGAAAACAAACCATTACTATACAGGATCTTCTTTTTCTTTCGGCACAATATTACGCGATTGATTTGATTTTTGCCACAAACAAACCGTTATCTAAATGGGAATCTTGGATGGATTCGTATAATGTATTTCTTAGAAATCTCTATACAGGGTGTTCTTCTTTTAACGTCCATCGCAACTTGCTGCTTTTCACGAAAAATCGTACTATTGTAATCAATTGTGATAAAAGATATACTTTCGGACATACATCATTGAAAATAAACCATTACTATACAGGGTTTTTTTTTTCTATTGGCACAATATTACGCGATTGATTTGATTTTTGACACAAACAAACCGTTATCTAATTAGGAATCTTGGATGGTTTCTTATAATGTATTTTTTAAAAATCTCTATACAGGGTGTTTCTGTTTTAACGTCAATCGCAACTAGCTGTTTTTCACGACAAATCGTACTATTGTATTCAATTGTGATAAAAGATATACTTTCGGGACCTACATCGTTGAAAACAAACCATTACTATACAGGGTGTTCTTTTCCTATCGGCACAATATTACGCGATTGATTTGATTTTTGCCACAAACAAACCGTTATCTAAATAGAAATCTTGGATGGATTCTTATAATGTATTTTTTAGAAATCTCTATACAGGGTGTTCTTCTTTTAACGTCCATCGCAACTTGCTGCTTTTCACGAAAAATCGTACTATCGTATTCAATTGCTCATTTAATCTTGATAAATAAACTATTATTTAAATTGAATTTCCTTTATGATGCAGTTCTATCATATGAATACATTGATATAATTCCCAACTCAGAGAAACCAATACTTTCGGAGATATAATTTGTCTGTTTGAACTAGAGCGCCAGAAAGCTCCTGTCCACAGGGCTTGAACCCATTTTTTAATAAGCCATTTTGTAATTTCTTTTTTGAATTCATTTTCGTTACTTATTTCTCTGATTATGGTTCGTACAATCGGGTAAATTCTAAATGCTATGTAGGTAGTATAGGCCAAAATATGGCATCTTGCATTATCCTGCTGAAAACGCGACCCCTCTGGATAGCATTCGCCGTTTCAAGGAGAAAATCGTTTAGAATCCCAAAAAACTTTTCACTATTAATGGTACCATGAACTGTACAGAGAGGCGTAGCACTACGCTGAGATATTGCTCCCCAAACCATTATTTTGGTGGGAAATTTGGACAGTTGAATGGTAGCAGGTCTTTTCAGTGACATACGGACTGTTTCTGGACATACTTTTATATTTTGTTGATTTCCAAATTTGTTAGCCAATTTGCGAACCCCTAGGCGTGGAGTGTGTCGTCCTTAAGCCAATAAAGCGTTTAAATTGTTTCCTTTAATCTTAAGCGGTCTTCCTGAAACTGGTCTATGCGTCGTATCTATGCCATTTTTTATCTTCTTTATTGTCTTATATACTGCACTTTTTCCGAGTTCAGACAATTGCACTAATTTTTTAACGTTTCGAAAACCTTTTCTACAGGAATATTCTATTTATGAATTGTATACCAGTTGACAATCCACAATATTGGACAAATAGTGTTGCCATGCAACTTTGGCCATAGCCGACTATCTGCACAACCTATTTTATACATTACTCTTGTCTTAGAATGTTACAAAAAAGAAACATATTCAAATTATTTAAAATAATGAATTCCGGATACTTTCTAGATGGACTAACTACATGGACTTGCCCAGCGGCAAAACTGTCAAACAATACGTTTCGCCAAATCTTAATTGAAAGGGGTCCAAGTCAAATACAAATGAATAAACTTCCGGTATCAGAACAGACTTTTCTCAAATGCTTTTTATAATAGGAAAAAATGGCTAATAGCAGACTATTTCTCAGTAAATGACTGATTTATTTCATTTCATACGACTTTTACTGATTTTGTTGTTTTACATTCCCATAGGCTTTGATACACGTCGAATTGGCGAAGGAAAGGTTACCGTTACTGGAGAAATATTTCAAAAGCCCACGCAGTTTCTATAAAACATATGGGATGATTTTCTTCAACTAATTACCATGTTTATATTAAGATCGGTTAGGTATTGTTTGAGTAATTGAGGAAATAAGAACAAAATTTTACATGAATATAACTCCTAAACCGATTGCCTGATCATGCCTATTAACAAAGTCAAATAACGCATTCCGATTCGCAACCTACCCTAAAAATTGCAAGTCGCTATCTCTTTCCGTTCTCAAGTTATCGTGAGATAAATAATATGTTTTAATATATTTTTTTCAATTTTCTAGTGATACGATCCTTACACATCCGTCGACCATTACTAGGGCTTCACGCGAGAGCGAGATTTTTCTCGTCTCGTCTCGTCTCGTAAAAGCGAGACGAGATGTTTTCAAAAATATTATAGGCGATACCGAGACCACATACAGCGCAACACGAGAGTCTAATTTTTGGTCTCGTTAAATTTTTTGTATGAAGTTTTATATACAACTCGACTTTTTTCAACTCCCACTGACAATTGATTATGAAGAGTTTCCACCATAATTACCAATATATTTTGTCTATATTATGCATCGATCGTTCTAGAAATACACGATTTTTTAAAAGATTATTAATTCGTTATGACCTCGCGATAATTGAGATTATTTTTCAAGAACAAAACAACAAAAATCCTTCAAAAATGCATACAAATTTGGTTTAAGTGAAACAAAAATTGACCTGTTTCAGGATTTTGTTGCCGAATATTCTTCTTCTGAGAAAATTAATTTGTTCGAAAATTAGGACGCGCACTGTATATATCTGTGTTGGTATTCTACTAACTACCTAGTTTCAATTCGAACGGTTTTGTATTATTCGAAAATAAACTTTGTACTCGGAAACCTTTGGGCTGATTACGGCCATTGACGAACTTATCCGTCACATTTGGATGCGCAACCTACCCTCAAAATTTCAGGTCGAATCCTAACTCTGAGAAACCAATACTTTAGGAGATATGATTTGTCAAAGTTTGAACAAGAGCGCCAAAGGTTCTGTCCACAGGGCTTTCCCAATATTTATTGTTCAAATAAAGATATTTTGTCAACTTACAAGAATTTATTCATTCAATGGTATTTCAAAGAACTAATTACAGTTTTAAATATTTAATAAAATAAAGGAAACAAGCACTGACGTGAAGTCAGAAGCTTTTGCGCGTATGTTCTATTGTCCATTCTTCTGTATTGGACACCCTTAATCGAATTTACCATCGTAAATTATGTTGTCCATTCTCCTGTATTGGACACTCTTACTTCGAATTTACCACGGTAAATTCGAATTAAGTGTCCAATACAGGAGAATGGACGACATAATTAACCATGGTAAATTCGATAAAGCGTGTCCAATACAGAAGAATGGACAATAGAACATACGCGCAAAAGCTTCACGTCAGTGCTTGAACCAATTTTTTTTTCGTGATTTTTTTTTCATTTTCTGGAGGCGCGGTTCTTAAAAAATTTTTTTTCGTCATTTTTTTCAAATTTTCTAGGAGTACGGTTCTTATAGAATTTTAAACACGTCTTTGTGTTGATTTTCTACTACTAGTTACCAAGCTTCAATTCAATCGAATATTTATTTTTTGAGTTATCAAGGAAACAATATTCCAGGTGGATATAACTCGGAAACCGTTAAACCCATTATGCCCAAAAACGAACTTAACTCTCCCTTTCGGATACGCAACCTACCCTGAAAATTGCAAGTCCCTATCTCCTTTGGTTCGAAAGTTATCGAGGCAACGGTCACCCATCTACTGAACTCACACAAGAATGCTCGAATCTCCAACAATATTCAACCGATCGTATTAAAACTTGAAACTTGGCAGTAGAGTTAGGTAATGAACGCTCTCGCAAAATTTCAGCAATTTCAAACGAATAGTTACTGATATATAGAATTTTTTTTTTATTTTCAATGATTTATTAAAAATTTTCTACAGATGCTATCCTCACCAAATTTCGCAAACGTTTTCGCGTTGGCATTCTACATCTAATAACCATGTTTGAATTCAATCAGTTCAGTATTTTTCGAGTTAATGAGGAACAAAAAACCACCAAATTTCAGAAAATTTCAGATGGCTATAACTCTGAAACCGTTTGGTCGATTATGCTCATAAACAAACTCAAATGTGGCATTCATATGCACAACATAACCTGAAATTTTCAAGCCGCTATCTCTTTCCGTTCTCAGGTTATCGTGACAAAAAAAATATTACTTGATAATTTTTTTAAAATTTTCTAGCCATACGATTCGCCCAAAATTTCACAAACGTGCTTAGGTTCATATTCTACAACTATTCACCAAGTTTCAATTCGATCGGATTTATATTGGTTGAAAACAAAATTATTACTCGGAAACCACTGGGCCGATTATGCCCATTAACGAACTTGTCCGTCGTATTGCGATGCACCACCCACCCTGAAAATTTCAAGTTGCTAGCTCTTTTCGTTCTCAAATTATCGTGGCAACGGACGGCCGTACGGCCGGACGGCCGGACGGACAGAATCAAATTTGACCTCGGATTCTTCATCGGGGAGTCAAACTTGATCGTTTGAGACCAATTTCGTCAAAAAATTCGAAAGTTACAGACATTTGGGCAAAACTATAACGCGATGTTCCCCAGAACATACGCGCAAAAATGGAATAAATTTCATATACATATATAGATCCTATCGTATTCAAACTTGGAACTTGGTAGTAGAATTATGTTCTGAAGGCTCTCGCAAAATGTCAGCCATGTCGGATGAATAGTTTCTGATATCTAGAATTTTTTTTCAATGATTTCTTAAAAATTTTCTAGAGATACGATCCTCACAAAATTTTGCAAGAACTTTCGCGTTGGCATTCTACAACTAATAACTAAGTTTGAATTGGATTGGTTCTATATTTTTCGAGTTATTGAGAAAATAACAATCAAATTTCAGATGAATATAACTCCAAAACCGTTTGACCGATTATGCTCATGAACAAACTCTAATGTCGCGTTCAGATGCACAACCTAACCTGAAAATTTCAAATCGCTATCTCTTTCCTTTCTCAGATTATCGTGACATAAAAAATATATTTTTTAATTTTCTAGCGATACGGTTCACACAAAATTCTACACACGTCTTCAAGTCGATATTCTACAACTAATTGGCAAGCTTCAATTCGATCGAGTCTATATTTTTCAAGTTATCGAGGAAATAATATTCCAGGTGGGTAAAACTCGGAAACCGTTAGACCGATTATGCCCAAAACCGAAATCAATGCTCCCTTTCGGATACGCAACCTACCCTGAAAATTGCAAGTCCCTATCTCCTTTCGTTCGAAAGTTATCGAGGTAACGGTCACCCATCTACAGAACTCGCACAAGAATGCTCGAATCTCCAACAATATTTAACCGATCGTATTAAAACTTGAAACTTGGCATTAGAGTTAGGTTATGAAGGCTCTTGCAAAATTTCATCAATTTCAAACGAATAGTTACTGATAAATAGAATTTTTTTTTTGTATTTTAATGATTTATTAAAAATTTTCTACAAATGCTATCCTCACCAAATTTTGCAAACATTTTCGCGTTGGCATTCTACAACTAATAAACATGTTTGAATTCCATCGGTTCAGTATTTTTCGAGTTAATGAGGAACAAAAAACCACCAAATTTCAGAACATTTCAGATTGCTATAACTCTAAAACCGTTTGGCCGATTATGCTCATAAACAAACTGAAATGTCGCGTTCTGGTGCACATCCTAACCTGAAAATTTCAAGCCGCTATCTCATTCCGTTCGCAAGTTATCGTGACAACAAAAATATTTTTTAATAATTTTTTTAAAATTTTCTACCCATACGATTCGCACAAAATTTCACAAACGTGCTTAGGGTCATATTCTACAACTACCCACCAAGTTTCAATTTGATCGGATTTATATTGGTTGAAAACAAAATTATTACTCGGAAACCACTGGGCCGATTATGCCCATTAACGAACTTGTCCGTCGTATTGGGATGCGCCACCTACCCTGAAAATTTCAAGTCGCTAGCTCTTTTCGTTCTCAAGTTATCGTGGCAACGGACGGCCGTACGGCCGGTCGGAGAGAATCAAATTTGACCTCGAATTCTTCATTGGGGAGTCGAACTTAATCGTTTGAGACCATTTTTTTCAAAAAATTCGAAAGTTACAGACATTTGGGCAAAACTATAACGCGATGTTCCCCAGAACATACGCGCAAAAAATAGGTTTCGGCATTTCAAGCAAAGTATTCTGCAAAATAGTAGTAATTTTTTTATTTTTTTCATGTCACGTGATCTTCACGAAATTCTGCAAAAGTGTTTGCTTTGGTCTTTTGCATCTAACTACTGAGTTTCAATTCAATCAGATCAGTATTTTTCGAGTTATCGTGAAAACAAAATTTTAGAATTTTTTAAATTTGTTTTTGACACTTTAGGGCCGTCCGGTCAGAACAAAGTTTCGCAGGCATATAAAGGTCATGATTCTACAATTTGATGTCAAATTCCAGAAAGATCGATTGAACGGTTCCGGAAATATTCATAAAAAACGTTTTGGCTGAAAACGGCCTTAAATCCCAAACCGCTTGGTGGATTTCTCCCGTTAACGAACGTCCGAGATATTTACGCTACAAAACTACTCTGCAAATTTCAACGCTCTAAGTCGTTCCGTTCGAGAGTTATCGTGGTAACGGCCGGCCGGACCGGATGGACAGTATTGAATTTAACCTCGAATTCTTCATCAGGGAGTCGAACCCAATCGTTTTAGACCATGTTCGAAAAAAAATTCGAAAAATACAGACATTGTGACGAAATGATAGCACGCTGTTTCTTGCGGAACACGCGCGCAAAAATACCCCCGATAGTGATTTTTCATGTTAGAAAGTTAATTATCTGCTTAATGTTAGAAGTTTTTGAGATACGGAAATTCAATAAAGATTTCCTAATTTGACGAAAAGGTCCATATCCCATGATACGTTTACACGGCAGGAATGTTCCTTGAAGTTTTTAATTTCATAGAAATGAGAAAAATCGAAAATGAAGCCACTTTGACCGCTCCGGGATTCGTTCTGGTGGCCGGGCGGCTCGGTACGATGATCCGTACCTCTAGCACCTGGGCCAGATTGCCTATTAGAAAATAGGAGTAAATATAGCCACATGTCCTATCGGGTGATAAACTTGAGGTACCACCTTATGAACAATATATTTCATATATTAATCGAAGTCTTCCATGCATTAGAGCAGATAATATCCTCTATATAACTTTTTCCTCGTTTCTGTCGCCTTAAAAGTGTGTTTACATTATTTCGCATCACATCGGAAAATTGTTGTATTCTACGAAATATAAGCCAATGGTTTTTGCCATTCTAGAGTAATTTTACACATATTTTCTCACAGATAGTCGTCGATTTCGTACACGTTATTCACCACGTTATTCGTCCAAAAACAGCGTATGAAGTAGTTAATTCAAACTCACAGATGTTTCTGTCATCTGTGATCGAAGTAAATCATCCACGTTTTGCCATCAATAACGGACCCGAAGTCAGTCGAGCGAAGCCGAACCGGTCTAAATGTAACATTTCACCAAGGTTTTCAAAATATGTCAAAGTTTGCGATCTTTTTACGGAAAAAGGGAAGGTTTTATCAAATATCGGGCTATGTTACAAACTTCCTACGAATCTCGTCTTCCGGCCTCCAACGAAATACCTTTCCGAGCGTCACATCCTCGTAATGATTTCTTTCGTACCGATTTGCATCTTTAGCCAAAAACGGCGTTTTCACCCGAATTTACGATTATTTTAAATAATCCCCACGTTTTCTCTCGTCAAAAATCGATAACTGGAGAAAATTTCGTCTTTTCTCGTTCCCGTCTCCACCGCAAATCCTCCCTCGCCTCTCGAATAAACGACGAAAAAAATCGAAAATGTAGACCTCTTCGAGGGAAAAATCTTTTTTGACTTCTCTCTGTGATCCCGAGATCTTGGCGTTAGTAGAATAAACTAGTGGCCAGCAGATCTACCTTGCCAGTAAATCTTCATTTTTCCAGTAGATCTACAATTTTTTGATAGATCTACATTTTTCGGATAGATCTACATTTTTCCGGTAGATCTGCATTTTTCCAGTAGATCTACACTTCATTAGTAGATCAATATACAAGCGGTAGATAAATTGAATCGGTAGATCAATTGAACCGGTAGTTCAATGTCATCTAACGGGTCCTGTTGTGCTTCTGAGAATCATTCACACACGAAAGTCCCATCGAAATATGTAAGGAGTTTTTGTGTTACTAAAAACTGAATATAGCGGCACCTAACGAATCGTATTGTGAACTTGAGGCCTTTCTAAACAGAATCACAAAGATTCATCGAAATCGGTATAACCATTTTTGGGTTCCTGTGAACCGATTGTAACGCCAAATATCGGGGAATATTGTGGTTCCGAAACCTACTCAGACACACACACACAAAGTTCCAGCGAAATCGGTCCAATCGTTCTTGAGTTGTAATAAACCGAATGCAGCGCCACCTAACGGGATCCTATTGTGACCCTGAGAGCCACTCAAACACGCACACAATGTTTCATCAAAATCATTAGAGCCATTTCTAAATTTCTATAAACCGATTGCAGCGCCACCAACCGGGGTATATTGCGAACCTGACACATACTCAGATACAACTCAACGGTTATTATCAAAATGTCCGAGGACTGAATACGAAGTCTCATGAATTCAGAATTTCGTTGTCGAGTGGTGATTTCGATTTTGTGTCTTTGACGGAAACCTGGCTACAGGATGGGTTGCCGGATAGTGAGCTGTTTCCCTCAGGGTATGATGTGTTTCGGTCTGACAGGGATTTAGTGAAAACAAGTTTATCCACCGGGGGAGGAGTATTGCTTGCGGTTAGGAGTGAGTATTGTGCAGAAAAACTAGATTTATCTCTGTTGACAGTTTCGGTTCCTCTCATTGATGTAAGTGCATGTAAAATTAGGTGTGATTTTATATCTGTAATTATACTAGTGCTTTATATTCCACCTAAATTAGAGATAGAATTGTATGAATTGTTTTTTGAAGCTTTATCATCGCTTGACTTCATGTTGAATAGTCAACTTGTTATATTGGGCGACTTTAATGCCACCAAATATGTCGAGAATTCTGTTACTGATCGTCGCACTATTGCTATCGATATATTCAAACAAACACTGAACCTGCATCAGTTCAATACTGTTGTTAACTCTAGTGGAAAATTGTTGGATCTTGTACTCTCAAATATGGAATGCCTAATAGTTGCCTCTGACTTCCCACTCGTCTCGCTGGATTTCCATCACCCACCCATTGAGATTTCGTTTGGTTTCAAGCAGCCTAGAAGGGTTTGCAATCTTGGAATCGATAAAAATGAGATGCTTTCATCGTATAATTTTCGTAAAGGCAACTTTAT
Source organism: Halyzia sedecimguttata (assembly GCA_937662695.2). Lineage (NCBI taxonomy): Eukaryota > Metazoa > Arthropoda > Insecta > Coleoptera > Coccinellidae > Halyzia > Halyzia sedecimguttata. The sequence continues at coordinate 70,350,429 of OW569417.2, forward strand.
TGACATGTATGAACACTTTTTCATCGCAGACTGGTCGAGGGTTCTGGATAGTAGTGATTCTGAGGTGGCATGTGCTGAATTCTATAATGTTCTCAAAATAATTTTCGATCAAACAGTTCCGGACAAGATAAGGAGAAAAAAGCGTTTTCCTTTATGGTACTCCAGTGAGATAATTGAATTGATCAAATCAAAAATGAAAGCTTTAAGAAATTATAGAAAGTACAGAAATAATGTCAATTTTCTAAAGTATAGATCGCTCCGAAGACTGCTCAAATCTAAAATAAGTATTGCACATCAAAACTTTCTAAATTCCTCCGAGGATAAAATACGCACTGATCCTGCGGCTTTTTGGTCGTTCATGCGTGAGAATAAGGGATTTTCTCGTATACCGGGTGTGTTGAGCAATGGCGTTGAAACTTTCACAGGTCCGGCGGAGATTGTTGATGCTTTTGCCACTCACTTCTCTGATGTGTTTGAAAGACCTGTCGAAGGTTTTTTCGTGGAGCAGCTTGTTGACAGCTCATTCGTCGAGCTAGGACATATCACTGAAGATGATGTCATCAAGGCATCTAGGAGACTTTCGAACAAATGTACGGCTGGACCGGATGGAATTCCTAGCTTTTTAGTCAAGGACTGTATTGATGTGTTTGCTGCACCTCTGGCGCATATTTTCAATATGTCTGCTGTTGAGGGAAGATATCCTTCTCTATGGAAACTATCAAAAATCATACCAATTTTCAAGAAGGGTGAGAGATCGAATATAAAAAATTACCGACCTATTGCTATATTGTCTAATTTTTCCAAGTTATTTGAGATTATTATATATAATTCAATTTTTTCGTCAGTTAAGCACCGTATTAAACCATACCAACATGGTTTCATGCCAAGAAGATCCACCTGTACTAATCTTGCTTGCTTTTTCGAACAAGTGTTGAATTCATTGGATAAATCTGAACAAGTGGACGTAATCTACACGGATTTCCAAAAGGCATTTGATAAGGTCGATCACGGAATTTTGATGAGTAAATTGAGGTTGATATTTGGGTTTGGAGATAGGTTGGCCTCATTGGTGGAGTCTTATTTGAGTGAGAGAGTATGTTTTGTGGAGATCGAGCAGTCTCGCTCATTTGAGTTCCACGCAACATCTGGCGTTCCTCAGGGCTCTAACTTGGGACCTTTATTGTTTCTTCTTTTTGTAAATGATGTTCTAGATGACGTGGAAATTTCGACTTTGATGTTCGCTGACGATTTAAAGCTCTTCTCTAGGATATTCTCTGTCACTGATTGTATTCGATTACAGAGAGCGCTCGATGCTCTTTTGAGATGGTGTGAGCAGAATGGGCTGTCGTTGAATGTTTCTAAGTGCTATACAATGTCTTACACTAAAAAAAATAATAAAATTCTTTATAACTACCAAGTAGATAACCAGGTATTATCTCGTGTAACTGAGTATAGAGATTTGGGGGTGTTGTGTGACAGTCAATGTTCTTTCGTGCCACACTTGAATCAACTCATTTCTTCTGTCAGTAAAACTTATGGATACATCATTCGCAATGGTAGGCGTTTCAATAATTCGAGTACGTTAATAGTTTTATTTAATAGTTTTATTCGTAGCAAGTTAGAATATTGTAACATTATTTGGAGACCCATCTATAGCTGTCATAGAAAACGAATTGAATCTGTACAAAGAAAATTCTATAAGTATCTTGTTTGGAGAGAAGATGGTGTTTATCCTAATATAGGTTTTTGTAATGACATGTTACTTAGTAGATTTGGAGCTGAGCACTTAGAGCATAGGGTAAAAGTAAGGGCACTATTGTTCATTTATAATATTGTGAATGGCCTAATAGATTGCATCGACTTAATTGAGCATCTATCCTTCTTGATGCCCCGATGTGGCTCAAGGAGTAATGCTGTATTTTACTGTAGGGCGGGTAGAACAAACGCCAGTTTAAGATCTCCAATTAATTTTATGTGTTGTTTATTCAATTCCATAGCCGGTAGATGCGATATATTTAATGATTCTCCCCGCTCTATAGTATCTGCTTTTCTGGAGGAGATTGGTAATATCAACCATTCTTGAATAAGTTGTTTTTTTTGTTTTTTTTTTACATTTTGTCCGTGTTAATCTCTTATTGTGGAGATATTTGGATTTATATTTTCCTGTAATTGGGTATTTTGACCTGTTGGAAATTAAAGGCTTATTATTATTATTATTATACACACACAAAGTTTCATCGAAATCGGTTCAGCCGTTCTCGAGTTTCTATAAAACGAATACAGCGCCACCTACCGGTTATCTATTGTGACCCTGAGACACACTCAAACACGCACACAATATTTTATCAAAATCAGTCGAGCCATTTCTGAGTTACTAAAGAGCATTATCAGCGCCACCTACCGGATGCTATTGTGAAGCAATGACCCATCGAAACAACAACACAAAGTTTCATCAAAATCGGTCAAGCCGTTCCGAAGTTGAATTTCTTTTCAAAAACACCCTGTATAGCAGTGGTTTTCTTTCCGTAACGGTTTTACAATGTTGAGACTTCGCTCCAAGATAGATCTCTTGGGGTGACATTTTACTTAAAACACCCTGTATAGCAGCGGTTTTTCATTTCAAACCGTTAATTTTCCGCTTAATGGTTGAATATTTTGAGTAATGTTAATGCAAAAATCCGTCCGATCGAACGGATATTCATTATAGATTTCGTAACTCAACGAAAAGATCCAAATCCCACGATACCTTTACTGTAGTAACGCTCCTTCAAGTTTTCCATTGGGTAAAATTGAAAAATTTCAGAGAAAGCTATTTCGGACGCTCCGAGGTTCGATCCCGCTGCCCCGCGACTATAAGCCCAAAGACAACGCCTTAGACCAATCGGCTAGTTTACCTCCGTGAGTCAACTCCGATTTTCTACCAAACAAATAAAGGTTTTATAGTACTGGGATGATTTCCGTCTTTCGATTTTCACAATATCGTCAGTCCTGTCAAGCGTTCGATCGGAATCGGTTACTCGTTCATATTTCTCTCGGTTTTTCTAGACGATTTCAAGATTTTCGAGTATAATTCCGTTCGAAATTCAAATTCGATTTGACATTTATCCTGGCTCGTTCGGACCGAAAACGTCGACCTTGAAGGAGCCGCGTTAAAATTCGCCACAGAAATACGTGAAACGTCAGAATTTTGTCGATTTTCGCGAAAAGTAACATTTTCCTATCGTTCTTCCGGGAAAACGAAAGAGAGGATCGAAAAAAGGGCTCAGTTACGGACTAATTTCGAATATCGTCTTCGCGTTCCCGCAAATACCGTCGTTCCGAACACCCCCGTCTTTTCGCTCCGAAAACGCGAGACTCTACGAAACTTCCGTATTTTTTCTCGATAAACCCCTTGGAAATTTCCCCCAAACCCCCCTCCTAACATCCAGAAAAACTTCACGTTTATAGTGACATTTTCAAAAAGTTTTTTTGGATCCCCTTCTATGAAACACATCTTCATTTTAGTATTGGGACTAGTGGCCAGCAGTCTTTTGTCTGGGACTCAGAAGAGCCCGTAGTTTTCATTCAATGGGTATACATTTATTAAACCGGTAATTCAATTGTGTCGTGAGAAAAACAACATCCTGTATAGTAATTGTTTACTTTCAACAATGTAGGTCTTGAAAGTATGAAACGCATGAAATTGTATGATTAAGGCAGCAAGTTGCAATTGACGTTGAAAGAAAAACACTCTGTATGAAGCTTTCCAACAAAAACATTATGAGAATCAATCCTAGGTACTTATTCAGATAATGCTTTGTTTTTGGCACAAATCACTTCAATCGCGTATGATTGTGACGTGATAAATAAATACCCTATATAGTAATGGGTTATTTTTAACGATGTTTCCCTAGAAAGTATATTTTTTATACAGTGTGGAACAGCCAAATGGAATAAATTCGATAACGGATAAATGAGAGCGTGTTTGGAAGAACGCTTGAACACGGCGATTTGTATTTTTAACTGCGCATTTTTTCAAAAAAAAAATTATATACGGTGCGTCATGTGACAGTGGCCAATACCCACTTTCTTATTTTGAATGCAAGCCCCTGTATATTATTAATTTTTTGGATTCTTCAGAGAATTCTAGACATAAATCATGTACAATGTCCTATACATATCTTCAACTGTTTCGGAAATATTAAGTGTTTTCAGATTTATTACAAAAATTAACATTAAAAAAAGAAAATTATTTTATTTCACAAATTCACTACATTACATTCAATACTTAAATCCCATTTAGCTACATTACATTCAATACTTATTTCCCATTTAGCTCTTGATAATGAGAAAGTAAACAAAAACCATTCCTGCGTTTCTTTTTACTGATATAATGAAAAAATGGGTTCAAGCCCTGTGGACAGGAGCTTTCTGGCGCTCTAGTTCAAACAGACAAATTATATCTCCGAAAGTATTGGTTTCTCAGAGTTGGGAATTATATCAATGTATTCATATAATAGAACTGCATCCTAAAGGTAATTCAATTCAAATAATAGTTTATTTATCAAGATTAAATGAGCAATCATGAGAATGAGAAAAGCACCATGGAAGAAATCAAATTAAATCTGGCCAATTTTGCCCAATAACGAACTTAACCGAGATATTCATCTCCCTAAACTACTCTGAAAATTTCAACTACCTACCTCATTCCGTTCGAGAGTTATATCTATGTCTATGGATGAAAAGCAGTCTCACTACTCTCAGATCTCTTACTTCATGTTCAGTTCCGAAATGTAAGAATTTTCTGAGAAAAACTAATATCGGAGCAAACAACTGAGATTTAACTCACTTCGCTCACAATTCTTCGATTGATTAGTCTCAGGAACATCATTTGACATTATGACAATTCATATTCATACATAGAATAATATCATTCTGTGACAACGTTGAAATACGATTTATTATTGAAATTTTGAAAAATCATATCTGAGATTTTTCTCACTTCGCTCACAATTCTTCGATTGATTAGTCTCAGGAAGTCAGGAACATCATTTGACATTATGACAATTCATATTCATACATAGAATAATATTATTCTGTGACAACGTTGGAATACGATTTATTATTGAAATTTTGCAAAATCATATCTCCGAAAGTATTAGCTTGTTAGAGTTAAAAATGATATGATTGGATTCTCGTGATAAAACTTTTTATTAAAAAAAATTTAATTTGGAATTTGTTTCGTAAAAAAAAAGTTTTTTTTTGTTACTCCGAAACCATTTGTCCGATTTTGCCCAATAACGAACTTAGCCGAGATATTTATCCCCCAAACCTACTCTGAAAATTTCAACTCTCTAGCTCATTCCGTTCGAGAGTTATCGTGCCTACGGCCGGCCGGACCGGCCGGACAGAATGAATTTCGACCACGGATTCTTGATCAGTGAGTCGAATCAAATCGTTTAAGACCATTTTCATCGAAATATTCGAAAATTACAGACATTTGGGCAAATTGATAAGCACTCAGTTCCGAGGAACTAGAGCGCCAAAAATATAAAAACATTGTTTATTTTCGTATAAAACTGATAGCCATAGCAACTTGTCTGCCTGCATGACAGTAGTGGTCAGTGTCAGTGCTATTGTCGTTTAAATTTCGTTAACCGTACGTAATAATACAAGAAAAATGGTTCATTTAACAGAAAAGCACAAAATAACCATTCTACAAATGATTGGTTATGGAGATAACACAAATGGAAGTTTCTCGCTTATTTCACGAAAAATTTCCAAATTTGCCGCCTGTATCCCAAGGAACAATTAGCAAAATAGAAAAGCAGTTTCGCGAGCTTGGTCATGTGAGACAGATGAAAAAAATAGCTGCCAATGCAGTACGTATAATGATACGAAATTGGATATTATGCTTGAGTTTCAAGAAAACCCACATAATTCTGGTCGAAATAAAGCAGCCCCACTGTTCAACGTTAGCCACACAACAATTTTTCGAACATTAAAGGAAAGTAAAATGCATCCCTATAAAATGATACCAACTCAGGAGCTCATGGAAGACGATTTCGATAGGAGAACGTATTTTTGTGAGCAAATGATGGAAATGTTAGATAACAATGTGATCCAATTAGAAGATGTTTTGTTTTCTGATGAGAGCACATTTACATTTACACTTCACGGTCATGTTAATCGTCAAAATTGCCGCTATTGGTCTGATGAGAATCCTCACTGGATGAGAGAGGAACATACCCAATATCCTGAAAAAGTGAATGTTTGGGCAGGAATTGTTGGAAATCATATCGTAGGTCCCTTTTTCATTGATGGCAACTTGAATGGAGATAAATATTTAGAACTGCTCCAAAATAATGTCGTGCCAACTTTGACAAACTTATATCCTGATCCAGCAAACCCACAAGTTCCTGCCAATACAATATGGTTCCAGCAAGATGGAGCACCGCCCCATTACCAAATCAATGTCCGGCAGTACCTGAACCAAATTTTTCCAAATCGATGGATAGGGAGGCGCGGATCGATAGAATGGCCAGCACGATCTCCTGATCTGTCGCTGTTAGACTACTTTTTGTGGGGATATGTCAAAAGTATTATATACAAAACTAAACCCCTCAACTTAGATGACTTAAAAAGACGAATCACGCTTGCGATTAGATCAGTTACACCTGAGATGTTGAGTAATGTTAGAAGACATTTTATACCAGATTAGCATGTTGCGAAGACGTTCGCGGCGAGCATTTTGAACATTTACTACATTGACATTAATATTTTTTTGTTTTTTTCTTTAATTATTAAGAAATAATCAGTATTAATTATTAGGTTTTTAGTGTAATGTAGCGAATTTGTGAAATAAAAAAATTTTCTTTTTTTAATGTTAATTTTTGTAATAAATCTGAAAACACTTAATATTTCCGAAACAGTTGAAGATAGGTATAGGACATTGTACATGATTTATGTCTAGAATTCTCTGAAGAATCCAAAAAATTAACAATATACAGGGGTTTGCATTTAAAATAAGAAAGTGGGTATTGGCCACTGTCACATGACGCACCCTATATAATTTTTTTTTTTTGAAAAAAATGCTCAGTTAAAAATACAAATCGACGTGTCCAAGCGTTTTTCCAAACACGCTCTCATTTATCCGTTATCGAATTTATTCCATTTGGCTGTTCCACACTGTATGTATAACGATGAGCCAGTAGATGAATTTATTGGGTAGATACATTGAATCGGTAGACTAATTGAACTGGTAGATGAATCGAAACTGTAGTTATGATGAACCGTTAATTGAAATGTACTGTATGTAATCATCGTACACACGAAATCAAATGCATACATTCGAAAATAATCAATGATGTGACAATGTAATGAACGCTGTGGCGTAGGTTCTTATTATAATACATACGTTCACAAGGGATCAATTGGATCAAAAATAAACAATGCTGTGTATGTGGTTGAGTAACGCCGTTGTTGAAATACATACATTCACAGGTTCATCAAAAATATACAATGCTGTGAACTCGGTGGCGTAAGATCCCTATCGAATACGTACATTCACTGTTATTTAGGGAAAGCTTTGTTTGCAGCGGCGTATGAACACAACTCATTTCAACCGTTCAATTGTGCCTTGAGATAAAGAATACCCTGTACAGTTTTCAATAATGTATTCCGATAGTTATTTCTATACCACAAATCAGTCGAAGCAAAATATGTCGATCCATTCTTGAGTTTCTATAAACCGAATAGAGCGCCACCTATCAGGCTCCTAATGTGACCCTGAGACTCACTCGAACACGCACATACTGTTTGATCAAAATCAGTTAAGTCATTTCTAAGTTCCTTTGGATAGACTGTAGCGCCACCTATCGGGGCACATTGTTAACCTCCGGCCTACTCAGGCACACACACACAGTTCAATCGAAATCGGTCGAGCCGTCTTTGAGTTGCCATAAACTGCATACAGCATCACAAACCGGTTTCCTATTAATTGTGACCCTGAAACCCACTCAAACACGTACGCAATGCTATCAGCGCCACCTACCGGATGATATTGTAAAGCAATGATCCACCGAAACACACACACAAAGTTTCATCAAAATCGGTCAAGCCGTTTCGAACTTGACATTTTTTGAAAATCACCCTGTATAGCAGAGGATATCCTTTCGCAACAATTTTACAATGTTGAATGTGATATTCATGTTAAATTGGTACCTTGAGGTGATATTGTATTAAAAACACCCTGTATAGCAATGGTTTTTTATTTCCTATAGTTAATTTTCTGCTTTGAGTAATTTTAATGGAAAAAATCGAACGGAATTTCATTATAGATTTCGTAATTTGACGAAAGAACCATATCAATAGATACGTCTATGGAAGTAACGTTCCTTGAAGTATTTCATTCGGTAGAAATGAATAAAATTGAAATGAAACGTACTGAGGTCGCTCTAGGCTTGCTTGGACCAGAGCCTACAGCCACAACTCCCCCAACTGGGCCACTTTGCCTATCAGAGAATTAGGGATCTCTCCCCACGATTCGAAGATTTTTGACCAATTCCGTTGGGAACTCCAATTCTATTTGACAATTCGACCCTCATTCGGACTGAAAACCTTGACGTTGAAGGAATCGCGAAAAGATTTCGCACAGAAATACGATACGATTTCTACAACGATATCATTCGAAAATACTCACGTTTCGTTAAAGATTCCAAAATTCGACAAAAGATTAAATTCAGTCGATATCCCATCATACTTCGTACACCTGTCAACAACTATAAATGTTTTCTTAGGATACGTTCGATTAAATTTTGTATTCGTATATAAATGCCTGCAAGTGAAAATCGGTAATATCGTCGAAATTATAGATCGATAATTACCTTATTTTACGTTCTCCACTTCAGGCCCGTTTCATCAAAAATCTTTCCCCGAAGATGGGTACCTACCAGTCAATTCAACTTAGAATTTGATAGAACACATTATTTCTCAAATATCACAAATTCTGCCATGCGATCGCTCGAAATCGGCGACTCTATCATATTTCTTCTAATTTCTAGCAATGTATCTTCACGATTCAAGATTTTTGACAAATTTCGTTCGAAATTCTAATTCTATTTGACATTTATCGCAACTCATTCGCAAAGAAAACGTCGATAAATTCAAACTGACAGAAGTTTCTTTCATCTGTGATCGAAGTAAATCATCCACGTTTTATCTTCTATAGAAGGACCCGAAGTCGATCGAGCGAAGCCGAACCGGTCTGTTTGTCACATTTCACCGAGGTTTTCAAAATATGTCAAAGTTTGCGATCTTTTTACGGAAAAAGAGGTTTTATCAAAACCTGCGCTCCGTTACAAACTACCTACGATTCTCGTCTTCCGGCCCCCGACGAAATACCTTTCCGAGCGTCGCATCCTCGCCAGATTTCTATCGTTACCGATTTGCACCTTTTGCCGAAAACGGCGTTTTCACCCGATTTCACGATTTTTTTTTAAATACTCCCCACGTTTTCTTTCGTCAAAGACGGATACCCGGAGAAAATTCCGTCCTTTTTCGTACCCGTTTACACCTCGTATCCCCCCTCGCCCCTCGAATAACCGACGAAAAAATCGAATATATCGACCTTCTAGAGGAAAAAAATCTTTTTTGACATCTCTCTGTGATCCCGAGATCTTTACGTTAGTAGAATAAACTAGTTGGCCCGCAGATCTAACTAGCCAGTAGATCTACATTTTTCCAGTAGATCAACATTTTTCCGGTAGATTTAAATTTTTCCGGTAGATCTACATTTTTTAGCAGAGCAATATAATCGGTAGATAAATTGAAACGGTAGATCAATTGAACCGGTAGTTCACACACACGAAAGGCCGATCGAAATCTATCGAGGCGTTTTCGAGTTCCTATAAACAGAATACAGCTCCACCTACCGGGTTTCTATTGTAACCTCGAGACCCACTCACACATGTTTCATCAAAATTGGTCGAGCCATTTCTAAGTTCCTATAGATAGACCGATCGCAATGCCACCTTCTCGGGTATATTTTGGACCTGATATATACTCAGATACACAAACAAAGTTTAATTGAAATCGGTCCAGCCTATCGTAATTTCTCTAACACAAATCCGTCAAATCAAACGTTGTCGAGCCAATCTTGAGTTCCTATAAACCGGATAGAGTGCCACATACCGGGTTCCTATTGTGACCCTGAGACCCACTTTCGATGCTATTCCTCCATAGAATCCCCTGGTGAGGGTCTGCGCATGCGTGGATTCAAGATGCGATATCTCCTGAACCACTAGTGTTGGAGAATCGGAGTTGGTTGTAAGGTGTGTGATTTTGGGAGGCCTTTCAGCCGCAAGTAGATTGTGCATGCGCAGAATAGAAGTGACTGTTTTTGGTTTGTACGGGTTATGTCGGGAGTGCTGAGCCAAAATTGTGAGGTTTTAAAAGAATATTCATGGCAATTCAGTGCACGGACAAGTCAGTTTCGGGGATGTAGCGTTGTTTCTGAATTGAAGTGTCCGTACCGTTGCCCTGGGGCTAATTCTGAAATCGATGTTACCCCTTACGGGCATTTTTCGTTATGCGCATGATCAGACCATCAGTGATTTAACTGCTGGTGTTTTCGTCAAAGGGGGTTGGGGTTTTGGGGTGGCGGATGCTATTCCTCCACAGAATTCCCTGGTGAGGGTCTGCGCATGCGTGGATTCAAGAAGCGATATCTCCTGAACCACTAGTGTTGGAGAATCGAAGTTTTTTGTGAGGTGTGTAATTTTGGGAGGACTTGCAGCCACGAGTAGATTGCGCATGCGCAGACGACAAGTGACGGTTTTTGGGTTGTATGGGATATGTTGGGAGTAATGAGCCGGTATTGTGAGGTTTCAAAAGAATATTCATGTCAATTCAGTGCACGGACACAAGTCAGTTTGGGTGAAATAGCGTTGTTTCCGAGTTGAAATGTCTGTATGGTGGCCCTGAGGCAAATGTATAAAAAACTATATTCGGTAGATCTATATTAAAATACGTTCGGATTTGGAAATGAGGGAATTGCGTTCCTAACGGAGGTCCCACAACCGCAATTTTCTTCGATCTACGGTAAAGCTAACAGCCAAACTGTATTGATAGCTATAGTTGTTAAAGGTACTTGAAAAAAAAATAACTGACGTGAAGTCAGTACTCTTTGGCGCGCGTGTTCACGGTGGCTAATTTGAATCTTCTAGGGGCTTGTGCGACTAAGGAGAGTCAGTTGTGTCCTTTTTCAACTTTGTTACTCTATCCTTATGACAGCTTAGATACAGCACTGTTAATTTTTGAACCGACAGTGAATGGTGTCCACTATCATTTGGGTAGATCTTCGGCTCGCTCTATCCACTGAGCTTGAAGTACTCATCATTCAATTCAAATTAGCCACCGCGAACACGCGCGCCAAAGAGTACTGACTTCACGTCAGTGCTTTGAAAAACTTTGAAAAATTTGGAAATTTTTTTTGATCCTTCACTTCAACAGAACAGTGCCCAAATCCTTCCCCACTCAAACTAAAAAGTAACATGCAACTATCTAGAAAGTTCACTATGGCGCCTGTTACCGCAACCAGAAACAAGTTCGCATGGATCCATAAGAACATTGATAACATTTTTATCATATCTCAATGGTTTTATTAATACCCATACAGTTGGCAGGTTTTGAATCATGCACAGGGATTGACAGACCTATAGGGGATACATTTCCATCTATCCCAATACTTCATAACTTGAGCTCATTACACTATGCTTTTGTTGTGTAGATGAATATTACTCACTCATAATTGCGGATGATATTGTCGTTGGTTTTTTGCTTTACTTAGTTGAATTCTGTTCACATATATATTGTTTTATTTTTTGTTGAAGTGTATATTACCTAGAATTTGCAAGATAATTTGAATATCGGCTACTGTATAATATTTTGTTCAATAGTAGATCACGTACAGGCTCACGCCTCTGTGATAATTGTTTATACCTGGAACTTCACGGAATAAACCATATTATTATTATATTATTATTATTATTTCGATTTTCCAACCTGTATATGATCCTGAACCACTGTATGGTAAGCTTTATAAACTAAAAAATCTAATAAAGCAAACAACTAACTTTTGTTTTTTTCTGTTATTCGCATGATCTTGTTGGATGGCTTGAATGGCAGTCTGAGCTGCTCCAGCTAATTCCCTACCGATACTAAATTCATGCCCATGTCCTCCGGTATTGATAGCTTCATAAGATGCCTTCAAACTCGCAGTTCTACGTCCTTGTTGCATCTAAAAAACGGGGAAATTCGAATTATATTTTAAACATATTCTAGGTTGAACTCTCTGTGGAATGTGGACACAACAAGTTTTATTGGAATGTGTTTTCTCCATTCGATAAAACTCTAGACGTGTTAGCGTTGGGTATATACGAAATTGAATTTTTGTAATGCAACAAGTGCTACGTCAGGCAAACATCCAGCAATATTCTCTCAAGGTATAAAGACAGCTGCAAATCATGTTTCAACAACCAGCCACTAAAATGCCGAAAAATTGTACCTAGGAACTCTTGAAAGTATCGAAATGTATACAAGAAAAGATTTTTTGGTAAATATTGATCCAACCCCTATTATAAGTAACAACTCATTGTTCTCACTTATCGGTTTATGACTATATATTTCAGCATATTTTGTTAACAATTTCAATTTTCATAAATCACAACACTAACGGGGAGATAGGGTTTTTTTACTGAGGTTTTTCCCCTAAGCTCTAGTATCATATATCAAATTATATGGTACCCCGTTACACTTTTTTCATACATATGCTTCATGGTTAGATTAAAAACAAATTTTAATGCTCAAGTTCAAAAGAATATATACAGGGTGAGTCTTTGACCACTGCATTAATTTTAACCAAAGATTCCTCTCATCAAATGAAACACTTTTTTCATTTACCATTTTTACAGATTCGGCTCAGGTAAAAAGATAGAGGCTGTTGAAATTTTGAAAAAAAATCAGTTTTTATTTTGTAGCTTTGACATGGTTATTCAGAATTGAATGAATTTTGGTATGAAGTTTTCTATAACTATGGCACATAATCTCAAATTAACAGTTTTACCCTACTTTTACTGGTTTCTTCGTTATTGACTCGCCAATTCATGAAACTATGAGAAATTAGCATAATAAAAGCAAATGAAGGTTATCTGGAGTCATTTTTGAAATACTCTATCTTTTTAGGAAATTAAATTATTCTTCTTCGTTTCTCCTAAAACGTACCGTTTTCGAGATATTGTTTGTTTAATGTCATAAAATATGAAAAAATTACAGAAATTTACCTGCTTTTATCGATCCGAACCTGGATAACAGTCACAGATGTTCTGCTCGAATAAAGGCATGGACTGAGTATTGATTTCAAAGTTGACACTTATAGAAATTCAATTTTATTCCGCTTGTTTCCAAATTGATTGGTTATAATTACCATCTTAAAATGGGATAAGTTCATAACAACTTATTCAAATAGTTCGCTGGTGAGTTATCTCTTGGTAAATAGATTAATAGGCTTACCATGATCTGTATTCATCTATGTATCTCCAATAGTGAATATGAAACTTATAAATTATCTGTTATCTATGCCATCTAAACATTAATTTTTATAGTGCTTCGATTCTGCACAATCATTCTTAGGATTTCTCTAATATATGGAACACAATTTCATTAACCTAATTTTCAACAGATATGATATAACTATTGGGAAATGGCTATGTAAAATAACTAAATAACAGTCAAATTACTTTTCTAATATGTTTAATGAAATTCGTCCTTAGAAGGTTTCTCGAGAACTGTTCCCTAACAACTAACTTAAATGAGGCAGAATCGGCATATCTAAAGCTCAGGAATTTACGTCTTAAGCGTGAGAAATGACTGCGGTTGCATTCCCCTATGTTCAATATAAACAGAGCTGTTGACAGTTTCACGGACCTTCCAAATATTCCAGTTAGGCATTCGTAGGCCCAACTTGCTGATAAGTGAAAACCACTTATCGATATATAACTTCGTTAAATATTTTTTGGAATTTTTGGAACTCAGACTAAACAAACATGCATTTCAGGAATGCTAGCTTTCAATAAACCAGCACGCCCCCTCAAAAATCAATTCCTCTCTATCTTCAAAATTCTAATTAAAACAAAATACAATTCATTTAAATTGAAACAGAAACCTTCCTAGTGCCTTCTGGGGATAATCTTATTACAAATGGTTCAACTAGGGACTAGGGAAAACCCAGCAAAACCTGTCCAGACCATCATTTCGAAATTACTTATATAATTCAAGTACCGATAGCTATTCATGAAAACTGTTCAAGAAATACTTTTGTAAAAAAAAATAAAATCGATCATTCCAAACCCATTCCTACTCTGAATTCGGCTGCAGGTAACGGTTTCGTCAAGGCATCTGCTAGTAGACAACCTGTAGGAATATAATCAAATTTAATCACATTTTTCTCCACTTGTTCTCTGAAAAATGATATTTTATCTCAATATTTTTCGATCTTTTATGAGATTTTTTTTTTTGGCTATATGTACCAACCAACCACTATTATCTTCAAAAAAAAAATTATAATTGGTATTGTAATCTGTATTGCAGTCTGTAGTAATACTCTTCGCTAAAGATTTTAACCAAATGGCTTCTTTCACGGTTTCAAATAGAGCCACATATTCAGCTTCTGTGGATGAAGCTGCGACCGATGAATGTCGTTTCGAATTTCATCTTATTGTACAATGTTGAATAATTTAAATGAATAAACATTTGTACTTTTTCTATCTATATCACTGATGAATCAACATATCCACTTAAGGTTGGATTGTTCTTATTCCGATTGTAATAATTTTAAATCGCAAGTTCCTCTTAAATATCTTAGTTGAAACTCTATAATCTTTTCAGACATTTCGAGGTTTCAATATTATTTTTATTCGCGTATCTACTCAAAATATTAACAGATATGCTCAGATCTGTTCTTGTACATATCATTAAAAACATTAAACATCCTGTTAAATCTCTACAGGGTGCATCATCATATTACATCTTAATTTAAAACAGAATAATTACTTTTATTTTCAAGGGTACTACTTGTATTTTCGCCCATTTTAAGTTCATTCAGTACATATCTTATGTATGCATTCTGATCTAAAGATATTTTATGATCAGTTGTTATCTAGTAATTTTTTTTTCGAGAAAAAGTTCAATATCCTTCAAATCTGCCATACTTATTTTTCAGATACTCAGATACTTTAAAATTATTCATAGTATCAATATAAGTTGTTATTATCACTAGATCATCAACATAAAGCACCACAAAAATATTTTTATCAATATCCCCTTCATTTGAAATAGGTAGATACATCTATCTACAGGTGAATTTTTTTTTCAAAGTTCTTTTTCTGTAAGTATGCATTCAAAATCTTCAAACCAGCATCCCCCTGATTGTTTCAATTCAATTCAGGATTTGTTCAATTTGCAAATCATATTGTTTTTCACTTTCAATCCCTTCAGGGATTTTCGCATAAATCTCATTAAATTTACTATTCTAAAATGTGGTTTTTAAATTCATATGATCTACTGATTATCAAATATATTCATAAATTTTAAACTTGCTATTCATGCATCAGGTGCGAATGTATCATTATAATTAATTGAATACTTTTGACTAAAACCTTTTACGATTAGACAAACTTCATATTTTGAATGGATTACCAAATTCTTAATTTTTTTTTTAATAATAAATACCCATGTGTAATCTACAATATTCCCTTTTTTTTCGGTCTTGGTACTAATGTCCAATTATTGTTAATCTTAAGAGAATCAATTTCATTTCTAATTCCTAATTCCCATTTTACTCTGTCAGTTCTACGTATAATTTCTTCAAATGAAGTTGGAATATTTTATTGAAATGATATATCAATCATTAGGCAATAATTTTCTATAACGATTCCTCATATTATGAAATACATGTGATTCGATTACTTCTCCTTGGTTCAGAACATCTTGTTCTATTATTTTCATTGAAAGATTCATCAGTGGTCGAATTGTTCAAAATTCCTAATTATTGGAATTATTCGATGATACTAACGAATCTATCAATTAATCATTCAAGATAAATTTCATTGATTTATTAAAATCAGATTCCTGAGACTATTCCACTGACGTCACGTCAGAAAAATCAGATTCATTGATTCTTCCGGGCTTTGTTACAGGCCTGGATATAAAAAAAAATAGTCTGATCTACAATTATTTTTCTCACAACTGAATATTTTTCAGTAATTACATTCCACACTCCATAACCATTCGGTTCATATCCTACTAGTATTTCCATCCAAGATTTTTCATCAAACTTGGTCTTACTAGTTAAATCGAAAGCTTTCAAAAATTATATTTCAGGCATTCTAGTATGCCGCATTCCATAGAATGTTTTATTTTCTTTTAGAGCTTTAGTTGGAATAATATTTATTACATAAGTAGCTGTAAGGACCGCATCATTCTTCAGAAAACTTTATCTAAACTACCTCCTGCTATCATAGCTCGAGCTTTCTCTGTATTTGTCCTTACCATACGCTCTGATACACCATTCAATTGAGGAGTTCAGGGTACATTTACATGATAAGTAATACCTTTTTGCATACAAAAATCTTTCATTTCCAGAGACAAATATTCTCTTCCATTGTCACAATATAAATGGACAATTTTCAAATTAAATTGTGTTTTTGCAACATAATCTTGAAAAACAGAAAATACTTCTGATCAATACGAGATCAAATACGTAGCATTAATTACGCGATGTTCCTCAGAACATACGCGCAAAAAGGGTGTATTTATCCACGAATAGAACAGAATAATTTTAAATATCTACATACTCTGAAAATACTTCTGATTTATAAGGGATCAAATATGTAGCACAAAAATGCGTGTTTTGATCCTTGAATAAAACAATAATTTTCATTATCTACCGTAGAAGGAGTAATCGTACAAACCACAAAATATTATAAATAGAGGTCGTTTTATATAATTTTATATTTCACTTTATTGTTATTTATAAGGCTCACGTAAATTATTATTTGGTTGTCTTTGATCAATGTGTTCAAAATCATCTATCATTTATTTACTTTTCAATTCGGAAACCTTATTTTTCACCTATATGGCCTATTCTTTGATGCCACAATTCTTATTGAAATTTTGATGTGAAATGTGTTTGAGGAAAATGTTTTTCATTTGGATACACTACAAAAATCTACAGTCATCAAACTTTTTTTTTAACGCTTAACCCAAATTTTCAAAATATTTTTCATTTGTAGTCACTAAAAAATTTACAGATATCAAATTTTTCAAGGCTTACCTCCCATTATAACCTTACCACCTTTTCTTATTTCCACACCATTTTGATCAACAATGATGGTCATACCAGCATTTTGCATTTTGGATAATGACAAAAGGTTATTTGGTACAGCACAGAACAGAACATCCTCAAGAGTTCCTTGGACGCCCTTATTGGTAATAATGTCCAGCTGATCCTTCTTCGTTGCATGAATGTACTCTCCATCCATCGCTACAGAAATACGTATCGGTATATCCAAATTATTGAAGTTCTGCGTGAATTCCTCTCTATTAGGTGATCTGATGCTCCAGAATCCAGAAGGAAAATGTTTGTTTTTCTTCTTCTATCACATATCCATAATTTTCTGCCATGAACATGAAATTCTTGTCACCGCTGCTTGATGTTTGCGTTAATTACACCATTTGAATATTTCTCGATTATTGTTCTTGGTTCTTCTTATACATTACTGAAGCAATTCTTCTCAATATGCGCCAATTTGTCACAATGGTGACAATGATAGAATTTCTTATGAGAATTCATATCTCTATTCAAGTTCTTGAAATTATTATTAGTGAATTTGAATTTAATTTTTTTATACAAATGCGGAAATTTCGGGATTCTACTATTTGTATCCGCTTGCAGCACTTTCGCAGTTTTATCACTTTTTTTTTAGCAATTCACAATATCACTTCGTGATATAACAGTTTTCCGTTTTCACGAATGCGTCACTCAAATTATAACTTCCTTATCAACCACATGAAAAACGTTCAGATCTGTTAGCAATGCACATATTCTAATCTTCCACACACTATATTTTTCGCCACTATAGAATTTAATGTTTCTTTTCAAATTCACGTTCTCCATTTCCGTTGAAATTGTCTTTCGCTCAAGACTCGACACGATAATTTTTCGACCGTTATTCGCGACGTAGACTGGACCCATAACCTATTGGGAAATGGCTATGTAAAATAACTAAATAACGGTCAAATTACTTTTCTAATACGTTTAATGAAATTCGGCCTTAGAAGGTTTCTCGAGAACTGTTCCCTAACAACTAACTTAAATGAGGCAGAATCGGCATATCGAAAGCTCTGGAATTTACGTCTTAAGCGTGAGAAATGACTGCGGTTGCATTCCCCTATGTTCAATATGAACAGAGCTGTTGACAGTTTCACGGACCTTCCAAATATTCCATTTAGGCATTCGTAGGCCCAACTTGCTGATAAGTGAAAACCACTTATCGATATATAACTTCGTTAAATATTTTTTGGAATTTTTGGAACTCAGACTAAACAAACATGCATTTCAGGAATGCTAGCTTTCAATAAACCAACAATAACTCACATACATACTTGAATCTTATCAGTTTGTAGTATATTAGTATGCATGAGGGAAATATCAATAATTGTAAGTATCATTCCACAAATTCATCCCAATTGTTCTTGACGAGAAATTCTTAATCTGGATCTACGTTATTATGTATGTAAACAGAGAATCGCCGGCGTAACAATCTAAGGTTAGACGATAGAACAGGTTAGATTATTACATTTCTGTGCCTGCTTCTGTCATAGTATAACAACACAGTAGGAACAAACCTATTAGATTTGTTCCTACAGCGGCCGAAACCGTACAGTGTACGGTCCACGGACTGAGCGGTGGTGTGAAAGGAAGGCTTTTACACCCCCGCGCAGTCCGTGGACCGTTCACCATCTCCATTGTTAGATATAATCTATTAATCTTCATAAAACTTTGAATAAGTCAAATACAATTCAATGAACATGGAAAAAACGAATAGAATATGATAATTTACTAATGGCGATTTCCATTGACACGCTCGGAGCACTCGAAATCGATCTCATCTGTCATGCATCTGTCCAATTGAACCGAAAATATCTGTCAAATATTACAATGTGACAGCTCCGAGTGATCCGAGCGTGTCAATGGAAATCGCCATAAGACATTGCAAAACACAATGTTTTGACCTACATCAGCTGATTTCTATTGACACGCTCGGAGCACTCGAAATCGATCTCATCTGTCATGCATCTGTCCAAATGAACCGAAAATATCTGTCAAATATGTCAGTGTGACAGCTTCGAGTGATCCGAGTGTGTCAATGGAAATCGCCATTATGTTGGGGTCAATGCCTCTCTCTCTCTCTCTCTCTCTCTCTCTCTAAGCTCTTCTTCTTCTTCTTCTACATATTATTAGATCATTGCTATGGAGTTCGATCATCGATTATTAGTGTTCTGTGCTGTGATTTATATTGAGGTTGGATTGGAATTGGAATAATATGAGTGAATTAATTTTCAAGTATCATTGAAGATATATGGGATTTAACGATTTTTTGCGCGTATGTTCTGGGGAACATACGCGTTATAGTTTTGCCCAATGAAATTTAATTCTGTGGTGCCGTCCGGCCGGCCGTCCGTTGCCACGATAATTTGAGAACGAAAAGAGCTAGCGACTTGAAATTTTCAGGGTGGGTGGCGCATCGTAATACGACGGATAAGTTCGTTAATGGGCATAATCGGCCCAGTGGTTTCCGAGTAATAATTTTGTTTTCAACCAAAATAAATCCGATCGAATTTAAACTTGGTGAATAGTTGTAGAATATAGACCTAAGCACGTTTGTGAAATTTTGTGAGAATCGTATTGCTAGAAAATTATTAAAAAATTATTAAAAAATATTTTTGTTGTCACGATAACCTGAGAACGGAAGGAGATAGCGGCTTGAAAATTTCAGGTTAGGTTGTGCATCTGAATGCGACATTTGAGTTTGTTTATGAGCATAATCGTCCAAACGGTTTTAGAGTTATAGCCATCTAAAATTTTCTGAAATTTGGTAGTTTTTTGTTCCTCATTAACTCGAAGAATACAAAACCGATTGAATTCAAACATTACTATTAGTTGAATGGGAAAATCGTCTTATTTCATCACAAATCTATGGGAGATGATAGCCCTACATTAGTGGTCAGACCTGGTTTTGAAAGAGATCCTCCTTAGGAGGAGGCAACTAAATATTGAAGGGATTTCTATGAACAAGAGTGAATATCTTTGCGAAATAGAGAAGGCGATTCTTCTTCAAGAGATCCATGTGCCTTCAGAGGAGTATATTTGCGAGAGGGGACTTTTGAAAGGTTATGTATTATTTTTAATATGATATCGCTGAAATTTTGCTGAAGGCTTCTGATCTTGTAAGGTGAGAGGCTCATTTGTGGATATTAAATCCTGTGATGGGTAGAGAGGAATTTTAGGCCATGTAGGCCACTAAGGCCCACTTGCACGAATGCGGGTTATCTAATTAAATCCGGATTAACTCTGAACCTAGGGTTAAATTGATAATAGGTCTTGCACCTTCAAGATTTAGAGCCTAACCCTGGGTTAAAACTATAAAAATTTAACCCGGCAAAATAGCAGGGTTAAATGGCTAAGTCTGGGTTAGTCATGTAAAAATTGACATTTCTAATTTAAATAGTTTCGATTTGTGATGAAGTGTGAATGCCCGTCGAAGAAAAGCGTTGAAGTAGTTCAAAGTGACGAATCCATATTTGCTGGAAATGTAACCTCAAATGAAGAAATTGTGATCGATTCTGGTGCTTCAAGTTCAAATCACCTAATGAAAGCAGAATATGGGCGCTTTTGTAAAAATTTGAAGAAGATATCCCATACCATAAATGTAGCAAAAGAAGGTGAAACTGTGACGTCGGCAACTTCAGGTGATCTACCTCTTATCACGGAAAACAACACACCAATTATATTAAAGGACGTGTTCACCTGTGAAAAATTATTCCACAATTTACTGTCGGTAAGGAAGATGGTAGAGTCAGGATTGAAGGTTGAATTTCATGAGAAAATTGTCAACATTTGGAAAGATGGAAAAATATTATTACAAGGTAATCGTGTTGGCAATCTGTTTATTTTGAGATTACGTATAAGGAAATTCCATGAAGCCAATCTAGTAGAAAACACAAATGTGTTGTGGCATAGAAGAATGGGACATTCATGCAGATTTCCTGTAGATGGTATCTGTGAAGCATGTTTGAAAGGTAAACAGACGAACAACAAGTTCCTGAAGCAATTACCAGAAGAAAGGAAGCCAAGAAGAATACTCGAGTGCATTTCGTCTGATGTTTATGGAAAAATTACTCCTTCAACACATGATGGGTATGAATACTTTGTGTCATTTTTGGACAATTATAGCCATTTTGCCGTTGTATATTTGATAAAGAAGAAAAGCGAAGTGGAGTCATGCCTGAGAAAATATGTGGCAATGACTGAGGCTATGTTCAGCACAAAAATATCGAGAATTCGATGCGACAATGGAGGAGAGTATGTATCGATGAATATAAGAGAATTCTGCACTGAAAAAGGAATTGAGCTAGTGTATACTATTCCACGCAACCCGCAACAAAATGGAATTGCTGAGCGCTTCAATAGAACGATTATGGAGAAAACGAGATGCATGATCTTTGATTCTAATTTCGACAAGAAGATGTGGGGGGAAGCTGTTCTGACAGGTACATATCTGTTGAATCGTACACCAACATCAGTTATACCAGATGGAAGAACACCGGCTGAGCTTTGGTATGGGTACAAGCCTAATATGGGGAAAATACATATTTTTGGTTGTACTGCTCATGCTCTGATACCTCCTGAAGATCGGAATGGAAAGTTGTCCTCACGTTCCAGAAAGTTGAAACTTGTTGGGCACTGCAACAATGGGTATAGACTATGGAATGAAGAAAGAAACAAAGTCGTAACTTCTCGGTCTGTTATTTTTGATGAATCTTTTAATTCAATGCATTACATTATAGATTCCAGCCATGATGGAGAAGCAGCTGCTGAGGGGTCTGAACAGCCCATGGACAGTAGAGGGGTCTCTGAGGGCGAGCAGAGTGTCGAATCCGATGATCAACCTGGGAGAGGCAGTAATCAAGTCTCTGAGGGCGAACAGAGTGGTGAATCCGATGATCAACCTGAGCTGGACAATAGAATTGAAATTTTCAGGGTGGGTGGCGCATCGCAATACGACGGACAAGTTCGTTAATGGGCATAATCGGCCCAGTGGTTTCCGAGTAATAATTTTGTTTTCAACCAATATAAATCCGATCGAATTGAAACTTGGTGAGTAGTTGTAGAATATGAACCTAAGCACGTTTGTGAAATTTTGGGCAAATCGTATGACTAGAAAATTTTAAAAAAATTATTAAAAGATATTTTTTTTGTCACGATAACCTGAGAACGGAAAGAGATAGCGGCTTGAAAATTTCAGGTTATGTTGTGCATATGAATGCAACATTTGAGTTTGTTTATGAGCATAATCGACCAAACGGTTTCAGAGTTATAGCCATCTGAAATTTTCTGAAATTTGGTGGATTTTTGTTCCTCATTAACTCGAAAAATTCTGAACCGATTGAATTCAAACATGGTTATTAGATGTAGAATGCCAACGCGAAAATGTTTGCGAAATTTGGTGAGGATAGCATCTGTAGAAAATTTTTAATAAATCATTGAAAATAAAAAAAAAAAATTCTATATATCAGTAACTATACGTTTGAAATTGCTGAAATTTTGGAAGAGCGTTCATTACCTAACTCTACTGCCAAGTTTCAAGTTTTAATACGATCGGTTGAACATTGTTGGAAATTCGAGCATTCTTGTGCGAGTTCAGTAGATGGGTGACCGTTGCCTCGATAACTTTCGAACCAAAGGAGATAGGGACTTGCAATTTTCAGGGTAGGTTGCGTATCCGAAAGGGAGAGTTGAGTTCGTTTTTGGGCATAATCGGTTTAACGGTTTCCGAGTTATACCCACCTGGAATATTATTTCCTCGATAACTTGAAAAATATAGACTCGATCAAATTAAAGCTTGCCAATTAGTTGTAGAATATCAATTTGAAGACGTGTGTAGAATTTTGTGTGAACCGTATCGCTAGAAAATTAAAAAATATATTTTTATGTCACGATAACCTGAGAAAGGAAAGAGATAGCGATTTGAAATTTTCAGGTTAGGTTGAGCATCTGAATGCGACATTTGAGTTTGTTCATGAGCATAATCGGTCAAACGGTTTTGGAGTTATATTCATCTGAAATTTGATTGTTATTTTCTCAATAACTCGAAAAATATAGAACCAATCCATTTCTAACTTAGCTATTAGTTGTAGAATGCCAACGCGAAAGTTCTTGCAAAATTTTGTGAGGATCGTATCACTAGAAAATTTTTAAGAAATCATTGAAAAAAAATTCTAGATATCAGAAACTATTCATACGACATGGCTGACATTTTGCGAGAGCCTTCAGAACATAATTCTACTACCAAGTTCCAAGTTTGAATACGATAGGATCTATATATGTACATATATGAAATTTATTCCATTTTTTTATTAAATATTTAAAACTGTAATTAGTTCTTTGAAATACCATTGAATGAAGAAATTCTTGTAAGTTGACAAAATATCTTTATTTGAACAATAAAAATGCATCATTTTATTAAAATTATGGTTTGACTATCCAATCGCTTCTTTCCTTTATAATATTTTTACTGTAAGTCAGTATAGCTTAACTTTCAAAGTAACGTCCTACAATATTAATTTAAATGATATTATAAATAAAATTGGTTCAAGCACTGACGTGAAGTCAGGAGCTTTTGCGCGTATGTTCTATTGTCCATACTCCTGTAATGAACACTCTTCTTAATCGAATTTACCATGATGAATTCTATTGTCCATTCTCCTGTATTGGACACTCTTCTTAATCGAATTCACCATGATGAATTCTATTGTCCATTCTCCTGTATTGGAGACTCTTAATTCGAATTCATCTTGGTAAATTCGATTAAGAAGAGTCTCCAATACAGGAGAATGGACAATAGAATTCATCATGGTGAATTCGATTAAGAAGAGTGTCCAATACAGGAGAATGGACAATAGAATTCATCATGGTAAATTCGATTAAGAAGAGTGTTCATTACAGGAGTATGGACAATAGAACATACGCGCAAAAGCTCCTGACTTCACGTCAGTGCTTGAACCAATTTTTTCTTAATAGAAGATCATGAAATTGGGTATATTATTATAGTGGAAACAATTGGGTAATGAAGTATCGAATGGATAGAATAGGTTAGTTGAAGTTCACTGTTTTAATATTCAAGAATTGAAGAAATTGTTTGCTGGAAATGTTGCATGAAGGGCCAAATCATATTAATTGAGTTAGTAAAAAAGTTTTCTCAAACAAATTCAGTGAATTACAAGCATCAGATGATACAGAGATTTGGTCAATATACAGTACGAGTTACATTAAAAGTAATCTGTGCTCCACAGAGAAAATTCAGGGGGTATCAGCCCATTGTAAAGTCTATAAAAGCTTATAACATTTTACCTGAGCCGAATCTGGAAAAATGGTAAATGAAAAAAGTGTTTTATTTGATGAGAGGAATCTTTGGTTAAAATTAATGCAGTGGTCAAAGACTCACCCTGTATATAGGGTGAGTTGTGCATTAATTTTAACCAAAGATTCTTCTCGTCAAATAAAACACTTTTTTCATTTACCATTTTTCCAAATTCAGCTCTGGTAAAGTGATACAGGCTGTTGAAATTTTGAAAAAAAATCAGTTTTTCTTTTCTATCTTTGACATGGATATTCCGACTGGAATGAATTTTGGGGTGAAGTTTTCTACAACTATGATACATAATTTCCAATTAACAGTTTTTTCCCACTTCCACTCGTTTCCTAGTTAAGACTCGCGAATTCAAAAAAACTATGAGAAATTAGTATGAAGAAAGCAGATTAAGTTTAGCCTAAGTTATTATAAGAATCTACAATCATTTCAGAAAAATAAAGTATTCTTCATCATTTCTCCTAAAACGTATTGTTCTCAAGAAATGCTTCTTTGAATGATATAGTCAGATGAAAAATCCAGAAATTTCACTACATTTATAAATCCGCCCCTGAATAAGGAAGCCTCAATCAAAACCAGAGATATGATACCTACATATCTCTGATGAAAACTTAAAGCCACAATGCCATCGTTCAAAGATTATTATTTGGATTGAAAATTTCATAAAACATTTATTAGGTGTCAAAGGATTGAGTTCTATTAATAAACATGTATGTAATAACTTGCGTTTGTTCGCAAGTTCTTGATTCTCTTTTGGACAAAATAAAATTCAAAGCCTAAAGACTTACTGTTTTGAACAATCCTTTGAAAGCAATCAAATATGCAGAATTGATATCAGCTCTTAGTAATCCCTGATTCCATTTAAAATACCTACATTCGTCTCTCATATTTTAGTATGTGTATAAATTATTATTTCCTAAGATTCAGATAGCTTACCTTTGAAATTTAATGATTTATTTTTATAATATTCGTCCGGACGCCTAATGGCCTATTAGGCCATTGTTAGTTAAACCGCCGCATTCACAAAGCATTCACCGCCGTATTCACAAAGCATTGTTAAGTGTTTGAATCTCGGTTAAGTCTTAACTGAGGTCCTCAGTTAAGGATAAATAAGAATCGCAACCTCAGTTTAAGTGAAAATTAACGTGAAACAGGCCTGTTTAAGCACCGTTACATACGTTAACTGAGGTTGCGATTCTTATTTATCCTTAACTGAGAACCTCAGTTAGGACTTAACGGAGATTGAATGCTTTGTGAATACGGCGGTCAATCTCCGTTAAGTCCTAACTGAGGTTCTCAGTTAAGGATAAACTGGGGATAATAAGGGACAATAAAGGGTAAAGGTGGTAAAACAGGCCTGTTTCACCACCGTTAAATACGTTAACTGAGGTTACGATTTATATTTATCTTTAACTGAGGACCTCAGTTAGGACTTAACGGAGATTCAAACACTTAACAATGCTTTGTGAATACGGCGGATAATCTATTAATCTTTAAAACTTTAAATAAGTCAAAAACAATTCAATGAACATGGAAAAAACGCTCGGAGCACTCGAAATCGATCTCATCTGTCATGCATCTGTCCAATTGAACCGAAAATATCTGTCAATGCCATCGTTCAAAGATTATTATTTGGATTGAAAATTTCATAAAACATTTATTAGGTGTCAAAGGATTGAGTTCTATTAATAAACATGTATGTAATAACTTGCGTTTGTTCGCAAGTTCTTGATTCTCTTTTGGACAAAATAAAATTCAAAGCCTAAAGACTTACTGTTTTGAACAATCCTTTGAAAGCAATCAAATATGCAGAATTGATATCAGCTCTTAGTAATCCCTGATTCCATTTAAAATACCTACATTCGTCTCTCATATTTTAGTATGTGTATAAATTATTATTTCCTAAGATTCAGATAGCTTACCTTTGAAATTTAATGATTTATTTTTATAATATTCGTCCGGACGCCTAATGGCCTATTAGGCCATTGTTAGTTAAACCGCCGCATTCACAAAGCATTCACCGCCGTATTCTCAAAGCATTGTTAAGTGTTTGAATCTCGGTTAAGTCTTAACTGAGGTCCTCAGTTAAGGATAAATAAGAATCGCAACCTCAGTTTAAGTGAAAATTAACGTGAAACAGGCCTGTTTAAGCACCGTTACATACGTTAACTGAGGTTGCGATTCTTATTTATCCTTAACTGAGAACCTCAGTTAGGACTTAACGGAGATTGAATGCTTTGTGAATACGGCGGTCAATCTCCGTTAAGTCCTAACTGAGGTTCTCAGTTAAGGATAAACTGGGGATAATAAGGGACAATAAAGGGTAAAGGTGGTAAAACAGGCCTGTTTCACCACCGTTAAATACGTTAACTGAGGTTACGATTTATATTTATCTTGAACTGAGAACCTCAGTTAGGACTTAACGGAGATTCAAACACTTAACAATGCTTTGTGAATACGGCGGATAATCTATTAATCTTTAAAACTTTAAATAAGTCAAAAACAATTCAATGAACATGGAAAAAACGCTCGGAGCACTCGAAATCGATCTCATCTGTCATGCATCTGTCCAATTGAACCGAAAATATCTGTCAAATATGACTCCGAGAGATCCGAGCATGTCAATGGAAATCGCCATTAGCATTGCAAAACACAAT
This sequence comes from Halyzia sedecimguttata, assembly GCA_937662695.2. NCBI lineage: Eukaryota > Metazoa > Arthropoda > Insecta > Coleoptera > Coccinellidae > Halyzia > Halyzia sedecimguttata. The sequence continues at coordinate 70,377,832 of OW569417.2, forward strand.
ATGTATTCCGAAATGTGAGCGAAGTGAGAAAAATCTCAGTTTTTGACTGAGAAACTGAGATTTTTCTCACTTCAACATTATATGTGTATTCCGAAATGTGAGCGAAGTGAGAAAAATCTCAGTTGTTGACTGAGAAACTGAGATTTTTCTCACCTCGCTCACATTTCGGAATACACATATAATGTTTTGCCCTACATCAGCTGATTTCTATCATTGCATCTCACTCTTATGTTGGAGTCAATGCTCTTCTTCTACTTATTATTAGATCATTGCTATGAAGTTCGAAGTTCGATCATCGATTATTAGTATTCGGTGCTGTGATTTATATTGAGGTTGGAATTGGAATTAATTTTCAAGTATCATTGAAGATTTTTTCTCCATAGAAGATCATGAAATTGTGTATATTATTATAGTGGAAACAATAATTGGATAATGAAGTATCGAATGGATAGCATAGGTATCAAGCTAAAGTTCACTGTTTTAATATTCAAGAATTGAAGAAATTTTTTGCTGGAAATGTTGCATGAAGGGCCAAATCATATTAATTGAGTGAGTAAATAAGTTTTCTCAAACAAATTCAGTGAATTTCAAGCATCAGATGATACAGATTTGGTCAATATACAATATGAGTTACATTAAAAGTAATCTGCGCTCTACGTACAGAGAAAATTCAGGGGAGTATCAGCCCATTGTAAAGTCTTTAAACGCCTATAACTTTTTACCTGAGCCGAATCTGGAAAAATGGTAAATGAAAAAAGTGTTTTATTTGATGAGAGGATTATCTAGTTAAAATTAATGCACAACTTAAAGACTCAGTCTCAGATGATGCAAACATCGTTCACAACACGTCTCAGACAAAAAAATGTAGTGGACAGGGCTCCTACTTTTTTATCATTACTCACAATTAAATATTTACATTGATTTTACCTGTTGAGTGGCAGCAATAGCTTGTGATGCTGCTGCAGCTATGGCAGGTCCAGCCCCAATATGCCCTAAGTTATATGCAACATTATTGGAAGCAACTGGAACAGCTTGAGATACAGTAGAATGTCTTGTTTCAATAATAGATGAGGGAGCAATGGAATGCCTCTTCTCAACATAAGATGGAAGAGAGTTGCTGCTATCTCTTCTCTTTTCTCCTCTAGGGCGATATCTAAAACTGAAGATTATTTTCAAACCACTTCAAGCATGAGAATCAAGGAACGAAAACAATGATGATATTGTTTCCAGACCAGAGTTATAAAACTGTCTTGGAGTACCTCTCATATCTATTTTCTTTCTGTTGCGCTGATATATTGGAAGACGGTACTGGAACATCTAACTCCAAAGAACGTTTTTCTAAAACCTCTGTGATACCTTTATTATCTGCTTCCAATTCGCATTTGAACTTATGTAGTTCAGTATCCAGTCTTCTCAAGTATTTATCTACTAATTCGTACATTTGGCTTGCTAAGTGCACCTAAAATTGTTCATCAGTTGTTATGAGGTAAACAAACCTCGATGCTATCAAAATAATACCTTTTCATCAGCATCTTCCAATGTTTTGTAATATTCTTTCCTTATTGACTTGAACTCTTGTTCAAGATTCGGCGGAATATCACTGTTTTGATAACGTCTACATTCATTAAAAAAAACTCTCACCCGGTTTTCCATATCATCCATGTTATCTGTAAATCGGATCATTCCATTAGAGTTAGTCGGCACAGTTGCATCAAGCCTGTAGAGGTCATAAGGTCAGAAAACTATCAGAATTAATCAGTCCTTCTTCCTCTGGGAGTGCCAGGCAATTGCAGCATGTATGTAATTTGAAATTTGCAATTTTCCTAGTTAGAGGCTCTAAGAAATTTCTTCTTTAACAGAATCCTTAAATCTAGCATATGTATTCTATGAATTATTTTGTGCCTTGATAGAATGTTTATTTATACAGCATTTCACATTCAATATTAATTATCTCATAATGTTCCTTGTCCATCTTGCACCATATACCTAGTATAATAACACAACTGTCATAGAACAATCGAAGTTGGCATACCCCAAGGCAGCGTTCTAGGGCCAATTCTTTCCGCAATCTTTGTTGGTGACTTCGAATGGTATTATTACAAAATATGCCGACGACACAAATATACTGGTTTAAGATAGTGATCTGCGGAAGGCTATAGATGGAGCAAGCTAGTATGCGAACAAACAAAAGAGTGGTTAACCAAAAATTTTAAATTAACAAAAAACAAAAGTGGTGCTGTTCAAATCAAAACAAACAAGAATAATAATAATATTTCTTTCCGTAATAAAAAATGTAGAATTGTGTATCATTGCCTAGGGGTAATGATTCTACATTAACACTTTGTAATAAATACAACACTGTATGCTACTATGTACAGGTTTATTTACACAACTTCTACAACCGTCAACTTCGCCGTCACATTAAACACCGTCGATTACTGAGCTTCCTAACAGTCTCGATACTCTATAATCGTACGTTTTAAGTCTCTACCGTCTACTGAGCTTTTATAACACTCGCACCTCTAATCAGTATTTCGTCTAAGTAGGAACCAACTTCCTTCACCACGTCTTTCGTCTTTCGGCCGCACCGTTCGAACCTTTCTTACCGAATGTCCACCCCGGTGTTCCCGTTCTTCTCGATAAACCCTTAGTAACTCCCTTCTCTGACCTAAGGGTTGTACCACAACGGTAGTACTCAACGCTGATTCGCAGATCCTCCACCTTGCGCCTCCTCGCTCAAACCAACGGGTTTGCGTGGGAACAATATCAGGAGCATCGCTGATTTCTCAGAACCGCACACCCAAGAAGGCCCTTCTGAGATTTAGGTGACAGCTAACATCGAACACTTCCTCTTCAGAGAAAAGTAGTCTAGCCGACGAAGTGCCTTCGAGGCGCCTCTAGACTCAATATGTGATATCACTGGAATGTTGGGATCTCTTCAGACTGGGATATAATCCAGAAATACGTCTCAAATATCCGTTCGAACGACGTACAACTTCATGTGCATCAGTAAAAATAATCTTACGTCTATTATTTACAAGGGTGAAAATATAAGAATTCCTACATCTCGGCCCTCCTGACAAAGAATTCGCCTCGAATTCGGAATCGCTATCGATTTCCACCCCAAAGCCCCATGCTTTCAGTGCCAGTGGATGTTCTCCATGGTTCATCATGAGAACCCACCTTGACGACGTCGAACCGTCCCTTCCCTTTCACCTTTCTAACTTCATCAGGCCTCCTATCTCCCCTCAAACCAGGACCAACTGAGGTCGTTTGATCGCCACCAAATCTCCCTCCTTATATCGACTCGGTTTCTTTCTTTTCAGATTATACCTGCCTTCATTTTTCACCTGATCCTCAATTAACCGCTGTTTACCTTTTCTCCCCTTTTTCGTTCTCTCCTCCGATACCTCTTTACGTTTCGGAACATCGACTACCTCATCCACTCTTAACTCGTTACGTCTTTGTGACATTTGTTTACACACGGGATCATCATTCTCTAAAATGATTCTCGTCTTGATCACGGCATATTTCGTCTTCCGCTGTTTCTTCCTATTAAACGCAACTTCCGTTCCGAATCTCGCGTCCGAACTATGGTCCACTTTGACCATTTCCTTTTTATCATCTACTGTGATATTCATCAACCAATTCGTCTTTTCGTCATTCTTTTTCTTCGGTAACACAACAATTGTGTCGTCTCCAATTTGTACCGAAGCGTGTTTCAAAAAGTTCCTTCCTAAAATAGCTCGGAACCTGGAAGCCGCTTTTTCTACAACATGAAATTATAAATTATACTTCTGTCCATCTATTTTCACATCCATTTGAAGTGAACCTACAGTTTTCACACCATAACGTCCTAAGCCCCTGATACTTATAGTGTCCTTGGATAACGGGTATCTACTCAGGTAGGTGTTGTAAACATCCTCCCTGATAATGCTAATGTCACTACCTGTATCAAAAAGTGCATACAATTTAAATGAGTCGACAATTAACTCGATGGCGTTACCCGGAACACTTTCTATCACGGCTACATTTTTGAATTCCTGTTCACCTGCTTCCGCGCTAGTACATTTCGCCGCAATATGTCCGAATTCACGACACCTAAAACATTTAGTGCCCTGCACCTTTCGAGGACATTCTCTCGATAAGTGCCCCTTGTTTCCACAATTGAAACATGACTCATCTTTGGGGTTGCGGCTGTGTCTTTCGGAGTACTTCGTCGGTCTTTCGTTGCGCTCATATTGCGGTCCATTCCGTTCCCCAATTTTTTCGCGATTACTCCAGTTGGAACTCACTTCCATCTTTCGGTGACCGACCTCATCTTTACCGCAAACCTCCCATTATAGTTTGGCCTTCTGCTTCAGCTCACTGAAGCTATTGGCACCATACAGGATGATCTTGTCGGCGGAGATATCCGAAATACCATCAACGATATATTGGATGATCGCCTCATCCTCGATCCTCGCTCGACTACCAATCTCTCTCATCGTGAGAATGTATTCCTGTACATTCTCATGAGGTTTCTTTCTCCTGCTCATGAGGAGCTTATGAATTTGAGCCGTACTTACTCGTACTTCAAATTCATCCATCAGCATCTTTTTCAAAGAATTCCACGTCTTAATGCCTGAGAGTGATTGCACAAATAACTTTGCCAATCATGACAGCGATCTCTTTGCGAAAAGGAGCTTCTGCAAGTCGGACCATCCCGTAATAGCGGCAATTTCCTCGAAATCTTCCACCCATCTATTAACCGGATAGTCATCACTTCCAGTGAATCGTCTTATGGAATCTTCCACGTCCCTGAAAGTTAGCGAAAAAGTGCTTCGATTCACTTTCTCGTACCCGTTTCGCGAATCCGAATCTAAAGATCTTCTAGAACCTACGTCATCGCTTTCTACGTCCAATTCTTCATCATCGAAATTTTCATTCGATCTCGACTCTGGTTTCAAGAGAAAATCGCATATTCTCTCTGAAACCTCGTCTTCACTTCCGCCGAATTCCAAATCCAGAATACCACAGATCGCGATTAGATCTGCCATCGACAGCGTCTCAACCATATTCGCGATCTTGCTCTTCTGTTCCGCTGAATTCTTTACCCACGGAAATCCAGAAAATTTCCTCAAAGCACGACGTCTTTTATAAGGATCTCCCTCCTCACCAAAACAAATGTAATGCAGTGCTCGTACCGCGGGCATTTTCGCATTGGTGAGGTTTTCCTGTACCTTAACGATGTCTCCTAATGCCATCATTCTGTTCAACTTAAGTATTTATCGAAATACCGCTATAAACCGTCCCGTTCAGGAAACTCAGTTATCGCTCACAGAAATATTTAAAATCAGTACACACAAAAAATCACAAAAATAATCTAAACCCAAAATATCTAACAAACTGTCTAAATCTAATCACAATATTAAATGCACGTCTAAACTGAATTTCAAATTGATGAACAATAATCACATGTATCGCCGACCTCGAAAATAGATATCTAAGATTAATCAATATTAAATATCCCCATATAATTTAAAATCAAATAACGAATTCACATTTAATCTTCTATATACGTCTTAATACCATCTAGTATTCGTCGAATCAAATTCGAAATTATAATTCCTGAATATTCACGTTGAAAAATACCAAAATTAAATTTAATTCTCTATACGTCTTAATACCATCTACTTTTCTCGAATCAAATTCGTAATTACAATGAAAAAAAAACGTCAAATCTGATGTTCTATCTTCCAAGATATTCACGTCGAAAAATAAATCAGAAATTAAAAACAACTCAACCAAGTAACTTCAATGTCTTAAATATTCACATAAGGCTACAATAAATTTCAGTCAATTGGAAATAAGGATCAATCCTACCTCTGCAGTATCTCCAACTATAATCCTCTCAATATAACACTTTACGATTCACTGAATGCCCGTATTTCACAACACTTTTCACTATTTATTCTTATTTGATCCGGAACTTGACTTCCTCTCGTGCTGTCTCCAATTCCTTTCAGAAAATTCGTCTCTCGTCTCGTCAAAATATGTACTTAATTCAGATCCAAACTTCACTAATTCATCCAATTAATCTCCGAATGTAGGATTTTTATATAAATCGCCTACTAATTCATCCCGGACGAGCCCCCAAATGTAGGATTTTGTATCATTGCCTAGGGGTAATGATTCTACATTAACACTTTGTAATAAATACAACACTGTATGCTACTATGTACAGGTTTATTTACACAACTTCTACAACCGTCAACTTCGCCGTCACATTAAACACCGTCGATTACTGAGCTTCCTAACAGTCTCGATACTCTATAATCGTACGTTTTAAGTCTCTACCGTCTACTGAGCTTTTATAACACTCGCACCTCTAATCAGTATTTCGTCTAAGTAGGAACCAACTTCCTTCACCACGTCTTTCGTCTTTCGGCCGCACCGTTCGAACCTTTCTTACCGAATGTCCACCCCGGTCTTCCCGTTCTTCTCGATAAACCCTTAGTACCTCCCTTCTCTGACCTAAGGGATGTACCACAACGGTAGTACTCAACGCTGATTCGCAGATCCTCCACCTTGCGCCTCCTCGCTCAAACCAACGGGTTTGCGTGGGAACAATATCAGGAGCATCGCTGATTTCCCAGAACCGCACACCCAAGAAGGCCCTTCTGAGATTCAGGTGACAGCTAACATCGAACACTTCCTCTTCAGAGAAAAGTAGTCTAGCCGACGAAGTGCCTTCGAGGCGCCTCTAGACTCAATATGTGATATCATTGGAATGTTGGGATCTCTTCAGACTGGGATATAATCCAGAAATGCGTCTCAAATATCCGTTCGAACGTCGTACAACTCCATGTGCACCAGTAAAACTAATCTTAATTGATAATTAATCCTTCTAAATAATAGATTATTTACAAGGGTGAAAATATAAGAATTCCTACAAAAATATAATACACTCTGTTCCCTTCATATTCATTTGAAATTTTTGAGTAAATTTAACGAAATCCGGAAAAAAACAAATGCATTATCATTCTCGAAGGTGAATTCTCGGAGGCATAAACCTTGTGTGAGAGAGTGTATAAAGACTTGACTTATGAGTGAACAGTATTGAAAAAATAATGCTGGATGAAGAACTGCTGGGAATCCATTTTTTGCGCACATGTTCTGGGAACAGCGTGCTATCATTTTGCACAAATATCTGTAATCTTCGAATTGTTTGCCAAAAATGGTCTCAATCGATTAGGTCCGACTCTCTGACGAAGAATTCTAGGTAAAATTTGATTCTGTCCGGTCGTTGCCACGATAACTTGAGAACAGAAAGAAAAAAGCACTGACTTGAAGTCAGTACTCTTTGGCGCACGTGTTCACGGTGGCTAATTTGAATTGAATGATGAGTACTTCAAGCTCAGTGGATAGAGCGAACCGAAGATCTACACAAAGTATAGTGGACACCATTCACTGTCGGTTCAAAAATTAACAGTGCTGTATCTAAGCTGCCATCAGGATAGAGTAACAAAGTTGGAAAAGAACACAAGTGACTCTCCTTAGTCGCACAAGCTCCTAGAAGATTTAGGAGGGTCAGTATAATCCGGATCATGTTTATAGCACGCGCGCCAAAGCAGATTGACTTTTTACACTTTTTCTTTCATTGTTAATTCAATCTGCTTCTGCGCGCGTGCTATAAACATGATTAGGATTATACTGACCCTTCCAAATCTTCTAGGAGCTTGTGCGACTAAGGAGAGTCACTTGTGTTCTTTTCCAACTTTGTTACTCTATCCTGATGGCAGCTTAGATACAGCACAGTTAATTTTTGAACCGACAGTGAATGGTGTCCACTATACTTTGGGTAGATCTTCGGCTCGCTCTATCCAATGAGCTTGAAGTACTCATCATTCAATTCAAATTAGCCACCGTGAACACGCGCGCCAAAGAGTACTGACTTCACGTCAGTTTTTTCTTTTTTTTTTTTTTTCAAGTTCCCTTAGCAAATATAGCTATCAATACCGTAAGCTTTACCGTAGATCGAAAAAAATTGCGGTTGTGGGACATCCGTTAGGAATGCAATTGCATCTTCTCCAAATCCGAACGTACTTTAATATAGATCTACCGAATATAGTTATTTATAAATTCGCCTCATGGCCACCATACAGACATTTCAACTCGAAAACAGCGCTATTTCCCCCAAACTGCCTTGTGTCCGTGCACTGAATTGACATGAATATTCTTTTAAAACCTCACAATATCAGCTCATTACTCCCAACATAACCCAAACAACCCGAAAGCAGTCACTTCTGGTCTGCGCAAGCGCAATATACTCGTGGCTGCAAGTCCTCCCAAAATTACACACCTCACAAAAAACTCCGATTCTCCAACACTAGTGGTTCAGGAGATATCGCATCTTGAATCCACGCATGCGCAGACCCTCACCAGGGTATTCTATAGAGGAATAGCATCCGCCACACCAAAATCCCAATCCTCTCTTACGAAAGCACCAGCAGTTAAATCACTGATGATCCGCTCATGCGCATAACGGAAAATGCCCGTGAGGGGTAACATCGATTTCAAAATTAGCCCCAGGGCCACGGTACGAACACTTCAATTCGGAAACAACGCTACGTCCCCCAAACTGACTTGTCCGTGCCCTGAATTGCCATGAATATTCTTTTAGAACCTCACAATATCGGCTCAGCACTCCCGACATAACCCATACAACCCAAAAACAGTCACTTCTCTTCTGCGCATGCGCAATCCACTTGCGGCTGCAAGTCCTCCCAAAATCACCCACCTTACAAAAAACTCCGATTCTCCAACACTAGTGGTTCAGGAGATATTGCATCTTCAATCCACGCATGCGCAGATTCTCACCAGTGGATTCTATGGAAGAATAGCGTCCGCCACCCCAAAATGCCAATCCTCTCTGACGAAAATACCAGCAGTTAAATCACTGATGGTCTGCTCATGCGCATAACGAAAAATGCTCGTAAGGGGTAACATCGATTTCAAAATTAGCCCCAGGGCCACGGTACGAACACTTCAATTCGGAAACAACGCTATATCCCCCAAACTGACTTGTCCGTGCACTAAATTGCCATTAATATTCTTTTAAACCTCACAATATCGGCTCATTACTCTCAACATAACCCATACAACCCAAAAACAGTCACTTTACTTCTGCGCATGCGCAATCAACTCGCGGCTCCTCTCAAAATCACACACCTCACAAAAAACTCCGTTTCTCCAACACTAGTGGTTCAGGAGATATCGCATCTTTAATCCACGCATGCGCAGACTCTTACCAGGGTATTCTATGGAGGAATAACATCCACCACCCCAAAACCCCAATCCTCTCTGACGAAAACACCAGCAGTTAAATCACTGATGGTCTGCTCATGGGCATAACGAAGAATGCCCGTAAGGGGTAACATCAATTTCAAAGTTAGCCCCAGGGCCACGGTACGGACCCTTCAACTCGGAAACAACGCTACATCCCCCAAACTGACTCGTCCTTGCACTGAATTGCCATGAATATTCTTTTGAAACCTCACAATATCAGCTCAGCACTCCCAACATAACCCATACAACCCAAAAACAGTCACTTCTCTTCTGCGCATGCGCAATCTACTTGCGGCTAAAAGTCCTCTCGAAATCACACACCTTACAAAAAACTCCGATTCTCCAACACTAGTGGCTCAGGAGATATCACATCTTTAATCCACGCATGCGCAGACCCTCAACAGGGGATTCTATGGAGTAATAGCATCCGCCACCCCAAAACCCCAATCCTCTCTGACGAAAACAGCACCAGTTAAATCACTGATGGTCTGCTCATGCGCATAACGAAAAATGCCTGTAAGTGTTCATCAATTTCAAAATTAGCCCCAGGGCCACGGTACGGACACTTTAACTCGGAAACAAAACTACATCCCCCAAACTGACTTGTCCTTGCACTGAATTGCATTGAATATTCTTTTAAAACCTTACAATATCGACTCAGCACTCCCAACATAACCCATCCAACCCAAAAACAGTCACTTCTCTTCTGCGCATGCGCAATCTACTCGCGGCTGAAAGTCCTCTCAAAATAACACTCCTTACAAAAAACTTCGATTTTCCAACACTAGTGGTTCGGGAGATATCGCATCTTTAATCTACGCATGCGCAGACCCTCATCAGGGATCTGGATTCTATAGAGGAATAGCATCCGCTACCCCAAAACCCCAATCCTCTCTGACGAAAACTACAGCAGTTAAATGACTTCTCATCTGCGCATGCGCACAACGAAAAATGCCCGGAAAGGGCAGCATGAACATCAAAAAAATAGGTTTCGGCATTTTGAGCAAAGTATTCCGCGAAATAGTAGTAATTTTTTGATTTCTTTCACGTCACGTGATCTTCACGAAATTTTGCAAAAGTGTTTGCATTGGTCTTTTGCATCTAACTACTGAGTTTCAATTCAATCAGATACGTATTTTTCGAGTTATCGTGAAAACAAAATTTTAAAATTTTTGAAATTTTTTTTTGCCACTTTAGGGCCGTCCGATCAAAACAAGACTTCGCAGGCATATGAAGGTCATGATTCTACAATTTGATGCCAAATTTCAGAAAGATCGAGCGATTGGTTCCGTAAATATTCATAAAAAACGTTTTGACTAAAAACGGCCTTAACTCCGAAACCACTCGGTGGATTTCGCCCGTTAACGAACTTGTCCGAGATATTTAAGCTACAAATCTAACCTGCAAATTTCAACGCTCTAAGTCGTTCCGTTCGAGAGTTATCGTGCTAACGGCCGGACCGGCCGGCCGGCCGGACCGGACGGACATAATTGAATTTGACCTCGAATTCTTCATCAGGGAGTCGAACATAATCGTTTGAGACCATTTTCGAAAAAAAAAATCGAAAAATACAGACATTGTGACGAAATGATAGCACGCTGTTCCTTGCGGAACACGCGCGCAAAAACGGAAGTTTTCAGGGTACGTGGTGCGTCCAGATACGACGGACAAGTTCGTTAATGGGCATAATCGGCCCAACGGTTTCCGAGTGCAAATTTTGCTTTCAACGAATACGGATCCGATCAAATTGAAACGTGGTTACCTACTAGTTATAGAAAACCGACATATAGACATATCGTCACCTCAGAATTACACAACATCACAAAGTTGTATGTTCTGCAAATATTTGTTTGTCAGGTTTTCAAAACTGTATCTCAACCATTCCACTGTAGGCAACCATAATTGCATTGTTGAATGAAGGTTAGATAACTTTTTTTGCGCGTATGTTCTGGGGAACATCGCGTTATAGTTTTGCCCAAATGTGAAATTTAATTCTGTGGTGCCGTACGGCCATCCGGCCGTTGCCACGATAACGTGAGAACGGAGAGAGCTAGCGACTTGAAATTTTCAGAGTAGGTGGCGCATCCAAATACGACGGACAAGTTCGTTAATGTGTATAATCGGCCCAATGGTTTCCGAGTAATAATTTTGTTTTCAACCAAAATGAATCAGATCGAATTTAAACTTGGTGAATAGTTGTAGAATATAGACCTAAGCACGTTTGTGAAATTTTGTGAGAATCGTAACGCTAGAAAATTATTAAAAAATTATTGAAAAATATTTTTGTTGTCACGATAACCTGAGAACGGAAAGAGATAGCGGCTTGAAAATTTGTGGTTTGGTTGTGCATCAGAATGCGACATTTGAGTTCGTTTATGAGCATAATCGTCCAAAAGGTTTTAGAGTTATAGCCATCTGAAATTTTCTGAAATTTGGTTGTTTTTTGTTCCTCATTAACTCGAAGAATACAAAACCGATTGAATTCAAGCATGGTTATTAGTTGAAGAATGCCAACGTGAAAATTCTTGCAGAATTTCGTGAGGATGGTATAACTAGAAAATTAAAAAAAAAAATTATTAAAAATGATTGAAAAAAATTCCATATGTCATAAACTATTCGTCCGGCATGGCTGAAATTTTGGAAGAGCCTTCAGAACCTAAGTCTACTGCAGAATTCCAAGTTTGAACACGATCGGATCTATATTGTTGGAGAACCGCGCAGCCTTTTGTGAGTTCGGTAGCGGATGCGAATCGTCGTATGATATGTTGTCTATGGTCGTATTTTTGCGAGAACCTTCAAAAATAAAAATATGAATGTCATGATGACATATCTTTTACGCGTATGTTATGTGTGTTATTTCATCACAAATCTATGGGAGGTGATAGCCCTACATCGCATGCGCCCCGTTTTAACCTCAACATCGAATCTGAATCTGATCAAAACACAAATACAAAACGTAAACAAAATATTCTCAATCCACGAAGTACGAACTAGTATTCCTTCCGTTGAAAATAATCGAGATGTGAAAGAAATTCCAAATTATGGAGAACTGTGGAAAATTTGTTCAGAAAGAAGATATCTGGTATATATCCTTCAGGATTTCTGGCTAAAAATCAGCAGTAAGTAAGAGAAGTGAATTGAATGAATTACTTTACTGAGAGAAATCCAAGTCTTAATATTTCCTTTCAGGTTGGAATGAATTAAGGTCCAGTTGACGTAGAGCAAAAAAGTAATGCTTTTCGACAAATAGAATGCATGAGTTACTCTTGGAGTTACTGCAGATAGAATTCTTAAAAACAAGGTATATGGAACTTAGTCGATTGAATATTTGTGAAGATTAAGTATATCTCATGAGAAAATTTAATATTGATAAGAGGCAACCAAGATGACATGAACACTAAATTTTTTAAAGTTCAAGAGTGGAATAGCCAAGAAGAAAATCTAGTGTTTCTATTCAAACAAATTGGCGGTGGTTCTCATATCGTTGAAATGACAAAGGGACGTATCTGCAATAAGCAAGTTTCAAGATATTCTCGTTTTGAAATTCGAGAGTGAACGATAAATCAGGGAGTGAACGAAATAAACCATAAATGCTCGATTCAAGGTGCATTTAAATATGTTCCGCAATCTACTAAGGAAGTGGTTGTTATGCGTAGGCTATGACTATAAAAAATAAAGCCAACTCAAAATTTTACATTTTACACTTAATTCTGTTTTGTCATTTTGCCGAAGCTATATATATTATGGGATAAGTATTCTATTCATCATGTACTTAGGTGAAAACCACCCAGTGCCTTGCCTAAGCAAGGATACATTAATAAAATATACACAGAACAAAACTGACTCTCCTAGGAGCTTCTGTGGGATTTCCTTAGGGAAGACCTAGAATGGTTAGTATAATCATAAACATGTCATTAGCAAGCAAAACTGCATGAACTACATTTCAAATGACTTCTGCACCTACCCTATTATTCAGATTTGGCCCTTAGCTACTTTTACCTGTTTACACATAACATTTGCATAATACTATTGCACAAAAAAAAAACAGTTGAATTACGCTTAGACCAGTGAATTTTGAACACTTTTCTGTTTTCCTGATATCATGGGTCTCTTACGATCCATCATCAGGGTGTTTGGATGCCAGCGTGTACCTATATAATAGGCATTTTTAACGAAACATTTTAATTTTTCTAATTGCAGAATATTTTAAAATATAGGAGTAGAAGGTGATGCAATATAACATGTGTGTAGGTATGTGCGATTGGCTCAGTGGTAGAGTAATTGACTTGGGAGCGGAAGCCCCAAGTTCAATTCAGAGGCTAGGAAAGAAATTTTCTAGTCACGGTAATCGCTGTCATATACCATCTTAATTAATAGACGTAATTCGTAGAACTGAAAACTCTTTATTCATACCATAAGCATGCACATGTAGGTACAAAGGATAAGGTTTCAGTGGCGTTACATGAAAATGGAATATGATTATACATTACATCTCCCTTCCCCTTTGAACAAAGCTAAAATAACTATAAGATGAACCACAGAGCTAGATTACATATACATCAGCCTATCTGGCTTTTTAATGGTTCTTCCAGATGATGAAGTGCTTGGAAGGTTACATTCTTCCATACTCGTCTCCAATGAAACCGCTTCATGCGAATCATTTGAATTCATAGATTCATCTTTAGAAGAAGACATAACTTCAGTCTTTGATTCAATAAGTGTATGATCTTCACCCTCGTTCGGCAGAATTTCGACAAATCTTCGATTTCTAGATAAATGGGAACCATCTTCAGTTTTAACTGTATATGAGCGATTTCTTGGTTTCTCAAGGATTCTGCCAAACGACCATGAAGATCCTAAATTCTTCTGATATCTTACTCTACTGTCTACAGGAATCGATTTCAGTTTATGACAATTTCTATCGTAATATTGTTTTTGTTTTTTTCTAGATTCATTCAAATTTTTATTATATTGTTCATAATTAATTATAAAATGTTTTAATTGCCTCTCAGAATGAGGTAGAATATCTCTCAAATTTCTTGACATCATCAACTGGGATGGAGAATAACCACATTCCTTAGGAGTATTTCTATACATCAAAAGAATTAGTTCAATTTCTTTCTTTTCATCGATAGCCTTGAACAACAATTTCTTAATGGTTTGTTTAGTTCTTTCTACCATCCCATTTGATTGAGGGTAACGTGGGCTTGACATTTTATGGATGAAGTTCCACTGTTCTGTAAATTCTCTAAATCTTCCTGAACTGAACTGTGGACCTCCATCAGATATTAAAATTGCCGGTATTCCAAACCTTGCGAAAAGACCCTTGAGATACATTATAATTGTTTCTGAAAAAGCATTAGTTTCTAATGGAATCAACTCCACCCACTTCGTGTAATAATCCACAACAAGCAAATACATAAGGTTCCCCAAATATAAAATATCACATCCTATTTTATACCAAGGAATGTCGGGAATTTCATGCAATATTAATTCTTCCTTCTTATTTGAAACTCTATACTTCAGACAAATTCTACAAGAAAGTACTCTCTTTTCAATTTGTTTACACATGTTCGGCCAAAAAAATTATTGTTTTGCTCTATTTTTGCATTTAATTACTCCAAAATGTCCATAATGTATTCTTTATATGACATCAGATCTCATTTTTGAAGGAATACATATTTGATTACCCTTAAACAATAAACCATTATCCTCAACAATTTCATGTCTGTACTTAAAGTAAGGCCTAACAATTTCTGGTACTTTTTTGATACTTTTTGGCCAACCATGTAAAACAAATCTTTTTAACAGTTTGAGTTCACTATCTTCTGCGGTTAGTCTTAGCATTTCTAAGTATTTTTTGTTTGTTATTTCACAGTTATTTTGTATTACACATACTTCCAATTCATTCTGAAATTTATAGTCACTATCATTATCATGATTCACCGCACGAGACAATGCATCCGATACAAATAAATCCTTTCCAGGTTTAAAAACTAATTTGAAATCGAATTTCTGTAGTTGTAAGACCATTCGCTGCAACCTGGCTGGGCATGATACTAGTGGTTTTTTGAAAATACCTAATAAAGGCTTATGATCTGTTTCTACAACAAACTGTGTACCATAAACGTACTCGTAGAATTTTTCACAACCGAATAAAATTGCCGCCAATTCTTTCTCAATCTGGGCCCACCTTTGTTGCGTATCTGTCAATGCTTGCGATGCGTAAGCCACAGGTAACTTATTTTGCAGCAAGCAAGCTCCCAAACCGTCTTTACTTGCGTCAACTGATACAACTACAGGTTTATTCACGTCATAGTACTGTAATACAGGATGTTCACTCAATTTTCTCTTCAATTCTTCAAAAATTTTGTCATGTTTTTCTGTCCAGTGAAAAATAACATCATTTTTAATCAATTCTCTCAATGTGGAATTTAAATTTGATAAATTGGGAATGAATCGACCAACATAAGTTACTATACCTAAAAATCTTTGAACATCCTTTTTATTTTTTGGCTGAGGAAAATTTTTTATAGCAGCAACTTTCCGAGAGGTAGGAAAATAACCATTTTTCGTGAATGTATAACCTAAAAATGTTATCTCTGATAGTCCAAACTGACATTTTTCTTTATTAAAAGTAACATTATATTTCCGAGCTCTCTCAAAAACCTGCACCAACCTTCTGTCATGTTCTTCCTTTGTTCTGCCATAAACGATCAGATCATCAATATATAATTCAGTACCTTCTAAATCAAAAATTTGTTTGAAGCGCTTTTGAAATATTTCTGGGGCCGACTTAATTCCATATGGCATTCTCAAAAAACAGTATCTCCCATAGGGAGTGGAAAAAGTACACAACTTAAAGCTTTCATCATCGAGACGAATTTGCCAAAATCCACTATTCGCATCTAATTTACTAAAAAATTGTGATCCTGATAATTTTGATGTTATTTGTTCAATTGTCGGCATCTGGAAAATTTCTCGCTTAATAGCTGAATTTAGATCTCGAGGATCCAAGCAAATTCTTAAACTACCATCATTTTTTTTCACTATAACCACTGAATTAACCCAATCTGTAGGTTCTTCGATTTTCCTAATTATTTTTTGCTGTTCTAGTTTAGTCAAATTATCTTTGAATTTTTCTACTAATGGGATCGGAATTCTACGGGGGGGATGAACAACCGGTGTAAAGTTATTTTCTAATTCAATATGGTATTCACCTGATATACAACCTAATCCTGAGAAAATATCTTTGTTCATTTTAATTATTTCATGGTATCTATTATTTTCGTCCGTTTTAATAGAATCAATTCTTTTAATTAAATTCAATTTTTTTTTTTTTTTTTTTTCGTAGAACTGAAAACTCTTTATTCATACCATAAGCATGCACATGTAGGTACAAAGGATAAGGTTTCAGTGGCGTTACATGAAAATGGAATATGATTATACATTACAATCGCCACCATTCGCTGTTGGGTCAAAAATTAACAGGGCTGTGCCTAAGGTGGCGTAAGGACACAGTAACAAAGCCTACACAGAACACAACTGGTTCTCCTAACTCAGGGCAAGCTCTTAGAGCTTATGAGGGGTCTCCTTGTGGAACACCCAGGAGGATCAGTATAATAATAATAATAATAATAATAATATATTATGTATATTGTTTTCCCGTGGAACTTCAGGTATATGTTTCTTAAATGCTTGTTGCTTAGCATGCTTAACAATGAATACCTCTGAAGAACAGATTTTACTAATATTATAATAGAATGGCTTGATAATTCAACGCTAACTTTGAAAATGATGTATCCTAGTGTTGCGGAGGAAAATCCAAGTATATTTTACAACGAGAAGTAGTATATAAGGAAATGGAGAAAGTCAGTTATCATATTTTAATAATAATCTATATACTCGTATTTATCCTCCCTGCAGTGTTTCACGAATCCTCCATGATTATGTGGGCAGCAGTGGTCCAAACTCGAAAAAATGTATTGCATGCTGCTTGATGTAGTATTGAATTTTCAAAATGAATGTTATTCTTGATCTCTCTTGAAGTAAATAATCGAATATGTTAATAGAGTTTTATTCGAAATTATTTCCTTTGTTTGTATTACGGCTTCAGTGAGGTATACAATTTTTTTGTTCACTGAGGGCTGATATATTTTACGACCTGTAAACTGTCAAGTAGCCTTACCGAAAGGAAAGTAATCTGTAAATGTTCACTTTAAAGGGGATCAGTAAATTCAACGAGCACATAGTTGACGAATACTTTACGGAGAGGTTGAATAAATCGGCCCTTAGTAGATAGTATAAAACAATATATAGATTGGTATCTAAATAAATGAATCTTATTTTCACAATAACTCTTTTCCCCTAACCCATGAAAACAAATTTTCACAGAAAATTTACATGAATCATTAGCTTCAAACGTTCATTATCTTGAAATACAAATGAATAAGTGGAAATTTAATTTTAATATTTCAATATTGAATGGAATATTTAGAGTTTATCTATAATTTCAGATATCTCATCTCATCAACGAGTGACAAAAGTATTGAAATTGATTATGCATTAAACGATGTGTTCAAATGTCAAATTATTACCATATTCCATATCGACAGACATTCTTGTAATGATTATGAAGAATTAAAAAGGTTTGATGGCTAATATAAAAATTGGTTCAAGCACTGACGTGAAGTCAGGAGCTTTTGCGCGTATGTTCTATTGTCCATTCTTCTGTATTGGACACCCTTAATCTAATTTACCGTGGTAAATTATGTTGTCCATTCTCCTGTATTGGACACTCTTAATTCGAATTTACCATGGTAAATTCGAATTTAGTGGCCAATACAAGAGAATGGACACCATAATTTACCATGGTAAATTCTATTAAGGGTGTCCAATACAGAAGAATGGCCAATAGAACATACGCGCAAAAGCTTCTGACTTCACGTCAGTGCTTGAACCAATTTTCAGTTACATAGTGGTATGTACAACATAAACTTTTGAAACTACATAACAGTTGATCAGTCATTGCGCGCGTGTTCCGCAAGGAACATGCTATCATTTCGTCACAATGTCTGTATTTTTCGAATTTTTTTTCGAAAATGGTCTCAAACGATTAGGTTCGACTTCCGGACGGCCGTACGGCACCACAGAATTAAATTTCACATTTGGCAAAACTATAACGCGATGTTCCCCAGAACATACGCGCAAAAAAAGTTATCTAACCTTCATTCAACAATGCAATTATGGTTGCCTACAGTGGAATGGTTGAGATACAGTTTTGAAAACCTGACAAACAAATATTTGCAGAACATACAACTTTGTGATGTTGTGTAATTCTGAGGTGACGATATGTCTATATGTCGGTTTTCTATAACTAGTAACCACGTTTCAATTTGATCGGATCCGTATTCGTTGAAAGCAAAATTTGCACTCGGAAACCGTTGGGCCGATTATGCCCATTAACGAACTTGTCCGTCGTATCTGGACGCACCACGTACCCTGAAAATTTCCGTTTTTGCGCGCGTGTTCCGCAAGGAACAGCGTGCTATCATTTCGTCACAATGTCTGTATTTTTCGATTGTTTTTTTCGAAAATGGTCTCAAACGATTGTGTTCGACTCCCTGATGAAGAATTCGAGGTCAAATTCAATTCTGTCCGTCCGGTCCGGCCAGCCAGCCGGTCCGGCCGTTAGCACGATAACTCTCGAACGGAACGACTTAGAGCATTGAAATTTGCAGGGTAGTTTTGTAGCGTAAATATCTCGGACAAGTTCGTTAACGGGCGAAATCCACCGAGCGGTTTCGGAGTTAAGGCCGTTTTTAGTAAAAACGTTTTTTATGAATATTTCCGGAACCGATCACTCGATCTTTCTGAAATTTGGCATCAAATTGTAGAATCATGACCTTTATATGCCTGCGAAGTTTTGTTTTGATCGGACGGCCCTAAAGTGGCAAAAAAAAATTTCAAAAATTTTCAAATTTTGTTTTCAGGATAACTCGAAAAATACTAATCGGATTAAATTGAAACTCAGTAGTTACATGCAAAAGACCAATGCAAACACTTTTGCAAAATTTCGTGAAGATCACGTGACATGAAAAAAATAAAAAAGTTACTACTATTTGCGCATGCGCATGCGCAGATGAGAAGTCATTTAACTGCTGTAGTTTTCGTCAGAGAGGATTGGGGTTTTGGGGTGGCGGATGCTATTCCTCCATAGAATCCAGATCCCTGATGAGGGTCTGCGCATGCGTAGATTAAAGATGCGATATCTTCCGAACCACTAGTGTTGGAGAATCGGAGTTTTTTGTAAGGTGTGTTATTTTGAAAGGACTTTTAGCCGCGAGTAGATTGCGCATGCGCAGAAGAGAAGTGACTGTTTTTGGGTTGGATGGGTTATGTTGGGAGTGCTGAGTCGATATTGTGAGGTTTTGAAAGAATATTCATAGCAATTCAGTGCAAGGACAAGTCAGTTTCGGGGATGTAGCGTTGTTTCCGAGTTAAAGTGTCCGTACCGTGGCCCTGGGGCTAATTTCGAAATTGATGTTACCCCTTACGGGCATTTTTCGTTATGCGCATGAGCAGACCATCAGTGATTTAACTGCTGGTGCTTTCGTCAGAGAGGATTGGGGTTTTGGGGTGGTGGATGTTATTCCTCCATAGAATACCCTGGTAAGAGTCTGCGCATGCGTGGATCCAAGAAGCGATATCTCCTGAACCACTAGTGTTGGAGAATCGGAGTTTTTTGTGAGGTGTGTGATTTTGGGAGGACTTTTAGCCGCAAGTAGATTGCGCATGCGCAGAAGAGAAAATACTGTTTTTGGGTTGTATGGGTTATGTTGGGAGTGCTGAGCCGATATTGTGAGGTTTCAAAAGAATATTCATGGCAATTCAGTGCAAGGACAAGTCAGTTTGAGGGATGTGGCGTTGTTTCCGAGTTGAAGTGTCCGTACCGTGGCCCTGGGGCTAATTTTGAAATTGATGTTACCTCTTACGAGCATTTTTCGTTATGCGCATGAGCAGACCATAAGTGATTTAACTGCGGGTGTTTTCGTCAGAGAGGATTGGGGTTTTGGGGTGGCGGATGTTATTCCTCCATAGAATCCCCTGGTAAGGGTATGCGCATGCGTGGATTAAAGATGCGATATCTCCCGAACCACTAGTGTTGGAGAATCGGAGTTTTTTGTAAGGTGTGTGATTTTGGGAGGACTTGCAGCCGCAAGTTGATTGCGCATGCGCAGAAGAGAAAATACTGTTTTTGGGTTGTATGGGTTATGTTGTGATATTGTGAGGTTTTAAAAGAATATTCATGTCAATTCAGTGCACGGACACTAGTCAGTTTGAGGGAAATAGCATTGTTTCCGAGTTGAAGTGTGCATACCGTGGCCCTGGGGCCAATTTTGAAATTGATGTTACCCCTTACGGGCATTTTTCGTTATGCGCATGAGCAGACCATCAGTGATTTAACTGCTGAAGTTTTCGTCAGAGAGGATTGGGGATTTGGTGTGGCGGATGCTATTCCTCTATAGAATACCCTGGTGAGGGTCTGCGCATGCGTGGATTCAAGATTCGATATCTCCTGAACCACTAGTGTTGGAGAATCGGAGTTTTTTGTAAGGTGTGTGATTTTGGGAGGACTTTCAGCTGCAATTAGATTGCGCATGCGCAGTAGGGAAGTGACTGTTTTTGGGTTGTATGGGTTATGTTGGGAGTGCTGAGCCAATATTGTGAGGTTTTAAAAGAATATTCATGGCAATTCAGAGTAAGGACAAGATAGTTTGGGGGATGTAGCGTTGTTTCCGAGTTTAAGTGTCCGTACCGTGGCCCTGGGGCTAATTTTAGAAATTGATGTTACAGGTATTTTTCGTTATGCGCATGAGCAGACCTGATTTTGACAGAGCTTGTTATTTTGAATTCATACATACTGAGTTTAGTGTCAAAAATAAAAAAAAAGCACTGACGTGAAGTCAGTACTCTTTGAGGCGCGTGTTCACGGTGGCTAATTTGAATTGAATGATGAGTACTTCAAGCTCAGTGGATAGAGCGAGCCGAAGATCTACCCAAAAAGGAGTACTCATCACTCAATTCAAATTAGCCACCGTGAACACGCGCGCCAAAGAGTACTGACTTCAAGTCAGTGCTTTTTTTTTATAAGGTAATGTTTCCAGAATAACATTTTTATTCATATTTGTTTTTGAAGTGAAACTTTTAATGTACTTCCAACAAGTTTGCGTTAAACGTTTAACGCTACCATGGAGGGGTATGAAAGGACTGTTGCTTCAAACGTTCAACGCTCTTGGGGAGAGGGAATAGAAAGAGACAGACCGAGAGTGAATGTGTGGCACTCGAACGCATGCGCGTAGTTTTCTACCCCTTCTATTCATTTCCACATTACGTTGTTCTATTTTAACTAATAATATTCATTATTTCAGTTACTTGTTTTTGAAGTGAAACTTCTAATGCGACTTCCAACAAGGTTGCGTTAAACGTTTAACGCTACCATGGAGGGGGTATGAATGCACTGTTGCATTAAAGTTTCAACGCTCCTGGGGAGGGAGAGTAGAATGAGACAGAGCGAGTCTGATTGCGTGGCACTCGAACGCGAGTGAGTCGGTAGATCCCAAGCACATGCGCCGGGTATTCTTGCTATGCAGCGAAGTAAACAGTGTGAGCGTCGTGAAATTAGCTGAAACAAGTACTTAACTGCTGGTGTTTTCGCCAGAGAAGGTTGGGCTTTTGGAGTGGCGGATGCTATTCCTCCATAGAATCCCCTGGTGAGGGTCTGCGCACGCGTGGATTGAAGATGCGATATCTCCAGAACCACTAGTGTTGGAGAATCAGAGTTTTTTGTAAGGTGTGTGATTTTGGGAGGACTTTCAGCCGCGAGTAGGTTGCGCATGCGCAGAAGAGAAGCGACTGTTTTTGGATTGTATGGGTTATGCTGGGAGTACTGATCCGATATTGTGAGGTTTCAGAAGAATATTCATGTCAATTGAGTGCACGGACAAAAGTAAGTTTGGGGCAAATAGCGTTGTTTCAGAGTTGAAGTGTGCGTACCGTGGCCCTGGGGCTTATTTTGAAATTGATGTTACCCCTTACGGGCATTTTTCGTTATGCGCATGAGCAGACGATAAGTGAATTAACTGCTGGAGTGTTCATCTGAGAGGATTGGGGATTTGAGGTGCAGGATGCTATTATTTAACAGAATCCCCTTGGGAGTATCCGCGCATGCGTGGATGGAATGTGCGATCTCTCCTGAACCAATGGTTTTGAAAAATCAGAATTGTTGGGTGCAGTTTACGTCTAGCGGTCATGGATTTTGTGCTGAGCCAATATTGTGAGGTTTTAAAAGAAAATTCAAGGCAATTCTATGAACGAACCAGTCAGTTTCGAGGAAATAGCGTTGTTTTCGAGTTGATGTGTCTGTGTCGTGACCCTGGGGCCAATTTATAAATAACTATATTTGGAAGATCAATTTAAAATTTCTTTCGGATTTGGAGAAGAGGCGAAGAAATTGCGTTCCTATTTAGAAATTCCTGTAGCCCCTTTCGGAGATATTTCGTTTCACGCATGAGCAGACAAGAAGTGATTTAACTGTATAGTTTTCGTCTAAGATGATTGGAGTTTTCAGGTGATGGATGCTATTCCTCCATAGAATCTCCTTGGAGGTGTATGCGCATGCGTGGATTGGAGCAGTGATATCTCTTGAACCAATGGTGTTGAAGAATCCTAATTTTGTGTTGTAGTGGCCCAATTGGCCCTATAGCATATCATATTACTCATGCCATTGAGTTAATCAATCCACAAGGATTGTTTGTATAATTGTTTCTATAAATCACATGTATCTTTCGATTGTTGATCAAGATGTTTATAAACGCTACCTTGAATGGTAAATATATGGTTTCCAAAGGGGAGCAGTCAGTCTAGTCTAGTCTAGTCTAGAGTCTACAGTACTCAGACAATGTGTGATTAAACCTATCATCTCCGAGAGTAAGTGTTTTACTTGTACCCCTTCGGCATGCTAGATTAAGGCGAACCACCCGGGAACATCACAGTGTGAAGTGTTATTTTCAGGGGAATTTAAGCCACGAGAAGATTGCGTATGCGCAGAGGAGACGTTTGGATTGCATGGCTCATGTTGCGAGTGGTTTGAGTCTAGCGGTGATGGATTTTGGTGCTGAGCCGCCATTTTAAAGTTTTGAGAGAAATTCCATGGCTATTCTGTGCACGGGCAAGTCAGTTTCGGGAAAATAGCGTTGTTTTCGAGTTGAAATGTCTGTATCGTGGCCCTGGGGCGAATTAATGAATAACTATATTCGGTAGATCTATATCAATTTACGTTCAGATTTGGAGAAGAAGCAATTGCGTTCCTAACGGAGGTCCCATAACAGCAATTTTTTTCGATCTACGGTAAAATTAACAGCCACAGCTATATTGATAGCCATATTTGTTGAAGGAACTTGAACAAATAAAAAAAAGCACTGACGTGTAGTCAGTACTCTTTGGCGCGCGTGTTCACGGTGGCTAATTTGAATTGAATGATGAGTACTTCAAGCTCAGTGGATAGAGCGAGCCGGAGATCTACCCAAAGGATAGTGAACAGGTGGACACCATTCACTGTCGGTTCAAAAATTAACAGTTCTGTATCTAAGCTGCCATAAGGATTGAGTAACAAAGTTGAAAAAGCACACAACTGACTCCTTAGTCGCACAAGCTCCTAGAAGATTCTGAGGGATCTCCTTGGGAAAGACTTGGAGGGGTCAGTATAATCATAATCATGTTTATAGCACGCACGCCAAATGCAGATCGACTTAACAATGAAAGAAAAAGTGTAAAAAAGCATTGACGTGGGGTCAATCTGCTTTGGCGCGCGTGCTATAAACGTGATTATGATTATACTGACCCTCCCAAGTCTTTCCCAAGGAGATCCCTCAGAATCCATATCCAACGAATCTCGTCCTTGTATTCAACTCAGGTTATACAGAACACCACCGTTCAGTGACATATCAGCCAAGCAAAGAGAACAACCGCATACGTTTCGCGACAAAAACTAACACGCAATAATAAGATTGTTTATGAAATAGAATACCTCAACATAGTTCTAATGAATTTCAACAACTTTAATCACATCGTTATACATATGACTTAATTGGTGAGTGTAGATATTGATTTGTACCCTGGAGGAAAAAGTATGATTTAGTTCATAAATGAAATACAAAAAAAAATAATAAATAATAATAATCATAATATAATATATAATAAAAAGGAAAACAACCAAATTCGACCTGAATCCTAGTCATTTCTTGTGTTTTACTATTGTTGATGATTGTATATAAGAGTAGAGTATAAGTCTGTAAGGCCCTTTTCTTTTGTTTCTAATGATTTTGTGTACTGGTTTTTGTATTGTTGTAACCAGATTGTTCATTTGTCCAAAAATTCTCAATAAATACTTTTACAGTCCTGAAGAAGATCCCAAATAGGATCGAAACGTCGACAGTTTGAAAGAAGTGTATTATTCACCCTAGTAGCAGTCCTGCAGCCAAGATCCCTATTTCCTGGGATCCCTAAGAATCTTCTAGGAGCTTGTGCAACTAAGGAGAGTCAGTTGTGTCCTTTTTCAACTTTGTTACTCTATCCTCATGGCAGCTTAGATACAGCACTGTTAATTTTTGAACCGACAGTGAATAGTGTCCACTATCCTTTGGGTAGATCTCCGGCTCGCTCTATCCACTGAGCTTGAAGTACTCATCATTCAATTCAAATTAGCCACCGTGAACACGCGCGCCAAAGAGTACTGACTTCACGTCAGTGCTTTTTTTTATGTAGAGAAATAAGAAAAATATACCGAAAAATTTTAATTGTTTATTTAATAAACAATGTAAATTAAACAAAAAACAATTTTTTTTTTAAGATATTACTGAGAAAAATGAATTATGATTTCTAAAAAGAAAATGACTCCTTAATATAAATTACAAGTGGTAAAAAAAATTTTTTAATCAACAAAACCGTTTTTAAGCAACAAACATTTTTTTGTAAGAAACGGGACTTTTTTTAAAAATCATAATTTGTATTTAAGATTACAAATCCAAAAAAAAAATTTCAATTATTAATAAACAATCCATTTGTTTATAACAACAAAAATCATTTTTAGGTAACTTTTGTTAATATAAAAACGAATAAATGCATTTAAAAAAAAATATTTTTTTTACTGGATTTAGTTAACTTAATTAACTTAATTTTTCACCGACGTAAATAGTTAATAACAATGTGAGGATTAATAATTTTTAAATTCTGCCGACGGGAGTCTGTTCTGTACCCTTTGAAAAATAGCTCCACGAAGCGAAAGAAAATTGAGATTAGTAGTTTAACAATTATCTCACTTGCAATGTTAATATCCAAGCTTTGATGAATTGTTAATTAACTAATGAATAACTTGATGAAAAATGGGTTCAAGCCCTGTGGACAGGAGCTTTCTGGCGCTCTAGTTCAAACAGACAAATTATATCTCCGAAAGTATTGGTTTCTCAGAGTTGGGAATTATATCAATGTATTAATATGATAGAACTGCATCATAAAGGAAATTCAATTCAAATAATAGTTTATTTATCAAGATTAAATGAGCAATCATGAGAATGAGAACTGCACCATGGAAGAAATCAAATTAAATCTGGCCAATTTTGCCCAATAACGAACTTAACCGAGATATTCATCTCCCTAACCTACTCTGAAAATTTCAACTACCTAGCTCATTCCGTTCGAGAGTTATTGTAGAAAAACTTTTTTTGAATATTCAAAAAAAAATTTTGGCACTTTGCGGTGATCTGGTCAATACAAAACTTCACATGCGTTTAAAGGTCATGATTCTACAATTTGATGCTAAATTTCAGATAGATCGAGTGATCGCTTTCGGAAATATTCATAAAAAATATTTTTACTAAAATCGGCCATAACTCCGAAACCGCTTGATGGATTTCGCCAATTAACGAGCTCGTCCGAGATATTTACGCTCCAAACCCACCTTGCAAATTTCAATCCGCTAACTCCTTTCGTTCGAGAGTTATCGTGCCTACGGCCGGCCGGACAGAATCGACCTCGGATTCTTGATCAGTGAGTCGAACCAAATCGTTTGAGACCATTTTCAGCCAAAAATTACAAAATTACAGACACTTGGACAAATTGATAAGCACTCTGTTCCGAGGAACTAGAGCGCCAAAAAAAAACAAGTTCCGTATAACAATTGCCCAAAACAGGTTTAAAGTACCTACAAATAGTAGATATTTCATAAAACATGTATGAATGTAAAATTTCCTGATCTACGTCCACCAAATTTTCTCCTCTCTCGAACTACAGAATTATGCTTTCAATATTTACGTAATATTTACAAAATTTTTGGGTGAGGTCCCCGTTGCATCGCTAAAATACGAGTATTTCAACACCAATATTTTTGAAGTTATAATATACCCTTCCGTCAGTCCCGTCATAAATTGAGAGAACTGAGCATTCTATGTCTATGGATGAAAAGCAGTCTCACTTCTCTCAGATCTCTTACTTCATGTTCCGTTCCGAAAGACTTTTCTGAGAAAAACTAATTTCGGAGCAAACAACTGAGATTTTTCTCACTTCGCTCACAATCCTTCGATTGAGTAGATAATGTCATGTCTCAGGAAAATAAGTTGACATTATGACAATTCATACATAGAATAATTATATCATTCTGTGACAACGTAGAAATACGATTTATTATTGAAATTTCGAAAAATCATATCTCCGAAAGTATTAGCTTGTTAGAGTTAAAATTGATATCATTGGATTCTTATGGTGAAACTGCTTATTGAAAAAAATTTAATTTGGAATTTGTTTTGTAAAAAAAAATTTTTTTTTGTTACTACGAAACCATCTGTCCGATTTTGCCCAATAACGAACTTAGCCGAGATATTTATCTCCCAAACCTACTCTGAAAATTTCAACTGTCTAGCTCATTCCGTTCGAAAGTTATCGTGCCTACGGCCGGCCGGACAGTATGAATTTCGATCACGGATTCTTGATCAGTGAGTCGAACCAAATCGTTTAAGACCATTCTCATCGAAAAATTGGAAAATTACAGACATTTGGGCAAATTGATAAGCACTCAGTTCCGAGGAACTAGAGCGCCAAAAATTGTGATGAAAACTTTTTGCCGACGCAATATTATTCGTTATTTTATCCTCTAAGTGCCTGGATTTTTGTGAATTAAAATTTTAATATTTAATATGTTTAAATAACATTTTCTGTTAAAGTAATCGAAGGAGGCGTGGCTTACAGATACAGGAATAGCCGTTTTCGGACGAATTTTCAGCCCTCTGTAAAAATCATTAATATTCATCCTACACTTCCGGGAGTTGGGATTTTTCTTCAGCAAATTTCCTCCTCTTTTTGAATCTTTTTTCAAATTTGCAATATCTCGAATAGTTTCTGAGATATAAGCAAAAAACGAAGCCCTCTTTTTTTTAGTTAATTGTTTATAACTTTTGTAATTTTTGCGAGCGCATCTTGAATTTTGTAAAAAACTTTCTAAATGGGATTACGAATCGAATGAGCCCTCATCCATATTCTTCCGACACTTCGAAAAGATGTTGACCTAAAAGGCACTTGTTGACTAGACTAATAGATCCGATCGTGTTCAAATTTGAAACTTGGCTGTAGAGTTAGGTTTTGAAGGCTCAGCGATATCGTATGGAAGTTTTTGAGGTGAAGATTATTTTTAATATATTTTTTTTTAATTTTCTAGGCCCATAAAAAACGCATAGGGAATTCAGAAGTCGGAACCGCAGATGGATGGTAATTCAAAATTCCCGCGATATCGGACCGATGCTTTCCGAGATACAGAATACTTTTTAATAATTAATCTTTAATTTTCTAATCATACGATCCTCACGAAATTTCATATAAGTCTTTGCATTCTACAACTAGCCACCAAGTTTGGAACTAGTAATTATTGCTAGGTAATAATGTATTGTTTAAGTTATTGGGAAAACAAAATTTCAACTCCGAAACCGTTTGGCCGATTATGCCCATTAACAAACTCTAACTTCGAAATCGGATGCGCATTGCGCAACCTACCCTGGAAACTTCAAGTCACTATCAGTTTCCGTTCAAAAGTTAACCTGGTAACGATTGGCCGGGCAGAATCGAATTTGACCTAAAATTCTTCATCATTGAATCGAACCTAATCGTTTGAGACCATTATCGGCAATTCGAAAATTACAGACATTTGGGCAAAATGATAGCGCGCTGTTCCCTAGAACATACGCGCAAAAAGAACTGAGAATTCTGTATCTTGCACACTTTGAATCTTCCTTACCATATTTAATTGTCTTCAGGGTATCCAGCGTGAACAAACATACACAAAGTTTTCATTAACCAAAAAAGGGATAATCAGAATTATATATGGGATATTGAATCGTATAGAAGATCTTTCATACGTAACAAAAGTCTAACAGGGTATTTCTATGAAGCCTAATTTTTCTGTTCAAATACTATTCTGAACTTCAAGAAAATATTTCTCACGATTATAATACAAGAGGAATAGATCTTTCTTACCCACAGCACCGCTTAAACTTAATGGGACAAGGAACAAGTATAGTTGCTTCAAATTTTTCGATCATCTACCTCGATACCTGAAAAATCTAAGAGATGAAGAGATATTCAAGAAAAATGCATGGGAGTTCCTCATAACAAGGGACCATACTCAGTTCAGGAATATCTGGACGTAAAGGATTGGGTGATGCAAATAGCACAAAATTGAAATTATTTCTTTATACTATGTACCAGAAGAGCCTTTCTCTTTTGTATGTTGCATGTAATCCAAAAAAAAAATATTATTATTATTCAGAATGCTTGAACGATGAACCAGAAAAAAATTGCATTCCATATTGACCAGATGCACATACCGAGGTTGCGTTAGCTCTTGGCCGGCCAACTCCAAGCGCTGCTATTCCACCACGGTCAATAGCGTTCCCTACCGTTCTCTCACGCTTCTGATATTTTATTCCGATGTTCCGAATAGGTGAATAAGCTTTGTAATCTAAAACCTAAGGACTAATAAATTAAACGAATATTTTCGTTCAATTCTGAAAGCACTACAGGTACACCTGCATGGTTCGAAATATGAAATTATTCTCGTAGCGCTCAGATAGAAGTTTGTAATTTTAGTTTTCTGGATATCTGCAGATATCCAGGCCAGATATCCAGGCAGATATCGTGCCATTCATAAATGGCCGGCCAAGAAAGGTTATTAGCAGGAAACATAAGTCAATCAAATACCTAATCAAATTGATTTTTTCGTTCTACTCTGATATCCTTAAGTACCCAGCTCCAAGGATCGAAATATGAGGTTTATCTCATAGTGCTCAGATAGAAGTTGGTAATCTTTTTTCTGAAGATTCAACTAGCCAGCCAAGAAAAATAATTAGTAGGATACATGTGTCGATCAAATACCTTACCAAATTGATTTTTTCGTTCTATTCAGATATCCTTAAGTACCCAGCTCCAATAATCGAAATATGAGGTTTATCTCATAGTGCTCAGATAGAAGTTGGAAATTTTTTTTTCGGAAGATTCACCTAGCCGGCCTACAAAAATAATTAGCAGGATACATGTGTCGATCAAATACCTAATCAAATTGATTTTTTTCGTTCGATTCAGATATCCTTAAGTACCCAGCTCCAAGAATCGAAATATGAAGTTTATCTCATAGTGCTCAGATAGAAGTTGGTAATTTTTTCTTCTAAAGATTCAACTAGCCGGCCATGAAAAATACAATACGTTCCGTAAATCAACCGAAGTAACCAATTTTTTCAGGACCGGTAACTACTCTGGAGAGGCTGTCATCTGTCAGTTGTTTAAGTTTAAAGGTTAATTTTTGTTGAATATTTGTAACATCAGTTAACTTAAAGTGGAACAAATAATATCTAATCTAATTCAATTAAAGAATCTATTATCCATTATAAATGCAACAGAAATTGGTAGTTTTTGAATATAATTATCTAAAACCAGTTGTAACATAAGACCACAGAAAACTTTTGACATCCGAACAATAACAAACCAATGTTACCGAAGAAATTCGTCCGTTGTTCTGGTGCCTGAAAATAGCTAATCAAATTGATTTTTCGTTCGATTCAGATATCCTTAAGTACGCAGCTCCAAGAATCGAAATATAAGTTTTATCTCATAGTGCTCGGGTAGAAGTCGGTAATTTTTTTTTCTGAAGATTCAACTAGCCGGCCAAGAAAAATAATCGGCAGGATACATGTGTAAATCAAATACCTAATCAAATTGATTTTCTCGTTCGATTCAGATATCATTAAGTACTCAGCTCCAAGAATCGAAATATGAGGTTTATCTCATAGTACTCAGATAGAAGTTGGTATTTTTTTTCGGAAGATTCAACAAGCCGGCCAAGAAGAATAAGTAGCAGGATACATGTGTCGATCAAATACCTAATCAAATTGATCTTTTCGTTCGATTCAGATATCCTTAAGTACCCAGCTCCAAGGATCGAAATATGAGGTTTATATCTAAGTGCTCAGATAGAAGTTGGTAATTTTTTTTCAGAAGATTCAACTAGGCAGCCAAGAAAAATAATTAGCAGGATACGTGTGTCCATCAAATACCTAATCAAATTGATTTTTTCGTTTGATTCAGATATGCTTAAGTACCCAGCTCCAAGAATCGAAATATGAGGTTTATCTCACAGTGCTCAGATAGAAGTTGGTAATTTTTTTTTCTGAAGATTCAACTAGCTGGCCAAGAAAAATAATTAGCCGGATACATGTGTCGATCAAATACCTAATCAAATTGATTTTTTCGTCCGATTCAGATATCCTTATGTTCCCAGCTCCCAGAATCCAAATATGAGGTTTACTTTCAGCTTTCAGATAGAAGTTGGTAATTTTTTTTTCTGAAGATTAATCTAGCCGGCCAACAAAAATAATTAGCAGGATATATGTGTCGATCAAATAGCTAATAAAATTGATTTTTTCGTTCGATTCAGATACCCTTAAGTACCCAGCTCCAAGAATCGAAATATGAGGTTTATTTCATAGTGCTCAGATAGAAGTTGGTATTTCTTTTTCTGAAGATTCAACCAAGAAAAATAATTAGCGTATATTCTTCTCTGCTAATAAACGCATCAGAACTTAGGGATATATAGAAGTTCACTGATGTTTTTTCCGCTTCTTTTTTCATGTTGATGATGTATAAGGGAATTATTTTGAAATAGCATTGCGGGGATAGTGCGTTCATTTCAAACATCTGTGAATTGGGAACCGAAATCGCCATAAACCTCAAGCGATGAGGGGCCCAAACTTATTGAAGATAAGGAAAAAGAACAATCATACTTGAATATATTCTACCCTAATGATTTCAATATGTGTTATGAATTGAGAATACCCTCAGATCATTTTTTGGCGCTCTTGTTCCTCGGAACAGAGTGCTTATCAATTTGCCCAAATGTCTGTAATTTTCGATGAAAATGGTCTTAAACGATTTGGTTCGACTCGCTGATCAAGAATCCGTGGTCGAAATTAATTATGTCCGGCCGGCCGTAGGCACGATAACTCTCGAACGGAATGAGCTAGACAGTTGAAATTTTCATAGTAGGTTTGGGAGATAAATATCTCAGCTTAGTTCGTTATTGGGCAAAATCGGACAGATGGTTTCAGAGTAACAAAAAAAAAATTTTTTTACATAACAAATTCCAAATTAATTTTTTTTTCAATATGCAGTTTTACCATAAGAATCCATTGATATAATTTTCAACTCTAACAAGCTAATACTTTCGGAGATATGATTTTTCACAGAATGATATAATTACTCTATGTATAAATTGTTATAATGTCAACTTATTTTCCTGAGACATGACATTGTCTAATTCATTTCGACAATCGTAGAATTATGAGAATTATAATATGATCATACTTTTTGTTGGTTGATATTTTCATGCCGATGGTCAATCCATATGATGATGGGAATGGTAATGGTAAGTTAATAATATTGTGTTCGGAATATCTCCAGTAAAAACAAAACTGGAATATTGGTGTATTGGAGTATTGGAGTGGATTTGAGGAAAGAATATATATTATCGTTCATCATAGAATTGAGGAATGAATATCTCGGATGAGTTCGTTGTTGGGTAGAATTTGTCTATTGGTTTTGGATTGATAAGTTTTGGCACTATTGTTGAATTTATATTCTTCTATGATGTTTGAATTAAATTTATGCTAAGATGAAGTTCTTTCATGAGAATCCATTGATATAATTCCCATCTCTGAGAAACCAATACTTTCGGAGATATAATTTGTCTGTTTGATCAAGAGCACCAGAAAGCTCCTGTCCACAGGGCTTGAACCAATTTTTATTACTCTAAACGAAAACATTTCATCCGTAGCAGTGCCGACAGAATTACAATACAAGGATAAAAGGTTCATGGCGTTGTTACCAGATTCGACAAAGAGTAAGAAAATTGCCTCCGTGACGAAAAATTCTGGAAATCGCGGATTGCTTTGTTTCTTGCTCCGACCCGTTTGTCCTTATGTAGGTCTGCCCCTGAATGTAGTAAAATCATTTTTATTTAAATAATATTAAAACGAGTTTTAAAAAAAAAATTTTAAGAATCGTACCCCTAGAAAATTTTAAAAAAATCACGAAAAAAAAAATTGGCTCAAGCACTGACGTGAAGTCAGAAGCTTTTGCGCGTATGTTCTATTGTCCATTCTTCTGTATTGGACACCCTTAATCGAATTTACCATGGTAAATTATGTTGTCCATTCTCCTGTATTGGACACTCTCAATTCGAATTTACTATGGTAAATTCGAATTGAGTGTCCAATACAGGATAATGGACAACATAATTTACCATGGTAAATTCGATTAAGGGTGTCCAATACAGAAGAATGGACAATAGAACATACGCGCAAAAGCTTCTGACTTCACGTCAGTGCTTGAGCCAATTTTTTTTTTCGTGATTTTTTTAAAATTTTCTAGGGGTACGATTCTTAAAATTTTTTTTTCGTAATTTTTTTCGAATTTTCTAGGGGTACGGTTCTTACAAAATTTTAAACACGTCTTTATGTTGATTTTCTACTACTAGTTACAAAGCGCCATTTCGATCGAATATTTATGTTTTGAGTTATTAAGGAAATAATATTCCAGGTGGGTATAACTCGGAAACCGTTAGACCGATTATGCCCAAAAACGAACTCAACTCTCCCTTTCGGATACGCAACCTACCCTGAAAATTGCAAGTCCCTATCTCCTTTTGTTCGAAAGTTATCGAGGCAACGGTCACCCATCTACTGAACTCACACAAGAATGCTCGAATCTCCAACAATATTTAACCGATCGTATTAAAACTTGAAACTTGGCAGTAGAGTTACGTTATGTAGGCTCTTGCAAAATTTCAGCAATTTCGAACGAATAGTTACTGATATATAGAATTTTTTTTTTTTATTTTCTATGATTTATTAAAAATTTTCTACAAATGCTATCCTCACCAAACTTTGCAAACATTTTTGCGTTGGCATTCTACAACTAATAACCATGTTTGAATTCAATCGGTTCAGTGTTTTTCGAGTTAATGAGGAACAAAAAACCACCAAATTTCAGAAAATTTCAGATGGCTATAACTCTAAAACCGTTTGGCCGATTATGCTCATAAACAAACTGAAATGTCGCGTTCTGGTGCACATCCTAACCTGAAAATTTCAAGCCGCTATCTCATTCCGTTCTCAAGTTATCGTGACAACAAAAATATTTTTTAATAATTTTTTTAAAATTTTCTAGCCATACGATTCGCACAAAATTTCACAAACGTGCTAAGGTTCATATTCTACAACTACCCACCAAATTTCAATTCGATCGGATTTATATTGGTTGAAAACAAAATTATTACTCGGAAACCACTGGGCCGATTATGCCCATTAACGAACTTGTACGTCGTATTGGGATGCGCAACCCACCCTGAAAATTTCAAGTCGCTGGCTTGTTTCGTTCTCAAGTTATCGTGGCAACGGCCGGACGGCCGGCCGGACAGAATCAAATTTGACCTCGAATTCTTCATTGGGGAGTCAAACTTAATCGTTTGAGACCATTTTTTTCAAAAAATTCGAAAGTTACAGACATTTGGGCAAAACTATAACGCGTATGTTCCCCAGAACATACGCGCAAAAATGTGAGAAAGCCCTGTGGACAGGAGTTTCGGCGCTCTTGTTCAAACTTTGACAATTCATCTCCGAAATTATTGGTTTATCATAGTTGGGAATGATATCAAATAGAACTGCATCATAAAAAAAATAAATTGAAATTAAATTACGAACTTAATCGATATATTCATTCCTCAAATCAACTCTGAAAATTTGATACATAATATCAACTGAAACTAAGCCATTATTCCAGTTTTGTTTTCACTGAAGATATTCTGAACCCAATTTGATGAACTTACCAAATTATATATTTCCATCATCATATGGATCCGAGGGCTTACATGGTAGGGGTAATTATAAGATACTAGAATTGGTCATCTTGCATTCAATCATACTTTGTTTGTTAGAACAGAAATACATTTGACATGCCTGACAGTGAACACAGATAGAACACGGACAGATAGAATTCGCATTCCTTGAAAACATAGAAGTAGGATGTATAATTGAAATTTTGAAAAATCATATCTCCGAAAGTATTAGCTTTTGAGAGTTGAGATTGATATAAATGGATTCTTATGATGAAATTCGAAATTTGCAATGTAAAAAAAATCGTTACTCCGAAACCATCTGGTTGATTTTGCCCCATAACGAAACATATACAGGGTCTTTCACGAGGAACCTCACCCATATTTATACGGGAAACTACTGAACGTATTTTCATGAAATTCAGCACTCATAAGTACTTCACGATGCTGATGAAATCTAAAATATTTTCAAGGCATGAGCACCTCCGGTTTTTCCGGAAATGACGTCAACTTCCGTTTTTCAAATTAGAACACCATTTTTTCATTGCAGAAATAGATTCCTTAGAAAATTTCAAGTTATTTTGATGTAACATTTTTCAGTTTTGGTTGGAAAATTCTCTCTGAGCGGGAAAATTCGAAAAAAAAATCGAAAATAGAGCTCCGCTGAAACAAGAATAACTTCGAGGTTTTTGGATGGAAAATTTTCGTTTTTGGGATTTTTCAAGATGTAAGATTGATGTATCCACTTTAAAAATCATCGAAATCGCGATTCATGATACAGGGGGTGAAAAAATCGCTTTCAAAGTTAGGGATGACAAAATCGTGAAAAATCAATTTTTTCAAATTAGAACCCCATTTTTTTATGGCAGATATTGAATCTACGTTAAAAAATAATGTGAGTGTATGCATCACACCCTTGCCCTAAAGTGGATATTTTCTGAGTTATTCACAAAAAACTGTTTTTCGTCTTGAATTTTCAGCTATTTCTTTTCCCTTCATGCCAAAAAGATGAAATTTTCAGGAACTGTTACTTAAACCATGTTTTAGATTTTACTACCCTAATATGCAAGAGAAAAAATTACAGGTTGTTCCTAAATAGATGGCGAATTTTGATTCGAATTTGTATCGGAAACCTCTTTATTTCAACTAATCGGCCATCGGTTTTCTCTCCAGTGATAAATAAATAATTCCTTATGAAACATATGCAAAAACTTACCATGTTTTACATTCTTTTTTTTAATGATGGATATCATTAATTACATCTGCCAAATTCCTCTTTATTCAGAAGCATTTTGTGTTTACTATTAATTTGGTGATAATTCGTATTGAGTTATAAAATCGATCACTATGCCTAATTTCACCAATGAAGATTATTTAAATCTCATTCTACTTCATGGAGAATGTAATGAAGTTGTAGATAGAACGATTCGACTGTTCATTGAGAGGTTTCCTGACCGACCCAGACCAACGAGAGATACCATTAACAGAACCATGACAAACTTGAGAAATGTCGGATTTTTCGTTAAGAAAACTATACACAGAGAAAAAAGTGTAGTAGAAGATGAGAACAACGAAATTACAGTTCGTGCATATTTTCGTGTGAATCCTCAAAATTCTCTCAAAGATGCCGAGATTGATCTGGGATTATCTCAATCGAGTGTTTGGAGAATATTAAAAAAATTGGTTCAAGCACTGACGTGAAGTCAGGAGCTTTTGCGCGTATGTTCTATTGTCCATTCTCCTGTATTGGACACTTTTAATTGAATTTACCATGGTAAATTATGTTGTCCATTCTCCTGTATTGGACAATAGAACATACGCGCAAAAGCTCCTGACTTCACGTCAGTGCTTGAACCAATTTTTATATTAGCCATCAAACCTTTTTAATTCTTCATAATCATTACAAGAATGTCTGTCGATATGGAATATGGTAATAATTTGACATTTGAACACATCGTTTAATGCATAATCAATTTCAATACTTTTGTCACTCGTTGATGAGATGAGATATCTGAAATTATAGATAAACTCTAAATATTCCATTCAATATTGAAATATTAAAATTAAATTTCCACTTATTCATTTGTATTTCAAGATAATGAACGTTTGAAGCTAATGATTCATGTAAATTTTCTGTGAAAATTTGTTTTCATGGGTTAGGGGAAAAGAGTTATTGTGAAAATAAGATTCATTTATTTAGATACCAATCTATATATTGTTTTATACTATCTACTAAGGGCCGATTTATTCAACCTCTCCGTAAAGTATTCGTCAACTATGTGCTCGTTGAATTTACTGATCCCCTTTAAAGTGAACATTTACAAATTACTTTCCTTTCGGTAAGGCTACTTGACAGTTTACAGGTCGTAAAATATATCAGCCCTCAGTGAACAAAAAAATTGTATACCTCACTGAAGCCGTAATACAAACAAAGGAAATAATTTCGAATAAAACTCTATTAACATATTCGATTATTTACTTCAAGAGAGATCAAGAATAACATTCATTTTGAAAATTCAATACTACATCAAGCAGCATGCAATACATTTTTTCGAGTTTGGACCACTGCTGCCCACATAATCATGGAGGATTCGTGAAACACTGCAGGGAGGATAAATACGAGTATATAGATTATTATTAAAATATGATAACTGACTTTCTCCATTTCCTTATATACTACTTCTCGTTGTAAAATATACTTGGATTTTCCTCCGCAACACTAGGATACATCATTTTCAAAGTTAGCGTTGAATTATCAAGCCATTCTATTATAATATTAGTAAAATCTGTTCTTCAGAGGTATTCATTGTTAAGCATGCTAAGCAACAAGCATTTAAGAAACATATACCTGAAGTTCCACGGGAAAACAATATACATAATATATTATTATTATTATTATTATTATTATACTGATCCTCCTGGGTGTTCCACAAGGAGACCCCTCATAAGCTCTAAGAGCTTGCCCTGAGTTAGGAGAACCAGTTGTGTTCTGTGTAGGCTTTGTTACTGTGTCCTTACGCCACCTTAGGCACAGCACTGTTAATTTTTGACCCAACAGCGAATGGTGGCGATTACCGTGACTAGAAAATTTCTTTCCTAGCCTCTGAATTGAACTTGGGGCTTCCGCTCCCAAGTCAATTACTCTACCACTGAGCCAATCGCACATACCTACACACATGTTATATTGCATCACCTTCTACTCCTATATTTTAAAATATTCTGCAATTAGAAAAATTAAAATGTTTCGTTAAAAATGCCTATTATATAGGTAAACGCTGGCATCCAAACACCCTGATGATGGATCGAGCCCTGATGATTGAATCGAGCATTTATGGTTTATTTCGTTCACTACCTGATTTATCGTTCACTCTCGAATTTCAAAACGTGAATATCTTGAAACTTGCTTATTGCAGATACGTCCCTTTGTCATTTCAACGATATGAGAACCACCACCAATTTGTTTGAATAGAAACACTAGATTTTCTTCTTGGCTATTCCACTCTTGAACTTTAAAAATTTCAGTGTTCATGTCATCTTGGTTGCCTCTTATCAATATTAAATTTTCTCATGAGGTATACTTAATCTTCACAAATATTCAATCGACTAAGTTCCATATACCTTGTTTTTAAGAATTCTATCTGCAGTAACTCCAAGAGTAACTCATGCATTCTATTTGTCGAAAAGCATTACTTTTTTGCTCTACGTCAACTGGACCTTAATTCATTTCAACCTGAAAGGAAATATTAAGACTTGGATTTCTCTGAGTAAAGTAATTCATTCAATTCACTTCTATTACTTACTGCTGATTTTTAGCCAGAAATCCTGGAGGACATATACCAGATATCTTCTTTCTGAACAACTTTTCCACAGTTCTCCATAATTTGGAATTTCTTTCACATACGTAAACAATATTTCTAGATTCCTCCAATCTTCAAATACAAGGTAATCTCGATTATTTTCAACAGAAGGAATACTCGTTCGTACTTCGTGGATTGAGAATATTTTGTTTACGTTTTGTATTTGTGTTTTGATCAGATTCAGATTCGATGTTGAGGTTAAAACGGGGCGCATGGGATGTAGGGCTATCATCTCCCATAGATTTGTGATGAAATAACAGGATTTTCCCATAACATACGCGTAAAAGATATGTCATCATGACATTCATATTTTTATTTTTGAAGGTTCTCGCAAAAATACGACCATAGACAACATATCATACGACGATTCGGATCCGCTACCAAACTCACAAAAGGCTGCGCGGTTCTCCAACAATATAGATCCGATCGTGTTCAAACTTGGAATTCTGCAGTAGACTTAGGTTCTGAAGGCTCTTCCAAAATTTCAGCCATGCCGGACGAATAGTTAATGATATATGGAATTTTTTTCAATTATTTTTAATTATTTTTTTTTAAATTTTCTAGTTATACCATCCTCACGAAATTCTGCAAGAATTTTCGCGTTGGCATTCTACAACTAATAACCATGCTTGAATTCAATCGGTTTTGTATTCTTCGAGTTAATGAGGAACAAAAAACAACCAAATTTCAGAAAATTTCAGATGGCTATAACTCTAAAACCTTTTGGACGATTATGCTCATAAACGAACTCAAATGTCGCATTCTGATGCACAACCAAACCTCAAATTTTCAAGCCGCTATCTCTTTCCGTTCTCAGGTTATCGTGACAACAAAAATATTTTTCAATAATTTTTTAATAATTTTCTAGCGATACGATTCTCATAAAATTTCACAAACGTGCTTAGGTCTATATTCTACAAATATTCACCAAGTTTAAATTCGATCGGATTCATTTTGGTTGAAAACAAAATTATTACTCGGAAACCATTGGGCCGATTATACCCATTAACGAACTTGTCCGTCGTATTTGGATGCTCCACCTACTCTGAAAATTTCAAGTCGCTAGCTCTCTCCGTTCACAAGTTATCGTGGCAACGGCCGGACGGCCGTACGGCACCACAGAATTAAATTTCACATTTGGGCAAAACTATAACGCGATGTTCCCCAGAACATACGCGCAAAAACATAAAATGCGCCCATATAAATTCAATAGGGTACAGCATTTGAAGGAAACTGATTTCGTCAGGAGAACAGAGTTTTGCGAAGCTATGATGATTCGATTTCAAGAGAATGAAGACTTTTTGGACTGTATAATTTGGACAGATGAATCTAAATTCACAAATAATGGTTCTTTCAATAGGCATAACAGTCTTTATTGGGATGAAGAGAACAACCACCACTTCAGACAATGGAACTTTCAAGAGACCTGGAGTTTCAATGTTTTTTGCGCCATCAAAAATAATGCAAATCTCGATGTTCACATTTATGATGGGACTTTAACTGGTAAGATAGAACACTACACATGTTTGCATTATTTAAAGAATGTTCTCCCTTAGGAGATAGATATTCTGACATATTGACTCAAATAATTGAGCCGCTAGTACAGAACCATAATGACTTATGGTATCAACAAGATGGCGCGCCTCCACACAATTCACTCAATGTGTCAAATATCCTCTACAGGCTATTTGAAGATCGATGGTTGGCGAACAATGGTCCACATCTTTGGCCACCACGTTCTCCCGATTTAACTCCTTTAGACTATTATGTTTGGGGTAGGATAAAAAATATTGTCTACTCAACTCCCCTGACTGATAAAGAGGACTGCATAGAACGAGTCAGAAATGCGTTCAGGTTTGTTTAGATTTTTAGATTCATAGTTTTGAAACTCAATTTGGTTTTTAAACACTTTTGCAGATCTCTTCCTCCCGATGAAATAAGAAGAGCAACGCACGAAGCATTCCTGAGACGTATAAATAAATGTCTAGAAATTAACGGTCAAAACTTTGAGCATCTTCTCTAGTTATAACTGCGAGAGTTTGCCATGGTTCTCCTAATAGTAACTTGAAGTCGGTTTCAAGAAGGGGTGAAAAATCTACAGCATGGTTCAAATAACAGTTCCTGAAAATTTCATCTTTTTGGCGTGAAGGGAAAAGAAATAGCTGAAAATTCAAGACGAAAAACAGTTTTTTGTGAATAACTCAGAAAATATCCATTTTAGGGCAAGGGTGTGATGCATACACTCACATTATTTTTTAACGTAGACTCAATATCTGCCATAAAAAAAATTGGTTCAAGCACTGACGTGAAGTCAGAAGCTTTTGCGCGTATGTTCTATTGTCCATTCTTCTGTATTGGACACCCTTAATCGAATTTACCATGGTAAATTATGTTGTCCATTCTCCTGTATTGGACACTCTCAATTCGAATTTACTATGGTAAATTCGAATTGAGTGTCCAATACAGGATAATGGACAACATAATTTACCATGGTAAATTCGATTAAGGGTGTCCAATACAGAAGAATGGACAATAGAACATACGCGCAAAAGCTTCTGACTTCACGTCAGTGCTTGAACCAATTTTTTTTTTCGTGATTTTTTTAAAATTTTCTAGGGGTACGATTCTTAAAATTTTTTTTTCGTAATTTTTTTCGAATTTTCTAGGGGTACGGTTCTTACAAAATTTTAAACACGTCTTTATGTTGATTTTCTACTACTAGTTACAAAGCGCCATTTCGATCGAATATTTATGTTTTGAGTTATTAAGGAAATAATATTCCAGGTGGGTATAACTCGGAAACCGTTAGACCGATTATGCCCAAAAACGAACTCAACTCTCCCTTTCGGATACGCAACCTACCCTGAAAATTGCAAGTCCCTATCTCCTTTTGTTCGAAAGTTATCGAGGCAACGGTCACCCATCTACTGAACTCACACAAGAATGCTCGAATCTCCAACAATATTTAACCGATCGTATTAAAACTTGAAACTTGGCAGTAGAGTTACGTTATGTAGGCTCTTGCAAAATTTCAGCAATTTCGAACGAATAGTTACTGATATATAGAATTTTTTTTTTTTATTTTCTATGATTTATTAAAAATTTTCTACAAATGCTATCCTCACCAAACTTTGCAAACATTTTTGCGTTGGCATTCTACAACTAATAACCATGTTTGAATTCAATCGGTTCAGTGTTTTTCGAGTTAATGAGGAACAAAAAACCACCAAATTTCAGAAAATTTCAGATGGCTATAACTCTAAAACCGTTTGGCCGATTATGCTCATAAACAAACTGAAATGTCGCGTTCTGGTGCACATCCTAACCTGAAAATTTCAAGCCGCTATCTCATTCCGTTCTCAAGTTATCGTGACAACAAAAATATTTTTTAATAATTTTTTTAAAATTTTCTAGCCATACGATTCGCACAAAATTTCACAAACGTGCTAAGGTTCATATTCTACAACTACCCACCAAATTTCAATTCGATCGGATTTATATTGGTTGAAAACAAAATTATTACTCGGAAACCACTGGGCCGATTATGCCCATTAACGAACTTGTCCGTCGTATTGGGATGCGCAACCCACCCTGAAAATTTCAAGTCGCTGGCTTGTTTCGTTCTCAAGTTATCGTGGCAACGGCCGGACGGCCGGACGGCCGGCCGGACAGAATCAAATTTGACCTCGAATTCTTCATTGGGGAGTCAAACTTAATCGTTTGAGACCATTTTTTTCAAAAAATTCGAAAGTTACAGACATTTGGGCAAAACTATAACGCGTATGTTCCCCAGAACATACGCGCAAAAATGGGGTTCTAATTTGAAAAAATTGATTTTTCACGATTTTGTCATCCCTAACTTTGAAAGCGATTTTTTCACCCCCTGTATCATGAATCGCGATTTCGATTTTTAAAGTGGATACATCAATCTTACATCTTGAAAAATCCCAAAAATTAAAATTTTCCATCCAAAAACCTCGAAGTTATTCTTGTTTCAGCTGAGCTCTATTTTCGATTTTTTTTTCGAATTTTCCCGCTCAGAGAGAATTTTCCAACCAAAACTGAAAAATGTTGCATCAAAATATCTTGAAATTTTCTAAGGAATCTATTTCTGCAATAAAAAAATGGTGTTCTAATTTGAAAAACGGAAGTTGACGTCATTTCCGGAAAAACCGGAGGTGCTCATGCCTTGAAAATATTTTAGATTTCATCAGCATCGTGAAATACTTATAAGTGCTGAATTTCATGAAAATACGTTGAGTAGTTTCCCGTATAAATATGGGTGAGGTTCCTCGTGAAAGACCCTGTATATGTCCCAAACCTACTCTGAAAATTTCAATTGTCTAGCTCATTCCGTTTAAGAGTTAATGTGTTAATGGGAAGCCGGCCGGACAGAACCGATTTTGACCAGGGATCCTTGATCAGTGAGTTGAACCAAATCGTTGAAGACCATTTTCAACCAAAAGTTCGAAAATTACAGACATTTGGCCAAATTGATAACGCGATGTTGCCCAGAACTAACCCCCAAAAATGTGTGAATAGTATACAAGAGCATGCAGGAAGTTCCAGAAAAATCAAAGTCCCCCTCTATTCGAGTAGGGCTCACTCCATCAAAGAATCATTGAATCGAAAGTTCACTGAATCGAAAGTTCACTGCATCGAAGGTTCTCTCCATCGAGAATGACATCCACTTACTCCTGATTCGCCGAACGTGAAATCTCCTATATCGACCGTCTTCGTCCATAGTTAGGCTGGATGAGAGGTAATTTATTTCATTAAGGGCCGGTTTCTCAATTGCGAGTTAACTCGAAGTTGCGAGTTACACATGTATTTAGCGATATTCATGAACGCGTAACACTTAGGTTACCCGCAACCTCGAGTTAACTCGCAATTGAGAAACTGGCCCTAAGTGTACGCTGTGAGTCAACAAAGCGCAATCTGATCTGTCTAAACAAGGGGTCGACCACATGCGGCTCTTTCGATGTGAAGCTAGGGCTCTTTAGTTCCATACGCAAATATTATTTATTCTCATGAATAAATAGATTAGTTTTTTCATCAAAAAACTTCATTTATGAAAGTACTATTTATTGTTGGCAAGAATAATTTCTCTGGCTTTTCAAAAACTTTGAAGTTTGGTCAATTTTAATTTTTGACTCTTCTGAATCAAAAGGTTGCCGTCCACTGGTCTTACCTAGAATTTGAAATAATTGAAGGATGAATGTGATTGTTTTCGACAATGTTCAATTAGTGAACCATTATAGAAAATCTTCGCACCTATGCGTAATAAGTTGAGTTTTGTAACGTGCAGAAATTTGTCAAGAAGAAAACACCCTCCAGTTATGCTATGAAAATATGAATATATAATATTTACACAAGTATCATATCCTGATTCGAAATAAAATTGAAATCTAAATAATATGCTGTATTATACTATAACTCTTCCAATCTGACGACATATAAATATAATTTTAGTAAATCTATCGAAGCAAGTTGAAATGTTCATCAATTAAAAGAGTAGGGTATTTTGTAATACTCTAGAACTTTATTTATGTTTAATTGGTTTCTGATTTACTTCTCATTCGTAATAAAGAAATTTGTTCAAAGATACAACATTTTCATACTGTGTTAGAAATATATAACGAGAACGATGCCCGAAATGAAGGAAAAAGA
This sequence comes from Halyzia sedecimguttata, assembly GCA_937662695.2. Classification (NCBI taxonomy): domain Eukaryota; kingdom Metazoa; phylum Arthropoda; class Insecta; order Coleoptera; family Coccinellidae; genus Halyzia; species Halyzia sedecimguttata. The sequence goes on from OW569417.2 coordinate 70,422,172, forward strand.
TAGGTATGTATTGTTATGATACGAATAAAAGAATTTTGAATTTTTGAATTCGTTACAAGTATAAATCAGTATCAAACAATATCAAATTGAAAAATTGCTAATTTTGGGAGGATTCTAATTCGAATGATCTGTAAAAATATTATTAAGAATCTCAAAATATTAACAGAATAATTTATTAACTAAGGAGGAAACTATAATTATCAAACTCTAAAACTATATTACACTAACCTTAAACAAGCTTAACCTAATATTCCTTATTCTATGCCAATTTGCTGGGAAGTTCCTTCCAATCACTCCTTCATACGAATAAAAGAATTTTGAAATTGTATTTTTCATTAAAAATCTAAATGTTTAAGAAATTGTGGGTCTGACATATAAATGCTAATAAATATAATAAATTCGGTTAATTTAGTGAATTCACGAAAAGTTTGTCGATTTCTGCCAAAGACTTTCACATCTGTGATTTCTAAAAGTATATCTACAACCAGCATCTTACAATTGAAAGAAATTATAAGCAAGGAAGAAGGAAAGAATATAGTAACAAGCAATCAAATCATCGTTTTCTCAACGCAAGCCATTTGGATGATTTGATTGAATAATAAAATAGTAGAAATCAGGTTTGGCTGAGAGTTCGAAGAAAAGGAATCCAGGGAAACGAGAGAAAATTGAATGGACAGTAGATCTAGAATTGGAAATTGGAGTGACACAAAATTTTGCTCCCTATAATTATCAGAAAACTCAGTTTATTGAATGAAATAAATCATCTAATGCTAAAACAGGATATATAATAGGAAAGTATCTAAATCATATTGGATCCATTGTATCAAGAAGTTGAAGAGAGAATTAATTAGAAGAAGGAGTGATATAAAAAGTGAAAGAAGGATTAACTACGATTGGAAGGAACTTCCCAGCAAATTGGCATAGAATAAGGAATATTAGGTTAAGCTTGTGTAAGGTTTGTGCATAGACATAGAATAACATGGACTGGCCCTCACGTAATTTTATCACGCAGTTCGTTGCGGAATACATTAAAGAGAGAGATGTTATGAAGGATAGAATAATTAAAGGCAAATAATGGTATAAAAATAACGATGCACAGTAAATTGTGTTATAAGTATCAGAATATTCAAAAACGAGTCTCGGATATAAATGAAAATGTTTTGCCTTTAACTATTGTCTACAAATCAACAAAACACATATACAATAATGAAACCAAACAATACATTATACAAGAAAGGTCAGAGGATAAAGGAAACCAATGTTTTGTATTCTGTGGTTTTACCAAACGCCAAATTAAATGAAAATATTCATATACCGTGGTTTGCCTTTAACTATTCTGTCTTTTTGGCGCTCTAGTTCCTCGGAACTGAGTGCTTATCAATTTGCCCAAATGTCTGTAATTTTCGAATTTTTCGATGAAAATGGTCTTAAACGATTTGGTTCGACTCACTGATCAAGAATCCGTGGTGGAAATTCATTCTGTCCGGCCGGCCGGCCGTAGGCACGATAACTCTCGAACGGAATGAGCTAGAGAGTTGAAATTTTCAGAGTAGGTTTGGGGGATAAATATCTCGGCTAAGTTCGTTACTGGGCAAAATCGGACAGAAGGTTTCGGAGTAATGAAAAAAAAAATTTTTTTTACAAAACAAATTCCAAATTAATTTTTTTTTAATAAGCAGTTTTATCATAAGAATCCATTCATATCATTTCTAACTCTAACAAGCTAATACTTTCGGAGATATGATTTTTCAAAATTTCAATGTAAATCGTATTTCACACATTGATATAATTATTCTATGTATGAATTCTCATAATGTCAACTTGACAGAAGGGAATATTGTAACTTCAAAAATATTGGGGTTGAAATACTCGTATTTTAGCGATGCAACGGGGACCTCACCCGAAAATGTTTGAAAATATTACGTAAATATTGAAAGCATAATTCTGTAGTTCGAGCTGAGAGGAGAAAATTTGGTGAACGTAGATCAGGAAATTTTTGATCGATTACAAGGTAATTGGCGCTCTTGTTACTTATCTTCTTTCATACATCTTTTATGGAATACCTACTATTTGTAGGTACTTTAAACCTGTTTTGGGCAATTGTCATACGAAACTTGTTTTTTTGGCGCTCTAGTTCCTCGGAACAGAGTGCTTATCAATTTGCCCAAGTGTCTGTAATTTTGGAATTTTTGGCTGAAAATGGTCTCAAACGATTTGGTTCGACTCACTGATCAAGAATCCGAGTGCGAAATCGATTCTGTCCGGCCGGCCGACCGGCCGTAGGCACGATAACTCTCGAACGAAAGGAGTTAGCGGATTGAAAATTGCAAGGTGGTTTTGGAGCGTAAATATCTCGGACAAGTTCGTTCGATCTATCTGAAATTTAGCATCAAATTGTAGAATCATAACCTTTATACGCATGTGACGTTTTGTATTGACCAGATTACCGCAAAGTGGAAAAAAAAAATTTTGAAAATTTAAAAAAAGTTTTTCCACAATAACTCTCGAACGGAATGAGCTAGGTAGTTGAAATTTTCAGAGTAGGTTAGGGAGATGAATATCTCGGTTGAGTTCGTTATTGGGCAAAATTGGCCAGATTTAATTCGATTTCTTCCATGGTGCAGTTCTCATTCTCATGATTGCTCATTTAATCTTGATAAATAAACTATTATTTGAATTGAATTTCCTTTATGATGCAGCTCTATCATATGTATACATTGATATAATTCCCAACTCAGAGAAACCAATACTTTCGGAGATATAATTTGTCTGTTTGAACTAGAGCGCCAGAAAGCTCCTGTCCACAGGGCTTGAACCCATTTTTTTCAATGCTGATTTCAATGGTCTCTTTCTCACAACCAGTCCATGTTATTTTATGTCTATGGGTTAGTGTAATATAGTTTTAGAGTTTGATAATTATAGTTTCCTCCTTAGTTAATAAATTATTCTGTTAATATTTTGAGATTCTTAATAATAAGATCATTCAAATTAGAATCCTCCCAAAATTAGCAATTTTTCAATTTGATATTGTTTGATACTGATTTATACTTGTAACGAATTCACAAAATTCAAAATTCTTTTAATCGTATCATAACAGTATATTAATATATTTTTATTTTAAACTCACTTCTTTTCAGAAAGATTCAGAAATATAAGTATATATCAATTTAAAAGTTCTCAATTCCTGTTCAGTGTTTCCACTTCGGCAAGGAGAAAATTCCTAACGTGCACAATGAAAAGGATATTTCAATTCTTGAATCAATAATGTTGTTTATATTTGTTCTTAAAGTCAATAACTAAAATTGGAAGGAAATTGGAGTTGAACGGGTTTCGCACCGAGCCAATTTATCTCGATACTGTTTTCTTCTTGACAAATTTCATATTTTGATTTCAATTTTATTTCCAATCAGGATATAATACTCGAGTAAAATAGATTCTTACATAATATAAGTTCTATATGTAAAAGATATTATTGTGTGAATCAATGAAATAGTTTTCTTGAGTTCCAAGTCGTGCAGTAATTTTCTGGAGGATGTACATACCGTATTGACTGCCTGTGATGTTACCAGAGAGTTGAATAAAAAATTGGTTCAAGCCGTGTGGACAGGAGCGTTTTTGCGCTCTTGTTCAAACAGAAAAATTATATATCCGATAGTATTGGTTTTTCAGAGTTGGGAATTATATCAATGGATTCCTATGATAGAACTGCATCATGGAAGAAATTAAATTTAAAAAAAGTGTCGTTTACGAAAAAATGCTTCAAAAATTAAATGCTTCATTTAAAAATAACGAACAGAAATAATTTTGATATTTATCTCTCATAGGAAAATAAGATGACATGTTAGAACACAGATCATATAATAATTCATAGATAGAAAAATTAAGTAGGTACAGCATTCTGTGAAAACATAGAAGTACGATTCATTATTAAAATTTCTAAAAATCATATCTCCGAAAGTATTAGCTTGTTAGAGTTGAAAATGATATCAATGGATTTTTATGGTGAAACTGCATCTTAAAAAAAATGGAATTTGAAATTTGTGGTTTAAAAAAAATTTCGTTTTCGTAACTTTGAAACCATCAGCCTGATTTTGCCCAATAACGATTTTAACCAAGATATTTATCTGCCAAACCTACTCCGAAAATTTCAACAGCCTAGCTGATTCTGTTCGAGAGTAAATGTAGAAACAAAATTAGAAAAATTTTGAAATTTTTTTGTCACCACTTCACGGCAAACTGATCAAGACGAAACTTCGCATGCATATAAAGGTCACTATTCTACAATTTGATGTCAAATTTCAGACAAATAGAGTGATTGGATTCGGAAATATTCATAAAAAAATTTTATTACTAAAAATGGCCATAACTCCGAAACGGCTTAGTGGATTTCGCCCGTTAACGAATTCGTCCAAGATATTGAGGCTCCAAACCTACCCTGCGAATTTCAATTCTCTAACTCCTTTCGTTCGAGAGTTATCGTTTTTACGGCTGGCCGGATGGACAGGCCGTCCGGACAGAATCGATTTCGCCCACGTATTCTTGATCAGTGAGTCGAACCAAATCGTTTAACACCATTTTCAGCCAAAAATTCGAAAATTACAGACATTTGGACAAATTGATAAACACTCTGTTCCGAGGAACAAGAGTGCCAAAACCATGAACAATCGCTGTACAGTAAATGTCTTGAATAAGATGTTCCTCTTTTCCCAATGTTATACCGTGATATCAGCATCCCAATTCAGCGAAAATGCCATAGTCCTGCTTGACTAGTTTAAGCAATATCACTGGAGGATGTTTTCTTCGTGACAAATTTCTGCTCATTACAAAACTCAACTTATAACGCATAGGTACCAAGATTTTCTATGATGGTTCACTAATTGAAAATTGTCGAAAACCATTACATTCATCCTTCAATTATTTCAAATTTTAGGTTAGACCAGGGAACGGCAACCTTTTGAGTCAGAAGAGTAAAAAAATACAATTTACGAAGTTTCAAAGTTTTTGAAGACCTAGAAAAATTATTCTTGCCAACAATAAATACATAGTACTTTGATATATGAAGTTTTTTGATAAAAAAACTAAAGAGCCGCAGCTTCATAACCAAACAGCTGCCCACCCCTGGGTTAGACAGAGTCCGCTTTGTTGATGCACACTCAATGAAACAACTTATCTCTCATCCGACCAAACTACGGACGAAGACGATCGATATATAGTCCGGTCAAAGTATACATACCAGGTTACCAAAATTCGCATAGAGCTGAAAATTGGTAGAGATGGTCAGGATACCATTAGAAAGAAACGGTGAAAAGTCCCCAAAAATCCCATTGCTGCTAAAAAAGTTATTCAAGGTCAAAGGTCGCGAAAATGGGTTTTTCGCTTTTTTCAGCCAAACGGTGGGTTTTATCATTAAAATAGCTCAGACATAAATTGTAGATCGTGCAATTATCTACAAAAATTGTCTCTATACTTTTTTTCGTGAGAGTCGCCGTTTCCGAGATATGAGCGAAGAAAGTTGTATGCTCCATAAAATGCACACGTTTCCACGTCACCTGTGAGGTAGTGTACTTGACGCGTTTTTTTAACGTGGTTTCCCTGGTAGGCCTATTCCACGAACCGATCTGTACTAATAAATAATAAAAAATTGGTTCAAGCACTGACGTGAAGTCAGAAGCTTTTGCGCGTATGTTCTATTGTCCATTCTTCTGTATTGGACACCCTTAATCGAATTTACCATGGTAAATTCGATTAAGGGTGTCCAATACAGAAGAATGGACAATAGAACATACGCGCAAAAGCTTCTGACTTCACGTCAGTGCTTGAACCAATTTTTTTTTTCGTGATTTTTTTGAAATTTTCTAGGGGTAGGGTTTCAAAATTTTTTTTCTCGTCGTTTTTTTCAAATTTTCTAGAGGTACGGTTCTCACAAAATTTTAAACACGTCTTTATGTTGATTTTCTACTACTAGTTACCAAACTTCAATTCGATCGAATATTTATTTTTTGAGTTATCAAGGAAACAATATTCCAGATGGGTATAACTCGGAAACCGTTGGACCGATTATGCCCAAAATTGAACTCAACTCTCCCTTTCGGATAGGCAACCTTTCCTGAAAATTGCAAGTCCCTATCTCCTTTCGTTCGAAAGTTATCGAGGCAACGGTCACCCATCTACTGAACTCACACAAGAATGCTCGAATCTCCAACAATATTTAACCGATCGTATTAAAACTTGAAAATTGTCAGTATAGTTAGGTTATGAAGGTTCTTGCAAAATTTCAGCAATTTTGAACGATTAGTTACTGATATATAGAACTTTTTTTTTTTATTTTCAAAGATTTATTTAAAATTTTCTACAAATGATATCCTCACCAAATTTTGCAAACGTCTCCGCATTGGCATTCTACAACTAATAACCATGTTTGAATTCAATCGGTTCAGTATTTTTAGAGTTAATGAGGAACAAAAACCACAAAATTTCATAAAATTTCAGATGGCTATAACTCTGAAACCGTTTGGCCGATTAGGCTCATAATCAAACTGAAATGTCGCGTTGTGGTGTACATCCTAACCTGAAAACTTGAGGCCGCTATCTCTCTCAGTTCTCAAGTTATCGTGACAACAAAATTATTTTTTAATAATTTTTTAATAATTTTGTAGCCTTACGATTCGCACAAAATTTCACAAACGTGCTTAGGTTCATATTCTACAACTACTCACCAAGTTTCAATTCGATCGGATTCATATTGGTTGAAAACAAAATTATTACTCGGAAACCACTGGGCCGATTATGCCCATTAACGAACTTGTCCGTCGTATTGGGATGCGCCACCCACCCTGAAAATTTCAAGTCGCTAGCTCTTTTCGTTCTCAAGTTATCGTGGCAACGGCCGGACGGCCGGACGGCCGGACGGCCGGACGGCCGGACGGCCGGACGGACAGAATCAAATTTGACATCGAATTCTTCATTGGGGAGTCGAACTTAATCGTTTGAGACCATTTTCGTCAAAAAATTCGAAAGTTACAGACATTTGGGCAAAACTATAACGCGATGTTCCCCAGAACATACGCGCAAAAAATTGTCGTTAATTGTAAAGAATGTGATAAAATTATTGGTCCGAATTATAATCATTTATTACATCTGTTTCTTCTTGTTCTTCGTCTTCTTCTTCGAGCTGAGTGAAAATAAACTCGTCCAAAAGCGATGGATCGGATGTCTCGTCGTTTATATGAAAGGAGTCCTCTTCTAATGGAGATTCAGCATTAGAACAAAGCTGGCCTTGACAACTTGTACAGGCTAAGGAACAAAACAACCCAACTTTTTTGCAGCCACATTTGGCATTACATCCTTTTTTACAATTGCAAAAAATGGTGTTGAGGAGTTTTTCCGGTGCAGGTGGAAGTAAAGTTTGGACAGGTTCTAACGCATTATCAATCAACATCCAACCCCAGTCTTTTGGGTCTAATTGATTACCAAGCCACACTTGAACTTGATAATATACCCGAAGAAGATGTTGTTGTGCAGAAGCCGAGGTTGGAGGAAGAGAAGCCAATTGCACTTGCTTTTTGTTACGAGTATTTTTGACAAAAGACACGTAACGGAACTTATCAATGCAGGTAATTTTTTTTGGAGCTCCGTACATGGCAAGAAGAAAGCGAATTCCATGAATAATTATGTCTTTCGGAGTAGACTTATTATTTTTAAAAACTTCGGCACAATCAAGTAAAGCATGTTTCTCAAACATTTTAAAAACAGACGTTTTACCTCTCCTGTAAAATGCAGATGTTGTATCGCAGCCACTTATAGCGTGGAGAAACGAAATGTGATTTTGGCACTTTGCAAATGCAGATAAACTTTGGGATGAATATATTTCGGACTTATGTTGAGATTTTCCAGGTTTTAAAAAATAAATTGTTCTGTCAGCTGGAGTTCGAGCATTCAATAAAACTAGTAAATCAACGTCTTCACCAACAATCATAGTTGTGCTTGTCAAATTGAACTGTTCTAATGCTGTTTCAATAATGAGGACATCAGCATCATTATCAGCTTGCTTGACAAGTATTTCTTCATTCGTCAGTTTATCTTTCAACATTGAAATGAACCGGCGTAGAAGGCAATGGACTTAGTTTCTTTTGAGTTAATATTGATTTTTTTTAAGTTAATATACCGAAAGAAAAAGAATTCAACTCGCATTACGGCGCCAGTGACGAATGAACGTGGCGTACTTATGCATTTTATGGAGCATACAACTTTCTTCGCTCATATCTCGGAAACGGTGACTCTCACGAAAAAAAGTATAGAGAAAATTTTTGTAGATAATTGCACGATCTACAATTTATGTCTGAGCTATTTTTATGATAAAACTCACCGTTTGGCTGAAAAAAGCGAAAAACCCATTTTCGCGACCTTTGACCTTGAATAACGTTTTTAGCAACAATGGGATTTTTGGGGACTTTTCACCCTTTCTTTCTAATGGTATCCTGACCATCTCTACCAATTTTCAGCTCTATGCGAATTTTGGTAACCTCACCTCTGTTATTTGGTCTAACTTGACCGGACTAATAGGAGATTTCACGTTCGGCTAATCAGGAGTAAGTGGGCGTCATTTGCGATGGACAGAACCTTCGATGCAGTGAACTTTCGTTGCAAGAAGTCTTTGATGGAGTGAGGCGCACCGCTCTATTCCTATTTTGTGGAACACCAACATTACATACTTTCGTCTGAGCACACTTAAGTAATTATTGTAATACGCTAATAACCTCTTACAACGTAAAAAAAATATGTACATACATCTGATAGTAATTTGAAATTCGGTATTAAGTCTTTTGAACAAAATGAAGCATTTGACTGTGCACTAAGTGCATAACCGCATATTTATATTCATGGAACTGGGGACTTGGAGCACTCTATTCTTAAGAAAAAGTTGATTTGATTAGTTATCGATTGAATTATGCGGATCATTTTTCTTGGCCAGCTATACAAATCTTCAGAAAAAAATTACAAACTTCTATCTGAAAGCTGAAAGCTGGTAGATTTCGATCCTCGGTGCTGGGTAATTGAGGATATAAGAAACGAACGAAAAAATCAATTTGATTAGTTATTCCATCGACACATGTATCCCAAAAATTATTTTTCTTGGCCGACTATTTGAATCTAAAAAAAAAAATATTCAACTTCTATCTGAGCACTATGAGATAAACCCCATTTCGATTCATGGAGCTGGGTACTTAAGGATATCTGAATCAAACGAAAAAATCAATTTTACTAGATATTTGATTGACACATGTATTCTGCTAATTATTTTTCTTGGCCGGCTAGTTCTATCTTCAGAAAAAAAAATTACCAACTTCTATCTGAGCACTATGAGATAAACATCATATTTAGATCCATGGAGCTGGGTACTTAAGGATACCGGAATCGAACGAAAAAATCAATTTGATTAAGTATTTGATCGACACATGTATCCTGCTAATTATTTTTCTAGGCCAGCTTGATGAATCTTCAGAAAAAAATTACCAACTTCTATCTGAGCACTATGAGATAAACTTCATATTTCGTTTCTTGGAGCACTTGGAGCACTTGGAGCACTTCTTGGGTACTTAAGGATATCTGAATCGAACGAAAAAAGTCAAATTGATTAGGTATTTGATCGACACATATATCCTGCTAATTATACTTCTTGACCGGCTAGTTGAATCTTCGTAAAAAAAAATTACCAACTTCTATCGGAGCATTATAAGATAAACTCCTCATTTCGATTCTTGGAGCTGGGTACTTAAGGATATCTGAATCGAACGAAAAATTCAATGTGATTAGGTATTTGATCGACACATGTATCCTGCTAATTATTTTTCTTGGCCGGCTAGTTGAATCTTCAGAAAAAAAAATACCAACTTCTATTTGAGCACTATGAGATAAACCTCATATTTCGATCCTTGGAGTTGGGTACTTGAGGATATCTGAATCAAACGAAAAAATCAATTTGAATAGATATTTGATCGACACATGTATTCTACTAATTATTTTTCTTGGCCGGCTAGTTGAATCTTCAGAAAAAAAATGCCAACTTCTATCTGAGCACTATGAGATAAATCTCATATTTCGATCCTTGGAGCTGGGTACTCAAGGACATCTGTATCGAACGAAAAAATCAGTTTGATTAGGTATTTGATCGACACATGTATCCTGCTAATTATTTTTATTGGCCGGCAGTTGAATCTTCAAAAAAAAAGAATTACTTCTATCTGAGCACTATGAGATAAACCTCATATTTCGATCCTTGGAGCTGGGTACTTAAGGATATCTGAATCAAACGAAAAAAAAATTTTTATTAGGTATTTGATCGTCACATATTCTACTAATTATTCCTCTTGGCCGGCTAGTTGAATCTTCAAAAAAAAAAATACCAACTTCTATCTGAGCACTATGGATAAATCTCATATTTCGATCCTTGGAGCTGGGTACTTAAGGATATCAGAATATAACGAAAAAATCAATTTGATTAAGTATTTGATCGACACATGTTTCCCGCTAATAACCTTTCTTGGCCGACCATTCAGATATCCAGAACACTAAAATTACAAACTTCTATCTGAGCGCTACGAGACTAATTTCATATTTCGAACTATGCAGGTGTACCTGTAGTGCTTTCAGAATTGAACGAAAAAATTTGTTTGACTTATTAGTCCTTAGGTATATGCATTCAGCTGATTACAAAGCTTATTCACCTATTCGGAACACCATAATAAAATATCAGCAGCGTGAGAGAACGGTAGGGAACGCCATTGACCGTGGTGGAATAGCAGCGCTTGGAGCCGGAGCCGGCCGGGAGCTAACACCACCTCGGTGATGCACATGCTATGCATTCCTGTTAGTTAATAGTTGTGTTCCAGAAATATGTCACATATATTATTTTCATAGTAGCTTGCATCACAAATGGGTTCAAGCCCTGTGGACAGGAGCTTTCTGGCGCTCTTGTTCAAACAGACAAATTATATCTCCGAAAGTATTCGTTTCTCAGAGTTGGGAATTATTCCAATGTATTCTTATGATAGAACTGCATCATAAAGGAAATTCAATTCAAATAATAGTTTATTTATCAAGATTAAATGAGCAATCTGAGAATGAGAACTGCACCATGGAAGAAACCAAATTAAAATAGCTGAAATGAATTTGACTCTCTCTTATAGAACAGGATGACATGTACGAGTATGAACACAGATCATATAATAAAGCTTAGATAGAATAATTATAGCATTCTGTGAAAACATAGAAGTACGATTCATTATTGAAATTTAGAAAAATCATATCTCCGAAAGTATTAGCTTGTTGGAGTTGAAAATGATATCGATGGATTTTAATGATGAAACTGCATCTTAAATGAAAATTGAATTTGAAATTTGTTACATAAAAAAAAAATTTTTTTTTCGTTACTCCGCAACCATCTGCCTATTTTGCCCAATAACGAACTTAACCGAGATATTCATCTCCCTAACCTACTCTGAAAATTTCAACTGCCTAGCTCATTCCGTTCGAGAGTTATTGTAGAAAAATGTTTTTGAAATTTTGAAATTTTTTTTTTGACACTTTGCGTTAACCTGGTCAATACAAAACTTCACATGCGTATAAAGGTTTCGGAAATATTCATAAAAAATGTGTTTTACTAAAATCGGCCATAACTCCGAAACCGCCTGATGGATTTCGCCCATTAACGAACTCGTCCGAGATATTTACGCTCCAAAACCCACCTTGCAAATTTCAATCCTCTAACTCCTTTCGTTCGAGAGTTATCATGCCTACGGCCGGCCGGCCGGCCGGACAGGATCGATTTCGACCTCGGATTCTTGATCAGTGAGTCGAACCAAATCGTTTGAGACCATTTTCAGCCAAAAATTCGAAAATTACAGACATTTGGGCAATTTGATAAGCACTCAGTTCCGAGGAACTAGAGCGCCAAAAATGGATTGAACCTTTGACATATAATTGTTGATTACGAACCAATAAATTGAATAAATAATTCATCAAGAGGATTCTTTTTCTTCCCCAACCTCCAAAGAAAAATCAGGATAAAAGGACCTATGCCAATATTGATATAAATATCAGACATATTTCAGCATTAGGCTTCGGAAATTCATTTTAAACAATATAAAAATTCTTCTGTAGACTTTCTATATCTGAAATCTCAACTTTGTTCATGAATACTTCCAAAGAGGGTAAAGCATTCATCAAATGAAATGACAACTACCTAATAAAGCACTGTTTAAAACCCAAGAACTAAACAACTAGTCAGTATATTCAATGAAAATTGGTTAAAGCCCTGTGGACAGGAGCTTTGGCACTCTTGTTCAAACTTTGACAAATCATATCTCCGAAATAATTGGTATCTGGGAATTATATGAATGGTTTCTTGCGATGGAACTGAATCATGAAAGAAATTAAATTCAAACAGACCGATTCTCCCGAATAACGAACTTATCCGAGATATTCATTCCTCAAATCTACTCTGAAAGTTAAATTATATCAATTAAAACTTAGACAACATTGCAGTTTTGTTTTTACCGGAGATATTCTGAATCCAATTCGATTATGTATCACCCATAGCCTCCTCTATCTAACAGGCCAGAAGGCTCGTCGACAATGCGACGTTGCCTATTCTACGAGGGGGGGTTAAGCATAAGCGGAGTGTCGCTACGCTATGTTCCTGGCCATTTGTTTATGTGTGGTTTATGTTTTGAACGGTTTTCAAGCGTGTCGGTGTTCAGACGTTCGAGTTCGGTATAGGTATTTTCAGTTTGTTCGATTGTTTTAGTGCTTCAAGTGAATATAAAAAGTGTTTGTTGAGTGTTCACGAGTTTTATATTTGGAATTTGGATATCTAAGGTATAATCAGAAGGTTAGTTACACATTTGGAATTCTTCGATTTGCGTTCATCATGACTCGTACTTGTGCAGTTCCTGGTTGTAATAGTAATTATAAATCCACACACGAAAATGTTTCGGTATTTAGATTCCCAACAGATCCTTCAAGACGACGAAAATGGCTCAATGCAATCCACAGGGAAAAAAGTTTCAAAATTAATAATAATTCTGTAGTATGCATAAAACATTTTGTAGATGCATATATTGTAAAAGAAAATTCTCTACCGACTTCAGATGGATCATTTATTAGTATCCCGAGAAAAATTCCCAAATTAACAGATGACGCATTCCCTTCAATTTTTCCAAATCAACCAAGTTATATGTCTTCTACAATTACTCCCAAAAGAACTGATCCCGAGCATCGAAGGCAAAATTTAGTTTCTCATTATGATAATATTTTTAGCGACTGGGACAAACAAGATCAGATTCTTACTTTTTCTCAATTTTGTTCCCATTTCAAAGACAAGGCAATTTGCAACTTTCTTTTTAACGTTCAAGAAAATGATTTCGTTCAGTTTTACAAAATGAATTTCGAAGGTGAGTTTCCGAAAATAACGTCCGGGTTTAAGGTTTTCGCAGATTTGAGGATTGAAGTGTTTAAAAACAAAAGCAATATACCCATTTCTAAATTTAAGTGGTTATTAGGTGAGAGATACATATGTGATAGGTGGTCGAAGTTCGAAAACTTAATTTCACAATTAAATAGGACCGATTTAGATTCAGATTCCTCTGCTAATGCGAGCAGTTCTTCAGAACAATGTATTTTAGATAAGGTAAAGGAAGAAATTGAGAAAATTTATAATGCCCTCAAAAATTGTATCAATAATCTAGAAAATATTAATACAGACGACGTTGACACTTCTCAAATGATCAAAAAATTAACTTTTTTAAGTCAACAACTCAAATTAGCAGTTTCACCGAGGCCCATTTATTCTACCGACTTGTTTTTGTGGGCATCTTCTATTCATTTCCAATTTCCAGGTTCTTACAGGTTGATTAGAGACTCTCATTTATTAACTCTTCCTCACCCGAAATATTTAAGTAATATTACAGCGGACATAAAATGTAGTGTAGGAATTAAAGAAAGTCAGATATCATACCTGAGAAAGAAATGTCAAAATTTAGAGCCTCATGAGAGAATAATCAATGTTTTGTTCGATGAAATACATATAAAGCCTAAAATTGAATATCGGGGAGGTCGTCTGTTGGGAGCAATTGAAAATCAGGTGGCTACAAAAATTCAGGCATTCATGTTAACGTCACTTTTTTCCAAAAACCGCGATATTATTGCACTTTTTCCTGTTAAGCAATCTTCATCTGTAGTGCTTAAAGATTTAACCCTGAAAATAATCGAAACCTTGAATGGTGTAGGTTTCACTATTGTTTCTCTTATTTGTGATAATCACAGGATGAATAGATCCATGTATTTTTTACTTGCTGAGGAATTTTGCGCCAACGACTCAGATATTACAAATGTATCTCGAAATACCTTAAGCCCATTTATTATTAATCCGTTTAATTCCGATGAAAAAATTTTTCTACTGATTGACTCGTTTCACCTATTCAAATCAATAAGAAACAACTGGCTTAATCAAACGAATGCTGAAGAATCTCTGATATTTCCGCATTTTGACAATTACAATTTACTTTTGAATGCCAATTTAACAGATTTGAAAAAAATGTATTCGAAAGAATCTAACAATATTTGCCGACTCGCGCCTGCTTTGTCAAAAAAAGTTTTGTATCCATCTTCATTAGAACGTCAAAATGTTTCTTTAGTAGTTAAATTGTTCGATGAAAAAAATATTGCGGCCCTCCAGATGAGTTATGGAGAAAATTCCAGCCAAAATGATATTGTAGGAACAGCAGAATTCATTAAATTAATTCTCTCTTGGTGGAAAATCGTCAATGTTCGCTCGGTTAAAGCAGGCTATTTTTTGAAAGATCCTCTCAGAAATCCGATCAACAGCCCTTCGCTTGACAGCCTTTTGTTTCTATCCAAATTTGCGGATTTGTTAGATATTTGGCAAAATAATGACTACAAAAATTTTACTCAAAAAGGACACACCGGAAAACTATCCACAGATACGTTTTTCGCTTTGAAACATACCTGCAGAGGAACAGTCCTTCTGGCCAAATATATGTTTTCAAAGTTTCCGGATATGAAATATATTTTATTGGGCAAATTTCAAACGGACAAACTTGAACAGCGTTTTGGTACTTATAGGCAATATAGCGGCTCAAATTATCATGTATCCGTGAGTCAGATTCTTGAATCCGAGAAGAAGTTGAAAATTTTGAGTCTTCTGAAACTTAAATCTGCTAAATTTGGATCATTTTCCCTGAAAAATTTTTGTAATTTAGATTCTGAAGAGAGCACCTCCTTCACTGGACTTGACAGTGATATTAGTCAGTTTGATAATATATTAAATACCTTCAATAATATTCCTATCGAAAGTAGCGAATTAACATCATTATTTTTCGTCGCTGGTTACTGTACCCATAGTCTTATTAAATTTTTGAATCATTGTCCACACTGTACTGAGTTGGTAAGCTCAAACGAAGAATTTCAAGTCGAATTACTAGATAAAGACGTCTCTGTAAGTGATTATCTACTGAAATTAACACGTGGTTCATTGAAGAGTCCATCACAATTTTTATTTGAAAGTTCAATAGATTGTTATAAAATTTTCAACTCAATTCTCACTGCCGATTATGAAATTAATTTTGGTAAAGTAGATAATCAGAGAGACGTTTTGAAGTCTTTATTAATGAAATATTTTGAGGGTACTTGGGATTTTTATAACGACAAATGTTCATTATGCCAGCAACCTTCTAAAGTTTTATTGAGTAAATTTTGTCAAATTTTGTGTAATATTTTCCTCAATAATTATTCCAAAATGGTTAGTGATAGAATTCCAAGAACAGCTATTTCCGACAGAAAACTGCTGACCTTTAGTCGTTAATCACTAAAATATTTCATTTTATTTATTGTTGATTTCCTGCTTTATAGAATTTATTTTTAGTTCGAAGTTGTTAATTCAAAGTTTATTTCTGTTGACTTTTTGTTTTTGAGAATTTATTTTAAGTTTAAGATGAGCAGTCAGAGTATAATCGATATCAAGGGCTAATATATTTTCATTATTTCCCTAATTTTGATATTTATGAATGTTTGATTAAGTTTGAATGCCTCAGAAAATCGAATATTCTGATTGTAATCTTTTGGGACTCAATAATACAGCTACCTCCTCGTGGTGAGTTCTGGATTATTTGCGATGAAACATTATGAAACTAATCGCAAATAAACGAAATGCTGTATTGCTTTCCTCCATACAGTTCTTAGAATCTTAGATAATCAGAGCACATCAAAATGAAATCGTAAACTGTGAAATGCCTGTAGAATCGGTGCCTTGTCCGTGCTTCGCGACACTCCGATGGAACAACGGCAACGTCTAACCTTCTGGCCTGTTAGATATAGGAGGCTATGTATCACCTCAAAAGTACCATAGCTGAGGTTATTTCATTGGTCATTTGCATTGAATCATACTTTCGTTTTATAGAACAGGAACCGTATATTATATCAAGAATAACGAACCAGAAATAATTTTGACATTTATCTCTCATCAACGCTATATTATTAAACGCGCAAGCTCAGAACCATCGAAGGTAGATTTGAGAACTTTCTAAAATAGCGAGAGGCGAAGCCATGGGGTGGAAACTCTCTCACTAAAGTCTGGTCCCTTAGAATAGTTCGATTAGTTCGAATAATCCCACACAAATTTGAGGATGTCTCTGCCTTCGCTCGATTTGTGGATCACTTGATGCTTTATCAGCTGATCTGTGATCAGCTGTCCCGCTGTCCGCTACCGGCGTGCTTGTTTTTATTTTTACATTTTACATAGTTTTGGTGAAATCTGAGTGTTGTGAAATAAACTTTTTCGAATATCACTGTTTGATGTTCGGTAAAAAACTAATAAGAATACAAGTAAAGTGATTAAGTGTTCTCCTAATATTGCAGACAAGGTTATGGTCTTCATGGCTAGGGGAGTTTTTCATAAATAGAAACAAACAACCTTAGCTTATTTCTTCAATCATGGTGGAATGAAACGTGATGATCTTTCCAAATTACTTGAAGATATTGTTAGATCGTGGGCCTCATGTCGTGGCACTTCTTTGTGATCAAGGTTTTGCAAATGTAGCTGCTATAAATAGGCTATATAGAGAAACCACTGGGTGATTTTCACGTACAAAATGTTTTTCACATTATGTTGTGCATAATGATATCCATTTTTTGTATTATATTTCTCATTTGATTCTGTCCTTCTAAATGTATATTGGAGTAGAATATACTTCCACATAGTGTTGTACTCGCATAATGATAACCATTTTTTGTACGATATTTCACATTTGATTTTGTCCTTGTAAATGAATATTGGAATTAAGGCAGCCATTCATTTAACTGCTCGTTCAAATTTGAAGGTATATAAGGATAATTTTATTGAAGAAAGTTTTTACCTCATATGCTGTATAATTAATTTTGATGTCACACTAAATTTTATTTTCATTCCAAATGTATTTTTTTAATTTTGATATTCTTTCTTTTTCTAATATATATGTACATTAGTTCACATGAAATGTTGAACTTAAATTCATGAATCTGATATAATTTTATTAAAGAGAGTTTTGGGATTTCATTTGTTTTCTTTCGATTACAGCGAAAACCATTGTTCCAAAAACATTGTCAAATGCCATGTTTTAGACGAATTATCGTCAACTTGGTGTTTGGCAGTGTTTTGGAAAACAATATAATAGAATATAGGATATATGGGAGATATATTTGAATTTCCCGCTCGTTCGAGCTTCAAATAATCCCAGTGCCGCACCGCTAGTGTTGCAAGAACAGAAATAACGTTAGAGTGGCCCATCTATAGTATATCTTGTCTATGGGCGAAGCCGCGAGCCTTGCGAAGGGCGAATATCGCCGCGGCGAGGGCAAGGACCGACGTATCGCCGAAGGCGATTTTCGTCGAGATCGGGAAGTCGCGAGTATTTCAAAAAAATTCCAGAAAAGTCGCGAAATCGTCGAAATGGCGAAAAGTGGCCTCGCCCGAAACCCAAAGGGTTTTTCGTTCCTCTCGCCCGACCGTATCTAACGGTACCGGTCGAAAGACCGAATATAGACGGATAGAATAGCGAGACACTTTTTCCAATTTTTTTTCCGTTCGTTTTCTACGAGCGTTTGAAAATCGCCAAAATGCGGAAAATCGACCGTTTGTATGGGACTATAGAAATAAAACGACCCGAGCGAGGCCGAAGTCGACCGACCCCAAGATGTTGGGTTGATGGTGGCGTTCTGTTTTATCTCACGAAGTAATTAATGGACAAAATCCCACTTGCACAGGTTGCACAGGCTAGAACAGTGCTTCCCAAACTTTTTTTTACTGTGACGCCCTTGGGGCTTTCCCATTTTTGTACGACGCGCCTTAACTCGGCCCCCAAAAATATTTACCAATTTAAGTACTAGCCTGTTAATAACTTATCAGCTCACTAGACTCGGTCGCATCGACAGGCGACGCCCCTAAAACAATATCGCGACGAACAGTTTGGGAAGCCCTAGGTTAGAAGTTAGAACTGTTAGAAAAATTTCCAAGGTCAAAAATGTCTGAATGTCAATTTAGGAGAATTTAACGAAAATCGATCGATTTTGGATCAGAAATGTGCCGAGATTTATTCAGAATCGATAAAAACCTTTGGTTTCGATTTGATACTTGCAACAGAAATTGATATTTACCACGATCGGTACGCATTCGCCGGTGGAAATGAATAACCTCAAAATGGACTGAACGGATGGGTTTTCGTGAAATCAACGATTATCTGTTGTAAATTACCTGGAATATAACTCTATAAGTAAGTACTATAAGGTAATTACTACTTTACTTAAATTTATAAAGATTTCGACGATTTTCAGGGCAGATGATCTCCCAGTGTATGAACATAAATAATAGGTACTACAATTTTGAAGTTTACCAGGATATATCACGATAGAAAGTAAGTATTCTTCTGTAGGAACATGAATCAATAAGGATTTTATAACGATAACAAATTATTCTTTTTGTAGTTTTTTTATCAATTTCCGATGATCTGTGATTAAGATAAAAAACAACCAGCCTCTGTATTAATAGCTATACATACATCTGGGAAATGGTTTACACTGATATATATATATCGAATACTTCCGTTGACATACATTATCTATTTCTATTCGTAAGTATTATTTAAACATAGGTGGAATTTAAGCGAATAACCAAAACACAGTGGTTCCCCTACCAAATATAATAATAATGCCTTTATCTCCACATTCAAGTATATTCAAAATATAACCGATTGGGCATGATAGAAAGAGATTGATCTTAACAACTGTGTTATGGTTATTCGCTTGAATTCGCCTATGCCTATAGTATACTTTCTTCCTGTGGTAAAGTAATATAAATGTCAGTGTTTCTTCTGGATCGAGGATAGGATTCTGACTTTTAAATGAACAATACCTGAAGATCTCCAATAGAGGCAAAATTTAGGGAACAGGTACTAAACTCTATTTGCAACAGTATTGTTTTATTGAACGATAAAATGTGAGGGATGCCTAAGAAGAATGGTGAACTTGGAAACATGACTCTTTTAAAATATCTGCCTTTATGCATAATGTTTATGTTATACTGTAAGTACTTATTATTATAAGTGCTATTGCTTTGCTTCATCTGTGAAGGGAGATAAATTGACTACAAGTTTGGCATCAGTTCAGTCTGTCATCTTGATTACGATGATACTGATTCCAGATTAATGGACTGACGAAACACATTACACGGTCGCTTCTCGATGAAAATGCATTGGATTCTTCGAATTCCATAAACTTGCTGCTTGAAATACAATCAGTTTCCCGTTTCTCTGACATCAATCATAAATGGATGTCAGGCTGAACTGATTCCAGATTGACTGTGTAACCTCCTTCTTACATGGGGCTCATTGGACCTGAACCGGCCTGTGGTATCTCTCTCAGGAAGCGGGGAGGGAGAACAACAGATGGTTGGGCAAAAGGTCCAGGAAATCTGGACACAGACATGCTCACTCAACAATTACTGGCCCATCAGCTGAAAGAGCCAGACAATGGCTCAGATTCTCTATCCCTATCACACGTTGGATCAGTTTATCCTTACCTTTGTTGTAAACGATAGGTATTTAATAATAATAAATAATGTTATTTTTAGGTAAAGTAACTTTTAAACTATTAACTTTGGTTGTTAATATGATTTTCATCTTTTACCGGATAGCTCTTTATTCCATTGTAATAGTGCTCTTCTCATCACGATTTGGGAAATTCAGTGATAATTTTTGATTAATAGTACCTATTTGTTGTAAGTAAACGAATTTTAACAGTTTATAATTGTTTCAGAGCGGGCTTTAGACAACACATCTTTCCAGAATGGAGAATAAAAGAAAAATCATTTGATATGTTATAACTAGAACAAGATGAAAGTGGAAAAATCATGAAGTTGAAACAATATATTACATACATGATGGTTCTTCATTTTTCTACTCATCCCACACAATCCAAAATCTATGCTATTATTAATTATCATAAGAATTGATAATATAAATTACATTAGGTAAGATTATTTTCCCATCTATTGTATATTATTATACTGATCCTCCTAGATATTTCCCAAGGAGTCCCCTCATAAGCTCTTGAAGAGCTTGAGCGAGTAAGGAGAACCAGCTGTGTTCTGTGTAGGCTTTGTTACTGTGCCCTTATGCCAGCTTAGGCACAGCACTGTTAATGTTTGACCTAACAGTGAATGGTGACCACCTATGCCATATCTGTTCAATTTTGATCCAACAGTGAATATATAATATTCCATTCCACGAACATATTTGAACTCTTGATTCATCGAGTGGGTAGGTTAGATATGTGATTGAGTTAGTTATATGGATTTAATAGCTGGATCTGTTAAGTAATTGGCTTATACCTATAAACTTCTGCCATATTTAGCACAGCACTGTTAATTTTCTTCCCAACAGTGAATGTATAATATTTCTGTATTTCAACAAAATTAACTGTCGAAAATGAAAAACTACTATACAGGGTGTTTTTTGTAAAATGTCATCTCGAGATATCTATCATGAGGAAAACCACTGCTATAAATAGCATTTTTCGAAAAAAATACAACATCAAAAGGGCTTGACCCATTCTGATGAAACTTTGTGTGCGTGTGTTGCGGAGGTTCCCAATTGGTCCCAGTAGGTGGCGCTACAATCGATCTATAGGAACTCAAAAATGACTGGACCAAATTTGATAAAACTTTGTGTTTTTGTTTTTCTGGTTCACAATAGCATCCGGTAGAATGCGCCCTAATCGATTTATAGGAACACCAAAATCGCTCGACTGATTTCGATAAGTGATGAGTCACAATAGGAAACCAGAAGCGGGCGCTGTATCCGGTTTATAGGAAGAACGGCTGGACCGATTTCAACTAAACTTTGTGTGTGTATCTGAGTATGTGTCAGGTCCACAATATACCCCAGTAGGTGGCATCGGTCTATAGGAACTCTGAAATGGCTCGACCGATTTTGATGCAACTTTACTTTTGAGTTACTTTTTGTGATCTGAATCTTAATAAACATTATTGTTATTATTATTAGTGTGTGAGTGGGTGTCGACGTTACAATAGAAACCCGGAAGATGGCGCTATATTCGGTTTATTGGAACTCAAAAACGCCTCGACATATTTCGATGGGACTTTCGTGTGAGTGAACTACCGGTTCAATAATTGATAATATTGATCTACTAAAAAAATGTAGATCTACTGGAAGAATGTAGATCTACCGGAAAAATGTAGATCTACCGGAAAATGTAGATCTACCGTAAAAATGTAGATCTACCAGAAAAATGTGGATCTATGGCTAGGTAGATCTGCTGGCTCATCTGAATCCCAAAATATGGACTGCTGGCCACTAGTATGAAAATAAGATTACGAGTAAGAATACAGGTCATATAATAATTCATAGATAGAAAAATTAAGTACAGCATTCTGTGAGAACATAGAAGTACGATTCATCATTGAAATTTCAAAAAATCATATCTCCGAAAGTATTAGCTTGTTAGAGTTGAAAATGATATCAATGAATTTTTATGGTGAAACTGCAACTTAAAAAAAATTGAATTTGAAATTTCTAATGTAAAAAAAAAATTTTTTCGTTACTCTGAAACCATCAGGCCGATTTGGCCCAATAACGAACATAACCAAGATAATTATCTCCCAAACCTACTCTGAAAATTTCAACTGCCTAGCTCATTTTGTTCGAGAGTTATTTTAGAAGCAAAATTTAAATAATTTGTTATTTTTTTTTGACACTTTACGGCAACCTGAGCATACAAAACTTGGCATGCATATAATGGTCATTATTCCAACCGGTGTGAAGAGAGCAGATAAAGATAGCGGAATAAATCTCCGGAAACACCCGAACGGCGCAAGCAGTGGCGCACCGATCGATTCAGTCATAATCATATAGAACCAATATATTCTGGCATGAATTGAAGAAAATCGAAGTTCTGCGATAATATGAATACACAACAACTTGAACTGATGGTTTCTTCGAGAGATGAACTTAATTTGGAACTTATTTTGTGAGCCCGATCAAGCTCTTGTTGAATATTGATAGATTTATCAATGCTGGGGCATGAATGTTATTTTGGCATGGGAAGATTTTGGCAAGATAATGGTAATGCAGATTCGGTTCTTTACTGAAAAAAGTATCCGCATTGGATGAGACCCTGGGGTTGAAATTTCAACCCTTAACACAAAAAACCCGGATTTTCATCCGTTTTTCCCAGAAGGAAGAGTTTTTTCATCAACAGATTTTGAGAACATTTTGACAACGACGATATCAATATTCAGTAAGAAAATGGTCCACTTCGGATGGGGCCCTGGGGTTGAAATTTCAACCCTTAACACAAAATCTCGGTTTTTCCGGTTTTTTTCATAGAAGGAAAATTTTTTTCATCAACAAATTTTGGGAACATCTTGACTACGACGATACCGATATTCAGTAAAAGAATGGTCGACTTCGGATGGGGCCCTGGGGTTGAAATTTCAACCCTTAACACAAAATCTCGGTTTTTCCTGTTTTTTTCATAGAAGGAAAAGTTTTTTCATCAACAGATTTTGAGAACATCTTGACTACGACGATACCGATATAAGGTAAATAAAATGGTCCACTTCGGATGGGGCCCTGGGGTTGAAATTTCAACCCTTAACGCAAAAATCTCGGTTTTTCGTCGTTTTTTCCCAGAAGGAAAAGTTTTTTCATCAACAGATTTTGAGCACATCTTAACTATGACGATATCGATATTCAGTAAAAAAATTGTCCACTTCGGATGGGGCTCTGGGGATGAATTTCAACCCTTAACAGAAAATCTCGGTTTTTCCTGTTTTTTTCATAGAAGGAAATGATTTTTCATCAACAGATTTTAAGAAAATCTTGACTACGACGATACCGAAATTCAGTAAAAAAATGGTCCACTTCGGATGGGGCTCTGGGGTTGAAATTTCAACCCTTAACAGAAAATCTCGGTTTTTCCTGTTTTTTTCATAGAAGGAAAAGTTTTTTCATCAACAGATTTTGAGAACATCTTGACTACGACGATACCGATATTAGGTAAAAAAAATGGTCCACTTCGGATGGGGCCCTGGGGTTGAAATTTCAACCCTTAACGCAAAAATCTCGGTTTTTCGTCGTTTTTTCCCAGAAGGAAAAGTTTTTTCATCAACAGATTTTGAGCACATCTTAACTATGACGATATCGATATTCAGTAAAAAAATTGTCCACTTCGGATGGGGCTCTGGGGTTGAAATTTCAACCCTTAACAGAAAATATCGGTTTTTCCTGTTTTTTTCATAGAAGGAAAAGTTGTTCCATCAACAGATTTGAAGAAAATCTTGACTACGACGATACCGAAATTCAGTAAAAAAATGGTCCACTTCGGATGGGGCTCTGGGGTTGAAATTTCAACCCTTAACAGAAAATCTCGGTTTTTCCTGTTTTTTTCATAGAAGGAAAAGTTTTTTCATCAACATATTTTGAGAACATCTTGACTAGAACGATACCGATATTAGGTGATAAAATGGTCCACTTCGGATGGGGCTCTGGGGTTGAAATTTCAACCCTTAACAGAAAATCTCGGTTTTTCCTATTTTTTTCATTGAAGGAAAAGTTTTTTCATCAACAGATTTTGAGAATATCTTGACTAGGACGATACCGATATTAGGTAATAAAATGGCCCACTTCGGATGGGGCTCTGGGGTTGAAATTTCAACCCTTAACACAAAATCTCGGTTTTTCCTGTTTTTTTCATAGAAGGAAAAGTTTTTTCATCAACAGATTTTGAGAACATCTTGACTAGGAGGATACCGATATTAGGTAAAAAAAATGGTCCACTTCGGATGGGGCCCAGGGGTTGAAATTTCAACCCTTAACTCTAAAATCTCGATTTTTCGTCGTTTTTTCCCAGAAGGAAAAGTTTTTTCATCAACAGATTTTGAGCACATCTTAACTATGACGATATCGATATTCAGTAAAAAAATGGTCCACTTCGGATGGGGCCCTGAGGTTGAAATTTCTACCCTTAACACACAATCTCGGTTTTTCTTGGTTTTTTCATAGAAGGAAAAGTTTTTTCATCAACAGATTTTGAGAACATCTTGACTAGGACGATACAGATATTAGGTAATAAAATGGTCCACTTCGGATGGGGCTCTGGGGTTGAAATTTCAACCCTTAAGACAAAATCTCGGTTTTTCCTGTTTTTTCCATAGAAGGAAAAGTTTTTTCATCAACAGATTTTGAGCACATCTTAACTATGACGGAGTCGATATTCAGTAAAAAAATGGTCCACTTCGGATGGGGCCCTGGGGTTGAAATTTCAACCCTTATCACAAAATCTCGGATTTTCCTGGTTTTTTCATAGAAGGAAAAGTTTTTTCATCGACAAATTTTGAGAACATCTTGACTACGACGATACCGATATTCAATAAAAAAATGGTCCACTTCGGATGGGGCCCTGGGGTTGAAATTTGAACCCTTATCTCAAAAATCTCGATTTTTCGTCGTTTTTTCCCAGAAGGAGAAGTTTTTTCATCAACAGATTTTGAGAACATCTTGACTACGACGATACCGATATTAGGTAAAAAAAAATGGTCCACTTCGGATGGGGCCCTGGGGTTGAAATTTCAACCCTTAACGCAAAAATCTCGGTTTTTCGTCGTTTTTTCCCAGAAGAAAAAGTTTTTTCATGAAAAGATTTTGGGCAGATCTTAACTATGACGATATCGATATTCAGTAAAAAAATTGTCCACTTCGGATGGGGCTCTGGGGTTGAAATTTCAACCCTTAACACAAAATCTCGGTTTTTCCTGTTTTTTTCATGGAAAGAAAAGCTTTTTCACCAACAGATTTTGAGAAAATCTTGACTACGACGATACTCATATTCAGTAAAAGAATGGTCCACTTCGGATGGGGACCTGGGGTTGAAATTTCAACCCTTAAGACAAAATCTCGGTTTTTCCGGTTTTTTTTTTTTCATAGAAGGAAAAGTTTTTTCATCAACAGATTTTGAGCACATCTTAACTATGACGGAATCGATATTCAGTAAAAAAATTTTCCACTTCGGATGGGGCTCTGGGGTTGAAATTTCAACCCCAGGGCCCCATCCGAAGTGGACCATTTTTTTACTGAATATCGATTCCATCATAGTTAAGATGTGCTCAAAATCTGTTGATGAAAAAACTTTTCCTTCTGAGAAAAAACGACGAAAAATCGAGATTTTTGAGTTAAGGGTTGAAATTTCAACCCCAGGGCCCACTCCGAAGTGGACCATTTTTTTACTGAATATCGATTCCGTCATAGTTAAGATGTGCTCAAAATCTGATGATGAAAAAACTGTTCCTTCTATGAAAAAAACAGGAAAACTCGAGATTTTGTCTTAAGGGTTGAAATTTCAACCCCAGGACCCCATCCGAAGTGGACCATTTTTGTACTGAATATGAGTATCGTCGTAGTCAAGATTTTCTCAAAATCTGTTGATGAAAAATATTTTCCTTCTATGAAAAAAACAGGAAAAACCGAGATTTTGTGTTAAGGGTTGAAATTTCAACCCCAGAGCCCCATCCGAAGTGGACAATTTTTTTACTGAATATCGATATCGTCATAGTTAAGATGTGCTCAAAATCTGTTTGATGAAAAAACTTTTCCTTCTGGGAAAAAACGACGAAAAACCGAGGTTTTTGCGTTAAGGGTTGAAATTTCAACCCCAGGGCCCCATCCGAAGTGGACCATTTTTTTTTACCTAATATCGGTATCGTCGTAGTCAAGATGTTCCCAAAATCTGTTGATGAAAAAACTTTTCCTTTTATGAAAAAAAACAGGATAAACCGAGATTTTGTGTTAAGGGTTGAAATGTCAACCCCAGGGCACCATCCGAAGTCGACCATTCTTTTACTGAATATCGGTATCGTCGTAGTCAAGATGTTCCCAAAATTTGTTGATGAAAAAACTTTTCCTTCTATGAAAAAACACGGAAAAACCGAGATTTTGTGTTAAGGGTTGAAATTTCAACCCCAGGGCCCCATCCGAAGTGGACCATTTTTTTACTGAATATCGATATCGTCGTTGTCAAAATGTTCTCAAAATCTGTTGATGAAAAAACTCTTCTTTCTGGGAAAAACGGATGAAGACCCGGGTTTTTTGTGTTAAGGGTTGAAATTTCAACCCCAGGGTCTCATTCAATGCGGATACTTTTTTCAGTAAAGAACCGAACCTGCATTACCATTATCTTGCCAAAATCTTCCCATGCCAAAATAACATTCATGCCCCAGCATTGAAAAATCTATCAATATTCAACAAGAGCTTGATCGGGCTCACAAAATAAGTTCCAAATTAAGTTCATCTCTCGAAGAAACCATCAGTTCAAGTTGTTGTGTATTTTTATTATCGCAGAACTTCGATTTTCTTCAATTCATGCCAGAATATATTGGTTCTATATGATTATGACTGAATCGATCGGTGCGCCACTGGTTGCGCCGTTCGGGTGTTTCCGGAGATTTATTCCGCTATCTTTATCTGCTCTCTTCACACCGGTATTATTCCATAATTTGATGCTAAATTTCAGAGATCGGTTTCGGAAATATTCATAAAAAATGTTTTTACTAAAAACGGCCATAACTCCGAAACCACTTGATGGATTTTGCCCGTGAAAGAACTTGTCCGAGATATTTACTCTCCAAACCTACGCTGCAAATCCTCGTAACTCCTTTCGTTCGAGAGTTATCGTTTTAACGGCCAGACGGACGGTCGGACGGACGGACGGCCGGCCGGACAGAATCGATTTCGACCACGGATTCTTGATCAGTGAGTCGAAGCAAATCGTTTAAGACGATGTTCAGCCAAAAATTCGAAAATTACACACATTTGGGCAAACTGATAAGCACTCTGTTCCCAGGAACAAGAGCGTCAAAAATTATATCCAGATACTAGAGCAAGAGGATATTATCAAATCTAGCAAGGGAAAGAAATCTTCTATATTCGTCCAAAGATATTGGAACATATCAGAACAATCAGGTTTTGAAAGTGATAACATTGAAGTAAAAGAAATTCCCACCACAGGTAATTCCAAAAGCTTCCTGTTAATAGCAGACATATGGAAAAAGGATGCTTTATATGAGTCAGACTTCTGGCCAACTGGTGTGGGAATCAGAAGATTTCGATTAGACATAATATAAAAACAGAATTATTTGACTTTTTGGCGCTCTTGTTCCTCGCTTATCAATTTGCCCAAATGTCTGTAATTTTCGATATTTGGCTGAAAATGGTCTAAAACGATTTGGTTCGACTCACTGATCAAGAATCCATGGACAAAATCGATTCTGTCCGGCCGGACGGGCCATCCGGCCGTTAACACGATAACTCTCGAAAGTAATAAGCTTGACAGTTGAAATTTTGAGAATAGGTTTGGGGGATAAATATCTCGGTTAAGTTCGTTATTGGGCAAAATCGGTCTGATGGTTTGATGTTATATTATCTAGCTATTAGAGACATGTCAATTCGTAGTTTGAAAATATTTTCCACGAGAGTGTAACGAGACCGAAAATAATATTGACTGTTTGCATATTGAATATTTTATGTATAAATTCGGTATGATGTTTCAGAAGCTTCAGAATTGGATCATTTTAATGATGTATTTTATGAAGGCAATAGGAAAGAAGAACATAATGGAATCATTAAAACAAATTACTGTTCGTTGACCGCTGAGGCTAATATTACCTATTACTTCCTTAAGTAGTGAGACATATTCCTATCCTATATACAGTATTTTCATGATGTTGCTAGCAAAAAATTGCCTACATTTGTGTATCAAATATTTTTTCTTGAGTTAACGTTCATAATACAGAATGAATGTGTTTGTGGTATGAACTATTACATTATGAAAAGTGGATTGTATTTTATTAATAGGTATATTTTGGACTATTAAAATGATTTGTTCGTCAGCCCCTACCTACTCAAATATCAGGAATGCTCAGCCTTGCTCTAGACATTTCGATGATACTTTCCCTATTATTTTAAATGATAATTTTTGAAGCATTAAAGCATTGAAGATTTCTCATTTCAATCTTGGTTAATAAACTATTATTTGTATCGAATTTCCTTTATGATGCAGTTCTATCATAAGATTCCATTGATATCATTCCCAACTCTGAGAAAGCAATACTTTCGGAGATATGATTTTTCAAAGTTTGAACAAGAGCGCCAAAGCTCCTATCCACAGGGCTTGAACCAATTCATTTTAGAAAACATTAACCTGAGCACCAACCTCACAACTGAGGAATGATGATTGAACCAAATAAAATGACAATAATTCACTAGAATCTGAGATCTATAGGAAATTCTGTAGAGCAAATTGAAGAACTAACAAAGAAAAATGGGTTCAAGCCCTGTGGACAGGAGCTTTCTGGCGCTCTAGTTCAAACAGACAAATTATATCTGGTATTGGTTTCTCAGAGTTGGGAATTATATCAATGTATTAATATGATAGAACTGCATCAAAAAGGAAATTCAATTCAAATAATAGTTTATTTATGAAGATTAAATGAGCAATCATGAGAATGAGAACTGTACCACATTTTCATATTTTTGTTTTGACACTTTGCAGTAATCTGGTCAATACAAAACTTCACATGCGTATAAAGGTCATGATTCTACTGTCTTCTACAGTCTGGTGCTAAATTTCAGATAGATCGAGTGATCGGTTTCGGAAATATTCATAAAAAATATTTTTACTAAAATCGGCCATAACTCCGAAACCCCTTGATGGTTAACGCCCATTAACGAACTTGTCCGAGATATTTACGCTCCAAAACCACCTTGCAATTTTCAATCCGCTAACTCCTTTCGTTCGAGAGTTATCGTGCCTACGGCCGGTCGGCCGGCCGGACAGAATCGATTTCGCACTCGGATTCTTGATCAGTGAGTCGAACCAAATCATTTGAGACCATTTTCAGCCAAAAATTCCAAAATTACAGACACTTGGGCAAATTGATAAGCAATCTGTTCCGAGGAACTAGAGCGCCAAAAAAACAAGTTTCGTATGACAATTGCCCAAAACAGGTTTAAAGTACCTACAAATAGTAGGTATTCCATAAAACATGTATAAAATAATAAATTACCTTGTAATCGATCAAAAATTTCCTGATCTACGTTCACAAAATTTTCTCCTCTCTCGAACTTTGGAATTATGCTTTCAATATTTACGTAATATTTTCAAACATTTTCGGGTGAGGTCCCCGTTGCATCGCTGAAATACGAGTATTTCAACCCCAATATTCTTGAAGTTACAATATTCCCTTCTGTCAAGTTGACTTTATGGCAATTCATACATAGAAACATAGAATAATTATATCAACCTGTGAAATACGATTTACATTGAAATTTTGAAAAATCATATCTCCGAAAGTATTAGCTTGTTAGATTTAAAAATGATATGAATGGATTCTTATGATAAAACTGCTTATTAAAAAAAATTTAATTTGGAATTTGTTTTGTAAAAAGAAAAATTTTTTTTTATTACTCCGAAACCTTCTGTCCGATTTTGCCCAGTAACGAACTTAGCCGAGATATTCATCCCCCAAACC
Source organism: Halyzia sedecimguttata (assembly GCA_937662695.2). Taxonomy (NCBI): domain Eukaryota; kingdom Metazoa; phylum Arthropoda; class Insecta; order Coleoptera; family Coccinellidae; genus Halyzia; species Halyzia sedecimguttata. Next base: position 70,452,320 of record OW569417.2, read on the forward strand.
TACCCTGAAAATTTCAACTCTCTAGCTCATTCCGTTCGAGAGTTATCGTGCCTACGGCCGGACCGGCCGGACGGCCGGCCGGCCGGACAGAATGAATTTCAACCACGGATTCTTGATCAGTGAGTCGAACCAAATCGTTTAAGACCATTTTCATCGAAATATTCGAAAATTACAGACATTTGGGCAAATTGATAAGCACTCAGTTCCGAGGAACTAGAGCGCCAAAAATAGAGATATACAAACAATTTGTATGACAGAGCATTGGAAATCTGAAGAGCAGCTGAAGAAATCATAGATTACAGTAAAGTGTCAAAAAAAGGACAATGTGAAATTGCAGCGGTGGAAGTAAAAATGAGAAGATTGGTTCAAGCACTGAAGTGAAGTCAGGAGCTTTTGCGCGCATGGTCTGTTGTCTACACACCTCTATTGGACACTCTACTACGAATTTAGTAACGATATATAGCGTTTTCTCTGCTTTCATAATATATGAATTGAATATGAATACATTTCATACCATTTTAATGACTGACCTCAGTAGAGGATATATGATCACAGAATTATTAATTCTGACATTGTATTCTATTGGAATTGAAATACGAAACAACTTAGGCCTCAAGTAGGTAACTCCAGGATACGATATTCACGAAATTCCGCGAAAGTTAGTGATAGATTCTACAACTAATCACCGAGTTTTAATTGGATCAGATTTGCATATTTTGAATTATAGAGGAAATAACAACAAAATGTCAGATGAGTATACCTCCAAAACAATTTGGCCAATTATGCCAATGAACGAACTTAAATGTCGCATCGCAACTTAAATGTCCGTTCTCAAGTTATCCTGAGATACATAATATTTTTCGTAATTTATTTAAAATTTTCTAGTGTTGGCAAGCTTCAATTCGATGTAGGGTCTGTTATCATGAGATACATAATATTTTATTAAAATTTTCTAGTGGTACGGTCCTGATAAAATTTCACATACGTCTTTAAATCGATATTATATATAATCATGTCTGTATTTTTGAGTTATTGAGAAAATAATATACCAGATGGGTATACTTCCCAACAACGAATTTAACTTTCTCATTCGGATGGGAAACCTACCCTGAAAATTGCAAGAAAGTTATCGAGGCAACGGTCACCCATCCAGCTACTGAACTCACCTAAAGCTGCTCGGATCTCCAACAATATAGATTCGATCTTGCTCAAACTTGGAGCTTGGCATTAGATTTAGGTTTTGAAGTCCCTCACAAAATTACAGCAATGTCGGATGAATAGTTTTTGCGCGTATGTTCTGGGGAACATACGCGTTATAGTTTTGCCCAATGAAATTTAATTCTGTGGTGCCGTCCGGCCGGCCGTCCGTTGCCACGATAATTTGAGAACGAAAAGAGCTAGCGACTTGAAATTTTCAGGGTGGGTGGCGCATCGTAATACGACGGATAAGTTCGTTAATGGGCATAATCGGCCCAGTGGTTTCCGAGTAATAATTTTGTTTTCAACCAAAATAAATCCGATCGAATTTAAACTTGGTGAATAGTTGTAGAATATAGACCTAAGCACGTCTGTGAAATTTTGTGAGAATCGTATTGCTAGAAAATTATTAAAAAATTATTAAAAAATATTTTTGTTGTCACGATAACCTGAGAACGGAAGGAGATAGCGGCTTGAAAATTTCAGGTTAGGTTGTGCATCTGAATGCGACATTTGAGTTTGTTTATGAGCATAATCGTCCAAACGGTTTTAGAGTTATAGCCATCTAAAATTTTCTGAAATTTGGTAGTTTTTTGTTCCTCATTAACTCGAAGAATACAAAACCGATTGAATTCAAACATTACTATTAGTTGAAGAATACCAACGCGAAAATTCTCGCAGAATTTCGTGAGGATGGTATAACTAGAAAATTTAAAAAAAAATAGTTGAAAATTATTGAAAACAAATCTATATATTATAAACTATTCGTCCGGCATGGCTGAAATTTTGGAACAGCCTTCAGAACCTAACTCTACTGCAGAATTCCAAGTTTGAACATGATCGGATCTATATTGTTGGAGAACCGGGTAGCCTTTTGTGAGTTCGGTAACGTAGTGGTAGCCAAGTGTAGCGGATGGGAATCGTCGTATGATAATATGTAGTCTATGGTCGTATTTTTGCGAGAAGCTTCAAAAATAAATATATGAATGTCATGATGACATATTTCCGCTCGTATATTATGGGAAAATCGTCTTATTTCATCACAAATCTATGGGAGATGATAGCCCTACATTAGTGGTCAGACCTGGTTTTGAAAGAGATCCTCCTTAGGAGGAGGCAACTAAATATTGAAGGGATTTCTATGAACAAGAGTGAATATCTTTGCGAAATAGAGAAGGCGATTCTTCTTCAAGAGATCCATGTGCCTTCAGAGGAGTATATTTGCGAGAGGGGACTTTTGAAAGGTTATGTATTATTTTTAATATGATAAAGCTGAAATTTTGCTGAAGGATCTGATCTTGTAAGGTGAGAGGCTCATTTGTGGATATTAAATCCTGTGATGGGTAGAGAGGAATTTTAGGCCATGTAGGCCACTAAGGCCCACTTGCACGAATGCGGGTTATCTAATTAAATCCGGATTAACTCTGAACCTAGGGTTAAATTGATAATAGGTCTTGCACCTTCAAGATTTAGAGCCTAACCCTGGGTTAAAACTATAAAAATTTAACCCGGCAAAATAGCAGGGTTAAATGGCTAAGTCCGGGTTAGTCATGTAAAAATTGACATTTCTAATTTAAATAGTTTCGATTTGTGATGAAGTGTGAATGCCCGTCGAAGAAAAGCGTTGAAGTAGTTCAAAGTGACGAATCCATATTTGCTGGAAATGTAACCTCAAATGAAGAAATTGTGATCGATTCTGGTGCTTCAAGTTCAAATCACCTAATGAAAGCAGAATATGGACGCTTTTGTAAAAATTTGAAGAAGATATCCCATACCATAAATGTAGCAAAAGAAGGTGAAACTTTGACGTCGGCAACTTCAGGTGATCTACCTCTTATCACGGAAAACAACACACCAATTATATTAAAGGACGTGTTCACCTGTGAAAAATTATTCCACAATTTACTGTCGGTAAGGAAGATGGTAGAGTCAGGATTGAAGGTTGAATTTCATGAGAAAATTGTCAACATTTGGAAAGATGGAAAAATATTATTACAAGGTAATCGTGTTGGCAATCTGTTTATTTTGAGATTACGTATAAGGAAATTCCATGAAGCCAATCTAGTAGAAAACACAAATGTGTTGTGGCATAGAAGAATGGGACATTCATGCAGATTTCCTGTAGATGGTATCTGTGAAGCATGTTTGAAAGGTAAACAGACGAACAACAAGTTCCTGAAGCAATTACCAGAAGAAAGGAAGCCAAGAAGAATACTCGAGTGCATTTCGTCTGATGTTTGTGGAAAAATTACTCCTTCAACACATGATGGGTATGAATACTTTGTGTCATTTTTGGACAATTATAGCCATTTTGCCGTTGTATATTTGATAAAGAAGAAAAGCGAAGTGGAGTCATGCCTGAGAAAATATGTGGCAATGACTGAGGCTATGTTCAGCACAAAAATATCGAGAATTCGATGCGTCAATGGAGGAGAGTATGTATCGATGAATATAAGAAAATTCTGCACTGAAAAAGGAATTGAGCTAGTGTATACTATTCCACGCAACCCGCAACAAAATGGAATTGCTGAGCGCTTCAATAGAACGATTATGGAGAAAACGAGATGCATGATCTTTGATTCTAATTTCGACAAGAACCTGTTCTGACAGGTACATATCTGTTGAATCGTACACCAACATCAGTTATACCAGATGGAAGAACACCGGCTGAGCTTTGGTATGGGTACAAGCCTGATATGGGGAAAATACATATTTTTGGTTGTACTGCTCATGCTCTGATACCTCCTGAAGATCGGAATGGAAAGTTGTCCTCACGTTCCAGAAAGTTGAAACTTGTTGGGTACTGCAACAATGGGTATAGACTATGGAATGAAGAAAGAAACAAAGTCGTAACTTCTCGGTCTGTTATTTTTGATGAATCTTTTAATTCAATGCATTACATTATAGATTCCAGCCATGATGGAGAAGCAGCTGCTGAGGGGTCTGAACAGCCCATGGACAGTAGAGGGGTCTCTGAGGGCGAGCAGAGTGTCGAATCCGATGATCAACCTGGGAGAGGCAGTAATCAAGTCTCTGAGGGCGAACAGAGTGGTGAATCCGATGATCAACCTGAGCTGGACAATAGAATTGAAATTTTCAGGGTGGGTGGCGCATCGCAATACGACGGACAAGTTCGTTAATGGGCATAATCGGCCCAGTGGTTTCCGAGTAATAATTTTGTTTTCAACCAATATAAATCCGATCGAATTGAAACTTGGTGAGTAGTTGTAGAATATGAACCTAAGCACGTTTGTGAAATTTTGGGCAAATCGTATGACTAGAAAATTTTAAAAAAATTATTAAAAAATATTTTTTTTGTCACGATAACCTGAGAACGGAAAGAGATAGCGGCTTGAAAATTTCAGGTTATGTTGTGCATATGAATGCAACATTTGAGTTTGTTTATGAGCATAATCGACCAAACGGTTTCAGAGTTATAGCCATCTGAAATTTTCTGAAATTTGGTGGATTTTTGTTCCTCATTAACTCGAAAAATACTGAACCGATTGAATTCAAACATGGTTATTAGATGTAGAATGCCAACGCGAAAATGTTTGCGAAATTTGGTGAGGATAGCATCTGTAGAAAATTTTTAATAAATCATTGAAAATAAAAAAAAAAAATCTATATATCAGTAACTATACGTTTGAAATTGCTGAAATTTTGGAAGAGCGTTCATTACCTAACTCTACTGCCAAGTTTCAAGTTTTAATACGATCGGTTGAACATTGTTGGAAATTCGAGCATTCTTGTGCGAGTTCAGTAGATGGGTGACCGTTGCCTCGATAACTTTCGAACCAAAGGAGATAGGGACTTGCAATTTTCAGGGTAGGTTGCGTATCCGAAAGGGAGAGTTGAGTTCGTTTTTGGGCATAATCGGTTTAACGGTTTCCGAGTTATACCCACCTGGAATATTATTTCCTCGATAACTTGAAAAATATAGACTCGATCAAATTAAAGCTTGCCAATTAGTTGTAGAATATCAATTTGAAGACGTGTGTAGAATTTTGTGTGAACCGTATCGCTAGAAAATTAAAAAATATATTTTTATGTCACGATAACCTGAGAAAGGAAAGAGATAGCGATTTGAAATTTTCAGGTTAGGTTGAGCATCTGAATGCGACATTTGAGTTTGTTCATGAGCATAATAGGTCAAACGGTTTTGGAGTTATATTCATCTGAAATTTGATTGTTATTTTCTCAATAACTCGAAAAATATAGAACCAATCCATTTCTAACTTAGCTATTAGTTGTAGAATGCCAACGCGAAAGTTCTTGCAAAATTTTGTGAGGATCGTATCACTAGAAAATTTTTAAGAAATCATTGAAAAAAAATTCTAGATATCAGAAACTATTCATACGACATGGCTGACATTTTGCGAGAGCCTTCAGAACATAATTCTACTACCAAGTTCCAAGTTTGAATACGATAGGATCTATATATGTACATATATGAAATTTATTCCATTTTTTTATTAAATGTTTAAAACTGTAATTAGTTCTTTGAAATACCATTGAATGAAGAAAGTCTTGTAAGTTGACAAAATATCTTTATTTGAACAATAAAAATGCATCATTTTATTAAAATTATGGTTTGACTATCCAATCGCTTCTTTCCTTTATAATATTTTTACTGTAAGTCAGTATAGCTTAACTTTCAAAGTAACGTCCTACAATATTAATTTATGATATTATAAATAAAAAAACAATATACTTCAACAAGGTTTCATGAATTATAGACTTTACAGAATAAAATAGGTAGGTATACTTCTAATTATTAACATTTTCGTTGAGACGAATGAATTTTTCCATTGGTGGAGAAGTCAGGCTAGATGTCTGCATACAGAAGCTTTTTATATTTGTGAATTATTTCTCTATATCACATAATAAAACGTGTTCTGCCTTGAAAACTGCTTCACCTTCCTTGAGTAGTCGACTTCTATTATCGATATATCCCAATATATCGGCAAGGGAAACCTCCAAATTTTGCCATTTCTTTTGTAAGGATGGATACCAAATATTATACTCAATAATCATTGGACGGATACTTTTAAAATAACTCAATTTAAAAAACAAACAGAATAAAATAGGTAGGTGTACTTCTAATTATTAACATTTTCGTTGAGACAAGTGAATTTTTCCATTGGTGGAGTTGTCAGGCTAGATGTCTGCATACAGAAGCTTTTTATATTTGTGAATTATTTCTCTATATCACATAATAAAACGTGTTCTGCCTTGAAAACTGCTTCACCTTCCTTGGGTGGTCGACTTCTATTATCGATATATCCCAATATATCGGCAAGGGAAACCTCAAAATTTTGCCATTTCTTTTGTAAGGATGGATACCAAATATTATACTCAATAATCATTGGACGGATACTTTTAAAATAACTCAATTTAAAAAACAAAGTAGTTATTCACAATACTTAAAAGCTGAGATTTCATTTCAAACAGAAGCTGTTAACGTTTGTTGTTTACCTTTACTACGGCAGTAGTTCTGTGGTCGTGCGCGATCGTTGCGGGTGGGACCGTAGTGGAACGCGCCTCTAATAATGTATAATTAGTGTTCTGTGGTTCAAATCATAGAAACAAAATATGTTTTCACTGCATCTTGTTCACATACAATCCGCCGTATTCACAAAACATTCAATCTCCGTTAAGTCGTAACTGAGGTCCTCAGTTAAGGATAAATAAGAATCGCAACTTCAGTTAACGTATGTAACGATGCTGAAACAGGCCTGTTTCACGTTAATTTTCACATAAACTGAGGTTGCGATTCTTATTTATCCTTAACTGAGGACCTCACTTAGGACTTAACGGAGATTGGATGCTTTATGAATACGGCGGTTTATCTAATATAATCAAAGAAGGTTTTGAGGAACCAGTTGTTTCTGGAATTCTTAAATTCCTGTATCAGATTATTAAAATATTGTGTCATAACTTTATAAAAGTGAATAAGATAAAATTATAGTTAGTGTTAAGTGTATTTCATTGCAAGTAAGTAATAGATTGTAAATTGTAAACCAAATCTCTTAGGGCCGGTTTCTCAATTGCGAGTTAACCCGAGGTTGCGGGTAACCCGGGGCCCTATTCTCGACATCATTCGCAACTACACGCATACGCATGGCTGCGAATGGTCGATTTGCGCATACGTTCGAAAAATGGTATTCTTGACAACCCTTCGCAATCCCATGCGAACGGTATCATTCGCAGCTTCAAATATACCTGGCAACATTGCAAATAATGGGAATGGTAGTTCAAAAGGGTCTTAAATTCAACAGTTGACAGTCCTAGCGCGAGTTTTGAATGTTCGGCTAGCTAGGTTTTTGTATTTGGTTCGTTGTTGCGTGCTATTAGTTTGGTATTGTGAGATTATAATTTGTTTTTATGGAGAAAATTTTCCAACAATTTCACTATGAAGGATGCTCAAACACTCTGGTGTGAAATAACCAACATGCTGAATATAGTTGTGGAGGTGGTCAACTTCGTGTAGCAATAGTGCTACAAAGGCAAAATTTCCAAAGTCACTAAGAAAATCACTAATCAATATACAGCAGAGACATTTAGAATAACTTTACAGCAAAAAAACAGTTGAAGGCTGATTACCATCGGAACAAACTTGAAATGCTTAGTCGATCCTAAATAATAAAAATTGGTTCAAGCACTGACGTGAAGTCAGGAGCTTTTGCGCGTATGTTCTATTGTCCATACTCCTGTAATGAACACTCTTCTTAATCGAATTTACCATGATGAATTCTATTGTCCATTCTCCTGTATTGGACACTCTTCTTAATCGAATTCACCATGATGAATTCTATTGTCCATTTTCCTGTATTGGAGACTCTTAATTCGAATTTACCATGATGAATTCTATTGTCCAGAATGGACAATAGAATTCATCTTGGTAAATTCGATTAAGAAGAGTCTCCAATACAGGAGAATGGACAATAGAATTCATCATGGTGAATTCGATTAAGAAGAGTGTCCAATACAGGAGAATGGACAATAGAATTCATCATGGTAAATTCGATTAAGAAGAGTGTTCATTACAGGAGTATGGACAATAGAACATACGCGCAAAAGCTCCTGACTTCACGTCAGTGCTTGAACCAATTTTTGATATATAGAATTATAGAATTTTCAATGAATTTTTTTTGGCGCTCTAGTTCCTCGGAACTGAGTGCTTATCAATTTGCCCAAAGGTCTGTAATTTTCGAATTTTTCGATGAAAATGGTCTTAAACGATTTGGTTCGACTCACTGATCAAGAATCCGTGGTCGAAATTCATTCTGTCCGGCCGGTCCGGCCGTCCGGCCGGCCGTAGGCACGATAACTCTCGAACGGAATGAGCTAGACAGTTGAAATTTTCAGAGTAGGTTTGGGAGATAAATATCTCGGCTAAGTTCGTTATTGGGCAAAATCGGACAGATGGTTTCGGAGTAACAAAAACAAATTTTTTTTTACAAAACAAATTCCAAATTATATTTTTTTCAATAAGCAGTTTTACAATAAAAATCCAATTATATCATTTTTAACTCTAACAAGCTCATACTTTCGGAGATATGATTTTTCAAAATTTCAATAATAAATCGTATTTCACAGAATGATATAATTATTCTATGTATGAATTGTCATAATGTCAACTTATTTTCCTGAGACATGACATTATCTAATCAATCGAAGAATTATGAGAATAAAGTGTATTCCGAAATGTGAGCGAAGTGACAAAAATCTCAGTTGTTTGCTCCGAAATTAGTTTTTCTCAGAAAAGTCTTACATTTCGAAACGGAACATGAAGTATTTTAGCGATGCAACGGGGACCTCACCCAAAAATGTTAAACGTAACAAAAATATTACGTAAATATTGAAAGCATAATTCTGTAGTTCGAGAGAGGAGAAAATTTGGTTAACGTAGATCAGGAAATTTTTGAACGATTACAAGGTAATTTTTCATTATTACTCTTCTTTCATACATGTTTTATGGAATATAAACTCTTTGGTACTTTAAACCTGTTTTGGACAATTGTCATACGAAACTTGTTGGCGCTCTAGTTCCTCGGAACTGAGTGCTCATCAATTTGTCCAAATGTCTGTAATTTTCGAATTTTTCGATGAAAATGGTCTTAAACGATTTGGTTTGACTCACTGATCAGGAATCCGAGGTCGAAATCGATTCTGTCCGGCCGGCCGTAGGCACGATAACTCTCGAACGAAAGGAGTTAGTGGATTGAAATTTGCAAGGTGGGTTTGGAGCGTAAATATCTCGGACAGGCTCGTTAATGCGCGAAATCCATCAAGCGGTTTCGGAGTTATTGCCGATTATAGTAAAAATATTTTTTATGAATATTTCCGAAACCGATCACTCGATCTATCTGAAATTTAGCATCAAATTGTAGAGTCATGACCTTTATACGCGTGTGAAGTTTTGTATTGACCAGATTACCGCGCAAAGTGTCAAAAAAAAATTTTCAAAATTTAAAAAAAGTTTTTCTACAATAACTCTCGAACGGAATGAGCTAGGTAGTTGAAATTTTCAGAGTAGGTTAGGGAGATGAATATCTCGGTTAAGTTCGTTATTGGGCAAAATCGGCCAGATTTAATTCGATTTCTTCCATGGTGCAGTTCTCATTCTCAGATTGCTCATTTAATCTTAATAAATAAACTATTATTTGAATTTAATTTCCTTTATGATGCAGTTCTATCATAAGAATACATTGATATAATTCCCAACTCTAAGAAACCAATACTTTCGGAGATATAATTTTTCTGTTTGAACTAGAGCGCCAGAAAGCTCCTGTCCACAGGGCTTGAACCCATTTTTTATTTTCTAGTGATACGATGCTCACAAAATTTCGCAAGAATTTCTGCGTCGGCATTCTACAACTAATAACCATGTTTGAATTGGATCGGTTTCGTATTTTTCGAGTTATTGAGGAAATAACAACCAAATGTCAGATGGGTATAACTCCAAAACCGTTTGGCCGATTATGCCTATTAACAAACTCAAACGTCGCATACAACCCACCCTAAAAATTGCAAGTAGCTATCTCTTTCCGTTCTCAAGTTATCGTGAGATCCATAATATTTTTTAATATCTTTTTTTTATTTTCTAGTGAAATGATTCCCACAAAATAGCACATACGTCTTACTGACTGTATTCTACTACTAATCACCAAGTTTCAATTCGATCGGATTTGTATTGGTTGAAAACAAAAATATTAGTCGGAAACCATTGTGTCGATTATGCCCATTAACGAACTAGTCCGTCGTAATGGGACGCGCCACCTACCGTGAAAGTTTCAAGTCTCTTTCCGTTTTGAAGTTATCGTGGCAACGGCCGGCCGGCCGGACAGAATCAAATTCTTCATCAGGGAGTCGAACCCAATCGTTTCAGACCATTTTCGGCAAAAAATTCGAAAATTACCTAAATTTGGGCAAAATGATAACGCGATGTTTCCCAGAACATGCCCGCAAAAAACAAAGGTAGTATGCATAAGTATCTACAATGATGGAAATACCGACTTGCTAATCAACGTACATGGTCCAACACTGGATAAATTATGTAGTTAAGGCACTGAAATAATAATTGTTCAAACATGTTAGATCAGTCCATCAAGAAAGAAGAACAAACAATTTTCCAAGCTACTAGAATGCCAAATACATCTGCAACATGTATTGATGGAATCTACACTAATTTAAGGCCGCTCGTACACCAGCACGACGCGACCGCAACGCGACCGCGACTTCGTGTCGCTTCGCAGTCGCGGTACGAGGTAATTCATAGAAGCGCCCACACCAAGGATACGGCGACGCGACGCATTTTCCTCGTTAAAAAGTATCGTCGCGGTAGCGTTGCGGTCGCGTCGTGCTGGTGTACGAGCGGCCTAAGGCTACCATATGAGCGAATGTACTGCATACACATTTTACAGACTATGCAGCTCAAACCATGTCTTTCAGGAAAACGATGTCTATATATGTTTATAATATAAAGGAGTTGAATACAAATTTAAAGATTGTTAGTTGGGTAGACTTGTATAATACTGGAGAAAATTATATAGATGAGCCATATGAGATGTTTGAACGAAAGTTCATGAAGCACTTTAGCAATTCTTTTCCTGCCAGGAAATTTATCATAAGAAACGGAAATGATCCTTCGATAAGACGAATGAAGCGTAAATTAGATGTTCTACTAGTATAAGATAGAACAAATAAATGTTTTGCTGAAAAATATGAACGTGAAGAAAGATTACAATAAATTGTTGTTAATGCAGAAAACTGACAATTTTGAAAAATAAAATAATGTCATCAGATAGTAGAAATAAAATGTTCCATCATTAACTCCATAAAAAAAATTTAACAAACATGAGTCTTTTTCAATTCGGAAAAAACCTAGGAATGATTTTTTTATAAATATAGCACCAAACTTGACAAAAAATATAAAACCTCCACAGATAAATAATGAGATCATGCAGTTGAATAAATCCTTTCTACTCAAATCTGGCACAGAAAAACCAGTTTAAGAAGTAATAAACAGCCTATAAAATAAGAAACTACAAGGAATAGATGACATTTCCTATTATATAGTGAAACAAGTAGTAGATAAAATATTGAAGCCTTTACAATACATAATAATCAATCACTCTATGAGATTGGCATTTTTCCAGATAAGTTAAAAATTACCTTGTTAAGGCCACTTACTTATAAAAAATTGGTTCAAGCACTGACGTGAAGTCAGGAGCTTTTGCGCGTATGTTCTATTGTCCATTCTCCTGTAAATTCGAATTTACCATGGTAAATCCGATTAAGAGTGTCCAATACAGGAGAACAGACAATAGAATTCACCATGGTAAATTCGATCAAGAGTGTCCAATACAGGAGAATAAACAATATAACATACCCGCAAAAGCTCCTGACTTCACGTCAGTGCTTGAGCCAATTTTTTTTTGTAATTTTTTTCAAATTTTCTCGTTCCATCGTGAAATTGATGTTCGGATGGATACTGTTGAGATGGTCTAGAAATTGTTGAAGAGTATCGGAACCATGTGGCCATATGACAAACACATCATCTATTTAGCAAGACGATGAGTAGGTGAGCCAAAGGCACTGACAATGGGGCGAAGCGGATTGTCGGACATCAAAAAATCCATTATTCCTAGGGAAAAATCATCTCGCACCCCCCGAATATATGGTCTTCCAAAAATACATAAACCCGACATTCCGCTTCGCCCCATTGTCAGTGCCTTTGGCTCACCTACTCATCGTCTTGCTAAATATTTAGCTGCTACTCTCCAACCCCTAGTAGAAGAATGTTCATCCCATGTCAAAACTTCTTTTCACTTTATTGAATCTCTTAAAAACTTTCCAATTCAAAAATCTGACATTCTAGTAAGCTTCGACGTCGTTTCTCTTTTTACAAACATTCCTCTCAACGAAACCGTCACAATACTTCAAAACAAACACAACATATCTAAAGACTGTCTTACTCTCATCATTGCATGACGAGTACATATTTTCTTTTTCAAGGTAGCTATTACAAACAGGTCTTAGGTGCCACCATGGGCTCTCCCATTTTCCCGGTTCTCGCGGAAGAGTTTGAGACCAAGGCTATTGAAACATTTCACCTCAAACCTACGTGTTGGAAAAGATACGTAGGTGATGTGTTTGTCATATGGCCACATGGTTCTGATACTCTTCAACAATTTCTAGACCATCTCAACAGTATCCATCCGAACATCAATTTCACGATGGAACTGGAGAACAATAATTCAATTGCCTTTCTTGATGTCCTTATTACAAAATCTGATAAGTCTTTCACTCACACTGTGTACAGAAAACCCACCCATAGAAATCGATACCTGCATGCCAACTCCCATCATCATCCCTCACAAATCAATAATCACAGACAACACGAATTTAAGCAACTCGAGTCTGCTCTGCTCCAGAATGGGTATAGCAGATATCAAATTAATAATTCTTTCCGTAGAAATCGGATACATTCCCATGATCAAAAGGAACCTCCAGAGAGATTTCCTCACAAAGCTTTCCTTCCTTTCATCCGAGGTGTTACCGATAAAATAGGTCGCATCCTTAACAAACAGGAAATAAAAACTATTTTTACTGCAAACAATAACATTTCTAACTTTCTCCGTTCACCGAAAGATTCCATTCCCAATTAATGCCACGGTGTATATGAGATACAATGCTACGAATTTCCAAGGTCATACATAGGTCAAACTAACAGACGCGTGACTAACAGAGTATACGAACACCAACTCGGAGTATGCAAAGCTGAATCATCCTCAGCTCTCTTCAAACATCATGCTGATACAGGTCACAAAATTGACTTTGCTAGCAGCAGAACCATTGCAATAGAGAAAATGCTTACCAGCCGTATTATTCGTGAAGCCCTTGAAATTGAAAGACGTCCAGAATGCCTTAACAAACGCGACGATAGTCAAAGATTACCTCGTACGTGGAAACCCTTGATTTCTTGCCTCCCTCCTCCCATAGTCATCCCAACCGCTACCAGTACCCCCACCACCCCCACTCCTACCCCAACTTCGACAAGTATAAATATTGCATCTAGATCTTCCGTTAATCAGTAATTTTTTCCTTCGAGCCAGTAGTTTTTCCATTCGAATCCCAGTCGTCGAGTCGTTCAGACGTATCGATCGAGTGGAGAAGAATATTTACCGTTTCGTACGAAATAAGTCAACAAGATTAGTGTCACCGTGAAGCGCTCACTATCCAGAGAGGAACCACCCGAGGGAGGTGCCCCCTCGCCCATGTTCTTCGATCGCTTAAAGCGAACAAGTGAAATAAACGGCATCATACCATACGAAGACAACATGTCTTCACAACAAATGATGTCAGATGAAGATGTGTTCACGCCTCCGAAGAAGACAGCCCGAGCCTCACCAGCAGTTCCACCAACTCCGATTCGGCGTTCTCGAACGCCAAACTAACAAGGAAATCGAACAATCTGCCAGTGCCCCAAGGACCATCCAAGCAGACAAACTAGCCATCAAGAAGTGCCCACCGATCACCATCACCTAGAAGATCCATTCCTACAGCGAGTTTCACCAACAGCTGAAATCAATCCTTCAACACAAGTACCATATTAGGTACAATAAGGATGAAATCAAAGTCACCACAACGGAGGTGAGTGACTACCGACAATTAATTTCCTCCCTGAAGAAAGAAAAAATGGAGTTCTTCACATACACTCCAAGAGAAGAAACAACCAAAAAAATGGTCGTGAAAGCAGCCCCCTTCACGTCAGAAAATGGCATCATCAGAGAAATTTCCAAGGATGGAAAACTTAAAGCCGAGCAGATCCAGTGCACGAAGATGAAAGGTCGCAGCCCTAACCCTCACTCCTTCCTGGTAAACATCCCGAAGAGCTACCAAATACAAAATCTCAAGAAAATCCAGGAAATCGACCACGTCAAGATCCAGTGGCAGAAATACGCAAGGAAGTCAACTGTAACGCAGTGCTACAGATGCCAGAAGTTCGGTCACGGATCGTCCAACTGTAACAAAACCCCTAAGTGCGTGAAGTGCGCGAAAACCCATTTAACCTCAGAGTGCGCGAATAAAGTGCGGAATAGTACCCCGGTACAGTGCACGAACTGCGATGGACCACATACGGCGAACTACTCAAAGTGTCCAGTAATGTTAAGGTATGTCGAATCCCTCCAAAACGGTCATACCTCTCATTTTAACACCAATACTCCTAAAATTCCTGAAAGACAGTCATATCCCAGACTTATCCCAAAGACAACACATGTATCTAACGAAATCTCATACGTAAACATGGTTAAGAAAAACCTTCCAGGCAACAACGCTCAGACCCCTACTGCACCAACAAACCCAAAATCAAATAACGTAGACGATTTCCAGACTTTATTACAAGAAATCCAGGAACTAAATTCCATTTGTAACATTTCTCAACTCATCAGGTTGATTAGAGAAATGAAGAGTCAATTCAAGACCTGTACCTCTCCCTTAAACAGGATCTTAATTACACAAAATTTAGCCGAAAAATATGGTTTCTAACGCCCATAAAAAAGACATTAATATCATTACCTGGAATGCAAACGGCGTTTTCGACAAAATTAACGAACTTGAAATTCAAACGGACGAAATTAAAATTGAAATAATTTGTGTACAAGAGTCAAAACTCAACAAACGGATACCTCCAAAAATTAGAAACTTTTATTATATAAACAAACCGAAAACATTTCATGGTGGGCTCATTATTTACTATCGAAAACATTTAAAACCAATAGAGATAACGACACATACAATAAACTCAGAGTCACAGGCAATTATTCTTAACGACGTTACAATAATTAACTTCTACAACGGTCATAAAAGCCCCATAGATACGGATGAAATAAATTACCTGATGAGCTTAGGAAAAAAGGTCATAATAGCCGGAGATTTTAATTGTAAACATACTTCCTGGAACTGCATTAACTCAGACACAAACGGTAACAAACTCAAAAAATACTTGGACAAAACAAATTTAATTCTAAATTTTCCTAGAAATCTGTATACGTACTACCCGGCACATGGAGGTACACCTTCAACACTGGACTTTATGATATCCAAAAACCTCAACATATCGCAACCTTTCACTATTGAGGCGCTAGATTCAGACCACTTCCCAGTTTTGACAGAAATATATAAAAAATAAATTCATCCCCCCTACCAAAGCAAAATGACTCGTACTACACAAATTGGAAGGAATTTGAAAAACTAACGGAAAAAAACTTGAATATAGACAGAAATTTAAACACGACAGATGACATTGACAAATGCATACACAACTTTACGAAACAAATAAAACAAAATCTCTTTAATTCAACCACAAAAACTATACAACCCTTCAACGAACTAGAAATTCCTCCAAATATCCTGGAACTTATAAAAATCAAAAACAAACTACGGAAACGTCTACAACAGAACTACAACATTGGACTCTACCAACAATACAAAGACTCGATCAATCTAGTCAGGAGTGCAATAAAATCTATTAAAACGGCCAAATGGGAAAACTTCACAAAAGACTTGACAAATACAAACAAAATGTGGCAAATAGCGCGCTCACTTAAAGGAAACAAAACTTTCGGCATACACACACTACACGGACCTCATAGTTACATTCTCGAAAACGAAGACAAGGCTCAACATCTAGTTGACACATACGCAAATATACACAACTCAAACCATGACATGTCCGACAACGAGACCAAAACATTAGTTGAAAGAGCTATCCAAACCTTAAAAACCCAAATCCACGAAATACCTCCCGAGTACCTCACAATTAAACATGTTATCAAGTCCCTCAAAAACAAGAAAGCCCCAGGAATAGATAAAATCAGAAACCGCATCCTAAAATCACTCCCGCGGAAAGCTATTGTCCAACTCACTTACATCTTCAACAGTTGCCTCAAATTATCATACTTTCCATCCACATGGAAAAATGCTATCGTCCTATCCTTTCCAAAGCCCAAAAAAGATGATAAATATGCCACAAATTACCGTCCCATTAGCCTTTTACCGACAATGTCAAAGCTACTCGAAAATATAGTCTCAAACAGAATTAAAGATCACGAAAACATTCACAATGAAATCATTGATGAACAATTCGGATTCAGATCGTCCCACAACACAACCCTCCAACTGGCCACAATCACCGATCAAATCACAAAAAATTTCAATTTCCGAAGAGTCACGGCAATGCTCAATTTAGATATCGAGAAAGCCTTTGACACCGTGTGGCATGAAGGTATCATATTCAAACTCCTCCAAACCAAACTCCCAGTACACATAATCAAAATCATACAATCCTACATCTCGGGCCGAACATTCCAAACCAGGGTTGAAAAATCCCTTTCCAACAAATCCCCCATCCCGGCTGGGTTGTCACAAGGAGGTATCCTCTCCCCAACCCTCTTCAACTACTACATAAACGACATTCCAAAAACAGACAGAACAAAGCTGAAAATTTTCGCCGACGACACCGCGGTAATAGCAGAATCCCTCCATCCAACTCAGGCAGACAAATACATACAAGAGCACATTCAGAAACTCGAAAAGTACTACGACAGATGGAAAATCTAAATAAACGCTAATAAAACAACTCTGGTACACTTTACACACAGGATAAAACGAAAATCGACACATAACGTAACATTCAACGGCCAGACCATAAAACAGCAAAACACAGTCAAATATCTCGGTATAACCCTAGACGTAAAAACTGAACTATAACTCACACATTAAAGACTTATCGCGAAAGGCGTACACAATCCAACGTAACATTTTCCCCTTACTGAACAAGCATAGTAAGCTAAGCAGGAAATCAAAACTTAGAATTTATAATCAAGGAATCAGACCAGTGTTTTTATATGCGAACCCTATTTGGAGCAATACATCGAACACAAATTTCAAAAAGTTACAGATTATTCAAAATAAATTTCTCCGAATAATTTTAAATAAACCAAGATACACTAAAATTGAAGACCTACATAAATCCGGAAACGCGAACACAATACATGACATAATTAAAAGTCAGACAATAAAATTTTACAAACACACGACGAAGAAACTGGAAAAAACACAACATCTCGGGACAACCACGGCGGAAAACACAAACATCAAAATTAAACATAAATTATCCCATCACCTCATCCTGCAGGAAGATTGTTATCGTTAAAACGATAACAAGAACTCCTGAAATCCTTCATCCCATCTGAGAAGTATGTCTTTTATTTGCTTCGACATACCTCTAGAAAAATTGTCACATTCTTCCACACATCTCAAGACAGATATATAATGTTATATTTTTAGATAAGATCCCAGAGATCAGGCACTAAATGTAAATCCTTAATGTAAGTGATTATTTCTTGTATATTTCCCCTTGTAAATAGACCTGTATATACATAGTTTAAGAAATGTCAAATTGAAAATTGCTGAAAAGCAAAAAAATATGTATATTTATTTGCTCCGTTAATCCGTCTTCTCGAAGTAGTAGAAATACAGTGATCTCCGAGACTACTGGTGATGAAACCTGGAGAGTAGGCAGATTGAGACCCCGGCGGTAATTCACATTTTACATCTTGTTCTTGATAATGGCTCCAAAATCGGAGCCGAGTCGAACGACATTAAACTCCAGACGCGGTCCTACCCGGAACCTTCTTATTCCTAACATTGTTAGCCGCGGAAACCTATCCGAGCACATGTACAGGGTGAGTCTTTGACCACTGCATTAATTTTAACCAAAGATTCCTCTCATCAAATGAAACACTTTTTTCATTAAACATTTTTCCAAATTCAGCTCAGGTAAAAAGATACAGGCTGTTGAAATTTCGAAAAATAATCAGTTTTTATTTTGTAGCTTTGACATCCTTCTTTTGAATAAAATGAATGTTGGTTTAAAGTTTCCTATAACTATGATACATATTTTCAAATATTAGTTATTTTCTACTTCTACTGGTTTTCTAGTTATGGACTCATGGATTCATAAAACTAAACGAAATTAGCATAAAGAAAGCATATAAAGTTTTTCTTGAGTCATTTCAAGAATATTCCATCGTTTTAGAACATTATATTATTGTTATCCTTTCTCCTTAAACGCACCGTTTTCCAGATATTCTTTATTGAATGTTTTAAAATGGAAAACTCCAGAAATTTCACTACTTTTATGGATCCGTCCCTGAGCGTTGGAATCCCGAATCAAGCTGTAAACTACGTTACCATGCCTTATTCTCGTCCACCAACAATGTCATAGATAATTTATATGCGGGAGTGTATTAGCACATTGTGAAATCTTTAAACGCTTGTAACTTTTTACCTTAGCCGAATCTGGAAAAATGGTAAATGAAAAAAGTGTTTCATTTGATGAGAGGAATCTTTGGTTAAAATTAATGCAGTGGTCAAAGACTCACCCTGTATATATGTATATATACATATATACAGGGTGTAACTAAATAAGTGTGAAATAGTTAAGGGGCTGATTCCTCATCGAAAAAAAGATAGGATCTTTCATATAAAGAAACTTCATTGGAGCATCCCTTGTTAAGATACAGCCCCTTAAAGGGGGTACAGAAAATTTGTTTAATAATTTTTTTCACAAACACCTAAAAAGTCACAATATTGAAATTAACCTGATATTTTCTAATACCAAAAAGACACTTAGCCAGTAATTTATTTGGTTTATCCCATGGTTGTAAGGGGTGGAAAACGAAACCCCTAAAATTGATTTCCAATGTAACTTTTTGTCTTATTATTTGTTTACCATTTTGAAATTTATTTCCGATAACCTGTTTCATTCTAAACAGAAAATGTTTCTTGAATTTTTTGCCCAAAATAAACCAGATCGCAGCAAAACATTATTTTACGAACAACTACAGAGATACATCGTCATAAATGCGATCTGAATTTATTGTTATTTTGTAGTTACTACCTGCATTAAATGATTGTAGGGGAATAACCAAAACAAATTTATTAATAACACTCATAGTAATTACTCACAGTAATTAATAACAATCATAGTGATTAATAATAATCATATTAAATGTTCAATATGTCTACTTTCAGACATTACGCATGCGTCTAGACGTCGGCGCATTGAGCCACGTATTCGCTCAAATATTCCTGGAGTCTCTCTAATTACCCTGCACGCATCGATGATGCGGTTTTTTAAGTCCTCTACATCGCGAACAGGAGTAGGATAAACCAAATGCTCTAAATGGCCCCAAATGGAGAAATCGAGAGGATAGAGATCCGGGGATCGCGCGGGCTAATTCTGTGGTCCTCCTCGACCTATCCACTGATTTGCATACTTTTCAGCTAAATGCTGACGTGCTACTGCACTAAAATGGGCGGGAGCCCCATCATGCATGAAAAACATATGCATTCTGACGCCCATCAGTACTGGATGCTCTTCTCTTAAAAATTGAACGTATGCCTCACCATTTAATCGAGGAGGTAGAAAATGAGGCCCAATTAAATAATCCCCAAAAACTCCGAGCCACACGTTAAGAGAAAACTGTTCTTGATGGTTAGTTTCGACAATAGCGTGAGGGTTTTCATCAGCCCATATGTGATAATTATGAAAATTAATAATATTGTCCCGAGAAAAACTACGTTCGTCTGTGAATTCGATCGTCTTCAGAAAGTCACAATTTCTTCAAATCATTTCCAGCATCCAATTGCAAAATTCAAGACTTTTCGGAAAGTCTCGCGGTAACCGTGCCTGTACTCGTTGCAGATGGTAAGGGTATAAGAGTTGTTCCTTTAAAATTCGAAATACCGTCATATGATCAACATTTAGCTGGAAAGCAATCTCTCTATTACTGGTAGTAGGTTGTTCTTCAATCAAATTAAGTACTGCCTCCTCAAGCTGTGGTATTCTAACTTCTCGATGGCGACCACAATCCTGCGTTCTTTTGTCGAATGAACCATATTCTTTTAATCGTTGATGAAGTCAGGCAAATATTCTATGTGAAGGATGCTGCCGTTGAGGATACATTTCAGCATATCTTCTAGAAGCTTCTAACCCATTCCCCTGCGACAGACCGTAAACGTAATGCATATCAGCCATTTCCTCATTTGTGTATGCCATTTTAATAACAAGTGAATTAAAGTAACAAATTAAGAACAGAACAACGACACACAATTAGTATTAATTCAATTTCAAAAATTTACAAACTGACAGCGTCATACCAATTTAATTGTCACTGTCGCTAATAGCGGCCTACCTAGATAAATTTGTTTCATTTTATGACGGTATGTATCTTGTTTGTAAAATAATGTTTTGCTGCGATCTGGTTTATTTTGGGCAAAAAATTCAAGAAACATTTTTTGTTTACAATGAAACAGGTTATCGGAAATAAATTTTAAAATGGTAAACAAATAATAAGACAAAAAGTTACATTGGAAATAAATTTTAGGGGTTGCGTTTTCCACCCCTTACAAACATGGGATAAACCAAATAAATTACTGGCTACGTGTCTTTTTGGTATTAGAAAATATCAGGTTAATTTCAATATTGTGACTTTTTTAGTGCTTGTGAATAATATTATTAAACAAATTTTCTGTATCCCCTTTAATCTTAACAAGGGATGCTCCAATGAAGTTTCTTTATATGAAAGATCCTATCCTTTTTTCGATGAGGAATCACCCCATTAAATATTTTACCAGTTACACCCTGTATATATATATATATTGAATTCTGAAATATTTCAATAAATTACCACAAGTTCGGAAGATTGAGAGGCAGAAGATGTTTGAGAAAGCGATATTAAATAAATTAACAGAATTAACTCAAAACCCTACTCATTGTTGATATTATTATATTCATAATGCCAAACAAGACAAGACAAATTAAAAGTGTATGGGTTGAATGACGCATTCCTCTTAGTTAATAAATAGCAAATTCTACATCTGCAAACAAAAATTATAATAATATTGATGATAGAGCGCTGAAACTGAATTCATTAGAATTCGAAACGTTGTCAAGGAAAAGATAGATATTCGTTAACCACTTTTATCCTAATCTCAAGGAAAACAAATTGAGGAATAAATTATGATAAGAATGTATTTTCTCTCTTACTCTGAACAGATAAATCCATTTCTCTCATCTCTGTAAAACGATCCCTTAGTTCTTGGGGCAGGTGTTCTATCACTGAAAAGTTGATATTTATTAATATTCAATTCTTTATCGAAAATTATGAACATGATGACATACTCTCCAAATAATCTTCCAAATACAACATGATTTAAGTTATGACTATCAATTCAAATGAAACTGAAGAAATTATCTTATATTTTCACGGTTGTATATGAATAACAATAACCTATAATTCTATAATTTCTGACAGGACAGTCAACATTTATGAATTCTGTATCTGTCTGTTTGTGTTTGTGGGCAAGCTCCAATCACAGAACACAGAATAAAAAGTAGCATTCTATTTGACGTCAAGGGTGGCTTTTTTGGAAAATCAAAATTCAGCTGGCAACGGTCGGTCTAGTTATATTCAGAGACATAGAGGGATATCCCTCTATATCTCTGGTTATATTTCAAGTCACATAATTTAGGTTGTTCGCATTGAAAATCAGGGGGGTGAAACTTCGCCTTCTGTGGTCCTTTACAACCCAAGATGGCGGCTTCCTTCGGCATAAACCGAAGATATCCGATTGAATCCGGTTCAACTGTTATGTTATGAAGGTAAACAATTAACATTCAGCTTCAGCCGCTCAGCGGTTCAGCCATTGTGCAAATAGAATAGTTTTGGGAGATTTCGAGAAAGATATCTGGAATTATTGAAAATCTAAAGGTGGGTTTGTTGATATAAGTTGTATATTCTATTCATTTCATTCTTCTGTTATGCGCTGCCATTTTTTAAATACTTCTTTTTAATTAGTGATAAATTTATTTTCAATTAGAAAAATGATTTTCAGGTGCCATGAGAATCCACTAGATAAGGAGAAGCTATCATATTTCTGTTGTATCGTGCAATTGGGTGAGTACAACCGATATTGCTCATTGTTTTTTCCTATTCCTTCTATTTTACATATAAAATGTCAAAAGATACAGTTGTATCTCCATGTTCTAGGATTGTCGCCTATTCTGGCAGGTCTTCCCTATGAGAAGATGCATAATCATTCCGATGTTTCTGTAGGTTTCAGAAGAAATCTTTTCGATTTCCAGTGGATACTTCCCGATCAGCTGCTTGGAAGCGAGTTTGCTCAATCAGTTCAACAAACAGCTCTAAAAGTTATTGTTTTAAATAATTTCACCTCTCCTATTTTAAAATAATGTGCAAACCATTTCTATCAAGATATAGGTAATTTTGGGTATTTTATTCAAAAATTTGCAATAACTAATGACAACATCGTAGCTGAAGATTTCACTTGTTTCCCTGATATCCTTGATGATGGAGATGATATGACCGAGATGAATTATACCATTCCTAATATAGAATTGTTAACACATTCTAATGTTTTGCTTTTTATGAATTCTGACACTGCTTTTTTTTCAAGAACTCTTTGGATGAGACTAGGACTGGACAATGCCTGATTACAACAAACACTGTGATATTATTTATTGTTGTATGTATATATACTCTATATATGAATGAAAATGATTATTATTATTGAATTAGAAAATTAATAAATACATTCTTGAAATTTATTATTCCATTTCTAATTCTAATTCAACTATTCAGTTTATGTATCATCAATGTAATTTTCTTACAATTATTCATGGATATACTGAGTTGATCAGATTTTATAAAACAGAGGTCTGAATTTACATTGAAGATGAATAAATACAATGCCCCTGAAAATGCAATTGTATGGTATAAGGTATCTTGAGGACATGCATATATTCAAAATTCCCGCCGTTTGAATTATCCTGCAACCCATAATGGCGGCGGCTTTGACGCCATCTTTGTTGCCTCGGATTAGTACTAATTTTAGTAAGATTAGTACACTTCTTATATACTACGTTTACATGCACCTTCTCGATCCGTTTTGAACCAATGCGCATGTTTTGATGCGAATTAGATGAAATATGGTTTGAGAGTTTACATGCCTTAACTGAAACTAGTTTTCTGTAATTCGGCTTTATTCTAAGCTCGCGTAGCCAACATGGGAAGATTGAAAAAAATTAAAAATGGAAATTTAGAAAAGAAAATCATTCTAAATATCTTAAAAAATGATGAAGAACACCATAATTTCGCAAGGAATTAACCTTTTCTGGGTGGTTACAAGTGATTGAAAGAGCAAATCGTGAAAATGAATCCAGAAAATTGGCAGAAAATGATTAAAGATAATAGAAAAAGTTACCTCGAACAATATATTATATCATTTTTATCTCAAGAGATTTATTTTGATCTTCCAGCTTAGGAATTACGATTAACGTAACCCCAAAGCAGGTTCGTTAGATTATCAGATTTGTCAAACTAATAAATTTGGTGTTGGTAATTCTGAAATTTGTTTCTCTTAAAACTACTCTCAATGCGTATTTGGTGTATACATGCACATTAAATCGGTTTGGGAAAACTCAATCCACCTTTTCAAATCGCATTTACTAATTCGCATTTGAGTAGTCAATTCGAATTGAAAAAACGTTTACATGCGTTTTCAATGCGCATTACGGAATACGCATTGGCTTAAAACGGTTCGAGAGGATGCATGTAAACGTAGTAATTAGTCCGTTTAAGATATATTGACATCAAGGGTGGCTTTGGAAAATCGAAATTCAGTTGGCAACGGTCGGTCTAGTTATATTTCAAGTCACATAATTTAGACCGGCTTGAAGATAGCTGACATTTCACAGCTGACAATCTGACCCAACTCCTATAAATTTCTCACATTGTTGCCAAATTTATCCGTTTCAAATCCTTGATTCCACTGAACAGATAATGGCTTTTATCGCCGATTAACTACGATTGGACTGTTTTCTTGCCTAAGATTCCCACTATCAAAATCCCTTCACATTATTATAAACATAAAAAATTGAACTGTTGCAGAAGTAATCCAGGATGCAGTGTTTGTCGTATAAAATCAGCTCACAATCAACTAACGCACACGTACGATTCGACTGATTTTTGGCGTATCGGTTACTCTCTACATCCTAAAAAACATCCAGCGAAAAATAAACTGTTGCACGAGAAAAACCACTGCTATACAGGGTGGTATTCGTAAAATGTCAGCTGATCATATCAGCTAACGCACACGTACGATTCGACTGATTTTTAACATATCGATTACTCTCAAAATCTCTGAACTTCCATCAAAAAATAAACTGTTGCACGAGAAAAACCACTGCTATACAGGGTGTTATTCGTAAAATGTCAGCTGATCATATCAACTAACGCACACGTACGATTCGACTAATTTTTGGCACATCGGTTACTCTCAACATCCTAAAACATTCAGCGAAAAATAAAGTGTTGCACGAGAAAAACCACTGCTCTACAGGGTGTTATTCGTAAAATGTCAGCTGATCATATCAACTAACGCACACGTACGATTCGACTGATTTTTGGCATATCGGTTACTATCAACATCCTAAAGCATTCAGCCAAAAATAAAGTGTTGCACGAGAAAAACCACTGCTCTACAGGGTGTTATTCGTAAAATGTCAGCTGATCATATCAACTAACGCACACGTACGATTCGACTGATTTTTGGCATATCGGTTACTCTCAACATCCTAAAGCATTCAGCCAAAAATAAAGTGTTGCACGAGAAAAACCACTGCTATACAGGGTGGTATTCGTAAAATGTCAGCGGATCATATCAACTAACGCACACGTACGATTCGACTGATTTTTGGCTTATCGGTTACTCTCAACATCCTTAAACATCCAGCGAAAAATAAAGTGTTGCACGAGAAAAACCACTGCTCTACAGGGTGTTATTCGTAAAATGTCAGCTGATCATATCAACTAACGCACACGTACGATTCGACTGATTTATGGCATATCGGTTACTCTCAACATCCTAAAACATTCAGCGAAAAATAAAGTGTTGCACGAGAAAAACCACTGCTCTACAGGGTGATATTCGTAAAATGTCAGCTGATCATATCAACTAACGCACACGTACGATTCGACTAATTTTTGGCACATCGGTTACTCTCAACATCCTAAAACATTCAGCGAAAAATAAAGTGTTGCACGAGAAAAACCACTGCTCTACAGGGTGTTATTCGTAAAATGTCAGCTGATCATATCAACTAACGCACACGTACGATTCGACTGATTTTTGGCATATCGGTTACTCTCAACATCCTAAAGCATTCAGCCAAAAATAAAGTGTTGCACGAATAAAACCACTGCTATACAGGGTGTTATTCGTAAAATGTCAGCTGATCATATCAACTAACGCACACGTACGATTCGACTAATTTTTGGCACATCGGTTACTCTCAACATTCTAAAACATTCAGCGAAAAATAAAGTGTTGCACGAGAAAAACCACTGCTCTACAGGGTGTTATTCGTAAAATGTCAGCTGATCATATCAACTAACGCACACGTACGATTCGACTGATTTTTGGCATATCAGTTACTATCAACATCCTAAAGCATTCAGCCAAAAATAAAGTGTTGCACGAGAAAAACCACTGCTCTACAGGGTGTTATTCGTAAAATGTCAGCTGATCATATCAACTAACGCACACGTACGATTCGACTGATTTTTGGCATATCGGTTACTCTCAACATCCTAAAGCATTCAGCCAAAAATAAACTGTTGCACGAGAAAAGCCACTGCTATACAGGGTGGTATTCGTAAAATGTCAGCTGATCATATCAACTAACGCACACGTACGATTCGACTGATTTTTGGCATATTGGTTACTCTCAACATCTCTAAACATCCAGCAAAAAATAAACTGTTGCACGAAAAAAACCACTGATATACAGGGTCGTATTCGTAAAATGTCAGTTAATCATATCAACTAACGCACACGTACGATTCGACTAATTTTTGGCATATCGATTACTCTCAACATCTCTAAACATTCAGCTAAAAATAAACTGTTGCACGAGAAAAACCACTGCTATACAGGGTTGTATTCGTAAAATGTCAGCTGATCATATCAACTGAGACGGAAGTTACACGGCCAGTCTGGTATCAGTCTCGCATCACAGCAATCATGGATTGATGGGAGATTGACGGAAATTAGTTCCATATTTGTTGAGTGTTGAACTGATAATCCGGATTGGTGGGAATACTGATGCGAGACTGATACCAGACTGACCGTGTAACTTCCGTCTCAGTTTATATGATCAGCTGACATTTTACGAATACCACCCTGTAGAGCAGTGGTTTTTCTCGTGCAACAGTTTATTTTTTGATGGATGTTTAGAGATGTTGAAAGTAATCGACATGCCAAAAATCAGTCGAATCGTACGTGTGCGTTAGTTGATATGATCAGCTGACATTTTATAAATACCACCCTGTATAGCAGTGGGTTTTCTCGTGCAACACTTTATTTTTCGCTGGATGTTTTAGGATGTTGAGAGTAACCAATATGCCAAAAATCAGGCGAATCGTACGTGTGCGTTAGTTGATATGATCAGCTGACATTTTATAAATACCACCCTGTATAGCAGTGGGTTTTCTCGTGCAACACTTTATTTTTCGCTGGATGTTTTAGGATGTTGAGAGTAACCGATATGCCAAAAATCAGTCGAATCGTACGTGTGCGTTAGTTGATATGATCAGCTGACATTTTACGAATACCTCCCTGTATAGCAGTGGTTTTTCTCGTGCAACAGTTTATTTTTTGATGGATGTTTAGAGATTTTGAGAGTAATCGATATGCTAAAAATCAGTCGAATCGTACGTGTGCGTTAGCTGATATGATCAGCTGACATTTTACGAATACCACCCTGTATAGCAGTGGTTTTTCTCGTGCAACAGTTTATTTTTCGCTGGATGTTTTAGGATGTTGAGAGTAACCGATACGCCAAAAATCAGTCGAATCGTACGTGTGCGTTAGTTGATATGATCAGCTGATATTTTTCAAATAACACCCTGTAGAGCAGTGGTTTTTCTCGTGCAACAATTTATTTTTCGCTGGATGTTTTAGGATGTTGAGAGTAACCGATGTGCCAAAAATCAGGCGAATCGTACGTGTGCGTTAGTTGATATGATCAGCTGACATTTTACGAATAACAACCTGTATAGCAGTGGTATTTTTTATTTTCTGCTTGATGCTCAAGAAGGTGAGAATAACCTGTATGCCAAAAGTCAGTCAAATCGTACGTGTGGGTCAATTAATAATGCGAGCTTACATTGCACGTAAGACAACCTGTATAGCAGTAGTTTTTCTTGTGCAATTATCTGTCTACACCATTTAATTCCACATTAATCAAGCATCCTAGTATTTCAGAAAATTAGGGATACGTGGCAACAGCGCTATAATTTCTATGGATTGTCAGCTGTGAAATGTCAGCTACCTTCAAGCCGGTCGATCGATGTCGCTTCGTAAATTTAATGAAGATCTAAATTGAAAAACTTTTCATATTAAAAACATCCATGTTCATATCAAACTGCTCTTGCTGTACTGCAAATTCATCATAAAGGCTGTTACAGTATGTTTCTTCACGAAATATTTATTCGCTTCTGTAACAATACATCCTTTGAGCCCTTTCCAGAAGCGAAACATCTTCTTTCTCTCATTATATGGTCCAAACTACCAGTAAAACTTCACAAACCACATTAAAAATTCACAAAAACTAAACAAAACAGGAAGACATCAATGAATCAATCAAATAATGGGATTCAAATATGACAACAATTAACGTTAACCTATAAATTTCGGCCAACGACTTTCGCGCATGCGCAGAAGTAGTTTAGGGACATGATTTCGGAATTTCATGGCTATTAGGTATATGGTTTCACCCCCCTGATCATCGATCTGTCTGATCATCGATTTTGAGCAATTAGGGAATCCAACGACCTGTCAAAACTAAAGCAATATGGCGGCTGTTGGCATACATTGTATTGTTTACTTTGAATTTTATGATATATGTCCATAATTATAGTGGTATATTGTTCGTGTTTTGATTTCCTGTGCGTATTTGGGTTGTATTTTTAATTTTGAATAATAATACAAGAAAAAAATGCCTCTTACTGTGGTTGGCTGTGGATCTCATCACGACAAGGATATAGTATGTTTCCTAGTACTACACAGAAGTTTTTGACTAGTAAAAATGAGTTATTCAGAAAGCGAAGAGCCCTATGGCTAGCTGAAATCAAGAGAAAAGATCCTAAGCTCAAGTATCAGAGAGTTTGCAGCAGTCTGCTGCGCTCAGTACGATGAAGTGTCGGGGATCCCTCGAGGGTTGTTATATCCAGATTCTACTGTGTATTCATCAATAAATAAGAAGAAAAATCCAAGGGCTTTCATCTGTTTTTATATTATTTGTTTGACATGCCATTATGCTATTAATGTGCGGACATAAAATAAAAAATCAAGAATTTTTTACGTAATCTATTCCATTTTTATAAAAATCCAGACCTTTTCATCACATTTATTACAATACCATCAGGTACCATCAGGAGTGTCAACTGGTCATACACAATCAAAATGAAATCCGTCCATCACCCGCGTTGCAAATGCAATAGTGAATAAATTCAGCTGTACCCTCTTCAGATGTGGAATATTTTACCATCAGTCCTGGCATATTAACTTCTGAAAGAAATTTCTTTGCACTTTCTAAGTTCTTTTCCCATATTTCCAGATCATTCGTACTAAACAAATATTTGGAGACCATATAACAAAATCACAAAAAAGCGACTGTGAGATGAATAGTTACACTTGTATTTGGTAGTAACCACTGTGTGTTTTTTAAAAGTAATCATTCCAGCTTGTGCTATCAGACAAGAACTGTGCATTCGCAAATATTCATGTATGTCTTGTACGTTGTGGTATATAATACACCAAATACGTTGCAATATCCATATATAAGATTGAAGGAACATCATCAATTGAATTATCCACTACCCAAATCAGAAACATTCAATGTGAAAGGATCTAAGCCGTTAATTAATCCCATCTTTATCATATACCTGTAATAAAATGAAATGTAAACACATGATGAAGGTGCTTTTTTTCGAACCTACCGTTCAGCAAAGTCTCTGTTGTTCAACAATAGTCTTTTCAGATATTCATTCTTCATTTCAGTATTGGGAACTTCCAAGACTCTGGTGGCGGGATTCGGCAACTAACCAAGCTAGTAATGAGCCACGTGTTCGAGTTTAATTGTTCAGTATTCGTCAATAAACTTTTGTTTGAAAGAAAAATTCAAGTTGAAATAGTGAATATTATCGTGCCTAATATGTCTTCGACCAGAAAAGACTATTGTTGTGTGCCTCAATGCAATTCATGTGCGAAAAAAATGCCAAAATATATAGGTTTGAGTTTTCACTTCTTACCTCCGGAAAACCAAATATAAATATTGGAAATGCGTTAGAAGGATAACTAATAGACCGAAGAGTACTTAACCTGGAACTACATCCAGATAATCTTTATTATACCTCAAACATTACACTTATTGTTAATAATTCTTTTCACATAATATATGTATCATATTTTGAAAAAATCATTTCAATTATTGGTAACTGTTTTACAAAAGCTTTATCTGGTTCAATTTGACACTATATTCTCATAAATAAACTAGAACATCATGCACCTGAACTTTAATTAATACATCAGTAATATGTTTACACCTCCTCTGTGCTCCGACTTTACAAGAATATACCATACCTTCTATTTTAAGTTTACCATTCTCCACATTAATGGGCAATCAATTTTATGTGGTACTGAATCAAGGGCACTACTTTGTAAACATATAGAACAAAATGTCTATAAAACTGGGACCACAATTCGTTTTGTCACACACGATTACATGATCTACATTTAGAGACTCTTCTCCTTCTACAAGGACTCTAGAATTAGAAGTTGAAGCTCATATGTACTCCAGAAATTCTAATCAACTGAGTCCCTTCTTAATCATTCGCAAATAGTAACTGAAAGAACTTTTAAATATAATGTAAGTTTGACAAACATATATGAATATACTTACTGGTTGTAGTCTTTATATCAATCAAGTGCCATAAAATTAGTTATATAATGATCAATATTTGAATATATATCACAAAGTTATCCAACAATGATCTCAAGTCAATTATAATTTAAATTTCCATGAAAATTTCGGTCAAACTTCGTCGACTGACCTGTCCAACACGAGATTGTTTATATTTATTACTATTGTGGTTAGTTGCCGAATCCCGCCACCAGAGTTTTGGAAGTTCCCAATAGTTTACACAGCAGAAAAGCTCCGGAAAAAGTCAATAAACACTATAAAATAGTCAACGACCATAACAAGTTAATTGTTTGTGTGCCAACAAACCGCCATATTGGGTCACGTGGTTTGGATTGCCTAATACATTGAACTATACTCCATTCACTTTTATAAAGTCTCCCGGTTGGCCATGATTTAGGTCTATCACGTTTTTGTAACTAATACACAGGCAGGTTGGCACTGCTGAAATATAGTCAAGGTCAAAACAATCCGGCGGTACGTTGCCAATTCTACTCTCAACATAATCATAACTTAATCTTAGACAAGATATCACAGACCATTATCTTCGAATATAATAAAGAACAGAACCTAAATCTGCAATATGAATATATTTAAGAATGACTCGGGTTTCGTAATACTACTACATTTTGAAACTAGTGTATTTCAAGTTGTGAAACAAGGTATTTAAATGTCTTCTGTAGGCTTATTTCTTGAGAATTTCGAAAAGTTGGGAATTTCATAGGTACGTCTGCTCGTTTAGAAGTTTTCCTGCCGGGTTATTCAGGTACTTTTATTCTTTTTTCAAATAAACTATAACAAAGTAACGGAGTAGGTACTATATCCATTAATTTTCAATAAAATTCCAACACTTGATTCTTGATTTCCATAGAAGAAAATAGCATAATGGAATATTCCAACCAGTTTATATACGCCAAATATTTCCAGTAACAACAGAGTAAAAAATTTCTTCTACAGTCGCCAGGACTTATTGAATTCACATAATATCTTCTCAAATTCATTATTTTTCCGAAGTAAATTCACATTGTGAAAATACGTAATTACTAGGACAGCTATGTAGAGAGGACAACGTTGCGTAGTTATCTGACAGGATAATGACTATAACCTAACATTTTCAAAATATACATGGTGAAATGTGTCAAATTTTCATGGCCAACCGGGAGACTTTATAAATGTGAATGGAGTTTATATACTAACTGGAAGGGATCCGTCCATACAAATTACGTTTGAAAAGTGAGGCAGGGGCAACGAAGACAAAGATAGCACTAGTTACGGTAACCTGTCTTTGTTGCACTCATACAAGCGAGTTATGTTTACCTACATTGATTGTCTTTTACTTAGAAATTCAGGTAGTTTGGGGATTACCTTCGTTTGGAATGTGCAATATTATTGAAGATGAACATTTATTTCGTTTTGGTATGCCATTAGTTCTGCTGCCTTTATCGTGTGAAGTTTAAAAAGTACATAATTTTGTTAGTGCAAGTTGTGATTGACGATAGTTTCAAACTTTTGAAATGGTTATATATTGTGTAGCGTTTGGATGCAAGAACGAGCAAGATTATCGGTGAATATCTTTTCATGGGTGAGTTTATAATATTTAGATTTGATTAAAAAATAATAAATAGGTATCAATAGCAAGAACATTGATGGATTTAAGGTGGATTTATTGTTTATAGGTTTCCATTCAAACGACCTGATATCCTAAAGTTATGGATTAAGGCAGTTCGCAGGAAGAAATGGGCTCCATCTAAAACAAGCAAACTTTGTGGGGAGCATTTTCTAATTTCTTCCTACTGATTTCATAGTGAGACCTGGATGTACCTCTAAATTATTGAAACCAGATGCTGTTCCTAGTATATTTTCATACCCCAAGCATTTGTCAATCGAGGAGGTCTCCTTTATGCTTCTGATATTGTGTATAAAATTTTGCATTTTGCAGAAACACAAATTCGTTTACTGTTAGAAAGTGGAAACCTTTTGTCTAGTAAAATGAACTTAAAGCAGACAATCATAAATTCACTTATAAAGCATTTTATTGCAAAAATAGGTCTTTTTACACCTAAACATCCGGTTATTCAAGAATTTTTAGTTGAGGAATGTCATGAAATTCAAATTATTCGGAAAATAACAACATTATATTTGAAGTGCCGCATGTATCACCACAGTAGGCAATTGAATTTAGAGTTACAAGGAAAAAATACCCCAGTAAGACAAAAACTTACAAAACTGGTTTTATTTAGCAACTGTTAAATTATTTTTATATAAGTAGTAGTAGCAGCTATATGTATGTACAGTATATTTTAATATTTAAATAAAATTTGCACATCTGATTTTCTTTTCATTTTATTTACCAACCACATAGGAGAACAGTTAAAATTTGACTTGAACCATGCACTATTTGCTTTATTACTTGAAAATTTATGAATTGTTCACTAATAAATTCACGCTTACTTCTAATTAAGCATGCAAAATTTAAAATATTCAAAAGAAGTCGCGAGCGTTCCATTAACTTTTCATTTTATTTACCAAAACCACATAGGAGAGCAGTTAAAATTTGACTTGAACCATGCACTATTTGCTTAATTACTTTAAAATTGATGAATTGTTCACAAATAAATTCACGCTTACTTAAAATTATGCATGCAAAATTTAAAATATTCAAAAGAAGTCGCGAGCGTTCCATTAACTTTTCATTTTATTTACCAACCACATGGGAGAACAGTTAAAATTTGACTTGAACCATGCACAATTTGCCTTATTACTTTAATCCTGATAAATTGTTCAGAAAAAAAATCACGTTTACTTCTAAATAAGCATACAAAATTTAAAATAAACGAAGAAAATCGCGAGCGTTCCATTAACTGCAATGAGATAGAAAGAGATAGATATCCGTAAGCAATGCGGGTTGCCTGAGAAATCGGTTTGCCTCACTTTTCTCCCAAGGCGAGTCCCTTCCAGGTATATATACAGAGTTCACTGGCCTAATATGATCTGTCATTTTTATAAACATATTGCTATCCATATATCTTGTCTTAGCTAGTTTGCTCATGAACTAATAAATATATGAATAAAATTCTCTCAGCCTCTTATTATTGAGGTTGAATAGTTTATGAACTTTTCTGTTTACAAAAGAAGGGATTTGTTAGTGTCAGACCTAAGTCTTAGCAATTCCCTTGAAATTTCCTCAAGTTCTTTAATTGAATCAAAAGAAGTCATCTTCGTAGTAAGGCTGAATTAATAGATTATTTCTCTTTTTTCATCCAGTCAGTCAGTCTTCGAATGCATATCTAACTAAAAAGAAGCAGTATATCTCATAGTTTGCTCATGAATAAATAAATAAATGAATAAAATACCCTCGGCTCTTCAATGAAATCAAAGGCCGTCATCTTTTACTAAGGCTGAATTGAAAGTTTATTTAATTTATTTCATCCAGTCGGTCAATCTTCGAATGCATATCTCTAAATTAAAAGAAACAGTATCTATCCTAGGATAGATTTCTCTGGAGTGTCCACACATATATTAGTGTTCTGTGGTCCACACCTTATTATTCTATGCATCTTGGGTGCAAATTAGACGAGCGACTAAATCCCAGGCTCCGTTCCACGATTTGATTGGTCCCATCTATGCGCCGATTTTATTGGTTGGAAGTGTGTGGCGGTATTTTCAAGAA
Organism: Halyzia sedecimguttata; assembly: GCA_937662695.2. Lineage (NCBI taxonomy): Eukaryota > Metazoa > Arthropoda > Insecta > Coleoptera > Coccinellidae > Halyzia > Halyzia sedecimguttata. Next base: position 70,486,828 of record OW569417.2, read on the forward strand.
CCGCGGTTTTTCTCGCCTGTCAATCCTAGACAAGTAATATATGCTGTCGCGGAATTACTCGTACGTGTTTCTTGATTTACTCTTTGCTGGTGTAAAGTGTTCATGTGTTCAATTTTCTTCGATTCAAGGACTCAGTTTTTCCTAATATAGATACAGACAATTCATACAATGGGTGTTATGTGCTTTGTTTGTAATAAACAATTTTCTAATCGATTTAATTTAAATAAACATAGGATAAAAATTCATAGTCTCAATCCTGAGATTGCTACATATGATCAAAATGTATGTATAAGTGTTTGGAGAAAAACTGTAGTAGTTCTTTTCGACATAATGAAGGACTGAAAAACCATTTAATTGATGAGCATAAAAAACAGATCGAGTATGAGGAGAAGTAATTTACAAACAAAGAAGGTAATTTTAATATATGAGATTTGAAGGAGCAGAGTATTGTAACATTTGTATTTTCTAGATTTTCTTGCATGGAAAGAGTTAACTCAGAAAATAAGTTATGTTTTATCAAGCATAACAAACTCGAAGAAAAGATCAATTAAATATTATTTCTGTAATAGATCTGGTGAGCAAATACCAATGCAAAATATCCACAGCTCAGAAACATCTAAATTTTATTTATTTTTAGGGAAAGTCCAAACGAAGAGCTCAAATAAAAGACTTCCCAAAAGTCAAGGATCATGCAAGTTAAACCAAAACTGCATTAGTATGATTAAGGTCATTGAAGGGGAGAAAATGTTAGCAACCTGGATTAAAACACACTATGGACATGCACTTGACTTACAACATTTAAGGCTTCCACAAATGGATAAATCAATAGTAGCATCTAAACTCACATTGGGAGTCCCACCGTCAAGGTAGGAGTGATAGGACTGAAAACCATGTAGCCATTAAAACCATAGTCCAATATCGAAATGCAGCTGAAAGATTCCGATTTTAATTTTTTTTCTTCATTTTCAGGATTCTAGATTCATATTGTGATAAAATTAATGAGGAAAATTTAAATCGAGAAGATTTAATATCAAGAAAAGATATTCAGAATATCGAAAATCATATCATATTAACATAGCAGAGGGAGTTAAGCATGATAATGATGCTATATCAGTCAATTTGTGGGTCAATCAATGTAGGCAAGAAGAAAATAATTGTATATTGTATTATAAACAACAGGGAGTAGAGGTGGAGGATGATTTATGCATGCATAAGTTGTGTAGTACAGATTTTTGTTTAATTATAATGACAGATTTTCAAAAAAAAATGATTGAGAAATTTGGTAACAATATAGTGGCATTAGATGGGACTCATAGCTTGAATAATTATGATTTTGAGTTAACAACAATTATGGTGGTGGATGAATTCGGTGAAGGACTACCGGTTTCTTTTATGTTTAGTAATAGAAAGGACACATACATTTATGAAATTTTTTTTGATATAATTAAATTGAATGTAGGAGTAGTTACTCCAAAAGTATTTATGACTGACATTGTTCTCACCTTTTACAGCGCTTGGTGCAGTATAATGGGACCAGTAGAACAGCAGTTATTTTGCTCATGGCACATTGACCGTGCATGGCAGCAAAACTTATCAAAAATAAATAATAAAGATAAAAGATCAGAGGTTTATAAATTTGTGAAATGTTTGCAGCAGAGTACTGACGTAGATATATTTGCTGAATGTCTGCAAAATACAATTTCACAACTACTTTTAGATGATGAAACCCATGACTTTGGGATATATTTTCAAAATAATTATTCGAATAATTATCGTAAATGGGCTTACTGTTTCCGGGCACATTGTGGCATAAACACAAATATGCGTTTAGAATCTATGCATAAAGTAATTAAATATTTTTATTTTGATGGAAAAAAAGTTAAAAGATTAGATCAAAGTTTGCATGTGCTCCTAAAATATATTAGAGATAAGTCTGTTGATAGGATTATAAAAAACATAAAAGGTAAGCACACTATTCATACAAAAAATATTTTATTGAGGCATAGAGCTGCTCTATCAACTGATTTAATTATCAACGTTGACAATGGTAATAAAAACAGATATCTAATCAGTACTCTGTCTGACAAAAAGGAAACTGGTGAAATTTATTGTATAGAGAAACTTCGGAATGAAAGCTGTTGCGTTTTAATGTGCGAGATTTGTAAAATTTGTTATCACACATATTCCTGTACCTGCAGTGATTTTTCCATCCGAAACTTCATTTGTAAACATATTCATTTTTTGGTAATGACTCTTGAAAAAGAAAATGAATTGCCAGAATTACAGCAATTAGTAACTGTTGATAACAATCTTGATAACACCACATTAGAAAGGAACGATAAATCTAAAAATTTGAAAGAAAATGTGTCTGCGCAAATTTTATGTACCATGAGCAAGCTCCAAAAATAGTATGAATAATTTGGATAATGAAGTCCTTTTACAAATCCAAAGGCATTTGAATTTGATTGATAATTTAATCGATTTACCAAGCAGTTCAACTGAATCATTTGTTCCTGTTCAGCATAATGAACCTATAAATAAAAAAATTAAACACCAGACCAGATTTTTCTCAACTCAAAAAAAAAGGAAAGCTAATAGGAAGCAGTTCAAAAAGCCAACTCATTCTGAATCGGTAGGAATAAGTGAGATTTTAAAAAATAATTTCAATCAATTATATGTATCCTCCAATCCTTCTGACGATCATAAATATTAATTATAAATGCTGTTCCATTTTTTTTACCAGTTTTCATTGTGAAATAGGCAGAGGTATATTATGTAATTTAATACAATGTCTTTTTTTATTACGCTTCTGTTTTTCTCCTCTCCTTATAGTATAGTATTAATGATAAAAATAATAATAGGTACATATATGGATTTATTTTTTCCACAATATTTCAAATGCAACTGATATTCATTGTGATGAATTTGCAAGGAAAAGGGAGGTCAGGAGAGCGTATGTGATATAAAATACGTTTTCTATAAAAACCAAAGGTATTCCATCTCCATAAAGTTTACTGCAATACAGGTTTCCACCCTAGACGATGCATTTGAAAATACCGCCACACACTTCCAACCAATAAAATCGGCGCATAGATGGAACCAATCAAATCGTGGAACGGAGCCTGGGATTTAGTCGCTCGTCAAATAAGCAGCATACAGTAAAATGCACAACATGCCGCTCGAGTTCAACCAATCAGCGTAAGGCTGAAACACGCAACCCGCAACAACTTGATGGTTAGTTTGTCTCTTTTTAATCTAACCTGCTTTCTGCACTGAGGCCTGTGACTGAGGCTGTCAGATTCACTTGTGTTGACTGTTATCATTGGTATTATTAAAAATATTAACCCAGGCATTTTGAATCAGAATCCATACAACATCAATGGAAGAAAGTAAGTTTTTTATGATTGTTTCATTCATAATAATAATTAATAACTATCAATTTTTAGCGGTCATGCAATTGGTCACGTTTGCCAGAAAACTTTTTCCAGCTTATCAACAAGAAATCGTCGTTTGAGATTAGATCATCATGAAGAAATGAAAAAAACTGTACACAGCAAGTGTCCTGTTTGCACTGAGGAAGAAAAAATATCCTTCAGAACTGAACTCACAATCTCTCAACCAATCATTTCAAACCAGTGCTCCTTTGAATATTAAAACCTCCTCTTATGAATTCGGGAATATGGAAAAATTTGAGTCTTGGCGAGCACTAAATCATATAAATGTGGATTATGCACTGGTTGCATGCATTACAATGCCCAAGGATATAATAAAAGGGATCTATTTTAATGAACGCGATTGCAAAGGTTTGTATATGCATTATTGCTGAAAATTGACAGTCTTATAATACTCTTGATGCTTATTGAATAATATCGGAAGAATATTAACAACTCATTGATATAAGTGCGAATGAGTTTGATGCCGAAACTGCTCAGTGTAAACATATAGAAGAAGTCACTTTGGTTAAACTGAGGAGCAAATCTGTTTCATGTCCATTGATGAACATTTCTGATGATGAAGAAGTGTGTATGTTTGAACCTACTCTAAAGTCGAATTTAAGCGACTAACCAGGACAGAGTGGTCTAGACCAATGTCTTGCTATACATAAACGATCGGTTATGTCTGTTCTGTTTACTCGCTTCAATTCGACTCAAGAAAGATTAGATATCGGACACAACTAGACAGTTTTCTGAATTAGATATTTTAAAAACAAGAAAGCAATGTTTCCATAGATTCTAATAGAAAACGTTAGGTACGAGTGGGGAATTTTTGTGGGAATATAGTATCAGTAAATTGGAGAATTTTTAGATAGTGCATGAATATGATATTGCTTGATGATGAAAATTTCTGGAAAATGAATAGTTTAATGGGAGATTTCTTTAGCCATGTAGAAAATAAAAATAATGGTGCTGCTAATATTAGCAAAAAAATAGAAAAACAATTGTATTTACCAAGTAAAAAGTAGAATAGTGTTTGTTTAGAGTGGGTGAAGTGAGTTAATATGAAACAATGTTAGTAAAAGGAGTGAAATGGAGAGAGGTAAAATTGTAAATTTATATTCTATAGTTTGTTTTGAGTGGATGTAGTAAGCTTTCTAAATGTGAGCGAAGAGAAACATTTTCGAAGCTTGTTCCGGAAACGTTTTCTCAGACGAGTTTCACATTTCGGTACAGAACATGAAGTAAGAGATCTGAGACAACTTATGTTCTGTACTGACATATAAGAATCTTCTGGTTATTTGCTAAGATGAACAGATTTTGGAACAAGCTTCTCAGATTTTTCTCACATCGCTCACATTTCGGAATACACATTATGAATATTTTATTTTTCCTTAGGAGGTTGTGCTGGTGGTTGGTTTATAATTTCAATCCATACAAATTTTCATGTTATGAACATATTGAAAGATTGATTTTTCTGTTTTGTATATTCTAGAGCACAAATATATATTCGAAAATATAATGGATGGTTCCCTTTTTTTTAAGTAATCCTCTGAATATAGGTACTATATATAATAATAATGTTATTTATTGTTTCCAAATGGCCACCGACTGAGGTCCTTCAGCCTTTTATAGATACTATTTTTCACAAATAGTTTATGTTGAAAATCACAATAGACAAAACACAAACTTATATTTCACAGAACTGAATATCTGGATCTGGACTAAATATATTATCATATATAGTTTTCCAATTGTATCTCCAGGAAAAATATGACGTGTTTCTTCTCTATCATTTATATCTGAAAACTTAGGCAAGTTGGCCATGAACTTTTTCGAAAGTTCTCATCTAATTTCATAATTGAAGAATCTGAGAATTATTGGCAATTTCTTTCAAATAGCTTCTTGCAGTACTTGAGTATTCTAGAGTTGATGGCTCGGAGCATTCTGCTGTAATGAAATATCTGGTTTATTTTGGTGCGGAGTTCTGAACGGTTCTACGACAGTATACTGAGACCTAAATGCAGAATCTTACCAATATTTCTGTTCAATTAATAATCATGATTTAGTCTTCAGTCATTATATACCGTATATTCCGTTTGAGATAAATAAAATACGAATTATAAAGGCGGGTTTATACAGCAAATAAGATAAGATAAAATAAAATAAGAAAGTTAAACATGTACATTTCTATGAGAGCGTTTATACACGAAATAAGATAAAATAAGAAATAAGAATAAGAATTAAAGTTGGCCAACTCTCATCTTTATTTCTTATTTTATGTTATTTTGTTTGGAAAAGGGCAATGCGCATGCTCAAAGAGTGAAATTCATAGAACTTGCATGAAATTGTCAAAAAGCGGCGATTTGATTGGTTCATTCTTATTTCTTATTTTGTTTTAGATTATCTGTATAAACCGATCCGTTTAACCCTTAATTCTTATTTTATTTTAATTTGTTTCTTATTTTATCTTATTTGCTGTATAAACCCGCCTTAAGAGGCTTTGACAGCTGTCAGAGTTTGACAATAAATTTCAAATTTGAATAGAAAGTGGTTACGAGCATGCCGGCTTCTCATTGGTTGAACTCGAGCGGCATGTTGTGCATCTTACTGTATGCTCAAATTAGCACTCAGACAATAAGAAATCGCCACATGAAATACAGTGTTCTCAACTCTAAAATCAATGAATTTTGACCTACTTGATAGCAATATTGCTGGGAGAAAATTGATAACCAATATTGTTATAACAGTCCGAACAGAATACGTAATACCATAGGCATATTGCTGAAAATTAGGAGGATAGCAATATGACTTGAATCTTGAATAGCAATGTTTATAGCAATACGCAAACAGAATAGGAATCGAGCCCCAGGGGCTCGATTCTCAACTTCACTCGTTTTCGACCACTCGTAACGAAAACGAACGGTGGTAATTGCGAACGATAGTTTATATTGCTATTCTCATGTGCCCTTCGTAATGACCGATGACTGAAACGAATTCGTGTCGTCTGAAGACTTGGCAACATAGTAACATTTGAAATTTGAATGTGTTTATGTATATGTTATTGGCGCGCTTCTTCATAAATCAAAACGATATTTTATTGTTTGTTGAACTTGAGTGATTTATTTGGTTTTTTCTGTTTGCTTCGATAAGAAAAAAGTTATTATAAATTTCCTAAAATGTAAGTCTCAGTTATTAAGCGGGAAATTTACTACAGAATTTTCTTCGGAATGCCTATGAAAGAGGAACTGAGTACGATGTTAAATAGTATTCCTGGACCAAAAAACAGAATGGAAAACTTGGAGAAAGTTTTGCAATATAATATTGAAAGATTTTACAACGATTAAGGGTTATTTCACCTCTTCAGACAGGTCTTGAGTCAAGAACAAAATCTAGAGAGATTGTATCGATTATTTTTTTTTGTTCTGAACGTTTTATTCCACTGAAATTGTCGAATGATTTTCTGTTATTGTTGTGATATTTTCTTTTAGAATGAAATACATTTTTTTCAAATAGAAATCAATATCTATTTATTTATAGCGTGTCTTTTACAATTCTACGAAAAGCTAAATGTATAATTATATTCCTCTGAAGTCTTCATGAAATCAGCTCTGGTTTTTGTTGCCTACTAGCCACTTCCTGATCAATTCCTTCACATTCCAGTGAATTAACTGATTACTTAAATAATGAAAATATTGAATTTATTTTACCAATTTTTGGGGGAAAAATTACAATATATGCGTCCTTAGAGCGTATAAGTGATACGGTCACAAACATTTATGGATATTTTGCAACACTTGCCAAATAAACAATTGTAATTAATAATGATTAATTATTTCACTGAAGCTACAGCTGTTTTTCGTTAATTTTTCTATTCCAAACTGGATTTTTGTTACCTATATAGACATTACTTTTTGTTTACTGTGATATATTCTCTAGTATTGGTTATTGAATACTTCTTTTTTAAGTTGTATTCTACTAAGGCATTGTTGAATGATGTTTTGTTCATGGTTATGATTTATTTCTTAGAATTAAATACATTTTTTTGGAAGAGAAATCTATATCTATTTATTCATAGTGTATCTTTTACAATTCAACGAAAAGCTAAACGTATAATTGTATTCCTCTGAATTCTTTCTGAAATCAGCTCTGGATTTTGTTGCCTCCCAGCTACTTCTCGATCAATTCCTCTAACTTCCGGTTACATTTCTGGAATGAACTAATTGATTAATTAAATAACAAAAATGTTGGATGATTTTACCCATTTCCACTTCGTTTTCATTGTCATCTATTTCGCCATCATTTCGTTCAATGCAGAAGTTATGTAGAACTACACAGGCATTGATAATATGGCAGGATGTTTCTGGGTCATAGTGCAAAATCCTGTGTTCGAATAAACACCTGAATCGCATGTTTAGTACACCATTAATCCTTTCAATTATGCATGTTGTAGTTTTATGAGCATTATTGTATCGCCTCTTTGGTGTTCCAGATGTTCTGGGGTTATAGGAGTTAACAACCATTCCCGTAATTGATAACCTGAGTCTCCTGTTGAAATATGCATATATTCAGATGAATATTCATTTCATCTGACAAACTGACTATTTACCTAATAAGAAATAATCCTCATGACCTGCAGTATGCAAGTTTCTTAATAGCTGTTGCACTACCGAGTTATTCCAGATGAAAGAATCAAGGGTTATTCCTAGTTATCTGGCACATACATTTAAAATTTTAATTTTGCTATCACATATCTGAAAAAGGTTCTGTTTATCTATACTTAATATTTTTCCAGCAACCTACCAGTTGAACATTAATCAAATGGTATCCTTTTTTGATTAACATAAATGTGTTTTAGGTCATTTGAATCTTCAATTTTAGGTGGAAATTGGAAATATTGCATTGTGTGCAATCTATGCAACCTATTACACCAGGGAAGTCGAATATTCATTGAATCTAAAAATATTAATAAACTTAAATAATTTTGCAGTATTCTAAAATATCAATACCTACCTTTGCCTTTATCTACTCTTCATTTCCGCCAATGTTTGTGGGAATCTAACAAATCTATTCAATATTTCTGGTTTATTTAAAACATCGACAATTTGCAATATGATAATAATTCTGACAATTTAATTATTTTTACTGAGTATATTTGTTAATTACACCGTAAAAATACCAACTTATTTACCAACAACAGATTTTAGGTTACAAAATGTGTAGGGGCTTGCATAATCAACTGAATGCGAATGGAATTCTTCCGAAAACGAGTGCTAAATAGCACTCGTTTAGAATTTCGAACGCTCGTGTCACCAAATCATATCATCTGTCAGTTGAGAATTTCAAAACGAGTGAACGTTCGTGATGATTACGAAAACGAATGATAATCGTTCGCAATGTCGACCTCAGAATTGGGCCCCTCGTTTTGCTATTCTCAACTGACAGATGATATGATTTGGTGACACGAGCGTTCGAAATTCTAAACGAATGCTATTTACCACTCGTTTTCGGAAGAATTCCACTCGCATTCAGTTTATTATGCAAGCCTCTACACATTTTGTAACCTCAAATCTGTTGTTGGTAAATAAGTTGGGCCACTCGTTTTGCTATTCTCAACTGACAGATGATATGATTTGGTGACACGAGCGTTCGAAATTCTAAACGAATGCTATTTACCACTCGTTTTCGGAAGAATTCCACTCGCATTCAGTTTATTATGCAAGCCTCTACACATTTTGTAACCTCAAATCTGTTGTTGGTAAATAAGTTGGTATTTTTACGGTGCAATATTATCATATTGCAAATTGTCGATGTTTTAAATGAACCAGAAATATTGAATATATTTGTTACATTTCCACAAACATTGGCGGAATTGATTAGTAGGTAAAGGCAAAGGTAGGTATTGATATTTTAGAATACTGCAAAATTATTTAAGTTTATTAATATTTTTAGATTCAATGAAAATTCGACTTCCCTGGTGTAATAGGTTGCATAGATTGCACACTATGCAATATTTCCTCCTAAAATTGAAGATTCAAGTTACCCAAAACACATTTATGTTAATTGAAAAGGATACCATTTGATTGGTAGGTTGCTGAAAAAATATTAAGTATAGATAAACAGAACGTTTTTCAGATATGTGATAGCAAAATGAAAATTATAAATGTATGTGCCAGATAACCAGGAATAACCCTTGATTCTTTCATCTGGAATAACTCGGAAGTGCAACAGCTATTAAGAAACTTGCACACTGCAGGTCATGAGGATTATTTCTTGTTAGGTAAATAGTCAGTTTGTCAGATGGAATGAATCTTCATATAAATATATGCATATTTCAACAGGAGGCTCAGCTTATCAATTCAATAATGCTCATAAAACTACAAGATGCATAATTGAAAGGATTAATGGTGTACTAAAGATGCGATTCAGGTGTTTATTCGAACACAGGATATTGCACTATGACCCAGAAACATCCTGCCATATTATCAATGCCTGTGTAGTTCTACATAACTTCTGCATTGAACGAAATGATGGCGAAATAGATGACAATGAAAACGAAGTGGAAATGGGTAAAATCATCCAACATTTTTGTTTTTTAATTAATCAATTAGTTCATTCCAGAAATGTAACCGGAAGTTAGAGGAATTGATCAAGAAGTAGCTGGGAGGCAACAAAATCCAGAGCTGATTTCAGAAAGAATTCAGAGGAATAAAATTATACGTTTAGCTTTTCGTTGAATTGTAAAAGATACACTATGAATAAATAGATATAGATTTCTCTTCCAAAAAAATGTATTTAATTCTAAGAAATAAATCATAACCATGAACAAAACATCATTCAACAATGCCTTAGTAGAATACAACTTAAAAAAAAGTATTCAATAACCAATACTAGAGAATATATCACAGTAAACAAAAAGTAATGTCTATATAACAAAAATCCAGTTTGGAATAGAAAAATTAACGAAAAATAACTGTAGCTTCAGAGACATTATTAATCATTATTAATTACAATTGTTTATTTGGCAAGTGTTGCAAAACATCCATAAATGTTTGTGACCGTATCCCTTATACGCTCTAAGGACGCATACATTGTAATTTTTCCCCCAAAAATTGGTAAAATAAATTCAATATTTTCATTATTTAAGTAATCAGTTAATTCACTGGAATGTGAAGGAATTGATCAGGAAGTGGCTAGTAGGCAACAAAAACCAGAGCTGATTTCATGAAGACTTTGGAGGAATATAATTATACATTTAGCTTTTCGTAGAATTGTAAAAGAAACGCTATAAATAATATAGATATTGATTTCTATTTGAGAAAAATGTCTTTCATTCTAAAAGAAAATATCACAACAATAACAGAAAATCATTCGACAATTTCAGTGGAATAAAACGTTCAGAACAAAAAAAATAATCGATACAATCTCTCTAGATTTTGTTCTTGACTCAAGACCTGTCTGAAGAGGTGTAATAACCCTTAATCGTTGTAAAATCTTTCAATATTATATTGCAAAACTTTCTCCAAGTTTTCCATTCTTTTTTGTGGTCCAGGAATACTATTTAACATCGTACTCAGTTCCTCTTTCATAGGCATTCTGTAGTAAATTTCCTGCTTAATAACTGAGACTTACATTTTAGGAAATTTATAATTACTTTCTTCTTATCGAAGCAAACAGAAAAAACCAAATAAATCACTCATGCAAGTTCAACAAACAATAAAATATCGTTTTGATTTATGAAGAAGCGCGCCAATAACATGTACATAAACACATTCAAATTTCAAATGTTGCTATGTTGCCAAGTCTTCAGACGACACGAATTCGTTTCAGTCATCGGTCATTACGAAGGGCACATGAGAATAGCAATATAAACTATCGTTCGCAATTACCACCGTTCGTTTTCGTGACGAGTGGTCGAAAACGAGTGAAGTTCAGAATAGACCCCAAGGGGGTCTATTCTCGACCATTCGCAATTTGTACGTTCGTGCGCATCTCTATAGCAATATATAGCATATGCGACCGATCGTTAAAATTGCGAATGGTCGAGAATAGACCCCCTGAATGTCTGAATAAATGACAGTTCATCAGCTCATGGTTATTTTCAATGCGAACAACCCAGAGATTAATGGCGTATTCGTATTCCATTGGTAGCACTCGTGCGCACTGAGCATGCACTGAGTGCATGAATCGTATTCCATTGGGGAATTTCGTCAAGCATTTTGACAGATTTTGACGTCCAGTGCAACATTTTTTGCACTCAGTGCGTGCTCAGTGCAGCACTGGTGCTGCCAATGGAATACGCCAATAGAGTCTATCCGCCGTATTCACAAAGCATTGTTAAGTGTTTGAATCTCCGTTAAGTCCTAACTGGGGCCCTATTCTCGAAATCTCTCCTGCGACATTTATCGCGTGACATTAACTCTGCGCAGTCTCCGTATGAAAAATAGGAGACTCCGTATTCTTGACTATCGTCGAGCTCTCTTGTGGATTGAAAGTTTTTCTCATGAAGTAAATAGTAGTAGAGAAGACTGAGATAGCCATCTCTGGCGCACTACTTTAGTTCCAAAACAGGCAAATGGCAACGCTGGCATTGCTGATTTTTCGTTTGTTTTGAAATTTTGCGAGGTTATGCAAAATTTCAAAACAAACGCATAAACAAGATATACTAATACTAAACCTCTTTCTAATTTCTATTCGTATTGAATGTTGATCCGGAGAACGAAGTGATCCACGTTTTTCGTTACAGATTAGTGTTTTAATCATTCTGTTTTATTTTCATATTGTGATGATTTGAAAATATGTTGAAAATATTTTAGGATCCAACAAATGCTGTGTTCCTAATTGTTAAGATAAATGTAGTTTTCCGAGAGCAGATACCCAGCTAACCATTTTCAAACTTGAACGGAAAAAGTGAACAATCCATTGTTGAGAAGCAAAATTAATGAACAAATACGCAAGAGTTGTTTTGTTGGTGATAGGCATTTCCCAGATGAAGTAAAATTAGATAGAGGTCTTTGGAAGACTGCTATCCCCGTTTTATAATTTTATATGTCTGGTAAGTTACATTTGTCGAATTTAAGCGAGTCACCGGAACAGAGTGGAACATAACCGATGTTGGTTATGATAGCAAGGGATTGGTCTTAACCACTCTGGTCCAGTTACTCGCTTCAATTCGTCTATTGTCAGTTATGTATTTTCAATAGTTTGGAAACAAAACCATATCGCTTTATTAAGTTCTCAGCACCAAATAAATATATACACAAGGAATTGTATATATATATATTTCATTGGTGCAATGGATTGAATGAACGAATTAGTACTGAGAACTTGTATTCATTTTCTATTTAACCGATTTCTTTAACTTGTTATTATATAATTATAATTTGCAGAATATTCAGATGGAAATGGAGAAGACATTGAAACTAAAATAGACACCAATGATGTTCACGAAGTCCAAGGATTCTCTGTCCTAACTCTCCCAGCTGATGGTGTTCAGAGACAAGCATCGAGGCTAGAAGATATACAGAAAATTCAAGAATGATATTACCAGGCAGTGTTTTTTATTACTTAGTTACTCAGTGCTTTTTACATTATATCATTATGCCACATGGAAAATATAGTGTGTGCTGAAACTAATTTTACAGGAAAAAGTAGATTTCAGGCCAGTTAACTGTGTGTTGTTTGTGGACTCAGTAACTACTGCCTGTGAATTATTTGTGAAGAAGTGCTATTTATACTTTTGGAGTAAGAGAGTATTCATGCAATTTGTGAGGGGTACTGATTGTGAATTCAGAATTGTTTTGGATCAAAACTTTCAAAGTATGGACCCAATCAAAAACATCACGAAAACAAAATATATCAAACATTGTGAAAAACCCATGAGAAAATAAAATTATTTTACTGTCTACATTTGTGATTTTCCTGAAATTTAGGTCCAAATGAAAAAATATGACATGATATGAAACAACCCCTATTGGAATAATACGTTTTGTTTCATTTGCAGTGTCAGAATCCGAATGAAAGTATTCAATTTCAATATGAAGCATTTCAAATTTTCGCGCTTATTTGATATAAATATCCGCCAGAAAACTTCCAAAACCAGCCGCGTGAGGTCGCTGAAAGCAGTAACCACATCAAAGCATAGGAGATTTCATAATATATATATGTGTTCTTTCTCTACTACTAATAGGCGGTAGAGATTGTTAATTTCGGGAGACTCCTCTTGACCATTAACATTATTAGTATTCTGTGTTCTTTACCTCGTCCATAGACAACTTTCGTTCTCGACCTGTCAAAACTAAAGCAATATGGCGACTATTGGCACACATTGTATTGTTTACTTTGAATTTTATGATATATGTCCATAATTATAGTGGTATATTGTTCGTTTTTTGATTTCCTGTGCGTATTTGGGTTGTATTTTTAATTTTGAATAATAATACAAGTAAAAAAATGCCTCTTACATGCATTATGGTTGGCTGTTGATCTCATCACGACAAGGATATAGTATGTTTCCAAGTACTACACAGAAGTTTTTGACTAGTAAAAATGAGTTATTCAGAAAGCGAAGAACCCTATGGCTAGCTGAAATCAAGAGAAAAGTTTCAAAGCTCAAGTATCAGAGAGTTTGCAGCAGTCTGCTGCGTTCAGTACGATGAAGTGTCGTGGATCCCTCGAGGATTGTTATATCCAGATTCTACTATGTATTCATCAATAAATAAGAAGAAAAATCCAAGGGCTTTCATCTGTTTTTATATTATTTGTTTGTCATGCCATGCTATTAATGTGTAGACATGAAATAAAAAATCAAGAATTTTTTATGTAATCTATTCCATTTTTATAAAAATCCAGACCTTTTCATCACATTTATTACAATATCAGGTACCATTAGGAGTGTCAACTGGTCATACACAATCAAAATGAAATCTTCTATTTGACAGCCGTTCCCATCACATTTTATCATCGCACATGCATCATCCGCTGTTGCAAATGCAAAAGTGAATAAATTCAGCTGTACCCTCTTCAGATGTGGAATATTTTGCCATCAGTCCTGGCATAATAACTTCTGAATGAAATTTCTTAGCAGTTTCTAAGTTCTTTTCCCATATTTACAGATCATTCGTACTAAACAAATATTTGGAGACCATATAACAAAATCACAAAAATGCGACTGAGAGATGAATAGTTGCACTTGTATTTGGTAGTAACAACTGTGTGTTTTTTAAAAGTAATCATTCCAGCTTGTGCTATTAGACAAGAACTCTTCATTCGCAAATATACATGTATGTCTTGTACGTTGTGGTATATAATAAATCAAATACGTTGCAATATCCATATATAAGATTGGAGGAACACCATCAATTGAATTATCCACTACCCAGATCAGAAACATTCAATGTGAAAGGATCTAAGCCATTAATTAATCCCAACTTTAATATATAACTGTAATAAAATGAAATGTAAACACATGATGATAAAACATATGTTTATTGTTTACTTAGCCGTAAACATTACGTCAGAAACTGTGAAGTATTTGGATTTTGGCAACGTTTGGCAACAGCGGACAACATATCTCTTTCGGGTCTTCAGTCAAGAATACGGAATTAATATTATGTGTGAGATGGGATTTCTCGTATGAGTTCTCGCATGAGAATACTCATCTCTACGAAAGTCGAGAATACGGGCCCTGAGGTCCTCAGTTAAGGATAAATATGAATCGCAACCTCAGTTAACGTATTTAACGGTGGTGAAACAGGCCTGTTTTACCACCTTTACCCCTTATTGTCCCTTATTATCCCCAATTTATCCTTAACTGAGAACCTCAGTTAGGACTTAACGGAGATTGAATGCTTTGTGAATACGGCGGTATGTCTCTGGAACAACCTAAATTAGGTGACTTGAAATCAGTGAACTCTATATATACCTGGAAGGGACTCGCCTTGGGAGAAAAGTGAGGCAAACCGATTTCTCAGGCAACCCGCATTGCTTACGGATATCTATCTCTTTCTATCTCATTGCAGTTAATGGAACGCTCGCGATTTTCTTCGTTTATTTTAAATTTTGTATGCTTATTTAGAAGTAAACGTGATTTTTTTTCTGAACAATTTATCAGGATTAAAGTAATAAGGCAAATTGTGCATGGTTCAAGTCAAATTTTAACTGTTCTCCCATGTGGTTGGTAAATAAAATGAAAAGTTAATGGAACGCTCGCGACTTCTTTTGAATATTTTAAATTTTGCATGCATAATTTTAAGTAAGCGTGAATTTATTTGTGAACAATTCATCAATTTTAAAGTAATAAAGCAAATAGTGCATGGTTCAAGTCAAATTTTAACTGCTCTCCTATGTGGTTGGTAAATAAAATGAAAAGTTAATGGAACGCTCGCGACTTCTTTTGAATATTTTAAATTTTGCATGCTTAATTAGAAGTAAGCGTGAATTTATTAGTGAACAATTCATCAATTTTCAAGTAATAAAGCAAATAGTGCATGGTTCAAGTCAAATTTTAACTGTTCTCCTATGTGGTTGGTAAATAAAATGAAAAGAAAATCAGATATGCAAATTTTATTTAAATATTAAAATATACTGTACATACATATAGCTGCTACTACTACTTATATAAAAATAATTTAACAGTTGCTAAATAAAACCAGTTTTGTAAGTTTTTGTCTTACTGGGGTATTTTTTCCTTGTAACTCTAAATTCAATTGCCTACTGTGGTGATACATGCGGCACTTCAAATATAATGTTGTTATTTTCCGAATAATTTGAATTTCATGACATTCCTCAACTAAAAATTCTTGAATAACCGGATGTTTAGGTGTAAAAAGACCTATTTTTGCAATAAAATGCTTTATAAGTGAATTTATGATTGTCTGCTTTAAGTTCATTTTACTAGACAAAAGGTTTCCATGCACTTTCTAACAGTAAACGAATTTGTTTTTCTGCAAAATGCAAAATTTTATACACAATATCAGAAGCATAAAGGAGACCTCCTCGATTGACAAATGCTTGGGGTATGAAAATATACTAGGAACAGCATCTGGTTTCAATAATTTAGAGGTACATCCAGGTCTCACTATGAAATCAGTAGGAAGAAAATGCTCCCCACAAAGTTTGCTTGTTTTAGATGGAGCCCATTTCTTCCTGCGAACTGCCTTAATCCATAACTTTAGGATATCAGGTCGTTTGAATGGAAACCTATAAACAATAAATCCACCTTAAATCCATCAATGTTCTTGCTATTGATACCTATTTATTATTTTATAATCAAATCTAAATATTATAAACTCACCCATGAAAAGATATTCACCGATAATCTTGCTCGTTCTTGCATCCAAACGTTACACAATATATAACCATTTCAAAAGTTTGAAACTATCGTCAATCACAACTTGCACTAACAAAATTCTGTACTTTTTAAACTTCACACCATAAAGGCAGCTGAACTAATGGCATACCAAAACGAAATAAATGTTCATCTTCAATAATATTGCACATTCCAAACGAAGGTAATCCCCAAACTACCTGAATTTCTAAGTAAAAGACAATTAATGTAGGTAAACATAACTCGCTTGTATGAGTGCACCCACAGAACATATAATATAAGAAGTGCTACCTGCCTTGTAAACTGTGCGCAACAGTAGTGACATTTCTGCAATAGATTAGAGAGAGACAAAATAAGTGGAAGTTATTCCATTATGGTTCTAGGGGGTGTCCGCTTGTTGAAGTATATGTCATTTTACAAAAGAATTAGAATGGTGCTCTGAGGTTCGTTTTTTGAATTTTCGGAATTTATATTATTCTGTGTTCGAAAAGAAATATTCTTCAAAATGAAACAGCTTTATAAACAATAACTTCTTTATTAAAATAATTTTTACAATTGCATATGTATTAAATATTCCATTAAAGAATAAAACAAGTACATAAATGCCTTACACCTTTTCGAATGTGAATATAATTTAGGTAGCAGTTTCCTAGAACAAATTCAGTAGAAATCAGTTATAGCGACATCGAAAGTACTGCATGTTTAGGACGCTATATCCGATAGTCGTTATAAGCAATGTACTATGTAGGTGTAGGGATCTCACCAGGACCTTACCCTTTAGTCGTTATAACTGGTTTCTACTGTAAGTACAATTTGCTTATAGAGAAACTAAAATCCATGACATAATGCAATGAAACAAACAAAATTTTTGACCAACCACAAGTCTTAGATTATTCCAAAATTAGAATACAAATTGGAATTTGATTTACGTTATTTCAAGTTCTTGGAGATATAACTACCAAATTCCCCAACAATTATCTGAATCAAATGTCTATTACAGTTTGATGTTTATGAATTAAAGATAAAAAAATATTTGTGTGTCAACACTCATTCACAACGGTCTTTCAAATATCATCATGATCAGAATTGTCACTTCACTAAATCACAATAACACTGATTCATCTAAGGAGGGGAAGAGGCATCACGGTCACAATAGACAGTCAAAATCAGGTAGAATCCATCAATGCAGGATATGACCGTCAATATCACACTTTACTGAAAAAAGAAACAAGTATCATTTTTACATATCAAGTAATAGAAGATGAGTTTTGAAATATAAATATTTCTGATCAATTTGGTCAGGAAGATCTTAATAGGTTGGTTCTATCAGAATTAAGTTAATGTATAATCCTGGTATATCCCTTATCGTTCCTAAAAAAATGCTCCTCAGTAAACTATTCACGTTATTTACAATAGTCGAATTTAAGCGAGTAACTGGAGCAGAGCGGTTAAGACATATCTCTTCCTAAACATAACCGATCGGTTATAATAGCAAGGGATTGGTCCTACACGCTCTGTTCCAATTGCTCGCTTAAATTCGACTATTGTGTGCTATAATTAATATCACAGTGAATTTTAGGCTGGAATCGCCAGACATCGTCATTGTGTGAGTTCATCATCTGAGAATTATTAGATGGTGATGGTTGATTTTAAAGCTGGAATTTCCTGACATAGTCATGCTCATTGTATGAATGAATCACTTGAGATGATTGAGGCACTGCCTTTTTGTTCAGATGATCCTATAGACAGAGAGCGTTATATTTGAAATCCGATACTGAAAAATGATCAACACATAAGCGAAAATAGTAATATGTTGGCTAGGAAATATTTTACGAATATCATTCCAAGTTTTCTGGATGGAGAGGTCTTTGTGGAAGATTTTTTGCAAACAGGAGCTCAATTGCTGATCTATGAATTTTTGCAAGAAAGATATTAACAAAAATACTTACCATCTTTACGGAACAATGAGCAGCTGAAACTGCTATTTATTCTTAGTATAACAATACATTCGTGTTCTGCTAAAACGAATATTATTGCCATTTGCAACAAATCAAACGCACAAACTAGAAAATCTCACGTACATCTTGTCAACAAACAGCTTTGCCACTTTTATTTCTCTTTGTCAATTGTCATGTCATTCATCCATTTGAACCTATCTACGACATACGACATACTTCAAAATAAATGTCAAAATAAGTGGAAACGTATGTCTTGTTTGTTGCCGCTAGTGTTGTGAGTGTGGAAAATGTCTTAAATACTCCTCTGATAAATACTGAAAAGTGTCCGAAAATTATCATTACTTCTAAAAACAGTCGACATTTAGAGTTTTTTAGTATTTATGGAAATTATCGAAAATGTCTGGATAAATATCATAAATTTCTTTTCTACTTAAACATTTTTTGAAAATTTTCATTTTGTCCGATATTTTTTCTTCTTTTCTACTTGGATCGAAGATGCTCAACGATCTGAGATGCCAATTTTACAAAAATTTTTAAAGAAGTTTATTTTTTTCTACTTGGATCGACGATGCTTAACGATTTGTGTTGCCATTATACAGAGTTTTTTCTTAAGCAGTTTATTCTTTTCTACTTGGATCGAAGGTTCTTAACGATCTGTGAACCAATGGGAAAATTATACAAAGTTTTTTTTAAACAAGTTAATTTTTATTATTTAACAGTCTAATTAAATCGATTTTTCTAATACTAATTCTTAATTCAGAACCTGGCTCCGGTCCTTTATCACTGATACTCAATAAAATAGCACGATAATAAATCATTCAATGATAAGATATTTGTTATTTCCAATTGACCATGAAAAATTTCTTTAAATGCCTCAAATTGTCCTGATATTTTAACTTAACATGTGACAATTGTCATATTTTTCCCGATTTTTCCACAATGTCCGTAAATACTTAAATACTCAAAATGCTCGACCTTGGGGGAAAGTTTCGGACATTTTTCCAGGATATTTGTCCTTAACTTAAAAACTCGAGTATTTCACATCACTAGTTGCCGCTTTTCCCACTGTCGCTTCACCCCCCTGAGTGCAACAAAGACAGGTTACCGTAACTAGTGCTATCTTTGTCTTCGTTGCCCCTGCCTCACTTTTCAAACGTAATTTGTATGGACGGATCCCTTCCAGTTAGTATATTATAGTTTGTTTGTTTGTTGGTCTAATCCTCTTTTACAGCTGTAGAAGAGGGGAATGGGCTCGCTATATTATAGTTCATTGCTTGAAATATAACTAGACCGACCGTTGCCAACTTAATTTCGATTTTCCAAAGCCACCCTTGATGTCAATATCTTAAACGACGTTTATGGCGTATTCCATTGGCAGCACCAGTGCTGCACTGAGCACGCACTGAGTGCAAAAAATGTTGCACTGGACGTCAAAATGTGTCAAAATGCTTGACGAAATTCCCCAATGGAATACGATTCATGCACTCAGTGCCATCTCAGTGCGCACGAGTTCTACCAATGGAATACGCCATTAGAGTATATTATATGTTCTGTGGTATATTCTGTGTAATTTCCGAACTCGTCTAGTCGTCTTATATGTTCTGTGGTTTGTGTCTCTTGCTTTTGCTTGCATAATACTTAGTTATCTGTGATCACAATCAGCATAATAAATTGATTCGACACTACGACACTAGACTTGTGAGCAGATATAATTCATTTTAATAAAAATAGTTATTCGAAATTCTCGAATTTTGATACAGAGTTTAAAGTACTTATAGATTTATCAAAATGGCAGGAGATTCTCCGTTAGATGACCCCAATCTCAAAGGTATCAACAGGATTTTCAACAGCACCACTATTAAAGGAAGGGCACATGTGAGTTTACTTGCTATCAGTTTCGGGTTCTGGTCTGGAGAATTTTTCACTTCAGGCACTCCACAAATGAATACATATCTACATACATATCCTATTTATATTATCATTAGTTTTGCCAAAACAGTATATTCATTAAGTAAGAACGAACACTTAGACCTACCTTGGAATATCGAGTAGTTTTAAACCATTTTTATCTTGATATTTGAAAGTAATTAATCATAACATTTCTTTTCAGGTATCCATGGCAACTTATGCTGGAATAGCTCTACTTGCATCTTATTTTTACTTTAAACCGAAAAAATCAAAGTAATATTAATTATAATTGTATATTTTCAGTAGTCAGTTTAATAATAATTTTAATCTCAATATGTGACAGGAAGGGCTTCTAAAATGAATCCACCATTTTTAGAGATAACAATTGTATAGTTCTCTAACATTTCTGAATTCATTTTTTTTTATTGTATTATGTAATTCTTCATTTTGGTTTCTGTCTTTCCAAATGGTAAATTTTAGTTATGTAATAAAAAACAGAAATTTAATGAATATTTCATTAGTTCAACTTATGTCGCATAGAGCTTTTTTCCGAAATAATGTGATGGAAAATTCTTTGAACTTTAAAAAGACATGCTTTCCCTAAAAATTGCAATGATGAGAAGCAGAAGATATAGAAACAAATTGGGAGAATTGGTGCATGTTGAATAGGAAATTATAAATCTTTCTGAAATATTGGCAGCGTCCTATTTTTTTAAGGGATATTTGCTCAAGCTGACCAGAAGGGTGTAGTAAGTTAACTTGATGACTTGGTTACATTTGTAGTGTGTGTGATATGAAGTATAATAGGAAAGACATACCTACACAGCTTACTAAACTGTGTTAATGGTATGGTAGTTTGATTTCATAGTTCTAACTGCTCTGTGAAGAAATATGTATAGTTAGGTGAGGTAAGCTCGAGGAAATATCATATCAAGATCATGGATTATAGACCCAAAATTATCCTATTGGTTGTGGCGATCGGCACAACCAGTGGTCATATAGTGCCAGTCAATAATAAAATTTTGATCTGGTTCTGTATCGTATATTACTTCCTTAGTGGCTCAGGGAATATAGTCACTGTAATTTAGTCTACAGTGACTATATTCCATATATATGAAAATATAGTTACTGTAATTTAGTCGCTTCGTTTCCAATCTTTCCACTCTATAATCTTTGATAAATGGTGGTTACTGGAGTTCCACGAAAAGAGCTAAGAGGCAACCATGGGGTGGAAACTCTCTCACTAAAGTCTGGGCGCAGTGTTGCCAGATTCTTTATATTAATTTTCTTCAATTTATCCACAGAAATTCTTCATATTTCTGCAGTGGCCTGTAACGTCATTTTGGAGTACCTATACCCACCGTTAGTAAGGCCAAAGAGCCCAAAGACTTCCCCAATCTGGCCAATCCCCAGTTTAAACCGTAACACTGCAATATTTTTATTTTGCTACAGCTTTCTCAATGCCGATAATTTCGAGTCGTAGCTAAACCATTTTCCCGAAGATGCCCGAGCCCCGAACGCATACAAAATGAGTAAAATAGTGCAAAATATGCGAATTTGGTAAACATGCAGTTTAGGTATACGGAAATCAAAACACGACGTGCGCATGCTCCGGCGATGTCATTCGGGGAGTATTGTTGCCAGATTGGGAAATTATTCCTGTATCGAAGGAATGTCATCGTAAATTAATGTTTCTTTCATACAAATTATAACTATAAAATATTGGATGCGATCAAAAATATATTCGAAGCAGTTAATAAGAACTTAGTCATCCCATAAACGGTAGGTTATAGATAAAAATGAAATATGTATATGTATATAGATTAATATGATTTCAGACTTTAGCAGGTTCATCATAAGAGTTGAAATAAAAATTGAATAAGTCGAATGTTCATGGGAATGAGATAAGTCAAGACAGTAGAAATTTCAATATTAATAATTCATAAGAAGAAAATAAGCTACTCAGTTCATTTAGAATGATTGGTAAAATTTGTTATTCCTATAGAGTAAATCCTTTTGATGAATCGTTGAGAAATATATTTATGAAATTTTTAATCAGCATCAACCAACTCGAAATAAATTATAGATGCTATCACTCTATATACTATATAGCACTTTTACCAGATAAATGAATCATTTTACTAGAGGACCGATAATTGGACAGAAAGTAAGAGAAGATTCCACTCAAATCGATTATATTAGGCTTCTGCACAATCTGGCAACAAAAGTTCCGAAATTACACGTCAACAATTGTCATTTCAATGTTTTGATTTCCGTATACCTAAACTGCATGTTTACCGCGAATTTAAAAAAATTCTTCATATTTTAGTTATTTTCCTAAAATATTATTATTTTTGTCTTCATCAGCTCGTTTTGGATGCTCATATTCTGCAAATTTAAGAAAATTCTACATTTCTGGCAACATTGCTATATACTCATTTGAACGACGTCGTTCGTTTAGAAACGAACGACGAGAATCTGGTCTTTGCGATTTAATCGTTTCATGATCATGAATTTTCGCCTTTTTAGGTGTAGCCTACGATTAGTTCGGAGTTTTAATTTCTTATTAGTGTTCTGCGATGGTTATAGGATACAAGGATCTAATAATCATTATTATTGGATCATTGATAATAATTATTTTAAAATATTGTTCCAAAACACTGCCAAACACCAAATAGACGATAATTCGTCCAACACCTGGCTTTTGACAATGTTTTTGGAACAATGGTTTTAGTTCTAATCGAAAGGAAATATATGAAATCCCAAAACTTTCTTTAATAAAAGTATTTATTCAGATTCATGAATTAAAGTTGTTCATTTGATGTGAACTAATTATCAGAAGAATTATTAATATACATGTTTGAGAATTTTGTTGAATGCTCTCGACTCCTCCGATAAATCATGCCATTTAATTTATTTGGTGTTTGAACTTATTGAGAATCGTTGTCGTTTTCCAAAGAAAACGATATACACATTGCTTGTGACCATAAATATCAGTCTACAGTTGACAAATTTATTGGGGTTTCGACCACCTAGAAATAGAAAGGATATTTTATATTTTCAAGGGCCTTTTAAGTTTACAATGCTGTAAGGGCCATGTGGTTATAACGGTTTCCCAGATTTTACGGTTCGAAATATCACTTTCAATATGATTATTTCTTTTAGTTCAAGCAGCCAATAACAAAGCAGTTTTTTCACATTGGGCGTTATTCATTTTGAATTCCCAATCGAAGTTGGTTTTTTCCCTCTACAAGGGAGGAACTTGAATATATAATTTTACTTGCAGTAAATGATGATATTTATATTTAGAACAGACACTATTAAGATTTTCTACGAGACAGTACTCAGATTACATTCATTTCACACACTTGTAACTTGTAACTTTTATCAAATATTCATCGCCTTGTTGGTATTCATTAATGATTAGTGAACCAGCACCGAAACAAAATACAGTCCACTCTATCGAACGTGTAAATATATTGTAAATAGATTGTTAACCAAATAGTTTTCATTTCAACCACCCTCAATTTTATCTACACATATCTACACCGGATCATCGAAAATATTTACACATTTTTTGGTCCTTCGAGCCGGATCTTTGACGAGATTTTACACAATTTTTGGTCCAACGAATCAAGATCTTCGAAGTCAACAAAGTTCAAGTGAAAAGTGAGAGTTTCAAGTGAAAAAGCAGATTAAGTGAGAGTTCAAAGGAAATTCAAGGTTTTGATCATCCGAGAATCAGTCAGGCGACTACAAGGGTCATCACGAACTTCTTCTGCTAATCAAGGGAGTACACATCAAAGGAGGTGCTTCGCTGCAGTTTGAGGGTATCCGAGATGATACATTGATCAAGTATATGGATTAAACGTGACACATACAAAACCAGGGATCAGAAGAATCAACGATCACCGATGAAAGTACTGTGAGTCCATTCCATTAAACCGTTTCCTATTTTAATATTTATTGCCAATATCTGAAATAAATCTGAGTCAACATTTCAGTTATAATACCGCAAATCTATCGATAGATTTTTGCAATTCTTTAGTGTCTCAATTTACATTACTTTGGTTTTATTTTTGGATTCACGTTGGGTTAGTGGTCCAAATTAAATTCAAAAATTCTCATATTCGTTATTCTAATTAACTATCACAAATTTCTTCTCACGGAATGGCAGAAGAAATGAGTCTTTTGATAAAGAAACGTGGTATTATCAAGAGAAAATTGACGCATTTTATAAAATTCTTAGATCCGATCATATTGAAGCATGAACAAAGTCAGGATATAGATGTGAAACATCTGAACGAGTTGAAAGTGCGCCTGAGAGCTCTTGAACTAACTCACAGAGAATATAATGCCATTCAAGATGAAATTGAATTACATTGCGAAGAGGATAAGCAAGAAGAGCATTCTCTTGATAGGGAAGAATTCACTAATACATATTCACAAGCATTAAGCATATCTGAAACTATTTTGAATTCTTCAGATGAGGTCGTAGTAGGATCATCAAATAGATCAAATTCATCCAAAGAAAAATTGGAAATGAATCAGGACCGACATAAGGTCGAAATTACTTCTCAAATATCAAATTACCTACCATTGAATTATCAAAATTCAGTGGTGATTGTACGAATTGGCTTGAGTTCAAAGATACGTATGAATCGTTAATACATTCAAATTCATCTATCAACAATATTCAAAAATATCATTATCTTAGGGCATCATTACAAGGTGATGCGTATAAAGTGATAGAGTCGATAGAATTTTCTGCAGAAAATTATACAACGGCTTGGGATTTGATATGCAATAGATACAACAACTTCCGTCTTCTAGTGCATAATCACATAAAAGCGATTTTTGGATAGAACCGATTCAGAAAGAAAATGCCAATTCGTTAAGAAGTCTGAATGATAAGATAATGAAACATCTAAGGTCATTAAAGACGTTGAAGGAACCCACGGAATATTGGGATTCCATTATAATTTTAATAATTGTCTCCAAGTTAGACAGATTCTCTGTAAGAGAATGGGAAAATTATAAAGGTACAAATAATTCTTCTAAACTGTCAGATATGCAAGCATTCATCAAGAATAGAGCTGATATGATGGAAACAGTCGCTGGAACAAGCAATATTAGTGTATCCCATAATCATAAAGCTCCGAAAAGTCCGGAAAATAAGCACCAGGTAAAGAAAAAGGAAACTAATTTTTATTCATTTTTAACAGCCGGTTCTAAATGCAATTATTGCGGTCAGAATCATCTAATTTATTATTGCAAAGACTTTCTCGAATTATCAATAAACAATCGTGTCAAACAGGTACAAAATTTGAAACTGTGTATGAATTGTTTACGGTCAGGTCATATGAGCGATCAATGTAAGGGCTCAACCTGTAGGAAGTGCGATAAAAAGCATAATTCGTTGCTGCATTTCGAAACTAAAGTTCGAAAAGAAAATATGCAGAATTCTATTCGAGAACTGCAAAGAGAAACAGGTACATTGCAAGCTACTAATCCATCAAGCATTGTTACGTTATGTAATTCTGACCCAATTAAGAATAATATTTTATTATCCACTGCAGTAGTATCAGTTTTCGATGCTTCCGGAATGAAGCACGACTGTAGAGTGATTTTGGATAGTGGATCGCAGTCAAATTTTATTTCGAATAGATTACTTAATATTCTGAAATTAAAGGTTAAAACTGCAGACTATTCAATTTCTGGTGTAAATGGTTATATTTCTAAGATTCAAAAAACCTGCAATGTAATGTTTCAGTCAAAGATTCATCCAAATAATTTCAAAATTGATTGTTTTGTCATCGGACAAATTACAGAAAATCTACCATCTGAAATGATAAATCCGTCTTCATGGAAAATTCCACGGAAATATAGATTAGCTGATCAAAAATTTAATGTACCAGGGCAAATCGACTTACTAATTGGCGCAGGTCTATTTTGGGATCTAATTCTACGTGGTAGCGTACACTTGGGAAAAAATCTACCACGTCTCAGAAATACAAAGTTAGGTTGGATCGCATCTGGTCCGATTATAAACAATAATAGATTTTCGAAATCTCAATGTTTTTTCACATTATCAAATAACGATAAACCAGTTTCATTTTTTTTGGATTCTGAGGAGTATTCTATTCCATCATCAGAGACAACTGATGATTTAGAATGTGAAAAATTATGCAAAGGGCACACTAGTAGGGACGGTGATGGTAGACCTGTTGTTAGCATTCCTTTGAAAGATAAAAGCAAATTCATAAGCGAATCAAAATCGATAGCATTGAAAAGAGTTATGAGTCTAGAGAGAAATTTTGATCAGAATAGAGGACAATATACACAATTTATGGACAAAAATATCATCTTAGGGCATTTGACAAAAACAATTGAGGTACACCCTTTCAAATACGTTTCGCCACATCATGTGGTATATGAATCAGAAAGTACGAACTCAAAACTTGGACTAGGGTCTTACAATGATCTTCAATTTAAGGGTCCTAGAATACAAAATGAAGTTTTTGAAATTTTATTGAGATCCAGATTACGTATTTACATTATCTATGCGGGGATAGTGAAAATATATATCGTCGGATACGGGTCTATACAAATGGCAGACATTTACATAAAATTAAATGGCGTAACTATCAGAATGACAACATCAATCAATATATTGTAAATACAATGACATATAGAACAAAGTCTGCACAATATTTGGCAACGAGATCTCGCAAAAAACAATTGAAAGCCTATATCTGTTTATTTGTATGTTTCGCAAGTAAATCAATTCATATTGGATTAGTGACAAATTTTACTACTGAAAGGTTCATATCAGCTCTCACGCGTGTCATATCACAAAGGGGTAATCCTTCTATGGTATGTAGTGATAGTAGAACTAATTTTGTAGGCGCCAACAAAGAACTACAGACTTTTTTGGAATTTATTAAAAAAAATTCTCGAAATATTTCAAATTTTTATGTTTTATGGGAGTCAGCCGTGAAGATCGCTGAATTTCATTTGATTAGAGTCACAAAACATACGAATATCACCTACGAAGATATGTTGACTCTATTAACACAGATTGAGGCAATACTTAATTCTGAACCCTTATTTCCCTTGTCCTCAAGTCCTAATGATGGTTTGGCTATTATACCTGATCACTTTATAATTGGGCGACAATTGACTGCTGTACCTACCTGATCCCAATGTCGAACGCATTCCGACATTGAAGCGGTCAAGATTGGTACAAAGCATGCAACAGGGGTACCTGAACACTCTTCAACAGAAGCAAAAGTGGCGTTCCATGTGCAATTCCGTAGAGCCGGAAACACTCGTGATCATCAAAAGTGACAATTTGCCTCCTCAACAATGGATTCTGGGGAGAATTCTCAAGGTGCACAGAGGCAAGGATGGTGTAGTGCGTGTAGTGGAAGTGAAAACACCGAAAGGTGTATTGACTCGGTCAATAACGAGAATATGCCCATTGCCTATTGAGACATTACCCTCTTCAGAAGGAGAACAATGATTTTTTATGTGTTTATATTTTTATGAACAATGATCAACATATGTTTAATTTTTTGTATTTTCGATTTCATTAGATTTTACTTACATGTTTCAGTGATATGTCACTATTTTACTCTAGGTATTTATCTATTCAAACAAGAGTTGAACATTAAAACAAATGTTCAACGGGGGGAGTATGTTTGAGAATTTTGTTGAATGCTCTCGACTCCTCCGATAAATCATGTCATTTAATTTATTTGGTGTTTGAACTAATTGAGAATCGTTGTCGTTTTCCGAAGAAAACGATATACACATTGCTTGTGACCATAAATATCAGTCTACAGTTGACAAATTTATTGGGGTTTCGACCACCTAGAATTAGAAAGGATATTTTATATTTTCAAGGGCCTTTTAAGTTTACAATGCTGTAAGGGCCATGTGGTTATAACGGTTTCCCAGATTTTACGGTTCGAAATATCACTTTCAATATGATTATTTCTTTTAGTTCAAGCAGCCAATAACAAAGCAGTTTTTTCACATTGGGCGTTATTCATTTTGAATTCCCAATCGAAGTTGGTTTTTTCCCTCTACAAGGGAGGAACTTGAATATATAATTTTACTTGCAGTAAATGATGATATTTATATTTAGAACAGACACTATTAAGATTTTCTACGAGACAGTACTCAGATTACATTCATTTCACACACTTGTAACTTGTAACTTTTATCAAATATTCATCGACTTGTTGGTATTCATTAATGATTAGTGAACCAGCACCGAAACAAAATACAGTCCACTCTATCGAACGTGTAAATATATTGTAAATAGATTGTTAACCAAATAGTTTTCAATTCAACCACCCTCAATTTTATCTACACATATCTACACCGGATCATCGAAAATATTTACACAATACATATATAAAAATTTGTGACAAAATTGAAAAGCACTCTGTTCCGAGAGGAACAAGAGCGCCAAAAATGGATATCATTAAGCGAGTACAACGAAAGGTGGAAATATATGCTACATTAAAATAATCCATTATCTTTGAATATGAAGGAGCTAATGAATTATCACAATATTTCGAATATACATTAATTTAGAAGTACAAAACCAAATGTGAATTATAATATGAAAAATGGATATCATTATGCACAAAGTAATGTGGAAAACATTTCGTACATGAAAATGCAGTCACAAATTTATACATTTCCATAGCCTCTGGGAAAAAATCAAATATGAAATATAGTAGAAAAATGGATATCATTATGCGAGTACTACATAATGTGGGAATATATTATTTCTACATGAAATCAATACCTTCACATTTGAAGGAGCTAATGAATTATCACAATATATCCAATATACATTCAGGACAAACTCAATTGAGAAATATAATACAGAAAATGGATATCATTATGCTCAACGTAATGTGAATAACATTTATAGTACATGAAAATCGTCACTGATCCATACCATTCAAAGTGAAGGAGCAAATGAATGATCACAATATTTCCAATATTCATTCAGGACAAAATAAAATGAGAAATATAATATAAACAAGCACTGACGTGAAGTCAGAAGCTTTTGCGCGTATGTTCTATTGTCCATTGTTCTGTATTGGACACCCTTAATGGAATTTACCATGGTAAATTATGTTGTCCATTCTCCTGTATTGGACACTCTCATTAATTCGAATTTCCCATGGTGAATTCGAATTAAGTGTCCAATACAGGAGAATGGACAACATAATTTACCATGATAAATCCGATTAAGGGTGTCCAATACAGAAGAATGGACAATAGAGCATACGCGCAAAAGCTTCTGACTTCACGTCAGTGCTTGAAAATTTTTTTTTTTTCGTGATTTTTTTAAATTTTCTAGGGGTACGGTTCTTAAATTTTTTTTTTTCGTCATTTTTTTCAAATTTTCTAGGGGTACGGTTCTCACAAAATTTTAAACACGTCTTTATGTTGATTTTCTACTACTAGTTACCAAGCACCAATTCTATCGAATATTTATTTTTTGAGTTATCAAGGAAATAATATTCCATGGTTTGTATAACTCGTATAAACCGTTAGACCGATTATGCCCAAAAACGAACTCAACTCTCCCTTTCGGATACGCAACCTACCCTGAAATTGCAATTCCCCATCTCCATTCGTTCGAAAGTTATCGAGGCAACGGTAACCCATCTACTGAACTCACACAAGAATGCTCGAATCTCCAACAATATTTAACCGATCGTATTAAAACTTGAAACTTGGCAGTAGAGTTAGGTTATGAAGGCAATTTCAAACGAATATTTACTGATATATATAGAATTTTTTTTTTTTCAATGATTTATTAAAAATTTTCTACAAATGCTATCCTCACCAAATTTTGCAAACATTTTCGCGTTGGCATTCTACAACTAATAACCATGTTTGAATTCAATCGGTTAAGTATTTTTCGAGTTAATGAGGAACAAAAAACCACCAAATTTCAGAAAATTTCAGATGGCTATAACTTTGAAACCATTTGACCGATTATGCTCATAAATAAACTGAAATGTCGCGTTCTGGTGCACATCCTATCCTGAAAACTTGAAGCCGCTACCTCTTTCCGTTCTGAAGTTGTCGTAACAACAAAAATATTTTTTAATAATTTTTTTATAATTTTCTAGCCATGCAATTCGGACAAAATTTCACTAACGTGCTTAGGTTCATATTCTACAAC
Source organism: Halyzia sedecimguttata (assembly GCA_937662695.2). Classification (NCBI taxonomy): domain Eukaryota; kingdom Metazoa; phylum Arthropoda; class Insecta; order Coleoptera; family Coccinellidae; genus Halyzia; species Halyzia sedecimguttata. The sequence goes on from OW569417.2 coordinate 70,517,677, forward strand.
TACTCACCAAGTTTCAATTCGATCGGATTTATATTGGTTGAAAACAAAATTATTACTCGGAAATCACTGGGCCGATTATGCCCATTAACGAACTTGTCCGTCGTATTGGGATGCGCCACCCACCCTGATAATTTCAAGTCGCTAGCTCTTTTCGTTCTCAAGTTATCGTGGCAACGGCCGGGCGGACGGACAGAATCAAATTTGACCTCGAATTCTTCATTGGGGAGTCGAACTTAATCGTTTGAGACCATTTTCGTCAAAAAATTCTAAAGTTACAGACATTTGGGCAAAATGATAACGCGATGTTCCCCAGAACATACGCGCAAAAATGGAAATCATTATGCTCCACTAAATGTGGAAAACATTTAATACATGAAAATCACCACTATGAGCTATACCTCTGAAAGTGAAGGAGCACAATATTTTTGTAATATTCATTTAGGACAAAATAAAATGTGAATTATAATGTAAAAATTGGTTCAAGCACTGACGTGAGAGTGTCCAATACAGGAGAACAGATAATAGAATTCACCATGGTAAATTCGATTAAGAGTGTTTAATACAGGAGAATGGACTATAGAACATACGCGCAAAAGTTCCTGGCTTCACGTCAGTGCTTGAACCAATTTTTTTTCGTGAAGTCAGGAGCTTTTGCGCGTATGTTCTATTGTCCATATTCCTGTATTGAACACTCTTTATCGAATTTACCATGGTGAATTATATTGTCTGTTCTCCTGCATTGGACACTATTAACCGAATTTACCATGGTGAATTCGATTAAGGCTGTCCAATACAGGAGAATAGACAATAGAAATCACCATGGTAAATTCGATTAAAAGTGTCCAATAGGAGAATGGACAACAATATATTTGTATTCTGTGATGGACAATAGAACTAGGGTTGCCAACCGTCCTTTATTTCAAAGGACAGTCCTTTATTTAAACAAAATGTCCTTCGTCCTTTTGAAAGATGTCAAAGGACTGCAAATGATCTTTGAAATCATCCGAAAATATAAATAAAAAATATTTTAGTAAGCACAAATAAAATTTCAAAGGGGGTTCCATACACCATGATACGCCATCCAAAACATAAATACTCTATTTTCACGCTAAATGCTAATAAAATGTAAGAAAGGTATTCAACCCAGTTTGCTTTACAAACAACCCCCCCCAGGACCGATGTCCTTTATTCCAATAGCTCAGAGTTGGCAACCCTAAATAGAACATACGCGCAAAAGCTCCTGACTTCACGTCAGTGCTTGAACCATTTTTTTTTCGTGAAGTCAGGATAGAAAGCAATGATGAAACCTTCAATTCTTTTTTTGGAGAAGAATACATAAAGCGATTTCGAATGGCTTTTTCGGTTGGTTTATGGTTGAGCGGTCGGTTCATAAACGATGACGTCCGACCCTCGGTTGGTTCCCACCCATTCGAATTTTTCCTAAACGAAACGGCGGTCAATTTGAAATTGATAATCCACAATTTGCTTACAGGTGTAAGTTCAGTTCAATATTCAGTTTGTTTTTGTAATAAGCGGAACTGTCTAAGCCAAATTCATAAAATGCTAAACGCAAAGCAGTTGCAGCCCTCTTATTAGTAGATGAATTGGATGATTCTGATTCAGCGAACATTAAAACTAGTTAAAAAAGCACCGATGACGGGGGCTTTTGGGCGCATGTTCATCTTCCTTGTGGCCCGTACTGACCAGTAAAGAAAAAAAGTAGTATCATGTTGAATACCTTAATATTATTCTGGAACACAAATTTTCCATTACAATAATCTTCATCTAGCTTCTATTTAGTATCAATTCCTGTAGAACGTGATCATAATAAGTGTTTTCCATATAATAAAATGTGTTTGAACTTGGTATGTAGGAAATCTGACATCAATTATTGGAATTAATTGATTTGACAAACAGCCGTCAAATGAGGTAAATAGATTTTTGTGACGATTTTCTGTGACCATAGAACGTCAAAACACGCTGGAATGTGAATTTTAAGCAATATCTTCTGGAATTGAGATCGTATCGAACTGAAATTTTGCACACTCGTGTAGAATGCTTGATTTAACGTCGGTACAAATTTTTTCATTAAAAAATTTTCCAACTGCCCGATCCCAACAATACTTAGATAATATTATATCCATAAATTAAGCATTTCATTATTGCATTTCTTGAAATAGGTACCTTTTCAAGTCGATCAACATCGTCCTTCTTTCGACGTCTAAACTATGACTTGATTCTTTATGTTTATGTCCTTGAATTTGTTTTCAGTGGAATTCAAAGAGTTCATAGAATAATCGATGAAAATACTGAGAGAGACCCAGGAAATTTGACACATTTTGTCTTATATCTCCAGAAATTGAAATCGTATAGAGCCAAAATTTTGCACAATGTTGCAAAATACTACAATTGACGTTAGTACAAGTTTTTGTTGCAATCTGATGAATAGTTCACGAAAAAAAAATTTTTTTTTCGAAAAAATTAAAAGAAATATTTTTTTAAAAATTACCAACATTTCGATCATAACAGAATTTTGCCAAAAGTTGCGCGTTTATATCCTCGAACTGACTACCAAGTTTCGATTCAACATCTTCTTTAGTTCCTGAAATATCAGGGAAATAACCTCAAAATTTTAAATGTCTATAACTCCTAAACCGTCCGGCCGATTTTGCCCGTTAACGAACTTAACCGTCGCATTTTGATCAGAAACCTACCCTGAAAGTTTGAAGTCGATAGGACCTTCGGTGCTCCTGTTATCGTGCCTACGGCCGGAAGTACGGCCGGCCGGCCGGCCGGCACCCAAAAATCTGACACCGGATTCGTGATCAGGGAGTCCGAATTAGTCTATTAGCCAATTTTCAGCTCGAAATTCGAAAATTACAGACTTTTGGACGAAATGATAGGACGATGTTCCCGTAGAACATGCGCCCAAAAAATATGTTTAATGAGTGCCATAGAAATGAATTACTTTATCATTAATTTCGAAGCCCACAGCACTTCTGTTTCCAAACTTTAACATCAAAACAAAATGTAAAAACAAACAGAAATACTGGGAGAAACTGACGATAGTAGAATAGAAAGAGATAGAACAAATAACCAGATAGCGAACCGTGCTCGAGAACACGGTTCGAGTTTCGGTTAACCAACCCTGAAACAGCTGATTTATTACGTCATCAATTTGTTATTCGAATGCGGTTGGTCCAAAAAAGACGGACCAATCCATGAACCAACCAAGAACCAAAGTCATTCGAAATCGCTCATAGTTATTCTTGAAAAATATTACTGGAATTAATGTCATATTTAAATAATCAAAGTAAAGAAATTTAAAAGTTTAGTTACTAACATATTGAATGAAATTCAATTGAATTCCAGTAATATGCAATTACTTATTCTTACCCAATAAATGTCCATTGATAGATCTAAAGGGGATGAGGTGAAACATAAAGATATATTCTCATTAGTGATAAAACAAAACTGGCCTAAAATTCCTCTCTACCCATCACGAGATTAGTATCCACAAATGAGCCTCTCACCTTACAAGATCAGAAAGTGTGGTTAATTTAAAGTTAAGTTTTGAAGCCTTCAGCAAAATTTCAGCGATATCATATTAAAAATAATATTTAAGCTTTCAAAAGTCCCCTCTCACAAATATACTCCTCTGAACGCACATGGATCTCTTGAAGAAGAATCGCCTTCTCTATTTCTCAAAGACTCTTGTTCATAGAAATCCCTTCAATATTTAGTTGCCTCACAGCCCACTATAGAGATAGCCTGCAACAGAGTCTGACAACGCCGCAATTAATCGTCTCTTAGAGGCATACTCCTTCAATGCGGTAGCGCTGGATTTTGATGAAATTTCGACTATTTCATCATTTTTTAAACGATTTACTCTGGAAAAATGATGAGGACTACAATAAGATCTTATTTATGAGGAATATTTACCGATAAAATAGTTTAAAACAATGTAATTACGAGATGAAGTGTTGTGATTTTGGACACTTTGGGATTTAAAAAAAAAAACTAGAAGAGAGCACGGATTTTCAACTTCAGATTCGTTATCTACAACCCAAAATTAGCAAGTGAGTGAATTATCAGGACTCTAACGTGTCATAGAGGATATGTTAATGAAAGGACAGTTGGCTGTTGACTGGCGGGTTTATTTTTGACAACCACTTTATGACATTTCTGTAATGTCCAGTGCGCAATCGCACAGTATAAAACTATAAGGGATGTGTTCCACTCTTATAAACATGTATTCTATAATATATATCATATATATGTAGGTATATATCACAAGGGCGATTGGACAGTTATGGGATGTTCTAGACAATTAGGTACCAAAAAATTATAAACTTGAATGAAATTCTCAAAATAAAAATATATTCACAAACATAACTATTATATAAGACTATAATAAGGTAGGCTAATGAAAATTGTGATAATCATCTTAGAGTTTGTCTTGTTTTGGTTCTTATATACTTTAATGGTAAGTTTCTGCTATCTACAAATGTTTCTGTTTATTTTCCATTCGGTGGACAATAACATTGTAATTCGTATTTTCTACAAAATTTTTCAAAAGTTAATTTGCGAAAACAGAACAAGGTGAATTTAGAATGTACTACAAGTCTATGTGAATTCAGAATATCAATTCAATGCTACAAAGAGTAAATTCACATAAAATTATTTTTTGATCTGAACTGTGTGTAAATATTATGTACCTAAGTATTATGTTCTGTGATCTATATACTGCCATTGTATATAGAAACATTATCTGTTATCTGTTATCTATATACAATGATACTGCTTCGAGTTTCCTTTTTGTTAGGCGAGATGCATCGTAATCAATTCCAGACATTTTTAATAGCACAAGCATGCGGAAATACTCAAACTCGGTACCCTTAATTATAAACTCACATGTAAAAACTATTCCAAATTGTTCGATTTTCGTTATATCAAAATTGTAAGAAATAAATAATAAATGACAGTTCATCAGCTCATGGTTTTTTTGCGCGTATGTTCTGGGGAACGTACATCGCGTTATAGTTTTCCCCAAATGTCTGTAACTTTCGAATTTTTTGACGAAAATGGTCTCAAACGATTTAGTTCGACTCCCCAATGAAGAATTCGAGGTCAAATTTGATTCTGTCCGGCCAGCCGTCCGGCCGTTGCCACGATAACTTGAGAACGAAAAGAGCTATCGACTTGAAATTTTCAGGGTGGGTTGCGCATCCCAATACGACGGACAAGTTCGTTATTAATGGACATAATCGGCCAGTGGTTTCCGAGTAATAATTTTGTTTTCAACCAATATAAATCCGATCGAATTGAAACTTGGTGAGTAGTTGTAGAATATGAACTTAAGCACGTTCGTGCAATTTTGTGTGAATCGTATGACTAGAAAATTAAAAAAAAAATTATTAAAAAATATTTTTGTTGTCACGATAACTTGAGAACGGAGATAGAGAGAGATAGCGACTTGAAGTTTTCAGGTTAGGATGTGCACCAGAACGCGACATTTCAGTTCGTTTATGAGCATAATCGGCCAAACGGTTTCAGAGTTATAGCCATCTGAAATTTTCCGAAATTTGGTGGTTTTTTGTTCCTCATTGACTCGAAAAATACTGAACCGATTGAATTCAAACATGGTTATTAGTTGTAGAATGCCATCGGGGAACTGTTTGCAAAATTTGGCAAGGATAGCATTTGTAGAAAATTTTTAATAAATCATTGAAAATAAAAAAAAAAATTCTATATATCAGTAACTTATCGTTTGAAATTGCTGAAATTTTGCAAGAGCCTTCATAACGTACCCAGATAGCACAGGTTCGTCCTATGGATGTCCGATGGATATCCGTAGCGGATATTCCGGACATCCATAGGATATCCTGGGAGGTTATTGGATATCCTATGGATGACCTTAAGATATCTGTTGGCCACCAAATCGGACATCCATAGGATATCCGTTACCGACGTCCATAAGATATCTGTTACAGACATCCATAAGACATCTGTTATGGATATCCATGAGATGTCCGTTACTGATATATATGTTCACGAGATATCCTTGGTAAATTAAACTAGATTCCATATTCTCCAACTGATAAGATTCAAACACTTTTATCAAAAGAAACGCCAAAAATGACTTTCCTTTTGATAACAATATTTGAATCTTATCAGTTGAAGAATATCGAATCTAGTTTAATAATTAAAGTGACAAGATTTTTTTACTTTAATCGTTACTATAATATTCAGATTGAAAGTGCAATGAAAACCACTTGAAATGAAAAAATATATCTTTCTTTTAATTACAAGATCTAAATCTTGAAAATGGAACATATATGTCTCAGAAACAATTTGTGAAATAATCAAAACAAATTTAGTTTAATTCACAGAAGAATTCCTTGAATATCACTACTTGGAAAGAAAACAGAGTGTACTTGAAAATAATTTATAACTGAAAAATAACATTCTAACCAATGAACACAACACAAAAAAGTATACTTATTTGAAAATTTTGAAGAATCCACTTCAGAGTTCTGCGTTCTTTTCGCTGTACAAGCTCCTCTCCTTAGCCCTTCTGCGCCAATCCTATGTCGTTACTTCAGTAGCCTTCTTTTCCGAAGATGGGTGGTTTTTATCTGCGGTCACTAAAGAATACAAAAAAATCAGGAAACTTTGAAACCTTTTTGAGTAAAATTTGTGAAAAATGATTACTAGAAATGTCAGAAGAATGGAGCCTTTACCATTCTTTTGTATAATGCACTGGTATAAATTATATACTGCACACCTCTTATATAGTAACATTAATGTATCATGCAGATTCTAATAACAATGAGATTTTTCTATCTAATTGTTCCCGAAACATATTTGAAAGGTTCCTCCATGTAGTCAGCTACCTACAAGTGAATAATCGAATGCAGGAATCTTGAATACACAATAGCCGAATTTAAGTGAGTAATCAGAGCAGAGCGGTTAAGACCAATCTCTTGCTAAACATAACCGATCGGTTATAATAGCAAGGGATTGGTCTTAACTGTTCTGTTCCAGCTACTCGCTTAAATTCGACAAATTATTTAATGCTTACAAATGACTTTCACTGATATGAATTTACAAAACCACAGCACATATTATTTCACTATACAAAGTCAAGATTTTAAACACAAATATAAGTGGTGTAGTTTTTTGCGCTAGGTACTTGAATTGTATGTTGAAAAACTCACCCATCAATAGTTCAGCCAGTTTTGTCGGACCAGTGACCGATTTTGATGTTGCGGGTTGCCTAACACACAGCTGTCAGGGGCTAATGAACACTGAAGTGGAGTCCGGTATTCATGCAAACATACCTAAGGTATCTGGATTATATTCAACGCTCAATGGTTTTGATGTATTTGAAATTATGAAATTTGAAATTGATTTCATTTGAAGCTTCAATTTCTACGTAATTTCAGTTCTAGAAATATGAATTATTAAATGCATATATATTATATAAACTGTTTGTTTTAATTCCAGGAACCACCGCGTTTCGTAAATATAAAATTGTGAAAATTGAAAATTTCACTTACTGCGTCGAAAATTTAGTATCTGGCCAGTGACCGATTTTCTTCATACTTGTTTCTGAGATGCATTTCGATATAACAAAACGCTCCCTGTCTGTTTTAATTTCAGGAACTTCCGCGTTTCGGAGATATAAAATTGTGAAAATTGAAAATTTCACTTACTGCGTCGAAAATTTAGTATCTGGCCAGTGACCTATTTTCTTCATACTTGTTTCTGAGATGCATTTCGGCATAACAAATCGATCCCTGTTTGTTTTAATTCCAGGAACTTCCGTGTTTCGGAGATATAAAATTGTGAAAATTGAAAATTCCACTTACTGCGTCGAAAATTTTGTATCTGGCCAGTGACCGATTTTCTTCATGCTTGTTTCAGAGATGCATTTTGGCATAACGAATCGATCCCTGTTTGTTTTAATTCCAGGAACTTCCGCGTTTCGGAGATATAAAATTGTGAAAATTGAGAATTACACTTATTGCGTCGAAAATATTTAGTATCTGGCCAGTAACCGATTTTGTTAATACTTGTTTCTGAGATGCATTTTGGCATAACAAATCGATCCCTGTTTGTTTTAATTTCGGGAACTTCCGCGTTTCGGAGATATAAAATTGGGAAAATTGAAAATTCCACTTACTGCGTCGTAAATTTTGTATCTGGCCAGTGACCGATTTTCTTCATGCTTGTTTCAGAGATGCATAGAGAGGCATAACGAATCGATCCCTGTTTGTTTTAATTCCAGGAACCACCGCGTTCCAGAGATATACAATTTTGAAATTTAAAATTTCACTTACCGAGTCGAGAATTTAGTATGTGGCCAGTGACCGATTTTCTTCATACTTGTTTCAGAGATGCATTTTGGCATAACGAATCGATCCCTGTTTGTTTTAATTCCAGGAACCACCGAGTTTCGGAGATATAAAATTTTGAAATTTAAAATTTCACCTAATGAGTCGAGAATTTAGTATGTGGCCAGTGACCGATTCTCTTCATACTTCTTTCTGAGATGCATTTCGGCATAACAAATCGATCCCTGTTTGTTTTAATTCCAGGAACTTCCGCGTTTCGGAGATATAAAATTGTGAAAATTGAAAAAAATGTGAAATTTCAAATTTCAAAATTTTATATCTCCGGAACGCGGTGGTTCCTGGAATTAAATAAACAGGGATCGATTTGTTATGCCAAAATCCATCTCTGAAACAAGTATGAAGAAAATCGGTCACTGGCCAGATACGAAGTTTTCGACGCAGTAAGTGGAATTTTCAATTTTCACAATTTTATATCTCCGGAACGCGGTGGTTCCTGGAATTAAAACAAACAGGGATCGATTTGTTATGCCAAAATGCATCTCAGAAACAAGTATGAAGAAAATCGGTCACTGGCCACATACTAAATTCTCGACTCAGTAGGTGAAATTTTAAATTTCAAAATTTTATATCTCCGGAACGCGGTGGTTCCTGGAATTAAAACAAACAGGAATCGATTCGTTATGCCAAAATGCATCTCAGAAACAAGTACGCAGAAAATCGGTCACTGGCCAGATACTAAATTTTCGACGCAGTAAGTGGAATTTTCAATTTTCACAATTTTATATCTCCGGAACGCGGTGGTTCCTGGAATTAAAACAAACAGAGATCGATTCGTTATGCCAAAATGCATCTCTGAAACAAGTATGAAGAAAATCGGTCACTGGCCAGATACTAAATCTTCGACGCAGTAAGTGGAATTTAATCATACCATAGTCATGTTTGCATGAATACCGGACTCCAACCTTGAGATTTCATTAGCCCCTTACAGCTGTGTGTTAGGCAACACACAACATCAAAATCGGTTCACTGGCCATGTGCGAAAGTTTTACCGAAACTCCTTCCCATCTTGTAAAATTCCTTAACCTAAAATATTCATGATTCAGTTCGGCAAATAAGTGACTACATTTTATACTTACAATAGAAAATTTGTTAGTCATTCATTAGTGTTTTAAACTCCTTCATTTGTTAATCAGGAAATTATCAACTAATAGAAAGATTGAATCAATTTCTCATTCGTCCTTATTTGAGACAGGCCTCACATTAATTTCTTTCATTTCCTCCAAAACATTGGTGAGTATATTCCACAGAACCATAATCTGAAATAAACAAATATAATAGCGAGCTTCAACAAGTTGCTATTTATGAAATGTATCTCAACTTTTCAGTACTTACCCAAGAAAAACACTGAATAGCGCCGAGCGCCGATTGTCGAATATCGGAGGCGTACGGTGAACGTTTCATATCGAACATAACCCTAATCCTATACTACGTTTACATGCATCCCAAATGCATCCTCTCGAACCGTTTTAAGCCAATGCGTATTCCGTAATGCGCATTGAAAACGCATGTAAACGTTTTTTCAATTCGAATTGACTACTCAAATGCGAATTAGTAAATGCGATTTGAAAGGGTGGATTGAGTTTTCCCAAACCGATTTAATGTGCATGTATACACCAAATACGCATTGAGAGTAGTTTTAAGAGAAACAAAATTCAGAATTACCAACACCAAATTTATTAGTTTGACAAATCTGATAATCTAACGAACCTGCTTTGGGGTTACGTTAATCGTAATTCCTAAGCTGGAAGATCGAAATAGATCTCTTGAGATTAAAATGATATAATATATTGTTCGAGGTAACTTTTTCTATTATCTTTAATAATTTTCTGCCAATTTTCTGGATTCATTTTCACGATTTGCTCTTTCAATCACTTGTAACCACCCAGAAAAGGTTAATTCCTTGCGAAATTATGGTGTTCTTCATCATTTTTTAAGATATTTAGAATGATTTTCGTTTCTTAATTTCCATTTTTAATTTTTTTCAATCTTCCCATGTTGGCTACGCGAGCTTAGAATAAAGCCGAATTACAGAAAACTAGTTTCAGTTAAGGCATGTAAACTCTCAAACCATATTTCATCTAATTCGCATCAAAACATGCGCATTGGTTCAAAACGGATCGAGAAGGTGCATGTAAACGTAGTAAATGATATGATATATCATATATTAGATTCCGATTTCCGAATCCACAACAGGAACGTAAAAAATCAATTAATTTTAACTACTGAAATATCTATTGGGCACATTGTTCATTTTGTTCATTTTCAACCTTATTTGAGACTTTTGAGAGATCTACTATGGATCTACCCACAGAACATATAATAGACGAGTTCGTTTATTTCCTCGGACCGATCAGATTGCTCTGAAACGTTCTTTAATGACATCCAGATGTAGGGGAGTACACATCTGAATCGTTCGGTAATGTATATCGGATCCATCCGAGAGCGATCTTTTTGCTCGGAGTATTCAGAGCGAGCAAAGCGATTTTATCCTAAGACTATAGAATAATATTCATTTCCTGCTTCATTTTATCTGAATCGTTGAATATTCCTATAGCGAAATTTGAATTTTCGTGGAGCAAACGGGAAATTTTCGATTATAATTGTACGATGTACGTTCATCATACGTTTAAAATACTTGTTTGAAATATCAGGAAGGCTCTCTTGAAAGACGTCACGAGTAAATAATAGCTAGGCAGGATAGATAGGGTTGTTTTAACTTCTGCTACTAAAAGCACTATTGTTAAGCGTCAAAATGATGTTGGATTTTTTTTCTGTATTACTTTTTTGCTATTCATGGAAATGTTTATACCTGATTGCAATAAAAAGGGATCCTGGAACCTTTGTGATTAATTTGCATATAGGTAGTATTCCATTTTTTTGTGTACATGTGGTGATAAGTCTCAACTTGATAACTTTTTCAAATCTAGTTGAATTAAAAAAAAACTTCTCTCTATTTGGATAACTTTATTTTTATCTTACAAACAAGTACAATAATAAAATCAACTTTTTTCCAATAAGCTTTAACAATTACTACTATAGAATGAACAAGAACAATTATGAGGAAAATTAAAACTATAATTTTTTACCATCAATGGCTCAGAGGGGGACAACACAATGTGAACCATGTATGACAAACATGTTTTGGACTAAGGAAAATACCACAATGGGATTTATTCATATCTTCCTTCTTGGTATACATGATTATTTAATGACATAAAATACAACTCTTCTTTTTATTTATCGCACCATTATTAACATCTTGAAAACATAAAGTAGCATTCTCTATCTATTTAAAAGTGATATCACTATTTTCACAAAGACAGGATGCACAGGCTATCATGGGCGTTATTCTATCATTTTCCTGTTAACATAGACAATACAGAATTGTGGTAGATGTGTATTGGGTCCTGGATTAGATTTTGTGAAATATTTGCCCAGATTTCCAGAAACTTTAAGAAATAAATCCTTTGCTTTGGTGCATTTTCTCTTCCGAACCCCCTGTGAGTGCTAACAACAGCTATCTTCAAGACTGATTACCAACGGCATTTATAATTTTTCAATTACTCTTTGTAAATGCATCACCTGAAGTAAATTCAGAAATTAGTAAACAACAATGCTATAGGTGTGATTATTCACCTTTCCAAATACTAAAATACGAGAATTTGTGCTTCACACGACCATCTACAACTTGAAAGTTTATAAGCTTCCAAGCTCTTGTACGCTTTCACTTCACTCATTGTGAAAGTACTATTCCTGTTTATTAAATAATTAACATTTTGCTGGATACATAATTCTTGGAAATAGAGAAACATTTCAATTCTTCTGGCTTCATAAGATAAGGTTCCATGCCAAATTCTGCAACTTTCTTGTCATATCTTTTGACGAATACCAACTATGATTGAATAATAGTTAATCAGGTCCATTATCACGAAATTCCACTCGTACAAAAATTAAAAACTGTAAATAAACGTTATTTGCCAGTATAAAGAAAACAAATTTTGAAATTTTCAAAATGTTTACTTCCAATGTCAATCACAATTATGACCGCAGAAGACAGTAATCTGTGATTCTGCTCTGTCCCGTTCGTTTATTTCAGATAAATCCATGCGATCTGTGGTCACGTGACGAAAAAATCCGTCGCCTCTCGGACATAATTACCGAACTCGACTATTATAGATCTACCTTTAACGGATAAATTGACAATGACAAATTGACAACCACAGAACACAAATAATGACAACTGACAATCAGTTATCTTATGGACCTCCATAGGAGATCCGTCATTGTGAGAAAAGGATATCCATTTACTGTCGCCAATGGATATTCTATGGACATCCATAGGATATCCAGTGTTGAATATCCATTTAATATCTGCTGAAGGATATCTTATGGATATCCGTTCTATGTACGAAGATATCCCGACCTGAAATGGACTTGAAACGGATATCCATAGGATATCGTGTGCTATCTGGGTAACTCTACTGCTAAGTTTCAAGTTTTAATACGATCGGTTAAATATTGTTGGAGATTCGAACATTCTTGTGTGAGTTCAGTAGATGGGTGACCGTTGCCTCGATAACTTTCGATCGAAAGGAGATAGGGACTTGCAATTTTCAGGGTAGGTTGCGTATCCGAAAGGGAGAGTTGAGTTCGTTTTTGGGCATAATCAGTCTAACGGTTTCCGACTTATACCCACCTGGAGTATTATTTCCTTGATAACTGAAAAAATAAATATTCGATCGAATGGAAGCTTGGTAACTAGTAGTAGAAAATCAACATAAAAACGTGTTTAAAATTTTGTAAGAACCGTACCCCTAGAAAATATGAAAAAAATGACGAAAAAAAAATTTTAAGAACCGTACTCCTAGAAGATTTCAAAAAAATCACAAAAAAAAAATTGGTTCAAGCACTGACGTGAAGTCAGAAGCTTTTGCGCGTAAGTTCTATTGTCCATTCTTCTGTATTGGACACCCTCAATCGAATTTACCATGGAAATTATGTTGTCCATTCTCCTGTATTGGACACTCTTAATTCGAATTTAGATTTTCGATTAAGGGTGTCCAATACAGAAGAATGGACAATAGAACATACGCGCAAAAGCTTCTGACTTCACGTCAGTGCTTGAACCAATTCTTTTCAATTTCAATGCAATTGCGAACAACCTAAATTATGTGACTTGAAATAGGTATAACTAGACCGGCCGTTGCCAACTGAATATCGATTTTCCATAGGATTTTTGTGTACACGTGGAGATAAGTCTCAACTTGATAAATTTTTCAAATCTATAGTTGAATTAAAAAAAAACTTCTCTCTATTTGGATAACGTTGTGGACTCTATGAAGTTTGGTGACAAACTTAATGGCTAGGAACAATCGACGGTATTTAAGGGGCAACTCATAGGTTTCCATAAGAATGATCGGAATTGGAGTGGATTTCATGTAACCCAATGTTGTTCGAAGTGCAGAAAATTGAGTTCGGTCCAATTTTTGTAACAGTACTTTGGAGCATTTCCCGTAGAATAGACTGCCTTAGTCCAGGAATGGACGCACCGTGGACCTATACAGAAGAAGCTGCGTTGCTGGGTGGCAACCCCACCAAGTTCTGCACAGGGCCCTCATTATATTGATACCTTGAAGGGATTTTGAGCACATGTTAACATGTGCTCAAAATCCCACACATCACCAATTGGTGATGTGTTGGGACCAGTTAAGGTTTTGGTGAATGGTTACACCCAAATACTTCACCGATGTAGGCCAAGGAGTAGCTGTCTGAAACAGTTTCAAAGGACGGGTAGTTAAGGAAAAATTACTTCTTTGACAACATAGGGCTTTAGATTTTTCTGGGGCCAACTGGAGAGATTTTGAAGCTGCCCATTGTTCGACCAATTTCAAAGCTCTGGACATTTTTTCAAACACTGACTCGAACGAGGATCCCGTGGCAATGAGTGCCGTATCGTCTGCATATTTTAAGGATGTGACCCCTGGCACTTTGACAACATTAGGAAGATCTCTGACAAAGCTGTTAAATAGAATAGGAGCATTGGGAGAACCCTGTGCCAAGCCTATATTTGATTGTTTAGGGCCTATGAGTTGCTTGGTATATGGGTCGATGAGAAATATATTCCTCTGCACAATTAGGGCTCTTAGTAATTCTATAATAGACTTTGGAACATTCATGGAAAATAGACTCCGCTCGAGGAGACCGAACTGAACAGAGTCATACGCCTGCTTGACATCCAGAAAAACCACTATAACAACTTCATTACGAGAAAATGAAGAATACATACTCGACAACAGAAAACAGAGAGCATCATTCACTGATCTTCCCTTACGGAAGCCAAACTGGAGTTCTCGGTGATCAACTGACTGTTGGTATGCTCTTTCCAATCTTGGGGATAGAAGTGATTCCAGAAGCTTCAGAAGGCAAGAGGTCAAGGCTATAGGACGGTAACTCGAGGGATCGTTCGGAGTCCTTGAAAGAGGAATATGAGGAGAGTGAAACAGTGCATTGAAAATCCTGGTCAACAATTGTCTGGCTTGGAGTGGGAGAGATTTCAACATACTATAAGTTATACCGTCTTTTCCCGGGGTTGACTCCTTTTTAAACCTAATACACATTGTTAGTTCATCTAAGGTGATTGGCGGGAAAGGCACCGGGGAATAATTTCTAGGATCATTTATCACGAGCGACTAAATCCCAGGCTCCGTTCCACGATTTGATTGGTTCCATCTATGCGCCGATTTTATTGGTTGGAAGTGTGGCGGTATTTTCAAAAACCGCGGTTTTACTCGCCTGTTAATCCTAGACAAGAAATATATGCTGTCGCTCAGGGAAATTACTCGTTCTTGTTTGTTGATTTAGTGATTAAAACACACTATGGACATGCACTTGACTTACAACATTTAAGGCTTCCACAAATGGATAAATCAATAGTAGCATCTAAACTCACATTGGGAGTCCCACCATCAAGTGGGAGTGATAGGACTGAGAACCATGTAGCCATTGAAACCTTAATCGAATATCGAAATGCAGCTAAAAGATTCCGATTTTAGTTTTTTTTCTTCATTTTCAGGATTCTTGATTCATATCGTGGTAAAATTAATGAGGAAAATTTAAATCGAGAAGATTTAATATCAAGAAAAGATATTCAGAATATCAAAACATCATATCATATTAACATAGCAGATGGAGTTAAGCATGATAATGATGCTATATCAGTCAATTTGTGGGTCAATCAATGTAGGCAAGAAGAAAATAATTGTATATTGTATTATAAACAACAGGGAGTAGAAAGGTGGAGGATGATTTATGCAAGTTAAGTATAGTACAGATTTTTGTTTAATTATAATGACAGATTTTCAAAAAAAAATAATTGAGAAATTTGGTAACAATATAGTGGCATTAGATGGGACTCATGGCTTGAATAATTATGATTTTGAGTCAACAACAATCATGGTGGTGGATGAATTCGGTGAAGGACTACCGGTTTCTTTTATGTTTAGTAATAGAATGGACACATACATTTATGATTTTATGATTTATGATGTAGGGGTAGTTTCTCCAAAAGTATTTATGACTGACATTGTTCTCACCTTTTACAGCGCTTGGTGCAGTATAATGGGACCAGTAGAACAGCAGTTATTTTGTAATATATGGGAATATATGGAAACACAGTTCAAGTTAATATTAAATGAGAATAGGAACGAATCAATCGGCAGTATGGTTCATACATTGTATCGTATATATCGCACAATGGTTCATTGAGTGTTTATGGTTTTCGTCTAGACGTGGGCTGATAAGGTTATGTACCCCATCCGGCGGCCAACCTTTGGGATAGGTAGACTTTATAGGTTTCAAGACCGATAAGACGCTACTTTGTTGCGTCAGTTGAGGTTGACAAAAAGGCCTCCTTAAACAGCGATATATGCATTGATATTCTTGGTAGTAGATCGTTAAAAACTGCCGAAATTGCAGAGTCGGTGGACCTGAAAAAACCCGTGGGGTATTTTCGAGTGGGCGGCATGAGAACAGAAAAATTCCGGCTTGCAAAAACTTAAGAAGAGGGGACAGACCCCCCCGTTTGCGGTGGTTTGGAAAAACAAAGTTAGTTACGTTTTAGCCTCCGAGACGGTAGCTCGCGAAGATGAAGAAATATTGAGTAAAGGCGACTTAGGCAGTTCGGGCCGGTAATTGGAGTTACGTTTTAGCCTCCGAGACGGTAGCTCGTGAAGATGAAGAAATATTGAGTAAAAGCGACTTAGGCAGTTCGGGCCGGTAATTGTGATGAAGAAGTAAAGTAGAGTAATGGAACGAAGTCGCGGTAAATGTGAGGTGTAGAAAGTTACGTTTTAGCCTCCGAGACGGTAGCTCGTGAAGATGAAGAAATATTGAATAAGGGCGACTTAGGCAGTTCGGGCCGGTAATTGTAATGAAGAAGTAAAGTTACGTTTTAGCCGCCGAGACGGTAGCTCGTGTAGATGAAGAAATATTGAGTAAAGGCGACTTAGGCAGTTCGGGCCGGTAATTGTAATGAAGAAGTAAAGTAGAGTAACGGAACGAAGTCGCGGTAAATGTGAGGTGTAAATTGGAAGCAAGTAGTTGTATTTAAGAAAAGGTGTAGATTCGTGAAGTGGGTGAATTTTGGTACTGGTGTACCCTTTTGGATTAATGGTTTTCGAGACAGAAGTAGTAACTCGTAGGTACTGAAAAGTTTATGATTCTCTATGAAAATATTCCCATAATCACTGACAGCTCCCATAGGTAAATTGACTTGATGTAACATTTGGGATTTGTTGTTATAGAATATTGAACCCCTCGTGCAAACGAAAGAGGTAACCCGATATTTGAGTTAATATCGATTGAAGCTAGGAATAGTAAAAGATGTTGAAGGATTGCTTTTGTTTGTATAGATATTGTCCTTTTGAAACTGAATATTGGTCCGGTGTCCCAGGGACATGAAATTTTCTATTGGTTTTTCTCTAAGTGTGTAACTTGTTATTAACTAATTTTATGAGAATATAGTATTTAAGTAAGTTTCGAAATCTAGTATTCTTTCCTAATCATATCCCTCAGAAAAGTACATAACATATAGACTCCTTCTTCGTGCAAGGAGCACGGACCTATAGTCCTTTCAAAAGCCTTGATCGAAGTATGTTCTCAAAATTTTGAGTAAACTTAACCGGTTTGTCTGATGATAAATAAAGTGAACTCTTCTAAGATTTTACTTTATTTTAGGAATAAAAGCCATGCTAAGTTTGCTCTGGTGACAGCGGCCTAACATCTTTATTTTATAATAAACCTAAGAACATCAAAAAACACCATCGTACTATTACAATTTTGCTCATGACACATTGACCGTGCATGGCAGCAAATCTTATCGAAAATAAATAATAAAGATCAGAGGTTTATATAAATTTGTAAAATGTTTGCAGCAGTGTACTGACGTAGATATATTTTCTGAATGTCTGCTAAATACAATTTCACAACTACTTTTTAGATGAAACCCATGACTTTGGGATATATTTTCAAAATAATTATTCGAATAATTATTGCATGTAAATGGGCTTAAAAAGTTAAAAGATTAGATAAAAGTTTGCATGTGCTCCTAAAATATTTTAGACATAAGTCTGTTGATAGGATTATAAAAAAGATCATAGGTAAGCACACTATTGATACAAAAAATATTTTATTGAGGCATAGGAGCTGCTCCTATGAACTGATTTCATTATATTAACGTTGACAATGATCATAAAAACAGATATCTAATCAGTACTCTGTCTGACAAAAAGGAAACTGGTGAAATTTATTGTATAGAGAAACTTCGGAATGAAAGCTGTTGCGTTTTAATGTGTGAGATTTGTAAAATTTGTTATCACACATATTCCTGTACCTGCAGTGATTTTTCCATCCGAAACTTAATTTCTAAACATGTTCATTTTTTGGTTATGAATCTTGAAAAAGAAAATGAATTGCCAGAAATACAGCAATTAGTAACTGATGATAACAATCTTGATAACACCACATTAGAAAGGAACGATAAATCTAAAAATTTAAAAGAAAATGTGTCTGCGCAAATTTTATGTACCATGCAAGCTCCAAAATAGTATGAATAATTTGGATAATGAAGTACTTTTGCAAATCCAAAGGCATTTGAATTTGATTGATAATTTAATCGATTACCAAGCAGTTCAACTGAATCATTTGTTCCTGTTCAGCCTAATGAACCTATAAATAAAAAAAAATTTAACACCAGACCAGATATTTTTCAACTCAAAAAAAAAAGGAAAGCTAATATAAGAATAAGCAGTGCAAAAAGCCAACTCATTCTGAATCGGTAGAAATAAGTGAGATTTTAAAAAATAATTTCAATCAATTATATGTATCCTTCAATCCTTCTGACGATCATAAATATTCATTATAAATGCCGTTCCATTTTTTTACCAGTTTTCATTATGAAATAGGCAGAGGTATATTTTGTAATTTAATACAATGTCTTTTTTTATTACGCTTCTGTTTTTCTCCTCTCCTTATAGTATAGTATTAATGATACAAATAATAATAGGTACATATATGGATTTATTTTTTCCACAATATTTCAAATGCAACTGATATTCATTGTGATAAATTTGCAAGGAAAAGGGAGGTCAGGAGAGCGTGTGTGATATAAAATACGTTTTCTATAAAAACCAAAGGTATCCCATCTCCATAAAGTTTACTGCAATACAGGTTTCCACCCTAGACGATGCATCTCTCATTTGAAAATACCGCCACACTTCCAACCAATAAAATCGGCGCATAGATGGAACCAATCAAATCGTGGAACGGAGCCTGGGATTTAGTCGCTCGTCATTTATCCAGTGTGTGGCAGCGCTAGGTGGGGGACATAACCGGGTTAGAATGTCTCGGCACTCTCGGCCGCATGTGGGAACAGTTACACGAGGTGAAGATGGTTTGCAGCCATACTTAAACTTATTTATGTCTGACCACAATTTTTTGCCGTTGCACGGAGAGAGATTTTCGCAAAAACTACGAAAAGAGTCCCTCTTGGTTTTGCGGATTTTGCTCCTGACTGCAGCCTGAACACTCTTAGCCGCCATGAACTGTTCCATAGATGGGTTACTCAAGTACGCTTTGAAGGCTTCAGATCTTTTCTTAACACTTTGTGAAAGTTCGTCATTCCACCATGATTTTCTATAGGTGGAGGTAGAGGGATGGGGTGTTTTTTTTTAGCGGAAATATCGTGATTCATTAAGAACTCTTCCAATGATTTACCATTGAAATTCTGTATGCCCGAACCCCAACTTGGGTGCTGTGCATTGAAATCACCGCTAATTATGTATGGAGGAGAAATGTTATCTGTAAGATGGTTCCAGAAGTTTGTCGGCAGATTAATCTTCGGAGGACAATACATATTGATGATCGTAAGATTTGGAGTGAGAGTTTAATTCCCTGAACTTGAACTTTCCCGGGGTACCTTAGGTTTCCCAGATTGATTTCGGAGAATGACAAATTATCTCTGATTAAGGAGACTATACCTCCACCTCGACCATTTCTGTCTTCCCTGAGGGAGTGGAAATCGGAGATTTTATGTTCAGTGGTGCAGTTAACCATGTTTCTGAGAGCAAAACTATAGATGGGGTGTTTTCCTCAATAAGTGTCCTCAAATTATCGGCATTAGAAAGGGTGGATCTTATATTCCACTGGAGGATGTTGAACATAGGGAATATAGCTTAAATAATATAGTTTGAATCGAGTTGACTGAGGAGGAAAACTGAGGGAGATTGTTCTGGGGTTAGTGGGTATTATTCAGGGGTAGGAACGTAAGGACGTGGAAGGATTGATATCATTTACAGGGTTTTGAGACGATTTGTTCATAATTAAGGCGGTAAGAATCTGTTTCTTCGTTGTTTGTCAAAAGCTTGGCAATGTAACTATACTTTCCCCTTTGAGGGAGCAGGTGCGACGTTAGATAGCCCATGTTTGGGTTGAGCGGGATGTGGGCTTTGAGTCAAATCTCTATTCCCCAGGATTGGAGACATGTGAAGCGAGGGATTGAATAATTGAGATTCATGCAGCATTCTATCAAAGCTTGGAGATTGTGGATTTTTCCTCTTTTTCTTACTCAGGGCTGTAGCAAAGGAGTGTGTTGAAGAAGGCTTGGAGTTGAGAAGATTTCTTCTATCGTGGACTGATATAACTCTGCTGAATCTAGTACAGAGTTGGAAGATCTGGATGGAAGAGGTGGAAATAGCTGTGGCCTGAGCTGGAGGGAGGTTGTAGGGTGTTCGACCGAATTTTCCGCATAATTTTTGGGGATGAGCCTGACTGCTTCGAAATAGGAAATATTTTCTACAGCTATCGTGTTGTTAATTTGTTTCTGTCGGGTAAACTCAGGGCATATGTGATCTGTCGATGCATGATTTCCTGAGCAGAAGATACATTTGGGAATTGAAGCGCGTTAGGGCATAAGTTTTCCTCATGTTTTTCTGAGCAATTCCTACAACGTTTGGATTGGGAGGATTGTTGCAATTAGTTTTTGTGTGTCCATACCTTAGACAGTTGTAGCACTGAATGACAGGACCCACATAAAGCGAAACATGTCTTATACAACCCCATAGCGCTATTTTCTCTGGGAGATTTTTCCCCTGGAGTGTAAGAATCCAAGTGTTTGATGGGACATAGGAAACTTTTTCCTCATTATTAACGCGGCGGTTAAGCTGACGAGCATCTAATACTTTAACTTTAGATTCAGCATAGCTTATGATGTCTTCTTTAGTAATTTCAGAACCTACATTCTTTATAATGCCTCTAGTAGTGACCATTCGAGAGTGAATGAAAACGTCAATGGCAGGATCGTTTATAAACGGATTTTCTCGTATGAAATTATTAGCTCTATCAGGGAAATCAAATTCAATTGAGATTCGTTTTTTACCTCTTTTCGTTATATTTTTTGGCGCTCTAGTTCCTCGGAACTGAGTGCTTATCAATTTGCCCAAATGTCTGTAATTTTCGAATTTTTCGATGAAAATGGTCTTAAACGATTTGGTTCGACTCACTGATCAAGAATCCGTGGTCGAAATTCATTCTGTCCGGCCAGGGGCGGTGCTATCACTATTTTTGGGTGGTGCGAGATCAGGAAGTGGCGTCCGGTGCGACGATTTTGGCGCCCGGTGCGGTCGCACCGCCCTAGAACCGCCCTAGAACCGCCCCTCATTGGAAAATCAGATAAGCCTTGTGCAATCTAAATATGATCATTCTAATTGAACATTGAACCGCCCCTGAGGGGCGGTGCTATCACTATTTTGGGTGGTGCGAGATCAGGAAGTGGCGCCCGGTGCGACGATTTTGGCGCCCCCCGAGACGGCGCCCGGTGCGGTCGCACCGCTCGCACCGCCCTAGAACCGCCCCTGTGTCCGGCCATCCGGCCGGCCGGTCCGGCCGTAGGCACGATAACTCTCGAACGGAATGAGCTAGACAGTTGAAATTGCCAGAGTATGTTTGAGGGATAAATATCTCGGCTAAGTTCGTTATTGGGCAAAATCGGACGGACGGTTTCGGAGTAACAAAAAAAAATTTTTTTTTTACAGAACAAATTCCAAATTAAATTTTTTTCAATAAGCAGTTTTACCATAAGAATCCATTCATATCATTTTTAACTCTAACAAACTAATACTTTCGGAGATATGATTTTTCAAAATTTCAATGATAGAATTATTCTGTGGCTATTCTATGAATTGTTATAATGTCAACTTTGACGTTGTCTCATTGTAATTCATTCCAGTAATGGTATCAATATCAGAATTAGAATATTATCATACTTTTGTTGGTTGATATTTTCATGCCGATGGTCAATCCATATGATGATGGGAATGGTAATGGTAAGTTAATAATATTGAGTTCAGAATATCTCCACTAAAAACAAAACTGGAATTGAGGAATGAATATCTCGGATGAGTTCGTTGTTGGGTAGAATTCGTCTATTGGTTTTGGATTGATAATTTTTGGCACTCTTGTTGAATTTAAATTCTTCTATGATGTTTGAATTCAATTTCTGCTAAGATGAAGTTCTAAATTTCAATAATGAATCGTACTTATGTTTTCACAGAATGCTATAATTATTCTATCTAAGCTTTATTATATGATCTGTGTTCATACTCGTACATTTCATCCTGTTCTATAAGAGAGAGTCAAATTCATTTCAGCTATTTTAATTTGGTTTCTTCCATGGTGCAGTTCTCAGATTGCTCATTTAATCTTGATAAATAAACTATTATTTGAATTGAATTTCTTTTATGATGCAGTTCTATCATAAGAATACATTGATATAATTCTCAACTCTGAGAAACCAATACTTTCGGAGATATAATTTGTCTGTTTGAACTAGAGCGCCAGAAAGCTCCTGTCCACAGGGCTTGAACCCATTTTTATTCCTTTGATGTTCAAAGAAGCTAATTTTTTTGCAAAATTCATGGGGTGCATGTTTCCTATATTCTCATCTGACTTGGATTCTACTATCACCATAAATGGACCAGAATCTGTATGATTATATTTAAGTTCAAAGTTCAAGTTTTGTTTTATTAGGTTGAGAGCGATTTGTACGTTGAGTTAACAGTTGTGATATTGAGTGCGACAATTTAGTGGCTTCGTTGAGCACTTCTGGGTCGTTGAAAGGAAGAAGTAATCGAATTAACTTCCCTTGACAAAAAGAGCCAAGTCAGCGACAGAGTAATCAGTAGAGTTTTCCTCAATTACATAAAAATTGTTTAGGATCTTTTGAGATCTTGGTGTTAGTAGATTCTCTATAGATCTAGTAGACATGGGCGAACTAGGGGGGTCCTCAGACCCCCCCGGGTTCCAATCCATTTAAGGAAGGAACCTTATGGGTTAGCTTCAAAGATGACACCTTTGTTAATTAATTTTGATTGGACCAAATGAGGCATACCTTACTTGATTCAGTTACTTGACAGAATTAATAAGAAATTGGGAATTAATATTATTATTATTATACAAAGAGTAAGAGTTGAGGTGAAAAACCTATAAACTCAAAATACAAAAGAAAAGTTCAAATGAGAATACATAATTTGCTCAGGTATAACGAAAACAGTCCAAAGTAGCTGAGAACTCGAGAATCACTGAAAAGTAGGACATGAATGGATCGTTTCGTCGTAACTATTCTTGAATGCGTTGACGGACGGTGACTGGACGACTGCAGCAGGAAGGTGATTCAAGTTGTGGAATATCCTGTTAGGTAAGAAGTTCTGACGTTGTGATGACCTGAAATTTTCGCGACTAAGTTTCAAGGGGTGACCTCTCAGATTATTGGTTTTGATGGTGAATATGGAACGAATCTTGTCGCTGAAGTGGCCGTGGATTGCTCGGTATGAGAAGATCAGGTCACCGCGCAGACGTCTATTCTCGAAGAGTGTCAGGTTCATAGATGATAATCGCTGATCGTATGAAGGACGAATGTGGCCATATCCATAATATGACAAAAATTCACACGAATACTGTAATCAGTTAATCAATTAAAAGGAAAATCATAAGACTAACACGTGCCTATGTCAACGGTTAACCTCCGAAAAAACTAGAATAATTATAGCATTCTGTGAAAACATAGAAGTACGATTCATTATTGAAATTTAGAAAAATCATATCTCCGAAAGTATTAGCTTGTTGGAGTTGAAAATGATATCGATGGATTTTAATGGTGAAACTGCATCTTGAATAAAAATTGAATTTGAAATTTGTTGCTTAAAAAAAAATTTTTTTTTTCGTTACTCTGTAACCATCTGGCCTATTTTGCCCAATAACGAACTTAACCGAGATATTCATCTCCCTAACCTACTCTGAAAATTTCAACTGCCTAGCTCATTCCGTTCGAGAGTTATTCTAGAAACATTTTTTTTGAAAATGGCCTTAAACGATTTGGATCGACTCACTGATCAAGAATCCGTGGTCGAAATTCATTCTGACCGGCCGGCCGTAGGCACGATAACTCTCGAACGGAATGAGCTAGAGAGTTGAAATTTTCAGAGTAGGTTTGGGGGATAAATATCTCGGCTAAGTTCGTTATTGGGCAAAATCGGACTGATGGTTTCGGAGTAACAAAAAAAAATTTTTTTTCTTACAAAACAAATTCCAAATTAATTTTTTTTTAATAAGCAGTTTTATCATAAGAATTTATTCGTACCATTTTTAACTCTAACAAGCTAATACTTTCGGATATATGATTTTTCAAAATTTCAATGTAAATCGTATTTCTACGTTTTCACAGAATGATAGAATTATTATGTGGGTATTCTATGAATTGTTATAATGTCAACTTATTCTCCTGAGACATGACGTTGTTTCATTCCAGCAATCGTATAAATATGAGAATGATAATATAATATCATACTTTTTTTGGTTGATATTTTCATGCCGATGGTCAATCCATATGATGATGGGAATGGTAATGGTAAGTTAATAATATTGAGTTCAGAATATCTCCACTAAAAACAAAACTGGAATATTGGAGTAGATTTGAGGAAAGATATATATTATCGTTCATCATAGAATTGAGGAATGAATATCTCGGATGAGTTTGTTGTTGGGTAGAATTCGTCTATTGCTTTTGGATTGATAATTTTTGGCACTCTTGTTGAATTTAAATTCTTCTATGATGTTTGAATTCAATTTCTGCTAAGATGAAGTTCTAAATTTCAATAATGAATCGTACTTCTATGTTTTCACTGAATGCTATAATTATTCTATCTAAGCTTTATTATATGATCTGTGTTCATACTCGTACATTTCATCCTGTTCTATAAGAGAGAGTCAAATTCATTTCAGCTATTTTAATTTGGTTTCTTCCATGGTGCAGTTCTCATTCACAGATTGCTCATTTAATCTAGATAAATGAACTATTATTTGAATTGAATTTCCTTTATGATGCAGTTCTATCATAAGAATAAATTGATATAGTTCTCAACTCTGAGAAACCAATACTTTCGGAGATATAGTCAAATTATATCTCCGAAAGTTTGAACTAGAGCGCCAGAAAGCTCCTGTCCACAAGGCGTAACAAAAAAAAATAATTTTTTACCGAACAAATTCCAAATGAAATTTTTTTCAATAAGCAGTTTTACCATAAGAATCCAATGATATCATTTTCAACTCTAACAATCTAATACTTTCGGAGATATGATTTTTCAAAATTTCAATGATAAATCGTATTTCACAGAGTGATATAATTATTAATCTAAGTATGAACTGTCATAATGTCAACTTATTATCCTGAGACATGACATTATCTAATCAATCGAAGAATTATGAGAATAAAGTGTATTCCGAAATGTGAGCGAAGTGAGAAAAATCTCAGTTGTCTGCTCTGAAATTAGTTTTTCTCAGAAAAGTCTTACATTTCGGAACAGAACATGAAGTAAGAGATCTGAGAGTAGTGAGACTGCTTTTCATCTATAGACATAGAATGCAAATAGAATGTAAATATTGAAAGCATAATTCTGCAGTTTGAGAGAGGAGAAAATTTGGTGAACGTAGATCGGGAAATTTTTGATCGATTACAAGGTAATTTTTCATTATTACTCTTCTTTGATACATGTTTTATACCTACTATTTGTAGGTACTTTAAACCTGTTTTGGGCAATTGTCATACGAAACTTGTTGGCGCTCTAGTTCCTCGGAACTGAGTGCTTATCAATTTGCCCAAATGTAATTTTCGAATTTTTCGATGAAAATGGTCTTAAACGATTTGGTTTGACTCACTGATCAAGAATCCGAGGTCGAAATCGATTCTGTCCGGCCGACCGTAGGCACGATAACTCTCGAACGAAAAATGATCACTCGATCTATCTAAAATTTAGCATCAAATTGTAGAATCATGACCTTTATACGCATGTAAAGTTTTGTATTGACCAGATTACCGCAAAGTGTCAAAAAAAAATTTCAAAATTTAAAAAAAGTTTTTCTACAATAACTCTCGAATGGAATGAGCTAGGTAGTTGAAATTTTCAGAGCAGGTTGGGGAGATGAATATCTCGGTTAAGTTCGTTATTGGGCTAAATTGGCCAGATTTAATTCGATTTCTTCCATGGTGCAGTTCTCATTCTCAGATTGCTCATTTAATCTTGATAAATAAACTATTATTTGAATTGAATTTCCTTTATGATGCAGTTCTATCATAAGAATACATTGATATAATTCCCAACTCTGAGAAACCAATACTTTCGGAGATATAATTTGTCTGTTTGAACTAGAGCGCCAGAAAGCTCCTGTCCACAGGGCTTGAACCCATTTTTTTTTATATTCTTCCTCCTGTCTCCTGCTCTCTTCTTGAATCGCCAAAGTTTGTGCGGCAACTAATTTCGTCTTCTCCAAATAATACGCCTCCTTTGCTACCAAGATGGGATTCCGGACATGGGGTCTCAGTTGCTTGCTGACCGGCTTCTTCAACTTCCTTGCATTATACGAGGACCATTGTACTGCTTCTCTCTATAATAATGTAATATTCAATAATCAATTATATAATAATAAAGGAGGATTAGATTTACCTCAATAGGGACATTTTGTACCGATTGGTTTGCTTCATTGAGGGCTCGATCAAGGGCTACATTTTCTTTCTGAAAGTTTTAAGAAAATATCGATAGAGGTGAATGGTCCATAATACTATTTTTAGTTACCTCTTCGTCCTGAGTGATCTCAGTAGAATTCTGGCATTCAATTGGTTGGGGTTGTTCCGTCATTAAACATGCAGAATTCTGAAATTGAGAATTAAAAATTATGTTACCTATCATTCCAAAGATATTAAACTATTACACACCATAAGCTCAGTCACAGCAGGTGTAGACTCTGCTAAAATCGTCTGCAAAAAAATATATTAATCAATGTTTCCATAATTATATTACATACATACATCCTCACAATCCAAATAATCAATTTCAAGGCCAACCACTGTTCTCGTATTTAAAATTTTTAGGGTGCTCTCTATAATGGGATCAAATGTTTCCATTATAGGAGCACCACCACCAGTCCCTTTCACATGACTGCGTTGAGCAGCTACCATCTTCCTCGATTTCGTTTTCAGGTTGTCGAACTTCGACTAAGTTGATCCAAAGTGCGGCAATGAACAGCGGTAGAGTTGAAGGCTACTGTAACTCTCTGCCAGGCTTTGTCCTATAACATTTTTTTTTATTTAAAAGACTTGCCATTCTCTAAACTATACCTTTTCCTACATACCTTTTCGTCATTGCTGCATTTATTAGTGGTTTTGTTTTCGATTACACCTCTCTCCACAAATATCAAATCGAGTAGTCGTAACTGCTATTCAACAGTGATGGCAATTTTTCTCTTCTTATCTATGCTTCTTATCTTCCATTTTTCTTACTAATACGAACTGTTCTTCACCAACTTCGAATAATAATATTAGTCGCTTTCTATTTGACGCTGTATCACTTCCAAACTGATGCGAAATTAGTTTGAACCAGAGAAATAGCCGGAATTTCCCTCTATTTCTCTGGTTTGAACTGATGCGCATCACTTCCAACTGATGTAATCAGTCAAATAGAAAGCTAGGATTATGTTCATAATAAAATAACGTAAAATAACCATTGAACCATTCCTAGCTTTCTATTTGACTGATTACATCAGTTGGAATTGGAAGTGAGCATACAATCCTAGCTTTCTATTTGACGCTGTATCACTTCCAAAGTGATGCGAAATCAGTTCAAACCAGAGAAATAGAGGGAAATCCCGGCTATTTCTCTGGTTCAAACTGATTTCGCATCAGTTTGGAAGTGATACAGCGTCAAATAGAAAGCGCCTATTAAAGTGCAGTTATCGTGCCGAAACTTCAGCCAATCAGAGTGAAGCCGTTACGTACGCCGACTGAAATAGTTGACGGTACGTCTCTCTCTTTTCATTTCGCTTGCATATGTTCTCTTCTCTGGCTGCATAGCTCTGTGGTTTGCAGTAAACGAGAATAACGACATTTTGTTTTGATTATTCCTAGCTTTCTATTTGACGCTGTATCACTTCCAAAGTGATGCGAAATCAGTTCAAACCAGAGAAATAGTGGGAAATTCCGGCTATTTCTGTGGTTTAAACTGATTTCGCATCACTTTGGAAGTGATACAGCGTCAAATAGAAAGGGCCTATTATTTCAATTTGAAAATTTCCGTTACGATTGTTAGCTCTTTGTGATCTGATATAAAGCGATTATTATTGCTCTTTGCGATTGTGATCTGATATTTTACAAAACCAATCCATCATGAATGAACTTGGGTGAGTTTTTTATTTTTTCAGCTTAACTTGTTCATCATATTTATAATTTATTTTCAGCGATAATCTGATTTGTCACGTGTGCCAGAAACATTTTTCTAGTGTTTCCACTAAGAATAGGCATTTGAGGTCTATTCATCAAGAAGATGCGAAGAAAAAACCTAGGGATTCTGTGCATATTAGGTGTCCTGTTTGTACGGAGGAAAATAAAGTATCCTATAGATCTCACGACCTCCTGATAAGCCATCTAGATAATTTTCATTCTATATCAATTAAAACTTCTTTTCATAATTTTAGCACTATGACTGAGTTTGAGACCTGGCGAGCACATATCAGCAGAAGTGTAGAATATGTAGTATATTCAACACGTACTGATACTAACAATGTTAAAACGGTCTATTATAATTGTAACCGAAGTGATTACAAAGGTTGGTAGGCACACAATAACCACTTATTTTATAAATTAGGATTACATGAATTTTGACCAGTCACATCTATATTTCACAACTATTCATCTAAACTATATACCTAAGTAAACAAAAAACTGTTTCGAAAACTCATTTTGAAATAACAGCTACACATTGTCAATCACTCGTACTAGTTTCAATTTTAATTTCTTGTTGAATGCTTTACAAACTAATCATATCAGTTCTACTGACACCTTTGCATATACCCATCAAAATGCACCCCAGAAAGTGTAAAAAAATCATAATTACTTTTTATAGGGTTTGTCAGTACTTGTAGCCAGCGTAGTCTGAAAACTGGAGGCAGCATAAGAATATCTGGCTGGTGCCCTTCAAGAATTTGTCTGAAGATTTGTAATTCAGGTAAAATCTCGAGCAAGAAGTGACCATGCATAAATATATAAATTATAAATTGAGAATTTGATCCATTTTTTTTTCTTTACCATTATTTGAAGCTAGATTTAATTGGTTCAATTTTCTTTATGTAATTAATGTGCAATGAGTTTTATGCCAGTAAAAAAATATTTTGCAAATAACAGTATCGTTTATGAAAACCTCTCCCTGGAAAACCCAATCAAATAATCACAAAAATTTTTTTCCTTATCTACATTAAGACTATTACGCAATGTAGAATTAACAAGGGAATGAGAATTCAAAGAAAACATTTCCTTGCATGTAATGTGCATTGGGTACCAGAGCAAATACAAGTAAGAGAATTATTATTATATTCGGATAACCTTTTTATTATTCTAACAAAAATAAACCACGTGAAAACAAGATAGTGCAAATCATAATTGCAATATTAC
Organism: Halyzia sedecimguttata; assembly: GCA_937662695.2. Classification (NCBI taxonomy): domain Eukaryota; kingdom Metazoa; phylum Arthropoda; class Insecta; order Coleoptera; family Coccinellidae; genus Halyzia; species Halyzia sedecimguttata. The sequence goes on from OW569417.2 coordinate 70,547,641, forward strand.
CATACATATTTGTAAAATAGTCTACCAGCACTCTCAACATGAGATGACACTTGTATTTTGAAAAAGTTATTGCTACGATGATGTTCAGAACAGGTCATGAATGAATGATGATAGTTTTGCATGAATAAAACTTATTACTTTTCACTTCCTAGTTAAATTGTTCCATCTAATATGTATATATTTTCGTCAAAACCCACGAATTGAAGTTGATCTCCTCATTTGAACAAGTTTTGCTTGCAATCATCTTATTTTCAATGTAACCAATAACGTTCAGCAAGGTGTAAAGCATCTACCATAGTGCCGGTAATTTTTTGAGTCAAGTCCTCAAAATAATCTTGAAGAAATGCTTCATGTTAGGTTCACTATTTGGTCAGGAAACCAATCTGCCACAGAAATGTTGGAAGTTTTCATCCGATTTTAATTGTTCCATTCATTGTCCTATAAACATCTTTTCTGCATATCCATTACTGCCCTCATAATAATTATTACAATTCCTAGGTTTAGGTGAAAAATGTTACTGGATTGATTTCCTTGATAATTTCGTTCTCTCGAAAAATGGTAAGCACTTTAATACTTCCTAATTAGAATTTCTTAAGTAATAACGCTTCGTCTTCATAATGTAAACACTGCCAAGTTCTCAGTTCAACAGTTGTCAAATTCCAGTCTATATCGAACGCAAATAATACACGTCAGCGCATTCTGATCTGACGTAGGGAAAGAAAATTGAGAGAAGGCATGCTCCCTTCTCATTGGTCGGATTTCGGCACGATAACTGCACTTTAGTATACGTTCCGTAAATCACCTTGGTTGTTGCGGTTACTACCATAGACAAGGAATACTACTACTTTTCCGTTCCGTAAATATGAAATGTTCGGTTGGTTCCTGAAATATAGGTTATTTACGGAACTTGGTTCCTAAGAAAGCGGTAGATTTTCAGGCACCAGAACAACCGACGAATTTCTTTGGTTCTTTTGGTTTGTTATTGTTTGGATGTCAAAAGTGTTCTGTGGTCTTATGTTTCAACTGGTTTTAGATAATATATTCAAAAACTACAAATTTTTGTTGCTATTATAATGGATAATGGATTCTTTAATTGAGATAGATTAGATATTATTTGTTCCACTTCAAGTTAACTGATATCACGAATATTCAACGAAAATTAACCTATAAACTTAAACAACTGACAGAAAGACTGACAGGTGACAATCTCACCAGAGTAGTTACCGGTCCTGAAAAAATTGGTTACTTTGGTTGATTTACGGAACGTATTCTTAGTGTATGCTTTGGAAGTGATGCGCATGCGCATCAGTTCAAACCATATATATATATATATATATCCCTTGTCTATGGTTCAAACCAGAGAAATAGAGGGAAATTCCGGCTATTTCTCTGGTTCAAACTGATTTCGCATCAGTTTGGAAGTGATACAGCGTCAAATAGAAAGCGCCTATTGTATACATAACACATTGTATATAGAAACATAGTAGGACAACCCTCTAACTAAATCGATTATGCACGTTTTCGAGCGACATCTATTAGAAATTCTTAAGAACTTCACGAAATTGAATCCGTAGTAGTGCGGCCTCTTCAGGAAGTTATTCGAATTAGAGTCAGTAAGATGACAATGTGCAGAGGCGGATTGATTAAAGTTTATATGTTCTCCACTCTCTCTTATAAACAAGTTTGTTGAGTTGATGCACCACGAAAAGGATAATAATTGAAGTAAAGTATTGGAAACTTATTAATTTAATAGCATAGAAATTTGGATCATGCGGAGGAATATATATAAGTGGAATTACCCGTTAAACCTTCCCACTTATTAATAACATTTTCGGTATTCGAATTTCCTTTTTCTACTTATGCGAAAAAGAAAAGAAATTAGAAATCGATTGCAAATAGACTTATTTTATTGATATACCTATTCAATTAGAGACAATGATACATGAGCCAAACAAAAAAACATTGCTAAGTTTTCTTAGAAGGTTTATTATTTCTTCTCCAAACAATACTACATTTTTGGCGCTCTTGTTCCTCGGAACAGAGTGCTTATCAATTTGCCCAAATGCCTGTAATTTTCGATTTTTTGGCTGAAAATGGTCTTAAACGATTTGGTGCGACTCACCGATCAAGAATCCGTGGTCGAAATCAATTATGTCCGTCCAGCCGGTCGGCCGTAGGCACGATAACTCTCGAACGAAAGGAGTTAGAGGATTTAAATTTGTACGGTAGGTTTGTAGCGTAAATATCTCAGACGAGTTCATTCACGTGTGAAATCCACCAAGCGGTTTCGGAGTTATGGCCCTTTTTAGTAAAAACATTTTTTATGAATATTTCCGAAACCGATTACTCGATCTATCTGAAATTTAGCATCAAATTGTAGAATAATGACCTCTATATGCATGCGAAGTTTTGTGTTGATCGGGTTGCAATAAGGTATAAAAAAAAAATAAAATTTTTAAATTTCGTTTCTATAATAACTCTCCAACAGAATGAGCTGGGCAGTTGAAATTTTCAGAGTAGGTTTAAGAGATAATTATCTCGGTTAAGTTCATTACTGGGCAACATTGTCCTGATGGTTTTGGAGAAACGAAGAAACAAATTTTTTTTTTAATACAAATTTAAAATTTAATTCCTTTTAAGATGCAGTTTCACCATAAAAATCCATTGATATCATTTACAACTCTAACAAGCTAATACTTTCGGAGATATGATTTTTCGACATTTACTTCTTATGTTTTCATAGAATGCTGTAGTTAATTCCCTAATATTAAATTGGTTCAAGCCCTGTGGACAGGAGCTTTGGCGCTCTCGTTCAAACTTTGACAAATCATATCTCCGAAATTATTGGTCTCTGGGAATGATATAAATGGATTCTTACGAGAGAAATTAAATTCAAACAGACCGATTCTCCCCAAATACGAATATATACAATGATATCATCACCTTAAAAATATAATATCATATCATCCTCATAATTCTACTATAGCTGAGGTTATTTCATTGGTCATTTTACATTCACGCATACTTTTTTTTCTAGGACAGAGGAGGTATATTTTATATCAAGAATAACGAACCAGAAATAATTTTGACATTTATATCTCATAGGAAAATAAGATGACATGTAAGAACACAAATCATATGATTCATAGATAGCATAATTAAGTAAGTAGCTTGTTAGAGTTGAAAATTATATCAATGGTTTTTTATCGGGAATCTGCATCTTAAGAAAAATGTTGAAATTTGTAATGTGAAAAAAATTTGTTTTTTCGTTACTCCGGAGCCATCAGGTTTCGCCGATTTCACCCAATAACGAGCTTAACCGAGATATTTATCTCTCAAACGAACTCTGAAAATTGCAACTGCCTAGCTCATTCTATTCGAGAGTTATTGCAGAAACAAAATTTTAAAATTTTTTATTTTTTTTTTTGACACTTTATGGCAACCCGATCAATACAAAACTTGGCATGCATATAAAGGTCATTATTCTACAATTTGATGCTAAATTTCAGATAGACCGGGTGACCGGTTTCGGAAATATTCATAAGAAATGTTTTTACTAAAAATGGCTATAACTCCGAAACCCCTTGGTGGAATTCGCCCATTAACGAACATGTCCGAGATATTTACGCTCCAAACCTACCCTACAAATTTTTATCCTCTTACTCGTTTTGTTCGAGAGTTATCGTGTTAATGCACGGACGGCCGGCCGGGCAGAATCGATTTCGACCAGGGTAGGTTTGGGGAATAAATTTGAGTTCATAAATGGGCAAAATCGGTTCAGTGGTTTCGGTGTAATAATTTTTTTTCAAATTACACTATTTGGATTGATTTTTTTTTTATGCAGTTTCATTATAGAAATCCATCGATATCATTCCCAATTCTGAGAAACCATGAAACCAATACTTTCAGAGATATGATTTTTCAAAGCTTCAATAATTACAAACAAATTATTGTTTGAAAAGCGCGCTAAGGCAATCTGACCTCACGTAAGTGCTTTTCAACATTTTGGGCGCTCTAGTTCCTCGGACCTGAGTGCTTATCAATTTGCCCAAATGTCTGTAATTTTCGAATTTTTCGATGAAAATGGTCTTGAACGATTTGGTTCGACTCACTGATCAAGAATCCGAGGGCGAAATTGATTCTGTCCGACCGGTCCGGCCGTAGGCACGATAAATCTCGAACGAAAGGAGTTAGAGGATTGAAATTTGCAAGGTGGGTTTGGAGCGTAAATATCTCGGACAAGTTCGTTAATGGGCGAAATCCATCCAGCGGTTTCGGAGTTATGGCCGATTTTAGTAAAACACATTCTTTATGAATATTTTCGAAACCGATCACTCGATCTATCTGAAATTTAGTATCAAATTGTAGAATCATGAACTTATCCGCAGTGTCAAAAAAAAATTCAAAATTAAAAAAAAAATGTTCTACAATAACATCCGAACGGAATGAGCTAGGCAGTTGAAATTTTCAGAGTAGGTTAGGGAGATGAATACCTCGGTTAAGTTTGTTATTGGGCAAAATAGGCCAAATAGTTTCGGAGTAACAAAAAAAAAAATTTTTTTAAGCAACAAATTTCAAATTCAATTTTTATTTAAGATGCAGTTTCACCATTAAAATCCATCGATATCATTTTCAACTCCAACAAGCTAATACTTTCGGAGATATGATTTTTCTAAATTTCAATAATGAATCGTACTTCTATGTTTTCACAGAATGCTATAATTATTATATCTAAGCTTTATTATATGATCTGTATTCATACTCGTACATTTCATTCTATAAGAAAGAGTCAAATTCATTTCAGCTATTTTAATTTGATTTCTTCCATGGTGCAGTTCTCATTCTCAGATTGCTCATTTAATCTTGATAAATAAACTATTATTTGAATTGAATTTCCTTTATGATGCAGTTCTATCATAAGAATACATTGATATAATTCCCAACTCTGAGAAACCAATACTTTCGGAGGTATAATTTGTCTGTTTGAACTAGAGCGCCAGAAAGCTCCTGTCCACAGGGCTTGAACCCATTTTTGTTTCTTACTTCTACTGGTTTTCTAGTTATAGACTCGTGGATTCATATAACTAAACGAAATTTGCATACAGAAAGCAGACACATTTTTTACTCAATGCATTTCTTCCATGAAAAAGATAGGTAGGTACCTATATAATGCTATGGTCGAAGCTTTTTTAAATTCAGCATTTATATGTTGTATCGATCTCGATTAATAAGTAAATTATTTATTTGATCAGTAATTGGAGTCGAATGATAAAATGGAGAGTTTCTGGAATTTAATTTTTGTATGAAGTCGAGACATACACTCAGTGTCAGTAAATTCCAACCACTGTCTATGCCACTGACCAATCAATTCATCATTCAAAAGAGACTGATAAAGATACATAATGAAAATGTCATCAACATCCAAAATTGTCTTTTTCATTCTCACAGGAAAATTAAATAATACAAACAACAACCCAGAACCGACAACACGTGCAAACGCAAATCATTTAGATTAATGGCGATTTCCATTGACCCGCTCGGAGCACTCGAAATCGATCTCATCTGTCATGCATCTGTCCAATTGAACCGAAAATATCTGTCAAATATGTCAGTGTGACAGCTCCGAGTGATCCGAGCGTGTCAATGGAAATCGCCATTAATGGGCTTCAGCGAATTCAGCGAGCTAAGACATTCCTTTTTATAACAACGTTGACTGGCGCATAGCAATATAGAGAAATCAACTGTAACCGTATGTCGTAGCGGAATTTCACAGATGGTCTAGTCTAGGGAGGGGATCACATGAAGCCAATCATGAAGCAGATACCCATATACGTATTAGATATATACCGCGTATGTCGAATAAAAGTTGAGGCTTCCTCAGATAGCCATGAAATTCCGAAATCATGTCCCTAAACTACTTCTGCGCATGCGCGAAAGTCGTTGGCCGAAATTTATAGGTTAACGTTAATTGTTGTCATATCGCTCACTGGGTGCAATAGTGGCACATGTCAAAAAATTGTTATTTTCAATTAACTGTACCATTGTAACTATCATTTTGTACTTTATCTGCAAACAATATTGGCACATTTCTATGTTATTGTGTAACCGCTAGAGGGAGCTAGTGTCACTATTGTATTTGCCGCGTTTTTTAACGGTGACGCGGCAACATCGGCACATTTGTTCAGTGTGTCAGAAACCTTGAAAGAGTTAACTTCATGTGCCAGATCAACAGTGACACATTTTGAATAGTACCTACGGTAAGTGTGATAGATATTATAATATTTGTTGAACAATAATGGCACATTTTCAGTTATGCCAGTATTGTAAGTTCACATTTTATTGAAAAGTTTAAAAGTATTGGATCAACGTAGTTTGTGCCACTATTGCATATTCAATGCTTGATATTTCTGATATGTGCCATTGTTGCTTGTTTTAAAGGATCGCTCTAGAGTGAATAATTTGTGTGATATCACATAATGTGCCACTGTTGTATTTCTAATCTTCTCTTCTTACCTTTATTTTTAAGTAATATTGCTAAAATTTATATTGAAATAATCATTATTTACTATATGAAAGACTAAGTAACACTATAATGTTCCTTTCCTTCACATTGTTTGGTTTTCGTAGCTTTATTGTAGCTTTAGGTGTGCAAAAATAAATCTATTTATGTAAAATTCTTCGTCTCAGCTATCAGTATGGAACATCAATATGCCAGTTCAAGAGGGAAAAAAATGCTAGGACTGTTGGGCATTACAATTATGAAAGATAATGCCGACAGCTGGAAAATTGAATCTGATTCGTCTGTGATTCGCGATGTCTTAGAAACTATTATAAGTCATGTAGAAGAAAATGAAGAAAAAGCTTTGCAATCAGAAGAACAACACCTACGTATAGGAAAATATAAATTGATCCCTAGTGAAGTTTCCCAATCATCACAAAGTACAGAATATTTTCCGATAGGCGAAGAAAGTGAGGCAGAATCCACTTCAGAGCCGAATCCATTTTCAGACGACTCTTATGACGATCCCAATTACGAAGCCAAGTTAACCACAACAACAGAGAGTGAAGAAGAAGTAACAACGCCGAAAAATGTAGAAGAAGTAAGTGTAACAAAAAAAACCAGGAAAAAGAAGAGGAACCCTAATGAGTGGAAAAGAAACAAAATAAAATCTCTGAGGAATAGCGGACAGGCCTATTTTACACTTAATAAACGTACACCTGTAGCACCGAGACAAATGAAACCGCCCTGTGGAGCAAATTGTAAACTTAAGTGTTCAGTTAAATTCACCGAAGTGGAAAGAAGTGAGTTGTTTCATAAGTACTGGAATTTGGCTCACATTGTCAAACAGCGATCATTTCTTGGGACACTGATTCACGAGTTAATTCGTGACGATAATAATAACGCTCAAGGCATAAAAAACGAGCCAATAACAATGTTTTCTATTTCTTGAAGGACGACAAGAAGATAAGGGTTTGTAAAGTGTTCTTCATTTCGACTTTGGGCATCACCACTCGCTGCATTCGAAGTCTGATAGTTAAGAGAAAAGAGGGCGATTTTGAAGATAAAAGAGGAAAGCATGGGAACCAGAAGAAAATACCGGACGCAAAGAATGATATACGTGCTCACATTTTATCTATTCCCAAAATCGAGAGCCATTACACCAGAGCTCATAGCGAAAAAGAGTATATTGAAGGTGGTAAGACGATTACCGATCTTTACAGAGACTATAAAAATCTTTGTGAACAGTCGGGCAAATCTGTAGCAAGTTTATCCACATACAGGGATATATTCAATTATGAATTTAACTTGGCTTTTTTTGTCCCCAAAAAGGACCAATGTCAGAAATGTGTGGCCTACGAAAATGAGGAAGATGTTGAAGAAAAAAAGAAAATGTTAGATAACTATTTGAAACATCAAAGTGAAAAGAAATTGAGTAGAAAAGAAAAAGAAATAGATAAAGCAAAATGCAGTGAAAGTTATCGGGTTAGTTGTTTTGATTTACAGGCTACTCTGCCGACACCGAAGGGTGACGTTTCATCTTTTTACTACAAGTCCAAACTGTCGACTTATAATTTTACAGTGTGTGGCCTTACTCAAAAAGGCCAAGGTCCTGTTACATGCTTTATGTGGCATGAAGGACAAGGTAAAAGAGGAGCTAACGAAATTGGCTCTTGCTTGCTGAATTATTTACAGCAAGAGAGTGAGAGTTATGATGGAAATGACTTAGATATTGTCTTTTTTTCAGACAACTGCTCAGGACAACAGAAAAATAAATTTATTTTAGCTGCGTACTTTTTCGCTGTAGCTAATTATAATATAAAGTCAATTACGCATAAATATTTGGTTACTGGACACACACAAAACGAAGGTGATAACGTTCACGCAACCATAGAGAAGAATATTAAAAGGTCACTAAAATCTGGTCCAATTTATACACCTGACCATTATGTCATGCTGGTAAAAAGTGCGAAGAAAACGGGTTCACCATACAGAGTCATAGAGATGAGCTTTGAAGACTTTTATGATTTGAAAGATTTAACCAAGATGCATAGAATAACAAGGTGTGGACACTCCCTACTAATTCCTGCTAAAATTTTCGGCCGAAAAACGGACCAAGAACTGTCAAATCACGTACTTTATGTACTACTTCACTTTATTAACGATGGTGCCGCTAGGGTCGATTTCGAAGATTCTGACAAGCGAATAAATGAAAACTGACAAGCGACAAAGTTCACTTTTCACCGTTGCTAGTTCGTAAATTCAAATTAAAAGAATATAATGAAGCAGTTTATTGAAAAATCAATCCATTTTTTGATTAATCAGATATATGTTCGGAGATAATATGTAAACCACATTGGTTTGGAACAGAAATTTCATCTTGCCAAGACATAATGAGGTCAAATAAGGGATTTATCAGTAAAGGAGTTTCTTTGGAACATTTTGAATGGAACTGTAAATGAAGAAATCTGTGAAATCATTATTTTTCCATTACGAAAGATCACATCCAACGTCATTAGAGTACAAGCATTTAATTTATGTATTTTGAAATACATTGAATGATACAGAATTTTCTGTAATACCTCTACATACAATATCTTTCGATATCATATTATTATTCAAATGTAGTAATTCCTTTATCATGTAAGGCTCTTTTAAATTGAGCATTTTACTTATTATATTATATGTATAATTTGAAATTTCATCAAAACATTCTCATGTATACAGCATTTTTTCAGTCACCCAATACCCCTTGACAACTTTTCATGTTCTCAGCAATTAGATTGCTGAATATAGATATTTAATTCGATAGCTATTATTCAGAACTAAGTATATACTGATGAAATATCGAAAAATGATTCATTAAATTGATAAACTAACCAAATAGAGGGTAGTGTACTACGTTTCAATCTTTTATTCAATATACATATATTCGCTAGAAAAATATTTTGAACAAACAAATGTTCTAATTTTCGATACCCTACCTCTAGCACAAGCCAGTTGCCATTCTTGTCGTTTAACAATATCCTTGAAACAAATAATATTATAGTATAAGAGCGCCAAAAAGAATGACGCCTTAGGAAAGCTATTCAAATTGATGAAATCACACTGTGTGGTTGCTCTGAACTTTGTTCTCTGCTAGTCCTTTCATCGTTCACAAATAATATTGTTAGTTTTCATAACATGGCATTTCATTCCTTCTCAATATATAACTGAATTGTATAATGAATATAATTATTAATCAATAGAGTTATATCTTAATTTCAACTGTTAAAACAGTTTATGTTCAATAACCGGCAAGATTATAGTAAATCAACAAGTCTTATATACGTTCTCCTATGTTGATTTATTAACAATTAACGGTATCAGCGATCTTTCAATATTATTAATATTAAAATTAATAACTATCTTGATACTAGAAATCTGCTCCTGATCCGGTAAGAATATACAATTGTTAAAAAAATATATTCGCATAAAAACGAAGTATTTTCGAAATGAAAATAGTATTTGATTAAAATGGTTCTGGATACTCGTTCAGAGTTCACACAGCAAACATTTGACTTACTTTCGGCGCGGCAAACGACTTTCCACAAGAAACTGGAATAAGCAAAGATTCAAATTTAATTTGACATGTCGGTAATTTTGTCCATAAAATTTCTACTGCCGGCATCTATCGGCGAAAATTGAAGTAAAACAAAATCCTTGTATTTTGACAGTATTTGGACCGCAAATCGGCCGAAAATATGTCAAAGAGTGTCTTCACCATGTATTCTATGCATCTATGATTTAACTATTCAAACTTCGTTTAATTTTCATAAAGATTCATTTGGCGATGTTGTGAAAATAAATGATACCTGTGTTTTCAATGTGAAAAAAGACTCTCCTGATGTTTTCTATTACAAAACATCGTTTAGTCAAGCCGAATATAAGTCTGTAAACATTAGAAATAAAAACAGAACGCGATCAGGTACAATATTTAATTCTTTCGAAACCGTTCGTCTAAAACGTGCATACAACGATGTGATACCGATACAACCAAAAAAATTTGATGACCTGATGTATTTGTTGCAAAATAATGCAATTAAAAAATCTCATAGTCATTTTTATAATAGCCTGAAAAGGGCCAGAGAATAAGTACTGGTTTTCGAAGAAGTTTTAGAGTTTTTGTTCCTTATTTCCAATTGATGAAAATGAATATTTTTTTATTTGACCTCGAAATTATATAAAGTTCCTATCTCCAGAATTGTTCTTTTTTTATGTTAATATAATGAAAAGTTTGTTTTTAATGAAGTCATACATGCAAACTGCAGTTTTATTTCGAACATAATTATTTTATTCCACCATATTCTTAAATATTATGTGTTGAAAAAAAATGCAATAACGGCACAATTACTGTTTTTTGTTTTTTTTTTAATGAAAGAAAGGTTCTGTTAGAAAATTGAACTAGTACAATTCGGTATCTAACTCTAGATGTGTAAACCAATAAAAGAATTTCAATTATTTGGAAGAATTGATATTGGATATTGAAATCAACCAACTCCACTTTATAAATCAGTGATTTTCTCGGAACTAATAATTTGTTGATGTGCCACTATTGCATCCAGTGAGCGATATTTGAATCCCATTATTGATGTCTTCCTGTTTTGTTTAGTTTTTGTGAATTTTTAATGTGGTTTGTGAATTTTTACTGGTAGTTTGGACCATATAATGAGAGAAAGAAGATGTTTCGCTTCTGGAAAGGGCTCAAAGGATGTATTGTTACAGAAGCGAATAAATATTTCGTGAAGAAACATACTGTAACAGCCTTTATGATGAATTTGCAGTACAGCAAGAGCAGTTTGATATGAACATGGATGTTTTTAATATGAAAAGTTTTTCAATTTAGATCTTCATTAAATTTACGAAGCGACATCGATCGATTGTTGAGCAATTTTAGGAACGAAATAGTCTCGGGTTGTGTTTTGAATTTACATATTTGGAGAGGACAATTTTGTAGGAGTTGATATTTGTGGAGGAGGACTATAATAATATAGGCTTATTTAGCACTTGGCTATTCACATAATCTTTATAATTCACGTACAATTTCACTTTGAACTACGGAAATAATTGTTTAGTCTCCTAATCGCTTGAAACAGAATACTATTCCAGTGATTTCCGAATAATAGTTTTAACATGAATTATACAATTCATATTTGTTTATTTGTGAAATTATAATAATATTATATATGAAAATGGCATTTAAGAGAAGATAAGTAAATTCTCCTGAATTGATGAAGATGACAGTGTAGAAAAGGCACAATAGAATGGTAAAGTTCATTTCAATATATTTTAAATACTATTTTAATATTGAAACAATATTTTGTACCAATTCCCTAAAAAATTAAACCAAAATAGCTACTTGCAATTTTACTGTTGAAGCATCAACTTCATATTCTAATTTGGTTGAGTTGAAATAGTTGTGAAGCTAAATCAAATGCTTTTTAGCTTTATTGAAGACAAATTTGTTTCAAGCCAATTATCATTATTAGGAGCTTTGCGATTCACTTATTTATTGATAGTTTTTTCAATTAACTTGTGGAAGAAGCAACTTCATCTTCTAATTTTAGTAAGTTAAAAAAGTTACATTATGGAGAAGATACAAATGTAGTAATTAAATCAATTAGCTCTATTGTAGACAAATTTGTTTTGAAAAAAATATATATTTAAATTTTATTGACTGATAGATGTTCTATCTTTCTTTTCTATTTTATTTTTAGACTATAAAGACTATTATGAAATTGAAATTAATTTTTTGTGTGTTAGTATCTTGTTGTTCATTAAAACTGAAATTAATCTATTAAATGGTTTCTTTCTGGGTTTTCTCTCCCGAACTCTGAAAAATATCTAAAAAATAAAAAAATTATGATTTTGTGAATTGCTCCAATGATGAAACAACAATTTCATAACGTATCAGAGTCTATATCAGACTCCTTCGTTAGACAATTCTCGAATTTCAGAATAGCTATCAACAAAAAATAATTCTGAAGATTTTTGTTAAGTGTCTGATATAAACTCTGAAACGTTACAGAATAGTTGTTTCATCTTTAATGGCATTTCGTTATTGTTTGTTAGGCAACATTGTTCGATAGATTCAGATTGCTTCTGACAATTATCTTGTGTTTCTTACGCAGAAGCAATTCACACAATTGGTATTATAGGTATTCGTGTTGAAGCGACTTCTTTCTTCTTCTTTTATTCAAAAACGAACCTCAATCCAAAGAAACCAAATATTATATATATTTATAAGTAGATAATTAACTCGCTTATGAGGGGTCTCCTTGGGAAAGACCTAGGAGGATCAGTATAATAATCATAATAATAATTATGGGCTTCTGACAAAGTAGTATCAGTTATATCTTTTGTAACTGATATTGTTTTGTCAGCAATTAACTACATGAATAATCATTGGAGTAACCACTTCGTTTTTTGTTAAAGGAATCCATATTGAAGCAAGAAATGCCCATCAATATTTTAAATTTCAGCTAATTTTGTAAACAAATTCAATATTTACAAATCACAACACTCATGGGATGACAGGGTTTTTTTGCTGAGTTTTTTCCCTAAGCTCTTGTATCATGCATCGATTTGTATGGTTTCCCGTTACACGAACCTCTGCACACACTTATAAAGCTCTCAATTAAAAGAATATTATACTGGAGTAAATAAAGAAACAAAAATAATATATTTCAATGTATATTAATGTATGATTATTAACATAATACATAATTATATACAAATTGAAATCAATAAATGGTATTCTAAAAAATGGAGTTTTACATTTCATATTATTAAAGCCTAGAGAATCTTCTACTGGCAGATCACTGGAAGTATAAATTTATATGAATAACTATATTTTTTATTTCTTCGGGATTGTGTCCCTATCCAAGAGCTTATAAAAAAATAAAGAACAAATCTTCAAAGAAGGAGAAGCAATTTTCAGAAGAAATGGTAAAATTCCCGTTGACCCTCAAATTTTATTCCTCTAAAGTCTAAACCATACAACTATCTACGAAGAACATGGAAAAATGGTCTCATCCATTGACGTTATGCTCATGGTATAATGTAGTCTCTGGAAAGCTAGGTTTTAATGGCAGTTGGAAACTTCCCTTGAGTTATTTTCTAATGAAAAGTCTTGGTGTTAATCAATGGGCAAAGTTGTTGTTGAAATGTTTCAACTACTTTATGAAACGAAAGCTCACATCAACTTCGTCACATTTGAAGCAGCTGAATCGAATTTGGCAATGTGTTCACGCCCTGTTGGCAATTTTGATTCATTTTCATACAATTTTAGACCACATAAAATCAGCCCATTTTCCAAAGAAAAAATTCTATATTTTTATATGCTTGCCACATGGTCGAATTGATAAGGAATATTCTAGGGGCCTGTAAAATTCTGTCCCAAAATAATAGAATCATCAATTGGGCTTATTTCGGTCGCTTGGTAAGCATCCAGAAGAGGGAAGGTTTGCATGTTGCAAATAAAATTGGGATGAAGAATATCAATTTCACTCAGAATAAGATGTCAGTGGAATTAGCAGCTCAGATATTGAGCAACAGCGTTGCAAATGCATTCTAATTTTGTTTGCAAAAGTATGAAGGAAGTGTTACAGGTATTCATCTTTACACATATAATGTCAAATAGAGAAGAACTGTATTATGTTCTGTGTTCAACAATGATGTCAGTGTATCTATGTTTGTAAACGAAAGGTTGTTGCTAACCTATATATGTATGTAACAACATGTTCCATAATTGTTAAGTATTTTAATACCTTTTGTCCACAATAATTTGTGCCATCTTATTAAATAAATCCTTTATTGAAGCTTCCTCTTATTTAATAATAAAAGGTTATGGTCCCAGTGCAGAGATTTATAGACAATAAAGTAAATTAGTAAGAATGGCGGAGGAAGACAAAATCTATTACAGAGTCCCTTTGTTTGACGGGGCTAATTTCGATAATTGGAGCTATCGAATGGAAATACACTTGGAGGAACAAAGATTGTTGGAGTTCGTGCAACGACGGAGCATTCCCTTGACTGCGGCTGCAAATGCACCTCAGGAAGAAAAGGTGGCTGTAGCAAAGCAAGAAGAAGTACGAAAACTTAAGGAGAAGAAATGCAAAAGCATTATAGTACACAGGATTGCAGATAGTCATCTGGAGTATGTAAAAGGAAAAGAAACACCGTATGAAATGTGGGAAGTTTTGAAAGAAATTTTTGTTAAGAAAGGTATTGCAAGTCAGTTGTCTTTAAGAAGAAAACTACTCACTATGAAGCATGAACCATCAGAAGAAAATTTAGAAAGGCATTTTCTGAAATTTGATCAGTTAATAAGAGAATTACGTAATGCAGGTGCAAAATTAGAAGAAGCCGATATTGTGAGCCATTTACTGTTGACTCTACCTAGTCCTTCCAAATATGATGTGGTTGTAACAGCCATGGAGACGTTGTCAGTTAATAATCTGACAGTACCCTTTGTAAAGAAACGTCTATTTGAAGAAGAAGCTAAGAATAAAGTTGATCCAGAAAGTTCAGAGGGATCAAGTAGTGCCTTCGTGACCAAAAGGGGATTTAATCGAACAAAAGTGAAATGTTATCAATGTGGCAAAATGGGTCATATTAAAAGATTCTGTAGAGCCAAACCAGAGTTAAAAGAATCAGCAAAAATAGCTGTAAAAGAAGATGCTGATACTGAGTTTTCATTTGTGACAGGTTGGACAGTGAATTCCGGAAAAGACATATGGATTCTTGATAGTGGAGCTTCTGAACATATGTCAGGTTCAAGAGAAAGAATGTTTAATATAAGAACACTGAAACAACCAATAGAAATCAAGGTAGCCAAACAAGGTGAAACTCTAGTTGCTCGAGAGATTGGTGACATGAAAATCAAAACCAGTGTAAAAGGGTCCGATCGCGTAATAACGATCAAAAACATTTTAGTTGTGAAAAAGTTGGAAATGAACTTATTGTCAGTACGGAAACTTGAATCACTAGGATTAAAAGTTGTTTTTGAATGTGGTGAAGGCAAAATCTACAAACAAAATCAAGAGATAGCAAGAGCAAGTAGACAAAATAAACTTTATGAACTGAAATATAAACATGTTGAAATGGCATGTGCATGTGTAACATCTAATGAGGATCTCTGGCATAGACGCCTTGGACATGTGAACAATGATTATTTAAAACAAATGACATTGTTAGTGGACGGTATGCCTAAAATTAATAAATCCTGTAGTGAAATATGTGAAACGTGCATTAGTGGAAAGCAGACCAGATTGCCTTTCAATCATACAAGGGCAAGAGCACAAAGACCACTTGAGATGGTGCATTCGGATTTAATGGGACCAATAAATCCGATATCTTATGATGGTAAGCGATATGTTCTCACTATAGTAGATGATTATACTCACTTTGCAGTAGCCTATTGTTTGAAAGAAAAGAATGAAGTGTTTGAATGTCTTAAGAGATATAAAGCTATGGCAGAATCTCATTTTGGTTTAAAGATAAGTAGATTTCGTTGTGACAATGGGGGAGAATACATATCAAAGAATTTGCAGAATTTTTTCAAGGATGAGGGAGTACAAATTGAATACACATGTAGATATTCTCCAAGTCAGAACGGGGTGGCAGAAAGATATTTTAGAACATTATCTGAAAAAGCTAGATGCATGCTGCTAGATTCAAAATTGGATAAGAAATTTTGGACAGAAGCAATTCTGTCGGCAGTGTACATTATAAATCGTTGTCCAACATCAGCTTTGAAAGATGCTGTTCCTGCCACAATATGGTATGGAAAGAAAGCATCAGTTGACAAAGTACGTATTTTTGGTTGTCGTACATTTCTAAAAACTCCGAAGGAACGAATCAAGGATAAATTCGATTCAAGAACTATCAAATGTATTTTTGTAGGATATTGTCCTAATGGATATCGTTTGCTTATTCCAGAGGAAAATAAAATAGTTATAGGAAGAGATGTTGTTTTCGAAGAAGTAGAAGTAAACAGCCAAAACAAAGAGAAAGAACATGAAGAAATACAAGATGTATTTATAGACAACAGAGAAAATGAGGATGATGAAATATTAACAGGTGAAACAAGGAATGAAGAATCTGAAGAAACCATTACTGAGGAAGAAACAGAAAGTATTCTAGAAGAAACAGAAATTAAAACAGCTTCTGGAAGAAAGGTCAAGGTACCTACATATTTACAAGAATACGAAGTATACAGTGCTTATTGTCTTCTTAGCAGTGATTCAGAACCTCAATCTTATGATGAAGCAGTTAATTCAAAGGAATGGAAACAGGCTATAGAAAATGAATTAGACTCACACAGAAGACTAGAAACATGGTCTGAGTCTGAACTTCCGGTGGGTCATCATGCTATAGACACTCGATGGATATTTAAACGGAAGAGTGATGGTCTACCAAAGGCTCGATTGGTAGCCAAAGGTTTCCAAGTACCACCATGTGACAATGTGTTGTATTCGCCCGTGTGTAAAATGAGTACAGTAAGAATTGCATTGTCAATGGCATTACAGCAAAATTGGAAACTGAGTCAAATAGATGTGCCAACCGCCTTCCTCAATGGCATCTTACAAGAAGAGATTTATATAAAACCACCTGAAGGAGTTGAAAATACAGGGAAAGTATTAAGATTGAATCGCTCCTTATATGGTTTAAAAATCTCACCGCAATGCTGGAACAACAGATTTAATCAAGTGATGATTAAAATTGGACTGAAAAGATCAGGTTATGATTTTTGCCTATATTGTGGAAAAGAAATTTTTATTGTGTTATTTGTTGACGATGCAATAATAACAGGCACCGATGAGCAAGTCAATAGTTTGCTCAAAATCTTGAAAACAGAATTTAAAGCCAAAGATCTTGGTGAAGTAAATTGTTTTCTGGGTATGTCAATAAAGAGAGAGGAAAATAGTATTACAATTAGTCAAGAAAATGTTATAAGTAAGATCCTGGATAAATTTAAGATGGAGAATTGTAAAAAGGTATCCACTCCAATGCAGGCAGGATTTGAAATTGAAGAAGGTGACATTATTTCTGATGTACCTTACAGGCAATTGATTTGTAGTGTAATGTACCTGGCAACAGTTTCAAGACCTGATTTATCGTTTGCAGTGTCAGTTCTATCTAGAGTTCTGGATAAACCAACCAAGCAGACATGGACAGCTGCAAAACGACTACTTAGGTATTTACAAGAAACCAAAGACTTAAGGCTGAACTACCAAAGGAACTGTGAACAGCTCAAGTTACAGTGCTTTACAGATGCCGACTGGGCAGGAGACAAGACAAGTCGAAAGAGCGTTAGTGGCTATGTCATATTTCTTAATGGAAATCCAATCAGTTGGTCTTCCAAACGACAAAGTTGTGTGGCTCTCTCAACAGCTGAAAGTGAATACGTTGCTGCTTCAATGGCATTGCAAGAGCTGATCAATATCAAGGGTATTATGTCTGAATTCATTAACTGTAAGATTCAAACAATGCTTTATGTAGATAATCAGAGTGCAATAAGTATGATTAAATCTTTTGAGAATTCACGTAGAACTAAACACATTGATATAAAATTCCATTATATTAAAGAACTTTATGTTAAAAGAGTTTTTGAAGTAAAATATGTTGAATCATCTGAGAATGTTAGTGATATAATGACAAAAGCCTTAATGAAATCGAAATTTTTATATTTGAGAGAAAAGCTAAAACTTTTGATGTAATGTAGATATTTGATTTGTCGATTGCCATTTGTAACTAAATAACAAAGTATCAATCGAAGGGGGTTGTTACAGGTATTCATCTTTACACATATAATGTCAAATAGAGAAGAACTGTATTATGTTCTGTGTTCAACAATGATGTCAGTGTATCTATGTTTGTAAACGAAAGGTTGTTGCTAACCTATATATGTATGTAACAACATGTTCCATAATTGTTAAGTATTTTAATACCTTTTGTCCACAATAATTTGTGCCATCTTATTAAATAAATCCTTTATTGAAGCTTCCTCTTATTTAATAATAAAAGGAAGTGAGAGGCAGCTATAGAATTTTGCATGATGCATTCGATATTTTGAATGTAAAAAATAAATTTACAAGAAACCAGTATCGTCTGCCCCTACAATGTAGAATGAAGTCAGGGATACATGAAGTCTAAATGGAAAACTGGCCCATTGGGTATAATTATAGATCTGCAAAATATGATATTATTTGAAATTTTACAACAAAAAAAAGTTGATAATCTACTGACATTCAAACTAGCTCAAGATTCCATAGAAAGAGAGATCTCAAGATTCCTTGAAATTTTGCAAGCTTCTTTACGATGGATAAAAAGTCAAGAATCTATTGAGGATGAGGAAGATATACTTGTTAGTGAATTTCAGCACGATTATTTGAGGACTATGTGGTCATTAGCAGCTTTTGTTGAAAATCATCAAAAAGAACTGCTTTCATACCATCTGATGGAAGGTTGTCCAGGTGGTCGAGGTGTGTTTGGTCATCTCTTAATCCTGTCAAATCCAAGGCTGTATCATTGGTTCTAGGAGCACTTTGTTTTTTACCCAAGCAGGTCGCTGGCCTCACTTGGAACCTTCCTCTTTTATCAAGGCTTGGGACCGGCTATGAAGTCACTGAGCTACTCGATCCACCAGCTCCTAACATAGGCAGAGTTGAAAATATTGTGCATAATATCGTAGGCTTCCTCGTGGCAAATTTAATTAAGACATGTTACATGTCAGACTTGCATTGATAATTTAATACCAATAAATATTGCAAACCATACAAAATCATCAGTATTGAAAAATAGAGGGCCATATTTGTTTCCACCTTCAGACGGGATACATATATGCCAAATAACAGAGAGTTATTCGAACAAATAAAGGAATCTAATAAACCAAATCAAATATTGTCAATTCTTTAATTAATCCTGTATTCAGAGCTGTTAACTTAACGGTTCTTTTCAATTCAACCATATAACTAATCAAGATATTTTTGAAATCCATAGAATGAATTTGGATAAACAAGTCTTGAGAAAACCCATGAAAAAGCTGTCTTTGGGGAATGAATAAACCTCCCAAAAGATTGTTCAATCAATAATTGATACTGATACTATGAATAATATAACTCTTACTGAACTTGGAACTGTAAATGGCCACGGACAGACCATATTTCTACTCATTTTGCTAAGAATGTAGTGAAATGGAATTTTATTTACCCGTTGTTGTTATGTTGATTCAACATGTGGTAATGCTATCTTGTTTATTCTCATTGGTATTTCTATTACTAGAGTACCGCATGTATATAGTGCGTTTCACTGACTAGACACCAAATGTCAGACGAAAATATTCATATATCCAAAGCCATAACTAGTGCATCAAAATTCAGAATGTTTTTAATTACTAACCACATATAAGTACATATATCTTCCTCATGCAAAAAATTCTATCCGCCTGTTGGCACAACGGATTGGAAGATTAGTTCGAGTATAAATTCTACATCATTCTCCCATTATTTTCTACAAAACATTGCTGAGCAAGAAAAAAAATGGAGAACTTTCTTCAATGCTGACCTGTTTTTTGCGCAAACTGCTGAATGGTCACTTGCATTGTGGGAACTTGTTGAGCATTATTTTCTTTAACGTACCAAGTCGATTCACCAGACACTTAACCACTTTTCGTACATAGTTACATAGAAGTAACTATGGCTCTAATTTTATTCTACACGTTCCCTTACTATGACCAACAATCGTAAATCGTTCTATGGATATCTTTTCACAACAATGGACACCTTCAGAAAAGCCATGTTCTCTTGTATCTCTGGAAATTCAACTGTCATAACTTTCTTTTGCTTAGTTATAAGTTTAAAGAGGGTTTCCTGTGTAGCATATGCTGTATGTATCTGAAAAAATAAATAAACTAACTTCAAGTCCATGTCATTTTATTCAGAATGGTTTATTACGTAGTTGTATCGGTCTACATTCAACATGAACAAGCTTTCCAAAGCAAAAAGACTTCACGTCAGTGCTTTTAAGGACACCGGTCTTTTATATAGTTTTTAATATTCTATTTTCCAAAATCTTTCTTCGTCTGCTTCGAACAATAAGAATAAACTCATAAAAATAATATTAAGTATTTCCATTTCCTAGATTAAGGTACTGACCAGCCCTTATATATGTTAACGTTTTGATGTAGAATCTTCATTAAAATTTTCCCAAGTGGCATAGGAGAGTAATTATCTAGGCTTAAAGTTTTTAATCTACAAGTAAAAAAAGTTTGAGTATTCAGTAAAACATTCATGTTGCTTGAAACATGCTAATTATATCCAAAACAAGTAGTTCAAAATGAATGCAAATCATAATATATTGGCAAAAAGGAATAATGAATGATTTACTGTCACACGAAAGTGTTCACAATACGTACCAAAAGTTTTATATGTTCAATAGCAAGAAAGTATGTTTACATAAAATTTTCCAGACTTCTCGGATATTTTGTATTTCTATCCAATTGTTTGATGCATAGTTAGATAAAAAACTCATTTATATATAAGCCTTATGTGAAAATTCCTTCTCGAGTTTCAGAGAGCCAAAGTCAAGGTAATGTAGAATCCATTCGGACTACTACCGATAAACAGGTTTGCACTTCCAAATTGACTGTCAGGAAGATTTTTATTCAATCTAGGTCACTATTTTGTGAAATTAGCGAGAGAACACAATTTTGGAACCAGATTTCTCACATTTCGGAAAACACATTACATATCTCGTTTTGACGTTTTCAAATATTCGAATAAGATTTGTTGGTTATGTTTTCAAATCATTTTGACATAATGTGCGCATGCGCAGTAGCGTTGTAGGGACATGACCTTGAATTGCTCGAGCTTCAATTTTAAGGACGGAATGTTCTGACGTACGCAGTATATGTCTATTAGGTATATGCAGATACCCCTTGCCACCAGGTTAGACAGAGACAAGACCAAACAAGGATGAAACATCGGAAAGAATAATGGCGATTTCCATTGACACGCTCGGATCACTCGGAGCTGTCACACTGATGGCGTATTCCATTGGTAGAACTCGTGCGCACTGAGATGGCACTGAGTGCATGAATCGTATTCCATTGGGGAATTTCGTCAAGCATTTTGACATATTTTGACGTCCAGTGCAACATTTTTTGCACTCAGTGCGTGCTCAGTGCAGCACTGGTGCTGCCAATGGAATACGCCATGACATATTTGACAGATATTTTCGGTTCATTTGGACAGATGCATGACAGATGAGATCGATTTCGAGTGCTCCGAGCGTGTCAATGGAAATCGCCATAAAATTGTAGGAAGTTACTCTGTCCCGGTCCTGCAATTTTAACGCACGCGATTTTGGACCTTATTGACCTGTCAAATCAGTCGATCGCTGCGCCCTCTGGTGGTGGTGTCATGAGTTGGTGTCGCCATCTAGATTCGGTATCATTTTTTCATAACTATTTTAGTTAGAGGTACAGTGACTATATGGTCACTGTAGTTAGAGGGTTGTCCTACTATGTTATCTATATACAATGCATAACATTTGTACACAGAATACTAATTAACAATATTTAAATTCTTTTTCTCCGACCCGACGTATTTGACAAGAAATGTCAATTTATATGAAATATCCCCAAATGCATATATTATATGTTCAGGGGGTCTATTCTCGACCATTCGCAATTTGCACAATCGTTCGCATCTGCCACCTTTGCGAGTGATACTGATATGGGTCTGTTGGTATTCTTGACCGTGCGCACAGCGAGCGAACGTTCGTATATTACAACGAGTGGTGTTGGGTACTCGCAGAAGGTTTGCGACGGCTGCAACCATAGAATTGGTCAAAATTCGGTAATTCTATGGCCATTTCTAAATTTGAAATCCACTTTGATTTGTTGTTGTTGACTTGTTGTAAATGATGTGTTGATGTGTGAGAAGAAGGGTGAACAATTTATAAATGGACGATTTGCAATACTTAGCCAATTTGGAATCACTGGAAATCGCTGAACAACCGAGTGAAAATGGATATTGGGAGGAATTAATTTATGTCGGTGTTGCAATCCTCCGTATCGAGGTCAATAGAAGAAGTGAGCATTGCTCTGAATGAACCTCAAGTTTTCAATAGATGGGTTCATTTTCCAAGAAATATTGAAGAACTCAATATAGTAAGAATGGGGTATGTATTCATTTAAATTCCAAATATTTTTGTGATAACCATGATTGTTTGTCTGAGTCAGATTCAATGAAAAATTTAATTTTCCTGGAGTTGTTGGCTGTGTAGATTTTACACATGTAGCCATTTTTCCACCGAAGATGACCAAAGCCCAGAGCATGATGTAAATCGAAAAGGATATCATTCGATCAATGTCCAACTGGTTAGTACATACTTGAAAAACTCAATACTCTACATTTTGACTTTCATTATTATTAGTTTTAGATATGTGATAGTACGTTGAGGATAACAAATGTGAATGCCCGATACCCAGGGAGCACACATGATGCATTCATTTGGGTCAATTCCAATATTTTAAATGTACTCACAAACTTATACATGACAGAGGACATAGAAATTACTATCTTTTGGGTAAAAATGCAGTAGCTGGAGTGAATCTCGGACTTGCTGCAGGAAGAAGTGTTAGAACTAACTTAATTAATACCATTTATAGGAATACCTAGACTGGATTGCTATGAGCTATGATCTCATTTAAATTCACATATCTAAATATTTTAATATGAATAAAACTCAAAATAATTGAATGTCTTTCTTTCCCTGCCCATTGTTTTGATTTTGAGAGTAGTCTAAAATGTAATCAGTATAATTATGATGATGACTCAAGGTCAGAGCTATATTAGCTGACAGATGTAAGAAAATAGATATTAGCATTTGTAAAATTACCTATTGAATTAATTTTTTTGAAAAAACTTTCTTGTGTTTCTGCTAATAATAGAAATTGTAATCATTAAAGGATACTATGAGAGGTATATTCATTATCAAATGGAGATTTTCGTTAAGTGTCTGACGAAGAAGTCTAATATACACTCTGAAACATTACGATATAATTATTCTTTCATCGTTGATGTTGTTTCGTTATTGTTTGTTGAGCAACTTTGTTCGATTGATTGTTTCTGACAAATCTGTGTTTTTTATGCAGAAGCAAAATAATACATTTTTTATTTCATATATATTTTTAGAGTTTGGGAGAGAAAACCCAGAAAGAAACCATTTAATAATAGAAATTGTCTTTGCGTTCACTTGGAATAACTTTATTAACCATCATTATTATTATTTAGGATCGACTAAGCATTTCAAGTTTGTTCCGATAGTAATCAGCCTTCAACTGTTTTTTTGCTGTAAAGTTATTCTAAATGTCTCTGTTGTATATTGATTAGTGATTATCTTGGTGACTTTGGAAATTTTGCCTTTGTAGCACTATTGCTACACGAAGTCGACCACCTCCACAACTATTCAGCATGTTGGTTATTTCACACCATAGTGTTTGAGCATCCTTCATAGTGAAATTGTTGGAAAATTTTCTCCATAATAACAAATTATAATCTCACAATACCAAACTAATAGCACACAACAACGAACCAAATACAAAAACCTAGCTAGCCGAACATTCAAAACTCGCGCTAGGACTGTCAACTGTTAAATTTAAGACCCTTTTGAACTACCATTCCCATTATTTGCAATGTTGCCAGGTATATTTGCAGCTGCGAATGATACCGTTCGCATGGGATTGCGAAGGGTTGTCAAGAATACCATTTTTCGAACGTATGCGCAAATCGACCATTCGCAGCCATGCGTATGCGTGTAGTTGCGAATGATGTCGAGAATAGACCCCCTGGGGCCCAATTCTGAGGTCGACATTGCGAACGATTATCATTCGTTTTCGTAATCATCACGAACGTTCACTCGTTTTGCAATTCTCAACTGACAGATGATATGATTTGGTGACACGAGCGTTCGAAATTCAAAACGAGTGCTATTTACCACTCGTTTTCGGAAGAATTCCACTCGCATTCAGTTTATTATGCAAGCCTCTACACATTTCGTAACCTCAAATCTGTTGTTGGTAAATAAGTTGGTATTTTTACGGTGCAATAATTATCATATTGCAAATTGTCGATGTTTTTAACAAACCAGAAATATTGAATAGATTTGTTACATTCCCACAAACATTGGCGGAATTGATTAGTAGGTAAAGGCAAAGGTAGGTATTGATATTTTAGAATACTGCAAAATTATTTAAGTTTATTAATATTTTTAGATTCAATGAAAATTCGACTTCCCTGGTGTAATAGGTTGCATAGATTGCACACAATGCAATATTTCCACCTAAAATTGAAGATTCAAATTACCTAAAACACATTTATGTTAATCAAAAAAGGATACCATTTGATTAATGTTCAACTGGTAGGTTGCTGGAAAAATATTAAGTATAGATAAACAGAACCTTTTTCAGATATGTGATAGCAAAATTAAAATTTTAAATGTATGTGCCAGATAACTAGGAATAACCCTTGATTCTTTCATCTGGAATAACTCGGTAGTGCAACAGCTATTAAGAAACTTGCATACTGCAGGTCATGAGGATTATTTCTTATTAGGTAAATAGTCAGTTTGTCAGATGGAATGAATATTCATCTAAATATATGCATATTTCAACAGGAGACTCAGATTATCAATTACGGGAATGGTTGTTAACTCCTATAACTTCAGAACATCTGGAACACCAAAGAGGCGATACAATAATACTCATAAAACTACAAGATGCATAATTGAAAGGATTAATGGTGTACTAAACATGCGATTCAGGAGTTTATTCGAACACAGGATATTGCACTATGACCCAGAAACATCCTGCCATATTATCAATGCCTGTTTAGTTCAACATAACTTCTGCATTGAACGAAATGATGGCGAAATAGATGACAATGAAAACGAAGTGGAAATGGGTAAAATCATCCAACATTTTTGTTATTTAATTAATCAATTAGTTCATTCCAGAAATGTAACCGGAAGTTAGAGGAATTGATCAAGAAGTAGCTGGCAGGCAACAAAATCCAGAGCTGATTTCAGAAAGAATTCAGAGGAATACAATTATACATTTAGCTTTTCGTTGAATTGTAAAAGATACACTATGAATAAATAGATATAGATTTCTCTTCCAAAAAAATGTATTTAATTCTAAGAAATAAATCATAACCATGAACAAAACATCATTCAACAATGCCTTAGTAGAATACAACTTAAAAAAAAGTATTCAATAACCAATACTAGAGAATATATCACAGTAAACAAAAAGTAATGTCTATATAACAAAAATCCAGTTTGGAATAGAAAAATTAACGAAAAGCAGCTGTAGCTTCAGTGAAATAATTAATCATTATTAATTACAATTGTTTATTTGGCAAGTGTTGCAAAACATCCATAAATGTTTGTGACCGTATCACTTAAACGCTCTAAGGACGCATACATTGTAATTTTTCCCGCAAAAATTGGTAAAATAAATTCAATATTTTCATTATTTAAGTAATCAGTTAATTCACTGGAATGTGAAGGAATTGATCAGGAAGTGGCTAGTAGGCAACAAAAACCAGAGCTGATTTCATGAAGACGTCAGAATTAATTATACATTTAGCTTTTCGTAGAATTGTAAAAGACACGCTATAAATAAATAGATATTGATTTCTATTTGAAAAAAATTTATTTCATTCTAAAAGAAAATCAGGGCTATTCACTAAGTGACGTTGTTATCGCAGTTGTTAACCACAGCAACTCTGATAACAACTTTCGATAACCACTGGTAACCTATTTCAGTATTCTCTAATAAACGGTTGGCAACTGTTGTTATCATAACAACCTTCCGTGAAAATAGACGTGGCAGCGCCGCAAAATAGTTCTAATGTGCGGAAAATAGTCCGTTTTTGACAGGTTAAACTAGTAAACAAATTAAATAATGTGGTTGTTTGTTTTTTCCATGGAGGTAGGTGGTTTTTTCAGTAAATCTGACCTGTAATCATGGAAGAAAAGTAAGGGTCAATTAATATAAGACAATTTTCAGTATTTTTAATTGAACGTGTATTGTTTTAGACCGAAAAGGATAAAAAAGACAAGCAATGAACAATATCAATACATGATCAATTTTATGAGCGAGCATAAATTGTTGATGAAAGGAAAGTTATCTCCAGCTGAATCCATAAAAGTTGGAAAACTGTGGATGCAATTAACAAAAGAACTGAACAATATGAAAGGCAGCATCAAGCCCCTTCAGCAGTGGAAAAGAGTATGTAATGTGTTTTATTGGGCATATTATGCAATAATCGGCATTTATTTTAGACCTTCATCGAGTACAAATCCAAAGTAAAGGCAAAATCTAGGATATTACAAAATAAGTTGAAAGGAACCGGGGGAGGACCAGCTGCAGCACAATTAAATGACACTGAGAACGTGTGCCTTAATTTAATAGGTAGGATTACAACCGAAGGCGATCCTGAATTACGAGAAATTGGGTTAACTAATGAAGGGGCATCTACATCATCTGACTGTGAACTTATTACAGTAGTATGTCTAATAACATTTTCAAATATTTTGTATTGAATGACATTGGTTTTAGGTTGTTGGGGATTCAGATGCCAGCGATGCTTGGAAGTTTGAAGAAGAGGCCGATACATAACTGATAGATACTGTATGATAATTCGGTAACTAGTTCATAAATGTTTTTTTACAAAAGATTTATTTTAATAGGAGGTGGCAAATGCAGAAAACAGCAGAAACCAGGTGATTAAAGAGGTACCTGTAAAAAAGGATTTTAGTACACCTAAATCTAGGAAGAGTAGAGTTACAGCAACTCCTACACCAAAAGCCTTTTAGTTTAAAGGAATTGGCTGATACCAATGAAAGGATTTGCGATTCACTTACTTCGATGAGTAGTGCTATTAATGATTTATCAGAATCTAATAGTGCTATCGCTTCTTCCAACAATAACTTAGCCATATCTAATAACAACCTAGCTACTTCAATAAGTAATTTAGCTAATGCCATTAAATTTGTTGTTGAACAGAAACTAATGGATACTTCTGGTTAGGCTTTATTTATATCCTTAGTTTTGTTAATGTGGGTTCTTGTTACCATATTTTATTAGTTGTGTATATTTGAATATGTACCTAGAGTAATCAATAGAACTAATATTTTCCATAACATTTTATTTTGTGAATTTAAAAATAAAATAAACTACATTTCTAACTATTTTGAATATCGTCGGCGACACCGCAAAACCAAGTAACTGAAAAAACCAACATTTCTAGAAGGCACTAAACACTTCATAATTTTGGATTGATGAATTAGTTTAAATTCAAAATAGTTACAAACCACTTGATATTGATTATCTCAGGATCCGTTTACTCTTTAAAAAGAATTTGCACACCTGTCCTTACAAATACAAATAAATATTTACCGCCGAAATCTCATTTTTGAATTTATATCAGTTACTTGGTTTTGCGGTGTCGCCGACGATATGATAAATTCTTATTATAACATGTACAGGAAGAATCATAAAGAATGACCACAAATTAGAACAGATACCTGAGGAAATCACCTAAAATGATTAACTAAGTTTAACTTAAGTTCTTCTTGTTCTACTACCTAACGTTAAAATGTTCACATTTTCGTGTCTCTGAATTGGGTCTGGAATGTTTATATTATCTTCATCATCCAGTTGTTCGAAATCATCCATGTCTATATTAGATTTGATACATATATTGTGCAGAGCAGCACACGCATATACAATTTTCGCCGCTTTTGAAGGCATATAATGCAGTACTCTATGTTTTAGTAAACATCTAAAGCGGTTCTTAAGAACACCAAACATCCGTTCTATGAGATTTCTGGTTGTTTTATGACACTCTGTATATGCTGCTTCAGGAGTACTAGGCTCTGCATCTATTATAGGCGTCATTAACCAGGGTTGTAAAGGGTAACCAGAATCTCCTAAAAGCCACGTATTCGTTCTACCTTCAAAATATTTTTGCTCCATATGTTCTCTGATAGAGGACATTTGCCATATAGCAGCATCATGAGTTGACCCTGGGTAACGAGCATTTATTGAAGTTATAATTAGCCCCGAATTACATATTACTTGGGTATTAATGCTAGCATACCCCTTCCTGTTATAGTAAACAGCCCCAGGATAAATTTCATTATTCTCTGGAGGATTTATGATTGCGATATGAGTACAATCGATGCAACCTAGTACTCCAGGAAAATGAAATTTAGTCATAAATTCTTGGACAGTGGTTCGAACTTCATCTTCGGTATTTGGAAACCTTATTTCCCTAGGAACAATATGATCGCAAATGGTGTCGGTAACCAATGTCACAATTCTGCTAACTGATGCTTGGCTTGATGGAAAATGTAAAGTTGTACCAACACTGGCTTGGTAGCATCCATGGGCATAAAAATTCAAAGTAAGTAACACTTTTATATGATTCGGAATATGCGTCGTCCGTTGTCCATCAGGTAGAAAATTATTTAAATGATTTATAAGTGCCAAAGCTGTTTCTTTATTTAGTCTGAACAAATTTTTGAAAGTGTTATCCGGCAATTCAAAAGGATTACTAGAATCTCTTAAGCGTCTTCTTTCGGCCCCCTAAATTTACTCTGAAAAATGAATCAATTTTTATTAAAAACTTGTCAAATGTCTAGCACCATAAACATACATTTGTATTGATTCCTGAATGATTAAAAAGTCTACTTCTACGAAAATGCCATTCTTATTCATTCAAAATATTTAATTGATCACATAAATGAAAAAAAAACGTTCCAATCCGTTCCCCGATGCAAGTGGTTTTCGTTAACAACACCTCTAAAGCAGTTGCCAGTGAACCACTTCTCATAGCCACTAGTTGTTATACATAGTAACTTTTATAGCGACTTACTAAGATAGTGAATACCAATTTCGCGCTTAGCAATTGACCTTGAACATAACGACTATTCACAGTTGCTATCAATAACAACTTTGCTTAGTGAATAGCCCTGATTATCACAACAATAACAGAAAATCATTCGACAATTTCAGTGGAATAAAACGTTCAGAACAAAAAAAAATAATCGATACAAAAATCTCTCTAGATTTTGTTCTTGACTCAAGACCTGTCTGAAGAAGTGAAATAACCCTTAATTCTTGTAAAATCTTTCTCCAAGTCTTCCATTCTTTTTTTTGGTCCAGGAATACTATTTAACATCGTACTCAGTTCCTCTTTCATAGGCATTCCGAAGAAAATTCTGTAGTAAATTTCCCGCTTAATAACTGAGACTTACATTTCAGGAAATTTATAATTACTTTTTTCTTATCGAAGCAAACAGAAAAAACCAAATAAATCACTCAAGTTCAACAAACAATAAAATATCGTTTTGATTTATGAAGAAGCGCGCCAATAACATGTACATAAACACATTCAAATTTCAAATGTTGCTATGTTGCCAAGTCTTCAGACGACACGAATTCGTTTCAGTCATCGGTCATTACGAAGGGCACATGAGAATAGCAATATAAACTAGTGGCCAGCAGTCCATATTTTGGGATTCAGATGAGCCAGCAGATCTACCTAGCAATAGATCCACATTTTTCTGGGAGATCTACATTTTTACGGTAGATCTACATTTTTCCGGTAGATCTGCATTTTTCCGTAGATCTACATTTTTTCGGTAGATCTACATTTTTCCAGTAGATCTACATTTTTTCGGTAGATCTACATTTTTCCGGTAGATCTACTTTTTTCCGGTAGATCTGCATTTTTCCATGAGATCTAAATTTTTTCAGTAGATCAATATAATCGGTAGATCAATTGAACCGGTTGTTCAATGACATCTAACAGGTTCTGTTGTGATTCTGAGAATGATTCACACGTTTTTGAGTTACTTAAAACCAAATATAGCGCCACCTACCGAATCGTATTGTAAACCTAAGGCCTTCCGAAACACAATCACAAAGATTCACCAAAATCGGTATAGCCATTTTTGAGTTCGTGTAAACCGATTGTAGTACCACCTACCAGGGAATATTGTGGATCTGAAACCTACTCAGATACATACACAAAGTTTCATCGAAATCGGTCCAGTCATTCTTGAGTCTTCATAAACCGAATGCAGTGCCACCTAACGGGTTTCTATTGTGACCCTTAGAGCCACTCAAACACGCACACAATGTTTCATCAAAATCGGTCGAGGCACTTCTGAGTTCTTACAGACGGATTGCAGCGCCACCTACCGGGGTGTATTGCGGACCTGACACAACCTCAGATACACACACAAAGTTTCATCGAAATCGGTTCAGCCGTTCTTGAGTTTCTATGAAACGAATACAGCGCCATCTAACGGTTACCTATTGTGACCCTGAGACACGCCGAAACACACACACACACAAAGTTTCATCAAAATCGGTCAAGTCGTTTCGGAGTTGAAATGTTTTTAGAAACACCCCGTATAGCAGCGGTTATCTTTTCGTAGCAGTTTTACAGTGTTGAGAATTCTCTCAACGATAGATCTCTTGTGGTGACATTTTACTTGAAACACCCTGTATAGCAGCAGTTTTTCATTTTGACCGTTAATTTTCAGCTCAATATTTGAATATTTTGAGTAATTTTAATGCAAAAATCCGTCCGATCGAACGGATATTCTTTATAGATTTCGTGACTTAACGAAAAGATCCAAATCCCAAAATACGTTCACCGGAGAACGCTCCTCTGAGTTTTCCATTGGGTAAAAATGAAAAAATTAATAAGTTAGCTATTTCGGACGCACCGAGGATTCGAACCCGCCGCCCTGCGAGGCTCTGGACTATGAACCCAACGCCTAGTCTGCTCGGCCACCGACGTCTACGTGAATCAACCCCGATTATGTACCACATAAAGATTTTAAGTACTCGGATGATTTCCGTCTTTCGATTTTCAGAATATCGTCAATCCTGTCGAGCGATCGATCGAAATCGGTTACTCGTTCATATTTCTCGCGGTTTTTCTAGACTATTCGAAGGTTTTCGACCGATTCGGTTCGAAATTCAAATTCGATTTGACATTTCTAATCGCTCGTTCGGACCGAAAACGTCGACCGCGTTGAAATTCGCCACAGAAATACGTGAAACGTCAGAATTTCGTCGATTCTCGCAAAAAGTCACATTTTCCTATCGTTCTTCCGGGAAAACGAAAGAGTGAATCGAAAAAAGGGCTCAGCTACGGACTAATTTCGAATCTCGTCTTCGCGTTCCCGCAAATACCGTCGTTCCGAACGCCACCCGTCCTCCGATCTCCTTTCCTTCATTTCGTACCTTTCGCCAAAATCGGCGTTTTTTCGCCTTTTCGCGATTTTTTTAAAAATACACCCCCTTCCTTTCGCTCCGAAAACGCGAAACCCTACGAAACTTCCGTCTTTTTCCTCGCGAAACCCCTCGGAAATTTCCCCCCTCCCCCCCTCCTAACGTCCGAAAAATCTTCACGTTCGTAGTAACATTTTCAAAAAAGTTTTTTTGTTCCTTTTCTATAGAACCCATCTTCATTTTAGTAATAGTGACTAGTTGGCCCGCAGATCTACCTAGCCAGTAGATCTACATTTTTCCAGTAGATCAATATTTTTCCGGTAGATCTACATTTTTCCGGTAGATCTACATTTTTTGAACTTGAAAGTTCGAAATCGTTCGAGTCATATCTGAATTTCTATAGACCTACTGCAACCTGACACATACTCACATATACACACCAAGTTTCATCGAAATCGGTGCAGCCGTTCTTGAGTTTCTATAAACCGATTACAGCGCCACCTACCGGTCACCTATTGTGACCCTGAGACACACTCAAACACGCACACAATGTTTCATTAAAATCGGCCAAGCCATTTCTGAGTTTCTATAGACCGATTGCAGCGCCACCTGCCGGGGTATATAGCAGACCTGACACACCTACTCAGATACACACACAAACTTTCATCAAAATCGGTCGACCCATTTCACCTACCGGATGCTATTGTGAAGCCCTTTCGGAAAACAGCCTGTATAACAGCGGTTATCCTTTCGCAACAATTTTACAATGTTGAAAATACTGTTCATGTTGAATTGTTATCTTGAGGTGGCAACTGGGCCAATTTGCCTATCAGAGAATTATGGAACTCTCCCCACGATTGCAGGATTCCTTTGGAAGCTCGAACTCTATTTGACAATTTGACCCTCATTCGGACTGAAAACCATGACGTTGAAGGAATCGCGAAAATATTTCGTATAGAAATACGATACGATTTCTACAACGATAACATTCGAAAATACTCACGTTTCGTAAAAGATTCCAAAATTCGACAGAAAGATTAAATTCAGTCGATATCCCATCATACTTCATACAACCAACTGTCAACAACTAAAAAATGTTTCCTTAGAATACATTCGATAGGATTTCGAATTCGTATATAAATGCCTGCAAGTGAAAATCGGTAATATCGTCGATAGTATAGATCGATAATTACCTTATTTTACTTTTCCACCTCCGGCCCGTTTCATCAAAATTCTTTCCTCGAAGATAGGTATCTTACAGTCATTTCAACTTAGAATTTGATAGAACACATTATTTCTCAAATATCAAAAATTCTGCCATGCGATCGGTCGAAATCGGAGACTCTATCATATTTCTTCTTATTTCTAGCAATGTATCTTCACGATTCAAGATTTTCGACAAATTCCAGCCGAAATTCTAATTTTATTTGACATTTATCGCCACTCATTCGCAAAGAAAACGTCGATAAATTCAAACTGACAGAAGTTTCTATCATCTGTGATCGAAGTAAATCATCCACGTTTTAGCTTCTATAGCAGGACCCGAAGTCGGTCGAGCGAAGCCGAACCGGTCTGAATGTCACATTTCACCGAGGTTTTCAAAATATGTCAAAGTTTGCGATCTTTTTCCGGAAAAAGAGTAGGTTTTATCGAAAATCGGGCTGCGTTACAAACTACCTACGAATCTCGTCTTTCGGCCCCCGACGAAATAACTTTCCGAGCGTCGCCTCCTCGCGAGATTTCTATCGCCTCCGTTTTGCGCCTTTAGCGGAAAACGGAGTTTCCACTCGATTTCACGATTTTTTTTTAAATACTCCCCACGTTTTCTCTCGTCAAAGACGGATACCCGGAGAAAATTTCGCCTTTTCTTTTTCCCGTTTACACCTCGAATCCCCCCTCACCCCTCGAATAACCGACGAAAAAATCGAAAATATCGACCTCCTAGAGGAAAAAACTTTTTTGACATCTCTCTGTGATCCCGAGATCTTTACATTAGTAGAATAAAACTAGTGGCCCGCAGTCTATTGTTGGAGGCTTCGATTAGTCAGTAGTATTTATTCATAGGTAAAATTAAATAAAAAAAAAAAAATTAAAAAAAAAAAATTGAAAAAAATATTGAAAAAAAAAATTATAAATCAAAAATTTTGAAAATTTTAAAATTGAAGAAAAAAAAAATTATTAAAAAAATTGTAACTATAAAAAAAATTTAAATTATAAATAAAATGGAATTATAAAAAAGAGAAACACCCTGTATACACATTTCTGAAAAATATATTATGAGAATCCATCCAAGGTTCCTATTCAGATAACGCTTTGTTTGTGGCAAAAATCAAATCAATCGCGTAATATTGTGCCGATAGAAAAAGAACAGCCTGTATAGTAATGGTTTATTTTCAACGATGTAGGTC
The DNA here is from genome assembly GCA_937662695.2 of Halyzia sedecimguttata. NCBI lineage: Eukaryota > Metazoa > Arthropoda > Insecta > Coleoptera > Coccinellidae > Halyzia > Halyzia sedecimguttata. The sequence continues at coordinate 70,581,914 of OW569417.2, forward strand.
CCGAAAGTATATCATTTACAATTGAATACAATAGTACGATTTGTCGTGAAAAGCAGCAAGTTGCGATTGACGTTAAAAGAATAACACCCAGTATGGAGTTTTCTGAAAAATATATTATAAGAATCCATCCAAGGTTCCTATTTGAATAACGCTTTGAGTGTGGCAAAAATTAATTCAATCGCGTAATATTGTGCCGATAGAAAAAGAACACCCTATATAGTAATGGTTTATTGTCAACGATGTAGGTCCCGAAAGCATTTCTTTTATCACAATTGAATACAATAGTACGATTCTTCGTGAAAAGCAGCAAGTTGTGATTGCTTGATTAAAAGAAAAACACCCTGTATAGAGATTTCTGAAAAATATATTATAAAAATCCATCCAAGGTTCCTATTCGAATAACGCTTTGTTTGTTGCACAAATCAAATCAATCGCGTAATATTGTGCCGATAGAAAAACAACACCCTGTATAGTAATGGTTTATTTTCAACGATGTAGGTCCCGAAAGTTTATCTTTTATCATAATTGAATACAATAATACGATTTGTCGTGAAAAGCAGCAAGTTGCGATTGACGTTAAAAGAAAAACACCCTGTATAGAGATTCCACAAAAATACATTATAAACTATAAAAAAAATTTAAATTATAAATAAAATGGAATTATAAAAAAGAGAAACACCCTGTATACACATTTCTGAAAAATATATTATGAGAATCCATCCAAGGTTCCTATTCAGATAACGCTTTGTTTGTGGCAAAAATCAAATCAATCGCGTAATATTGTGCCGATAGAAAAAGAACACCCTGTATAGTAATGGTTTATTTTCAACGATGTAGGTCCCGAAAGTATATCATTTACAATTGAATACAATAGTACGATTTGTCGTGAAAAGCAGCAAGTTGCGATTGACGTTAAAAGAATAACACCCAGTATGGAGTTTTCTGAAAAATATATTATAAGAATCCATCCAAGGTTCCTATTTGAATAACGCTTTGAGTGTGGCAAAAATCAATTCAATCGCGTAATATTGTGCCGATAGAAAAAGAACACCCTATATAGTAATGGTTTATTGTCAACGATGTAGGTCCCGAAAGCATTTCTTTTATCACAATTGAATACAATAGTACGATTCTTCGTGAAAAGCAGCAAGTTGTGATTGCTTGATTAAAAGAAAAACACCCTGTATAGAGATTTCTGAAAAATATATTATAAAAATCCATCCAAGGTTCCTATTTGAATAACGCTTTGTTTGTTGCACAAATCAAATCAATCGCGTAATATTGTGCCGATAGAAAAACAACACCCTGTATAGTAATGGTTTATTTTCAACGATGTAGGTCCCGAAAGTTTATCTTTTATCATAATTGAATACAATAGTACGATTTGTCGTGAAAAGCAGCAAGTTGCGATTGACGTTAAAAGAAAAACACCCTGTATAGAGATTCCACAAAAATACATTATAAGAATCCATCCAAGATTCTTATTTAGATAACGGTTTGTTTGTGGCACGAATCAATTCAATCGTGTAAAATTTAGGCGTGAAAAAAACAACACTCCGTATAGTAATGGTTTATTTTCAACGATATACACAACACAACACAAAGTTTCATCGAAATTGGTCTAGCCGTTTTAGAGTAACCATAAATCGATCGGGGAGTCCCCTACAGTATGCTATTGTGAATCAGAGACGCGCCGAATCAATAACACGAAGGTCCCATCGCAATATGTTAGAAGTTTTTGAGTTACTTAAAACCGAATATAGCGTCACGTAGCGAATCGTATTGAGAACCAAAGGCCTTCTGAAACACAATCACAAAGATTCATCAAAATCGGTATAGCCATTTTTGGATTCCTATGAACCGATTATAGTGCCACCTACCGGGGAATATTATGGATCTGAAACCTACTCTCAGATACACACACAAAGTTTCATCGAAATTGTTCCAGTCGTTTTTGAGTTGTTATAAACCGAACTCAGCGCCACCTAACGGGTGCACACAAAGTTTCATCGAAATGGGTAAAGCCGTTTCGGAGTTGACATTTATTTAGAAACACCCTGTATAACAGCGGTTATCTTTTCGTAACGGATTTACAATGAAGAGAATTCTCTTCACGATAATTCTCGTGCAGTGATATCTCACTTAAGACCCTGTGTAGCAATGGTTTTTCATTTTCGACCGTTAATTTTCTACTTAAATGGTTGAATATTTTGTGTAATTTCAATGCAAAACATTCAAACTTATACGTTCATTTTTGGATCAAAAATAATCAAGGCTGTGTCCTTGGTTGCGTAAGGTACCTATTCATATACATACATTCACGGTTGGATAAAAAATAAACAATGCATTGAACGCGGTGGCGTAGCTTCATATTCAAATACATACATTCACAATTGGATCAAAAATATTCAATGCTGTGTCTTTGGTTAAGTAAGGTCCTTGTTCAAATACATACACTCACAGTTGGATAAAAAATAAACAATGCAATGAACGCGGTGGCGTAGGTTCCTATTCAAATACATACAAAAATCCGTCTGATTGAACCATTGATTATAGATATCGTAACTTGACGAATAGATCCAAATCCCGTTTTCGACAGTTAATTATCTGCTTAAAGTTTGAATATTTCGATTAATTTAAAAGAAGAATTTTCAAACAAACGAAAATTCAATATAGATTTCGTAATTTGACGAAAAGATCAATATCCCATGATGAGTTTACACGGGAATAACACACATGATTTCCGTCCTTCGATTTCCAGAATATCGTCAATTCTGTCAAGCGGACGCTCGAAATTCGCGACTTGTTCATATTTCTCGCAATTTTTCTTGACGATTTCGAGATTTTCGACTAATTCCGTTGGAAGCTTGAATTCTATTTGACAATTCGACCCTCATTCGGACTGAACACTATGACGTTGAAGGAATCGCGAAAAGATTTCGCATAGAATTACGATACGATTTCTACAACGATATCATTTGAAAATACTCACGTTTCGTAAAAGATTCCAAAATTCGACGGAAAGATTAAATTCAGGCGATATCCCATCATACTTCATACACCTGTCAACAACTAAAAAATGTTTCCTTAGGATACATTCGATTGAATTTCGATTTCGTATATAAATACCTGCAAGTGAAAATCGGTAATATCGTCGAAAGTATAGATCGATAATTACCTTATTTTACGTTCTCCACTTCAGGCCCGTTTCATCAAAAATTTTTCCTCGAAGATGGGTACCTACCAATCAATTCAACTTAGAATTTGATAGAACACATTATTTCTCAAATATCACAAATTCTGCCATGCGATCGCTCGAAATCGGGGACTCTATCATATTTCTTCTTATTTCTAGCAATGTATCTTCACGATTCAAGATTTTCGACAAATTCCGTTCGAAATTCTAATTCTATTTGACATTTATCGCAACTCATTCGCGATAAATTCAAACTGACAGTTCCTTTCATCTTTGATCGAAGTAAATCATCCACGTCTTATCTTCTATAGCAGGACCCGAAGTCGGTCGAGCGAAGCCGAACCGGTCTAAACGTCACATTTCACCGAGGTTTTCAAAATATGTCAAAGTTTGCGATCTTTTTACGGAAAAAGAGAAGGTTTTATAAAAAATCGAGATCCGTTACGGACTACCTACGAATCTCGTCTTTCGGACCCCGACGAAATACCTTTTCGAGCGTCGCGTCCTCGCCAGATCTCTCCCATACCGATTCGCACATTTTGCCGAGAAGGCCGTTTTCGCCCGAATTTACGATTTATTTAAAAATACTCCCCACGTTTTCTCTCGTCAAAGACGGATACCCGGAGAACATTTCGTCTTTTCTCTTTCCCTTTTCCACCTCGAATCCCCCCTCGCCCCTCGAATAACCGACGAAAAAATCGAAAATATCGACCTCCTCGAGGAAAAAATCTTTTTTGACTTCTCTCTGTGATCCCGAGATCTTGGCGTTAGTAATATATGTAAACTATCGTTCGCAATTACCACCGTTCGTTTTCGTTACGAGTGGTCGAAAACGAGTGAAGTTCAGAATCGAGCCCCTGGGGGTCTATTCTCGACCATTCGCAATTTGCACAATCGTTCGCATCTGCCACCTTTGCGAGTGATATGAGTCTGTTGGTATTCTTGACCGTGCGCACAGCGTGCGAACGTTCGTATATTACAACGAGTGGTCTTGGGTACTCGCAGAAGGTTTGCGACGGCTGCAACCATAGAATTGATCAAAATTCGGTAATTCTATGGCCATTTCTAAATTTGAAATCTAGTTTGATTTGTTGTTGTTGACTTGTTGTAAATGATGTGTTGATGTGTCAGAAGAAGGGTGAACAATTTATAAGTGGACGATTTGCAATACTTTAGCCAATTTGGAATCACTGGAAATCGCTGAACAACCGAGTGAAAATTGATATTGGGAGGAATTAATTTATGTCGGTGTTGCAATCCTCCGTATCGAGGTCAATAGAAGAAGTGAGCATTGCTCTGAATGAACCCCAAGTTTTCAATAGATGGGTTCATTTTCCAAGAAATATTGAAGAACTCAATATAGTAGGAATGGGGTATGTATTCATTTAAATTCCAAATATTTTTGTGATAACCATGATTGTTTGTCTGAGTAACTAATGATAATAATCTTTCAGATTCTATGAAAAATTTAATTTTCCTGGAGTTGTTGGCTGTGTAGATTTTACACATGTAGCCATTTTTCCACCGAAGATGACCAAAGCCCAGAGCATGTTTATGTAAATCGAAAAGGATATCATTCGATCAATGTCCAACTGGTTAGTACATACTTGAAAAACTCAATACTCTACATTTTGACTTTCATTATTATTAGTTTTAGATAGATAGATAGATAGATAGATATTTATTAAGGTTACATAGTAACAAGGTCAATTAAATACAATACAAATACAATAAATGAGCTATATAATTTTAAATTCCATCAAACTATATGGGGGATTCGCCATTAGATGATTTTTTAGTTCCTTCTTCAAAAGGTTTAATTTAAGTTTTCTCCATGTCAATGGAAGCTTGTTGTATAGCCGTATGCCTTCATTTTTCCGTTCAGTAGTTTGCAATCTAGTTCTTGTTATGCTCAGATCTTCTTTCGTTCTGGTGTTATATGAATGGCAGTCACACCTCTTGTCAAAATCTCCCACTCTTACTGCAACATCCATTATTAATTTTATTATTAATTCAGCTATGACTGTGAGTATTCTGTATTTTGCAAATAATGGTTTGCAGTGTGTTCTGGGATTTACGCCTTCTATGGCTCTAACAGCCTCCTTCTGTGTAATTAGAATTTCTTGAATATGGCTTGAACTGCCCCATATTTCTAACCCATAGATCATTCGAGAATGGAACAGAGCATAGTATGTCTGGAGAGCTGTTGGCTAATTAATAATTTGTTTAACTCTTCTTATAGCATATATTGCAGGTTGTAGTTTTTGTTTGAGATAAATGATGTGTTCCTTCCATGTCAGGTGTGTGTCGAAGTATATACCCAAGAACACTGTATCATTTGTGGGAACTGCAGTTGAGGATGAGAAGAGGATAGTTTTGGTTTTCTCTTTGTTGAGTGACAGTTTGTTGGCATTGAACCAGTCAGTTGCTTTCCTAGTAATATGTTCTGCGTTATTCAATAAGTTATTTCTGTTATGTTCTCTCGAAGTCAGGGTTGTATCATCAGCATACAATAGAGTGTGACATCCAACACTGTTTGGTAGATCATTGATGTATATTATGAATAACAAAGGCCCTAATATCGAGCCCTGAGGAATACCATGTGCTATCGTTGAAATTGCGCTCTTTTCGTTATTATAAGATGTCATTTGTTGACGGTTGTGAAGGTAAGACCTGAACAATGACAAGGCCACTCCTCTCACTCCATAATGCTCCAGTTTCATTAGACATATATCGTGATCCATGCAGTCAAATGCCTTGGACAAATCACAGAACTGAGCGATGGTCTCCTGACGGATTTCAAACCCATCCAGGATGAACGAATACAATTTTCTGACAGCATCAATGGTGGACCTGTTCTGTCTGAATCCATATTGGGAATCTGTGATGTAGTCCTGTTTATCCATGAAGGAAATGAGTTGATCAGCCATCACCATTTCTAAGACCTTTGAAAAAACAGGTAGGATGGATATTGGTCGATAATTATTAACCTCTGTTGGATCTCCCTTTTTCAGAATAGGACAGACTCTTGCCAGTTTCATTTTGTCGGGAAATATTCCACATTGTAGGCACTCATTGATTATGTGAGTTAGTGGTGTCAATATTTTATCACCAACTGATTTTATAAGTTTTGGGCTTATTTCATAGATGTCCATAGTTGGTTTATTAGCCATTCTTTGTATGTATTTGAGCGTGTCCTCTTCTGTGATAGGTCTCATAAATAGAGACTGCGCTTGTATGATCTTATTGCTGTGTAAGTAAGATTGGGCCTCCTCAATGTTGTGTCCAAATTGTTTAGATATTATTTTTCCAATATTTGTGAAGTGTAAATTGAAATTGTTAGCTGATGGGGATGAATTATTTATGTTTGGTTTTCTCGCTTGAGTTTCTGCCTTAATGATACGCCATGTGGTTTTTGGTTTATTTGTGGCTGTGAGAATTTTAATTTGGTTACTTATCTTTCTATTTTCTTGAGCAGCCTTCAGATAGAAATTTTTATATCTTTTATATAGTTCTAATATTGATTCGTCTCTTACTTCAGTATATACCTCTCTTATGAGATCTAAAGTTTCTTTAATTTGAGTGAGTTCTGGTGAGGGCTTACATCGCAGATCATGCTTTCTCATAAATGTGTTTCTCCTAGGAATTGAGCTATGATATTGAAGACAGAATATATTGAGGAATATATTAAATTTTTCATTGATGTCAGTTGCCTCATATACCATATTCCAGCTTATATTTTCTAGGTTTCCCCTTAGCTTCATGATGTTATTCTGTGAGAATTTTCTGGACATATTCTGTATCTTTTGTCTAATTGTTCCACTATTGATGTATATAATTTGGGCCCGATGGTCTGAGAAGGCACTAAATACCATTGTATCATGTTCGCAAATGTTGGTGAATATATTATCAATACATGTTCGTGTTCCGTTGTAATGTTCTCTCGTCCACGTGAATATAGTTCTGTGTAACCCATAACTCTCGAACATGTTGACAACATCCCGTGCCTGTTCATCCCTTGAATTGAAGTTCACATTGAAGTCTCCTTGAATTGTGATATTTACCATAGCATCATAAGTAGAATATATATATTCAAAAACCCCGAACCAAAAGTGTCCTGGGTCCCTGGGCATCTTTGTAGTATAATACACTATTACAACCAAATTGTGATCAGGTAAGTAGATTGCACTAATTTCATGAATCATTTCAATAGTCATTTTATTGATGTCGTTTAGTTCTATGTATTCTATATCGTTTTTTATATAGATACAAACCCCTCCATGTTCGTTTTGTGTTCTGGTATAGCAGGTAGCTAGTTTGTAGTTTCTGATAAGGTATAGGTTTTCGTTATTTTTATTAAGCCAATGCTCACTGATGCAGACAATATTTATATCATGTTGGTAGATAATATCTTCCAAGGCTTCCACTTTATTAGTAATACTCTGGATGTTTATGTTCATAATTTTGAAACGTTGACTTATTATTTATGTGATAGTACGTTGAGGATAACAAATGTGAATGCCCGATACCCAGGGAGCACACATGATGCATTCATTTGGGTCAATTCCAATATTTTAAATGTACTCACAAACTTACATGACAGACATAGAAATTACTATCTTTTGGGTAAAAAATATTCATCGGATTGAAATTCTTTATATATTTAATACATTCTTTTCTATTAGGTGATTCCGGATATCCTCTTAGAACGTGGCTTTTGACACCACTGGAAGCTAAACCTATCAGGAATACCCCTGAATTTAACTACAATATGGCGCATAAGAAAAGTAGAGGTTAAATTGAGAGATGCAATGGCATTCTTAAGATGAGATTTAGGTGTCTCCTCAAGCATCGATCATTTCATTATAACCTGCTGTAGCATGTAGAATAATTAATGCCTGTGTTGTTATTCATAATATGTTCATCGAATATAATACTCCAATGCCAGAGGTGGAGGACGGTATTGAGTTGGGAATAATTTTTACCGAAAATTATGATAATAACGTCCAAAATGCAGTAGCTGGAGTGAATCTCGGACTTGCTGCAGGAAGAAGTGTTAGAATTAATACCATTTATAGGAATACCTAGACTGGATTGCTATGAGCTATGATCTCATTTAAATTCACATATCTAATTATTTTAATATGAATAAAACTCAAAATAATTAAATGTCTTTCTTTCCCTGCCCATTGTTTTGATTTTGAGAGTAGACAAAAATGTAATCAGTATAATTATGATGATGACTCAAGGTCAGAGCTATATTAGCTGACAGATGTAAGAAAATAGATATTAGCATTTGTAAAATTACCTATTGAATTAATTTTTTTGAAAAAACTTTCTTGTGTTTCTGCTAATAATAGAAATTGTAATCATTAAAGGATACTATGAGAGGTATATTCATTATTAAATGGAGATTTTCGTTAAGTGTCTGACGAAGAAGTCTAATATACACTCTGAAACATTACGATATAATTATTCTTTCATCGTTGATGTTGTTTCGTTATTGTTTGTTGAGCAACTTTGTTCGATTGATTGTTTCTGACAAATCTGTGTTTTTTATGCCGAAGCAAAATAATACATTTTTTATTTCATAGATATTTTTCAGAGTTTGGGAGAGAAAACCCAGAAAGAAACCATTTAATAATAGAAATTGTCTTTGTTCACTTGGAATAACTTTATTAACTATCATTATTATTATTTAGGATCGACTAAGCATTTCAAGTTTGTTCCGATAATAATCAGCCTTCAACTGTTTTTTTGCTGTAAAGTTATTCTAAATGTCTCTGCTGTATATTGATTAGTGATTTTCTTGGTGACTTTGGAAATTTTGCCTTTGTAGCACTATTGCTACACGAAGTCGACCACCCCCACAACTATTCAGCATGTTGGTTATTTCACACCAGTGTTTGAGCATCCTTCATAGTGAAATTGTTGGAAAATTTTCTCCATAATAACAAATTATAATCTCACAATACCAAACTAATAGCACACAACAACGAACCAAATACAAAAACCTAGCTAGCCGAACATTCAAAACTCGCGCTAGGACTGTCAACTGTTAAATTTAAGACCCTTTTGAACTACCATTCCCATTATTTGCCATGTTGCCAGGTATATTTGTAGCTGCGAATGATACCGTTCGCATGGGATTGCGAAGGGTTGTCAAGAATACCATTTTTCGAACGTATGCGCAAATCGACCATTCGCAGCCATGCGTATGCGTGTAGTTGCGAATGATGTCGAGAATAGACCCCCTGTGCATAAAACCACTAGTTCGCAGCGTAGCCAACCGTAGGAAATATAACGGTGGCGTATAAAAGGAAGCTTTAACTAACAGACGGTTGGTTTGTGGTTATGGAACCAGAGCCACTTTAAAGGAGACTTTTTCGAAAAGTGGCCTTAACTTGAAGGAGGCTTTTTAGGTCAATTATGGAACTTGGCCTTAATCAGATCCATTATCACGAAATTCCACTCGTACAAAAATTAAAAACTCTAAATAAACGTTATTTGCCAATATAAACAAAACAAATTTTGAAATTTTTAAAATGGTTACTTCCAATGTCAATAACAATTTTGACGGCAGATTATAGTAATCTGCTCTGGATAAAGAACTCTCTATTTCTCTGATAAAGAATCATGGTTCTTTATTCAAAGGTTCTTTACAGGGTCGTGACACTCTCTTTCCCCCACCCCAAACCCTGTTTTTAGTTCATTGGCATTCTAGAGATGTCTCTGCCTGCGCAAATTCCATGATTTCCATGGGATGAGATCCGAGATCCGATAGATGACTCTGTTGCGCGTTCAGAATTACAGTGATTCAGAATGTGATGGATTTGTCATTAATTTCTGAAAGTGTCAACGAACCTTGTTTACAACTATGAAAATTATTCAAATAAATATATTTTTATTGAGTGGACAATTTTATATTATAAGTATTCCGATGAAATATGTGTACTTGGATCCTTAGAATACCGATAAGATACCTGCACAGATACCTGATCGTTTCTATGGCAGGTAAACCAAATTACTGTTTACTCAGGTAGAAATTGAAGTGTTTATAATTCTTTTGAATTCGCACCTTCGACCGAAGAGGTTCAGCCAAAATATCGATTGGTAAGTGACGAGCTCGTGTTTGGAAATTTATCGTAAAAATGGGAAAATGGATCAAATGTTGTGTATATGGTTGTGAGGATAATGTTAGCATGAGACATCGATATCCTAAAAACAATCCAAGTCTTTTTAAAACGTGGATCGACATTATCAAGCCAAGTGATTGGGAAATATTATCTGTTGATTGACCAGATTTATAACAGGCATTATGTATGCCATGCACATTTTGAAGACTGTTACAAGATAGAAGGAGGAAGAAGAAGGCTCGCTATGCATGCAGTTCCTACACTTGGTGTTTCAGGTAAGCTATACATTGACAACAATAATTTGAATTTGTTTTTAAAATTTTTGTGAAATTCTAAGAAATATAAAACAGTTCATCTTTCTTTTGAAGGTATCTCAGAAGTTCTTGATGATGTATGGAACCAACCATCAACTTCAAAAACCGATATTGACCAACTATAAATGTCACTGTCTAAAGGAACGCAAAATATTATGGAGCCAAGAACTCATAAAAGTAAGTGTATAATACTAATGTTGGAGTGATGACATGATTGCTTTGAATAGCAATAGTAATGAGAGGATCTTCTTTTAAATTTTAAATGCTTGTACATTTTCCACAATATATATGTCCTATACCAAAAATTTTATTATTTATTTATTATTTCCTCAGTTTGGTCCTGGAGATGCCCCAGTTAAGGATAGTCATGTGGGACATACGCTAGGATGGGATGGAGCACAGAGCAGAGCAGATTGAAAAAGAATCCTGGCCTCAAATGGTTAGCATATTTGAAGGTGATCTTTTGTCTGGAGCAGTACTGCATTCTCCTTTATTTTATTGTTTTAAACAGGAATCAATTCTTTGTTTTCCCACGTAGCAAAATTGTTATGAATATCGGTTGTATGGACATCTATATAACAATCCAAAAAACCGATAGCCTACGTAAATCAGTATCAAATTAGTACATTATAACGTCAGTAGCACGGTTACTACGACAAAAGTGGGAATGATTTCACTACATATACGACTGTTGTAAAGTTGTAATTGTAACTTCTTAAGCAACTGATATGTTATAATACCACCACACACTATATAATGTGAACGAAGAAGATATTTGAGTTTTTACTAAGTCAGCTGAGGAAAACCATTTTTCCCATAGACAGCTAGAGCTTTGTGGGTATACTTTGTGTATTTCTGTTTTTGTTTGTTTTATTTGTGTATATATTGGATTTGGGTGTAATAGGTCTCTTGCATGCATTTTTTTATTATTAGAATCGAGTATTATATCCATAAGAATTCTGAAAAAGTGAAACTGCCGTGAAAATTTTCAATATTCAACGAGGAAACGGTCATTCAAATTTGGTTGCACATAATGGCCCGTCATATCTACTCTCATTCTCTTCTCGTGTCCATTTCACACTTTCTTCCAGTGCAATACGGCCCCCTATGGAGGGCTTCTAGTCGGCATATTGGCTGTAACAAGCAGATGGTACATTTTGATTACGTCAGCCGTTATAGCAATGATTCAGAAGCGTTTTTTTACCTCATTTGATTTTGCTTCTTGATTTACCGATTTTCAATACCGAAATATTCAAATTGTATAAATTATGAAAGTGGATGAGGGCATACATGTTGATCTGGTATTGAATTAGATTTCAGAAAGACATAAACATATGGTATTTCATGTTACATGCAAGAGAACTATTGTTTTAATTATGTTAATAGCTATTTTTTTCTTGTTACTGTTATAATACCTCAACACCGCACACTATATAATGTGGGCGATGATATTGTGAGTTTTACTTAATTGCTTAAAAGTATTTTACGTAAACAAATAAAACTTAGGGCTGCATTAATAGTCGACCCTCTAGATGAGGTACGAAGAACTCGTTTTTCATACCTGATCTTGAGGGCCGACGATGAGTATGGCCCTCTTAAAACTGATTTTTTAGTGTTAAAGTTTTATTCTTTGCATTATTATAATTTATACACAATTAATTTCACATATGTTCACTGTGGTGAAAATATCAATATATATAATTTATGTTTGATAGTACCTTTTATTTTCCTTCGTATTTAAAAGTTATTCTGTCTTCCAGGCGTACAAGGCCGAAACAAACTGGATTGTGAGGTACAATTACCCTTTCAATTAATGGAATGTGACCGAGTTTTATACGAACATGCAAATTTTTTCCAATCTTTAACAAATTCAAGTTTTCCTGTGATTGTAACATTGACATGATTTTCCTCTCTTGTTTGTTTTTAAAGTCGGTTTTGTGCACCGCAATGAACTTGGCTCAGTGTGATTTTTATGGAAACGTTGATTTATTGGAAAAGTAATTCTATCTCATACTTCCTTTTATTGTAACAAGATCTGTCAGACCACTAAATGTATATACCGAAATGTTTGCGAAGTGAGAAAATTCACAGAAGTTTGTTCTGAAATTTGTTCATCTCAGCAATTTCCCCGAAGATTCTTATATTTCGGTACAGAACATAAGTTCTCTTACGAAAGACAAGAATCTTCTAAGAAATTGGTGAGGGAAAACAATTTCAGAACAAGCTTCTGAAATTTTCCTCATTTCGCTCACATTTCGGAATACACATTAAATAAATTAATTTGAATTTCGCGCCAAAAGCGAAATACCGACATAATTTGAATTTCGCGCCAAAAGCGAAATACCGACTTAATTTGAATTTCGCGCCAAAACCGAAATCTGTAATACCGACACATGCGATGTGCCCGCCTCTGGAGAATGCCAATGAACTAAAAACAGTGTTTTTCATGTTACAAGGCCAGTGTCGAATCTATATACTTAGTTATCTGTGGTTCTTTATTCAAAGGTAATCTGTGATTCTGCTTTGTCCCGTTCGTTTATTTGAGATAAATCCATGCGATCTGTGGTCACGTGACGAAAAAATCCGTCGCCTCTCGGACATATTTACCGAACTCGTCTTAAACTTTTCTGGCCGAAGATATGAACTATCTTTGGCTTGACAGCATGACAGCTATTCTCTTTTCTCTATTCTGCCAGTCTGTGGAAATTTTGTAACTAGGGGAAACACTCAGGGCGGGTTGTAACTCAGTTGGTTAAACTCTGGTTTTCCTTAACCATCGGATACCGTTGGTTAACATGTTTGCATGAATACCGGTCTCCAACCTTGAGATTTCATTAGCCCCTTACAGCTGTGTGTTAGGCAACACACAACATAAAAATCGGTCACTGGCCATGTGCGAAAGTTTTACCTTGCGTTTTAACTTTCGCACATGGCCAGTGACCTATTTTGATGTTGTGTGTTGCCTAACACACAGCTGTAAGGGGCTAATGAAATCTCAAGGTTGGAGTCCGGTATTCATGCAAACATGTTAACCAACGGTATCCGATGGTTAAGGAAAACCAGAGTTTAACCAACTGAGTTACAACCCGCCCTCAAACTCACGTGAATGGGTATTCACTATAAGCGATTTCGAATGGCTTTTCTGGTTGGTTTATGGTTGAGCGGTCGGTTCATAAATGATGACGTCCGACCCTCGGTTGGTTCCCTCCCATTCGAATTTCTCCTAAACGAAATGGTTGGTTGAAGGGCGGTAAATTGGAAAAAGATAATCAACAATTTGCTTACAGGTGTAAATTCGGTTCAATATTTTTATTTTTGTAATAAGCGGAACTGTCGAAGCCAAATGCATAAAATGCTAAGACGCAAAGCAGTTGCAGCCCTCTTATTAGTAGATGAATTGGATGATTCTGATTCAGCGAATATTAAAAAAATATGTTTAATGAGTGCCATTGAAATGAATTACTTCATCATACATTTCGAAGCCCACAGCACTTCTGTTTCCAAAATTCAACATCAAAACAAAATGTAAACACAAACAGAAATGCTGGGAGAATCTGACGATAGTAGAATAGAAGGAGATAGAACAAATAACCAGAGAGCGGACCCGCAGACCGTGCTTGGGAGCACGGTTTGAGTTTTGGTTAACCAACCCTGAATCAGCTGATTTATTACGTCATCGATTTGTCATTCGAATGCGGTTGGTCCAAACATGACGGACCAATCTGTGAACCAACCAAGAACCAACTTCATTCGAAATCGCTTTATTGATATTAGATAAGATAAAAGAATGTTTTATGGAATATTAATCAATAATAATATTTCTATTTGCGGTAAGTAGTACTACATTGACTTGAATAGATTGATAGTTTTCACACTTTCATTATCTACATTTTCAGAGAACATTCAAGAATAAATCGTTTTATCCTTGTGAATTGGTTGAATGAAGTTTTGGATAGTACAAATTCAATAATTACTTGAAGCAATGTTTTCATTTAACACAGCAAGATTTGGTGACTTTGGAACAGGTAAATTCTGATGAGGTTCAAACAATACTTGATCTATCCTGGTATTTTCTCAACGATCAATATACAATGCTGTGGAAAAATAATATTGTCATCTACTTTAAATGTTCTTTAATTAATTCAGTTGGAGCTCCTTTCAGCTCAGGATGAATTGGCATATCTTAGCTTTTTGCATAAATTCTATAATAGTGGATATGACACTTCTCAGAAATTGAATGTGTGTGCCTTACATGATGCCTTATATAGTTTATATTTGAAGGAAAACCAGGTGAGTAGTATATTTAATATATTTATATATTATTATAATTAATAAAGTGTCTTTATAATTGATTGTAACAGGGTTTCTCAAAGTCAGGTATTCAAACTGCTTGGGTTCGCCATATGCCGGTAGGGGGTCCCTGACAAGATTTACCTAATGGTGGCTTGATGACTGGCTGGCAGGTTCGGTGGCGCAAACAAATAGTTAGTTTCCTGTCATCAGGAAACTTTAACAGGGGTTCGTGGAGCCAAAAGTTTGGGAAACCCTTCATTGTATCATCGTTGTTGGCTTTGAAATATTATTATTCTTGCCGCTTCATATATATATTGTTCACATACGCGATTCCATCCACATAATTTATTTTCTAACAATACAATTATCAAGGCTGTCAACTTCTGTAAAATCATCAAGATCCTTAGCGAAGAGCTGCAAAGAATGATTTAAAGCGAGATGTGAGTTTATAATCATTTATAAAGGCCCTGTATTACATCCACATAATTTATTTTCTGACAATACAATTATCAAGGCCTGTAAACTAGTCAGGATCCTTAGCAAACAGCGGTAAAGAATCATTCAAAGCTACATGCGATGTTATAATCATTTATAGAGACCCTGTATTTTATCTTAGGAAGATAGGAAATGACTGTAGCCAATAGCTAATAACAAAAAAAAACATTGCTAAGTAATTTTCGTTTTTATCAATCAACAAATATCATGTCATCCGGGGTAGCCATGTCATTTCCCAAAGAGCAATTGATATTCAGGTCAGACATTTACTGGTTTCATGGTTGTTACCAATCATCAGCGTTACATAGCCATTGTATGACAAACAAAGGAGCTCTAAGACCAGTGTTACAGAGAGCCATTTCGGTAAATATTACTGCTCGAAATCGATTTATTTATTATTATATTATTATTATTATATTTTCATTTGATGAGAAAGTTTTGAGATTAAATCAGTAGATTCGAAAAAAATACTCACCTTTGATTAGATCTTATCGATAGATGATAATAATAATAATAATAATAATTTATTTGCAGATATTATACAGGTATACAGATCTACAAATAATACTGATTCCCACAAAGGCTTAGCCTGTCCGTGGGGTGAACCACCAAAATTGAATTAAATTCCAACTGCTTAATCAAAACAAAATAATGAAATAATAAAGGCACCATATGCAATAAACAATAATCTTTGTTTCATTAAATTTTTTTTTGGATATATGTATTTTTCCAACAAAGTTATTTTTCAAGCTTTTTGGGAGGGCAAGTTCAAAACACGTCGACAAACACCATAAAATATATTCAATTGAATTTGAAAAGGCCAGATATCCCTTGCCTAGGTTGGTCCATCAGAAAGAGCTTCACTTTTCTCCTGAATACCGAAAAAGAAAACGAATTCCTTATATCCAGCGGTATAAAATTATGAAGTCTACTCTCCAAAAACTCAAAAGCCCTCTGAGATACCGTTTTTGAGGCATATGTGGTTCGAAGTATCTCACCAGCCTTAGCTCGTGTACTGTGGTGATGACTAATGTAATGAAATTCTATTTTTTTGCAAAAAAACACCAATTACCGATTCAAGGAAGTATAGTTGTTTCACATCCAAGATCTTTGATTCCTTGTACAATTCATCGGAGGGATATAGATTAGGTCTGCCCATTATAATTTTCAGAATCCTTTTCTGGATTATTTCTACCTTTTGTAAATAGCAATTAGCTGCTGTTCCCCTAGCCAGATTTCCATAAGTTAGCTTAGATTCTACAAGTGCATAATATATAGCTTCCAGAGCAGGTAAGTCTGAAATTTGTTTGAGATATTTGAACTTGTACAGTAAACTTCTCAGTGTGAAAACAAGTTTATTTATGTGGAAATTCCACCTCAAGTGAGAATCAATTGTTATCCCAAGGTATTTTACCTGCTCTCTTCTTAGAATCCTCCCATACATCATGAATGTGTGCAAGAATAGGTCTTGACGCCATGTCAGTTTTTTGTAATGATATTTTTGTCTGGGGAAGTTCACAGAAATTCCTTGCTGGAATTGAATGTTATACAAAATTGCATCTTAAAATTTATCTATTTGTAATAGAAATCTTCACCCACTGATTCATAGCATTGCTTCATTGCTAGGATGTGAAATTATATTATTTCCAACAAGACACGGGCGTTCTGCCAATAATAGGCTTTCGTGATTTGTATTAATAAATCTATGTACAGGGTGGACCAAATTGCCTGTCATCATAGGGTGTTCCGGTAACTTGAGAAGATAGAAGAAATCCAAATACACATTCGCAGTCTTTACTCTATTGGGAACTTCCAAAACTCTGGTGGCGGGATTCGGCAACTAACCAAGCTAGTAATAAATGTAAACAATCTCGTGTTGGACCGGTGACACCGAAAGAATAAGGACCAAACTCTCTGACGTCACAGTGGCCTGACGTCACCACTGCGAGGTATACTCTAAGGGTTCGAAATTCCAAGTACTAAAAAAAACATGCGGCATATCATTGCACGGGTCTGCCAGGCGACTTTATTTGCTTTTAGTTAGATCCAAACTTTCATTTGGTTTAGTACGTTCTTATGTGCCACGATACAACTGTTTGCTTGTGATTAAGTTTAAAAGGCATAATTTGTGTGCTATCAGTGCTATTAGTGTTGTGTTCTACTGGTATTTATATCTAAAATGTATTCCTGTTGTGTACCGGGATGTCGGGGAAACTACAAAAATGACCAAAGGTTCACGCGTTCCGTTTTCCAACGAATGCTGCCATGTCTGCTAAATGGGTTGCAGTTATTCACACGAAACATTTTTCTCCATCAGTTCAGAAGTTCAGTAGGATAGTGAGTTACATTTTGTCAAGGAGAATATAATAAAATGTTCTACTGCAACGGATTCAAAATCCGGCGAAACTATAACCGTAAATTTAAAAATTCCTATATTAAAATGTGATGCCATACCATCTCAACTCCCCAACTGTCCTACCTATTTATCAAAAAAACTCAACCCACACAGCACAGACTCATTTCTGAAATATTGCAGGAATATGTTTCGGAAATATTTGAGATATTTCGGTTATATTGCGAAAGATATATGAAATATTTCAGGAATATTGCAGAAACATTCGAATGTCCGCCCCATAACCTAACATAGCAATATTGCAGAAATATTTTTAGATATATTTCTGCAATATTGTAGAATTATTCTGTAATGTTTATGCAATTTTTTATTATATTGGAAAATATACATGAAATATTTCAGGATTGTTGCAGAACTATTCAAATATATGCTCTCTATCCTATAACGTCACAATATTCCAGACTTATTTTTTGAAATATTCCTGCAATATTGTAGAATTATATTGTAATATTTATGGAACATTTTTGTTATATATGCAATATTTCGGGATTCTTGCAAAAATATTTCTGTTATTTCATGAGATGTGGTATAGGTTTAACTCACATAAAAAAATAGTAGGCACAATTAATATCTTTATTCGCTCTCTACTGGACATTCAACATTTCTTTTTTTTAACTTTTTCCACTTCCCAGGAGGCTCGCATTTTGGCTTGGGCCAACCATTTCGATATGTGTTCAATAATCAAATCATTAGATCTGTTCAACTCTACGTTTGTACGTATATAAAAAGCACTAACATCAATATTTCGTCTCAATAAGTCAATAATCAGACGGATAAGATCACAACCTACTCTTTATAGGGCTGTGATAAGATGTTGGTAGGTATAACCTAAAAATATAAAATTTTGTGTCAATGATATCTATAAACTTGTAGCTATTATACCTTAGATAATCAAATCAACTTATCACTGCATTTATATTATTTAGAGCCAATTAGTCTTTAAACATTAAACTCACAACTAACTGAACTAACAAAGTAAAGTAACAATAACAGACTGCTTCACGACACGTGTAAACAACGCTAACGCAGCTAACGCTGGTAAACAGAAAAAATGGCGGCCTGACTAAAAGAAAAGAGAGGATGCGTAAAGCCTCGAACTAGAGAAAGAAAGCACACAAACAAGAGCGCCAAAATGCCAAAAATGAAATGTCAAAAATTAGCTTCACTTTGGTCCTATGTGTATAATGAAGCTATCTTTGTTCAACTTGTGTATGCTAGATATTCTTATTTCTCTCTAATGGGTTTCTACCAAAGGTTTCTACAATGAAGCCCTATGGCGGTTTTTTCAGAATGAAGAGGATGTGACGTATTTCTTGCCAATAGTGGCGTACCTATGTGATGTGGCGTACCTTTTGAAATAAATTGAAAGGAGACGATGAATAAATTCTATCTCATTAAGTGATAATTTAATCAATGCATTCAATATTGCTGCATTATTACTGAGATATTGCATGTAATGTTGAATTATTTTTGTCGCGATTTGTAATAAATATGTCTATGCATATATTCATAGGAATATACGCAAAAATCTAAATTTTAACTTTGTAGACAACTGTTATAGTTTGTAACATTTCTGTAATATTTCTGAATATTGCAACTGTAATATTGAAATACAATATTCCAGCAATATTTCTCAATATTGCAACTGTAATATTGAAACACAATATTCCAGCAATATTTCTGGAATATTGCAACTGCAATTGCAATATTGTGGCAAAATTTCCTGAATATTGTGTGCTGTGTGGGAAATTGCGTCTTAGTAGGGATGAAAAACATCGGGAATTGGAAAAGCAATTAGAAACAGTAAAATCGAATTTGAAACGTGTCAAAAGACATTGTCATACTCTAATTTTGAAGAGTTTCTTTCTGTTTTTAACTCGTTTGAATTACCTGGAGGCTGGTTCAAAATAAGTGACATTCAAAAAGTTACATTATTTAAATTGAAATATTCTCCTGGGCCTGTTATAACATACTCTGTATTAATAAACTCCGATTTAAAGGTTGAAACATTTTTGTATGGCTGCCAAATACAAATATTCTGGAATGAATTTAAACCGGATTCGAAAACCCCTTTCACTTCCAATAATATAAATGAAGTAAAAGATTTGTTACACAGTATATACAGAAATGCTGGAGAAAATGGGCCTGCAAAAAGCGATGGAAATGAAAATGTTTTAAAACACATTTCTAGCTTATTAAATTCATTGGTGTTGAATATATCAGATCTGGGAGAAGACAGTTTTCAAAATAATTCTGCGTTAGCCGGAGCATTAGCTTTTCTAACCGAGCAACTAAAATTACATACATCAAACAAGGCAAGATATCGTTATTCCAATAATACTATTATTTTAGCCTCAGTCCTTGTAACAATACCTCATGCTTACAAATACTCGAGACATTTTGGTGTACTTATCTTACCTCATCCAAATACAGTAAAATCAGTTTGCAGTTCTTTATTAACTGACCCTACAATGGAAGAGAGAAACATGTCTTTTAACTATGCGAAAAATCTATTTCAGTTATTATCCGACCGTGAAAAGCATGTAATATTATTAGCAGATGAAATCCATATCAAACCATTCCTTGATTATAAAGCAGGAAATATTTTTGGAACTGCTTATAATAATTCTAGTTTAGCAAATTCTGCGTTTGTTTTTATGATATCCAGCATTATGTCAAACGTAAAAGAAGTTGTTAATGTTGGTCCTACCTCTAAAGTTGACCATCTGATGTTGTATTCATTAATAAAGAAAGTCATAATTAAGTTAGAGGAAATTGGATACAAGGTATTTTGCGTTATTAGTGACAATAATGCTGTAAACAGCAAAGCAATGAGTAATTTTGCTGATAAGAAAAGTTTAAGTATTGTTGTTGTATGGTTTTTGCTTTGAAACTTCGTTATTCCATGATCAAATCGAATGGGGTGCGAAGAAGGGCTCAGTTGACGACTGGCACAGTCTTAGAACAAAAAGCCCTTCAATAATTTTGAAAAAACCTCCTTTTTAACGTTAAAACTCTGATATAGTATAAGGTACTCCGGCACAACGCGCTGCCTCCCTGTAGTGACGTCACGCGATAGTCGTCGGTCCTTATTATTTCGGTGTTAACGGTTGGACAGGTCAGTCGACGAAGTTTGACCGAAATTTTCATGGAAAATTTAAATTATAGTTGACTTGAGATCACTGTTGGATTACTTTGTGATATATATTCAAATATTGATCATTATATAACTAATTTTATGGCACTTGATTGATATAAAGACTACAACCAGTAAGTATATTCATATATGTTTGTCAAACTTACATTATATTTAAAAGTTCTTTCAGTTACTATTTGCGAATGATTAAGAAGGGACTCAGTTTATTAGAATTCCTGGAGTACGTAGGAGCTTCAACTTCTAATTCTAGAGTCCTTGTAGAAGGAGAAGAGGTTCTAAAAATTGTAGATCATGTAATCGTGTGTGACAAAACAAATTGTGGTCCCAGTTTTAAAGACATTTGTTCTTTATGTTTACAAAGTAGTGCCCTTAATTCAGTACCACATAAAATTGATGGTCCATTAATGTGGAGAATGGTAAACTTAAAATAGAAGGTATGGTATATTCTTGTAAAGTCGAAGCACGGAGGAGGTGTAAACATATTACTGATGTATTAATTAAAGTTCAGGTGCATGATGTTCTAGTTTATTTATGAGAATATAGTGTCAAATTGAACCAGATAAAGCTTTTGTAAAACAGTTACCAATAATTGAAATAATTTTTTCAAAATATGATACATATTATAATGTGAAAAGAATTATTAACGATAAGTGTAATGTTTGAGGTATAATAAAGTTTTTGTTTTGTTTCCAAGAGTTTTGATGATCATCTATTCAATTGAAAATATTAAAATTATTTATATCTGTGAAACTTTTCAAAGCACTGTCACTGTTAAAGATATCACTCAAAGTAGGTAGGTATATATCGGATGTATCAAGCATAACACTAACATCACAAATGTTAAGTGGTCTGGTAACAATGTACACAACCAAGTCTACTACTAACATTATTATTGCTGTTTAACTAACTCAAGAGTGCTGGTGATGCTTATTGTTTCTTCTGAGGTTTTTCAGCACAGCAAACGTCATCTACACATTCCTTTCTCTTTCGACGTACCTCCTTGTCCTGTTTGAAGATTATGTTGATGTAGTTCCATGTTAAGTACCCTTCGGTCTATTAGTTATCCTTCTAACGCATTTCCAATATTTATATTTGGTTTTCCGGAGGTAAGAAGTGAAATCTCAAACCTATACATTTTGGCATTTTTTTCGCCCCCAATTGCATTGAGGCACACGACAATAGTCGTTTCTGGTCGAAGACATATTAGGCAGGATAATCTTCACTATTTCAACTTGAATTTTTCTTTCAAACAAAAGTTTATTGACGAATACTGAACAATTAAACTCGAACACGTGGCTCATTACTAGCTTGGTTAGTTGCCGAATCCCGCCACCAGAGTCTTGGAAGTTCCCAATTCACTTTTATTAAGTCTCCCGGTTGGCCATGAAAATTTGACACATTTCACCATGTATATCTTGAAAATGTTAGGTTATAGTCATTTTCCTGTCAGATAACTACTCAACGTTGTCCTCTCTACATAGAAGTCGTAGTAATTACGTATTTTCACAATGTGAATTTACTTCGGAAAAATAATTAATTTGAGAAGATATTGTATGATTGAATTAATTAATTCCACAGTCCTGGCGACTGTCTAAGAAAATGTTTCCTCTGTTGTTATTGGAAATATTTCACGTATATAAACTGGCTGGAAGATTCAATTATGCAGTATGCTATTTTCTTGTATGGAAATCGAGAATCAAGTGTTGGAATTTGATTGAAAAATGGGTTCAAGCCTTGTGGACAGGAGCTTTCTGGCGCTCTAGTTCAAACAGACAAATTATATCTTCGAAAGTATTGGTTTCTCAGAGTTGAGAATTATATCAATGTATTCTTATGATAGAACTGCATCATAAAGGAAATTCAATTCAAATAATAGTTTATTTATCAAGGTTAAATGAGCAATCTGAGAATGAGAACTGCACCATGGAAGAAACCAAATTAAAATAGCTGAAATGAATTTGACATCATAGAAGAATTTAAATTCAACAAGAGTGCCAAAAATTATCAATCCGAAACCAATAGACGAATTCTACCCAACAACGAACTCATCCGAGATATTCATTCCTCAATTCTATGATGAACGATAATATATATCTTTCCTCAAATCTACTCCAATACACCAATATTCCAGTTTTGTTTTTAGTGGAGATATTCTGAACTCAATATTATTAACTTACCATTAACATTCCCTAATCATATGGATTGACCATCGGCATGAAAATATCAACCAACAAAAAGTATGATATTAAATTATAATTCTCATATTTATACGATTGCTGGAATGAATGACAATGTTATTAACTTACCATTACCATTCCCATCATCATATGGATTGACCATCGGCATGAAAATATCAACCAACAAAAAGTATGATATTATATTATAATTCTCATATTTATACAATTGCTGGAATGAATGACAATGAGACAACGTCATGTCTCAGGAAAATAAGTTGACATAACAATTCATAGAATCTCTGAATATACTCACTTCACCATCAATGTTTATTTTCGAATTGGCCATATATGTATATGATTATAAAAGTACCTTCTACAAAAATAGTGACTATCATCAATACTTCACACGTCATCATGATAATCTCATTACTCCCTCATTCAGATATAGAATAGGACGGCATTCCCCTATGTACTTGGGTATAAAGGTATTCAATAAATTGAGTGAATAAATCAAAAACTCAAACAAAGTTTTATTTAAAAAGAGGTTGAAATCTTTACTAATGGATAAATGCATTTACAGTTTTTCTGAATTTTTTCAGTAATTTTCTTCTTTTTTTTTGTCCCTCCATTGGATTTTGTATGACTTTTTCCGCAATGTACTTATAAGCATTATATGGAAATAAAGTATTATTATTATTATATTATTATCATAGAATACCCACAGCATAATTCTATCATTCCGTGAAAACGTAGAAATACGATTTACATTGAAATTTTGAAAAATCATATCTCCGAAAGTATTAGTTTGTTAGAGTTAAAAATGATATGAATGGATTCTTATGGTAAAACTGCTTATTGAAAAAAATTAAATTTGGAATTTGTTTTGTAAAAAAAAACATTTTTTTTTGTTACTCTGAAACCATCTGTCCGATTTTGCCCAATAACGAACTCAGCCGAGATATTTATCCCCCAAACCTACTCTGAAAATTTCAACTGTCTAGCTCATTCCGTTCGAGAGTTATCGTGCCTACGGCCGGCCGGACAGAATGAATTTCGACCACGGATTCTTGATCAGTGAGTCGAACCAAATCGTTTAAGACCATTTTCATCGAAAAATTCGAAAATTACAGACATTTGGACAAATTGATAAGCACTCAGTTCCGAGGAACTAGAGCGCCAAAAATGATGGATAGAGAAGTAGTAGTAGCAGTAGCGTTTATTTAGCAACCTTCTGCTATACATAGTTATAACAAAAAATTTATATCATTAAACTACACTAATACATAAAAGCAAAATCAAAAATTATCCTTAACATATTTGGCTATATTTCTTCTAAATTCCCTGTAGTTTTCCATAGCACGAATGTGTAGTGGTAGTTTGTTGTAACTGATCAGGTCATTGTAAAACAAGTATTTTTGGGTACCAGTCTTTTTTACAGCTGGCACATATATGTTACCTGCTGTCCTAGTATTATGCTCATAGACTTCTCTAACTGAACGAATTTTTTCGGCAAGGTAAGATGGCAACATATTGTGAAGCATTTTATAAACAAATAGTATATTATTGGAAATAAGCCTCTGATTCACGCTCATGAAACCCAAACATTCCAGCATATCCTGTATCCTCGTATATTTGCTGACTTTCAGTATTATTCTCATAGCCCTGCTTTGTTGTACCGGCAATTCTTTCTTCAAGGTTTCGTTACAAAAATAGAGTATAGTTGAGCAAATGATGATGCATCTCTCCTCCGGAGGAGTGACCGTGCGGGCTCCTTATTCTGCTTTAACGAACCCTATAGGGTGATTGTTCCTGATAGAGACCAATGGGATACAAGGAGTGATCTCCTTAAACCAGAGGGGCCCACATGGTTCACAGATGGCTCTGTAACGACTACAGGGACAGGTGCAGGCATTGTGGGACCTCGAGTGAGCATGTCCATCCCTCTCGGGAAGAACTGCTCGATAATACAGGCAGAACTATACGCTGTTCTTGTCTGCGCGCTGGAAAACATCTGACTAGGATACTCTGGCAAGTACATATATATATGTTGTGACAGTCAAGGAACGTTAAAATCCCTATCTGATGTGAAAATAAACTCCTACTTAGTAGGCGAATGCAGGAAGGCTCTGCGAAGGCTGGGCGCTGGTAACGTTGTAAAACTCATCTGGTGTCCGGCTCACTCGGAGATTTCAGGTAATGTTAAGGCAGATAAGCTGGCGAAGCAGGGGGCTCGGATACCATATATAGGTTCTGAGCCTTCGCTTCCAGTATGTCGTACCTCTTTTAAAACATTCTTCAAGAATCGTTTGGACAGGAATTTCTCCAGTGTATGGAACATGGGAGTAGGACTCAGGCAGTCAAGGCTTCTCATTAAGAAACCATCGTCAAAGTCTGAAGTAAAGAAACTTCTTTCACTCGAAAGAAGAGAATTGAGCCTGGTGACTGGATTACTGACTGGTCACCAGTTCAACAATCATCTGAATAGGATGGGATTGGCCGATAGCGCTCTGTGTCGCTGGTGCAAGAGCATGGAAGAAACAGCTGAACATATTCTGTTCGACTGTAACAACCTTAAAGAATTGAGGGTCATACACCTAGGCAACCCAACACCTACGATTCCTACGGTGAGAGGGACTTCTCCTTTTAAACTCGCGGCATTCCTGTCAGCGTGTTTTTTGGACTGAGTCTCACGAGTTTGGCAAGCGGGAGAACAATGGGCCAGAAGGCCTCAGTTCAGCCTGAGACGGCACCGCGATAGAAGAAGAAGATCGTTGAGCAATATTCGAAATGAGGAGCTATGGTAGTCTTGAAAACTGTCAATCTTGCATACATTGATATGCAACAGCTTATTCGATTGAAAAAACTAATTTTTTTACTTACTTTATCTATAATTTTTTCTATGTGTTTATCAAATTTCAATTTACTATCAATTATCAAACCAAGATATTTGTACTCACTCACGAAGTTTAGTTTCTCATCCATCAATATTAACTTATCAGGTATCCTTTCCGTGTCAACCTTAGTTCCCAAGTCCATAACATTTGTTTTTTAGTGTTCACTACCAGCGATTTTTCTGTTAACCATTTTTCAAAATTCGTGAGTTGAATTTGCATCTTAGCCATGACTTCCTCCAAAGCCCAAAGAATCACCATAGACCGTTACTTTGTGATAGTTCATTTGAAAAAATAATAAAAGTACCTGAATAACCAGCAGGAACTCTTCTTAACGAACAGACGTAACTATGGAATTCCCCACTTTTCGACATTTCGAAATTCTCAAGAAATAAACCTACAGAAGACATTTGAATACCTTGTAGCACAACTTGAAATAAACCAGTTTCAAGATGTAGTACTACGAAACCTTAATAAAATAATAATAATAATAATAACTGTCATTTATTGACCACAGTCAAAGGCCATCGACCAAAGTCCTTCAGCCTTGTACATCTAATTACATCAATGTCATAAAAAAAGAAAAAAAATTAACAATCTATTGTGTGCAAAATTCAGTTTGGTCGCTTATCTAATTGGCCATGGACATGAGGCTGTCCATGATAGTTTGAGCTGGAAGTTTCCTGGGTGGGTTTGTCACTGCATCTTTGTGGAACATGCCATATATATCCCCCAGTTCTTTGACTCGATTCGTTCTGTTATAGGCTGTAACTTTGTCTTTTCGTAGAGTAGTTCATTGGGTGGGTTGTGCAATATATTGAGGGGGTGTCTCATTCGTGTTATTGCTCTCAGTGATGTTCTCTCTCCCACCTCTAGATTTTGTAATACCGATTTTGTGGCCTGCAGATTGTTTTGTACATTTTCGTGGCATTTTCAATACTTATTCCTTCTGTAGGTGAGACATTTGAAGTGTTTTGCTCTTGCAATTGGTTTTTTCTTTGAGATGTTTGATTGTAGCTTCATATTTGCTTTGCTGTCGATTTGTATGCCAAGGTATTTTATTGAGGGAGATGGTGTTATATTTCTATTGTCTATTCGTACCATAGGAGAGCTTGGTCTTATCTTGTGGTTGAAGATCAGGAGTTTAGATTTTTCAGGGTTGGGGCGTAACCGCCATTTATAAAACCAGGATATCAGTCTGTCCACGTAATGCTGTAATTCCTTTATGCACTTAGCTTCGGTTCTTCCATGGGAGATTATTATGGTGTCATCGGCATATAGCAGGAGATATTGTTCCTTGTTATTGTCAACTGTTATATCATAGCAGAAAATATTGTAGAGGAAAAGGGAAAACCCTGTGGTGTACCCAGTTCTGGAGAGAATGAGGTGGATGTTGTCTCATTGATTTTTGGCGCTCTAGTTCCTCGGAACTGAGTGCTTATCAATTTGCCCAAATGTCTGTAATTTTCGAATTTTTGGCTGAAAATGGTCTCTAGCGATTTGGTTCGACTCACTGATCAAGAATCCGAGGTCGAAATCGATTCTGTCCGGCCGGCCAGCCGGCCGTAGGCACGATAACTCTCGAACGAAAGGAGTTAGCGGATTGAAATTTGCAACGTGGGTTTGGAGCGTAAATATCTCGGACAAGTTCGTTAATGGGCGAAATCCATCAAGCGGTTTCGCAGTTATGGCCGATTTTATTAATTTCTACAATAACTTTCGAAAGGAATGAGCTAGGCAGTTGAAATTTTCAGAGAAGGTTAGGGAGATGAATATCTCGGTCAAGTTCGTTATTGGGCAAAATAGGCCAAATGGTTTCGGAGTAACGAAAAAACATTTTTTTTCAGTAACAAATTTCAAATTCAATATTTATTTAAGATGCAGTTTCACCATAAAAATCCATTGATATAATTTTCAACTCCAACAAGCAAATACTTTCGGAGATATGATTTTTCTAAATTTCAATAATGAATCGTACTTCTATGTTTCCACAGAATGCTACAATTATTCTATCTAAGCTTTATTATATGATCTGTGTTCACACTCGTACATGTCATCCTGTTCTATAAGAGAGTGTCAAATTCATTTCAGCTATTTTAATTTGATTTCTTCCATGGTGCAGTTCTCATTCTCAGATTGCTCATTTAATCTTGATAAATAAACTAAACTTCCCATTTTCAAACTTGAGAGGCACTGCACAATGCTGCCTCCTCTCGTGTTGGTCGTTTTGTTCCCAATTTTCTTGATGATGGTCCAATCTCTATATGTAATCAAATGTTCTTCTTTTATTTTCGCCTCAACAAACATCGCACACCGGACCTAATTTTTTTCAATAAAGTTGTTGATCAAGTGCTTTTTCGGAATATAGCTGTTGATGTTGCTGTAGAGGATTTTGATTTTAGAGCTGAATTTGAGCATTGTTCTTTGTTGATTCTGTAGGGGATGGTTCATCTGGTTCTTCTACGAGTATGTCGAACATCAAGATATACACTCTGTTTCCGGAGAAAACAGCAACAGTGTCAATGTTATATTGATTAATGAATCTGCGTTTTATTTTGTCCAGTAATTCTTCTCTGTAAGTATTTTTCGGTTTGTTCAGTTTCCTAATATAGGTGTTAATTATATCATCATGTATTGTAACCGAGCTGTGCATTATGCTTTGTTTCTTGTGGAGCTCTTCTATGTTTCTGGATTTTTTTGTTTAACGACTTAATAGCAACGTTGGGGATACCCTCTAAAGGTTTTTTGGGGTGATTTGGACATTTAGGTGACCATGTCTGGTGATCTTCTGAGCCGCTGTCACATACAGCTTAGGCTTTCCTGTATCACCGACTAGCTCTGATTGTATTAGGGCGCCACCTTCTTTTATTGAGTTATTGAAAATGATACAGAAACTCAGGGCGTGGGAGTTTTAGAAATAAAGAAGGAAACAAGCCGATCAAATAATGAACATATATTAACTAAGGTAAATGTCCCAATTATCGACACAATAGCGTGTTCCTCAAAGTGTCTAATACATTTCGACTTCAAAGAATAATTTTATAAGAATGAAATATTCTGCTTCTACTTCTCTGAACCCTCTTTTTTGATAAAAGTACAAAAAACGAACATATTGAAAGGGGTAAATATTATAAAAAAAAATTAATGGTGTCTCAAAGCAGATGTACCCATTATCGACACCGGAAAACTATGAATTACCAATCATCGACATACATGTGCACCAAATATCGACACTTTGGGAAATCCAGATTTTGGCATCAATAATATGTTTGTATTTAAAGAAATATTGATATATTTAGTGAAAATAACAATTTAAGAATGTTCACAAAAATTAAAAAAACAAGAGATATATAAATTCTCTGCTTAATATGAAAAAATATTTGATGATCTTTGGTTAATCCTTAGAAATTAACGTTTTCACTTCAGATACTTCCTATAAGCCACGTTCATTCAACTTTTTAGGCTCGGTAATTCTACTTGTTTCTCCTCTGTCCTAACTCAATTTTCTTTTTTGTCATTTTCAAGGGCTCTCTCATTTGATTCACTATTTTTCGCATTTTGTATGCTTGTTTCACCAAGAACTTGGGCTTCAAAAAGATAATCTGTAATCCCCCCATTCTGACCATTCATATCTTGATGTAGCCCACAAACATTTATATCAGTGTCGGAGTAATCACGGTCATAACAATCCAGTAGTGAATCTACACCCAAATTCTCTTCCCTTACATCCAAGAGAGACGAATTCAGGGAAAAGTTAGCGATTTCTATTCTACTCGATTCAAAATTATTATTTGCGTCAGAAGTTGCTTCCGACGGAACACAGTATTTTTATGTGTGCATTGCAGTCTTCTATAGACATTTTGTAATCATGAGATAACTGGAAACTAAATATGACCAATTATCCCCAAATAAATGTGCGTATGATCGACAGTCATGAAAAAATGGATGATTAAATCAAATAAATGGACCACAATCGAATGTCGATCAGTACTGAGACCAATTTTGAATATTCTATGAGCTGATTATCAAAAGATAACAAAAATAGTTTAATGATTTCTCCATATAATTGATTATTTTTACTTATGGTATGAGTCTCAGCCGTCGACAGAATATTGCACCTTTTATCGACATAGTGTTGAACGTAGTATCGACATCAAAATTTGTTGTACTTTTATCATGTAATTCGATGGAAAACAGTGTGTCGATAATTGGTACACTGAAAATTGTGGATCTTTTGGGTAGGATAACGAAACAATCGTATCCAGGAAAATGGAGTTAACGTTTCTTAAAGTTAATCAAAAATCATCCTCAGCGACTCAAATATCGACATAGATGTCGATATCTGGGACACAATATGTTTCAGAAGTACCATTTATCGACACACAAATTTCTCATAAAATATGATACACATTAAAATCTTTTTAATAGAACTGAATACAGTTAATCGTCCCAAGTTATTTATTCTTCAAAAAATTAAATTTCACCTTCATTCGTTGAATCTGGGGAGACATATATGAAGAGTGTGGACTTATCAGAATAGCAAGGAAAACAGTGCTCACTCGATGAAGACCGACAGTCGGCCAATTAACAGCTGATTTTTCACTGAGGATGCTTAAGAGAAATTAATGGTGTGAACAAATTCATTCAAGAAACTATAAACTAGATAATTGTTGAATTAAAATTTGTAAGGAAATTTTTTTCGTCTTGTTTTATGGAAAATAAACCTAAGTTGTCGATAATTGGGACACTGTCGATAATTGGGACATTTACCTTAGAAATATAATCACAAAATAAGCTGTATGTACATCAAAGGGGATGGTAAAGTGTGTTATCCAGAATAAGTTCACTATCGCTGATAAGGTTATGTTAAATATATTCACACAGGGTATCAATCAATAAATCTTTCAGAAATAAGTGGCAGTAATAAGTTCTGATCAACCCAAAGATGTCAAATACAATTCACAATGAAATATAGTTCCCAGATATCTGTTCACATAAATTCTTAAATAATGACAGTAATCAATGAACACTCATATAATTCAAATATTAATTTCTGCTCAGTAGCAGATCTTCAGATTAAAATCGTCAAATAACAACAATGAAAAACGAAATGAAAACTACAATGCTCAAATGTCAAAGGCACGATAGAGTCTCTATGGTTCCATCAAACCTCAAAATTACCGTTTTCTATGGTCAAATGTCAAGCACTTGGTTTCGCCCAATTAGCGTTGAATTTCCAGATGTTCGAAATTAATAAATGCACTGACCTTATATTGTCCTTGATACCAAATTTTGTCCACAGTAATATTCCCTCAATTGTATCAAACCTTAATGTAAAAAGTTATTCCGGCGATGTTGTCCGGCGATGTTGTCCAGCCTCGAAGAAATTCGTCCCGCTGAATGCACGTGATAAATTTCCCAACTTCCAATCTCTAGATATGACGAAGTAAAGAAATAATCCACACGATCGTCAATCACGCTTGAAAAGGTGTCCGAATCGAACTCAAATACGGAGCCTAAATAAGGAACCTAAACAAGGAACCTACACAAGGAGCCTACACAAGGAGCTGAAAGAAATATAAATTAGGAAAATGCCTATGCAAAATTTCCATGACTTACGCAGAAAAATGGCCTCCTGGTTAATCCGAAAACGATCGATATTATTGAGCTAATATTCCAAAATATCCAAATCCAAAACCAAAATCATCAGCTTCAATAATTTTCCCAGCTAACAATCCTTCGATTACTCCGAAATTAATCGATATTTGCGTATATTCAAAGGACAGTCGAAACCAATTCTTTCTACCTCTTAGCGTCAAAGAAAATTCACATAAAACTGAAAATCGGCGTTTCCGAGTCCGCTCAGACGCACTCAACAACGCATGACGTGTAGCAATATGTGCCAACAATCATCGATTCTGGACAGCGCGCTACCAGTGGTGGTACAAATATCTGGTCCAAGCATCAACGAATTTTATTCGACGATTTTGAAGCGTGACACCGCATGCCTTACATTTTGGTGGTAGATTGGTCTTGCATTGGGATTCTTTGTGTGAGTCTTGACATTTAGTGCATTTCAATGGATTATTGCAATTTACAGTTGCATGATCGAAAAGCAGACATTTACTGCATGGTACAGGTGTAGGCTCTGGTGGGTGACTTGGGAATACCAAATAGTGTCTACTTTTGAAAAACATACCCTCATTCAGGAGTTTTTCGAATGTTTCCTCATCTCCTGTTATAATTCTTATGAATCCAGTTTGCTTATTTGTTGCAATATCTATGTGGCAAATTTAAACTGTCCAGATGTTGACTTATCACTTTATCATCAATGAATTTTTCTACTGCTGAAATTACTACCGAACATGTTTTTTGTGGATCATTTCTCTCTTTTGTTCTCAGATAAGATTTTGTTTCATTATATTTAATTAAGATTTTATTGTTCTTCATATGTTCTATTGTTTTTTGTAGTTCCTCCTTCTCACCGTTTGATTTATTATTATTATTATTATGGGTTGTGCTGGGCAGACTGAACCCGCCCCTCCACTGCGACCAATCGGTCCCCGTTTGATTTAAGTAAATAACCCAATTTGGTTTTCAGTATAATATCTTTTTTTTGGGAATTTTTCATTCCATTTTTCTGCCATTTGTATTCTATCTTTGATTACTGATTCATATACTGATAGATAGAATAAATGTTTGTATTCAGTGTTTCGAATTTCATTCATTCTTGTGGAAAAACTAGAGAAATTTTTATTGGGCATTGATTTTTGTGGGTAGTTTACTGTTTGTTGTGGACTTGTGTTCGTACTTCCTTGAGGTGAATCATTATGTTGTGTTGTCTTGGCAGATTTTGGGATTTCTTCGTTTCTGTTATCTGTCTGCATGAGTTCACTTTTTTTGTTGTTTGTATTTCTTTTTCTTAGTGAATAATGGGGTTGTTTAAACACGAATTCTGGAGATTTATTTTCGTTCTTTTTCTTTGTCGTTGATGTATTTGGTGGTAACTTTTTTTTTGCGTTTTTTCTTGGATACTTCTTGGAAGTTCTCCTCTCCATCTGACGTAGCATAGGAAGTTGAACCGCCGGTTTGAGACATCTCCCCTTCGTAAAATGCCTCGAACTCACGGCGCCTGCCGTGAAGGGTTTCGAAATTTTTTAAAATTTGTTGTATTAATTGACTTCAAATTGAATTTTCTCGCTAGAGATCTTGACAAGTATAGACTACTGCTGCACATGTGTTCGCACCGATGGTTCGAACGTGACTTTTAATAAAATATAATGAAACTAAGGCCGCTCGTACACCAGCACGACGCGACCGCAACGCCACCGCGACGATACTTTTTAACGAGGAAAATGCGTCGCGTCGCCGTATCCTTGGTGTGGGTTCTTCTATGAATTACCACGTACCGCGACTGCGAAGCGACACGAAGTCGCGGTCGCGTTGCGGTCGCGTCGTGCTGGTGTACGAGCGGCCTAAGTATTTTCATTCGAGAGTTCAACATGTCAGAATAAAGTCTTCCTATTACAAACTCGGTTCTGTATAGCACCTTGTCTCTGCTTCTCCAAAACTACTTTCGGCATTTTCAATTTCAAAGCGAAGAGTTCTTTATTATATTCGAAGATAATGGTCTGTGATAATATCTTGTCTAAGGTTGAAGAGTATGTTATGATTATGTTGAGACTAGAAATTGGCAACATCTCGGCAAATTGGTTTGACCTTGACGATATTTCAGTAGTGCCAACCTGCCTGTGGTAGAGTTAGAAAAACCTGATAGACCTAAATCATGGCCAACCGGGAGACTTTATAAAAGAGAATGGAGTATACTTATTTGAGGAACTTCCAATTGCGCAAACCTAATTTCGCTGTCGCTGTTCTTTTCCAAGGTATACTCTATTTTCGATTTTTTATCTATAACCAGTGGTGGCTGGTGATAATTTTATTCAGGGGGGCGCTGATTCAAGAATACAAAAAAAGTATATATATTTTAAAAGGTAATTACCAGATGCTTACTTTTTAAAATGAAACTCAATCCTTCTGTTTTTGTCGCAGATGTTCTTCTAGATCATCTTTTCGTTGAAGTCAGGAATGTCTTTAACTAAATTTTGTTCGATGGACAACATTGCGAGCACTGCCAGTCTTTCTTCCGACATTGCATTCCTTAGAAACTACTTGATTAATCTTAAAGTAGAGAAACATCTTTCAGT
The DNA here is from genome assembly GCA_937662695.2 of Halyzia sedecimguttata. Taxonomy (NCBI): domain Eukaryota; kingdom Metazoa; phylum Arthropoda; class Insecta; order Coleoptera; family Coccinellidae; genus Halyzia; species Halyzia sedecimguttata. Next base: position 70,616,193 of record OW569417.2, read on the forward strand.
TTCTAAGGTTGTCATTGGCGCATCGTAATTAAAATAACCAAAACTTTACATATTTCACAAAACGTTCAATCCAAACCATACGGCAATATTTTAAAATTAAATAACGTTGTCAACCAGTAACTTCTTCCGAGCCATTATGACCACGTCATTTGTGCATTTGCTGCACAACTTCTAAATATATATATAAATATACAACAAGGGCGTAGATAGGGGGGGGGGGGGTTTGGAGGTTCAAAACCCCCCCGAAATGTTATTTTTCTCTTAAAAAAAATTTTGGCTACAGAAAGTGACCCTTACTCCCCCAATGAATTGAAATTTCATCAAAGAGTATGGAACAAAATGTTTGCTTCTCACCAATTCCCTCAACCTTAAGTTTAATTGAGTCCATAACCCTATAATTATTGATAGCTGTACTGAAATTGAGTGAATGCAATAATTTTGACATAGTTCTTCTGGATAGAACCTTAAACATTTTGCTGAAGAGTTTGTATCCCTTAGGGCTATTTTTAAATAGATAGAGAATTTTTTCATCTAAAAGTAAAGCGCCTTCCTTTGGGCTTCAAGTTTTGACACCTTATTTGAGACAGGAAGTGAATAAAGCTTGGTGGATTCATCAAGTGGCTGCAGGTTCAAAAAAATGGCATGCATCTTGAAGATCTTTGACCATCGGTTACAGGCCTTCATTCTTTTCATACATTTCAGTGGCCTTCCGTCTTAGTTTTGAGGCAATATCAAAAATCTCCCCCAAAACAAAAACGGATCACAGCAAAATAGAAAACTCCAGACCTATCACGCTGCTCTCCGTACTGGGTAAAAACTTTGAAAAAATTCTGTCGGAAAGGACAAAAATCGAACTAGGAAACTATATCCCCATATACCAATTTGGATTCAAAAGTAATGCTTCTACCATTCACCTCCTGAAAATTCTAACCACAAATATACAGTATCATAAAAAAATGGGAGACAGATCGGCAGCTCTGTTCATGGACATCCAAAAAGCTTTCGACAGTGTATGGCACACTGGAATAATATATAAATAAAACCAACTGCAGTGCCCTACTACATATTCAAAATCATTGATCAATTTCTAGCCGGTAGAACTAATCAATTCAAAGGGAAGAATGCACTATCGAGTCCATTCATACCACTCCAAGGCGTTCCACAGGGTTCACCACTATCCCCAGTACTGTAGAACTTGTACTGCTGTGACATATATAGTTACAACTATTCAACTGAACACCACATAGACAAAGAAGCGTATGCCCTGCAGTTTGCTGTTGATACAACACTTATTAAACTAGGCACAACACCGAACAAATGTATGGAAAGGTTGCAAAACTCACAGTAGCATGGATGAGACGCTGGCGACAACAACCAAACCCTAAAAAATCTAATCTCGTAATATTCCACCACAAAGTTACGAGCAACTCTCCAAGCATAAACATTGGCAATGACACAATAAGACCAAAAATTACATGCAAGTATTTGGGAATGCACATCTACAACAAATGAAGTTTCAAACACCACATAAAAGGACAGAAAAAAGCAGCCGTTACACGAGCAGGACACTTCAGATCACTAACATTCAAAAACCTGGGAATCAACATCAAAACAGCCAGTGGAATTTACAAAATGATGCAGACCACTGCTAGATTATGGCCACATAATATTCTCAAATACAACCAAAACCACAATCAAAAACTTGGGAATAGCAGAAAGAACTTGCATTAGAAAAGTAACAAAGTTGAGACATCCTAACAATCTCTTATACAACCCCTCCAACACACTACTATAGGAATTAACAGAAGTGGAGCCAATGCTAACGAGACTTCCTAGATTGGACATGAAATTCATGAAGAACCAGAGTAACCAAAATATTATAGAACCTCTATTACACGGGTACGACAGGAACGCCACTGAAAAAGCAAAACTACCAGCGCTCCACCTTTTTGAACATCTACACTCACTACTATAAATAAAATACATAACATACTATTCAATTTGTGAATTAGAATAAAATGTGAGTTACTGGCTGGAAGACTTCGGTCGATAGCCATTTGATTTTTTAATCAATAAAGTTCTTTTCTCTCTCTCTCAAAAATCTTCCTAGCTTGTGAGGAAAGTATTCTTCCTCCACAGACAGCTAAAACCATTTGCCCAGAAGGAAATTTCAAAAATATAGGTTCATAATAATCATAAGACTTAATCAATTCAGATAAGTGAATGGAAGAAAATTTGAATTTGAACATCCATTTTAATTCTTCTATAGGAATATTTCCTTGTAAATCTAGGAAATTAATATCCACTTTCAACTATGAGGATTTATATTGATTTTTCAAAATACAATAGTTATAAATTCCATTTACCCTGTTTGAAAACATTTGTTGGTAAGAATAAACACGGAATTACACCAGTTCTCAGAACATTTGCATTCCTCATATCTGTTATACGTATTGTGAAGGATCGAAATGACTTGAACAGATACGGTGGTTATCACATATCGATGTTTTACCCAACAAATCCAATTGTCCTATTTCCTGCAGCCATAACTAAAATTATATGATTTTTTTTCAACGAAACTAAGTGAAAATAACAATATACATACTATTGAAATTCCTTGAAAAACACACCTACCACATTATCCCTAGGAAGCCTATACATCCTCGTCATATTATTGTTGTTCTTACATGCTTTTAGTAAGCATTTAAAAACCCTATTTGACAGTTTTATCTCAAAAATTGGTTCAAGCACTGACGTAAAGTCAGGAGCTTTTGCGCGTATGTTCTATTGTCCATTCTCCTGTATTGGACACTTTTAATCGAATTTACCATGGTGAATTCTATTGTCTATTCTCCTGTATTGGACAGCCTTAAGCCTGGTTCTCAGAGCTTCGTAGTGTCGCCAGCGATAACCTTTCAGCCAATTAGAGCATGTAAACAAAACTTCCCCTAACCCCTACCCATTCATTTCTAGTTGTCAAAATCTGTCGCGACACGCCTCTTTTGTAGTTGAAATATTCCAACTACACATTCGATTTCTGCGACAGTTGTCAAGTAAACGAGCTGAAAGAGTTGTTTTGACCACATTGTTTCCAGTACTTACTTTGAGTTTTTTAATTATATACGGCACAATTTGATCTATATTTCAGGTATTCATTTGGAAAGGGAGATTAATTTGGTATTTGACAATCAGCTGTTTGTTTACGTCAGCAGAAATCACATACCTCATATAAATATTTAGAGAGGAGTGGGGATTATATGGTAAAATTTATGACGAAAATTGAAAATTGGAGAAAATTTTTGAAAAAAAAAATTCATCGTATTGAATATATTACCCCTCCCAACACTCCCGTTCACTTCCCCTCCCGTTTAGATTCCAGCAAATGGACTATTTTGCCACTATTAAGAATCATCAAAATTCACTTCACGATACAATTTTTTTTCGAAATAATGAAAAGCGAAATGCGTCTCTAAAGCCGGGCCTGGAAACAGTTAAAACTAACACGGCTGCCAGTTTGGGATTACGTTTCTTAGTGTCTATCATAATACAGATAAATGGACAAAACCGGTTGCCACAAAAGTACATTTGGATAGATTTAGCATGCATATATATATATATTGAACCTAATATGATTCTAGTATCTTTAAATAAACTAATATTTTCCTTGAATCCACCTTCAATTTCTTTCTTGCGTTTTCTCTCTTATTATATCCCTTTAATCTAATAAAATCCTTGTATCCTACTTCGATTTCTGTCTTAAAATCTTCTCCCTTTCAAAAAACTGAGATATCTCTATATAACTTGTTTCTTCTTGTATTGTTTTGTCAGGAATAATATCCTCTTTAACTTGGTACCAATTTCAACTCTATATTTCTTTAGGAGCCTTTAATATTCTTCTCTTGGGCACTCTGACTTTTTTCAAACTCGATAATTTCATTTATTTCTCTGTTACCTCGGTTTCTCTTCCATAAACTACTTCATAATTTTGTATTTTCAATAAATCTATCAACATGACAACTATAATTTTGATATTTCTAAGCTGTTCCTAGATATTTTACAATTCTAATTTTCAATTTCCAAACTGCTTATTACATTCAATCCTCAATAGTTTCTCCAACAAAACAAAATTTAGGAACTCCACCCTTCATCAATTCCAAATCATTCTTAACAAAAGGCAATGCAATTTCTCATTCTGATTGGCCCTTTCAATAAACATCTATAAATGTATTTAATCTTATCAATATAATTTTTGTAAACAGAAAACCATAACACTACCTAGGTTGTGAATATGGCGTTCACAGAACAGAAATATTAACTGGCGTTAACTCTCTTCGGTCTGAGAAATAGGAATGTTTCCTGCCATGGATTCTAGAGGGGATGAACCCGGAAAACGACCTGCATCGTTGCAAATTATTGGGATCTAAAATATTGATTTCATGGTTCGTTGCTGAATTTACAGATAATCTAGCAACATCGCAAACTTCGATAGGGATGTTTGCATACTTGCCATGCGCCAATCTAGTGCGCAAATGACATGAATACGAGTGAGTAATTTTGTGAGGATCGTTTCACCAGAATATTAAGCAATTAGCTCAAGCACTGGCGTGAAGTCAGGATCTTTTGCGGGTATGTTCTATTATCCATTTTCCTGTATTGGACACTCTTAATCCGAAAGTTTCAGACTTTTTATGAAATGGCAACTGCGCAGTTTATCGCTTAGGCGTTTACGTACGTGTGGTTCATTAAGTCAGTCTCCGGTTTCAATCGGCTTGTGATATCCGGTTCGCATTAGGGTACGATATGCTTTAAATGATAATTTGCGTGGAACTTCCATTTTGAATTTTCTCGAAAAATACTCATTTGCCAGTGCTAAAATTGAAACTGTGGTATATCAACATCATGTAGATTCTATATACAGAATATTTTGAAAATCGGTTACATTACATAACCTTTCAAAAGTCCCCTGTCACAAATATACTCCTCTGAAGGCACATGGATCTCTTGAAGAAGAATCGCCTTCTCTATTTCTCAAAGATATTCACTCTTGTTCATAGAAATCCCTTCAATATTTAGTTGCCTCCTAAGGAGGATCTCTTTCAAAACCAGGTCTGACCGCTAATGTAGGGCTATCATCTCCCATAGATTTGTGATGAAATAACACGATTTTCCCAAGAACATACGCGCAAAAATATGTCATCATGACATTCATATTTTTGAAGGTTCTCGCAAAAATACGACCATAGACAACATATCATACGACGATTCGCATCCAGCTACCGAACTCACAAAAGGCTGCTCGGTTCTCCAACAATATGGATCCGATCGTGTTCAAACTTGGAACTCTGCAGTAGAGTTAGGTTCTGAAGGCTCTTCCAAAATTTCAGCCATGCCGGACGAATAGTTTATGATATATAGAATTTTTTTTCAATTATTTTCAATAATTTTTTTGAAATTTTCTAGTTATACCATCCTCACGAAATTCCACAAGAATTTTCACGTTGGCATTCTACAACTAATAACCATGTTTGAATTATACCGGTTTGGTATTTTTCGAGTTATTGAGGAAATAACAACCAAATTTCAGATGGGTATAATTCCAAAACCGTGTGGCCGATTATACCTATAGACAAATTCAAATGTCGCATTCAGATGCACAACCTAACCTGAAAATTTCAAGCCGCTATCTCCTTCCGTTCTCAGGTTGTCGTGTCATCAATAATATTTTTTTATAATTTTTTTAAAATTTTCTAGAGACACGATTCTCACAAAATTTCACAAACGTGCTTAGGTTTATATTCTACAACTATTCACCAAGTTTAAATTCGATCGGATTTATTTTGGTTGAAAACAAAATTATTACTCGGAAACCAACGGGCCGATGATACCCATTAACGAACTTGTCCGTCGTATTGGGATGCGCCTCCTACCCTGAAAATTTCAAGTCGCTAGCTCTTTCCGTTCTCAAGTTATCGTGGCAACGGCCGGACGGCACCACAGAATTAAATTTCACATTTGGGCAAAATGATAACGCGATGTTCCCCAGAACATACGCGCAAAAACAAACTATGTACTCAAATTCAAAATGTTCGTGATGTTTTTCGACGATGTGATCTTCGTTACTACGACGACTCGACAGCACCGAAAGTTATCAAGTAGCTACGAAGCAGCGGATAAGTTCGTTAACGGGCGAAATCCACCAAGCGGTTTCGGAGCTATGGCCGTTTTTAGTAAAAACGTTTTTTATGAATATTTCCGGAACCGACCACTCGATCTATCTGAAATTTGGCATCAAATTGTAGAATCATGACCTTTATATGCCTGCGAAGTTTTGTACTGACAGGATGGGCATAAAGTGGCAAAAAAAAATTCCAAAAATTTTGAAATTTTGTTTCCACGATAACTCGAAAAATACTGATCTGTTTGAATTGAAACTCTGTAGTTGAATGCAAAAGACCAAAGCAAACACTTTCGCAAAATTTCGTGAAAATACTACTATTTTGCGGAATACTTTGCTTGAAATGCCGAAACCTATTTTTTGCGCGTATCTTCTGAGGAACATCGCGTTATCATTTTGCCCAAATGACTGTAACTTTCGAATTTTTTGACGAAAATGGTCTCAAACGATTTAGTTCGACTCCACAATGAAGAATTCGAGGTCAAATTTGATTCTGTCCGGCCGTTGCCACGATAACTTGAGAGCGGAAAGAGCTAGCAACTTGAAATTTTCAGGATAGGTGGCGCATCCCAATACGACGGACAAGTTCGTTAATGGGCATAATCGGCCCAATGGTTTCCGAGTAATAATTTTGTTTTCAACCAATATGAATCCGATCGAATTGAAACTTGGTGAGTAGTTGTAGAATATGAACCTAAGCACGTTTGTGAAATTTTGTGCGAATCGTATGGCTAGAAAATTAAAAAAAAATATTTTTGTTGTCACGATAACTTGAGAACGGAAAGAGATAGCGGCTTGAAGTTTTCAGGTTAGGATGTGCATCAGAACGCGACATTTCAGTTTGTTTATAAGCATAATCGGCCGAACGGTTTTAGAGTTATAGCCATCTGAAATTTGGGTGTTTTTTCTCCTCATTAACTCGAAAAATAGTAAACCGATTGAATTGAAACATGGTCATTAGTGGTAGAATGCCAACGCGAAAATTCTTGCAAAATTTCGTGTGGATAGTATTTGTAGAAAATTTTTAAGAAATCATTGAATATAAAAAAAAATTCTATATATCAGAAACTATTCGTCTGAAATTACTGAAATTTTGCAATAGCCTTTAGAACCCAACTCTACTGCCAAGTTTTAAGTTTTAACACGATCGGTTAAATATTGTAGGACAGGGGTTACCAATTAGTTTCATTGGAGGTCCGTTCACAAAATCTGTATATCTGTCGCGGTCCGTTTGATCGCATTATGATGGCATAAGAATTTGACTAGCAGTTAATCTAAATCCAATATCAATTAGTAAATAAAACGAAAAGTTATCTGAATTTTTTTTATCAAGAATAAATGAACTAATGGGAAGAATGACATTTCTTGCTCTGAACAATATGTCTGAAATCTGGAGTTGAATTGGTGCTAGCTATTGCTATCAAATACTGGAGATGTTCATTGGTTAGTCGAGATCTGAATTTATTTTTAATGAAATTCATCTTCGAAAATGCTGCTTCACAATTATATGTCGATCCAAACATTGTACAAAGTTTCAAAGCAATTTTTTTTAGTTCCGGATATTTATTATCACACACAAATTTAATCCAAAATTCTTCACAAACGACTTCCGAATATTTATGTTTCAATACAGTGTTTTCTTGGATGTCAATCATTTCCATCTGTAAAGCAGCTTTATTGCTCCGGAAAATATTTGCAGCTTCATTGCTCCATTCACCATCGGGCTGTAGAGAATAAATATTCTTGAGAATTTCCACAACGTTCTCTATTTTCCTAAAGTCGGCAAATCTATTTGCGAATTCTGATTTGAGATCACTAATGAATGTCTTGTATTGACCAACCTCAACCTCGTTGCCACTGTCGATAAGTTTCAAATTGGGAAAGTGCAATCGATCACAATCAAGATCGTTTTTTAAAAGATCTAATTTCCGTGAAAAGCTTTTCACTTCTGAAATAAGTTCCCATACAAGCCTTCCTTTCCCTTGAAGTTTTAGATTCAGCTGATTGATATGTTTAAAAATGTCCGATAGAAATGCGATGGTCGCCACATATTCTTTTTCGTTGATGAAATTCAAATAGGCATTTGATGAAGACTGATCTGTCATTGCAAGAAATGTCTTCAAATCCTCTAAAATAGCGAAAAATCTATGTAAGACATAGCCTTTGCTCAACCACCTCACATTGTTATGCAGCAGTAAATGGTCATATTGAGCATTCACTTCGTCCAGAAATGATTTTAATTGACGATGTTTCAGTGATGATTTGGCACGAAGGAAATTTATAATTTTGATAACTTCCTGCATAGTAGACTCGAGACTCGGATTGAGTTTGCAGCAAAGCACAGTTTGATGTATAATGCAATGATAGGAGATTAAAGCATCATTACATTTTGCATTGGTACTCAGTCGGTGAACCAGTCCTTTATTGATTCCAATCATCGCTGGTGCGCCGTCAGTGGTTATAGATATCAGTTTTTTCTTTTTCAAAATAATCCATTACCGCATTGAACATGTCTTCTCCTCGGGTGCTTCCTAATAACGGCAAAATAACCATAAGTTGTTCAACAAAACGTTCTTTGATTTTATTCATATAACGAACAAAAATTAATAGCTGTGCTGTATCAGTGACGTCGCATGATTCATCCATAGCTAAAGAATAATAATCTGCATTCTTCAAATTTCGTTTTAAATCACATTGATTTTCTTCAGTTAAAATATGTATATTTCTTGTGTTAGAAGTCGCAGATATCGGAATGCGTTCAATAGTTTCAATAATATCTTTTTTATGTTCAAACAAGACATTGCCTGCTTCGACCATACATTCTTTAACTATTTCTGCATCGGTGAAGGGTTTCATGTGCTTAGCAAGAGTCCAAGAAATGCGTAAAGCAGCCTCAGTACATTTTTCCTGTTCAGTCATTGAACGACTCATGATCTGAGTTGAATATGTGTAACTCGAAGATAAGCTTGCAATTTTTGATTTACGAAGGTTACTACCAAGTGGGAATTTTTCGGCAAATGACTTATGTTTGGTGTCATAATGCCGTTTTAAATTCGAGCTCTTAATTAAGGCAAATCAAGCACACCAGTACTGCTCCAGCACGATTTGGGATTTTTTTTTTATTATTATTGATAAGGGGGTTACGTTGCACCGCGACCTTGAGATCTATTGTGCCCCCCAACAGAGCTGTTCTCACCATTACGCCATCTACAGCTCGCCCTCCAGTTCCAGAGTATAAATGAACCTCAATATCTGGGAAGGCTTCAAGGATATTATGTCTTCACTCCTACAAGTTTCCTGTCCAAAGCATTCCTTTCGCTGACTTGCAATGGCGAGGCATTCTGTAACAAGGTGAAGAGAAGTTTCTTCCTCCTCCCCACAGAATCTGCACTCGTCAGTATCTGATAAACCTATTCTCATCAAATGCTTCCTGAGGCGACAGTGTCCTGTGAGGAAGCCAGTGACCAGGTGTAACTTATTCTTGCAGAGATCCAGATACCTTTTGGATCTCGCTTATTTAAAGTTCCTAAGGAACTTTTTGGAATGAACCAAACCTGGAAGATTCCGCCAGAGTGTCTCTCTTTTGGTTTCCTCCTTCTCCAGAAACTCTTTCTTGTAGGTGCACGATTTGGGATAGTAAAGCAGTACATATTGGTCCATTCCGGTAAAAAATGTCTATTTTCGAGTTCCACCTTTCTTTTTGGGCGCATGTTCTAGGGGAACATCGTCCTATCATTTCGTCCAAATGTCTGTAATTTTCGAATTTCGAGCTGAAAATTGGCTAATAGACTAATTCGGACTCCCTGATCACGAATCCGGTGTCAGTACGGGTGCCGTACGGCCGGCCGGCCGGCCGTACTTCCGGCCGTAGGCACGATAACAGGAGCACCGAAGGTCCTATCGACTTCAAACTTTCAGGGTAGGCTTCTGATGCGACGGTTAAGTTCGTTAACGGGCAAAATCGGCCGGACGGTTTAGGAGTTATAGACATTTAAAATTTTGAGGTTATTTCCTGATATTTCAGGAACTAAAGAAGACGTTGAATCGAAACTTGGTAGTCAGTTCGAGGATATAAACGCGCAACTTTTGGCAAAATTCTGTTATGATCGAAATGTTGGTAATTTTTAAAAAAATATTTCTTTTAATTTTTTCGAAAAAAAAATTTTTTTTTCGTGAACTATTCATCAGATTGCAACAAAAACTTGTACTAACGTCAATTGTAGTATTTTGCAACATTGTGCAAAATTTTGGCTCTATACGATTTCAATTTCTGGAGATATAAGACAAAATGTGTCAAATTTCCTGGGTCTCTCTCAGTATTTTCATCGATTATTCTATGAACTCTTTGAATTCCACCGAAAACAAATTCAAAGACATAAACATAAAGAATCAAGTCATAGTTTAGACGTCGAAAGAAGGACGAGGTTGATCGACTTGAAAAGGTACCTATTTCAAGAAATGCAATAATGAAATGCTTAATTTATGGATATAATATTATCTAAGTATTGTTGGGATCGGGCAGTTGGAAAATTTTTTATTTAATAAAAAAATTTGTACCGACGTGAAATCAAGCATTCTACACGAGTGTGCAAAATTTCAGTTCGATACGATCTCAATTCCAGAAGATATTGCTTAAAATTCACATTCCAGCGTGTTTTGACGTTCTATGGTCACAGAAAATCGTCACAAAAATCTATTTACCTCATTTGACGGCTGTTTGTCAAATCAATTAATTCCAATAATTGATGTCAGATTTCCTACATACCAAGTTCAAACACATTTTATTATATGGAAAACACTTATTATGATCACGTTCTACAGGAATTGATACTAAATAGAAGCTAGATGAAGATTATTGTAATGGAAAATTTGTGTTTCAGAATAATATTAAGGTATTCAACATGATACTGCTTTTTGGCGCTCTAGTTCCTCGGAACTGAGTGCTTATCAATTTGCCCAAATGTCTGTAATTTTCGAATATTTCGATGAAAATGGTCTTAAACGATTTGGTTCGACTCACTGATCAAGAATCCGTGGTCGAAATTCATTCTGTCCGGCCGGTCTGGCTGGCCGGTCCGGCCGGTCCGGCCGGCCGTAGGCACGATAACTCTCGAACGGAATGAGCTAGAGAGTTGAAATTTTCAGAGTAGGTTTGGGGGATAAATATCTCGGCTAAGTTCGTTATTGGGCAAAATCGGACAGATGGTTTCGGAGTAACAAAAAAAAAATTTTTTTTACGGAACAAATTCCAAATTAAATTTTTTTTAATAAGAAGTTTTATCATAAGAATCCATTCATATCATTTTTAACTCTAAGAAGCTAATACTTTCGGAGATATGATTTTTCAAAATTTCAATAATAAATCGTTTTTCAACGTTGTCACAGAATGATATTATTCTATGAATTGCCATAATGTCAAATGATGTTCCTGAGACATTACCTAATCAATCGAGTAATTGTGAGCGAAGTGAGAAAAATCTCAGTTGTTTGCTCCGAAATCAGTTTTTCTCAGAAAATTCTTACATTTCGGAACTGAACATGAAGTAACAGATCTGAGAGTAGTGAGACTGCTTTTCATCCATAGACATAGATATAACTCTCGAACGGAATGAGGTAGGTAGTTGAAATTTTCAGAGTAGTTTAGGGAGATGAATATCTCGGTTAAGTTCGTTATTGGGCAAAATTGGCCAGATTTAATTTGATTTCTTCCATGGTGCAGTTCTCATTCTCATGATTGCTCATTTAATCTTGATAAATAAACTATTATTTGAATTGAATTTCCTTTAGGATGCAGTTCTATCATATGAATACATTGATATAATTCCCAACTCTGAGAAACCAATACTTTTGGAGATATAATTTGTCTGTTTGAACTAGAGCGCCAGAAAGCTCCTGTCCACAGGGCTTGAACCCATTTTTTTCTTTACTGGTCAGTACGGGCCACAAGGAAGATGAACATGCGCCCAAAAGCCCCCGTCATCGGTGCTTTTTTAACTAGTTTTCGAGTCCATTTTATTTAAGCAATTGGCACGAGTTACATATTCCTGTCCGTGCATTCCTGACCGTTGCAGCACATCGTCTTCCCGTGGGAACCGATGACTAGGCAAACCTCGGAATGCAACACAGTGCAGCGTTGACAATATTATATATACATGCTCATTATTCATTTTTCCTCAGTCTTGACTTAAAATCGAATTGTTAAACATCAATAACTTACTTTGCTTTCTGTATCAATAAAACCAATTTTTAAAATCTTGTTTTGCCTTGCACAAAACATAATTGGCGCAGTCGACGGAGTTTTCGCAGTTAGTAAAAACATTGAGTTTCTTCCGTTTGTGAAAACAGAACCTTCAAAAGTTGGACTATTGGTGCAGTTCTTCCAACAACAATTGGTGCTGGTCAAAAAATTCATCGTGAAGAAGACGAGTAATGCAGTTGTGGATAGTAATAACGAGCTGGTGAGTTATACGATACTTTGAATATTATTTATGTCAGACTCCTCTAATTCTTCCATTGATTCTTTCATAGAAAACGATTGTGAATTAGAGTCAGATTTATTGAATTCCTTTAATAACCTTTCCATTTCATCGAGAAATACGTTACTAAATAATATAGAATTAAATAATTCAATTAATAATTTAAACATGCCAAATACAATCCCAGTTTTTGACATTAAAAATTTGAGTATTGTTCCCGATTTCGATGGGAACCCTAATAAACTACACAGATTCATTCAATCTGCGGAAGCACTTTTGCTTCACTATTTTGATACAAATAATTTAGCTAATTTTCAGAATACCCTTCTGCTAAATGGCATATTAAATAAGCTCCATGGAAGAGCTGAAGAAATTGTGGCTATTCACGGAGCCACTTCTAATTGGCATGACATAAAGAATGCCCTTTTATTACACTTTGGCGATCAAAGAGATGAGAATTGTCTAAATCAAGATTTAGTTAATTTAAGACAGAATAATGGTGAAACCCCAAAAGAGTTTCACGAAAAAATCATGTCACTATTAAATACTATTTGCAACTATATTGATTTGAAATGTGATGCGGCATTGAGACCGAGTAAGAGGGAATTTTTCACAAAGCAAGCTCTTAAAACTTTTTTGGCTGGGTTAAAGGAACCTTTGGGTCCAATCATTAGGGCGATGCGACCCCAATCTTTAGCTCAAGCGTTACAGTTTATTATCGAAGAAGATAATATTAAGCATTATCAAAAATCAGGTACGATTGTTAATAATGTAAAAAAGAGTACTGTAGAAAATAGGCCTTTTAACAATAGTCACGCAAACGCTTCACGTTTTCAAAATCAAAATAATATGTTCCAAAATCAATTACTAAACCATAATCAATTTCCGAGTGCCCCAATACACCTAAATCGATATTCCAATTATAGAGAACCAAAATATTTCACAAATTCACAAGTATTCGGTAGACCTCAAGCGGCTAGACCCACACCTATGAGTATTTCAACTAACCAAACTAGCCAAAGACCCACCCCTATGAGTATTTCGACCAATAAAACTGTTCCAAAATTTCAATCCTCAAATATTAGAAACACCAATAGAAATTATTTTCCAGATAAAAACAAAAGACAAAATTTTGTGAGTGAAGAATTGTTCAATACAGAAAATTACGAGGAGGAAATTCCTCCAGAATTCTCCGAAAATTTAGGCGAACCTTTTCCAACTGAATATTCGTTAGATGATAATGAAGAAAATTTTCAACCGGATCTTTTACAAGACCAGAACACATAGAGTATCATTTGTCAAGCAAAAAAAAAGAATTACCCTATATTACTATAAAATACCCTCCCCTAAAATTACTTATTGATACTGGATCAACTAAATCGTTCATAAATCCTGATCTTGCAAACAAGTATTATTCTAAATTTATCTTCGAAGAACCATTCACTGTTTCGACTGTTTTTCAAAGTTCTTCACATAATTATTGTGCGGAAATACCGATATTTTCAGAATTCAACTATGATGATCAATTCAAATTTTACCTCTTTAAATTCCACAATGTTTATGATGGCCTTATAGGTCTTGATAATTTAAAACTTTTGAAAGCAATCTTGAATTTCGGTGAATCAACATTGGTTACACCTTCTGCAATAATTCCCATTAAATATCAACCATCTCTAAAGAAAATTCCATTCAGAATCAAAATTGATGCCAACACTAAAATAATAACTAAAATTCCTGTAAAATTAAAAAACGGTGATATTCTTGTTCCGAAACAAATTATTCAGAAATGTGAAATTCCAGAAATATTAACTGTGTCTAATAATGGATTAGCCTATGTCGAAATTTTAAACAAAACTAATGACAATTTAATCCTTATGCTTGATGATCCGATAGAATCATTTCCATTTAATGATAACAATTACGAAATTTTTTCTATAGAGTCTGAAACTGTCTCAAAAAATGCAGACATAGAAAAATTAATTAGAACCTCTCACATGAACAATGAAGAAAAACATCATATTTTGAATTTATGCAAAAAATATTCTGACATCTTCCAATTAGAGAATCAACCTCTTTCATTTACTAATCAAGTCAAACATTCAATCAATACTAAAGATGAAACACCCGTATATACAAAATCATATAGATATCCATTTGTCCATAAAGAAGAAGTTCAAAAACAAATTAATTCCATGTTAGACCAAGGAATTATCAGACCGAGTCAATCACCCTGGTCCTCACCGATTTGGGTAGTTCCAAAAAAAGCTGATGCATCAGGCAAAAAGAAGTGGAGAATAGTAGTTGATTTTCGAAAATTAAACGAAAAAACAATTGACGACAAATACCCACTTCCTAACATCTCGGATATTTTAGATAAACTTGGAAAATGCCAATATTTTTCAACCATTGACTTGGCAAGTGGATTCCATCAAATTGAAATGAATCCTGATGATATACCAAAAACAGCATTCACGGTAGAAAATGGACACTACGAATTTGTCAGAATGGCTTTTGGTCTTAAAAATGCCTGTTCAACTTTTCAGAGAGTAATGAATACTATGTTGAGAGGATTGATTAATGTAATATGTTTAGTTTATCTTGATGATATCATAATATTTTCAACATCCCTTCAGGAACACATAATCAACTTGAGAACAGTTTTTCAAAGACTTAGAGACGCAAATTTAAAAATTCAACTAGACAAATCTGAATTTTTAAAGAAACAGGTAGCATATTTAGGGCACATAGTGACCCCCGAGGGAGTGAAGCCCAACCCAGACAAAATTGTAGCAATAAAAAAATATCCATTACCAAAAACAAGCAAAGATATAAAAGGATTTTTAGGACTTTTGGGCTATTACAGAAAATTTATCAAGGACTTTGCCAAAATCACTAAACCATTAACCGCTTGTCTAAAGAAAGGAGCCAAAATTGAACATACTCCCCAATTCAAAAATTGTTTTGAATATTGTAAAAATTTATTAGTCAATGAACCTATTCTTCAATACCCCGACTTTTCAAAAGAATTTATCCTTACAACGGATGCTAGTAATTTTGCTATAGGTGCTGTATTATCCCAAGGAAAGATTGGTAGCGATAAACCCATTTCCTACGCATCTAGGACTTTAAATGACAGCGAACAAAATTATAGTACAATTGAAAAGGAACTTCTGGCAATAGTATGGGCAACAAAATATTTTCGACCTTATCTCTACGGCAGAAAATTCAAAATTATCACAGACCACCGACCCTTACAATGGGTTATGTCCCTTAAGGAAACCGGCAGTCGACTTTTGAGATGGAGGCTGAAACTCGAAGAATATGACTTCGAAATTGTTTATAAAAAAGGAAGTTCCAATACCAATGCTGACGCTCTTTCTCGAATCGAAATTCATAACAAAGAATTATTAGACTACATAGAAAAGTTTAACGATAATGAATCAATGATGGTAAACATAGACGAATCAGAAATTCAAAGTGAAGAATTAGACGATAATTTATCCTATGAAAAATTCTTGGAACTCCATAATTCAAAAAAAATTGCAAATTGCTTTAACGTGAAAGAAGAAAAGGGTGATTTATTCAATGCCCCTCCAAATTACTCTTTGGCTCATTGTGTATCCAGTGATTTTTACATGAATGACGGAATTGCACTTACTTTCAAACAAAGATTCGGTCAAGTTAACAAACTTAAATCTCAAAATAAGGGATTAGGCGAAGTTGCTTTTATTGAAAATAATAATCGAAAATTATATTATCTCATTACAAAAGAACGCAGTTATCAGAAGCCAGACTATGAAACGGTTTTCAAAACACTAATAAATCTCAAGTCATTGTGTGAACAAAATGACAAAAAATACCTAGCCATGCCAAGAATTTCATGTGGTATAGATAAATTAGAATGGAGCACAATTTTTCCCATGATTAAATACATTTTTGGAAATTGTGATATACAAGTAGTCATATATTATGTAACCGATCCAAAATTAAAGACATTAGAATATTCTGAAGACATCTCCGAAGGTAATACTATACATTCAAACCATGAAAATCCTATACAAGAAATTCCGATTTCTGATAAAGTCCTCAACACTTTTGATAATCAAGTAATCTTTGAATTCGTGCATCACTCCCCAGCAAAGGTGAAAGTAGAAAGAATATTTCCAAATAAACAGAGAACTTTTGTCCAAATCGCCACAAATAATTTTAGTAACGATGTTGTACAATTTTTCAAAACTTATATGCGTCCAAAAATCTTGTATGCATTGCATTTCCAGCAGGATAATTATTACCAAGAAATGTGTGAGATACTCAGAAAAACCTTCAAACAATTGGCTTTCAAACTAGTAAAATGCAATAATATTTTGGAAGATATTATCGATAAAGATCAACAAACCTTGACCATTCAATTTATTCATGAGACAAAAACGAATCATAGAGGAATTGCCGAAACAATTTCCAGAATAAAAAGGACCTATTATTGGCCCAGTATTCAAAACGACGTTACTGAATATATAAATAATTGCGAACTATGCCAAATTAATAAATATGACAGAGACCCTCCGAAACAAAAACTAATGTTAACTCCCACACCTTGTAAACCATTCGAAATTATTCACGTAGATACATTTCAAGCTCAAAATAAAAAATTCCTCACAATAATCGATTCATTTTCTAAGTACGCCCAAGCTTATCCCTTAATTTCATCTACGGGAATTGAAATCGTCAAATCGCTCTTAATATTCATGACACATCATGGATCACCGTCAACGATCGTAATGGACAACGGAACGGAGTTCAAGAACGGTGTCGTTATAGAATTTTTGAAAGTCCATCAAATAACACCCCATTTTGTTACAACCAATAGTTCTCAATCGAACGGTTTAATTGAGCGATTACATTCGACCTTAATAGAACATTTACGTATAATCAGGAACAAAGATAAGCAAAACCTCAGTATTGAAAATATCATGCCTTATGCAATTTTCGGCTACAATTATTCAATTCATTCTTCAACAAAACAAAAGCCAATCGATGTTATAAACGGTCATCTAAATTCACAAGATCCAATGAATATTGATTTAAATGAAAAACTTACCAATAATTATATCGAAGAACATCGGGAAAAAACCAAAGAACTTTATAAACGCCTAAACGAAGAAATGGCGAAACGGAAACAATCAATTACCAACAAAATTAACGAAACGAGGGAAGAACCCCTTCCATATAAATCAGGTTCTACCGCTTACCGCAAAGTGAAATCGAACAACCGTAATAAACTTTCTCCGAAATTTTCTAAAGTAAAAGTTGTTAGTGACAATAATATCAAAATTTCAAGCGAAAATAAAACCTTACATAAGCAAAATCTAAAAAGGACTAAATCTAAAACGAGAAAACTTTTACAGGATGCTCCTACTGCCGCTAGCTGTAACTCAGGAGATAAAAATAACTGACCTCCAGGACAACCCAGGCATTCTTCCGATTCATCTAGGCAATGCAAGAGTCAGATCAAAATTTCACGACTTTATTCATTTTTTCGATTTATTACCGATTAATGACGTATTAAAATCTCTGCGTCACCTATATCTTCATGCATCGAAAACATTTCTCAACAAACCAAACAGCACTTTTTATAAAGAATTAGAAACTCACAAAAAATACTATCAGCATCAATTAGATTTGGCCGAACAAAAATTAAAAGGGCTAATTCCTACAATACGATCTAAACGTGGCTTGATAGATGGGCTCGGAACCGTTATCAAAAGCATTTCAGGTAATTTAGATGCAAATGATGCAATCCATTATGAAACAGCAATAATGCAACTGCAGTCTAATCAAAAGGATATTATGAAAAATCTAAATAGTGACGTATCCCTTACTGGAGATATTATAGAAAAATTCAATGAAACTGTGTCAGTACTTCAACAAAATCTACATCTTATTGTTTCCCAGTTTCAAGGAATGGTTGGAAATTTCACTGAACTATATGATAATTTTTACTTTTATTTGAGAATTAGGAATATTATCGAGCAAATGGATACATCCATAAACATCGTAATGGAGTTCATCAACGAAATCGAAAATGCCTTAAGTTTCTCAAAATTAGGAACGTTGCATCATAGTGTAATAAAATTTTCCCAATTAAAAAATATAATTGACATTGTTGGTGAAAAATATTCTCGAGAAAATTTAATTTTTGCAGATGAAAGTCAATTTCATAATTATTATGAGCTTATAAAAGTTGATGCATATTCAACAGGTTCTAGAATAGTTTTCATTCTTCACTTTCCTATAGTGAATTCGCAAACGTTTTCTCATTACCACCTTTATTCAATCCCAACCATTAATAATACCATGATTATTCCAAAAAACTCTTATCTGACTATAAATGATAAATTGTATCAGTATACCTCTTCACCTTGTATCAATTTGCATACGATCTTTTACTGCGAAATCAATGATTTGATTGAAGGGTCAAAAACCAACGATTGTATATTCCAACTACTTCAACTAAAAAAAAGCTTCGGGACATTGTCAGCGATACGCAGTATCAACCAATAAAAATTTCATCCAGCAAATAGATAATAGCAAATTCATTGCCATATTTTCGAATGGAATCAAAATACGAACATTCTGCAAAAGAAGTGATTTCACTGAACTAAAAGGAAATTATTTGATAACTGTACCCAAGGGATGCTTTTTCGAAACAAAAGAAGAAAAATATTATAACAACAAAGAAATAATTAAGAGCCAACCGATGTTCCTGCCAAAAATTTCTGATGGTTTCAACACTTCAACTCTCAGTATATTAAAAATTCAACTCCAAGATGTTTCTCTAGATCAGATCCACATCCTCAAACGACAACAAGAAAAAATTCATCCATTAATTGCTGACCATTACAAAACGAAGAATTATCTGCATGGAAGCCTCATTGGCCTTATCTATGTTATACTAATAATTATTGTCATTTATTTCTGTTACATTAAACTGAAACAATCCTTGGAAACCAGAAACCCATCTAGGAGCGTGGTACGTGACGATGGTACCGAGCCAAACCAAGTGTCATTTTTCTCCCCGTAATGACTCTTCTGTGGATGGAGGAGTTACATATTCCTGTCCGTGCATTCCTGACCGTTGCAGCACATCGTCTTCCCGTGGGAACCGATGACTAGGCAAACCTCGGAATGCAACACAGTGCAGCGTTGACAATATTATATATACATGCTCATTATTCATTTTTCCTCAGTCTTGACTTAAAATCGAATTGTTAAACATCAATAACTTACTTTGCTTTCTGTATCAATAAAACCAATTTTTAAAATCTTGTTTTGCCTTGCACAAAACATAATTCACGCAAAGTACGCAAACAAGCTGACACAGTACGTGTGGTGTATACAAAAGTAAATCAAAACTGGCAAGCGATCAAGCGAAGCGGTAAGCGATGACGCGTCAAGCGTTGCTCGTATTCGCTCAGCCCTCTCAAGGTCCCCACCCAGTCCCCTCCCTATCGCACCACGAGATGATTTGAGCAGATACATAGAGGGATAGAGAACGGCTGACAACCTGCGCGAAGTGGCTAAAAAGTGGGTCCGCCATTGTCTACTCTTCGACGAGGGTTGAACAAAAAGATAATAGCTTAGTTACAGGGTCCAGCAGAAAAATAGGGAACTAAATCCTAATGAAAACGATGCATTTCTACTGAAAAACAAACTATCAAGTAGGATTTAAACATTTTAATGGGAAGCTGATAGATATTTCGATATTGTTTGCAAATAATTAGGTTAATAATGATCGAAAAACCGAAGATAATACAATAAAAGTGCATTTTATCATCTACTTATTGACAGGATTGTCCATAAAACATTTGATGACTGATGAATAGTAAGTTGAATGAGTATCGGCTTACGAGGCATTCATATTATTTATCTTTATTCTTAAAGATAATTAACGAAGAAAGAAAATTTACATTATCAAGGAATTAAGAAGAAAATTAATATACTAATACTAAATGATCTTATTTATCACTTCAAATAGAATAAATATATTGATTTCTGTATGGGTTTTGTTATATATCGCCCATATGACCATCTATCTACTAGAAAGTAGCATCAAAGTGTATCACCCTATTCTCACGTGAAAACAGCTATTTCTGTATAAAAAAATATCTATTCAATGTGTGAACACTACTTCAATATGTATTTACTTCATGGGTGATTTTTGAAGGTAATTAAGCATTATAGAATCGAGTCTAGTCAAAAAAAACTCCAACATATACTTCTTGTCGAGCTGTCGATTTTACAGGAATATTTTGATAAATAAAACAAATTCATATTGATATTGATTATATTTTCAGGTATATCACTCTTAAAAAAACATGAAGTCAATCAGTATCCTTCAATCATTACCTACTCAGTAACATGTGTTGCATGTTGTTTTAGCTCAAAATGAAATGTTCAATGAGAGTCATAACAAATATTTAGAGATAAATTGATAGTAGCTTTACAAAAGAAAATCAATCAATTCTTCAAATGATTAAATCATCTTTGTTTCTAACTCACAGTGCACCTGGTTACTAGTGGCAATACAGCCTAAAATACTAAACGCAATAATTCTTTATAATTTGAGCATCGCAGGTCACCAATGTTATTTGGACATTTATTTCATATAATCGTATGAGACTTTCTTCCACAATATTTGCTTTTTCTCTTGCAGTGAGGGATATAATGAAGAAGGAATTTTCCAGAGTTCATTATGACAAACAACCTTAAGTATAAAAGCTTCAGAAGTAGGTTTTAATTGATCATTATCAATATTTATTCCTATATTTGCATAGCTCCACATTTGTAGTCCATCAAAATCTAGTTGCGTTTTTATAGAAATTTCATCATCGATATGTGAACAAACTACTTCCCTATTGAACATATAATATTCCTGAACGTTAGCTTGCAGTCCATTAAATGCTACTAAAATGAACCCTTGTTAACAATCAATATTCTGGTACCACTTTCGTATTGTGGCTTGGTGTGGTAATGACATGGCAAATTCTTTCCTTACTTTCTCATATGCTTTTGCAGAATAAAATTGACAAGTAGCAGCAAATTGTACAGGTGGATAAGCCTCATAAGATATGGTTTCCCTTACAATATTTTTAAATATCGCCTCATTAGTATATGAGGTACACTATCGTAAGTGCTTTGTAAATAGTCAACTGCATTATTAGAGTGCTGCTGGTTTTTATTCAAGAAATTCATAACAGCTTCCATATCACTGTTACTTTCTTTTTCAATGCAGCAATTTTTTTTTATTAGTCTTATACAATCTCTTTCGGCATGCAGCATGTCTGTCTTTTAAGTTTTGATGGCGGGATACTGTAAATAATGTAATATTGTTTCATCAGAGGTCCTATTTTTCAAAGTAACACAACGAAGACATAGACATTTAACTACTTATAACTATGTATGGGCTTGATGAATTGGATTTTTCATCTTCTTGAACTACTGCTTGTACTTGTTGAAGAGGTACTTTTGTCATCTTTATTTCTGCAATAATAAGAGTTTATAATAGCTTGCAAGAAGTAAGAGAGTGTGGATAGATGATAGAAGTATTGCTAACACTATACAAACCAAAAACTAATGACTTATTTAAATTAATAGAAATTATTTTCACCTTGACGATAACTTAATTTTTTTTTCCTCTTTGATATTCTTCATATTAATGGATGATTCAGGAGGTGATAAGGTATTTAACTGATCTTTATTTGTTGATTATTCTGATGAAAGTACGATTTTGATAATGTACCTTCGTTATTCATTGAATCATCCAACTTGTGAGATGATAGGTATTGGCATCTTCTTTTAGAATGCGATTTATTGAAATCGATCTGCAAAAAATGCTCAGAGCAAACTACTTTATTGGTAGACCAATTCCAAGTATTCTCATTAATTCCAAGCACACTCAACCATACTTTTTGTAGTTCTCCTTTATAGGAAACTTTCAAGAACACATAACAATGAATAAAACTGAAATGTTTAAGTGAATGAAGCAACCATAACCTATGAAAACTAATTATTGATCGATTTATCCTGTTGGAAGTTGGATTGGAACACTAGATATATCTCAAATCAACATCAAAATTCATGAGACGCAAGCAACTGAATTCGCAAACGCTCGAAATTTAAATCAAAACGACCATAGAATAGACGAAAATGACGTCACAAGGTAGAATATGGCGGACCCAGTAGTGTCCCCCAAAATTTGGATGCGCAGTAGTCGAAGCTCATTCTCTTTCCCTCTATTTCTCTGGATTTGAGGTTTGATACCCCGATTGACGATGACGACGTTGACTTGGTAACGCTAACTTCTTACTGGACGTCTTGACGACGAAAAGACTGAAAAGAGTAGAAAATATCTCTCATCTCATTCGAGCGCGTCGCTTTGCCGTTTCACTACGGAGTGTAGCGAAGTGAAGACCAAGTGAAGGCTAAATTCATTGAATTCCCATAAATTTCATGATAATATTATAAAGTTTTCCTGGGTCCGCATAAAAACGGTTCGCGGTCCGGATCCGGACCGCGGTCCGCCAATTGGTGACCCCTATTGTAGGAGATTCGAGCAGCCTTGTGTGAGTTCAGTAGATGGGTGACCGTTGCCTCGATAACTTTCGAACAAAAGGAGATAGGGACTAGCAATTTTCAGGGTAGGTTGCGTATCCGAATGGAGAGAGTTAAGTTCGTTTTTGGGCATAATCGGTTTAACGGTTATCGAGTTATGCCCACCTGGAATATTATTCCCTCGATAACTCAAAAAATAAAGATTCGATCGAATTGAAGCTGGGAAATTATTAGTAGAAAATCAACATAAAGACGTGTTTAAAATTTTCTAAGAACCGTAACCCTAGTAAATTTGAAAAAAATGAGGAAAAATCGTACCCCTAGAAAATTTAAAAAAAATTACGAAAAAAATATTGGTTCTATTATGTATCGATATTAATTATTGAGAAATTCGATGTTTCGTTGTACTTCGGTGTACGCATATCTATATGTATCTGTATGAACATATGTTGTTCACCTGTGTGCCCGAGTACGAAGCCAGTCTTTAATAAACAGCCTAGAAAGCAGTTACGTATTTTCATTTATAAATTAAAACTTCCATAATAACTTGGCAACGAGTTTTGTTTTGTGATTAGTTGTGGTGATCAATTGATCAAGAAAATGCCAGAAACTGACGCAAATAACCCACGAGTTACCACGTTGGACATCTACGAGAATTCGACGTGCACAACAATGAATGGTCAATTTTCAAACCACGTCTGAATAATTTCTTCGAGGCGAATACAATTGTGGACGAAGGTATGAAGAGGTCCGTATTTTTGAATATACTGTCGGAAGATTCCTACAGACTACTATTTAACCTGTGTCTACCCAAAAAACCAGAATCCCTCACATTCAAGGAACTCATCGAAATTTTCAACAGACATTTTGGAAGTCAACTCTGTGTATTCGCAGAACGATTTAAATTCTACAATGCTGTGAAATCACCGCAAGAAAATTTAAAGGATTGGGCAGCACGTATTCGTGGTCTAGCCGTCCATTGTAACTTTTCTGACGAACTTCAGATGATATTACGAGATCGATTCATTATGGGGTTAGAAAAGGGACCCATCCGAGATCGTCTATTCGAGGAAGCAGAATCCATATCCTTCGAAAATGCGATAAGAATTGCAGTCAGTAAAGAAGCTTCCAATATCAAGAAAGAAATTTCAAGTCCGCCATTTTCATCCAAGCAGGAAGATCAAATGTTTCAACTGCGCAATGGAAGGAGCCAGAGAGGTACGTCATCGTTGTCGTCACCGAAGAAGTCGACGTCACGAGAACAGCGATCTCCCTGTGAAGTGTGTGGTAGGAAGAATCATATTACTGCGCAATGCCGATATAGTAACTGTTATTGTCACGTATGTAACAAGAAAGGTCATATCGCACCAATGTGTCCACTTAAAAATAATAAGAGTAGAGGTAAAAGTCATCAACAAAATTTTCTTAATGATAATTTCAATACTATATTCGCAATAAATGAACATTCTAATTTCAAACCATTCACTGTTAACATTTGCATCGAAAAGAAAAATTTTTCATTTCAATTAGATACTGGTGCTAGCATTTCCGCAATTTCAAAAATATATTATGAGAAAAATTTTTCACATTATGATTTGGAAAGTTGTGACATGATTTTACATGCATATAATGGTGAACAATTGAAGCCTTTAGGATATATTGAACCTATTATTTCTTTCAATAATTCAAAGAAGAAGTCAAAACTAACTATTATTGATAAAGGTGGTCCTCCAATTTTAGGAAGAAATTTTGTTTCAATTTTCAATATTGACATTGGTAATTTTATTTTCAATATTGAGAATATCGAATCTCATTTAACTGAATTATATCCGAAGTTATTTGAACCAGGTTTAGGAACTTTCAATAAATCTAAGGCAAAGCTCACATTGAAAAATCCAGAAAATGTACAACCTAAATATTTTAGGGCGTGGCCAGTGCCATATGCTCTCAGAGAAAAGGTGGAATCTGAATTAGATCGTTTACAAAAATTAGGTATAATCACTCCTGTCGATTATTCTGACTGGGCAACTACTATTGTTCCCATTATAAAAAAGGATGGAAGTATAAGATTATGTGGAAATTTTAAAATCACGATTAACCCATTCTTAGAACAGGATGAATATCCTTTACCCATTGCTCAAGAACTTTTTGATAAGCTCGGTGGAGGTCAGGAATTTTCAAAAATTGATCTGTCAAACGCATATTTACAACTCCTGTTAGATGAGGAATCTACCAAGCTCGTAGTTGTGTCTACACATAAAGGTCTTTTTAAATTTCTCAGATTGCCATTTGGTGTATCACCAGCTTCAAAAATTTTTCAGCGGAAAATAGAATCATTACTGGCTGGTATCGAGGGTATTGTAGTTTAGCAGGACGATATAGCAATAACAGGTAAAAATAGAAAAGAACACCTAGATAGACTAAAACGAGTTCTTTCTATTCTTGATGAATCTGGTCTGAAAATTGCGAAAGAAAAATGTAAATTTTTCGAATCATCGATAGAATATTTAGGTCATATATTATTGACACCAGTGGGATACGACCCTGTCGTTCGAAAATCGAAGCAATTGAAAGATTCTCAATTCCTGATAATGTCACAAAACTCAAATCATTCTTAGGATTAGTTAATTATTATTGTAAATTTGTCAGAAATTTATCATCATTATTACATCCTTTATATTCGTTATTACAAAAAAATATTAAGTTCAAATGGAGCGACGAATGTCAGGTTGTTTTCAAAAAAGTTAAAACACTGCTCACTACCAATCAAGTGTTAATGGCTTATAATCCAATGCTACCTTTAAAATTAGCTGTCGATTCATCAGAATATGGCATCGGTGCTGTTTTGAGCCACGTTATGGACGATAAAATTGAAAAACCGTTAGCATACGCTTCACGTTTATTGAACCAATCAGAGAGAAAATATTCTCAATTTGAAAAGGAAGGATTAGCGATAATTTTCGGACTAGGCAAATTCAATCAGTATCTCAATGGCAACAAATTTACGCTAGTTAGTGATCACAAGCCACTTGTTCACATTTTTAGTCCGCAAAGAAATCTACCTCAATATGCTGCTAATCGTATACGCAGATGGGCTGCTATTTTGTCTAATTATGACTATGAAATAGAATACGTTCGAACTGATAAAAATCCAGCCGATTGTTTATCACGCTTACCGATATTAGATAGAGTAGATTCCACAACTACAGATTTTGATGTGATTAATTTCATTGAAAATTCTAATATTAACATACATTTCAATGAAATTAGAGATTCCATTAAACGTGACAAATTTCTTCAAGAAATCAAAAAATTTGTCGAAACCAATGTATGGCCAGCCAAAGTCCATAAAGATAAACGGTACAAATCATTTTTATGTAAAAGATTTGAATTGTCTATCGAATCAGGATGTTTATTGTGGAATAATCGTATTATCATACCTCACGAATTGCAACAAGAAATTTTGAATCAAATTCATTCAACGCATTTAGGAATAGTTAAATTAAAGGGAATAGCGGATCATATTTTTGGTTTCCCAATATAGACAAAGACATAGAAAATTTAGTCAAATCGTGCGAAATTTGTAAACTGAATAGTCCAAGTCCACAAAAATTAGAATTGAACCCTTGGCCTTACCCAGAGAAAGCATGGGAACGTCTACATATAGATTTTTTGGGTCCATTTAAGAGTAAGTACCTACTTCTTAATAATTGTCGATGCTTTATACGAAGTGGTTGGAAGTTTGGACTACCTAAAGTAATTGTTACAGATCAAGGTAGACAATTTGAGTCGATGAATTTTAGAGAATTCATGAATAAAAATAATTTAAAACATATAGATGCTCCAGCTTATCATCAAGCTTCGAATGGTCAAGCAGAGTCATCAGTCAAGATTATCAAAAATTTTTTGAAGAAAGTTTTAAATTCTCCTTCTAATGATTTAGAAACCTTATTATCAAGATTTTTATTCGATTATAGAAATTCCATACACTCAACAACTGGTATGAAACCATCGGAATTAATATTCAGACATAAGATTAATGATAGATTCAGTTCAATGCAACCACCTACCGATTTATCTGAGAGAGTGAAACGCAATTAAGAAAAACAAAGACAATACTATCGGGGTAGTAGAAAATTTACATTTTCTAATGGCGACAATGTATTAGTAAGGTCTTATGTAGATAATAAAGAATACTGGGAAAAGGGTATCATAAAAAATAAAATTAGGTAATATCCTGTATTTAGTTTACTTAAACAGAAAGAGATGCTGTGTTAAGAAACATGTAGATCAATTAAAATTAGATTATGTAAATTTGTAATACCTGTATCAAATGAAAGAGATCATTCACCAGGAAAAAATAAACGGTTGAGTTTACCGTTAGCGTCAAGAAGAGAGAAACGACATGTAAAACCAATAGAGAGATTAGGATTTGAATGATGTTCAATTTGTATTTAGCATAAGTTATAGTTTGTAAATCATATTTTGAATTATCATGAATGACTGCAAATAAATTGTAAATTGTGTTGATATGTAAGATTTTTAAGGGTGAAGATATTATGTATCGATATTAATTATTGAGAAATTCGATGTTTCGTTGTACTTCGGTGTACGCATATCTATATGTATCTGTATGAACATATGTTGTTCACCTGTGTGCCCGAGTACGAAGCCAGTATTTAATAAACAGCCTAGAAAGCAGTTACGTATTTTCATTTATAAATTGAAACTTGCATAATAACTTCGGAATATCTAACAGGTTCAACAACTGACGTGAAGTCAGGGGCTTTTGCGCGTATGTTCTATTGTCCATTCTCCTGTATTGGACACCCTTAATCGAATTACCATGGTAAATTATGTTATCCATTCTTCTGTACCATGGTAAATTCGAATTAAGTGTCCAATACAGGAGAATGGACAACATAATTTACCATGGTAAATTCGATTAAGAGTGTCCAATACAGGAGAATGGACAATAGAACATACGCGCGAAAGCTCCTTAAAAGGAAATTTCCAGAATAGTCTCGTCTTTTATTCGTACAACAACCAACCTCTACATATCTCATCTTACTACTGACGACTAACAAACTAATCCTACACAGAATTCTTATATTCTATTCAGTGATGAAACTATTTGAACTACTAAATGGTGGTGCTACACCTGCAGCGCCCTCTGTATAATAATAAACAAAATTGTACAAATAGGCATCTGCCTCAACACCCCCCCCTTACAATTTTGGTTACATAAAATAATACATATAATAACACTACCTAATAAACATTCAATTTACATCTAAAGGCTTCGAACTTAGCACGACAAAGAGACTTTGTGAATGTATCTGCCAAGTTTGAATTCCCTTCTATTTTCACCACATCCACTAACCTTTCATCAACCAAATCATGTACAAAATGTAAGGCTACATTTATATGTTTAGATCTTTTTGTGAAATTTCCATTTCTTGCTAACATTATGCAACTAATATTATCAACATAGATTTTTATATTATTTAACAAATCATCTGAAAAACCAAAATTACTCAAAATATGTTTTACATACAAAACTTCTTCAACTGTATAAGCCAGTTCAACATACTCAGCTCAGTAGATGATCTGCAAACTGATTTTTGTTTTATTGTTTTCCAAAATAGTGGATTACCAAATACTTTAATTATTGAACCAGTTGTTGATTTTGAATCAGTGGGATCACCTGCCCAATCTGAATCAGAATAACTATATACTAAAGTTTCATTTTCTCTGACTAAGTGCAAACTCAAATGCCTGGAATGGTACAAGTATATTAAGATTCGTAAAGCATGTTTGTAATGTGTATCATTACAACAGTTTTGAAATCTGCTTAAATACTTGACTGCAGTGCATATGTTATATCAGGTCTCGTTGCTTGAGCAATATATGATAAAGCTCCTATTAAATTTCTATACTTCAGACTTTCATTTATTTTCCCTTCTTCCAATTTTAAACTAATTTCCATAGGTGTATATTTTATCTTTGAATCTAGAACTCCAAATTTATCAGCTAAAGCCTCAATGTAATTCCTTTGTGAAAGCTTCATTTCATTTGAATTTTCATTATAGTCAATACAAATTCCTAAATATTTTCTAACTTTTCCCAAATCTTTCATTTTAAATTCAGTTTTAAATTTTGTTTTTGTTTTCTCTATGTCTCCTAAATTCACCCCACAAATAAGCAAATCATCAACAAACAGAATACAATATATTTCTTCCATCTTATTGTAATACAGACATGAATCATAATTACTTCTCACAAATCCTAGTTTTAGTATAAACTTATTAAATAGATCATACCAGTTTCTGGGTGACTCGCGCAAACCGTATAAAGACTTCTTGAGATAATAGACCATATTTTTCTTTTTCACAAAACCCTCTGGTTGGTGAATATAAACTTCCGTTTTGACTTCGCTATTTAAGAATGCCGTTTCTACATCCATATGATGAACATACATTTTTTTTTCAACTGCTACACTTAAAAATATACGTAAGGTGGACATTTTTGTTACAGGTGCATAAAATTCACTAATTTCATCGTTTTGCTCGTAACCTCTCACTACTAACCGTGCCTTAAAATTATCTTCAGATTTTTTCTTATAGACCCACTTCACCGTAAGTATTTTCTTATTTTTCGGTTCCGGAACTAGCTCCCACGTATTTGATTCATTTAATGCTTTAAACTCTTTTGTCATGGCATTTTTCCAATTTTCTTGTTCTACAGAATTTATTGCTTCATTAAAAGATTTCGGACTATCTAAATCAGCTAAATTTACGGAATTTACAAAATCGTCATATCTACTTGGGATTTTTCTTTGTCTGACAGGCCTTTCATTCGAGTATTGTTCAAAACTAGCTGTCTCAGTTATATTATCACTATTGTCTTCATCTTCACTTATTTGAAAACAATCAGTTCCTGGCTCGACAATTTCAACATTTCTAGCTAATTCTACTCTTCCATCAACTAAGACCCTATAACCTAAATCAAAATATCCGATTAAAATGCCTTTCTTCGCTTTGTCATCTGATGTTGTTCTTTTTTCGTCTGGAATTCTAACATAAACTGTACTTCCATAAATTTTTGAATTTTTCGCGGAAGGTTTCCTACCAAAAAATATTTCAAAGGGAGTTTTGCGTTCGAAGGTTGAACTGTTTCTTAACCTATTTCCTATATAACATGCAGCTAAAACAAATTCCGGCCAATATTTCCGATCTAAATTAGATTCTTTTCTGAGACATCTAACCCTATCCATTATCGTCCTATTATAGCGTTCGGCTACTCCATTTAACTGATGATTATACGGAATACACGGAAAAATTCTAAAACCTTCTTTCTTAGCCAAATCATAGAACTGTTTATTTAAGTATTCTTTTCCATTATCGCATTTTAATTCGCATAAAGGACCTTCGGCATAGTTTTTCAGTATATTATAGTATTCACGAAATTTCTCAAGTACCTCGGCCTTACTTTTGATTGAACTCTACCGATTCTCGAGTAATCTTCAATAAATGTTACAAAATATTTTTCCCCATTAAAACCTTCTATATCCAAATATTTAACATCAGAATGTACTATTTCACCACAATATCTAGCTCTTCTTCGTTCAGATCAATATTCTTTATTTGACAATTTACTTTCAAGACAAACTTCACATTTCATATACTCACTTTCTAAAGAATCTGGTAAATCATTCATATATTTATCACGACACATTATGTTTAAATCTTTGAAATTTACATGACCTAGAGCACGATGTAATCTTTCTTTAATTGTCATATTCTTATTTATATAGTTTGCTGAAACCTCATTTTTATTCTTTCGAACTTCACACATTACAGGAAACAATTTATTTTTTTTTGTGCAGAGAAGAGAAACTTATTTTTACTGTTATAAAATTCCACGAATTCATTTTTAAAGATTACTGAATTGCCTGCTAATGTTATGGCACTTACACTTAATATATTTCTTCCAATATCAGGGACATAATAAACATTTCTGACATCAACTAGAATGTTACAATTACCAAATTTAAATTCACACATTATGTTTCCTATCATTGCGGCTTTTATTATATTTGAATTCCCCAACTTGACTTCTACTTTATTCTTTAAAACTCTATAGGTGTAAAAATATTTATCAGTTTTCACAATGTGATCAGTGCATCCACTATCGATTAACCATTCCATAACATTTAAGTTCTTACCTTGTTCAATATTACTTGAATTTACATCAACATTAAAAAGTTACAAACTCCTAGCATTTTCTTGTCCATCTTGAATTTCTGAACTGCCAGCAAATCCTCTTCTATAAGTACCACGACCTCTACCATAACCGTTTCTACCTCTTGTTCCATGAAATCCACGACCTCGATGAAATTCTTGGTGACCTCTACTCTGGTAACCTCCTTGGCTTGCTTGCCTAGAATCTTGACCACTTTGATGACAATTTTGCCTTATATGACCCATCCTTCCACAGTTCCAACATGTCTTCGGTTCCTCATTATTTGTCCAGTACGATTTCTTTCCATTTGTTGATCTTGTATTAAAAGCTTGAGAATTTGTATTTTTGTCTTCTTTTGTCGATTCTATCTCCTCTGTAGTCTCAGATATTTCATTCCAACTCATCAGTTTCTCTTGAATATATTCAACCGTTCGATTTTGTTCAGGCAGAGAATCAAGATCATCAACCAAATGTCGACAGTTTTTCGGTAAAGCCATTATCAAGAAGCTCAACTTTCTTTTCCTGGAAACATCACCACCAGCCAGTCTTAACTCATTGATTTTTTTATTGAATTCTTCAAAGACATTTTCTATTTGAATTTTGCTAGAGTTTTCGTTTAATTTCATCAAGTTCAACTGTCGTTCTATGAGTAACTGTTTAGATTCACTCTTCTTTAAATATATAGAATCCAGTTTATCCAAAATTTCCTTCGGCTTTTCCATATCACCCATTATTGATGCATTCAAGACTATCGAAAAATAATACATTACTTTGTCTTCTTGATCCTTCCAATCTGCTTCCTTTATTGAATCTGGGCGTTCTCCATTTTGGACTACCGGCAGACATTTCTTGAATCTTAGAAGATACATAAATTTATTTCTCCAATCTTCATATGATATATTTATATCGAACGGGATCACCAGTGTATTCTCCTTGGCCATCTTTAACTAGAACTTTTATAACTCCTAATAAATCGGACGAACCACATTCTGCTACCATAAAAGGAAATTTCCAGAATAGTCTCGTCTTTTATTCGTACAACAACCAACCTCTACATATCTCATCTTACTACTGACGACTAACTAACTAATCCTACACAGAACTCTTATATTCTATTCAGTGATGAAACTATTTGAACTACTAAATGGTGGTGCTACACCTGCAGCGCCCTCTGTATAATAATAAACAAAATTGTACAAATAGGCATCTGCCTCAACACTCCTGACTTCACGTCAGTGCTTGTTTTGAAGTTCATGCTGCCCTTTCCGGGCGGTCTTCGTTATACGCATGCGCATATGAGGAATCATTTAACTGCTGTAGCTTTCGTCAGAGAGGATTGGGGTGGCGGATGCTATTCCTCCATAGAATCCCCTGGTGAGGGTCTGCGCATGCGTGGATTAAATATGCGATATCTCTTGAACCACTAGTGTTGGAGAATCGGAGTTTTGTAACGTGTGTGCTTTCGAGAGGGCATTTAGCTGCGAGGATTGCGCATGCGCAGAAGAGAATTGACTGCTTTTGGGTTGTATGGGTTATGTTGGGAGTGCTGAGCCGATATTGTGAGGTTTTGAAAGAATATTCATGACAATTCAGTGCAAGGAAAAGTCAGTTTGGGGGTTGTAGCGTTGTTTCCGAGTTGAAGTGTCCGTACCGTGGCCCTGGGGCTAATTTTGAAATTGATGTTACCTCTTACGGGCATTCTCGTTATGCGCATGAGCAGATCACCAGTGATTTAACTGCTGTTGTTTTCGTCAGAGAGGATTGGGGTTTTTGGGTGGCGGAGGCTATTCCTCCATAGAATCCGCTGGTGAGGGTCTGCGCATGCGTGGATTAAAGATGCGATATTTCCTGAACCACTAGTGTTGGAGAATCGGAGTTTTTTGTAAGGTGTGTGATTTCGGGAGGACTTTCAGCTGCGAGTAGATTGCGCATGCGCAGAAGAGAAACGATTGTTTTTGGGTTGTATGGGTTATGTTGGGAGTGCTGAGCCGATATTGTGAGGTTTTATTAGACTATTCATGGCAATTCTGTGCAAGGACAAGTCAGTTTGAGGGATGTAGCGTTATTTCCGAGTTAAGTGTCTGTACCGTAGTCCTGGGGCTAATTTTGAAATTGATGATACCCCTTGCGAGCATTTTTCGTTATGCGCATGAGCATCAGTGATTCAACTGCTGGTGTTTTCGTCAGAGAGGATTGGGGTTTTGTGGTGGTCGATGCTATTTCTCTATAGAATCCCCTGGTGAGGGTCTGCGCATGCGTGGGTTCAAGATACGATATCTCCTGAACCACTAGTGTTGGAGAATCGGAGTTTTTTGTGAGGTGTGTGATTTTGGGAGGTCTTGTTGCCGCGAGTAGATTGCGCATGCGCAGAAGAGAAGTGACTGTTTTTGGGTTGTATGGGTTATGTTGGGAGTAATGAGCCGATATTGTGAGCTTTTAAAAGAATATTCATGTCAATTCAGTGCACAGACACAAGTAAGTTCGGGGAAATAGCGTTGTTTCCGAGTTGAAATACCTGTATCGTGGCCCTGAGGTGAATTGATAAATAACCATATTCGGTAGATCTATATTAAAATACGTTCGGGATTGGAGAAGAGGCAATTGCGTTCCTAACGGAGGTCCCATATCCGCAATTTTTTTCGATATACGGTAAAGCTAACATAAAGCTAACATAAAGCTTAACATATTTGTTAAAGGAACTTGAAAAAAAAAGCACTGACGTGAAGTTAGTACTCTTTGGCGCGCGTCTTCACGGTGGCTAATTTGAATTAAATGATGAGTACTTCGAGCTCAGTGGATAGAGCGAACCGAAGATCTACCCAAAGGATAGTGGACACCATTCACTGTCGGTTCAAAAATTAACAGTGCTGAATCTAAGCTGCCATTAGGATAAAGTAACAAAGTTGAAAAAGAACACAACTGACTCTCCTTAGTCGCTCTAGCTCCTAGAAGATTCTGAGGGATATCCTTGAGAAAGACTTGGGAGGGTCAGTATAATCATAATCATGTTTATAGCACGCGTGCCAAATGCAGATTGACTTAACAATGAAAGAAAAAGTGTAAAAAAGCATTGACTTGGGGTCAATCTGCTTTGGCGCGCGTGCTATAAACATAATTATGATTATACTGACCCTCCCAAGTCGTTCTCAAGGAGATCCCTCAGAATCTTCTAGGATCTTGTGCGACTAAGGAGAGTCAGTTGTGTTTTTTTTTCAACTTTGTTACTCTATCCTAATGGCAGCTTAGATACAGCACCGTTAATTTTAGAACCGATAGTGAATGGTGTCCACTATGCTTTGGGTAGATCTTCGGCTCGCTCTATACACTGAAGTACTCATCACCATGGTAAATTCGATCCAATACAGGAGAATGGACAATAGAACATACGCGAAAAAGCTCCTGACTTCACGTCAGTGCTTGCATCATTTTTTTATATATGTAAAGAAAAGTACTTCACGAATATAGGAGCGCTTTTCTTTAGTTTTTATTTGTCGCGATACCTACGAGATGTTCCGGCTGACAGTTGTTGATTTTATGATTTTGAGCAATTAACTTCCCTGAAGGATTTAAAACAAGTCGTGTTATAAGACTTAATGTTGTTTCTTTTATTTACAGGTGAGTTAATCTCATGATGTATTCGTTTAAGGGTTGTATATAATCATGCAATAATACCCCCTATTAATTAAATACGTTTATAATTAGAATGCATAAGAATATAAATATGACTATGTTATAATTTGCTGATGAAGCTATAACTGATATCGCCACGTGCGACGCCTCTCATTGTTTATAAACTATAAATAGCCTCCTAATCAATTAGTCGAGGAGAATAATATTGAGTACGAGTCAGTAAGAACGTAATTGTATCACCTCATCCATCTATTGCTTCCGTTATGAATAAAATCTGTTTCAATATTTAAAAATTGGTTCAAGCACTGACGTGAAGTCAGAAGCTTTTGCGCGTATGTTCTATTGTCCATTCTTCTGTATTGGACACCCTTAATCGAATTTAACATGGTTAATTATGTTGTTCATTCTCCTGTATTGGACACTTAATTCGAATTTACCATGGTAAATTCAAATTAAGAGTGTCCAATACAGGAGAATGGACAACATAATTTACCATGTTAAATTCGATTAAGGGTGTCCAATACAGAAGCATGGACAATAGAACATACGCGCAAAAGCTTCTGACTTCACGTCAGTGCTTGAACCAATTTTTTTTTTCGTGATTTTTTTAAAATTTTCTAGGGGTACGATTCTTAAAATTTTTTTTTCGTAATTTTTTTCGAATTTTCTAGGGGTACGGTTCTTACAAAATTTTAAACACGTCTTTATGTTGATTTTCTACTACTAGTTACAAAGCGCCATTTCGATCGAATATTTATGTTTTGAGTTATTAAGGAAATAATATTCCAGGTGGGTATAACTCGGAAACCGTTAGACCGATTATGCCCAAAAACGAACTCAACTCTCCCTTTCGGATACGCAACCTACCCTGAAAATTGCAAGTCCCTATCTCCTTTTGTTCGAAAGTTATCGAGGCAACGGTCACCCATCTACTGAACTCACACAAGAATGCTCGAATCTCCAACAATATTTAACCGATCGTATTAAAACTTGAAACTTGGCAGTAGAGTTACGTTATGTAGGCTCTTGCAAAATTTCAGCAATTTCGAACGAATAGTTACTGATATATAGAATTTTTTTTTTTTATTTTCTATGATTTATTAAAAATTTTCTACAAATGCTATCCTCACCAAACTTTGCAAACATTTTTGCGTTGGCATTCTACAACTAATAACCATGTTTGAATTCAATCGGTTCAGTGTTTTTCGAGTTAATGAGGAACAAAAAACCACCAAATTTCAGAAAATTTCAGATGGCTATAACTCTAAAACCGTTTGGCCGATTATGCTCATAAACAAACTGAAATGTCGCGTTCTGGTGCACATCCTAACCTGAAAATTTCAAGCCGCTATCTCATTCCGTTCTCAAGTTATCGTGACAACAAAAATATTTTTTAATAATTTTTTTAAAATTTTCTAGCCATACGATTTGCACTAAATTTCACGAACGTGCTTAGGGTCATATTCTACAACTACCCACCAAGTTTCAATTTGATCGGATTCATATTGGTTGAAAACAAAATTATTACTCGGAAACCACTGGGCCGATTATGCCCATTAACGAACTTGTCCGTCGTATTGGGATGCGCCACCTACCCTGAAAATTTCAAGTCGCTAGCTCTTTTCGTTCTCAAGTTATCGTGGCAACGGCCGGCCGGCCGGCCGGCCGGCCGGACGGCCGGCCGGACAGAATCAAATTTGACCTCGAATTCTTCATTGGGGAGTCGAACTTAATCGTTTGAGACCATTTTTTTCAAAAAATTCGAAAGTTACAGACATTTGGGCAAAACTATAACGCGTATGTTCCCCAGAACATACGCGCAAAAACAGTGCTTCCTCCCCAAAATTCCTAAATGGCGACGAGGATGGGATTCTGCGCCGTTTTTGTGAATAGTTTGTGAAAAATCGTGAAAATTCCGAGTGAAAATCAAACTTTCCGAAAAACTGTTAATGTCAATTGTTAAGGTGTAGAGTGAACAAGTGCGAAGATATTGTGGTAGAAAACAAGAAGCCCTGATCACTGGAGTAGCGACCGTGACGACTTCAACCCATCAACAGCGTAGTACATTGGTGAGTGAGAGCAGTTCCCTTACTCCTCTTTAATTTTTTTCCCCAGTTTCATAATCTGGCCCAAAATTAGTCAACCTTTCATCCAAGTTTTGCGTGTAAAACTTGTACAAATAGTTTTTCCTAGGTTTCTTTCAAAAAACCGACTTAGATAGATTTTCCCAGGTTTTTCTATTGTATAAAAACCGAATTAAAAAAGTTTTCCCTGTGTTTCTTATGATAAGAAACAGTGAATTTCTAAATTATAATTAATGATAATTGAAAATAATCAACATTACGTCAATTAAGCATTTTTCTGGTCATAAAACTAAAAAATCAAATCGCAAAATGGCTATGGAAAGAATGCATTTATCATAAGCGGAGAAATTTGGCACTCTCCTACCGAAATTTTCGGGTATTGGAAATGAATTACATTCATTCATTAAGAGTTCGGAGCAATATTTAATGATGTTTGTAAATGAACCACAGATAGTGAAAGATTATTGTTTTGCTGTCGTAAAATCGAAATTAATTGATAGAGTTTTAGCAGAAGTTCCAACTTCAGATGTTCCAAATAATTGGGAACTTTTAAAACAATTTCTCTATGTAAAGTTTGGAGATTAAATTAATTTAGATCTTTTGATACATCAATTGCAGTTTATAAATAAAAAACCAAATGAGGATTTATTTAATTTTATAGATACCATTATTTCAATAAAAATTAGGAGTAGTTATAGAATAGATGCTGATATGATGCCTGATCCTGAAAAACAATTATTCAAGACAAATGTATTGAGAATCTGTAAAACGGTACTTATTTCAGATTCACCTATTGAATTACGAACATACCTAATTACCAATAATAATTTTACATTTGATCAAACTATAAATGCAGTAAAAGATTATATTTCTAATATGGCACAATACGATTTACTCGACAGGAGCCGTCGAAATAAAAATACTCAATCTGATCAGAATGCGAGAAATTTTCCTAAAAATGTTCTGTGTGTCTGATGGACCCAAAATTTGCTTACAATAATTTCCCTCAAAATATTTTCAACGAACAAACGACATTAACTTCATGTTACAAATAACAAAGTACTAATGAAAAAGTTTTAATACCATTATTTTCAGATTTTCATTTAGATGATCTGCATCCTTTTGTTGTGTATTTTCATAAAAATTATGATGGACTCATATGAGCCGACCTCATGAATAAATATGGCCTTAGCCTAGATTTTAAATCTCAAATTTTTTCTTTAAATTTAAAATTGTTATGTTTATATGGATGATGTTGTTATATTTTCCGAAACAATTGAACAACATTTAGCTGATATCCACAACATTTTAGAAGTTTTCGTGAAAGATAATTTGAAAATTCAGTTAGATAAATGTCATTTTTTTAAAACAGCAATTGAATTTCTAGGACATATTATTACACCTGATGGAATTAAACCTAATCCAAACAAATTGAATGCTATTACAAAATTCCCAATTCCAAAAACACAAAAGGAAATTGAGTCGTTCCTTGGTTTAGTAGGATACTATCGTAAATTCGTTCCTAATTTTGCAAAAATAATGAAACCTGTAATAACTTGTCCAAAAAAAGAATCTAAAATGGATATTTATAATTCAAAATATATTGAAACCTTTGAAATTTGTAAAAGTTTATTGAATCATCCTATATTGAAATTTCCAGATTTTAAAAATTGGTTCAAGCACTGACGTGAAGTCAGGAGCTTTTGCGCGTATGTTCGATTGTCCGTTCACCTGTATTGGACCTCCTTACCAATGGTTAATTCGAATTAAGAGTGTCCAATACAGGAGAATGGACAACATAATTTACCATGGTAAATTTAATTAACGATGTCCAATACAGGTGAACGGACAATCGAACATATGCGCAAAAGCTCCTGACTTTACGTCAGTGCTTGAACCAATTTTTTTCCGTAATTTTTTTGAAATTTTCTAGGGGTACGGTTCTTACAAATTTTTTTTCGCCATTTTTTCCAAATTTTCTAGGGGTACGGTTCCTAAAAAATTTCAAACACGTCTTTATGTTGATTTTCTACTAATAGTTACCAAGCTTCAATTCGATCAAACCTTCATTTTTTGAGTTATCGAGGAAATAATATTCCAGGTGGGTATAACTCGGAAACCGTTGAACCGATTATGCCCAAAAACGAACTCAACTCTCCCATTCGGAT
The DNA here is from genome assembly GCA_937662695.2 of Halyzia sedecimguttata. NCBI lineage: Eukaryota > Metazoa > Arthropoda > Insecta > Coleoptera > Coccinellidae > Halyzia > Halyzia sedecimguttata. Next base: position 70,655,581 of record OW569417.2, read on the forward strand.
ACGCAACCTACCCTGAAAATTGCAAGTCCCTATCTGTTGGCGTTTTATCGTATTTAATACGTAGAGCTAGTGTGGACGGTATTTTCGTTGATGTTGCGAAAGCAGACACAATCACAGATCTCAGAACAGTAAGAGACTGAATGTAAAATGTTTTACCACTGGTTATATGGATGTTGGGGGCTTCCTTGAACTTGCAGGCCTGGAGGGATCCCTCAAAGTAAACAGGTCACTTTCCATATACTGGAAAATTGTTCTTTCCGACTTCAATCTAAGTCAAATTATTCTAAATCACTGTCTCTACCAGTTAATGCACTTTAAATAATCGGTTCCAAAAAATTGCGAGACGAACCAGCGAAAATATCACTAATCGTTATTCAAACAAATTTACGATCGATATGCAACAAAATGCGGAAAAACGACGAAAACGTGATACGGCATTCGTCAGTTTCTCAAGACGACTGTTCTTTTCATACACAAAAAACGTTAATTACATATGCGCGTATTTCCAAACAAAGTTGGACATTTATAATTCAGCAACCCACAATATGAAGATCTGCACTGTGTGTTGCTGACACAACATCCTCCGCGCGAGAAAATGACAAAAAAAAATGATATCGAGGAGAACAATATACAGGGTGAGTCTTTGACCACTGCATTAATTTTAACCAAAGATTCCTCTCATCAAATGAAACACTTTTTTCATTTACCATTTTTCCAGATTCGGCTCAGGTAAAAAGTTACAAGCGTTTAAAGATTTCACAATGTGCTAATACACTACCGCATATAAATGATCTATGACATTGTTGGCGGACGAGAATAAGGCATGGTAACGTGGTTTACGCTTGATTCGGGATTCCAACTCTCAGGGACGGATCCATAAAAGTAGTGAAATTTCTGGAGTTTTCCATTTTAAAACATTCAATGAAGAATATATCGAAATCGGTGCGTTTAAGGAGAAATGATGAAGAATAATATAATGTTCTAAAACGATGGAATATTCTTGAAATAACTCAAGAAAAACTTTATATGCTTTCTTTATGCTAATTTCGTTCAGTTTTATGAATCCACGAGTCCATAACTAGAAAACCAGTAGAAGTAGAAAATAACTAATATTTGGAAAATATGTATCATAGTTATAGGAAACTTTACGCCAAATTTCATATATTCGAAAAAAGAATGTCAAAGCTACAAAATAAAAACTGATTTTTTTCAAAATTTCAACAGCCTGTATCTTTTTACCTGAGCTGAATTTGGAAAAATGTTGAATAAAAAAAGTGTTTCATTTGATGAGAGGAATATTTGGTTAAAATTAATGCAGTGGTCAAAGACTCACCCTGTATAAATCGAAAAACAAAATTGAAATGGTTGCAAGCCTCACAAGTAAACACTGATATATCCCTTTAGGATGGCAAAGGACATAATTTGACTAAAGGTCTGTCGAGTACGCCTTTAGCAGTCTTAACAGACGCAACTCGTGGTACATTATCCGTACCGGGATATAAGGCCACAATTCGCCCTATAGACCAGCGACAAGGAGGGTTATTATCGTCCTTAATCAGTACTAGTGTTCCCACCTTTGGGGGAGCAGTAGAGTTCAACCACATGGAGCGTTGTTGCAGTGTGTAAAGGTACTCCCTGGACCACCGAGTCCAAAAGCTCTGATGTAGCTTTTGTAACAACTGCCAACGACTTAAACGATTCATTGGTAAATCGGTTAGATCAGGTACAGGCAGACTGGATAGAGGCTCCAGCGTGAGGAAATGTCCTGGCGTTAACGCGTGCACGTCTTCAGGATCAGAGGAGAGCGAATTTAGAGGACGAGAATTTAAAATGGATTCTACTAAACATAAGAGCGTGGAAAACTCCTCATAAGAGAGAAGTTGTTCTCCTAATACTCGTTTTAGATGGGTTTTAACGGATTTTACACCGGCTTCCCAGAGTCCACCCATATGAGGCGCAGAGGGTGGATTGAAATGCCACTGTATTTGTTCGCGAGATGCAGCATCACGCATAAAACTATTAATTTCACGGGAGGCACCGACAAAATTTGTACCGCAATCACTATATATGTGGTTACATCGACCACGTCTGGAGATAAAACGCTGTAGAGCAGCCAAAAATATGTCAGAAGACAGATCTGAGGCGAGCTCTAAGTGCACTGCTTTGGTGCTAAAACATACGAACAAACATATATACGCTTTGGTCGTTTTTATTCCACGATGTCTACTCATGGAGACGGGGTAAGGACCAGCGTAGTCGACACCTACATGGGAAAACGCTTTCAACTGAGTGATTCTAAATCGAGGCAGATCTGCCATCGGCGGCTGAAACGTCCGAGGATTAGACCTAAAGCAACGCGTACACTTTGAGATACAAGAAAAAATAGCTCTCTTTGCAGATATTATCCAAAAACGTTGAGCTAATATAAAATTTAATGTTCCTCGACCACCATGAAGATATTTCTCATGATAATAGCGGACTATCAATGTAGTTAGAGGAATTTTACAGGGTAGAAGTAATGGATGCTTTGCCTCATAATTTAGTGAGGAATGCGTTAGCCTACCTCCAACCCTTAAAACTCCGAAATCATCAACGAAAGTATTGAGGCGGCGAAGAGGTCTCGAAAAAATCTTTGATCGAAACTCCTTGAAAAACTGGAAGCTTTGGGTGCTTTTCACGAGTGTCAACAGTGCATCATTAAGTTCTGATGAGGATAACCAACCAAGTCTTCGTTGAGACTTGGGATGGCTCAAATTGTGTTTGAAACGCCAAATTAAACCTGTTGTGCGAACAAGTTTAAAAAACAAAGAGAATTTCTCAGTGAGAATATAAAATTCGTCTTTAGGTGGTTGCGTGACAAGAAAAGATACAGGTTCGAGTAACACTTCCCCCTCGTGATCATCACTAAGGTTAGGCAACCCAAACTCTTCCCATAGAACTGAAGGCCCACGGAACCATAATTCATTGGACATAAACTCAGATGGCAACAACCCTCTGGATCCTGCATCGGCAGAATTATTTTTTGTGGGAATGTAACACCACTTTGCCTAAGGGATCTTCGACTTGATTAGGGAAACTCGAATGGCCACAAAAATGGGCCATTTATGCTGTTGACCATGAATCCAACTCAAAACTATTTTGGAGTCTGACCATGCAACTGTATTGGTGAATGAAATCTGACACTGTAAGGTATTTTCAACATATGATAAAAGATTTGATAATAGAGCGGCGGCGCACAATTCTAACCGGGGTATAGTAATTTTCTTCAATGGAGCAACTTTTGTTTTGGAACACAAGAAGTTGCAATATATTTGGCGGTCATAAACAATACGAATATAAACGATTGCACCGTAACCCTTCTCCGACGCATCACTAAAGCCATGCAACTCATATGTAGCATCAGACTCTCCTACGAACAACTTTCTGAAAATCTGAAGGTTTGACAATTGCGAGACTTCCGTCTTATATCTGTCCCATAGACGAAATATTTCGACAGGAGGGTCATCATCCCAGCCTATTCCTGCGGCCCAAATGCGTTGAATCAATACTTTCAGAAAAAATGGGTTCAAGCCCTGTGGACAGGAGCTTTGGCGCGCTGTACAAATTTATACCCAGAGCTGTCACCCATCCAGATACCGAACTCGCCTAAAGCTGATTAGCTCCAGAAAAAATGCAGAATACTTTGTATGAGAATTTAACAAAATGAGAAAGTGATAGTATTTCTCATGAGAAAGACTTTTTTGCATAGCTAACTATTTTCCACTCATTGTTTGTAAATTGCGAGACTGGTTCCAGAATCAATATGTTCATTGTTTGATGCTTGGTGATTAATATTTAAAGACATATACTTAATTTATGTTTATTAAATGTCTCTGTCATTCTTACATACCGTAATAATCTGATACAACAATGCTATGCGATATACTCGTAGGTACAATAGGTATATGTCCATTGAGGTTAGACCATAGAATTATTATTATATTATTATGTTGAACACCTTCCCCTCAAAGGTTTAAACGCTCAGGAGTTTTAAAATTGTTCCACAACGGATTATATTGCTGTTTTATGTCTAGTCATTATCTCGGGTTCACTTAGAACATTACTAAAATTTGTCTTGTTCGAACTATTTCTACTCTTGTTTTCCTTACAATCATTTGGTGATAATTGGTTTGGGTCTAATTCAGTTTCTTATGTATATTCATTACTACGGGGTCTGGTATATGACAATTTTATCAGTTGAGTATTACGTCATAATAATTGACCATTTACTTGCTTTTTCACCCGATAAGAACTAGGTTCTTTTGCCTTTCCCAAGACAATAACCCTTTCCCAGAGTGTATCACTTGATGTTTTTATTACAACTTGACCTCTTTCTTAAACTAAATATTTTTTTGAATTTGAGGTTGTAGCTTATTATTGGTGAAAGATCTCCGAGGTGTATACTTTGTAAGATTTGTACTAGTGATTCTACTAATCAGAGCCGTGTTATTGTAATTCATTACAAGGTCTCTAAAATCTAAATTTCCCTCAATAAGTCCTGGGATTGTGATAAACCATAAGGTAATACCAAATATCTATAAATACCAAATGGTCTCACACAGAAGAATTTGTAAGATGACCTGTGTAACTCTGTAACTGTGTAACAAATCCTTAGATGAGTTAGATTTACGAACTAAAATCTGTGTTTATATTTCATTATATTTTCCTCTAGGAATTATGCTAATGTTCACACCTGTATCTAATTCAACATTGAAATTATTACGTTCATCATTGAATAAGTTCATCCCATGCTTTCCTACGCCTAATAATATATATGATAATATCTGGTTCATCAGAACTACCTTCATCTTTCTCGACATTCTTAACATTTCTAACATTACAAGATATAGTAATATGATTTAACATACCGCACTTCCTACACTTTTTACGAAGTGCGGGGCATTCACGTGCACCATGTGTCGACTGAGATCGCCTTCATTTGAATTTTCCTTCTTCTGACCTTCTTTTGTCTACACTTGAAATTTTTCGTTTGTTTATTATACTTCCCTGCAGCTTTAATGTCCTCAATTCGCTCTGGAACTGCAAGTTCCGTTGCTTGCTCTGCTCGCTGGTTCTGCAAAATTCAATTGCTTTCTCCACTGTCAATTTTGGAACTCTCAGTAATGCCTCTCTGGTTACAGGATGATCTTATTATAACTATTTTGTCTTTCAGTGCTTTATCTTCTGCAGTTTGATTTGAGTCGGTTTCATTATAATTACATGTTCGTACTAGATACTTGCATTCAGTAAGGAAATGTTCACATTGTTCATTTTCTTTTTGCACCTTTTTCAAGTAATTATACCTTTCAAAGTACTCATTAACTCTTGGGTTGACATATTTCTCAATAGACTTCATAGTATATTCATCTTTGTTCAGTTCTATCTCTGGGATCACGAATGTGGACATAATTCTTGCAGCTTCTGTACCAATAATGTTTCTGAGTATGTACAACTTTATTGGATCCTGAACTTCATGCTGTTCGATCGCTATTAAATAATAATCTATAAAGTGTGAAGGATGTTTTCAAAATTTTCCATTCCGTGGCAGCATATTGTCCCTATAAATCGAAATCTGGGGGTCGGCCCCGTGTATCCAGCCATGTTAGGTTATATAGGAATATTTGAATCTTGAAATCGATATTTATTTCATACCAAGTTATGTTATATTTCATAATCTACAAAAAATCTACAAAACTGATTTGTTTATCATGGCACATGTCAGACATGATGACATTAACTTGAACATATAGAATATAGACATACGATCACAGAACAGTAATAATAAAGATCTATGCAAACACGTTATGATTACATCCTTCTATAGCTTGTATCCTTTTTTTGACGTTTGTCAAAAATCAAACAAACTGTTGATTATTTGTTTGGTCGAATATAAAAACAGTGGACCAATACACTGAGATCGTAGGAATATTTCGATATTTCCTTGATATCTTCACCAATATAGATCCGATCGAATTCAAATTCAGAACTTTAATGAGAAATAAGGTTTCGAAGGCTCTCGCAGAATTTCAACGATATATGACAGATAGTTCCTGAGATCCAGAATTTTTTTTAATATATTTTTTTTTAATTTTCCAGTAGCGTGATCCTCACATAATTTTGCATATGTTTTAGTGTCAGTATTTTTCACCTAACTGCCGCATTTTAATTCGATCAGATCTGTATTCTTCGAGTAATTGGCAAAACAAAATTTCAGATGGCTATAACTCTGAAACCACACGGTGAATGTTACTCATTAACGAACTTAGCCTGCGCATTTGAACTCCAAACCTACTCTGAAAATTTCAACTCTCTAGCTTATTGCGTTCGAGCGTAATCGTGCCTACGGCAGAACGGATGCCTTTTTTCGCATTTGACATTTGGGCAAATTGATAAGCATTCTGTTCACAGAACAGCGCGCCAAAAATGTAACAGGTCCCAGAAACCCAATGGGATCATATATTCTAGACAATTCCGACAGCGAATGACGTTTTGTGCATCCTCAATCGATAAAACGAACAGAAAACCGAAATGCGTCAGCAGAGGGTTGCCATTGCATTCCTAAAATGCGTAGTGAAGCATCCTCTTCAGCTGATAAATTTCTCATTAAAAGAAAGATGCGATTCTGGAAGATCATCCAAAATAGAAAGATTATTCGAAGAAAACTTTCTCAACTCGAATCCACCCAATAACAACAAATTAATCAACTGCGATTTTAATTCGCGTGCGTCTTCAATGGTTTTACAACCGCTTACGACGTCATCAATATACGTATCTCTATCAATAGCTTGAACGGCGAGAGGAAAATTAGCTCCTTCATCCATTATTAACTGTTTTAATGTACGAAGGGCCAAAAAAGGAGCACTTGATATACCATAAGTAACAGTGCGCAGTCTGAAATCTCGAATGATTTCGTCAGGGGAAAACCTCTAAATAATGCGCTGATAATCCTGGTATTCAGGGCTTACCTGGATCATCCGATACATTTGTTTGATATCCGCACAGATAACGAATTCACGTTCTCTGAAACGTAAAAGTATGGACAAGATGTCACTTTGAAGTTTTCGTCCTGTTAGCAAGTGATCATTCAACGATAACTGCGAAGGACATTTGCTAGAAGCATTAAAAACAACCCTTATTGTTGTGGAAGTTCCCTCGCCCTTAAGGACGCCATGGTGTGGCAAGTAGTAGGAATGAGGAGGAACTATAGAGGTCTTAATGGGTTCCATATGACCTGCTTCCAAATAGTCACGCATGAAATCTCGATATAGAGTATAAAGTTGAGGTTGCCTGAATAAGCGACTCTCAAGACTCAAAAAACGAGAAAGAGCTAGATCCCGATTTCCCGGAAATGCTGGCAAGGTGTCTCGAAAAGGCAGAGATACAAAATACCTCCCAGTATCATCGCGTTTTTGGGTCACCCTGTATATACTCTCGCACACTTCGTCGTCGTGGCATGAACTCTCAGGGTCTGATGGTAAACCTTCAAGTTCCCAAAGCTTTTGAAGATCCTGATTTAAAGTCTGCTCAGGACTAGATACAAAAAAATTGGTTCAAGCCCTGTGGACACGAGCTTTCTGGCGCTCTAGTTCAAACAGACAAATTATATCGCCGAAAGTATTGGTTTCTCAGAGTGTGACGACCTTTTCTCCGGAGCGGTGAAACTTACTATCCAAAACTTACTCGGGCGCCAGTTGCAATAGGTTTTGAAAGGTTGCAACTCCTTGACAGAATCGATCACTGAAAATAATATTCCCTGGGTAACCTTTAAACAGTTGGAGAAGGGCTCTGTTTCATCTAAGATATTAGCGATGCAATGTTATATCTTCTTCCACTGAAAAAGGACTCTGACACTGTGTAATAATAATCAATAAAACGCAAAAGGATTATGTACAACTTTATTTACAATATATTCACACAAATTCCAAATCAGTATAACCAGTTATATACAGTGTCAGAGCAGAGAGGTAAGAGGAGAAAAGCGACACAGTAAAAGTAAATTGTCAGATGAAAACCTGTTCAGATTCACCAGCGTCCACCAGTAGAACTCGTACCCTGTATATCGGTCGGAATGAAACTCAATGTAAGAAAGCGATATACAGCGTAGTGTCCAAGAATGAAATCAAACGACAGACGGCTATATGTCTGACCGGAAAGGCAGTTACTCAATAATGGACACCGGTGTGGCTGACTTCGGAAATATGATCCACCCTGTATATCACTATAAATGGAATGTGTCGGTTAAATGTGACACCAATGAACTGTGATACACAAAGCGGTTACGGCAAATGCAAATCAAAATGTTAAGAATCGGTAATTAAACAAGAACCACCCTGTATATCAATATCAATTAAGTATTTCGGTATTAATCGACCGAGTTCAAATATGATACACAAAGTAGTTATGGCAAATGAAAGTCAATGATAAGTAAAGCAAAGAATAAATAATCAAACAAGGACCACCCTGTATATCGATGTCGGTTAAGTGTTTCGGTATAAATTGACCGAGTCAAAATAAGATATACAGAGCCGTTACGGCAGTTGCAATTCAAAATAAATAACGTGAAGAAATCAAAATAAAACAAGGACCACCCTGTATATCAATGTCAATTAAATGTTTCGGTATAAATTGACCGATTCGAAATATGATACACAGAGTAGTTACGGTAAGTGCAATTCAGAATAAGTAAAATCAAGAATCAACAGTAAAAGAAGGACCACCCTGTATATCCACGTCAATTGAATGTTTCGGTATAAATTGACCGAGTTAAAATAGGATATACAGAATAGTTACGGCAAATGCAATTCAGAATAAGTAAAATCAATAATCAACAGTAAAACAAGGACCACCCTGTATATCGATGTCAATTAAATGTTTCGGTATAAATTGACCGAGTCGAAATACGATATACAGAATAGTTCCTGGAAATGTAATTTCAAATAAGCAAAGTCAGCAATCAACAGTTAGATAAGGCCCACCCCGTATATCAAATTAAATTAAAAGTTTCATCCAAATAAAATGTACGGAAATATGATATACGAAGCAGGACCTGGAAATGCAAAGAACAACTCGCTAATAGGTGATAATAAGAATTGACTACGAATGGAATAGCAAATGATGAACTTGATTAATTTCTATGAAAGCAAATGAATAAGAATTATTAATATAGCAGTTGAAACGAATAGAGCAAGTAAGCAAATAGGTGAGAGCACACCAAGCGTTTTCAGGCGAATATGGAATAATCAAATCATGATAGGTCGAATATACGAAATCGGCTAGTGTTCTCGGTCGGAAAATACGTTGTAGGCAACAACAGTGGTCTTTTCTTTCGGGAGTCGGAAAGGTGAAACTTCAGGCACCGGGTCAAGGAACACTGGGCCAGTAACTGACCTAATGCTCGCCTCAACCAAATGATCTGAGGGGTTCTCGGTTGTGTCTTTTATTTCGTCTCGAAGGCCTACAAAGCGAGGATACCTCAACGGAGAAGGCAATCAAGAACGAAATGTGAGCGACACCCCCGGTGGTAACTACACAACGATTATTGTGTAGCAGGGAAAGGAATAAATTCAGATCGGAACACAGATCGCCGAATAAACGAATCTTCAAACCTACCACAGCGTACTCACCAGGTATTTTCACTTGCACAAACTGAATTTAATTTACCCAAAAATGAAATAAAAATAAAAAGAGAAATTCTACGGAAAAATATAAACTAAAAATGTATTTCTACGGATTGATAATAAATTTTATCTCGGAGAGTTAAAATTTCGGAATTTTTACTATACGAGCGGAATTCTAAGCGGAAAATGAATGATAACTAATGAAACTCGGAATCTCGGAAAAATGAATCTATGATCAATCAATTAATGCGGAATGAATGAATTAATGCGAAATGAATTCTCTAATGCCTAATTGCTGCGCACAGCGAATTTATATGTTCGGTATGTGAGTACGTCATGTGCCGTGATTTTGGGGATATTTTCCAGAGGGGGGAGCCCAAGGGGCCTGCGGATTGGTCAGACTCTATTTCCCTATCGGCACTATTTTTCCAGCGCTGGTCTGGAATAATGTCGGCGCAATCCCTGCCGTCGTCCCGGGTCCGATTCGAGCGTTAGAAAAACACATCAACACGCGAAAAAAAACTGCAACGTTACAGATAACCAGCGACCGCGGTCGACATACGTGTTTTTGGTGCTCTAGTTCCTCGGAACTGAGTGCTTATCAATTTGCCCAAATGTCTGTAATTTTCGAATATTTCGATGAAAATGGTCTTAAACGATTTGGTTCGACTCACTGATCAAGAATTCGTGGTCGAAATTCATTCTGTCCGGCCGGTCCGGCCGGTCCGGCCGGCCGTAGGCACGATAACTCTCGAACGGAATGAGCTAGAGAGTTGAAATTTTCAGAGTAGGTTTGGGGGATAAATATCTCGGCTAAGTTCGTTATTGGGCAAAATCGGACAGATGGTTTCGGAGTAACAAAAAAAAAATTTTTTTTTTACGAAACAAATTCCAAATTAAATTTTTTTTAATGAGAGGATTTATCATAAGAATCCATTCATATCATTTTTAACTCTAAAAAGCTAATACTTTCGGAGATATGATTTTTCAAAATTTCAATAATAAATCGTATTTCAACGTTGTCACAGAATGATATTATTCTATGTATGAATATGAATTGTCATAATGTCAAATGATGTTCCTGACAGATTATCTAATCAATCGAAGAATTGTGAGCGAAGTGAGAAAAATCTCAGTTGTTTGCTCCGAAATTAGTTTTTCTCAGAAAATTCTTACATTTCGGAACTGAACATGAAGTAAGAGATCTGAGAGTAGTGAGACTGCTTTTCATCCATAGACATAGATATAACTCTCGAACGGAATGAGGTAGGTAGTTGAAATTTTCAGAGTAGTTTAGGGAGATGAATATCTCGGTTAAGTTCGTTATTGGGCAAAATTGGCCAGATTTAATTTGTTTTCTTCCATGGTGCTTTTCTCATTCTCATGATTGCTCATTTAATCTTGATAAATAAACTATTATTTGAATTGAATTTCCTTTAGGATGCAGTTCTATCATATGAATACATTGATATAATTCCCAACTCTGAGAAACCGATACTTTCGGAGATATAATTTGTCTGTTTGAACTAGAGCGCCAGAAAGCTCCTGTCCACAGGGCTTGAACCCATTTTATACATAGGACCGAATTTGAGTTTGACTTTAAATAATTCGAATTATATTTCTCATTGCACTGAATGGAAAATTAATAAACGAAATTATTGGGACTTCGGTGGGCTCTTTGTCGGATAAACTGAAATAAATAATTCGACTAATTCGACTTATATTTCTCATTGCGCTGAATGGAAAATTAATAAATTAAATGTATCAGGACTTCGGTGCTGTTTGTCGAATAAACTGAAATAAATAATTCGACCAATTCGACTTATATTTCTCATTGCGCTGAATGGAATATGAAAACTGTAATTTTGGGAAATTTGCTAGTAACGAAAATCACTTCGTTACACACCCCCCTCACTTCTTAAGAAAAAACAAAGTTTTTTTCAAACCTCTCTCTCACCTACCGCTCTTACTCTATTCGCATACGGTGAAGAACACCTGAGGCTGCACCGCTAGGGCCAGCGGCCTGGGATAGGGCGCTGCTCGCAGGATGTTGCACTGCACGCCGATGGATCTCCTGGCATTCCGCCGGTCGGGGCTGATGGTGGTCCTCTTGACTGCTGGTCTTCTTTCTTCGGGTTTCGGCGTCCTGGTCTTAGGGAAGGTTTCTTCCTGGTGTGAATTAGGATGTTTCGTGGCGAACATCCCCACCTTGGCCGTGCGTGTTTGCACCCTTCCAGCTGGATTACGACGGTGACAATCACACTCTCTGGACATGACTCCCAACAGGCCGCATCTCGAGCAGAATAGCCGGGGTGTCCCGGTGCATTTATTCCTTGAATGTCCCATTTCTCCACAGCGCCAGCAGGCTGCTGCGGCAAGCTCAACATATCGGGGTGTTTGGCTTCGGTGGATGGCTCTGGATGCTCCTCTTTTATGATGGTTGTTTCTTCTTCGGGTAGTAGGGACCTTAGTAGATGACGATGGGCCTTCTACCGGTCGTGGACTGGGCTTCTCTTCACAGTTCCGGTTGCTACACTTCGCGTGGGTGTATCTCTTGGTTCTGACGGTGGCTGTAGTAGACGTCGATGGGCCTTCTATTGGTCGTGGACTGGGCCTCTCGCCGAAGTTCCGGTTGTTACCCCTCGTGTGGGTGTATCTCTTGGTCCTGACAGTGGCCTTAGTGGGTGGACGCCCTATTCTCGCCCTTAGCGTCGGAGATTCGTCATGGACTGGAGGTCTTCCTTCCCTCGTCTTGGACTGTCTGGGGTAGCTGGCGTCGACTGTGGCACTCGGGGTACTTCGGTTCTTACCCTGGTCTGCGAGGCAACGCTCATACTCGCTCTCCACTAGGTCGTCGGTGGCCTGGATGGGTGAATCGAGCAGGCCGGCGTCGATCATCTCCCACTCGGTCTGGCCCATATTACTCTGAAAATCGGTAGAGATTAGTAATGGTTCATTAATTCTTACCCCATAATGAATCACGTTATCCCATGGGTCCTTTGAAACTTCTTCGGCCGGTGATTTCGGTGGTGTCGTAGAGGGATCTGCGGGCTTCTTCAGCGGTTCTCCCTTGAGGAAGCATCGTGAAGTCCGGAAGTCGATACGGAAATCATGGGAGGCAAGTAGGTCCATACCCAAAATCACATCCATCGGCAGGTGGGGAACCAAATCCAATCTTGCATCAACCAGTTCACTACCAATCTTCAACTTTGGATTGTAGGATTCCTCGACGGCGACTGAAGTACCATCAGCGACGGCTGCCAACATGTCTGTGACCCGGGTTGGAAACACGCCCATATTCTTACATACATCTGCGGTGGCCTGACTCAGGAATGATCTCGTTGCTCCGGTGTCTAGCAGGGCTTCGACGGGTTCATTTCCTATGTACACGGTGATGATCGGACGGTTTTCTCGGGAATACGGTTTTGGTTCTATTGCGGATGCAGGGGAGGGAAACTGTCTGCTCCTTGCATCCTGACAGTGACAATCTCTCGAAAAGACTCCTCGTTTTCCACAGCGAGAGCAAAACAATATTGGTCTGGAACGGCATTCGCTTCTCATGTGTCCTATCTTTCCACATCTCCAACATTGACGTCGGGTGTTGCTGAAATGTACATCTTTCGGTGGATGTCCTGTTTCCCTCAATCTAGCGGTGGTTGGACCCACCGATCCTTTCTCGTTCGGTACCCTGGCCTGGGTTAGCGGTGAGGACGTGGGTGATGGCGGCTGTTGCTGTCCCTTCGTCCCTTGCTGGGAAGAACTGACGAAGAGGTTTCTCGCCATCTTCTGTTGAGGGTTTTCGAACACTAGGTGTGGTTCATCGATTAAACCCTTTCGGCTCGGAGGGGGTGCATAACAATCCATATGCCATTGCACCAACTCGAACACTCTTCCCTTTTCCAAAAGGTCCTGATATGTCGGCGTGTCCTGGAAGGCAAGGGCTGTCTGGAGGGATGGTAACAGGCGCTTCTTTATCATGTTCACCTGTTCCTCCTCAGAAGGCCTCCTCGTCGTCAGCTTCAGGAAGAGATTCTGCATCCTGGTGACGAAGAGCAACAACTTTTCCCCCTGTCCTTGGGTTCGTTTCCTTATCTCTTCCAATAGGTTCTCCTCATAATCAAGCGGTAAGAACGCCTCACGCAGTTGGTTTTTGAAGTCATTCCAATTCTGGAATGAACCTCGCCTCGGGATAAACCAGTCCCTGGCATCCTTCCTCAAGAGTTCGAAGATAGACTCAAACAGGCTTCGGTGAGTCACACTGCGAGTTTCGGCCAACTGTTCGACCTCCTCCAGGAAACCATTCACGCTGGAAGATCCGTCGAAGTGAACGTTCCATTTGTAGACCGGTATGGACGGGCGGTCCGGTGACCAAGTCCTAGTATTGGGCTCGTTCCTGTTACCTTGACTCCTATCGGGATCGGATACTTTCTGTCCTCCCTGGTGAGATACCTGTGAGTGTCCTGTCCGAGATCCACGCTCGGCTCGTTCCTGTACCCCTTGCTCCTGCCGGACGTCCCTCGTTACGGGACTGTGGTGGGCAGAGCAGTCTAACTCCTCAGGTTCCAGGAAAGGAAATGACACCCTCCTGGTGGACTCGGCTATGGCGAGCCCATTTCTCCGGCTTGGTTCCCCTAGAGGGCTGGTGAGGTCCAGACGCCTCCGGACGGCATCGCAGGCTCGCTCTCGCAGACGCTGGAGGAAATCGGTGGTCAATCCGGTCCTCTGGAAGATTTCCGACTGCTGAGCTGAACCTGTTTCGTGCAGTTCATCAGGGTTCCTCGAGTCTCCTGCATTCCTTGCGGGACTTGGAGTTCCTTGGTGGAAGGTCCTAACTTCCTGTGGTTCATGGGCCGTGGTCCTCCGACGGTTTGGCTCCAGGGGGTCATCCAAAGAAATCAAGTCGACTTATCGTTCTATTCGGGAGAAGACATCCACTTCAGGATGGTCTCGTTCCCTGGCAGCTTCTCCTACTGGCGTCTGAAGGACCCTCCTCGCCTCTGCGAGTGTTTTGGCATCCTTCAGCATCTCGTACCCTTGTGCCAGAACTGACTTCAGATCGTCCAATCTGCCCTGTTCCTCCTCGGTGCTGGGTCTGACCAGCTCAATGCGGTTGCTGACGTGGACCAATCGGCTCCTGATGCGGGCATCCGCATTTACAGCGTTGTCCTCATCAAAGTCTCGAATCTCCTCCACCAAAGACCCCAGGATTCGATGAATACTGTGTAATTCCTCCTCGGCGTTCCTGTGTCTGGTAGAGAAAGGCACCTGCTGAGCCAAAACTTTCCTAAGTTCTGCCCTATTTTCATGGACAGTTCTGCCAGCCACGCATCCGCGGGCTTCGAGTTCCCATACTAACTCCTCGGCCCTAAGCCTGTTGACTTCCATGTCTGATTTTAACTTCCTCTCCTCTTCTCGGATCGTTGATGAAAGAATAAGGTCCCTGCTCGGGCGCCAATTTGTGACGACCTTTTCTCCGGAGCGGTGAAACTTACTATCCAAAACTTACTCGGGCGCCAGTTGCAATAGGTTTTGAAAGGTTGCAACTCCTTGACAGAATCGATCACTGAAAATAATATTCCCTGGGTAACCTTTAAACAGTTGGAGAAGGGCTCTGTTTCATCTAAGATATTAGCGATGCAATGTTATATCTTCTTCCACTGAAAAAGGACTCTGACACTGTGTAATAATAATCAATAAAACGCAAAAGGATTATGTACAACTTTATTTACAATATATTCACACAAATTCCAAATCAGTATAACCAGTTATATACAGTGTCAGAGCAGAGAGGTAAGAGGAGAAAAGCAACACAGTAAAAGTAAATTGTCAGATGAAAACCTGTTCAGATTCACCAGCGTCCACCAGTAGAACTCGTACCCTGTATATCGGTCGGAATGAAACTCAATGTAAGAAAGCGATATACAGCGTAGTGTCCAAGAATGAAATCAAACGACAGACGGCTATATGTCTGACCGGAAAGGCAGTTACTCAATAATGGACACCGATGTGGCTGACTTCGGAAATATGATCCACCCTGTATATCACTATAAATGGAATGTGTCGGTTAAATGTGACACCAATGAACTGTGATACACAAAGCGGTTACGGCAAATGCAAATCAAAATGTTAAGAATCGGTAATTAAACAAGAACCATCCTGTATATCAATATCAATTAAGTATTTCGGTATTAATCGACCGAGTTCAAATATGATACACAAAGTAGTTATGGCAAATGAAAGTCAATGATAAGTAAAGCAAAGAATAAATAATCAAACAAGGACCACCCTGTATATCAATGTCAATTAAATGTTTCGGTATAAATTGACCGATTCGAAATATGATACACAGAGTAGTTACGGTAAGTGCAATTCAGAATAAGTAAAATCAAGAATCAACAGTAAAAGAAGGATATACAGGGTATATCCACGTCAATTGAATGTTTCGGTATAAATTGACCGAGTTAAAATAGGATATACAGAATAGTTACGGCAAATGCAATTCAGAATAAGTAAAATCAATAATCAACAGTAAAACAAGGACCACCCTGTATATCGATGTCAATTAAATGTTTCGGTATAAATTGACCGAGTCGAAATACGATATACAGAATAGTTCCTGGAAATGTAATTAATATTATTATTATTAATTAATAATAAAAAATTATTATTAATTAATAATAAAATAAGCAAAGTCAGCAATCAACAGTTAGATAAGGCCCACCCCGTATATCAAATTAAATTAAAAGTTTCATCCAAATAAAATGTACGGAAATATGATATACGAAGCAGGACCTGGAAATGCAAAGAACAACTCGCTAATAGGTGATAATAAGAATTGACTACGAATGGAATAGCAAATGATGAACTTGATTAATTTCTATGAAAGCAAATGAATAAGAATTATTAATGTAGCAGTTGAAACGAATAGAGCAAGTAAGCAAATAGGTGAGAGCACACCAAGCGTTTTCAGGCGAATATGGAATAATCAAATCATGATAGGTCGAATATACGAAATCGGCTAGTGTTCTCGGTCAGAAAATACGTTGTAGGCAACAACAGTGGTCTTTTCTTTCGGGAGTCGGAAAGGTGAAACTTCAGGCACCGGGTCAAGGAACACTGGGCCAGTAACTGACCTAATGCTCGCCTCAACCAAATGATCTGAGGGGTTCTCGGTTGTGTCTTTTATTTCGTCTCGAAGGCCTACAAAGCGAGGATACCTCAACGGAGAAGGCAATCAAGAACGAAATGTGAGCGACACCCCCGGTGGTAACTACACAACGATAATTGTGTAGCAGGGAAAGGAATAAATTCAGATCGGAACACAGATCGCCGAATAAACGAATCTTCAAACCTACCACAGCGTACTCACCAGGTATTTTCACTTGCACAAACTGAATTTAATTTACCCAAAAATGAAATAAAAATTAAAAGAGAAATTCTACGGGAAAATATAAACTAAAAATGTATTTCTACGGATTGATAATAAATTTTATCTCGGAGAGTTAAAATTTCGGAATTTTTACTATACGAGCGGAATTCTAAGCGGAAAATGAATGATAACTAATGAAACTCGGAATCTCGGAAAAATGAATCTATGATCAATCAATTAATGCGGAATGAATGAATTAATGCGAAATGAATTCTCTAATGCCTAATTGATGCGCACAGCGAATTTATATGTTCGGTATGTGAGTACGTCATGTGCCGTGATTTTGGGGATATTTTCCAGAGGGGGGAGCCCAAGGGGCCTGCGGATTGGTCAGACTCTATTTCCCTATCGGCACTATTTTTCCAGCGCTGGTCTGGAATAATGTCGGCGCAATCCCTGCCGTCGTCCCGGGTCCGATTCGAGCGTTAGAAAAACACATCAACACGCGAAAAAAAACTGCAACGTTACAGATAACCAGCGACCGCGGTCGACATACGTGTTTTTATACATAGGACCGAATTTGAGTTTGACTTTAAATAATTCGAATTATATTTCTCATTGCACTGAATGGAAAATTAATAAACGAAATTATTGGGACTTCGGTGGGCTCTTTGTCGGATAAACTGAAATAAATAATTCGACTAATTCGACTTATATTTCTCATTGCGCTGAATGGAAAATTAATAAATTAAATGTATCAGGACTTCGGTGCTGTTTGTCGAATAAACTGAAAGAATAATTCGACCAATTCGACTTATATTTCTCATTGCGCTGAATGGAATATGAAAACTGTAATTTTGGGAAATTTGCTAGTAACGAAAATCACTTCATTACAAGAGTTGAGAATTATATCAATGTATTCTTATGATAGAACTGCATCATAAAGGAAATTTAATTCAAATAATAGTTTATTTATCAAGATTAAATGAGCAATCTGAGAATGAGAACTGCACCATGGAAGCAATCAAATTAAAATAGCTGAAATGAATTTGACTCTCTCTTATAGAACAGGATGACATGTACGAGTATGAACACAGAGCATATAATGAAGCTTAGATAGGATAATTATAGCATTCTGTGAAAACATAGAAGTACGATTCATTATTGAAATTTCGAAAAATCATAACTCCGAAAGTATTAGCTTGTTGGAGTTAAAAATGACATCAGTGGATTTTTATGGTGAAACTGCATCTTAAATGAAAATTGAATTTGAAATTTGTTACTTAAAAAAAAAATTGTTTTTCGTTACTCCGAAACCATCAGGCCTATTTTGCCCAATAACGAACTTAACTGAGATATTCATCTCCCTTACCTACTCTGAAAATTTCAACTGCCTAGCTCATTCTGTTCGAGAGTAACTGTAGAATTTTTTTTTTTTTTTCAAAATTTTTTTTTGACACTTTGCGGTAACCTAGTCAATACAAAACTTCACACGCTTATAAAGGTCATGATTCTACAATCTGATGCTAAATTTCAGATAGATCGGGTGATCGGTTTCGGAAATATTCATAAAAAATGTTTTTACTAAAATCGGCCATAACTCCGAAACCGCTTGATGGATTTTGCCCATTAACGAACTTGTCCGAGATATTTACGCTCCAAACCCACCTTGCAAATTTCAATCCTCTAACTCCTTTCGTTCGAGAGTTATCGTGCCTACGGCCGGCCGGACAGAATTGATTTCGACCTCGAATTCTTGATCAGTGAGTCGAACCAAGTCGTTTGAGACCATTTTCAGCCAAAAATTCGAAAATTACATACATTTGGGCAAATTGATAAGCACTCTGTTCCGAGGAACTAGAGCGCCAAAAAGGAAAATTGTGATGAGTTGATTTGAGGAGCGATTTTACCCATAACAATATAACCAAATTTGGTATTTATCGCGTCGAGTGTGCCAGTTTCCCCGTGAATGACTTCCCCTAGAGCAATCTTAAAACATCAGCGCCCAGCATAGTTCAATATTTCCAGGTTCGTGAAAATGCGAGTCAGCCAATTTCAAATGTAGTAAATGGCGAAAAGCTGTCGAACAAACTTTAGTTCGAGGCAATTTGTCGCAAATTTTATCTAAAACGACAGCGTCAGAAATCAAAACAGGCTCACATTGATTAACAGGTCGCAAAGAAAAAGTAATATAACCATAATTTGAACTTGTTTCCAAAGAATTCAAACTCTGCATCTTTCGGTAGACCTAATATATTTGAAGCCCTTTTTGATATGAATGACATCATGGAGCCGCTATCAATTAACGCACGCATAATATGGAAATTCCCGTGATATATATATATGACTATAGCATACCACAACTAATGCGGTAGCCAACAAGACATCGGCGGTTTCTCTGACAACACCTTTGCAGAAATTACCGTATTAGGCGTAATATTTTCTGAACTAGTAGAAGGCTGATTTAATGAATTGTTCTACCCCAGATGTAAAAGCGTATGATGCCTTAATTTGCACTCCCGACAAGTATTAAGTGATTTACAGTTGCGCAAACTATGAACCGAACTTAAGCAATTAAAACAGAGTCGAGTATTTTTACAGAAAGTGTGGCGCTCTTTCGGGGATTTTTTCAAAAAATTTGGGCATGCGAAAAGCTGGTGCGACTCCTTACACAGACAACAAGTGATAACTGCACCATTCCTCACGTTCGAAAAATGAGAATTTATCTTTTTATTATGTGTTGTGAGCTTTTGCGAAGTTAGCCCTCTATTGCTATCGGAAGGGGTAGAAGTTTTCAAAGACTCTATGGCGCAACAATATGTATTTAAAAATTCCATTAAAACTGAATATTGCGGGATATCAGAAGAACCATGCTCAAGTTCAAACCGCGTTATCAACGAATTATCCATGCGTTTAAACAACATCTGAACCAAGATGAAATCCCATTCTTCCACCGGAAATTTCATGTGTTTCAAAGCAGCCAAATGTTCAGTAAAGGCATCGAGTAAATGACGTAAAGAGCTCTCATTATTAGCATCAATTTTGGCCAAACTTTCTAACGCCTCCCAGTGAGCTTGAGCCCTCAAACGTTTATTAGAATAACGTTGTACGAGCGAATCATAAGCAATCGTGTAGTTGTCACGAACCATTGGTAATGTACGTACTAACGAAAGGGGCTGACCTTCAAGAGATGAAACTAAATAATTAAATTTTTCAATTTCCGACAGACTCTGATTATTATGAACAAGAGCGTGAAACAAATCCAAAAATGTAGGAAACGTTGTGAAATCATCATTAAATTTTCCAATCTTAATTTCAGATAATCTCATATTTGGTGAATGCGTCTGAGGAAATAGGCTTGGCTTTCTAGAACTAGTATTGATCCCCATTTCATCTGAGTCAAAAAGTTCGGAAAAAATAGTTTTTACAAGAAAGAAATCGTTTTGAAACTGAGATCGTATCATTTCCTCAGCTGTCATGTCTGAATTATCGTGAGCTAATAATCCGGTTATTATATTGTTATGCTGTTTATGGAAATCTTCCCTGAGAACATCGATTTCACCGAAACGAATTTTGAAAAGCGTATGTTTAGATTTATCTGATTTAGCTGCAATGGCTAAGGCTTTCAATGTTTCCATTTCAGAAATAGAAATACCTCTTGTTAGTTTGGCCTTCTTCATACGTGAATCAGCCATAATATTAATTTATCAGAACGAGAATGCGAATAAAACAATAATATTCCAACAAAAAATGAAGGAGAATGAATGCGACAAATGTGATGCGTTGCGGAGAATATTTCAACGAGTGAATTTTACTCGAGAGATTTCAAACAACAGTGCGATTCTAAACGTAAAATTATTGAAAATTGAACAATGTTTGGCCTTTGTTTATATTCACCCAGCGACCGGTGAAAACTAACTAATTTGTAGAAGCGAAATGCGGACGAATCAAAGGCTGCGACAAAGTCACCTGACTGAGAATTGAATTTGCGTGAGCGCGGAAGTAGTGCTTGCGTTTTGAGTATTTCTAAGAGATTCAAGTGAACTAGCTGAACATAACAACCGACAATAAAAAAATGATTTCAAAATGGAGATTTCATGAAATGAAATGCGTATGAGACATAAGAACCCCAATTTAATTCAGTTTCCTTAAGCCAAGCGATTGTTTGACAAACTAATCTAGAAACAATTCAATAACCCTCCGGGCGCGAAAAAAATACACAAACCAATTGACGAGAAATATGAATGCTTAAAAAATGAAGCCTGCAACCATATAACGAAAGACCTCTGAAGGAGGCTCGAAGGACCTACGTTTTATCGTATTTAATACGTAGAGCTAGTGTGGACGGTATTTTCGTTGATGTTGCGAAAGCACACACTATCACAGATCTCAGAACAGTAAGAGACTGAATGTAAAATGTCTTACCACTGGCTAGGGATGTTGGGGGCTTCCTTGAACTGGAAGGCCTGGAGGGATCCCTCAAATTAAACAGGTCACTTTCCATATACTGGAAAATTGTTCTTTCCGACTTCAATCTAAGTCAACTTATTCTAAATCACTGTCTCTACCAGTTAATGCACTTTAAATAATCGGTTCCAAAAAATTGCGAGCCGAACCAGCGAAAATATCACTAATCGTTATTCAAACAAATTTACGATCGATATTCAACAAAATGCGGAAAAACGACGAAAACGTGATACGGCATTCGTCAGTTTCTCAGGACGACTGTTCTTTTCATACACAAAAAACGTTAATTACATATGCGCGTATTTCCAAACAAACTTGGACATTTATAATTCAGCAACCCACAATATGAAGATCTGCACTGTGTGTTGCTGACACAACACTATCTCCTTTTGGCTGCTCGAATCTCCAACAATATTTGTTGGGTTCTAAAGGCTCTTGCAAAATTTCAGCAATTTCAGACGAATTGTTACTGATATATAGAATTTTTTTTAAATTTTCAATGATTTCTTAAAAATTTTCTACAAATACTATCCTCACGAAATTTTGCAAGAATTTTGGAGTTGGCATTCTACAACTACTAACCATTTTTCAATTCAATCGGTTTAGTATTTTTCGAGTTAATGAGGAGAAAAAAACAACCAAATTTCAGATGGCTATAACTCTAAAACCGTTTGGCCGATTATGCTTATAAACAAACTCAAATGTCGTGTTCCGATGCACATCCTAACCTGAAAACTTCAAGCCGCTATCTCTTTCCGTTCTCAAGTTATCATGACAACAAATCTTTTTTTTTTTCATAATTTTTTAATAATTTTCTAGCCATACGATTCGCACAAAATTTCACAAACGTGCTTAGGATCATATTCTACAACTACTCACCAAGTTTCAATTCGTTCGGATTCATATTGGTTGAAAACAAAATTATTACTCGGAAACCATTGGATTATGCCCATTACGAACTTGTCCGTCGTATTTGGATGCGCCACCTACCCTGAAAATTTCAAGTCGCTTGCTCTTTCCGTTCTCAAGTTATCGTGGCAACGGCCGGCCGGACAGAATCAAATTTGACCTCGAATTCTTCATTGGGGAGTCGAACCAAATCGTTTGAGACCATTTTCGTCAAAAAATTTGAAAGTTACAGACATTTGGGCAAAATGATAACGCGATGTTCCCCAGAACATACGCGCAAAAAGATTTTATTCCAACAACAGATGCTTCTGGATTCGCATTAGGGTCAGTTTTGTCCCAGGGTATCACCCCTAACGATCTCCCTATAGCTTTCGCAAGTAGAACATCAAACGATGCCGAAACTACATACAGTACAATTGAAAAAGAATTATTAGCTATTGTATGGTCATGTAATCACTTTCGACCGTATCTTTATGGTAGAAAATTTACCATTTATACAGACCACAAACCTTTAACATGGTTGTTTTCATTGAAAGAACCAAATTCACGCCTTAAGCGTTGGCGAATTAAATTAGAAGAATTCGATTACGAAATCAAATATAAAAAATTGGTTCAAGCACTGACGTGAAGTCAGAAGCTTTTGCGCGTATGTTCTATGTCCATCCTTCTGTATTGGACACCCTTCATCGAATTTACCATGGTAAATTATGTTGTCCATTCTCCTGTATTGGACACTCTTAATTCGAATTAACTATGGTAAATTCGAATTGAGTGTCCAATACAGGATAATGGACAACATAATTTACCATGGTAAATTCGATTCAGGGTGTACAATACAGAAGAATGGACAATAGAACATACGCGCAGAAGCTTCTGACTTCACGTCAGTGCTTGAACCAATTTTTTTTTTCGTGATTTTTTTTTTAAATTTTCTAGGGGTACGATTCTTAAAATTTTGTTTTTCGTGATTTTTTCAAATTTTCTAGGGGTACGGTTCTTACAAAATTTTAAACACGTCTTTATGTTGATTTTCTGCTACTAGTTACAAAGCGCCATTTCGATCGAACATTTATTTTTTGAGTTATTAAGGAAATAATATTCCAGGTGGGTATAACTCGGAAACCGTTAGACCGATTATGCCCAAAAACGAACTCAGCTCTCCCTTTCGGATACGCAACCTACCCTGAAAATTGCAAGTCCCTATCTGTTTTCGTTCGAAAGTTATCGAGGCAACGGTCACCCATCTACTGAACTCACACAAGAATGCTCGAATCTCCAACAATATTTAACCGATCGTATTAATACTTGAAACTTGGCAGTAGAGTTAGGTTATGAAGGCTCTCGCAAAATTTCAGCAATTTCGAACGAATGGTTACTGATATATAGAATTTTTTTTTTTATTTTCTATGATTTATTAAAAATTTTCTACAGATGCAATCCTCACCAAATTTTGCAAAACCACCAAATTTCAGAAAATTTCAGATGGCTATAACTCTGAAACCGTTTGGCCGATTATGCTCATAAACAAACTGAAATGTCGCGTTCTGGTGCACATCCTAACCTGAAAATTTCAAGCCGCTATCTCATTCCGTTCTCAAGTTATCGTGACAACAAAAATATTTTTCAATAATTTTTTTAAAATTTTCTAGCCATACGATTCGCACAAAATTCCACAAACGTGCTTAGGTTCATATTCTACAACTACACATCAAGTTTCAATTCGATCGGATTTATATTGGTTGAAAACGAAATTATTACTCGGAAACCACTGGGCCGATTATGCCCATTAACGAACTTGTCCGTCGTATTGGGATGCGCCACCCACCCTGAAAATTTCAAGTCGCTGGCTCTTTTCGTTCTCAAGTTATCGTGGCAACGGCCGGCCGGACAGAATCAAATTTGACCTCGAATTCTTCATTGGGGAGTCGAACTTAATCGTTTGAGACAATTTTTTTCAAAAAATTCGAAAGTTACAGACATTTGGGCAAAACTATAACGCGATGTTCCCCAGAACATACGCGCAAAAAGGCTCGACTAATAATGCAGATGCTCTTAGTAGAATTATTTTAGAATCAACGGATGAATTAACTTATGAAAATTTCATTAAACCAAATGAAAACAATGATATCAGAGTTTCCCCTAATAGAAATGAGAAAATAGAAAATTTATTTGAAGTTCCTAAAAAATATGCTTTAGCGCCTTGTGTTTCTAGAGATTTCCATTTTAAACAAAAATTCGGTCGAGTAGACGAATTAATCGCACAAAAGAAATTGATAGGCCGAGTAGCAATATTACGTATAAATGAAAGTAATATTTATTATTTAATTACAAATGAATATTATTATGATAAACCGGAATATAAAGATGTTTTGCAATCACTGTTGAATTTGAAAGAATTATGTATTTTAAATTATGAAAAATATTTAGCGTTACCACGCATTGCTTGTGGTTTAGACCAATTGGAATGGTCTATTGTATTTAAAATAATAAAGTATATTTTCCTGAATTCTAATATAAAAGTTGTCATACATTCTATGACCAACCGTCGTCACGAATGCCAAGAAAACAAAAATATTGAATTTAACGGAATTGAAGATGATGTAATTTCTATGATGAATCATTCTATGACCAACTGTCGTCAAGAATGCCAAGAAGACAAAAATATTGAATTTAACGGAATAGAAGATGATGTAATCTTTATGATGAACCAAATAACCGAGGAAGAGTTAGATGAATGTTTAGATCTCTTGAATGTTAATGATCAACGTGAAAATAGCGATTTAGGAGTCTTAGAAGGTGATTTATTTGAACATGACGCAAGTGATTTAACTATTCA
The DNA here is from genome assembly GCA_937662695.2 of Halyzia sedecimguttata. Classification (NCBI taxonomy): domain Eukaryota; kingdom Metazoa; phylum Arthropoda; class Insecta; order Coleoptera; family Coccinellidae; genus Halyzia; species Halyzia sedecimguttata. The sequence goes on from OW569417.2 coordinate 70,680,818, forward strand.
TAGTAATGTAGAAAATCCTATTTTAGAACTTCCCTATACAGAACGAAGTTTGAATTCGTCAAATTTTCAAATAATTTTCAAAATGACTCCGAATTATAAGGTGACAAAAACTAAAATTTTTGGAGAAAAACTTAGATTTAGAGTTGATATAAATTCAATAGACAAAGATCTATTCAAATTTATTAAAGAATGTATCCGACCAAAATGTTCGTATACTTTATATTTTATATCTCAAGAACTAGAAAAACCCCTTATACGAATATTACAAAAAAAGTTTGATTATAAATCATTTGACTTTAAAATTTCGAAAACATGGTTAGAAGACGTAGAAGATGAAGAAGAACGTTTACTTAAAATACAGCAATATCATGAAACAAAAACTGTATATCGTGGATTAAGAGAAAATTTATTTAGTCTTAAACGGAAATATTACTGCCAAATATGAATAGAGATGTTCAAAATTATATTTACTCGCGCGAGATATGTCAAAAAAGCAAATATGAGAGAACTCCTATACAGTTGCAATTTAAACCTAACCCTATAGGATCGAAACCATTTACACATATTTATTGCGGCACAATAAGATTCGGTCAAACAAACTGTTTAAGTTTAATCGATTCATTTTCAAGACTAGGACAATGTTATCCTTTACTCCAAAAGACAGGATTAGAAATCGTAGATAAACTAATAATTTATTTCAGTCATTATGGATTACCTAACAAGATAACATGTGACAATGGAATAGAATTTAAAAATGGTGTTGTCCAAGATTTTTGTAAAATTCATAAAATCGAAATTCATTATATTACAAATTACAATCCGAATTCAAATGCCCTAGTAGAATGATTTCATTCTACATTAATTGAACAATTAAGAACAATTGACAATAAAAATTCCACTTTCCAGAATAAATTTTCTCGAGCTTTACTGAGTTATAATAATTATAATCATTCCAGTTTGGAGATGACTCCAATGCAAATTATTAAAGACGACTTAAATTATTCCTTAACTATTGAGCGAACTCATAATGAACAAGTCCAGGATTATGTAGAAAAGTATGCAGAAAATTTAAAGGATATATCGAAACACTTAGGAAAAGGCAAAGAAAAGAATTTAGAAAATTTAGAAAAAAATAATGAAAAACGGTCAGCCAAAGAAAAACATACGCTAAATGAAAAACCCGTTTATATTAAATGACGTGTTATACGTAAATTATATCCAGCTTACAAAAGAATAGAGGCTCGTGAAATTGATACTCATAGGATACTAGATGAAAAAAATAAACATATTTACCATAAGAAAATAATGAAACAAAGAAAGAAAGTAGTTAGGTAATATTGTTTATTATTAATTTTCATTACAGATCCACAATGGATTTCCTAGTCATAATCATATTATTGAAAATACTCACTACAACCGTAGCTGTAGAAATTATACCTTTACAGAATTATATATTGCCTATTTCATTGGGAAAAGCTTATGTGACCAATAGAAACTTACAGTTGATTTATCATATAGACCTAAATAAAATGGAAGAATTAATTATCAGATATCAAAGAGAAATTGAAAATTTGAAAGATCAACAACTAGGTTTTGCAACTATAGCAAACTATAGATATTTGCAGCATTCGAATGAAATTAATATTAACACTCTGGAAGAACTTCTCAAGGAGAAAATTAGAATTACAAGAGGATTGATAAATTTAGGTTGCAAAATTTCAAAGATATTATTCGGAACCCTAGACTCTGACGATGAGGAATTATATAGAAATTATTTTTTTCTCCTCCGGGATGAAAAGTTCACTTTTAGTCCCTGTCACACGGGAGAAAAGTACCCGATTCTCTCCCGGTGAGATGGCAAATGTGTGCATGCGGGTACTTTACTTTATCTCCCGGTTGGCGGTTACCTAGCAACCGCGTGTTTATATCTCAAGTTGATGACAGCTGAGTCAAAAAAAGGTTAATTATTTCAGTGAATACCGACAAATATAATATAAAATGGATTTGATTAACTCTGAAAGTGAATTAGACGGAGAAGAAAAAAATCGTATACGCACCTAGGGAGAAAAGTAGGACATCCTCGCCCGCGATTGTCACCCTCGCCTCCGGCTCGGGAGACAATCATTCGCGGGCGTGAATGTCCTACTTTTCTGCCTCGGTGCGTAATATACTATTATTAGCATAGAGAAGAATGAGAATACACTCATGAGGAATCAAAAACAAATTGGTACTATAGTAAATGATTTGAAAAATAAATATATTGATAAATTCCAAAAGATGAATGAAAATCTTAAATTATTAAAAATTGTTCCAGAATTAAGAGCTGTTGAACAAATGCATCTTATGACCTTTGAACTTAAAGGTATCAAAATTATATTGGATGAAATACAAACTGCAGTAAGCTTTGCAAGATTGCACCTGCTACATGAATCTATTTTACCTTATAGCAAATTTGCAGAATTGATCAAAAATGTTACTAATACCTGTTCGATAACTCAACAAGATAATGAAATGCAGTGGACTATATGTAAGGTGGAATAAAGTTTTCTTACCAATGTCCCTTCAGTTCCTTGCTTGGCTCTCCAGGCTAAATGCGGGAGAGATTAGGAGATAGGAATGAAAGGAAAAGGAATGAGCACTCGAAAAAACTGCATTCACCACACGGAGAAATTATGAAAATTAATGTTCTCTGAATATTTCCGCGAAAGGTCCCGTTGTCTCTTCAAAATAAAACTTTCTTTCAGTATCTCAACTGTTAAAAATTCAAAATCCGACTAACTGTGAAAAACATCATATGAATCGAAAACCCGAAGCGGAGGGCTGTTGCCAAGTCTCCCTTCAAACTTTCCATGAAAATGATATGCGCTTACACATCCCCGACCCTGAAAAATCGGTTTTTCAGTAACCTTTGTAACAAAATAGACGCAATAAAAAAAATAAATTAAACCAATTCAGGCCTTATTCTTTAGACCAATCCACAAACATGCCCAATTGAAACTATTATTTTCCATCGAGAATAAAATAAATCCCCCAGGGAGTAATTAATAATAATAATAATAATAATAATGTTTATTTAGAAACAATATGGTTCAACAAACATGCATACAGTTATAACCAATGGAATTCTTCATAAACAATCTTTCTCACAAAAGTGATGCCACTTGTGCGTGAGTTTTTTTCCCACTTTGAATTTTTGAATCCGATGTCCCTATTTATACTATTACATATATCCCTAATTAAAACTTAAGAATAAACAAAACCCATGGAACCAAACCCTATTGATTTGGCAATGGGTAAACTTTAACAAGTGGACGGCTAAAAGAACCCTTACCAGTCTTAACCGTCATATTTCGAACAACCCCATCATTTCCAGGATGGACTTGTACAACTACCCCTAATGGCCAATGTAGAGGGGGTACATTATCTGATTTTAAAATAACAACCGTACCGATTTTTATATTTTCTGTTTCTTTAGTCCATTTTTGTCGTATTTGCAAGGTCGAGAGATATTCTATTCTCCACCTCTACCAGAAATCCTGAACCATCCTATCGACTAATTGAAAGCGATCTAACCTATTTATGGCAATATGATTCAATTCCTGAGTGGGAAAACCCCTTAATGGAGATACGGTTAAAAAATGTGTAGGAGTTACAGCCTCGGGTCAGTTGGATCTGCCGATAAACTGCATAATGGTCTCGAATTTAGAAGGGCTTCAACCTGTGTTAAGACCGTGCAAATTTCTTCATATGTAACCAGTTGATCCCCGAGCACTCTATAGATAAGATTTTTCACTGATTTTACATTGCTCTCCCACAACCCACCCATATGTGGTGCTGAGGGAGTTTTAAACTTCCACTCGATTTTGTTTATCGCCAACTCCGTTTCAAATGCATTTGTGTAGTCCGGTGAATTTAAAAATGTATTTATTTCGGTAAGAACAGATTTTGCACTAACAAAATTAGTCCCTCGATCGGAATAAAGTACTGATAGTGGACCACGTCTTGAAATTAACCTTCTAAAGGCTTGTAAAAAGTGCTGAGTAGACAATGAGCTTACTAATTCTAGAAGAATGGCTTTCACACTCATACAAACGAAGACACTGACATATGCCTTCTCAATTGGCGCGTTCTTCCTTCTTCCCATTGTAATGCGTACCGGCCCAGAATAATCCACCCCTGTATGAGAAAATACACGATTTTCTTGAACTCTGGCTGCTGGTAGGTCATCCATGAGAGGATTGGTATTTTTCGGTCTTGACCGAAAACAGTGATTGCACAAGTGCACTCTTTTTCGGATTATATTTCTCGCACCTATTATCCAATATCTTTGACGTAAAATTGCTTCAAGTAAATAAGCACCCGTGTGCAAATGCATGCGGTGATAATAGTCCACAAGTCTTTCTTTGAACACACTCTTAGAAGGCAAAATAATATTTTTGACTTGTGCTCAAATTTGCATTAGTGATTCGACCCCCGACCCTGAGTAACCCATCTTGTAAAAACGGTCTCAATTTTCGAAAATTTGTGGAAATTTCTTTACTAGATTTCAACGCCCTTACTTCCAACCGGAAATGTTTCATTGTACTAATTCAATTATTATTAATTCTGCCCTATTAAGATCATCAGCCGAAATGAAGTTTCTATGAGGGAGTATCTTTAAAAATCGTAATACCCACACCGTGACACGTAAAATCTTTTGAAACGATGAAATTTCATCAAGCAAATTCAAAATAGGATGGTTTCCATCGTATTGACCACCAACAACTAGCACCACTGAATTCTCTCCAATAAGAGAATTTTCGTCCGGAGGAAAATTGGGCCACTCATTTTCAGGTCAATATAACCACTTTAGTCCCGACAACCATAGCGAATTATTAATTAATTGTACAGGTGTCCAAACACGCGATAGACAATCCGCAGGATTTTGACTTCCATCAATATGATGCCACGAGACATCGGGTAAATTTTCTTTTATTCGTTTTATTCGATTAGACACGACTAGTGGGCCCGCAGATCTACCTAGCCAGTAGACCTACATTTTTCCAGTAGATCTACACTTTTCCGGCAGATCTACATTTTCCGGTAGATTTACATTTTTCCGATAGAGCTACATTTTTCCGGTAGATCTAGATTTTTCCGGTAGATCTACATTTTTCCGATAGATCTACATTTTTCCGGCAGATCTACATTTTTCCGGTAGATTTACATTTTTCCGATAGATCTACTTTTTCCGGTAGATCTACATTTTCCGGTAGATCTACATTTTTCCGAGACTTCCTCAGACACACACACACACAGAAAGTTTCAACGAAATCGGTCCGGTCGTTCTCGAGTGTCTATAAATCGAACACAGTGCCATCTACCGGGTTCCTATTGTGACTCTGAGGCCCATTCAAATACGCACACAAAGTTTAATCGAAATCGGTCGAGCCGTTTTCGAGTTCCTATAGATCGATCGGGGCGCCCCTACAGGATGCTATTGTAAATCAGAGATACGCCGAAACAAAATCACAGAGTTTCATCAAAATCGGTCCGCCTGTTTCCGAGTTCCTATACATCGATTTTAGCGCCCCCTACAGGGTCCAATTGTGAATCTGATCCGCTTTGTATTCCACTGAAATACATACACGCAAAGTTTTATCATGATCGGTAAAGTCGTTTCGGAGTTGACATATTTCGTAAGACACCCTGTATAGCAGCGGTTATCCTTTCGCAACGGTTTTACAAAGTTGAGAATTCTCCTCGCGATAGAAATCTCGAGGTGACAATCTACTTAAAACGCTTGCATTTGAAAATAATCGATGCCGCGAGGAAATGAACACCCTGTATAGTAATGGTTTATTTCTAACGATGTATGCCTCAAAAGTATATTTTCCAACACGAATGAATGAAATGGTATGTTCATAGCGTTAAAAACAGCAAGTTGCAATTGACATTAAAAGAAAAACACCCTGTATAGAGATTTCTGAAAAATACATTATAAGAATCCATCCAAGGTTCCTATTTAGATAACGGTTTGTTTGTGGCACGAATCAATTCAATCGTGTCAAATTGTGCCGTGAAAAAAAGAACACCCCGTATAGTAATGGCTTATTTTCAGCGATATATGCTCAGAAAAAAAAAGAAAAACACCCTTACTTAAAGTCGGCAGATATACCGTTATTCGAAGTTAATATTCCGATAGAAATCGAAAAAAAAAACACGAAAAAGTGTAATTTCCGAAACCGAGATATCGAAAGCTTAGACCACCGCACTATCGGACTCCTCGTATGATCTTATCGATCTCCGGTATTAGAATAAAACGCCAGTACTTACCGGGGATAGATATTCTTAATTTTCACTTTTCGACATAAAATCGCCACATGGAGGTTTATTTGACGGTTTTTTACCCTTATCTTCGCTTTTCGTCAACGTTCAGGCCCGAAAACTGCCTAGAACGGCCATTTCGTTGCGAAAAATTTCGCGCACCCCGTCTCACGGATTCATTTTGACGTTTCTCAGACAGACTTTTAGCAGGGAAAATTCCTTGGGTCGACACCTCCAGAACTTGTATCGATTTAGTATATTTAGACTTACCGTAGGTAAAAGTTGAGCTGGTTTTTGTCGAACCGATACTTCTTCTTCGTCTCGAAGAAAAATTCGGAGCCAGAGCAGTCGTATTTTCGAAGCCTTATGCGAAATAAAGTCGGTCTCGCTTTTTCGCCGGGCGAAAGATAAAAAATACATTTTCGTTCGTTACGGGAAAACCGCGATAGATATCGACTTAGGGTCTTCGGATCTACCCTTTCCCCTTTCACTAAGATTCGATATCCACCCCCTTCAAACCTCGATACTGCCTCTTGATTTTTAAAACAATTCCCAAATTTGCCGATTTACTTAGGAAAAATCGCAAAAATTTCAACCGAGGAACGGTCGAGTTTTTTGCTGGTGAAACCTTTGACTTGGCGCAAATCATTTGAACGTTTACCGGATTTTTTTCAAGTGATGAAATCGTTCGCATATAAACCACCGCACCGTAGGCATCCAAACTGCCGTCCGCAAAAGAAAGGATACTGACTGGTTGGCTCTCAATCGCCCCGATATGTCTGGGTACTTTGAAATCTTTCAGAAAGTACCATTCATAACAAACCTTCTACCAAAGACTTTTAATATTTTCTGGGGGTGTTTCATCCCAATCAAGTTTCAGCATCCATAATTTTTGCGCGTATGTTCTGGGGAACATCGCGTTATCATTTTGCCCAAATGTGAAATTTAATTCTGTGGTGCCGTCCGGCCGTTGCCACGATAACTTGAGAACGGAAAGAGCTAGCGACTTGCGACTAGCGAGTTCGTTAATGGGTATAATCGGCCCAATAGTTTCCGAGTAATAATTTTGTTTTCAACCAAAATAAATCCGATCGAATTGGTGAATAGTTGTAGAATATAAACCTGAACACGTTCGTGAAATTTTGTGAGAATCGTGTCACCAGAAAACTTTAAAAAAATTATTAAAAAATATTATTTGACGGAATTTCGTGAGGATAGAATAACTAGAAAATTTAAAAAAAATTATTGAAAATAATTGAAAAAAAATTCTATATATCATAAATTATTCCTCCGGCATGGCTGAAATTTCGGAAGAGCCTTCAGAACCTAACTCTACTGCAGAGTTCCAAGTATGAACACGATCGGATCCATATTCTTGGAGAACCGAGCAGACTTTTGTGAGTTCGGTAGCTGGATGCGAATCGTCGTATGATATGTTGTCTTTGGTCGTATTTTAGCGAGAACCTTCAAAAATATGAATGTCATGATGACATATTTTTGCGCGTATGTTCTTGGGAAAATCGTGTTATTTCATCACAAATCTATGGGACATGATAGCCCTACATTAGCGGTTATACCTGGTTTTGAAAGAGATCCTCCTTAGGAGGAGGCAACTAAATATTGAAGGGATTTCTATGAACAAGAGTGAATATCTTTGAGAAATAGAGAAGGCGATTCTTCTTCAAGAGATCCATGTGCCTTCAGAGGAGTATATTTGTGAGAGGGGACTTTTGAAAGGTTATGTATTATTTTTAATATGATATCGCTGAAATTTTGCTGAAGGCTTCAAAACTTAACTTTAAATTGACCACACTTTCTGATCTTGTAAGATGAGAGGCTCCTTTGTGGATATTAAATCTCGTGATGGGTAGAGAGGAATTTTAGGCCAGTTTTTCTATCACTAATGAGAATATATCTTTATGTTTCACCTCATCACCTTCAGATCTATCAATGGAAATTTATTGGTTAAGAATAAGTAATTGAATATTACTGGAATTCAATTGAATTTCATTCAATATGTTAGTAACTAAACTTATCCATTTCTTTACTTTGATTATTTAAATATGACATTAATTCCAGTAATATTTTTCAAGAATAATTATGTATTCTTCTCCTAAAGAAGAATTGAAGGTAGACAATAATGTGTTAATTTTTCCATCATTGCTTTCTATCCTGACTTCACGAAAAAAAAAATTTGTTCAAGCACTGTCGTGAAGTCAGGAGCTTTTGCGCGTATGTTCTATTGTCCATTCTCCTGTATTGAACACTTTTAATCGAATTTACCATGGTGAATTATATTGTCTATTCTCCTGAATTGGACAGCCTTAATCGAATTCACCATGGTAAATTCGATTAAGAGTGTCCAATACAGGAGAACCCAGATAACACAAGGACATCCGATGGATATCCATAGGACATCCTTCATGAATTGTACGGATGTCCAATGGATATCCAATAATATACAAAAGATATCTTATGGACATCCATAGGATATCCTAATGGAAAAACCTGTACATACATAAGATATCCATCAAGGATATCCATAGGATATCCCCATAAGACATCCTTCAAGGATATCCATAGAACATCCTTCAAGGATATCCATAGGACATCCTTGAAGGATGTCCAATGGACATCCAATAATATCCAAAAGATATCTTATGGACGTCCATAGGATGTCCAAATGGAAAAACCTGTACATCCATAAGATATCCATCAAGGATATTCATAGGATATCCCTCAAGGATGTCCATAAGACATCCTTCAAGGATATCCATAGAACATCCTTCAAGGATATCCAAATGGAAGATATCTTTTAAGAATATCCATGAAACATATCCTTCAGGAATATCCATGGAATATGTTTAACGGATGTTCAAAAGAAATCCATAGAAGATGAAACTTACTGTTAGCAATCTGTAGGGAAATGAAATATCCGTATTTTTAACAAAAATAATTTATTAACACAAACCTGAAAACAAAAAAACTGAGTTTATACTAAAATATTATATCACATAATATATTGTCCTGTCGATTTATTCATGGAGCTAGTTGCCACAGCCACAGATCACTTAGGTAAGCAGCATCTGAAATTATTTGAATACACAGATCAGTATTTTACCGGGTATAATAATTATTGACGTACAAATCTACCAAAAAATACTGAGGAACAAATTAGTATGGTTTCCCTCGAGTTCTCATGATCATAATACAATCAATTTTTCATTTCGTCGTTTGTTCACGTTAAGTAGGTATCTAATTTTTTTATTACTCACATATGAATATATATGATATGTACAAAATATAATAGGAAGATGATTAATTATAATAAATCAATTTACCTCTTACTCCTTCCACGTACGAATGGATCTCAAAACTCAGCAAAATCGTACTAGCAAAGGACATTAACAAACAACTCAACTCAGTAACTCATACACGTCACGACACGATCACGAAGACCGTTAACGGTTAAATCATAGAACGTAATATTTCCCAACCCAAGTCCCCAAGCGGTAGAACACAACAGTGTCAGCCTGTGCAACTGTCAATTGACGCGGAGACGTAACTACAGATCTTGTACTTCTTCTTCTCATCATAACGCTTTTATTGCTTCGTTCAAAAGCTACAGGTTATCCAATCGCGGATCATGGCCTACAGGACGGAAGAAATATATGATGATTTTCCGATATATTAGTTTCGAAGATTAGTTCCGAACTATTTATAATTGATCCATAGGATATCCATTTTTATTCTTTCGATGGATTCCGTTGAAGGATATCCAATTCAAATCCTCCGATGGACATCCATAAGATATCCATCGAAGGATGTGAAATGGATAGTCTTCAGTGAATATCCTATGGATATCCATAAGATATCCCTTGAAGGATATCCGATTCAAATCCTCCAAAGGAGATCCATAAGATATCCATCGAAGGATGCGAAATGGACATCCTTCAGTGAATATCCTATGGATATCCAGAAGATATCCGTTGAAGTAGGTCCTATTCAAATCCTCCGATGGACATCCATACGATATCCATCGAAGGATGTGAAATGGATATCCTTCATTGAATATCCTATATATATCCATAAGAAATACGATGAAGGATATCTGATTCGAATCCATGGATGGCAAATTGGTGAATAGTTGTAGAATATAAACCTAAACACGTTCGTGAAATTTTGTGAGAATCGTGTCACCAGAAAAGTTTAAAAAAATTATTAAAAAATATTATTTGATACGATAACCTGAGAACGGAAGGAGATAGCGGCTTGAAATTTTCAGGTTAGGTTGTGCATCTGAATGCGACATTTGAGTTCGTTTATAAGCATAATCGACCAAACGGTTCTAGAGTTATATCCATCTGAAATTTGGTTGTTTTTTGTTCCTCATTAACTCGAAAAATACGAAACCGATTGAATTCAAACATGGTTATTAGTTGTAGAATGCCAACGCGAAAATTCTTGCGGAATTTCATGAGGATGGTATAACTAGAAAATTTCAAAAAAATTATTGAAAATAATTGAAAAAAATTCTATATATCATGAACTATTCCTCCGGCATGGCTGAAATTTCGGAAGAGCCTTCAGAACCTAACTCTACTGCAGAGTTCCAAGTATGAACACGATCGGATCCATATTCTTGGAGAACCGAGCAGACTTTTGTGAGTTCGGTAGCTGGATGCGAATCGTCGTATGATATGTTGTCTTTGGTCGTATTTTAGCAAGAACCTTCAAAAATATGAATGTCATGATGACATATTTTTGCGCGTATGTTCTTGGGGAAATCGTGTTATTTCATCACAAATCTATGGGAGATGATAGCCCTACATTAGTGGTTAGACCTGGTTTTGAAAGAGATCCTCCTTAGGAGGAGGCAACTAAATATTGAAGGGATTTCTATGAACAAGAGTGAATATCTTTGAGAAATAGAGAAGGCGATTCTTCTTCAAGAGATCCATGTGCCTTCAGAGGAGTATATTTGTGAGAGGGAACTTTTGAAAGGTTATGTATTATTTTTAATATGATATCGCTGAAATTTTGCTGAAGGCTTCAAAACTTAACTTTAAATTAACCACACTTTCTGATCTTGTAAGATGAGAGGCTTCTTTGTGGATATTAAATCTCGTGATGGGTAGAGAGGAATTTTAGGCCAGTTTTTCTATCACTAATGAGAATATATCTTTATGTTTCACCTCATCACCTTCAGATCTATCAATGGAAATTTATTGGTTAAGAATAAGTAATTGAATATTACTGGAATTCAATTGAATTTCATTCAATATGTTAGTAACTAAACTTATCCATTTCTTCACTTTGATTATTTAAATATGACATTAATTGCAGTAATATTTTTCAAGAATAATTATGTATTCTTCTCCTAAAGAAGAATTGAAGGTAGACAATAATGTGTTAATTTTTTCATCATTGCTTTCTATCCTGACTTCACGAAAAAAAAATTGGTTCAAGCACTGACGTGAAGTCAGGAGCTTTTGCGCGTATGTTCTATTGTCCATTCTCCTGTATTGAACACTTTTAATCGAATTTACCATGGTGAATTATATTGTCTATTCTCCTGTATTGGACAGCCTTAATCGAATTCACCATGGTAAATTCGATTAAGAGTGTCCAATACAGGAGAATTCCCAGATAACACAAGGACATCCGATGGATATCCATAGGACATCCTTCATGAATTGTACGGATGTCCAATGGATATCCAATAATATCCAAAAGATATCTTATGGACATCCATAGGATATCCGAATGGAACAACCTGTACATCCATAAGATATCCATCAAGGATATCCATAGGATATTCCCATAAGACATCCTTCAAGGATATCCATAGAACATCCTTCAAGGATATCCATAGGACATCCTTGAAGGATGTCCAATGGACATCCAATAATATCCAAAAGATATCTTATGGACGTCCATAGGATGTCCAAATGGAACAACCTGTACATCCATAAGATATCCATCAAGGATATTCATAGGATATCCCCCAAGGATGTCCATAAGACATCCTTCAAGGATATCCATAGAACATCCTTCAAGGATATCCAAATGGAAGATATCTTTTGAGAATATCCATGAAACATATCCTTCAGGAATATCCATGGAATATGTTTAACGGATGTTCAAAAGAAATCCATAGAAGATGAAACTCACTGTTAGCAATCTGTAGGGAAATGAAATATCCGTATTTTGAACAAAAAGAATTTATTAACACAAATCTGAAAACAAAAAAAATGAGTTTATACTAAAATATTATATCACATAATATATTGTCCTGTCGATTTATTCATGGAGCTAGTTGCCACAGCCACAGATCACTTAGGTAAGCAGCATCTGAAATTATTTGAATACACAGATCAGTATTTTAACGGGTATAATAATTATTGACGTACAAATCTACCAAAAAATACTGAGGAACAAATTAGTATGGTTTCCTTCGAGTTCTCATGATCATAATACAATCAATTTTTCATTTCGTCGTTTGTTCACGTTAAGTAGGTATCTAATTTTTTTATTACTCACATATGAATATATATGATATGTACAAAATATAATAGGAAGATGATTAATTATAATAAATCAATTTACCTCTTACTCCTTCCACGTACGAATGAATCTCAAAACTCAGCAAAATCGCACTAGCAAAGGACATTAACAAACAACTCAACTCAGTAACTCATACACGTCACGACACGATCACGATGACCGTTAACGGTTAAATCATAGAACGTAATATTTCCCAACCCAAGTCCCCAAGCGGTAGAACACAACAGTGTCAGCCTGTGCAACTGTCAATTGACGCGGAGACGTAACTACAGATCTTGTACTTCTTCTTCTCATCATAACGCTTTTATTGCTTCGTTCAAAAGCTACAGGTTATCCAATCGCGGATCATGGCCTACAGGACGGAAGAAATTTATGATGATTTTCCGATATATTAGTTTCGAAGATTAGTTCCGAACTATTTATAATTGATCCATAGGATATCCATTTTTATTCTTTCGATGGATTCCGTTGAAGGATATCCAATTCAAATCCTCCGATGGACATCCATAAGATATCCATCGAAGGATGGATTCAGTGAATATCCTATGGATATCCAGAAGACATCCGTTAAAGGATATCCTATTCATATCCTCCGATGGACATTCATAAGATATCCATCAAAGGATGTGAAATGGATATCCTTCATTGAATATCCTATATATATCCATAAGAAATACGATGAAGGATATCTGATTCGAATCCATGGATGGCAAATTGGTGAATAGTTGTAGAATATAAACCTAAACACGTTCGTGAAATTTTGTGAGAATTGTGTCAACAGAAAAGTTTAAAAAAATTATTAAAAAATATTATTTGATACGATAACCTGAGAACGGAAGGAGATAGCGGCTTGAAATTTTCAGGTTAGGTTGTGCATCTGAATGCGACATTTGAGTTCGTTTATAAGCATAATCGGCCAAACGGTTTTAGAGTTATATCCATCTGAAATTTGGTTGTTTTTTGTTCCTCATTAACTCGAAAAATACGAAACCGATTGAATTCAAACATGGTTATTAGTTGTAGAATGCCAACGCGAAAATTCTTGCGGAATTTTATGAGGATGGTATAACTAGAAAATTTCAAAAAAATTATTGAAAATAATTGAAAAAATTTTCTATATATCATAAACTATTCCTCCGGCATGGCTGAAATTTCGGAAGAGCCTTCAGAACCTAACTCTACTGCAGAGTTCCAAGTATGAACACGATCGGATCCATATTCTTGGAGAACCGAGCAGACTTTTGTGAGTTCGGTAGCTGGATGCGAATCGTCGTATGATATGTTGTCTTTGGTCGTATTTTAGCGAGAACCTTCAAAAATATGAATGTCATGATGACATATTTTTGCGCGTATGTTCTTGGAGAAATCGTGTTATTTCATCACAAATCTATGGGAGATGATAGCCCTACATTAGCGGTTAGACCTGGTTTTGAAAGAGATCCTCCTTTGGAGGAGGCAACTAAATATTGAAGGGATTTCTATGAACAAGAGTGAATATATTTGAGAAATAGAGAAGGCGATTCTTCTTCAAGAGATCCATGTGCCTTCAGAGGAGTATATTTGTGAGAGGGGACTTTTGAAAGGTTATGTATTATTTTTAATATGATATCGCTGAAATTTTGCTGAAGGCTTCAAAACTTAACTTTAAATTAACCACACTTTCTGATCTTGTAAGATGAGAGGTTCCTTTGTGGATATTAAATCTCGTGATGGGTAGAGAGGAATTTTAGGCCAGTTTTTCTATCACTGATGAGAATATATCTTTATGTTTCACCTCATCACCTTCAGATCTATCAATGGAAATTTATTGGTTAAGAATAAGTAATTGAATATTACTGGAATCCAATTGAATTTCATTCAATATGTTAGTAACTAAACTTATCCATTTCTTTACTTTGATTATTTAAATATGACATTAATTCCAGTAATATTTTTCAAGAATAATTATGTATTCTTCTCCTAAAGAAGAATTGAAGGTAGACAATAATGTGTTAATTTTTTCATCATTGCTTTCTATCCTGACTTCACGAAAAAAAAAATTGGTTCAAGCACTGACGTGAAGTCAGGAGCTTTTGCGCGTATGTTCTATTGTCCATTCTCCTGTATTGAACACTTTTAATCGAATTTACCAAGGTGAATTATATTGTCTATTCTCCTGTATTGGACAGCCTTAATCGAATTCACCATGGTAAATTCGATTAAGAGTGTCCAATACAGGAGAATAACGAACAATAGAATTCACCATGGTAAATTCGATTAAGAGTGTTCAATACAGGAGAATGGACAATAGAACATACGCGCAAAAGCTCCTGACTTGAACACTCTTAATCGAATTTACCATGGTGAATTCTATTGTCTGCTCTCCTGTATTGGACACTCTTAATCGAATTTACCATGGTGAATTCGATTAAGGTTGTCCAATACAGGAGAATAGACAATTGAATTCACCATGGTAAATTCGATTAAAAGTGTCCAATACAGGAGAATGGACAATATAACATACGCGCAAAAGCTCCTGACTTCACGTCAGTGTTGAACCAATTTTTAATTATCAGTTTCAAATGTAGGAGAAATGGAGCCAATAAACCCAATGGGTCCCAACAAGGAGCAACCGTGCTCAGAATAGAACGGTCTTAATGGAAACATTCAAAAAATCACATTGTGAGTTCCATTGAATGCCCAGAATCTTAGTCTCCGCTTCAAAAACTACATTTTCGTTCAGCCGAAATTCTGCTGGTATTTTTAATGCAAGTTTATTAGAGTTTGTCGACCATTTGGTCAACATAAAACAACCAGATCTGAATAATTTTATTGATTCATCATACAGTTTAACTGCCTGATCTTCTGAATCTACACTACAACAAAAATCATCCATATATAGATCCCGAGGTGCATACATGGAAGCTAAGGGATACTTTTCTCCCTCATTTATCAAATACTGCTTTACACTTTAAGTTCACGAGTTTGAACCTCATCTTCTGAATTAAACCGCCATAGTAAACGCTGATATCTCCAATGATCAGGTATTACTTTAATTTGTCGGTACATTTGCCGAGTATCGGCTGCTGGTGCAATTTAAAACAACCGAAAAATTAATAATAACGTTGTGATATCCGTTTGTAATTTGGGACCACTATGCAAAATGTCATCCAACGACAAGCCATTGTCCGAAGGTGTACTCGCGTCTAGCACTATACGAGCAGGCGTGCTACTACTAGTTAATTTCACAACCGGGTGATGTGCTATATAATAAGCTAATGCGTCATCGCATCTATTTTCCGCTAAACCTAGATGCCCTTGGTCTACAAAATTTTACATTACCTTATTATATTCTGAACGCAAATTAACATCCCTTGTCAAGCGTTTTTCTAATGAATATAATCTTCGATCGGCACCCTTCTGTGAATCGCCCAAGATTTCTGGGGAACGTTTGAATGGCAAGGCCACTGTATAACGCCCCGTGATGTCTACTGTTGGAATCAAAAAATAAACCTTCACTTTGTGTAGCAACCGGATCAACTAACTTACGTTTTGGAACTTGCTCTATTTCCCAAAATTTGTTCAACAAGTTTTCTAAATTAGTTTCATCATGAAATGTTATAAAACTGAAGGAGAGGAATTTAAAATTGGTATTTTGCCCATTACTACGTAGCCGAAAATTGTTTCCATAGCCACCGGCGATCCAGAGATACCTGTTATCCTACCTTGCCCCAAAATGGAAGCGAACAGCTCTGCTCCCAGTATACCATCTATTGTGCTTGGTTTTAAAAAATTCGTCTGCAAGATCAACTCCATTCAAATTCGGTAGAACCCTTAAATCTACTTCAAACTTTGGCAAATTATCCGTTATCTTATCAACTAAAATAGCGTTGATCGTGAAAGACTTTTCCGACGCAAACCGTTAACCGACAGTTAATGTTGTCTTACCTTTAACCGTTTGAGGATTACTAAGTCCTTGAATTGATGTGTAATATTTTGAGATCTTCAATCCCAATTTCTTACAACTATTTAAGGTTAACAAATTAGCCTGACTACCAGAATCTAAAATAAGACGAACCGTATTATTCTTTACGGAACTATTCAATACTTTAACCACTACTGTGGAAAGTAATGTGGTATATTTTCCTGACTCTTTTACTGTATTCTCTTCAGCACATTAATAAGTTATTAAATTTGTGTCATTATTCGAATAAAAGAAAGGTTGTTTTGAGGGTGTTGCAATTACCTCATTTTCTTTTCAAATGCAACCCGTTTCTGGCTTTCCGGCATGTAGCAGAAAATGATGTTTTTTAGAACATCTCAGACAATTTCTTTTTTAACGACAACTTCTCACTCCGTGATAAGAAGAAAAACAATTGAAACACCAATTATTATCTCGTACGGCCTCGTATCTTTTAGCCGGCGAGAGACCCTTGAATATTTCACACTTAACACCTAAATAATGACCGGGCTTCTGACAAAAATTGCAAAAATTACCCCCTTTTTGTGAATCTTCCGTTACGAAAGCTCCTGACTTAATTGATTTATTATAATTTCCAATATTGATAGCAGATGTATTTCCCCTAGGAGCTGATCCTGAGTGTTTGATGGTATTGAAATTCAATATTTTGGATTGACCTTTCACAAAATTTATAAGATCACTATATGTAGGAATTTCCGTATTCCTATTTCCCATTTCAAAGGCTCTAACAGTTTCTTTGTCTAATTTACTCAAAGCTAATTGTAACAAAATGACATCTGACAAATCTGTTAGATTAGGTCCTTTCAAAGTAGATACTGCCACATCAAACCGCTCCAAAAAATTATTCAAATGCCTTTCCGATTCACTAACCACTGGTTTGAAATCCATTAACTGTTGTAAATAAAAATTCGCTAAATAACGCTTATTTTCATATTATTTTCTTTGAGCGCGTTGTAAATTATATTATAATTTTCACTTGTTATCGAAATACCTGAGCAAATGCTCGCTGCCGGACCACGCAAGCATCCAACCAAATAATGTACCTTGTCTAGATCAGTTAAAGATGTATTTTCATGTATCATACTTTTAAACAACGCGTGAAATGTTTGCCATTCACATATTCCCCCGGAAAAATAAGGTAAATCGAACTTTGGCAAATGGGGAAGCCTATAATCAAACACAGGCGTTCTGCTATGCGAAGATGAACTCTCAGTTACTGATTTACCGAAATTTTGTACATATGCAGTTTTTATGTGACAACAAAGTTCGTCCGCCGCTGTGAGCGCATAATAATCTGGTTTATAATCTTCCGAAATTTCTAAACCTACCATATTAAGAATCATCAATAACTGAAGTCAAATCTGTCTTTGTAGTATCTATAGATGAGTACAATGTTTTGAAATTATTTTTATTCACTTCAGAATTCAACTTTCTCGATAAATCATAAAGTTTTTGCAACCTTTCAAAAACAGAATTTTTCTTTGCAGTCAACATTTTAAACTGCCTTTCTGCTGCCGTCCCACCCATATTAACAATTTAACAGTTATTTTCTCTCAAAAAAAAAAAAAATTAAATATATGAATGAAAATTCAATAAGGTGGTTGAAGATTGGTACCAAACTGACGAACAATATTAATAGATTTTTTTTTATTGTTGGTGACGTCCATGATATAAACATTGAAATAATTATTGCAGGAATTTGGACAAATTTTTTAATTCATTATCCTTTTAGTACATTGCCAGCGTTTCGAATCTGTTGTGATTCTTTCTCAGGGCTGGAATGTCAAAATAAACTTAGAAACAAATGAAAAAGTACCTAGAGACGATCCGCCACTCACCTCGTATCTAATCGGATAGAATATCGTCAATTTTATTGAAATAATTGTCTGAGTAATTCTCGTTTTAATTTTAATTCTATTTCCTTCAGGTGTTTTGGGAATGGTTCATGTGTTGTCAACACGACATGAGTAGACAGAATCGCCCCCGGTACGTTCCACAAATCACACTGAGCAACATGGAGATGACACTCAACTCTCCAGTAAAACATTATAAAACCACAATATCACATCTCGAGTAAACAAGCAACAAGATGAAACACAACTATGATAATAAGTAATTTAACAAAACAAATTAAAACATTTTGTATATGGTGGATGTGACCTAGATATACTAAAATGACTTTCACAATAAAACACCAAAATGAGCAAGCACAAACATCGAGGTTCCGAAAGTTCTTAGTTATTTCCATCATTAAGATCCGCTATTTGGATTCTCTGAAACAACAGTATTGCCCAATATAAGACTATCATACACCAAACTGAGATGTTGGACGTCCTCCCTATAGTTTACTGTGTTGTTGGACCTTATAAGAATCATTTCACTAATTAGGCGTCTACTGTAGATAGGTTCGTAATCCAGAACTGTGACCTCCGAGAAATTTAATCTGTGTCCCTCAGCATGGACGTGTGCAGCGAGGGCCGTTCCCTGTGTTATGTGAGATTTTTCTGCATCATTTTTATGTTGTCTTATCCTTTCCTGCAGCAGTTGTTTTGTCTGGCCTATGTAGCATTTTGTGCAGTTATTGCATTCTATCTTATAAACAATTTCTGATTGTTGTAAAATTGGTGTTTTTTGGCGCTCTAGTTCCTCGGAACTGAGTGCTTATCAATTTGCCCAAATGTCTGTAATTTTCGAATATTTCGATGAAAATGGTCTTAAACGATTTGGTTCGACTCACTGATCAAGAATCCATGGTCGAAATTCATTCTGTCCGTCCGGCCGGTCCGGCCGGCCGTCCGGCCGTAGGCACGATAACTCTCGAACGGAATGAGCTAGAGAGTTGAAATTTTCAGAGTAGGTTTGGGGGATGAATATCTCGGCTAAGTTCGTTACTGGGCAAAATCGGACAGAAGGTTTCGGAGTAATAAAAAAAAAATTTTTTTTTTACAAAACAAATTCCAAATTAAATTTGTTTTAATAAGCAGTTTTATCATAAGAATCCATTCATATCATTTTTAACTCTAACAAGCTAATACTTTCGGAGATATGATTTTTCAAAATTTCAATGTAAATCGTATTTCACAGGTTGATATAATTATTCTATGTGTATATTCTATGTATGAATTGCCATAAAGTCAACTTGACAGAAGGGAATATTGTAACTTCAAGAATATTGGGGTTGAAATACTCGTATTTTAGCGATGCAACGGGGACCTCACCCGAAAATGTTTGAAAATATTACGTAAATATTGAAAGCATAATTCCAAAGTTCGAGAGAGGAGAAAATTTTGTGAACGTAGATCAGGAAATTTTTGATCGATTACAAGGTAATTTATTATTTTATGCATGTTTTATGGAATACCTACTATTTGTAGGTACTTTAAACCTGTTTTGGGCAATTGTCATACGAAACTTGTTTTTTTGGCGCTCTAGTTCCTCGGAACAGATTGCTTATCAATTTGCCCAAGTGTCTGTAATTTTGGAATTTTTGGCTGAAAATGGTCTCAAATGATTTGGTTCGACTCACTGATCAAGAATCCGAGTGCGAAATCGATTCTGTCCGGCCGGCCGACCGGCCGTAGGCACGATAACTCTCGAACGAAAGGAGTTAGCGGATTGAAAATTGCAAGGTGGTTTTGGAGCGTAAATATCTCGGACAAGTTCGTTAATGGGCGTTAACCATCAAGGGGTTTCGGAGTTATGGCCGATTTTAGTAAAAATATTTTTTATGAATATTTCTGAAACCGATCACTCGATCTATCTGAAATTTAGCACCAGACTGTAGAAGACAGTAGAATCATGACCTTTATACGCATGTGAAGTTTTGTATTGACCAGATTACCGCAAAGTGTCAAAAAAAAATTTGAAAATGTGGTACAGTTCTCATTCTCATGATTGCTCATTTAATCTTCATAAATAAACTATTATTTGAATTGAATTTCCTTTTTGATGCAGTTCTATCATATTAATACATTGATATAATTCCCAACTCTGAGAAACCAATACCAGATATAATTTGTCTGTTTGAACTAGAGCGCCAGAAAGCTCCTGTCCACAGGGCTTGAACCCATTTTTCTTTTAGCGTTGTGTAAAATTTCCTCTTATTATCGAGAACATTATAGAATGCCGCAGCACCATTGTATTCGCGGAAATTTTTTTCAATCTTATATGATAATGTAGGATAAAATACAAGCTTGAAATATTTTTTAGTTGTTATATTTTGGGATGTTACTGTGTCCTGTGATGTGCTCACCGTTTCCACGTCTGTGTCGTTATTCGTTTGGGTAGTACGTTTAGCTTTATTGTAGATGTTTATACAGGTTTTTATGTAGTATGTTGGATAGTTGTTCTGCTTCAGGATTTCAGTCATTTTATTCAAATTATCCATTCTGTATTCCTCATCGCTCAGAGAAATCGCTCTATCTATCAAATTTTTGGCTATATTCCTTTTTTGTGAGAAACTGTGATTGGAATGGAAATTTACACATCTACCTGCGTTGTTCGGTTTCATGTACCAATTGTTTTTCAACCTTTTTTCCTCCCTGATGACTAATATGTCTAAAAATGGAATACTGTGGTTCTTTTCTCTTTCTATGGTGAATTGTGTTTTTTGGTGGAATGAGTTGAAAACATTCAGAGTCTCTTCAATTTCATCTTTCGGTATTAAGAGCAATGTATCATCAACATAGAGTTTTATTAGAGGGATATGGAAATTCAGCTTAGATATCACATATCCAAACAAAGCGAGCATAACTAAGTTCGCAAACGCCGAGCTTGCCGGAGAACCCATTGCTGTGCCCTCTATTTGATCATAGAAAATAAATATATATATATCTTTGTTTACAAATATTCCCAAAGAATTGGTCATCGAAACAATCAAAAATCAATGGCACTATATTAAAAATTTTACGAATTTGGGAAGAAAAGAATTTGTTCATCTTGTAGATTTGTGTTTTGGAGGAGGATACTTCGTTTTTGAGGATATTTTCTATGATCAAATAGAGGGCACAGCAATGGGTTCTCCGGCAAGCTCGGCATTTGCGAACTTAGTTATGCTCGCTTTGTTTGGATATGTGATATCTAAGCTGAATTTCCATATCCCTCTAATAAAACTCTATGTTGATGATACATTGCTCTTAATACCGAATGATAAAATTGAAGAGACTCTGAATGTTTTCAACTCATTCCACCAAAAAACACAATTCACCCTAGAAAGAGAAAAGAACCACAGTATTCCATTTTTAGACATATTAGTCATTAGGGAGGAAAAAAGGTTGAAAAACAATTGGTACATGAAACCGAACAACGCAGGTAGATGTGTAAATTTCCATTCCAATCACAGTTTCTCACAAAAAAGGACTATAGCCAAATATTTGATAGATAGAGCGATTTCTCTGAGCGATGAGGAATACAGAATGGATAATTTGAATAAAATGACTGAAATCCTGAAGCAGAACAACTATCCAACATACTACATAAAAACCTGTATAAACATCTACAATAAAGCTAAACGTACTACCCAAACGAATAACGACACAGACGTGGAAACGGTGAGCACATCACAGGACACAGTAACATCCCAAAATATAACAACTAAAAAATATTTCAAGCTTGTATTTTATCCTACATTATCATATAAGATTGAAAAAATTTTCCGCGAATACAATGGTGCTGCGGCATTCTATAATGTTCTCGATAATAAGAGGACATTTTACACAACGCTAAAAGAAAAAACACCAATTTTACAACAATCAGAAATTGTTTATAAGATAGAATGCAATAACTGCACAAAATGCTACATAGGCCAGACAAAACAACTGCTGCAGGAAAGGATAAGACAACATAAAAATGATGCAGAAAAATCTCACATAACACAGGGAACGGCCCTCGCTGCACACGTCCATGCTGAAGGACACAGATTCAATTTCTCGGAGGTCACAGTTCTGGATTACGAACCTATCTACAGTAGACGCCTAATTAGTGAAATGATTCTTATAAGGTCCAACAACACAGTAAACTATAGGGAGGACGTCCAACATCTCAGTTTGGTGTATGATAGTCTTATATTGGGCAATACTGTTGTTTCAGAGACTCCAAATAGCGGATCTTAATGATGGAAATAACTGAGAAATTTCGGAACCTCGATGTTTGTGCTTGCTCATTTTGGTGTTTTATTGTGAAATTCATTTTAGTATATCTAGGTCGCATCCACCATATACAAAATGTTTTAATTTGTATTGTTAAATTACTTATGATCATAGTTGTGTTTCATCTTGTTGTTTGTTTACTCGAGATGTGATATTGTGGTCTTATAATGTTTTACTGGAGAGTTGAGTGTCATCTCCATGTTGCTCAGTGTGATTTGTGGAACGTACCGGGGGCGACTCTGTCTACTCATGTCGTGTTTACAACACATCAACCATTCCCAAAACACCTGAAGGAAATAGAATTAAAATTAAAACGAGAATTACTCAGACAATTATTTTAATAAAATTGACGATATTCTATCCAAAGAGATACGAGGTGAGTGGCGGATCGTCTCTAGGTACTTTTTCATTTGTTTCTAAGGATAATGAATTAAAAAAATTGTCCAAATTCCTGCAATAATTATTTCAATATTAATAGATTTATTGTGTAAAACATCATATGAATCGAAAACCCGAAGCAGAGCGCTGTTGCCAAGCCTCCCTTCAAACTTTCCATGAAAATTCTATGCGCTTACAATACCAGTATATCATCCGAAAGATTATTATCAATTATGTCATACAAAAGTACCTTGTCTTTCGAAATAAAACTTTATTATTCTTAATATCGATTCCCACTATTTATGGACGGAGTTATGATCTGTACAAGTTTTATTACTTATCCCAAAGTAATCTAACCCTTCCTCAAACCGATCCTTATATGCTCTCCCAAGAAGATATTCTAATATGATCGACAAACCAATGTCATCCAATAGAAGAAGATTTTTTATGTGATCAAGATTCCCTCAACAAACCTCCAGAATGTTTGGAAAATATCCTTAGGAATCATACAGAAAATTGTCCAAGAACCTAATCTATTCCTGCATCAGATTTAAAATTATTAGAAGATGGAAGCATTCTATCATTAGAGAACGAGAAAATCCAAGAGAAATGTCCTCAACAAATTAAGCATTATTTTATTCCTCCAACTGCAATTCTTCGATCCAAATGTGTAATTAGTAATACTCAGAAAGACATTTTTCCCGTAACTACTATCAACGAAGAAAAATACATTATTCTACCCAAGATGACCACATCCATAAGGATCCATTCTAACGATGATTTCAAGAAAGAAGATGAAATTCCAGACATCGACTTAGAAGAACTGGACCAGTGGAACCATCAACCTTCGAAATTCAGCTTTTTATTATTTCTATTGATAACCATTATAATCATTGCTTGTATTTTAAAATATTTTAGAAAATACTTCATAGTTACTACAGTCACACCTTCAGGTGATGCCTTTCTTCAAGAAGAGGAGGAATCATGTAATAATACACCCTATTAATTAAATACGTTTATAATTAGAATGCATAAGAATATAAATATGACTGTTATAATTTGCTGATGAAGCTATAACTGATATCGCCACGTGCGACGCCTCTCATTGTTTATAAACTATAAATAGCCTCCTTATCAATTAGTCGAGGATAATAATATTGAGTACGAGTCAGTAAGAACGTAATTGTATTTGTATCACCTCATCCATCTATTGCTTCCGCTGTAAATAAAATCTGTTTCAATTTTTAAAAATGGGTTCAAGCCCTGTGGACAGGAGCTTTCTGGCGCTCTAGTTCAAACAGACAAATTATATCTCCGAAAGTATTGGTTTCTCAGAGTTGAGAATTATATCAATGTATTCTTATGATAGAACTGCATCATAAAGGAAATTCAATTCAAATAATAGTTTATTTATCAAGATTAAATGAGCAATCTGAGAATGAGAACTGCACCATGGAAGAAACCAAATTAAAATAGCTGAAATGAATTTGACTCTCTGTTATAGAACAGGATGAAATCTACGAGTATGAACACAGATCATATAATAAAGCTTAGATAGAATATTTATAGCATTCTGTGAAAACATAGAAGTACGATTCATTATTGAAATTTAGAACTTCATCTTAGCAGAAATTGAATTCAAACATCATAGAAGGATTTAAATTCAACAAGAGTGCCAAAAATTATCAATCCAAAACCAATAGACGAATTCTACCCAACAACGAACTCATCCGAGATATTCATTCCTCAATTCAATGATGAACGATAATATAAATATCTTTCCTCAAATCTACTCCAATACACCAAAATTCCAGTTTGGTTTTTAGTGGAGATATTCTGAACTCAATATTATTAACTTACCATTACCATTCCCATCATCATATGGATTGACCATCGGCATGAAAATATCAACCAACAAAAAGTATGATATTATATTATAATTCTCATATTTATAGGATTGCTGGAATGAATGACAATGAGACAACGTCATGTCTCAGGAAAATAAGTTGACATTATAACAATTCATAGAATACCCACAGAATAATTCTGTGAAAACGTAAAAATACGATTTACATTGAAATTTTGAAAAATCATATCTGCGAAAATATTAGCTTGTTAGAGTTAAAAATAATATGAATGGATTCTTATGGTAAAACTGCTTATTGGAAAAAATTTAATTTGGAATTTGTTTTGTAAAAAAAATATTTTTTTTGTTACTCCGAAACCATCTTTTTTTGCCCATTAACGAACTCAGTCGAGATATTTATCCCCCAAACCTACTCTGAAAATTTCAACTGTCTAGCTCATTCCGTTCGAGAGTTATCGTGTCTACGGCCGGCCGGATAGAATGAATTTCGACCGCGGATTCGTGATCAGTAAGTCGAACCAAATCGTTTAAGACCATTTTCATCGAAAAATTCGAAAATTACAGACATTTGGGCAAATTGATAAGCACTCAGTGTTTTTTCCCCAAAATTCCTAAATATATACTCAATGTTAATAAAATCTTTCATTTACAGAATGAAACGCAATTAAGTCTTCGATTAATGATCCAAGAATCTGAAAGCATAAATCTATATCATTTATTTTATATTCCTTTTATCATTTTCTCATTTTCAAAATCTGTTTTGTTTGTTTTGGTTATCAGCCATTGTCTATTCAGTGTTGTGCTAGAGTCTTTCGTATATGTATTTTTGTCCCTCTGTTGAGATGTCATCCCTATATAATTTTTTTTATAATCATAATTGCATGGAATACTACGAAGGCGTATTAGGGCCAATGTAGAAAATAAAAAATCTGTGTAATTGACAGATTAAATCTGTCAATTGACAGATTTTCTACATTGGCCCTAATACGCCGTCGTAGAATACTGCACAGCAAGTTCGATTTCTTTAACTTTTTATACCAGAGGTAAAGATGCTGCATACATGGGATCCTCTCAGTATATTCCAGCTCCGGAACCTCTGGCTGTTTTGGAGTACAGAAGTACTCCAGACAAGTTCACCAGCCTGACGAGGTTGTATAAACTGATCATTTCAGTGTAACTGTATTGTGACTAGAGTGTTTGAGCTAAATGTTTCATCATATCGTCAGTCCTCAAATCCAATATAAATAGATGGTTTGATATGATGTTTTCAATACTCGCATCGCCACAATGGTAGCTGGGGTTCCCGTTGCCAATACATTTTATCCTAGAACCTCGCATCTACTTTGACATAAATATCTAGAGGAGGTAGATCCTACATCGGTTCCATGAACTCTGTTGAGTTCGTTATGCACAGACAAGCCTCTAGTTGGAATAAATACGATGTCAGCCGAAAATGACGGAAAACGTCGTAAATTAAGTTCTATCCCTACACGCGGAAAATGCATATAATTTGAGTAGAATGAAAGTAAAAACTATCTAAAATTAAATTTTAACTTTATTTCCTCCGGCCAGCCTTTATACAAAAGCATGGAAGGAAGGATTATGACTCTCCTATATGGACAATTTTTAACATGGGCATTTGTCTTTTCTAGCAAAAAATACTTATTCTCTACTTCCACAACCATGAAACGGATTTCTCAATAGAGTTTTGCCGTATACTATCGGAAGATGGAGAAACGAAAAACCTTTTAGAATCTAATTTCATTGTGCATGTTTGGGATGTAGGGGAAGATAGATATCTACCTATCTTGATGGAAACATTAGGCAATGTATTTCAACTCATGCCGTGTGCAGATATGGTTAGAAGTAAACAGCCTGCCGCAATATTCATTGCGGCCGTGGATATGGACTTTCAAATTTGCTCGATTTTACGAGATATTCCATCTTTGCGCAATATGCATAACACCATGTCAATATTAGTAAAGAGCATATTCCTGACTGCAATGGAAGAAGTTGAAGCTTCACAGAACAACGATGAATCTAATAATGATTGCGGGTACGTGCAATATTTTTATTCAATATATTCAACGTTGTAACCACTATAATTTCTGTGGTACATCTAAAGAAATTATTTCGTCAATCTATTTTGATGATAGTATAAGTCTTAATGAAATTAAAGCACAAATAATCTTGCGAACATATTCAGCATTATGCAGTTGCGCATTGCACTCGCACAGAACATACATTCTTTGATTTAGGCAGGTGCAGTATCTTTGTTGCGTAGACATCTAATGTTTAGAGTGATCAATACACTAAGGCCGGCCTTATACAGCCGGAATGTCTCTCTGAATTCATATTATTAATTCAGAAAACACAGAATTACATGCTAATTTACTATTCTCCACACACATTCTGATTTTTTCAGATTATTACTTTCTAGATTTTGCAAGTTTCCAGAATTCAGATTATGAATTTAGAATATGAATTCAGAGATAAATTCCGGTCGTATAAGGCCGGCCTAACTAATTATTTCGAATAAATGTTGTCTTTTATTTGAAACTTCTTCATTTCCAAATTTATATGCTTATACATTTTTATAGATACGTAGAGTTCCAGCAGAAAATGCTCGATTGGATGGGAAATCGAGACTATGATAGATATGAAGCGAATGAGTTGGATAGTCTGAAAGAAAAAATATCTTTTGCCTTATTTGGCGTGCCTGTTGATGAATCTGGATATTCAGAAAAACAAAAAGAGGAAACGCAGAAAATGTACAACATTATTTTGGAAACAAATAGTAAGTAATGATGATTGAGGTATGATCTACAGGATACATCGATTGAACTACCGCCATTTCCATTTAGTGTTAGTACTAGTGGGCCCGCAGATCTACCTAGCCAGTAGATCTACATTTTTCCGTTAGATCCACATTTTTTCGGTAGATCTACATTTTTCCGGTAGATCTACATTTTCCGGTAGATCTACATTTTTCCAGTAGATCTACATTTTTTCGGTAGATCTACATTTTTCCAGTAGATCTTCATTTTTCCGGTAGATCTACATTTTTCCGGTAGATCTGCATTTTTAATGGTAGATCAATATAACGGTAGATCAACCGAACCCGTAGTTCAACGCCATCTAACGTGTCCTGTTGTGTGAAAGTCCTATCGAAATATGTCGAGGCGTTTTTGAGTTCTTAGAAGCTGAATGTAGCGCCACCTACCATATCGTGTCGTGAACATTAGGCCTTCCGAAAAACGATCACAAAGTTTCATGAAAATCGGTATAGCCATTTTCGAGTTCCTGTGAACCGATCATAGCGCCACCTATGGAGGGTATATCGTGGATATGAGACCTCCTCAGACACACAGAAAGTTTAATCGAAATCGGGTTCCTATTGTGACTCTGAGACCCACTCAAGTACGCACACAAAGTTTCATCGAAATCAGTGGAGCCGTTTTCGAGCTTCTATAGATCAATCGAGGCGCCCCCTACAGGATGCTATTGTGAATCAGAGACACGCCGATACAAAGTCACAAAGTTTTATCAAAATCGGTCCGGGCGTTTTCGAGTTCCTATACATCGATTGTAGCGCCACCTACAGGGTCCAAAAAACACGAAAAAGTGTGATTCCCTCTCCGGGATTCGACCCCGCCTTCTCTCGGTCTGACACCGAGAGTTCGATCGTCAGACGCATGCGCCACCGGCTTGAACGTAAATTGTGACCGATCTGCGGTATTCGAATAATTAGTCGGTACTTACCGGGGATAGATATTCTTAATTTTCACTTTTCGACATAAAATCGCCACATGGAGGTTTATTTGACGGTTTTTTACTCTTATCTTCGCTTTTCGTCAACTTTCAGGCCCGAAAACGACCTAAAAGGGCCGTTAGTCCGTCTCTCATGTCAATTTTGACGTTTCTCGGAATGTCTTCTAGCAAGGAAGATTCCCGGAAGCGAAACTTCCAGAATTTGTATCGATTTAGTATATTTAGACTTATCGTAGGTAAAAGTTGAGCTGGTTCCTGTCGCACCGATACTTCTTCTTCGTCTCGACGAAAAATTCGGAGCCAGAGCGTTTGTATTTTCGAAGCCTTATGCGAAATAAAGTCGGTCTCGCTTTTTCGCGAAGGGCGAAGGATAAAAAAATACATTTTCGTTCGTTACGGGAAAACCGCGATAGATATCGACTTAGGGTCTTCGGATCTACCCTTTCCCCCTCCCTAAGATTCGATATCCACCCCCTTCGAACCTCGATCCGTCCTCTAGATTTTTAAAACAATTCCCATATTTCCCGATTTCGGAAAAATTTCGTCGATTTCTCGAATTTTTTTAACGCATAAGGACCCCTCCGAAAAATCTTCTCGATAGTCTATTGTTGTAGAAATCTTTCCCCTTTCCCCTCCCGTCGTAATATAGCGGTTATATAAGAGGGTTTAGCCATCCAGAGACCGCCCGTTTTTACACATTTTTCCCTAAGTAATCGGTTGCCATGACTCAATTTCAATTATGGAATAAAGAAAATGTACCGGTCTATAAAAGGTTAATCGTTTAAAGTCTTAGTTGGAAATGAGATACTCTTAACCGAGATGAGCTGGTTAGGATTCTTGTACTGTAGATGTATACCATAACGTAACTAATTCCGTACCTCAGAGCAAAAGGGTATTAAGTTACAAAATATTGAATTTACAGTGTTAGAATTATGATTTTTCGTGTTCAATTCTGTACGCAATCATAGTCATATATTATAGCGAATTCCATTGGTAGAACTCGTGCGCACTGAGTGTATGAATCGTATTCCATTGAAGAATTTCGTCGAACATTTTGACGTCCAGTGAAACATTTATTGCACTCAGTGCAGCACCAGTACACCACTGGTTTTGCCAATGGAATTCGCCATTAGGCGCATTTGTTAAATTCATCTAAGCGCTCGGATCGCTCAATCGTAGTTGTTATTTACAAATCGAGTACACGGAGTGATCAAAATGGTGTTAGGTTAGGTGCATTTGTTAAATACATCTGAGCGCTCGGATCGCTCAATCGTGTTTGTTATTTATAAATCGAGTACACTGAGTGATCAAAATGGTGTATGGTTATTACCTCAGCGATTGCTCGGACGTCATTCGAAAAGCTCCGAGAAAATTGGTGGAGCGGATCGAGCTATTAACTATTTTCAATTTCAATGTCAATATAAGCGTCAGTCCAACGAAATACTTACCCAAAAAAAATTGAGAATGATTTATGAATGTGAAATTTGCCAAGGAACAACAAAAAACATTTCAGTTATGAAAATACTGGGTGCTCAACTAAGGAATTCCGATTTTAAAGAGAAATAAAACAAAAACTATCAAGCCAATTTTAATTTTTTTTCTACAAATAATGCTCAGCTCTTTGGGAATTCATTTCTTAAAAATTACGCTGTCCAAATGTCCACCGTTTTTCTGCTGGCACTCTTCGAGTCGAACCCCCAAATTTAGAGAACCACGTCGCAAAGTTTCTGGACCGATGGCTTGAATTTCCTGGCGGATATTTTCCTTCAACGCAATTAGAGTGCGGGGATTGTTGCGGTAGACTACACTTTTGAGGTATCCCCATAAGTAAAAGTCGCAATTGACACCTTGCGACTTTTACTTATGGGGATACTTAAGGTGTCAAGTCCGGGCTTTTGGGGGGCCATGGAAGGTCTCCACGCCGAGAAATCAATTTTTCAGGAAAAAGCGCCTGAATAACAGGTAAAGACCGATTTGGAGTGTGGCAATCAAAGTCTTGAAAGGTTGGTTCAAAAAAATTGTTCAACATGTCTACATAACGATCAGAATCCACTGTTACTGCTCGGCCGCGTCCGTCTTCGAAAAAGTACGGGCCAATATTGCCTTGTGCGTGTATTGCACACCCAACTGTGACCTTCAGACTATGCAATTGAGTTTCATGTTTCTCTTTGGGGTTTTCAGAACACCAATACCGGCAATTTTGTTGGTTCACATAGCCGTTGAGATGAAAATGGGCTTCATCAGAGAAAAAAATGTTATCGTACGCTTCAAATCATTTCATTGGCGTAATCAAGGCGTTGTTGATGGTCCCCTGGCTTTAATTCCTGCACTGATTGGATCTTGTAGGGGTGCATGTGTAAATATTTATGAAGAATGTTCATCAATGACGATCTCTTTACATGTAGGGGGACCGTGCACCGGCGTGTCGAGAGGCCCGGTTGGTTGTGAACAGATGCTCTCACCACAGCCCCCTATATCTATCTCTATAGTGGGCTGTGCTCTCACTCGATCCACGTTTGCATCGTTTCTCACAGACCTTCGACGGTTTATCACTCGCTGGGGCAATGTCGAACCAGTTTCTTCGAATGTTTTGACCCATTTTCGAATGAGTTCAGCACTCGGACATTGGTTAAGAATGTGCAAAGCATAATGTGCACGAAAACGACGACGCACAATAATGCAAGAATTTTGATAATAAGCGCGCACACAGAACGAACGCTGCTCACCCGTCCAGCGAACCATGGCGACTGAATTTCCATGAACCCCTCCTTCGTTTAAGACCAACTCCACTTCTCTATTCCTATTCAAAACAATTTTAGAGCTTTTAAATCGGAATTCCTTAGTTGACCGCCCAGTACATATGGAATAACGTATGTTTTTTTAGAAATGATTGTATGTTAGCAAGGTACCACACGAAAATCATTAATTGCTTCTCCATTGCGACTTCAGGATGGCCTCTCTGCACGTTATCTTCATGAACCTCATGCAATTTTAGTAACAAATCTGCAAAGGCGACCGGAGTTATTCGAAAATGATGCCTTGATTATCTGTAAATCTCATAACGGAATCTTCGGCCCAATACCATATTTTTTCTTCATGGTTGATTTTCTCATCTTCTGAATCGCTATCGAGTATCAATCTCTTCCCTATATGTCAGGGGTGGCCAACTTGATGAGACCCAAGATCTACTATTTACTGACAAAACTCTGCGCGATCTACCAATATAGATATATAGATATAGAATTTTAATATGACTGAAGCAGTATATTCAGGTTAGAATTTCAAAGTCAGAATAAACAATCGCGTTTGGAAATCACTCGAAAATCACATGATCATAAAATCTGCTCGATCTTATTAGCTCAGTGACTTAATTACCCAATGCACCTAATGTATAGAACTCTATGGGCCGGTTTCTCAATTGCGAGTTAACTCAAGGTTAAATTGGCAATTGAGAAACCGGCCCTATGTTGATCTGTCAAATATATAATATCGTCAGTGAAAAGTGTTAACCTGCTAACTCCATTTAACACAATTTCACAGTTGAATGTCAGCAAATTTTGTGAACAATAGTTACAAATCACAACACTCACTGGGAGACAGGGTTTTTTCTGAGGTTTTTCCCTAAGCTCATGTATCATACGTCGAACTGTATGGTACCCCGTTACACCAACCTCTGCTAACACATATAAAGCTCTCCTTCAAAAGAATATATATTGTTATGATACGAATAAAAGAATTTTGAATTTTGTGAATTCGTTACAAGTATAAATCAGTATCGAACAATATCAAATTGAAAAAATTGATAATTTAGGGAGGATTCTAATTTGAATGATCTTTAAAAATATTATTAAGAATCTCAAAATATTAACAGAATTATTTATTAACTAAAGAGGAAACTATAATTATCAAACTCTAAAACCATATTACACTAACCTTAAACAAGCTGAACCTAATATTCCTTATTCTATGCCAATTTGCTGGGAAGTTCCTTCCAATCGTAGTTAATTCCTCTTTTACTTCTTATATCACTCCTTCTTCTTATTAATTCTCTCTTCAACTTCTTGATACAATGGATCCAATATGATTGAGATACTTTCCTATTATATATACTGTTTTAATATTAGATGATTTATTTCATTCAATTAACTGAGTTTTCTGATAATTATAGGAGAGCAAAATTTAGTGTCACTCCAATTTCCAATTCTAGATCTACTCTAATCAATTTTTTCTCGTTTCCCTGGATTCCTTTTACATGAACTACTAGGTAATTTCAAATAATATTATCAACATGACAACTATTAATCTTTGAACTGTCAAAAGGTTATGAACAGAAAACCATGACAAATCCCCCAAAATTTGTTGAAATTTGAATTAACGTTTTATTGTCAAATGAAACTAATTTTTAAACGCAAATGTAATGGCGTGCCCCATGCAAAGAAGAATTTTAAGTTTAATTTATCAAATCTCTTCCTTTGAATTTTACCTTTCTCTTTCTCCTTTTCTTTTTCTTTCTTATTTTTTTTAATATCTTATATTATTAATTACTTTATATAGTACACATTTTTCTATATCAGGTCCAGAATGTTTGCTTATACGATTTATAATGTCTTCTCTATTCGTTTCTGGTTCTAAATGTTTTGCCATGTTATTCATTCTCATAGTATATTCACTTAAACTTTTCCCTATAGTATGATTAAATTGTCCCCAAAAAAGTTCCTGTTGAATTTGGCTTTGCTGTATATATCCGAGTATATATCCCTCTCTCTTATCTTGGCAATTCTGAATATCTGTAACTCTTATGTTCACATTATTCATAAATACTGTTGGATCATTATCCATCGCATTTCCATCAAAGTTCATTCTACTTTCACCTAAATTAAGCATTCCAAATATCCCATTACTTTCCTTAGCTATTACTCTTTCGAACTTATCATTTTGTTGCTCTATTCTTTCATTTTGCATTTCAACATTCCTGTACATTTCATTTTTATTCAATACCAACTGTTCATTAAAATCTCTCTTTATATTGCCCTCAATTAGCTCTAATTCCCTGTGATATATCCTTGTGCTCATTTCCATTTTCTTTTCTAATATTTCTTCTGTTGCAATTATTCTTTTTGTTAATTCTTCATTTATTGTTATAATGTCTTCTTTTCCATTCTTGCAGACATTTCCTTCATTTCTTTCATGTTTTTTTTTTCTTATTTTCCAATCTCTGAGATAAGTTATTCATTCAGTTCTTCTCTAAAAATTCCTTTGATTTCATTTATTGCTCGTAGAATATCCCTCAAATTAGGTTCAACCTCATTTTCTTCACTAGGACTGCCTATCACATTATCATCTCCTCTTTCTCCAATTATTGTTTTACTATGAGCTTCCATTCTATGATTGATAATGAGATCAAATTTTGTATAGTTGATTTAATAATAAAAAAAATGATCTATTCAAATTATTCAAGCCTCGCGTTGGGCGCCATTTTGTTAAAATACGAATAAAAGAATTTTGAATTTTGTGAATTCGTTACAAGTATAAATCAGTATCAAACAATATCAAATTGAAAAATTGCTAATTTAGGGAGGATTCTAATTTGAATGATCTTTTGAAATATTATCAAAATCTCAAAATATTAACATAATAATTTATTAACTAAGGAGGAAACTATAATTTATCAAACTCTAAAACTATATTACACTAACCTTAAACAAGCTTAACCTTATATTCCTTATTCTATGCCAATTTGCTGGGAAGTTCCTTCCAATCGTGGTTAATTCCTCTTTTACTTCTTATATCACTCCTTCTTCTTATTAATTCTCTCTTCAACTTCTTGATACAATGGATCCAATATGATTGAGATACTTTCCTATTATATATACTGTTTTAATATTAGATGATTTATTTCATTCAATTAACTGAGTTTTCTGATGATTATCGGAGAGCAAAATTTTGTCACACCAATTTTCAATTCTAAATCTACTCTCTTCAATTTTTCCTCGTTTCCCTGGATTCCTTTTCCATGAACTACTAGGTAATTTCAAATCATACTATAAACATGACAACTATTTTTGAACTGTCAAAAGGTTATGAATAGAAAACCATGACTATATATATATTAAAAGATTCAGAGTCTTTACTATTGTAATCAGGTAACTAAGGGTATTAGACTCAATTGGTAGTAGGAAGTAAAACTCTTGTTTCTCTGCCAAGCTTTCGCAATCAGTTTTATTGCATCCTCAGGGCTTCTAAAATTACAAACAACATTACAATCTCTGCTCCACAATCACATATTTGCTCTTACCGAATTTGAGGTTTTCCTTAAAATTAACATCCAATATGAATACATCCAATTAAATTTGTTTTGAAACATTCATACATTTGTATGAATGGTTTAAAACATTCATACATTTGTATGAATGTTTTAAAACAAATTTAATTGGATGTATTCACGTAGATGTTAATTTTAAGGAAAACCTCAAAGTCGGTAAGAGCAAATATGTGATTGTGGAGCAGAGATTGTAATGTTGTTTGTAATTTTAGAAGCCCTGAGGATGCAATAAAACTGATTGCGAAAGCTTGGCAGAGAAACAAGAGTTTTACTGCCTACTACCAATTGAGTCTAATACCCTTAGTTTCCTGATTATATATATATATATATATATATATATATATATATATAAATAGGAAAACGCGGATAAGTTTTTTAAAATGGAAAAGTATAACGGGTAATTCCCTGTCCTGAAGAAGCCAACTAGCAGAAACACGTGTCGGCAGGTACCAGCAGAATGATTATCTCTGCTCCTTTTGCGGAATTACCCGTTATACTTTTCCATTATATATATATATATATATATATATATATGATTTTTTTTAAGTGTTTCATCAGACGTTTTCGAGGAAGGAATTGTAATACAGATTCAAGATTTTGGATTTTCGTTTTAGAGTACATGAACTTTAATTGTAAAATATTTTCAAGAGGAATCTACTTCCGGTTTCACCGGAAACGAATGTAACTTCGTTATTTCAAATGCAACACACCCTGTATATTCATACATATTCGAATTCTTCGTTCAATTCTACACTGATTTGATGTATGATATGTGCAACCACTCAAGCGGTTCTTGAATTATAGCCTGATTATCAAATTTTTTGAAAAAAAAGGTTGTCTCAAATTAGTGTCCATATCTTCAAAATCCCTCATTACAAGAATTTCTTTTTGCGAAACTGGAACAAAAGAAAGTACGCCGATACTGTTTCTTCTATAACTTATGAGGAAATATTATACAGGATGTCTGAAAAAGGGCCCCAAAGTGAGCCTCAATAAAACTATAAAATCTCACTTTTTTCAAATGGCAACCCTATAATTTTGTAATTCCAAAAAAACCAGTTAGGGTGTCCCGAACATTTCATGCCTCTAAAATCAGTAGTTTTGCCGTTATTGAATAAAATTCGAATTTCAGGATAGAATCAAGGTTTCTTAGTCTAACCATAGATTTATTAGGATATAAGTTTTCAAGAAGGCTATGTCTGTTGATTTATAATGCATTTTAGAGAACTGTCATTTATACTTTTTTGATTAATCGGGCACTATGCAAAATATGAATTACAGTAACAGTGATGTATTGAATATGTTCTTCATTTATGGTGAATGTAACAAAATATTAGAAAGGGCAGTCAGAACTTTTAACGAAAGAAATCCACATTTACCACCTTTAACAAAATCGAAGTTCAGGAAGTATCAAAACAATTTTCTCTGTAGTGGAAGCATTAACCCAAAACGGAATCGTGTGAATACGGTAACAGATAATGAAGAAAATCAAATAAATATTCTAGGACATATTCACGCAAATCCAAGAGGTTCCATCAGACAGGTTGCACAGGAATTAGAAGTCTCATATTCGTCATGTCAAAAAGTGCTCAAAAATGCCAATATGCATAATTATAAATTCCATAAAGGTCAGGCCCTGGTAACTGGAGATCATCAGAGAAGAACTGTATTTTGCGAGAACCTTACTGGAATGCTGAACGCTGATCCCCAAATTTAAAAAAAAATTATCTGGACAGATGAAGCCAAATTTTCACAGGATGGAGTGTTCAATTCAAGAAATAAACATTTTTGGGCGGATACAAATCCACATTTGATTCATGAGAAAAACCATCAACATAGGTTTGGTTTCAATGTCTTTTGCATGTTGATGGATGATAAACTATGTTATCATATTTATGATGAGAATTTAACCGAACAAAGGTATCTGGAAATCCTAAGGTCGGTGGTTTCCCCTTTTTTGCGCGTATGTTCTGGGGAACATCGCGTTATAGTTTTGCCCAAATGTCTGTAACTTTCGAATTTTTTGACGAAATTGGTCTCAAACGATTCAGTTCGACTCCCCAATGAAGAATTCGAGGTCAAATTTGATTCTGTCCGGCCGGCCGGCCGGCCGTCCGGCCGTCCGGCCGTCCGGCCGTCCGTTGCCACGATAATTTGAGAACGAAAAGAGCTAGCGACTTGAAATTTTCAGGGTGGGTTGCGCATCGCAATACGACGGACAAGTTCGTTAATGGGCATAATCGGCCCAGTGGTTTCCGAGTAATAATTTTGTTTTCAACCAATATAAATCCGATCGAACTGAAACTTGGTGAGTAGATGTAGAATATGAAACTTAGCACGTTTGTGAAATTTTGGGCGAATCGTATGGCTAGAAAATTTTAAAAAAATTATAAAAAAATATTTTTGTTGTCACGATAACCTGAGAACGGAAAGAGATAGCGGCTTGAAAATTTCAGGTTAGGTTGTGCATCTGAATGCGACATTTGAGTTTGCTTATGAGCATAATCGGTCAAACGGTTTTAGAGTTATAGCGATCTGAAATTTTCTGAAATTTGGTGGTTTTTTGTTCCTCATTAACTCGAAAAATACTGAACCGATTGAATTCAAGCATGGTTATTAGTTGTAGAATGCCAACGCGAAAATGTTTGCAAAATTTGGTGAGGATTGCATTTATAGAAAATTTTTAATAAATCATTGAAAATAAAAAAAAAAAATTCTATATATCAGTAACTATTTGGTTGAAATTGCTGAAATTTTGCAAGAGCGTTCATAACCTAACTCTTTTGCCAAGTTTCAAGTTTTAACACGATCGGTTGAATATTGTTGGAGATTCGAGCATTCTTGTGTGAGTTCAGTAGATGGGTGACCGTTGCCTCGATAACTTTCGAACGAAAGGAGATAGGGACTTGCAATTTTCAGGGTAGGTTGCGTATCCGAAAGGGAGAGTTGAGTTCGTTTTTGGGCATAATCGGTTTAACGGTTTCCGAGTTATATCCACCTGGAATATTATTTCCTTGATAACTCAAAAAATAAATATTCGATTGAATTGAAGCTTGGTAACTAGTAGTAGAAAATCAACATAAAGACGTGTTTAAAATTTTGTAAGAACCGTACCACTAGAAAATTTGAAAAAAATGACGAAAAAAAAATTTTTAAGAACCGCACCCCTAGAAAATTAAAAAAAAATCACGAAAAAAAAATTGGTTCAAGCACTGACGTGAAGTCAGAAGCTTTTGCGCGTATGTTCTATTGTCCATTCTTCTGTATTGGACACCCTTAATCGAATTTAACATGGTTAATTATGTTGTCCATTCTCCTGTATTGGACACTTAATTCGAATTTACCATGGTAAATTCAAATTAAGAGTGTCCAATACAGGAGAATGGACAACATAATTAACCATGTTAAATTCGATTAAGGGTGTCCAATACAGAAGAATGGACAATAGAACATACGCGCAAAAGCTTCTGACTTCACGTCAGTGCTTGTTGGAAGAATTACCTCTTAATGTGATGTTCCATTGCTGGTACCAATTAGACGGAGCACCGGCACATTGCACGAGACCTGTCACTAACTAACTGAACGCAATGTTCGGAGAGAGGTGGATCAGACTAAATGGTCCATTAGAGTGGCCCCCTCGTTCTCCAGACCTAACACCCCTTGATTTTTATTTATGGGGTACTATAAAATCAGAGGTCTACAAAAATAACATCGACTCAAAGGAAGAACTTGAAGCGAGGGTGAGGGGTGCATTGAGGGGATTACCACCTGATTACCACCTGAACCGGATTACCACCTGAACAAATAAGAAAAGCTACATCAGATGGAGTTCTTAGAAGAATTGATGAATGTATGGCGGTAGGCGGCCAACATTCTGAAAATTTATTGTAGTATTAGTTTCTTGTTGTGAATAAAATTTTTGTGTTAGTTTTAAACTAAGAGATCATTCATTATCTATTACTGCATTCACTCGAGTCCGTTTAGGGTTAAGGCTTCCAGTACGGAGAAAATTGTTTTGATACCTCCTGAACTTTGATTTCGTTAAAGTCAGTAAATGTGAATTTCGTTCGTTGAATTTCTAATTACCTTTTCTAGGAATTTGTTACATTTGCCGCAAATAAAGAACATACCCTTGATATATCATTCCAGTGAAATTATTATTGCATGTTTTGCTTAGTGCTTGATCTGTAAGAAAAAGTATGAATGACAGTTCCCAACATAGCCTACTTCAAAAATGCAAGCTTACGTGAAATTCGAATTTTATTGAATAACGGCAAAAATACTGATTTTAGAGGCATGAAATGTTCGGGACACCATAACTGGTTTTTGACGAGCAATCGATTGGAATTACAAAATTATAGGGTTGCCATTTGAAAAAAGTGAGATTTCATAGTTTTATTGAGGCTCACTTTGGGGCCCTTTTTCAGACACCCTGTATAATATTTCCTCATAAATTATACAAGAAACAGTATCAGCGTACTTTCTTTTGTTCCACTTTCGCAAAAAGAAATTCTTGTAATGAGGGATTTTTAAGATATGGACACTAATCTGTGACAACCTTTTTTTCGAAAAATTTGATAATCAGGCTATAATTCAAAAACCACTTGAATGGTTGCACATATCATACATCAAATCAGAGTAGAATTAAACGAAGAATTCGAATACGTAAAAATATACAGGGTGTTGCATTTGAAATAGCGAAGTTACATTCGTTTCCCGTGAAACCGGAAGTAGATTCCTCTTGAAAATATTTTACAATTAAAGTTCATGTACTCTAAAACGAAAATCCAAAATCTTGAATCTGCATTACAATTCCTTCCTCGAAAACTTCTAATGAAACACTTAAAAAAATCACACTGTATATATAAATACAATATTTTTCTCGACCAAACTTACTTATAAAATTGGTTCAAGCACTGACGTGAAGTCAGAAGCTTTTGCGCATATGTTCTATTGTCCATTCTTCTGTATTGGACACCCTTAATCGAATTTACCATGGTAAATTATGTTGTCCATTCTCCTGTATTGGACACTCTTAATTCGAATTTACCATGGTAAATTCGAATTAAGTGTCCTCTTAGTTCGAATATACCCTGGTAAATTCGAATTAAGTGTCCAATACATGAGAATGGACAACATAATTTACCATGGTAAATTCGATTGAGGGTGTCCAATACAGAAGAATGGACAATAGAACATACGCGTAAAAGCTTCTGACTTCACGTCAATTTTTTTTTTCGTATTTTTTTTCATATTTTCTAGGGGTACGGTCCTTACAAAATTTTAAACACGTCTTTATGATGATTTTCTACTACTCGTTACCAAGCTTCAATTCGATCGAATATTTATTGTTCGCTTTATCAAGGAAATAATATTCCAGGTGGGTATAACTCGGAAACCGTTTGACCGTTTATACCCAAAAATGAACTCAACTCTCCTTTTCGGATACACAATCTACCCTGAAAATTGCAAGTCCCTATCTCCTTTCGTTCGAAAGTTATCGAGGCAACGGTCACCCATCTACTGAACTCACACAAGAATGCTCGAATCTCCACCAATATTCAACCGATCGCGTTAAAACTTGAAACTTGGCAGTAGAGTTACGTTATGAAGGCTCTTGCAAAATTTCAGCAATTTCAAACGAAAAGTTACTGATATATAGAATTTTTTTTTCAATTTTCAATGATTTTTTAAAAATTTTTTACAAATACTATCCTCACGAAGTTTTGCAAGAATTTTTGCGTTGGCATTCTACACCTTATTACCATGTTTGAATTCAATCGGTTTAGTATTTTTCGAGTTAATGAGGAACAAAAAACAACCAAATTTCAGATGGCTATAACTCTAAAACCGTTTGGCTGATTATGCTCATAAACAAACTGAAATGTCGCGTCCTGATGCACATCCTAACCTGAAAACTTCAAGCCGCTATATCTTTCCGTTCTCAAGTTATCGTGACAACAAAAATATTTTTTAATAATATTTTTAAATTTTCTAGCCATACGATTCGTACAAAATTACACCAACGTGCTTAGGTTCATGTTCTACAACTACTCACCAAGTTTCAATTCGATCGGATTTATATTGGTTGAAAACAAAATTATTACTCGGAAACCACTGGGCCGATTATGCCCATTAACGAACTTGTCCGTCGTATTGGGATGCGCCACCCACCCTGAAAATTTCAAGTCGCTAGCTCTTTTCGTTCTCAAGTTATCGTGGCAACGGCCGGACGGCCATACGGCCGGACGGCCGGCCGGACAGAATCAAATTTGACCTCGAATTCTTCATTGGGGAGTCGAACTAAATCGTTTGAGACCATTTTCGTCAAAAAAATCGAAAGTTACAGACATTTGGGCAAAACTATAACGAGATGTTCCCCAGAACATACGCGCAAAAATGATAGATATTGGGAGATGGTCTGTATCGGTACAAAAGAAAACTCAGTTACTTCCTTGTTGTTCTCAATATTTCGTCAAAACAATTGTTTACATCTTCAGGAGACACAAACTACACAAAAAATATTTATACAATAACAAATACATAAAAAATCATCGCTTGAAAACTTACGAGTGTTAGAGCTTCCCCTCATAATTTAAATTACGAAAAAACATAGGTCTTTCTTCTAAAGATAGTCAGAATTATTACACAAAATTTATATCCACTATTGATTCGGAAAACTTCAATATCAGTTATCGCTCGTAAATATGACGATTGACAAACGCTGATAAACATGCTAAGAAAACACATCAAATCTGTCCGACTGCGCGAAAGCATCCGAGCCGGTTTGAGTGAGTGAGATGGACAAAATGCATGACAAAACAAAGACAGAGGTCTCCAAAAACAAAGAAGTTAATCTTAAAAGCGAAAACTGAATTGTAGGGACATGCGAATGTGTCGGATGTGTTAGGTACGGGTGTTTGTGCTGCCGCTCGATATTGAATTCATGTTTTCTGGTGGTTCATTTGCTTTTTGGTGGCCGAGGTCTGTTGAGTGAGTAGCTATATTTGAAATATAGCAAAAATTCTGATTTATTCAGAATAATTAAATAATACCGTTTCATACTATTATATGAAAACAAAAATAAAGAGGAAACAAATTACTGTTTGCCGCTTATCTGGTAACATACATCTGTCCTGCAGATGCACCGAGATCGTTGATTTTATGATCTCGCTTTAAGGTGTTACATGCACAGCATGTTTTATAGATAGTTTTCATACCTTTGTATAACTTTCCTCTGTTCTTGTACCTTGCCTTAGCCAGACCTTCCTGTGTGTGTTAATCAAATAAGTCTCCCTGGTCGGTCTCAGCGGAGTGAAGCGTGGGTCCTTGGTTAATCCTCTTCTATTTAAGTTGAATCAAATATTGCACCTTCCTGATCTAAAGGGACCGCACAATAGAGAACTTACTGTCGTGGGTATACCAGATAAAACACATAATGCAAAATCAACATGTGGAAGAAGTTACGCTAAAACAGCTTTTAGAAATGATCCGCGACAGCAAAAAAGAAATTAAAAATTATATATCTGCAACAGAAGCATATTGTTGGAGATTCAATCATTGAAGAAGAAGGTTGATACACTGGAAGAGGAGAATACGGAACTGAGGGATAGTCTGGAAAGAACGGAGCGCTTGCATAAAAAGAAAAACATTGTGATATTTGGTTTACAGGGGGATGCTGAGTTGACGGCGGAATATATTTGTTGCGAACTAAGTCGTTTACTCGGGGTACAAATTGAGAGCTCTGAAATTAGTGACTGTTTTACACCTGGAAAACAGGCAGACAGTCCGATAAAGGTAGAATTCGTTTCATATCAGACGAAGCAAAATATATTCAAACACATTAAGAATCTAAAGGGAAGTACTGTTTCAATTGCCGATGATTTAAAAGCTCAGCAACGTAAGGAAATTAGGAGACTGAAACCATTTTTGCTGAAGGCCAGGTAAAATTTGGCGGTGAGATCGTATATAAGGGGAAATAAATTGGTTGTTGATCGAAAATTATATGATCTGGACGATTTGGAGGGTTCTGAAGAGGATAAGAGACCAAGCAGCGCACCAGGTACACCTATAATAGAAGAACATAAAAATGCTGCAGTGACAAAAGGAGACTCTACTCTAATAAATTGTATCCCGGGGTCATCGGATATAAATAAGACCAACCGGTTTGAAGTTTTGAAGACACCATCCTTAGCAGCATACAAAAGGAAAAATATTCAAAGAAAGAAATCATCGCCTAAGAATAAAATCGATAATATGGAATTGCGTAGCAAGTCCACAACAGAGAGAGATAATTAATAATATAAATAAATAATAAAAATAAAAAACTTTTTTTTTTTTCAGAAAACATGAATAGTTTTATTAAGGAATACAAAAGCCAAATATATGAGACAAAATTATAAATAATTCAAAAGATGTTAAAAATTATACTTTCATAGACAATTTTAGTGCTTTACACATGAACGTAAGGAGTATATCCGCTAATTTTGATGAGTTTATTTTATTCTTAAAATGTATCCAAACATTATTGTTCTTACTGAAACCTTCCAAATAGAAGATATCAATATTTACAGAATAGAGAATTATAATACGATCTATAATGAGAGTGAATACAATAAAAATGATGGAATAGTAGTATATGTGAAGAAAAATCTATCATTCGATCATAAAATTGTTCATATAGGAGAAATTAAATGTATAGAGGTAGACATCAAGAGCAAGAATAATGAAAATATTAAATTAACAGCATAACAGCAATATATAGATCCCCAAAAACATGCATTGATTTGTTCAATGAGAATCTTGGTGAATATCTAGAGTGTACACATGCGAACCAACACATCCTCATAGGTGATATTAATATCGATATTATGTCCGACGATAATTTTGTGGCTTTGTGCCTGTAATAAATAAACCAACACGTCCAGCCAGTAAGACCTGTCTTGATCATATATTTATAAAGAAGGATTTCACACAAAATGATTTTAATAACATGTGCTATGGATGCATAATACAACACGCAATAACAGATCATTCTCGGACGATTATATCTCTGAACATTGCAGTTGACAAACAAAAATGCGGAACTAAACAGAAAACAAAAAAATACATTAACTATGAACGATTGAAATGTGATCTTGGTAAGGAGACGTGGAATGAGGTGTAT
Source organism: Halyzia sedecimguttata (assembly GCA_937662695.2). NCBI lineage: Eukaryota > Metazoa > Arthropoda > Insecta > Coleoptera > Coccinellidae > Halyzia > Halyzia sedecimguttata. The sequence goes on from OW569417.2 coordinate 70,725,302, forward strand.
GAAAATGAGGATGTGAACTGCAGGGCTCAGTTGTTTATTCAGACAATAACGCACTACATTGAAAAAAATACATCTGTGTGAGCAATAAAAATAAAAATGTAAAACGAAAATTATGGATTACGGATTCATTGGTGAAGCTGATGAATAATAAAAATGAACTCTATTTGAACTTACAAAATGATTCATCTAATGAACTATTGAAAAAACACTATTTGAATTTAAAAAAAATAATATAGAAAAAAATCAAGGTTGCTAAAGCAGAATATATAAAACAAATATTGGAAAAAAGTAAGTCAGAATCCAAAACTGTATGGGATCGAGTGAAGGCAGTTTGTGGTAACTTCCGACCTGAAACATTAATAAGATGCATTAAAACTAATGGAAACATCACTGAAGGCAAGGAAGAAATAGCAAATGCATTCAATCTGCATTATAGCACTTTAGGTCAACAGTATGCAAGTAATATAGAACATGTAGAAGACTTCAATGAGAATGACCCAAGTCAGGAAGACACATTTTTTTTGGCCCCAACCGACAAATTCGAAATAGAAAACCTATTGGACACATTGAAGAAGGGAAAAGCACCGGGACATGACGGCATCAGGGCAGAAACGCATATTGAGATCAAGAAAGAAATTGCTGAGCCGTTGACCCATCTTGTGAACCACTGTTTTGCCACTGGATGTTTTCCAGAGATATTGAAACTAGGGGTAATAAAGCCATTATACAAGAGCGGAGATAAGGTCGAAATAATCAACTATTGACCAATCACGTTGATATCTAATATTGCGAAGATAATAGAGAAGGTGATACACAAACGTATGATGCATTTTCTCCAAAAACATAGGATAATCAGTGAAAACCAGTACGGATTCATGAGTGGTAGATCTACTGAGGATGCAATTGGAAAACTTACAGCTAACCTTTATGAATGCTTGGACAAACAAATTCCATCCCTATGCATATTCATAGATCTTGCAAAAGCTTTTGATACCGTCTCGCATATAAAACTTCTTGAAAAACTTGAAAACTGCGGATTTCGGGGAAAGATCTACGACTTATTGAAGAGCTACCTAATAAACCGTAGACAAGTGGTGGAGATCGGTGGATGCAGAAGCGAGGAAAGATATGTTACTTACGGAATTCCTCAGGGTACAGTGCTGGGACCACTCTTATTCCTGGTCTACATTAACAGGATGTTGAAAATTTGTTGCAATGGAGAAATTATCGGCTTTGCAGATGACACTGTGGTACACTTTCGGGCCAACTCTTGGGATGAACTAAAAGTTAGAGCACAGAATGGTTTCGAAATGATTAGAAAATGGTTACAGCACAATAAGCTAACACTAAATGTTGACAAAACTAGGTGTGTCCCATTTGCTTCATACGAGAGTGGCCTCCCAAACTTTGGAAACATTGTTATAGATCAGCATGCAGTTATACCGTTAGCAAAAAGTGCTAAATACCTTGGTGTAATAATTGACTGTCACCTAAGGTGGGAAGAACATATAAAAAATCTGGTGAAAAAATTGAGAGGTTTGATCTATAAATTTAAAGCTTTGAAAAAATACTCCATGGAAAACAAGCATTTGGTTATGATATACAATGCTCTAGTGGAAACACTCATTGGCTACGGAATAGTAGGGTGGGGGGGGATCTACGATTGTCATTTGGATCGATTGAATAAAATTCAGAAATGGATATTAAGAACAATTTTCGGCAAGAAGGCAACATATTCTAGTGAGCCTCTTTTTCAGATGTCTAAGATACTAAACGTCAGGAAACTATTTATTTTCAAATTGACAATAAATGTATTTAAAAAGGAAATCCAATTAAGTAATATAGAACATATTTATAATACAAGAAATAAGAAAAATACTTACATCACCAAGAAGTACTCAAAGACTATTGGACAAAGGTCTGCTCATTACCTCGCCACCAGAGTATATTCTATGATTCCAGCTTGCCTAAAAATAATTAAAAATTATAAAAGTTTCAAAAAGAAAACTAGAGAATGGTTGATAAAATTAAGAAAGGAAGAAATACATGAACTTCAGCAAATGAATGATTTATAACTACCAGAAATATAGAGGAAATTAAATATGAAAATGAGAAAAAAATATACTTACCTATTGCGACGGAAAAAAGGAAAAACCCGATTCATGACAAAGACCCGATTTATGACGAAAACTCAATTGATAAAAAGAACCCGAACATTGAACCCGCACTCAAATTTAAAGGAGTGAATGGAAATATTTAGTTGGAAGCATGGAAAACAATCGTTTATTCTAATTGTTAAATTTAGGAATGCCTATACATCGATTTTTTTTTTTTTTTAGTTTGGTATTATTGTGCATAGGGTCGAAATTGTGTTTTTTCCACAGTTACGCACAGATTATTTAAAAAATAATCTCTGTAACTTACTATGTTCATTTTACTATGTGTTAAACTTATAACAATTGTAGAATAAACCTCATTATTATTATTATTATTATTATTATCTATCCGTGGAAACATTACAATCTCTAAAAAACACTACAATAAATATTATTTGAACCTTCTGTATCGGACTTGAAATTAAAAGCATGCTTCTCCTTTTTGATAAATCAAAAAGTTGTGTAGTTTCGATATTTTATTTACGGAAATTAATATACCAAAAGTTTCAATACTGCCGCTACACTGCTGCTAACATAGTTAGCATGTCGCGAAAAAAATCTTTTGAGTCTTTGTGAACTTATGTTTCCGAAGCGTTATCGCAAAACTAAATACCCAGCTAGTATATTTTTCATTTTGTAAATGTTATTATCATAATTTTTCTTATGTCCAATTTTGTTGTTATTTCAACATCCAAATTTATATTTTGGACCTAAAAATGAAATAACACGATGTCCCTGTTAGCGCAACTATTAGATCCATAAACTCAACAAAATACTCTTCATTTCAATACTTCAATATATAAAACTAGCTGGCCCGGCAGACTTCGTACTGCCTCCTCAACGCCTGCCCAACGCCAACTCCAACGCCAACTCCAACTCCGACGCCAACTCTAACCCCAACGCTAACTACAACGCGAACTCCAACTCCAACGTAAATGCAAACCCCAACGCCAACGACAACTCCAACCCTAACGCCTACTCCAACTCTGGTTAATTACTAAAATGGCTATAGAAAAATAGGGGTTGGTGATAAAAAAGTCAAAATTTAAGGTTGTATGTATTTTTTAATGCCACATTATAAAAAAATAAAAACAAAAAATTTCGTCCAAAAATTAAAAAAAAATGTTTAAGGGTGAAAACCCTTATCACTTAGGGGTATGAAAAATAGATGTTGCCGTTTCGGAGGAGTACGGGAACGAACATTGCGACACGAGAATTTTATATATAAGATAATAGCAGAAAATCAACTTTTAAGCATTAATTAATGTACGGTTGTGAGATCTCAAAGCAAAACAAACTCGGTAACCTACTCCTTAATCTTTATAATATCGAATGGTGATTATATCGGGCCCCTTTGATCATAAAACTATCGCGGCGTTCTCGTCTCGACATGTTTTCGAGCAGTCGAGACGTTGCCGCTCCGATGAAATCATTGCCATTGAAAAGCACGGAAGCAATGCTCGACGGCTGCACATCTCGCCGGGCTGCGAACGTAGGACGTCGCAACGAAATCCCACCTTTAGTGTGTCACCTTACACCTTCCGCCACCTTAGGCATAGCAATATTGATTTTTGATCCAACAGTAAATGGTGGCCGCTACTGTCTCTCGGTACTTGGAAATCTGATACCAGTTAGGAGAACATGTGGCTCTAAATTGGCAGCGGATTTAAAGAATACACAATAAAAAAAATCAACTACTTTCTTTGAATGACTGATTTTAAGTCAGCGTATACAATCAACAGGATCCAAATATTATCCATATAGTGGATGAGTTCTTGTAAAGTCCCAACAGAATCGGACTCCTACCGCCCAATAAGTCTACTAACTATGATGTCACAACTATTCGAGAAACTCATCTCGAAAAGATTAAAATAAACCGAAAAGATTAAAATAAACAATAACACTGAAGGAATTTATACCTGATCCTCAGTTCGGATTCGGAAGTAAACATGCTACAAGTCAACTATGCCATCGAATAGTCAACAATATCAAAACTTGCCTTGAACCGGCAATATACTGTATTTTATGGAAGTAAAACAAGCTTTCGACAGAGTCTGACATGAGGGACTCCTATTCAAATTGAAAGTCCAACTACCTAATCGTTTCTACAACATATTGAAATCATACTTGTGTATCACAACTTCTAGGTTAACATAGAGGACTCATTATCCGTCCGCAAAGTCTGGTGTTCTCTAGGATAGCGTACATGGACCTTTAATCTACTTGCTATTCACCTCAGATGTTCTTCAAATTGATCAGTCTATCATCAGACAAACATTAGCTTCTAAAAAGTTGCATAATCATCTGGAAGAACTGTCCGAGTGGTTTGAAAAATGCAAGATCGATGTCAACGCCCACAAGTTCAGCCAGCTAACGTTCATCAATAGCAGCAGACCACCACAAGTATAGCTGCACAATATTCCCATACCCGTGAAATCTTAAATCAAGTACCTACCTTGTACTCCATGTGAACGAAACATGGAGAAAAATAAAAAGACGACAACTTGACTGAGAGCATCCGCACACGGACACACCGAATGAACGCGATTCCAATCTCCTAAGTCTCTTTCCTACACTCCGTTTCCATGGGGCCATGCATAGACAAGGGATATATATTAATATGTAAGCTGATCCCGTACATTCCTCAAAGGAAACATATTGCAATATTGCATAGTTGCGAGCGGTAGCGTTGACCGCCAGAATGCTTATTCAGCATAGTAGTTCACGTAAGGTGGATACCTCGTAGGATAAGGCAAGTCTGTAGATAACCATCGTATCGATTAGATCGTTGTATTTTTTCATTAGAATAAACTGCTTTCAATAGTTCTCCATATTTTTTAAAAAAGTGTTTTCAAGTTGTTATTATATTTCTGGCGACGAGGATGGGATGCTGTTAGTTTTTTTTGAGAAAAAAATACGTGAAAATCATTTCTTAGAACAGTATCCAGAAAAAAAGTTGTGAGAAAATTGTGACGTCAATCCCATACCGGTGAAACTGATCAAGAACCTACAACCAACCCACGAGTGAGCAAGAGATCAAGAAGAAAGGCTGAATCCCTGACGAACAGAAAGGTGAACCCTCTCCGACCTGCTTGCGAACTTTTCAACATTCGAAGACACCCTTAGACTGATCGAGTAGCGCCTATCAGCGAGGATTGGAAGAACTGAAAGTAAGTTGATCTATGACTTCCTAGTTTTCCTATTCCCTAGACCAAAGGAATATTAGATTAATTTTTTTTATTATTTTGTAAGAAACAAACTGAGTATATCTCATATTCCAAAATTGAGAATTTATTAGAGCAATTTAAAAATTTAAAAATGACTCAACCAACAATTAGTCACGCAAATACTGATATTAATGATTTAAAATTATTCGGAGATCTCTTACCAAAATTTAGTGGAAATTCTCACGAATTACAATCATTTATTGTAGAGATAGAAAATTATATAGAACAGTTTGGTTCAACAGGAAACTCTAGAATAAATCAATATTGTTTTGCCGTAATAAAATCTAGAATCATTGATGAAGCTCGAATAATTATAAATTCAGGACCTATTCCAAACTCCTGGGTAGAATTGAAACAAGCATTAATCAATAAATTTGGATTTAGAATCAATTTTGATGTATTGCAAGATCAATATCAAAATTTGCGCAGAACACATAAAGAATCCCTTTTAGATTTCCTTGAAAGAATTAAACATACGAAATTACAATTTGACTACCAATTACAAATGCAAGGCTTTAATATGAATGAACTCGTAATTTATAGAAATATATCGGAAAAAATTGGACACAGAGTTATTTACAACAACGTAGATGAAAATGTCAGGAATCTTTTAGATAGTAATGTTAAGAATTTCGATGATACCTGCAAAATGTTGGAAAATCGAGAAATTAAGCGACAACAGTTAAATTTCATTCCAAATTTTAAGTCATTTTCACATAGTCCTCCAATGAAGAATGAAAGAATTAATTTCCCAAATCATAATATACTTCAACAAACAAATTATAATCAAAATAGAAATTTTTCAATGCAACCCAATCGAAATTTAGCTCAATCAAAATTTTTCACAAATAACGAAGGGTATAGTAACTTTCCAAGTCAACCCTTACAAATGCAATCACGTAGAGATATAACCCAACCAAAATTTTTCACGAATGATCAAGTGTTTGGAAAACCACCCGATGTATTCAAACCTAATCCCAATTATAGACCTAATAACAGACCAGAACCAATGTCCGTAAGAACAAGAATTTTGCCAACTAAACGACCAAATGAGTCAACAAGCATAAGACAGAAAAAACCGAATTATCAACCTAGAGAAAATCATTTTAGGCCCAATGCACCACCAAATTTCATGTCAGAAGAATTGTATAACACGGAACAACAAAATGAATCATTTGAATACGAACAATATGACGTAGATGTCGATCAAAACCACGATACGGATTATCAAAATTCGGAACAAGCTCAATCATATGATGTAGATCAAAATTTTCAAGAAATTGCCTACCTACCAGTCACACATGACCTAAATTTCAACCATGAAAGAATCGCTAGTCTCCCGTGTATAAGGTTAGAAGACCCCCCTTGTAAATTGTTAGTAGATTCAGGTAGCTCCATTTCCATTATTGATCCAATGATTGCGTATAATTATTTTCCTAACTCAATCTATGAAGAAATGACGAATTTCACAACAGCTACAGGAAAAGACTTCTGTAAAAATAAACTTCTATTTCCTCTTGATATGTTTGGTTGTGACACAACGTACCCATTCGTAGTTTATAAATTTCATCCCCAATATGACGGCGTTATAGGATATAATTTGATGAAAGATTTGCAACTCAATTTAGACCTTAAAAATAAAATACTGACTAATGGAATCGTTTCCCATGAACTCCATTTACAACAAGTAAAACCTCGAGAGAAATTATCAGTAGATTTAGATCACTTAGATGAAAATATGAAAAACCAAGTCACCAAGATCTTACAGAGTAATGAATCGGATTTGAATTATAGTCTCCCTGTTGAGAATACTGAAAACGAGAAAGTATCAAACTATATTGAACAATATAATCAAAATTTGAAAAACATTTCTGAAGTTCTAACGAATAACAATAAGAAAAACGAAATCAGAAGGCAGAAGGAAAATCAGCACCGAACAGAAAATGTTGTTCTTGACGAAAAAAGAAAAACGTATTTAAAATTACCAGCAGATGCAAAATTGAAACCTCGATTTAAAGAATCAAAAATAAAAATTTTGGATAATATTCTGATAAATGAGCCTGATAAAGGCCATATCTATCATAAAAATAGAATCAAACAACGAAAGAAATAAACATCATTTGTTTCAGGATGATTACTCCCCTCATAGTAACTCTCCTACCATTTCTGAAAATCTCCATTTGCCTTAAAACGGAGGAAATCCACAATAATATTATCTCTTTCAATGGCCCCAAAACATATATCGTAGAAAAGGATCATATTTTAATGTATCACTATAATCTCTCCCAATTTAAATTAATTTTGAGCAAACATGAAGAAATCATCAACGAGATAACTAATAAGAATGAAACCAAAGAAATTATGGTTCAGTACTTACTAGATTCTTCATTAAACCAACTCATTTCAAACAAGCAAACTCTAGAGGAATTAATTCCAGCAAGGCATAAAAGAGGATTAATAAATATAGGAGGAAGAATATCAAAATTTCTCTTTGGCACATTAGATGACGAAGATGAATCTTTATATCAAGAGTATTTTCAAAAATTACAAAACAATGTAGGTACCATAGAAACAAGTCAAAATCAAGTTATAAGTGTAATTAATTCTATATCCAATAGATTCCAAAATCAAACGAATATCATGGTACAACAAATGAATAAGTTCATGAAACTTCAACAGATTCTAGACAAAATTATTCTTTTACAATTCGAACAAATTAAAATATCTAGGACATTCGCAGAAATCAATACAGCCGTTAGTTTTGCTAGACTACATTTGTTGCATGAATCAATATTACCTTTAAATTATTTCAGAAACTATGTCCAAAATAATGATTTACTTAGGCATTTGATATACTTGAAAGATTTCTACTCAGTATGTTTCACATCAGTTGAAATTCAAAACGAACAAATATTATTTGTGATTAGAGTACCTTTGGTAAATCCCATTCCTTTCGAAACCTATGAACTTAAATTTATTCCCTTCCTAAATACCTACCCTATAGATCAACCGAAGTATCTATTGATCCAACAAGAAGAAATCAAGTGGTCCCTATATGAAGATTGTCAACATGTAGAAGAATGGATGTTGTGCCCGCAGAATAAACTAGTGAAACCACCCTTATGTTATAGTGAGTTTGTGAAAGAAAAAAGAGAAAACTGTTCCAGACAAAGTGCTCAGGAAGTGAACGACTTGATATTATTACCTGATGGAAATTATCTATCTGTATTTAATGATTTGTTGAAAGAAAATTGTTCAGGACATCTATCATATGAACATGAACCAAGAAAAATTCTTTTAGTAGAGAGTAAATGTCACATATCCAATGGTCACAAGACATTTCATCCATCAACAACTAATCATGTGTACCATCAATTTCAATTGAATAATATGAATTTCTCACATATTCAGGATTTAATCATAGAACCTTTGAATGTATCATATTTTGCAGAATCCAATTTGTATAAGTGGAATTTACACCCTAATTATATTTCCTCTCTTTATTTCATTTTCCTAATAATCTGTTTAATTGGAATTTTCATTATATTATATAAGGTATTCATAATTAAATTTTCAAAACTGATTGAAAAACAGAGTTCAACCATTGAGATTGAACTCAGTTCTTTAAAAGGGGGAGGTAATATGTAAGCTGATCCCGTACATTCCTCAAAGGAAACATATTGCAATATTGCATAGTTGCGAGCGGTAGCGTTGACCGCCAGAATGCTTATTCAGCATAGTAGTTCACGTAAGGTGGATACCTCGTAGGATAAGGCAAGTCTGTAGATAACCATCGTATCGATTAGATCGTTGTATTTTTTCATTAGAATAAACTGCTTTCAATAGTTCTCCATATTTTTTAAAAAAGTGTTTTCAAGTTGTTATTATATTTCTATATAGATCGGCCAGTCTCGCCTTATTTTGGTTCTTTGGAACACTAGCGGTACGTCGCGGGCACCTCAAGAAATACTTCCGAGCGGGAAATTCAAATGTATCTCGCATTATAATATCCTATATTCTATTTTAAAATATTGTTCCAAAACACTGCCAAACACGAAATAGACGATAATTCGTCTAACACCTGGCTTTTGACAATGTTTTTGGAACAATGGTTTTAGTTCTAATCGAAAGGAAATAAATGAAATCCCAAAACTCTTTAATAAAAGTATTTATTCAGATTAATGAATTAAAGTTGTTCATTTGATGTGAACTAGAAGAATTATTAAGTAATATATATATATACATATATATAAATTGAAAATACATTTCGAATCATTTAGGAGAAAAGAGAAAATTAAATGTGAAATATAATATAAAAAAATGGGTTCAAGCCCTGTGGACAGGAGCTTTCTGGCGCTCTAGTTCAAACAGACAAATTATATCTCCGAAAGTATTGGTTTCTCAGAGTTGGGAATTATATCAATGTATTCATATAATAGAAATGCATCCTAAATGAAATTCAATTCAAATAATAGTTTATTTATCAAGATTAAATGAGCAATCATGAGAATGAGAAAAGCACCATGGAAGAAATCAAATTAAATCTGGCTTATTTTGCCCAATAACGAACTTAACCGAGATATTCATCTCCCTAAACTACTCTGAAAATTTCAACTACCTACCTCATTCCGTTCGAGAGTTATATCTATGTCTATGGATGAAAAGCAGTCTCACTACTCTCAGATCTCTTACTTCATGTTCAGTTCCGAAATGTAAGAATTTTCTGAGAAAAACTAATTTCGGAGCAAACAACTGAGATTTTTCTCACTTCGCTCACAATTCTTCGATAATGTAGGAACATCATTTGACATTATGACAATTCATATTCATACATAGAATAATATCATTCTGTGACAACGTTGAAATACGATTTATTATTGAAATTTTGAAAAATCATATCTCCGAAAGTATTAGCTTATTAGAGTTAAAAATAATATGAGTGGATTCTTATGATAAAACTTCTTATCAAAAAAAAATTAATTTGGAATTTGTTTCGTAAAAAAAAAATTTTATTTTGTTACTCCGAAACCATCTGTCCGATTTTGCCCAATAACGAACTTAGCCGAGATATTTATCCCCCAAACCTACTCTGAAAATTTCAACTCTCTAGCTCATTCCGTTCGAGAGTTATCGTGCCTACGGCCGGACCGGCCGGCCGGACGGCCGGACAGAATGAATTTCTACCACGGATTCTTGATCAGTGAGCCGAACCAAATCGTTTAAGACCATTTTCATCGAAATATTCGAAAATTACAGACATTTGGGCAAATTGATAAGCACTCAGTTCCGAGGAACTAGAGCGCCAAAAATGGGTTCAAGCCCTGTGGATAGGAGCTTTCTGGCGCTCTAGTTCAAACAGACAAATTATATCTCCGAAAGTATTGGTTTCTTAGAGTTGGGAATTATATCAATGTATTCTTATGATAGAACTGCATCATAAAGGAAATTCAATTCAAATAATAGTTTATTTATCAAGATTAAATGAGCAATCTGAGAATGAGAACTGCACCATGGAAGAAATCGAATTAAATCTGGCCAATTTTGCCCAATAACGAACTTAATTGAGATATTCATCTCCCTAACAACCTACTCTGAAAATTTCAACTACCTAGCTCATTCCGTTCGAGAGTTATTGTAGAAAAACTTTTTTTTAATTTTCAAAAAATTTTTTTTACACTTTGCGTTAATCTGGTCAATACAAAACTTCACATGCGTATAAACGTCATGATTCTACAATTTGATGCTAAATTTCAGATAGTTCGAGTGATCGGTTTCTGAAATATTCATAAAAAATATGTTTACTAAAATCGGCCATAACCCCGAAACCGCTTGATGGATTTCGCCCATTAACGAGCTCGTCCGAGATATTTACGCTCCAAACGCTCTCGTTCGAGAGTTATCGTGCCTACGGCCGGCCGGACAGAATCGATTTCGACCTAGGATTCTTGATCAGTGAGTCGAACCAAATCGTTTAAGACCATTTTCATCGAAAAATTCGAAAATTACAGACATTTGGGCAAATTGATAAGCACTCAGTTCCGAGGAACTAGAGCGCCAACAAGTTTCGTATGACAATTGCCCAAAACAGGTTTAAATTACCTACAAATTGTAGATATTCCATAAAACGTGTATGAAAGAAGAGTAATAATGAAAAATTACCTTGTAATCGATCAAAAATTTCCTGATCTACGTTCACCAGATTTTCTCCTCTCTCGAACTACAGAATTATGCTTTCAATATTTACGTAATATTTTCAACCATTTTTGGGTGAGGTCCCCGTTGCATCGCTAAAATACTTCATGTTCCGTTCCGAAATGTAAGACTTTTCTGAGAAAAACTAATTTCGGAGCAAACAACTGAGATTTTTCTCACTTCGCTCATATTTCGGAATACACTTTATTCTCATAATTCTTCGATTGATTACATAAAGTCATGTCTCAGGAAAATAAGTTGACATTATGACAATTCATACATAGAATAATTATATCATTTAGTGAAATACGATATATTATTGAAATTTTGAAAAGTCATATCTCCGAAAGTATTAGCTTGTTAGAGTTAAAAATGATATCGTTGGATTCTTATGAATATTTATTGAAAAAAAATCAATTTGAAATTTGTTCTGTAAAAAAAATTTTTTTTTTGTTACTCCGAAACCATCTGTCCGATTTCGCCCAATAACGAACTTAGCCGAGATATTTATCTCCCAAACCTACTCTGAAAATTTCAACTGTCTAGCTCATTCCGTTCGAGAGGTATCGTGCCTACGGCCGGCCGGCCGGACCGGCCGGACAGAATGAATTTCGACTACGGATTCTTGATTTTTTTTTACACTTTGCGGTAATCTGTTCAATACAAAACTTCACATGCGTATAAAGGTCATGATTCTACAATTTGATGCTAAATTTCAGGTAGATCGAGTGATCGGTTTCGGAAATATTCATAAAATATTTTTACTGAAATCGGCCATAACTCCGAAACCGCTTGATGGATTTCGCCCATTAACGAGCTCGTCCGAGATATTTACGCTCCAAACCCACCTTGCTAATTTCAATCCACTAACTCCTTTCGTTCGAGAGTTATCGTGCCTACGGCCGGCCGGACAGAATCGATTTCGACCTCGGATTCTTGATCAGTGAGTCGAACCAAATCGTTTAAGACCATTTTCATCGAAATATTCCAAAATTCCAGACATTTGGGCAAATTGATAAGCACTCAGTTCCGAGGAACTAGAGCGCCAAAAATGGGTTCAAGCCCTGTGGACAGGAGCTTTCTGGCGCTCTAGTTCAAACAGACAAACTATATCTTCGAAAGTATTGGTTTCTCAGAGTTGAGAATTATATCAATGTATTCTTATGATAGAACTGCATCATAAAGGAAATTCAATTCAAATAATAGTTTATTTATCAAGATTAAATGAGCAATCTGAGAATGAGAACTGCACCATGGAACAAACCAAATTAAAATAGCTGAAATGAATTTGACTCTCTCTTATAGAACAGGATGAAATTTTCGAGTATGAACACAGATCATATAATAAAGCTTAGATAGACTAATTATAGCATTCTGTGAAATCATAGAAGTACTATTCATTATGGAAATTTAGAACTTCATCTTAGCAGAAATTGAATTCAAACATCATGGAAGAATTTAAATTCAACATGAGTGCCAAAAATTATCAATCCAAAACCAATAGACGAATTCTACCCAACAACGAACTCATCCGAGGTATTAGCTTGTTGGAGTTAAAAACAATATGAATGGATTCTTATGATCAAACTGCTTATTGAAAAAAATTTAATTTGGAATTTGTTTTGCAAAAAAAAAATTTTTTTTGTTACTCCGAAACCATCTGTCCGATTTTGCCCAATAACGAACTTAGCCGAGATATTTATCCCCCAAACCTACTCTGAAAATTTCAACTGTCTAGCTCATTCCGTTCGAGAGTTATCGTTCCTACGGCCGGACGGCCGGACAGAATGAATTTCGACCACGGATTCTTGATCAGTGAGTCGAACCAAATCGTTTAAGACGATTTTCATCGAAAAATTCGAAAATTACAGACATTTGGGCAAATTGATAAGCACTCAGTTCCGAGGAACTAGAGCGCCAAAAATGGATATCATTATGCACAAAGTAATGTGGAAAACATTTCGTACATGAAAATGCAGTCACAAGTACTGAAATTTACTGAATGCAATAATTTTGACAAAGTTTTTCTGGATGGAACCGCAAAAATGTTGCTGGGGGGTTTGTATCCCTTAGGGCTATTTTTAAATAATGTCAAAAAAAGAATTTTCTCATCTAAAGTAAAGCGCCTTCCTCTGGGTTTCAGGTTTTGACACCTTATTTGAGGCAAGAGAAAATTAAAGGTTGGTGTGTTCATCGAGTGGCTGAGCGGTTCAAGAGAATGGCAAGCATTCTGTAGCTCTTTCACTACAAATTTCAGGCCTTTATTCTTTTCAGCAATCCTTCCCACTTTACGTTGCAGATCATTGGCAATTTTGTAGTACTCCCTAGCGTCTGGCGATACCTTAGAGAATCGTGTCCTTCTGGTTTTTCCTGAAACAAAATTTTAACAATTCAATAGAGGGATGTAATTAAAACACACTATTTTTGTAAATAAATTTTTATAATCTTTGGCGATCGATTTCGGTAATTACCATCTTCAGGCCAGCTGAAAATATACAATGATATATACGTATTCTGTTCTGGTTTTGTTTTGATAAAATAAATTGATGTTTACAAACTTTTGAGGTTAACTAAGAGTGTGCAACTTACTGTCTACTGAATTAAAATGGAAATTAAAATGGAAATGGATATTTGTGTACTTCTCAACTTTATTAATGTTCTATTTTTTATTATTTATTCGATATATTATATTGTAATTAAGTGGAGAGTCTTGGGATGTTTACTTGTTGGAATGTCATTCAATTGTGGGAGAGGTGAAAAGCGAATGTGAATACTGTCAAATTTTGATATTATTTCGGTGGCAGGAAAGATTGTGAATTTCTGTTCTTTTTATGTATCAATGAGCTTGAAAATGTTCCTTCCATTAAATTCTATGTTATCATTTAATAGAAATGGATCATCTCTATTTTTGTGTATCTCAAGTTGTTCGAGTAATACCATTTTATAATAATTATCCTCTTTGTGTAGTACTTTTAAGTTGTCAAATGTAATATTATGCTTAGTGTCGTCTATATGTGATCCTAGAGCAGATCGGGGTTGATTTTTCTTGTGTTCCTTAAATCTCTTTTCTACATTTCGAGTGGTCATTCCTATGTAATATGAAGGGCAATTCGTACAAGTTATTTCATAAATTCCGCTGAGCTGTTCCCGTTTGTATTTTGTTTTATTATTGACTAATATATCTGCTAGAGTTTTATGTCGTTTATTTGTTAAAGTATAATTGTAGTCTTTCAAAGTTGTATCCATTTTTTCATTGAGTTCTTTATAATATGGCGTCGATACAAAATGTTTTTCAACTGATGTGTGGGGGTAGATTTTATTCATTATCATCTTTCTTTTCATTGAAACAAAAATTTCATCTATGAATTGTTTCGGATATTGATTGTTTCGTCCTATCTGATATATAATGTCCATTTCTTTTTTATAGTTTTCTTGGGATAGTGGGACGTTTAGCAGTCTGTGGAACAAAAATCTAAAAGCGGCTCTTTTCATAGTGGGTGCATCATAGGAGCTAAATGGTATAATTGATTCTGTTTGTGTTGGTTTTCTGTAGATGTTGAAGGAAAATTGATTATCTTTATTCATTGTTATATTTAAATCTAAGAAGTTTAAGGAGTTTGATATCGAATGCTCTATTGTGAATTTAATCTTGAATCTTGAATTAATATCTGTAAGAAAGTTTTCCAGTTCTTTGTCTGTTCCTGACCATAGACAAAAGATGTCATCTACAAATCTTTTCCAGGTTACAATATGAGTATTACAAGGTAGGAGCATTATCTGTTCTTCTACATGATCTACATATACGTCTGCTATTAGTCCGCTAGATGGTGAGCCCATTGGTAAACCGTCTTTCATTAGGTATATTATTTCGTCAAATATGAAGAAGTTTTGTTCTGTTATTAGTTGACTAAGTTTCATTATGTTTTCTATGTCTGCATCATCTAAATTTAATTCATCATTATGGGCGTATTTCATTAATTGTTCTTTTAATAATGAGAGGGACTCGTCTATGGGAATGTTAGTATAGAGGTTTATTATGTCAAATGATATGATCTTATAAGTTTTATTCGGTTCAAGTTCGAGAGATTGTAAATGTTTAATAAGTTCTGTTGAATCTTTTATGGAATAGTTTGATTTATATTTAAGTTTTTTGTTGAACAATTTATTAATGAATTTTGAGATTTTGTGACTTGGTGAACCTATTGCGGATGTGATTGGTCTTATGCTTTTGTTTGGTTTGTGAAGTTTAATCGTACTGTATAATTTCGGGAGTTGTGGATTCTTTTCTTTCATGGTGTGAATTGTTTCATTGAATTTCTGTAATGTTGGAAGAGTCATTTTTAGTGTGTTGTTGACTTTAGTGCTATATTTTTGTAAGGGATTGTTTTTACACTTTACTATATTATTTTCTTCGAAAAATGTTAATGTTTTTTCAATGTATAATTTCTTTTCTAATAGTACTAGTCCCGCATTTTTGTCACCTTTTGTTAATATAAGATCGTTATCAGTTAACCTTTTTTGAATTGATTTCATAGTTTTTTGTAAATGTTCATTATCTTTAAATTGCTCATGGTTGCACGCTCTTACCTTTCTATTTTTATATATTTTTAGATCTTCTGCCAATTTGTTAGCCATTGTGTGATATTCTGGATTACCCCTGATTTTTACTTCTAGATCAACTGCAGTTTTGTAGACATTCATTGTTCTGGGGATTGGTGCGAATTTCTGTCCTATGTTCAATATTCTCAATTCATCCTCATCCAAAGTTATCCCTGAGAGATTAGAGAATTTGTCGTGAAATGTATGTGAGCTTGGTGTTGTTGTTTCTGGTTCTCGTCTGCAGGTTCTCGTTTGGGACTTTATGAGTGTGTTCTTATCTTCAATTAGTTTCCGCAGCTTTGCTCTTCTCTTTCTGTCTGCCTCATAGTTTGAATAGAATATATCTTCTTCTAGTTTTTCAATTAAGTTTTGATATTCGATAGTATGCAAATATTTATTGAGGTAGTGGTGGAAAAATTTTAGTTTCATATCGATTATTCCGGACTGTTGATATTGTCTTTTGATTTCTTTTTTAAGAAGTGTTGTTTGTATTTGACTTCTATTAAATTTAGTTGGTATTTTGAAGGTCAAGAATTTCAATTTTATATAATCAAAAATCACTTAAGATTAGTAAATAAAATAAGTTGCCTGGGGTAGCAGGAATTACAGGTTCAACTTCAGGCTCATATTCTACCTCAAGCACATCTTGGACATCTAGGAATAGATATTCAAATATGAAATATCATCAAGTATTTTATATCATGCATAATATCAACATATCACATTGAAATTTATAACTTTAAATGAAATAGTATCAATAAATGGAAATCTTACATGAACATGAAGGTCCTGCTTGCACTGGTGTGGAACCATTTCCGATAATATAATCTAGATCTATTAATAGAAATTCAAATATCAATGAATTGCGTTAATTTTACTAGAAAGCATGGTTAGTAAATATTTCAGATAGGTCGAGAAAACAAGTTTTTGAATCTGCACATTCTAATGAGGTAGTGTGCAAGCTCCTGCAACTATAATCATTCAAGATATGAACAATAAAATGGAAAAAATTCATTTACCTAGTACTCCAACATCCATCGGCAAGCCTCGAGTAGGAAAGGCACCAGGTCGTTCAATGAATTGCTTCTTAATATTTATTACAATGTCGGATGGATCAAAATGGCTGGAACAAATTCGATGATGTCCGTACACTAAGATTGCAGCCCTAGTCAGCATCAAGGCGTCCTATTCTTTCCAGCCATATTTTCCGAACCTGAAAATGATGATATATTAAATTTTTTTGGATATATCAAAGTATCAATTAATTAATCACAATTAAGTACTTTATTGCTCATACATATAAGCATACAAATAAGATCCTTCAGCCTACCAACAATTAAACAATCATATGCAAGGAAATAAAAGAGATTAAATATGGATGTTCCATTTTCTATTCGTATTTTGTTCTGTTAGTGTTTGTATAAGTGCTTTTAGTGGGTATTTTCTGGCCCTTTGGTAACTATCTTTTTGATGAAACAGGTTCAAAGTGTCTTGTAAGTCCTTGAGTCGTTTGAAACAGTTTTTATGAGGTAAGCAATAAAGTATTAAAAATACCTAAAACGAACTTACCTCATCATCTTTAGGAAGCCTGTGCAACCTACTCCTGTTCAAACAGTTTTTCCTGTCTTCCACTATACAGCTAACCATCTTTAAAAACAAAACCAAAACTACGCAAAACAGCACACTTTATTCATACTTTCAACGTTTGAACAACAAGCAATCTCGAAAATGAATTGAAACAAGTCGACGGCGAACAGCTGTTAAACCATCACGTGACCCACGAAACGCAGAGGCAGAGACATCTTCAAAATTGCACGGGAACCACGCGAACTATATTACTCGCCCAGACTTTAGTGAGAGAGTTTCCACCCCATGGTGCCATGCCCGTACGATCACTACAATTGTAATTCCAATTTACGATTCAGTCTCCACGACTAGGGTAGCGGTCAGACAGACTCACTGCCATTCACTGACAGCAACCAATCAAATTTAGGATGCCTCCGTTTCTTACGACTACGGCACACATACAATATTGGTGAACACGGGTATTAATCTTCCTCCAACCACTGGTTTACATTTCCTACCTGTTCTAATGGAAGCCAGGAGCAGAGTGATCGAGTGGTTCGAATGCCACTAAAGTCATTGAGGTTTAGCTTTCATCCCGATCGTGGCGACGCTGTAATTTCAATTGTAGTAAAAATCGTCCATCCATGGTTCACATGGAAACCGAGTGTAGGAAAGGAACATAGGATATTTTTCTTCCATTTTTATCGTCTCAAATGTACCCCATTCACCTATAAAACTTATATATAATTGTCGTTTCAATTCTGTTTTATGGGTCTCATAAAACATTCTCAATAATATATTCATTTCCAGATGAATTCTCAGAGTTTGAATGGCAGGTAACCATGGCTATCATGTACAACTGTTTAATACCACTGGATTCCAACTCAAATCAGCAATACAGTCCTGTACCTGTGTTTGTGCTTCGAAAGTGTACATCATCTGAGTATCCTTGCAGAATTATCATAGACCACACAAGAAGGGTGTACAAGAGCTGGAATAGCTATCTCGAGGACAATAAATTCTGCAAGTGTCTGATGGTGGTTCCAGAAGAAGGTCGATATACAGAGGATGGAAACGGAAAAATTAAATTGCAAAAATTGAACTCGCCAGCTTGTAGAATTGGACATACAATTTTGCAGGCCACAGACATTTCGACTACTGTCTTGGGAATCGGTTCAACGACTGTCATGGTGGCTGCGGCAGTACCTGCAATAGCAGTTGGACCAGTTGCGCTTCTGGGGGCAGCTGCAGTTGGTGCTGGAGTTGGAGCTTACTCGATTGGTAGAAGTATATACACTCTCATTGATCGTGGCTCACATAAACAGGTAATGTCTGATTTTGATATTTTTCAGTGGATTTTATTTTAGTAAAATTTAATTCATTGGGTGAGATTTGGGTTGAAAACGTTTCTTCAATGGGTACTACCAGAATTGGAAAGCAGAGCTAGAAATATTTGCTGCCGTGAAGAGTATGTAAATATTACATTACTTGTGACCACATTGTTTTTTGTTCCGTAATGAAAACAATTGGCTGCCTACCTACTAAAAGGTGCTACCAGCAACAATTCTATATCATCTTGTTGGACTACAAAATTTCTCGACCATCAGTCGTTCAATGCATGTGCTTCGAGTGACGCAAGTGATGTAGACAAGTTGGAAAAGCACCGCAGCCAGGAGCATTGCTGCGCTTGTTCAAATGCGACCAAGAACGATCATCCATCCAGGTACTGAATTCGCCTAAATCTGCTTAGCCCCAGGGAAAACAAATTTTAAAAGTACTAACGTGAAGTCAGTACTCTTTGGCGCGCTTGTTCACGTTGGCTAATTTGAATTGATTCATGAGTGTTTCAAGCTCAGTGAATAAAGCGAGCCGGAGATCTACCCAGAGGGTAGTGGACAGCATTCACTGTCGGGTAAAAAATTAACAGTGCTGTATCTAAGCTGGAATAAGGATAGAGTAACAAAGTTGACAAAGAACACAACTGACCCTCCTTAGTCGCACAAGCTCTTAGTAGCATCTGAGGGATCTCCTTGGGGAAGACTTAGGAGGGTCATTATAATCATAATAATGTCTTTAGCGCGCCCGCCAAAGCAGATTGACCCCACGTCGAAGCTTTTTAAAGCTCTTTTCTTTCAGAGTTAAGTCGATCTGGATTTGTGTGCGTGCTATAGCATTATTATGATTATACTGACCCTCCTAAGTATTACCCAAGTAGATCTATCAAAAGCTCATAAGAGCTTGTACGACTAAAGATAGTCAGTCGTGTTCTTTGTCAACTCAGTTACTCTACCTTTACGCCAGCTTAGACACAGCACTGTTAATTTTTGTCCGCTACTCTCTGGTTAGATCTCCGGCTCGCTGTATCCACTCATTATTCAATTAAAATCAGTCAACGTAAACACTGAATTCACGTCAGTGCTTTTTTATATGTGTTCAAGTTTCTTTGACGAATCGGGCAATTAATACAGTCCTAATAGTTTTACCGTAGGTCGAAATAAAGAAAAAATTGCGGTTATGGGACCCCAGTTAGGAACACAATTGCTTACACCTATTCTACGAATCCGAATGTAATTTAATATAGATCTTCCAAATATATTCATTTATAAATTGGCCTCAGGGCCACGATACACTGATTTCGACTCTGAAACGCCGCTATTTCCTCGGAACTGACTTGTCCGTGCACAAAATTTCCATGGAATTTCTTTCAAAACTTCATAATATTGACTCAGCACCAAATCCATGCCAGCTAGACTCAAACTGCTCCCAAGATAAGCCATACAACTCAAAAAGAGCCAAGTCTCCTCTGCGCATACACAATCTACTCTGGGCTTAAAGTTCTCTCAAAATCACACACCTCACACAAAATTCTGATTCTTCAACATCAGTGTTTCAGGAGATATAGCAGCTTCAATCCACGCATGCGTAGACCCTCCTAGGGATATGTAGGAATAGCATCCTGCACCTAAAAACCCCAATCCTCTCTGACGAAAACTCCAGCAGACGTACATTCCAACTCGAAAACAACGCTTTTTCCCCCAAACTGACTTGTCCATGCACAGAATTGGTATGAATTTTCTTTCAAAACCTCACAACATCGGCTCAGCACCAGACCCATGACCGATAGTCCTAAACCACTCCCAACATAACTTCTCCTCTGCGCATGTGCTATCCACTCGTGGCTGAAAGTCCTCTCAAAATCATACACTTCACATAAATCTCCCATTCTCCAGCACCAGTGGTTCAGAAGATATCGCATGTTGAGTCCACGTATGCGCGGACCCTCACCAGAGGATTCTATCAAGGAATAGCATCCTCCACCCCAATCCCCTCAGACTAAAATTCCAGAAGTTGAATCACCTCTCACCTTCGCATGCGCATAACGAAAAATGCCCGGATGAGGCAGCATTAACTTCAAGAAATTAGTTAAAGCCCTGTGGATAGGAGCTTTGGCGCTCTTGTTCAAACTTTGACAAATCATATCTCCGAAATTATTGGTCTCTAAGAATGTTATAGATGGATTCTTACGATAGCACTACATCAGGAAAGAAATAAAATTCAAACAGACCATTTCTCCTCAATAACGAACTTATCTGAGATATTAATTCCTTAAATCTACTCTGAAAATTATATTATATCAAATAAAACTTAGACAATATTGCAGTTTTGTTTTTACTGGAGATATTCTAAACCCAATTTGATTTATCTATCTTACCAAATAATATATTTCCATCATCATATGGAATCCACGGGCATTATATTATCACCTTAAAAGTATAATATCATATCATCCTCATAATTCTACGATAGCTGAGGTTATTTCATTGGTCAATTTGCATTCAATCATACTTGGTATTCTAGAACACGAGGTGTATTTTACATCAAGAATAACGAACCAGGAATAATTTTGACATTTATCTCTCATAGGAAAATAAGATGACATAGGTATAGGAACACAGTACGATTCATTATTGAAATTTCTAAAAATCATATCTCCGAAAGTATTAGCTTGTTAGAGTTGAAAATGATATCAATGGATTATTTTGGTGAAACTGCATTTTAAAAAAAAATTGAATTTGAAATTTGTAATGTAAAAAAAAATGTTTTTCCGTTACTCCGAAACCATCAGGCCGATTTTGCCCAATAACGAGCTTCATCAAGATATTATCTTCCTAACCTTCTCTGAAAATTTCAATTGCCTAGCTCATTCTGTTCAAGAGTAATTGTAGAAACAAAATTCACAAAATTTTAACATTTTTATTTGACACTTTACGGCAACCCGATCAATACAAAACTTCGAACGCATATAAAGTTCACTATTCTACAATTTGATGCCCAATTTCAGACAGTTCGAGTGATCGGTTACGGAAATATTAATAAAATATGTATTTACTAGAGACGGCCATACCTCCGAAACCGCTTGGTGGATTTCGCCCGTTAAAGAACTCGTCCGAGATACTACGAGATTTTACGCTCCAAACCTACCCTGCAAATTTCAATCCTGTAACTCCTTTCGTTCGAGAGTTATCGTGTTAACGGACGGCCGGACAGAATCGATTTCGTCCACGGATTCTTTAATTTTCAGCCAAAAATTCGAAAAATACAGACATTTGGGCAAATTGATAAGCACTCTGTTCCGAGGAACAAGAGCGCCAAAAAACAGGTTTCGGAGTATCAAGCAATATATTCCGCCAAATAGTAGTAATTTTTTGAATTTTTTTATGTCATGCGGTCCTCACGAACTTTTGCAGAAGTGTTTGCTTCGGTCTTTTGCATATAACTACTGTGTTATCAGATCAGTATATTCCGAGTTATTGTAAAAACAAAAATTTTTAATTTTTTGCCACTTAATAGCCATCCGATGGATACAGAACTTCGCATGCATATAAAGGTCAAGATTCTACAAATTGATGCTAAATTTCAGATAGTCATCGATTTTGGAAATATTCATGAAGAATGTTTTAACTGAAAATGGCCGTACCTCCGAAACCGCTTGGTTCAAAACTACCCTTCAAATTTCAATACTCCTTTCGTTCGAGAGTTATCGTGCTAACGGTCGGCCGGCCGGACGGACAGAATTGAATTTGACCCCGGATTATTCATCAATGAGTCGAACTCAATAGTTTGAGACCATTTTCGACAAGAAATTCCAAAAATACAAACATCCGGCAAAATGATATTAATTAATATTATTATTAATATTACAAAAAATACCCTGTGTAGCAGTTGTTTATTTTCAATAGTGTATTCCGAGAGTAATATCTGAAACAATTCAGTCCAATCATACGGTTGTGCCATGAGAAACTAAGAGTTGACAATTCACAAAAAAAATCTGTATAGCATTAATTTTGTGATCCAATAATATACGAAAATACTTAGGATTCACTTGATTTAAAAAAAAATCTAAAGTTTTTTGATAACCGTTTCCTCGCAGTTATTATTTCAAAAGGCTCCAGGACAAAAATCATAATATCCTGCAATTGGTCATTTTGAATTCAATCATACTCTGTTTCCTAGAACAGAAATAAATTTGACATGTCTCTTATAGGTAGATAAGATGACATGTATGAACAGTGAACACAGATAGAATTCGCATTCTGTGAAAACATTGAAGTACGGTGTATTATTGAAATTTTGAAAAATCATATCTCAGAAACTATTAGCTTGTTAGAGTCGAAAATGATATCAATGGATTCTTATGATAAAACTGCAACTAAAAAAAATTGATTAGAAATTTGCAATATAAAATATAGTTTCCGAAACCAACGGCCAATTACGAACTTAACCGAGATATTTATCTCCCAAACCTACTCTGAAAATTTCAACTAACTAGCTCATTACGTGCGGGAGTTATCGTGTTAATGGAGGGCCGGCCGGACAGAATCGATATTGAACACGGATTATTGATCAGTGAGTCGAACCAAATCGTTTAAGACTATTTTCAGCCAATTTAGGCAAATTTATGAGCACTTTGTTCTGAGGAACAAGAGCGCAAAAAAATGCAGCTTGGATCGAATTCGGAACATGTCCTTAACCCGTAACCGGTGACGTGCCATTTTAGTTACGTGGAGAGTGACATGGAGTCTCCCAGGCTCCTTCACTAAATTTTGACTAGTGTCAAAACTGGACTTCGTTGGTAAAATCAACTATTACTTATATCTCATTTATCTATTTAAGAGGATATTTGTACCTGAATTCGTCAACTTTGGGAAAAACTGTAGTTGACACATAAAATATTCAAAAAAGACATAGTCGGGTTTAAAAAATAACAATGAGTGGAATATACAGGGTGTTCCAAGTTCGAGTGCCTATTTGACGTTTCTGGAGAACTGTACATATTTGAAATCCGAAAATTGGCATTATGATATTGCTTGAAATTCTCTATAGAGCTAAAATATTTTCGAAGCTCAAGCAGTTCCGGTTATACTGTTATCATCAAGTATTCAATTCTGAATACATTTCTGTTAAAACCATTGTATTCATTCCAATAGTTTTCAAAATATCGAAAAAAAACCGGAAAAAAAGTCAAATATGTTTAGTCAGTACTAGTGGCCAGCAGATCTACCTAGCCAGCAGATCTACCTAGCCAGCAGATCTACCTAGCCAGCAGATCTACATTTTTCCAGTGGATCTACATTTTTCCCGTAGATCTATATTTTTCCGGTAGATCTACATTTTTCCAGTAGATCTACATTTTTTTAGTAGATCTACACTTTTCCGGTAGATCTACATTTTCCCGCTAGATCTGCATTTTTCCAGTAGATCTACATTTTTTTGGTAGATCAATATAATCGGTAGATAAATTGAATCGGTAGATCAATAGAAGCGGTAGATCAATTCAACCGGTAGTTCAATGCCATCTAACGGGACCTAATCTGTCGAAGCATTTCTGAGTTTCTACAGACCGATAGCAGCGCCACCTACCGGGATATATTGCGGACCTGACACATACTCAGATACACACACAAAGTTTCATCGAAATCGGTTCAGCCGTTCTTGAGTTTCTTTAAACCCAATACAGTGCCACCTACCGCTTACCTATTGTGACCCTGAGACACACTCAAACACGCACACAATGTTCTATCAAAATCGGTCGAGCCATTTTTGAGTTCCTATCGAGCATTATCAGCGCCACCTACCGGATGCTATTGTGAAGCAAGGACACACCGAAACACACACACAAAGTTTCATCAAAATCGGTCAAGGCGTTTCGGAGTTGACATTTTTTTTTAAACACCCCGTATAGCAGCGGTTATCTTTTCGTAGCGGTTTTACAGTGTTGAGTATTCTCTTTACGATACATCTTTAGGAGTGACATTTTACTTGAAACACCCTGTATAGTTAAATTTCTGCTTAATATTTGAATATTTTGAGTAATTTTAATGCAAAAATCCGTCCGATCGAACGGATATTCATTATAGACTTCGTAACTCAACGAAAAGATCCAAATCCCAAGATACGTTTACTGGAGTAGGTATGCTCCTTTAAGTTTTTCAATGGAAAAAAATGAAAAAAAAAAACCAAGAAAAAGCTATTTCGGAGTTTCGGACGCTCGGAGATTCGATCCCGCCGCTCCGCGAGGCTCGGGAGCTATAATTCCAACGTCTTAGTCCTCTCGGCTATGCCAGCTTCGTAAATCGCTTCAGATTTTCTGGCCCATAAAGATTTGATAACACTGGACGATTTCCGTCTTTCGATTTTCACAATATCGTCAATCCTGTCAAGCGATCGATCGAAATCGGTTACTCGTTCATATTTCTCGCGGTTTTTCTATTCGATTCCAAGATTTTCGAGTAATTCCGTTCGAAATTCAAATTCGATTTGACATTTATCGTGGCTCGTTCCGACCGAAAACGTCGAACTTGAAGGAGCCGCGTTAAAATTCGCCACAGAAATACGTGAAACGTCAGAATTTTGTGGATGTTCGCGAAAAAGTCACATTTTCCTATCGTTCTTCCGGGAAAACGAAAGAGAGGATCGAAAAAAGGGCCGTGTTACGGACTAATTTCGAATCTCGTCTACGCGTTCCCGCAAATACCTTCGTTCCGAACGCCACCGTTTCTCCGGATGCCTCCACACAGTTTTGCACCTTTTGCCAAAATCGGCGTTTTTGCGATTTTTTTAAAAATACACCCCCTCCTTTTCGCTCCGAAAACGCGAGACTCTACGAAACTTCCGTCTTTTTCCTCGATAAATCCCCTCGAAATTTCCCCCTTACCCCCCTCCTAACATCCAAAAAAACTTCACGTTTATAGTAAGATTTTCAAAAAAGTTTTTTTGTTCCTTTTCTATAGAACCCATCTTCATTTTAGTAATAGAGACTAGTGCCAGCAGATCTACCTAGCCAGTAGATCTACATTTTTCTGTAGATCTACATTTTTCTGGTAGATCTACATTTTTCCAGTAGATCTACATTTTTCTGGTAGATCTACATTTTTCCGGTAGATCTGCATTTTCCAGTAGATCTACATTTTTTTAGTAGATCAATATATAATCGGTAGATACATTGAAGCGGTAGATCAATTGAACCGGTAGTTCAATGCCATCTAACGGGTCCTGTTGTGATTCTGAGAATCATTCACACACGAAGGTCCCATCGCAATATGTTAGAAGTTTTTGAGTTACTAAAAACCGAATATAGCGTCACGTAGCGAATCGTATTGTGAACCAAAGGCCCTCCGAAACACAATCACAAAGATTCATCAAAATCGGTATGGCCATTTTTGGGTTCCTGTGAACCGATTATAGTGCCACCTACCAGGGAATATTGTGGATCTGAAACCTACTCTCAGATACACACACAAAGTTTCATCGAAATCGTTCGAGTCGTTTTTGAGTTGTTGTAAACCGAATTCAGCGCCACCTAACGGGTGCACACAAAGTTTCATCAAAATGGGTAAAGCCGTTTCGGAGTTGACATTTATTTAAAAACACCCTGTATAACAGCGGTTATCTTTTCGTAACGGTTTTACAATGATGAGAATTGTCTTCACGATAAATCTCTTGCGGTGATATCTCACTTAAGACCCTGTGTAGCAATGGTTTTTCATTTTCGACCGTTAATTTTCTACTTAAATGGTTGAATATTTTGTGTTATTTCAATGCAAAACATTCAAAATTATACGTTCATTTTTGGATCAAAAATAATCAAGGCTGTGTCCTTGGTTGCGTAAGGTACCTATTCATATACATACATTCACGGTTGGATAAAAAATAAACAATGCATTGAACGCGGTGGCGTAGGTTCATATTCAAATACATACATTCACAATTGGATCAAAAATATTCAATGCTGTGTCTTTGGTTAAGTAAGGTCCTTGTTCAAATACATACAGACACTCACAGTTGGATAAAAAATAAACAATGCAATGAACGCGGTGGCGTAGGTTCCTATTCAAATACATACAAAAATCCGTCTGATTGAATCATTGATTATAGATATCGTAACTTGACGTATAGATCAATATACATTTCGTAATTTGACGAAAAGATCAATAGCCCATGATGAGTTTACACGGGAATAACACACTCAGAAGTTTTCATTCTATAAAAATGAAGAAAAGTTATAACGTCAACGATTGCCGGCCACTCCGAGATTCGATCCGGCTGCCCCGCGATGGTGACCGTTGCGTCCTAGGACGCTTCCCTCCCGGCCACTTTCGCTATAGATAAAAGTAGGAATTATGCGCTATATAAAGGTTTTATAGCACTGGGATGATTTCCGTCCTTCGATTTCCAGAATATCGTCAATTCTGTCAAGCGATCGCTCGAAATTGGCGAATTGTTCATATTTCTCGCAATTTTTCTTGACGATTTCGAGATTTTCGACTTATTCCGTTGGAAGCTTGAATTCTATTTGACAATTCGACCCTCATTCGGACTGAAAACTATGACGTTGAAGGAATCGCGAAAAGATTTCGCACAGAATTACGATACGATTTCTACAACGATATCATTCGAAAATACTCACGTTTCGTAAAAGAATCCAAAATTCGACGGAAAGATTAAATTCAGGCGATATCCCATCATACTTCATACACCTGTCAACAACTAAAAAATGTTTCCTTAGGATACATTCGGTTGAATTTTGAATTCGTATATAAATGCCTGCAAGTATAAATCGGTAATATCTTCAAAATTGTAGATCGATATTTACCTTATTTTACGTTCTCCACTTTCGGACCGTTTCATCAAAATTCTTTCCTCGAAGATACCTATCAGTCATTTCAACTTAGAATTTGATAGAACACATTATTTCTCAAATATCGAAAATTCTGCCATGCGATCGCTCCAAATCGGCGACTCTATCATATTTCTTCTTATTTCTAGCAATGTATCTTCACGATTCGAGATTTTCGACAAATTCCGTTCGAAATTTTAATTCTATTTGACACTTATCGCAACTCATTCACGATAATTTCAAACTGACAGAAGTTTCTTTCATCTGTGATCGAAGTAAAACATCCACGTTTCATCTTCTATAGCAGGACCCGAAGTCGGTCGAGCGAAGCCGAACCGGTCTAAACGTCACATTTCACCGAGGTTTTCAAAATATGTCAAAGTTTGCGATCTTTTTACGGAAAAAGAGAAGGTTTCATCGAAAATCGAGATCCGTTACGGACTACCAACGAATCTCGTCTTTCGGACCCCGACGAAATACCTTTTCGAGCGTCGCGTCCTCGCCAGATCTCTCCCATACCGATTCGCACATTTAGCCGAGAAGGCCGTTTTCGCCCGAATTTACGATTTATTTAAAAATACTCCCCACGTTTTCTCTCGTCGAAGACGGATACCCGGAGAAAATTTCGTCTTTTCTCGTTCCCTTTTCCACCTCGAATCCCCCCTCGCCCCTCGAATAACCTACGAAAAAATCGAAAATATCGACCTCCTCGAGAAAAAAATCTTTTTTGACCTCTCTCTGTGATCCCGAGATCTTGGCGTTAGTAATATAATGTAACTAGTTGGCCCGCAGATCTACCTAGCCAGTAGATCTACATTTTTCCGGCAGATCTACATTTTTCCGGTAGATCTACATCGAAATCGTTTGAGCCATATCTGAATTTCTATAGACCTAGTGCAACCTGACACATATTCACATATACACACCAAGTTTCATCGAAATCGGTGCAGCCGTTCTTGAGTTTCTATAAACCGAATACAGCGCCACCTACCGGTCACCTATTGTGACCCTGAGACACACTCAAACACGCACACAATGTTTCATTAAAATCGGCCAAGCCATTTCAGAGTTTCTTTAGACCGATTGCAGCGCCACCTGCCGGGGTATATAGCAGACCTGACACACCTACTCAGATACACACACAAACTTTCATCAAAATCGGTCCAGCCATTTCATCTACCGGATGCTATTGTGAAGCCGTTTCGGAAAACAGCCTGTATAACAGCGGTTATCCTTTCGCAACAATTTTACAATGTTGAAAATACTGTTCATGTTAAATTGTTATATTGAGGTGGCAACTGTGCCAATTTGCCTATCAGAGAATTATGGAACTCTCCCCACGCTTCCGTTGGAAGCTCGAATTCTATTTGACAATTCGACCCTCATTCGGACTGAAAACCATGACGTTGAAGGAATCGCGAAAAGATTTCGTACAGAAATACGATACGATTTCTACAACGATAACATTCGAAAATACTCACGTTTCGTAAAAGATTCCAAAATTCGACAGAAAGATTAAATTCAGTCGATATCCCATCATACTTCATACAACCAACTGTCAACAACTAAAAAATGTTTCCTTAGAATACATTCGATAGGATTTCGAATTCGTATATAAATGCCTGCAAGTGAAAATCGGTAATATCGTCGAAAGTATAGATCGATAATTACCTTTACGTTCTCCACCTCCGACCCGTTTCATCAAAAATCTTTCCTCGAAGATAGGTATCTACCAGTCATTTCAACTTAGAATTTGATAGAATACATTATTTCTCAAATATCAAAAATTCTGCCATGTGATCGCTCGAAATCGGCGACTCTATCATATTTCTTCTTATTTCTAGCAATGTATCTTCACGATTCGAGATTTTCGACAAATTCCGTCCGAAATTCTAATTTTATTTGACATTTATCGCCACTCATTCGCAAAGAAAACGTCGATAAATTCAAACTGACAGAACTTTCTATCATCTGTGATCGAAGTAAATCATCCAAGTATTATCTTCTATAGCAGGACCCGAAGTCGGTCGAGCGAAGCCGAACCGGTCTAAACGTCACATTTCACCGAGGTTTTCAAAATATGTCAAAGTTTGCGATCTTTTTCCGGAAAAAGAGTAGGTTTTATCGAAAATCGGGCTGCGTTACAAACTACCTACGAATCTCGTCTTCCGGCCCCCGACGAAATAACTTTCCGAGCGTCGCCTCCTCGCGAGATTTCTATCGTTACCGATTTGGACCATTAACGGAAAACGGAGTTTTCACCCGATTTCACGATTTTATTTTAAATACTCACCACGTTTTCTCTCGTCAAAGACGGATACCCGGAGAAAATTTCGTCTTTTCTCGTTCCCGTTTACACCTTGAATCCCCCCTCACCCCTCAAATAACTAACGAAAAAATCGAAAATATCGACCTCCTAGAGGAAAAAATGTTTTTTGACATCTCTCTGTGATCCCGAGATCTTTACATTAGTAAAGTATACTAGTGCCAGCAGATCTACCTAGCCAGTAGATCTACATTTTTCTGTAGATCTACATTTTTCTGGTAGATCTACATTTTTCCAGTAGATCTACATTTTTCTGGTAGATCTACATTTTTCCGGTAGATCTGCATTTTCCAGTAGATCTACATTTTTTTAGTAGATCAATATATAATCGGTAGATACATTGAAGCGGTAGATCAATTGAACCGGTAGTTCAATGCCATCTAACGGGTCCTGTTGTGATTCTGAGAATCATTCACACACGAAGGTCCCATCGCAATATGTTAGAAGTTTTTGAGTTACTAAAAACCGAATATAGCGTCACGTAGCGAATCGTATTGTGAACCAAAGGCCCTCCGAAACACAATCACAAAGATTCATCAAAATCGGTATGGCCATTTTTGGGTTCCTGTGAACCGATTATAGTGCCACCTACCAGGGAATATTGTGGATCTGAAACCTACTCTCAGATACACACACAAAGTTTCATCGAAATCGTTCGAGTCGTTTTTGAGTTGTTGTAAACCGAATTCAGCGCCACCTAACGGGTGCACACAAAGTTTCATCAAAATGGGTAAAGCCGTTTCGGAGTTGACATTTATTTAAAAACACCCTGTATAACAGCGGTTATCTTTTCGTAACGGTTTTACAATGATGAGAATTGTCTTCACGATAAATCTCTTGCGGTGATATCTCACTTAAGACCCTGTGTAGCAATGGTTTTTCATTTTCGACCGTTAATTTTCTACTTAAATGGTTGAATATTTTGTGTTATTTCAATGCAAAACATTCAAAATTATACGTTCATTTTTGGATCAAAAATAATCAAGGCTGTGTCCTTGGTTGCGTAAGGTACCTATTCATATACATACATTCACGGTTGGATAAAAAATAAACAATGCATTGAACGCGGTGGCGTAGGTTCATATTCAAATACATACCTTCACAATTGGATCAAAAATATTCAATGCTGTGTCTTTGGTTAAGTAAGGTCCTTGTTCAAATACATACAGACACTCACACCCAGTAAACATTGATGCATCTCAGTAATATAGCTGAAACATTTCACGTGTAACATGAAACATTTCATTCATAGGGGTAGAGATGTTTCAGAAACATCTACGAGATCGCTAATGTCCAAGGACATTTATGCTTCAGTGGAAACATATCTCAGAAAACGTCTCAGTAACATATCATTGAAACATATAATATATGTTTCAATGATATGTTACAATGATATGAGACGTTTTCTGAGATATGTTTCCACTGAAGCATAAATGTCCTTGGAAATTAACGATCTCGTAGATGTTTCTGAAACATCTCTACCCCTATGAATGAAATGTAACGTAGATATTATCTACGTTACTTTTAACGTTAATTTGGTCTCATTGCAATATACCAAGGATATGTTACAGACCGATTTTTCACTGGAACAAAAACATTCTTGATTCTACTTCAATCTTCAGGTGTTTCATTAGGTTTGTACCAAATCAAGAAATTATCGGAGAATGCATCGTCAGGATTCGGAGCAGTATAAAAAATGTGACTTTTCTACCTACTGCTCCGAATCATGACGCTGCATTGTACGATAATCTCTTGATTTGGAACAAACCTATCGTAAAGAGTAAATATACAACATTACACTTAAATCCTTGGTGTCAACAAGAATACTATCGAAGGTTCTAGTCAATATATTAAACAAATGTTATCAAATCGAGTTTTTATTCATCATTTATGCAAAGGTGTACAACAAAACCTGGAATCGGAATATTAAATAAAAATATATTATATAGCACAAAAATTTAATAAAATGAAAACAACTTATTCTTTCGTCGTTGCTCATCCATGATATATAAATATATTATTAGAAAAGTTATAAAAAAAAAAATCAAGTAAGTATGATATTATAAAGAATTCACCTCCTTCCTTATCACCGCTGGATGAAACCATATATTTATTAATCACTTATTAGTTTCAAAGAGTATGAACTAATTTATCCTATCGCACAATGATGAATGAAACTTAAAAACTGCCAAAACTTCTACTTTCCACCAAATTAAATGATCATCAACAGACATAACCTACACTTCTAACCACGCGTAATCTGTGCTCCATGGGTCTGTCCGCTGTCCCTCAGAACACCAATGGCTGCCCGCATCCGTCTACCGCCAACCAATCAGAATCAGCAATCAGCATTCATTATTTGACATTTGACATTAGGCTTATTAAATCTTTCAGACAAGATTTATTCTTGAATATATATTCTTGAAGAGATAATGATATATATTTATACGTATTATTGTCGTTTGACGGAAAACTGAAAAAAAAAAAATGTTGGAAAGGCTAATGTACCTATACTTGAATAAATAATTTAATATACATATTTCACCGATATTGCTTTTTTTTAGAGGCCGTGTTACATTCAAACATTTCCGTTAGATTACTGGAATGTTTTCTAATGCCCACATAATATACCTATATTATATGTCTCATATTTCATGTCACTGTGATATATCACTGATGATGCGAAGCGATGTTCCATATAAACATTTGCGAGATGTTCATGAAACATAACTTTGCAATGTTTCAAAATGCTTCACCCATATCTCATATGAAATGTTTCTGTGATATATCATGTTTACTGGGCAGTTGGATAAAAAATAAACAATGCAATGAACGCGGTGGCGTAGGTTCCTATTCAAATACATACAAAAATCCGTCTGATTGAATCATTGATTATAGATATCGTAACTTGACGTATACATCAATATACATTTCGTAATTTGACGAAAAGATCAATAGCCCATGATGAGTTTACACGGGAATAACACACTCAGAAGTTTTCATTCTATAAAAATGAAGAAAAGTTATAACGTCAACGATTGCCGGCCACTCCGAGATTCGATCCGGCTGCCCCGCGATGGTGACCGTTGCGTCCTAGGACGCGTGAGGGAAGCGTCCTAGGACGCTTCCCTCCCGGCCACTTTCGCTATAGATAAAAGTAGGAATTATGCGCTATATAAAGGTTTTATAGCACTGGGATGATTTCCGTCCTTCGATTTCCAGAATATCGTCAATTCTGTCAAGCGATCGCTCGAAATTGGCGAATTGTTCATATTTCTCGCAATTTTTCTTGACGATTTCTAGATTTTCGACTTATTCCGTTGGAAGCTTGAATTCTATTTGACAATTCGACCCTCATTCGGACTGAAAACTATGACGTTGAAGGAATCGCGAAAAGATTTCGCACAGAATTACGATACGATTTCTACAACGATATCATTCGAAAATACTCACGTTTCGTAAAAGAATCCAAAATTCGACGGAAAGATTAAATTGAGGCGATATCCCATCATACTTCATACACCTGTCAACAACTAAAAAATGTTTCCTTAGGATACATTCGGTTGAATTTTGAATTCGTATATAAATGCCTGCAAGTATAAATCGGTAATATCTTCAAAATTGTAGATCGATATTTACCTTATTTTACGTTCTCCACTTTCGGACCGTTTCATCAAAATTCTTTCCTCGAAGATACCTATCAGTCATTTCAACTTAGAATTTGATAGAACACATTATTTCTCAAATATCGAAAATTCTGCCATGCGATCGCTCCAAATCGGCGACTCTATCATATTTCTTCTTATTTCTAGCAATGTATCTTCACGATTCGAGATTTTCGACAAATTCCGTTCGAAATTTTAATTCTATTTGACACTTATCGCTACTCATTCACGATAAATTCAAACTGACAGAAGTTTCTTTCATCTGTGATCGAAGTAAAACATCCACGTTTCATCTTCTATAGCAGGACCCGAAGTCGGTCGAGCGAAGCCGAACCGGTCTAAACGTCACATTTCACCGAGGTTTTCAAAATATGTCAAAGTTTGCGATCTTTTCACGGAAAAAGAGAAGGTTTCATCGAAAATCGAGATCCGTTACGGACTACCAACGAATCTCGTCTTTCGGACCCCGACGAAATACCTTTTCGAGCGTCGCGTCCTCGCCAGATCTCTCCCATACCGATTCGCACATTTAGCCGAGAAGGCCGTTTTCGCCCGAATTTACGATTTATTTAAAAATACTCCCCACGTTTTCTCTCGTCGAAGACGGATACCCGGAGAAAATTTCGTCTTTTCTCGTTCCCTTTTCCACCTCGAATCCCCCCTCGCCCCTCGAATAACCTACGAAAAAATCGAAAATATCGACCTCCTCGAGAAAAAAATCTTTTTTGACCTCTCTCTGTGATCCCGAGATCTTGGCGTTAGTAATATAATGTAATAACTAGTTGGCCCGCAGATCTACCTAGCCAGTAGATCTACATTTTTCCGGCAGATCTACATTTTTCCGGTAGATCTACATTTTTCCGGTAGATTTACATTTTTCGAACTTGAAAGTTCGACATCGTTTGAGCCATATCTGAATTTCCATAGACCTAGTGCAACCTGACACATATTCACATATACACACCAAGTTTCATCGAAATCGGTGCAGCCGTTCTTGAGTTTCTATAAACCGAATACAGCGCCACCTACCGGTCATCTATTGTGACCCTGAGACACACTCAAACACGCACACAATGTTTCATTAAAATCGGCCAAGCCATTTCTGAGTTCTTATAGACCGATTGCAGCGTCACCTGCCGGGGTATATAGCAGACCTGACACACCTACTCAGGTACACACACAAACTTTCATCAAAATCGGTCTAGCCATTTCACCTACCGGATGCTATTGTGAAGCCGTTTCGGAAAACAGCCTGTATAACAGCGGTTATCCTTTCGCAACAATTTTACAATGTTGAAAATACTGTGGCAACTGGGCCAATTTGCCTATCAGAGAATTATGGAACTCTCCCCACGCTTCCGTTGGAAGCTCCAATTCTATTTGACAATTCGACCCTCATTCGGACTGAAAACCATGACGTTGAAGGAATCGCGAAAAGATTTCGTACAGAAATACGATACGATTTCTATAACGATAACATTCGAAAATACTCACGTTTCGTAAAAGATTCCAAAATTCGACAGAAAGATTAAATTCAGTCGATATCCCATCATACTTCATACAACCAACTGTCAACAACTAAAAAATGTTTCCTTAGAATACATTCGATAGGATTTCGAATTCGTATATAAATGCCTGCAAGTGAAAATCGGTAATATCGTCGAAAGTATAGATCGATAATTACCTTATTTTACGTTCTCCACCTCCGGTCCGTTTCATCAAAAATCTTTCCTCGAAGATAGGTATCTACCAGTCATTTCAACTTAGAATTTGATAGAATACAGTATTTCTCAAATATCAAAAATTTTGCCATGCGATCGCTAAAAAATCGGCGAATCTATCATATTTCTTCTTATTTCTAGCAATGTATCTTCACGATTCAAGATTTTCGACAAATTCTGTCCGAAATTCTAATTTTATTTGACATTTATCGCCACTCATTCGCAAAGAAAACGTCGATAAATTCAAACTGACAGAAGTTTCTATCATCTGTGATCGAAGTAAATCATCCAAGTATTATCTTCTATAGCAGGGCCCGAAGTCGGTCGTGCGAAGCCGAACCGGTCTGAATGTCACATTTCACCGAATAATAATTTCAAAATATGTCAAAGTTTGCGATCTTTTTACGGAAAAAGAGTAGGTTTTATCAAGAATCGGGCTGCGTTACAAACTACTTACGAATCTCGTCTTCCGGCCCCCGACGAAATAACTTTCCGAGCGTCGCCTCCTCGCGAGATTTCTATCGTTACCGATTTGCGCCTTTAGCGGAAAACGGAGTTTTCACTCGATTTCACGATTTTTTTTTAAATACTCCCCACGTTTTCTCTCGTCAAAGACGGATACCCGGAGAAAATTTCGTCTTTTCTCTTTCCCGTTTACACCTCGAATCCCCCCTCGCCCCTCGAATAACCGACGAAAATATCGACCTCCTAGAGGAAAAAACTTTTTTGACCTCTCTCTGTGATCCCGAGATCTTTACATTAGTAGAATAAATAGTAGCCAGCAGTCCATATTTTGGGATTCAGATGAGCCAGCAGATCTACCTAGCCATAGATCCACATTTTTCTGGTAGATCTACATTTTTACGGTAGATCTACATTTTTCCGGTAGATCTACATTTTTTAGTAGATCAATATTATCGGTAGATCAATTGAACCGGTAGTTCACACACACGAAAGTCCCATCGAAAAATGTCGACACATTTTTGAGTTCCTATAAACCGATTATAGCGCCACCTACCGGTTTTCTATGGTAACCTCGACACCCACTTAAACAATAATAATAATAATATTTATTAAGATTCAGATCACAAAAAGTAACTTAAAAGTAAAGTTTCATCAAAATCGGTCGGGCCATTTCTGAGTTAACCATTTCTGCGATAGCAATGCCACCTACCGGGGTATATTGTAGACCTGACACATACCCAGTTACAGACACAAAGTTTAATTGAAATAGGTCCAGCCGTACATCCTATAAACCGGATACAGTGCCAGCTTCCAGTTTCCTATTGTGATTCTAAGACCCACTCAAACATGCACACAACGTTTTATCTTGGGGCGCCCCCTACCGGATGTTATTGTGAACCAGAAAAACACCGAAACACAAACACAAAGTTTCCTCAAATTTGGCCCAGTGGTTTTTGAGTTCCTATAGATCCTACCGGGACCAATTGAGAACCACCGCAACACACGCACACGAAGTTTAATCAGAATCGGTCAAGCCCTTTTTGAGTTGTAATTTTTCGAAAAACGCTATGTATAGCAGTGGTTTTACTCTTGCAACGGTTTTACAAAGTTTATAATCCTCTTGATAGATATATCGAGATGACATTTTACTAAAAAAACCATGTATAGTGGTTTTTCTTCGACAGTTGATTTTGTTGAAATATTTACATTCACTGTTGGGAAGTAAATTAACAGTGCTGTGCTAAATATGGCATAAGTTCATAGTTATAAACCAATTACTTAGCAGATCCGGCTATTAAACCCATATAACTAACCTAATCACATCTAAACTACCCACTCGATGAATCAACAGTTCTAATATGTTCATGGAATGGAATATTATATATTCACTGTTGGATCAAAATTGAACAGATATGACATAGGAGGCCACCATTCACTGTTAGGTCAAAAATTAACAGTGCTGTGCCTAAGGTGGTGTAAGGACACAGTAACAAAGCCTATACAGAACACAATATCCTTATTCGCTCAAGCTATTCGAGAGCTTATGAGGGGTCTCCTTAGGGAAAACCTAGGAGGATCAGTATAATAATATATAATAGATGGTCCGAGTGACCAAGCACATAAAAATGGGAAAATAATCTTACCTAATGTAATTTATATCATCAATTCTTATGATAATTAATGATAGGATAGATTTTGGATTGTGTGGGATGAGTAGAAAAATGAATAACCATCCTGCATATAATATATTGTTTCAACTTCATGATTTTTACACTTTGGTCTTCTACTAGGTATATCATATCAAATTATTCTCCATTCTGGAAACATGTGTTGTCCAATTCCCGTTCTGAAACAATTATAAACTGTTAAAATTCGTTTACTTACAACAAATAGGTACTGTTAATCAAAAATTGTCACTAAATTTTCCAAATTGTGATGAGAAGAGCACTATTACAATGGAATAAAGAGCTATCCGGTAAAAGATGAAATTCATATTATCAACCATCCTGTCAAGTGTAGGTATACATTCAAAAACCGAACTAAACTCAATAGTTTTAAAGTTACTTTACCTAAAAATATTATTATTTATTATTATTAAATACCCTTTGTTTACAACAAAGGTAAGGATAAACTGATCCCACGTGTGGTACGTATGCAACACATTATGATGTCTAGACTCTTGAATTTCCATTAAAACAGATGACTTAGACAGAGGTTATTATTAAATGAATTGTGTTAGGCAGACGAAAGCTGCCCCTCCACTGAGACCAATTGTTCTATTGTGGCACACCTCTAATCTATACTTCACCCACAAGCTCAAGCCTCTCGATAAGGAATATGAGTTTGGTGGATGAGAACTTGTCCAGTTCCCTCAGTCTCAGTTTGTGGACTATAAGTTCCTCAAATCTGATCCTGTCCCCAGCGGGGCAGTCACACATGATGTGTTTGATAGACTCGTGGTCCTCCAGGCTCCAGGCACTCAGAGTCCTCAATCAAACCCAACGTAATTAGGTTTTTTCTGACGCCACAGTGGTCCATGTATACGGCTGTTAGGATTCTGAGGTATTCCCTAGAGAATCTGAGCCATTGTCTGGCTCTTTCAGCTGATGGGCCAGTAATTGTTGAGCGAGCATGTCTGTGTCCAGATTTCCTAGATCTTTTGGCCCAACCATCTGTTGCTCTCCCTCTCCGCTGCCTGAGAAAGATACACAGGCCTGTTCAGGTCCAATGAGCCCCATGGAAGAAGGAGGTTACACGGTCAATCTGGAATCAGTTCAGTCTGGCATCCATTTATAATTGATGGCAGAGAAACGGGAAACTGATTGTATTTCAAGCAGCAAGTTTATGGAATGCGAAGAATCTGATGCATTTTCATCGAGAAACGACTGTGTAATGTGTTTTGTCAGTCCATCAATCTGCAATCAGTATCATCGTAATCAAGATGACAGACTGAACTGATGCCAAACTTGTAGACAATTTAACTCCCTCAACAGATGAAGCAAATGAATAATAATAATAAGTACTTACAGTGTAACATCCATTGTTCGTCTGATGAAATATTTTCAAAACTACTTTTTAACAGTCATGTTCGCAAGTCCACCATTCTTCTTAGGCATTCCTCCCATATTTATTATTGAATAAAACAATACTGTGGTAAATTATAGATTATAGTACCTGTTTCCTAAATTGATTAAACTTATTTATTGGAGATATTCAGTTATTGTTCATTTAGGCAAAATTCTATCCTCGATCTAGAAGAAACACTGACATTTATATTACTTGATCACAGGAAGAAAGTATATTATAGTCAAATTTAAGTGAATAACCAGAACACAGTTGTTAAGACCAACCCTATTCTATCATAACCGATCAGTTATGTTTAGTAGGGAAACCACCATGTTTTGGTTATTCGCTTAAATTCCACCTATGTTTAAAAAATACTTACGTATGGAAATAGATAATGTGAATTGACGAAAGTCTTCAATATATATATATCCGTATAAACCACTTCCCAGAGGTATGTATAGCCTTTAATACACAAGATGATTGGTTTTTATCTTAATCATTATCACAGATCCTCGGACATTGATAAAACAAACTGCAAAAAGAATAATTTGTTATCGTCATAAAATCCTTATTGATTCATGTTCGTACAGAATTGCCAGAAGCAAGAATCGTTCAAAACACCACGATATTTACAGGTTTAAACGACCAAGGGAAAAGGTCAAATTCGAACAAAATATTTGGAAAGTGAAAATATGCAGATATAAGCATGAATACTTACTTTCTATCGTCATATTTCCTGGAAACCTTCAAATATTGTAGTACTATTTATGTTCATACACTGGAAGATCATCTGACCTGAAAATCGTCGAATTCGTTATAAATTTAAGTAAAGTAGTAATTACCTTATAGTACTCACTTATACAGTGATATTCCCCGTAATTTATAACAGATCGTATCGTTGATTTCACGAAAACACATCCGTTCAGTCCATTTTGAGGTTATTCATTCGAACCGGCGAATACGTACCGATCGTGGTAAATATGAATTTCCGTGGAAAGTATCGAATCGAATCCATGGGTTTTTATCGATTCTGAATAATTCTCGGCACATTTCCGATCCATAATCGATCGATTTTCGTTAATTCCTCTTCAAAATTTGAATCGCCGTTCTGACTGACATTACTGACCTTGGAATGCTTCCAGCGTTCTAGCTTATTCCTTTCAAAAAATTAGAGATGTGCGTTTGCGGTTTCATCCTTTATTTTACTTCGAGCGTTTGCGCCGATCCGGATATTTATCCAAGGAAGTCTCTGTCTTTATTCAACATTCTGGGATCGTTCGATTTCGGCCTCGCCCGGGTCGTTTTATTTCTATAGTCCCATAAAATCGGTCGATTTTCCCCATTTTGGCGATTTTCAAACGCTCGTAGAAAATAAACGGAAAGGAATAGGAAAAAAGTGGCGCGATACGTTTATCCGTATACAGGGTGTCTGGTGAGGAATGGGACAACGTTTAGGTGGTGATGAGGGATGTCTCAAGGAGTGAGAAAATGCCATTTGAAATCATCTGAGGTTCATGGTTCCTGATATACAGGGTGTTTTAGAAAAAAGTACGAAATTTCAAATGACTATAATTCAGGAAATAGTGAAGCTAATCCGATGATTTTTGGTATGAACAATGATAGAGTGAGTACGAATCTGTTTGAATGGAAAATTTGAAATAAAATCAGATCCGGACTCAGAAATTTTAGTTTTTCTGAAATTAGGAAAAAACAACTCCCTGTATGCGGTTTTCAATTTTTTTTACTTCAGATTCTGAGAGAGCAGGAAAAATACTTTCAAACTCAGCTGTCATCCCGAATGGCACAAATTTTCCCTGCTTTCTCTGATCCTTCGAATGTCAATCTTCCGATTTTCGCTTCTTCCATATTTTTTTCTCGACATTGCAGAAATATGAGATCTCAGATAGTTACTTATAAGTAAAAAAAAAGATCATAAACGAATCAAAAATTTTATAAAAATCATCAAAATAGCGAAAAACAGTTAACATTTGGAAAATTCACGAAGTATTTCTGAAGTACTAATTGATGATTCAGTGGGAACAAAATTAATGATTAATTCTTCAAATATTGTTCAAAATGAAAACCCCCAACTTATACACATTTATCTGCTCTTTTCATTAAATTCAAAACTGCTTTCCTTATCACATTTGGGTTGTTTCGTATTTCGTCACATGCGTCTATTATTCGCTGAATTAATTGTTCCCTCGTATTTATCTCTTGCTCATACACCATAGTTTTAAGGTGGCCCCAAAGGAAATAATCTAACGGTGTCATGTCTGGAGACCGAGGTGGCCATGCTCTTTGACCACCACGACCCCGAAAAAATTTTGTGATTTGGAACCCGACTATTGGGAAAACGTCTACGATACTCCCTTTCAGCTGCTCTTTCGTTCATATCATATGAACCATACACCAAAAGCATGTCAACATACTCTTCATTAGAAAATGTGTGCGGCATGATTTTCAACAAATTGAAGAAAGATTGTATCAACAATAAAATCACTAGTTTGACTGATAAGTAAATGCTCTATCTTTTCTCATCATGAATGACAGCAAACCATAGAATTGACAGAACTGGCAACTAGATTCAAGACTAATGATGGAGATATGTACATGACGAATGAAACTTTGGATATTACAGGAAAAAATGATCCAAACTCATCTGAAAGATCGACTAAGAGACAAGAAGTTGACGGTTTTCATTTTGAACAATATTTGAAGAATTAATCATTAATTTTGTTCCTACTGAATCATCAATTAGTACTTCAGAAAAACTTCGTAAATTTTCCAAATGTTAACTGTTTTTCGCTTTTTTGATAATTTTTATAGAATTTTTGATTCGTTTATGATTTTTTTTTTACTTATAAGTAACTATCTGAGATCTCATGTTTCTGCAATGTCGTGAAAAAAATTTGGAAGAAG
Organism: Halyzia sedecimguttata; assembly: GCA_937662695.2. NCBI lineage: Eukaryota > Metazoa > Arthropoda > Insecta > Coleoptera > Coccinellidae > Halyzia > Halyzia sedecimguttata. The sequence continues at coordinate 70,767,384 of OW569417.2, forward strand.
CGAAAATTGGAATTGGATTGACATTCGAAGGGTCAGAGAAAGCAGGGAAAATTTGTGCCATTCGGGATGACAGTTGAGTTTGAAAGTATTTTTCATGCTCTCTCAGAATCTGAAGTCAAAAAAATTAAAAACCGCATACAGGGTGTTGTTTGTTCCTAATTTCAGAAAAACTAAAATTTCTGAGTCCGGATCTGATTTTATCTCGAATTTTCCATCCAAACAGATTTGCACTCACTCTATCATTGTTCATACGAAAAATCATCGGATTAGCTCCAATATTTCCTGATTTATAGTAATTTGAAATTTCGTTATTTTTTCTAAAACGCCCTGTATATCAGGAACCATGAACCTCAGATGATTTCCAATGGCATTTTCTCACTCCTTGAGACATCCCTCATCACCACCTAAACGTTGTCCCATTCCTCACCAGACACCCTGTATATTTCGTCTTTCGATTCGTACCGTCAAAAGTCGGCCCGCGTCCCGAACGAAAAAGCCTTTAGGATTCGAGCGACCCCGCTTTCGCCGATTTCCCCGATTTAGCGACTTTTCCGGAATTTTTTTAAAATACTCGCGACGTTCCGATCTCGAGGAAAATCGCCTTCGGCGATACGTCCGTCCTCGCCCTTTCCGTCGCTATACTCCCCGCTTACCGGGCTCGCGGCTTCGCCGCTCGCTAAAATTCCTCCCGCGATACCACGACGAAAAAAGTTTCGTCGAGTGTAGTTCGGTGGTTCCGATCTTTTCAGATTGTAATATAGCGTCGTCGATTATGTTCATTATTCCTGAGCGTGAACCGTTTTTACATCATCGAAGAGGAAGAATGTGGAAAGTTCATGCATCTTTTGAATTTCAGAAATATCATCACATTATATTATTATGTTGAACACCTTCCCCTCAAAGGTTTAAACGCCCAGGAGTTTTAAAATTCTTCCACAACGGATTATATTGCTTTTTTATTTCTAGTCATTATCTCGGGTTCACTTAGAACATTACTAAAATTTGTCTTGTTCGAACTATTTCTACTCTTGTTTTCCTTACAATCATTTGGTGATAATTGGTTTGGGTCTAATTCAGTTTCTAATGTATATTCATTACGGGGTCTGGTATATGACAATTTTATCTGTTGAGTATAACGTCATAATAATTGACCATTTACATGCTTTTTCACCCGATAAGAACTAGGTTATTTTGCCTTTCCCAAGACAATAACCTTTTCCCAGAATGTATCACTTGATGTTTTTATTACAACATGATCCTCTTTCTTAAACTAAATATTTTTGGGCGTATGTTCTAGGGGAACATCGTCCTATCATTTCGTCCAAATGTCTGTAATTTTCGAATTTCGAGCTGAAAATTGGCTAATAGACTAATTCGGACTCCCTGATCACGAATCCGGTGTCAGATTTTAGGGTGCCGTCCGGCCGGCCGGCCGGCAGGCCTTCCGGCCGTAGGCACGATAACAGGAGCACCGAAGGTCCTATCGACTTCAAACTTTCAGGGTAGGTTTCTGATCAAAATGCGACGGTTAAGTTCGTTAACGGGCAAAATCGGCCGGACGGTTTAGGAGTTATAGACATTTCAAATTTTGAGGTTATTTCCCTGATATTTCAGGAACTAAAGAAGATGTTGAATCGAAACTTGGTAGTCAGTTCGAGGATATAAACGCGCAACTTTTGGCAAAATTCTGTTATGATCGAAATGTTGGTAACTTTTAAAAAAATATTTCTTTTAATTTTTTCGAAAAAAAAATTTTTTTTTCGTGAACTATTCATCAGATTGCAACAAAAACTTGTACTAACGTCAATTGTAGTATTTTGCAACATTGTGCAAAATTTTGGCTCTATACGATTTCAATTTCTGGAGATATAAGACAAAATGTGTCAAATTTCCTGGGTCTCTCTCAGTATTTTCATCGATTATTATATAATAATCTCAATAATATTAAGGTATTCAACATGATACTGCTTTTTGGCGCTCTAGTTCCTCGGAACTGAGTGCTTATCAATTTGCCCAAATGTCTGTAATTTTCGAATTTTTCGATGAAAATGGTCTTAAACGATTTGGTTCGACTCACTGATCAAGAATCCGTTGTCGAAATTCATTCTGTTCGGCCGGTCCGGCCGGCCGTAGGCACGATAACTCTCGAACGAAATGAGCTAGACAGTTGAAATTTTCAGAGTAGGTTTGGGAGATAAATATCTCGGCTAAGTTCGTTATTGGGCAAAATCGGACAGATGGTTTCGGAGTAACAAAAAAAAAATTTTTTTTTACGAAGCAAATTCCAAATTAAATTTTTTTCAATGAGCTATTTTACCATAAGAATCCAATGATATCATTTTTAACTCAAACAAGCTAATACTTTCGGAGATTAGATTTTTCAAAATTTCAATAATAAATCGTAATTCAACGTTGTCACAGAATGATATAATTATTCTATGTATGAATTGTCATAATGTCAACTTATTTTCCTGAGACATGACATTATCTAATCAATCGAAGAATTGTGAGCGAAGTGAGAAAAATCTCAGTTGTTTGCTCCGAAATTAGTTTTTGGCGCTCTAGTTCCTCGGAACTGAGTGCTTATCAATTTGCCCAAATGTCTGTAATTTTCGAATATTTCGATGAAAATGGTCTTAAACGATTTGGTTCGACTCACTGATCAAGAATCCGTGGTCGAAATTCATTCTGTCCGGCCGGTCCGGCCGGCCGGCCGGCCGGCCGTAGGCACGATAACTCTCGAACGGAATGAGCTAGAGAGTTGAAATTTTCAGAGTAGGTTTGGGGGATGAATATCTCGGCTAAGTTCGTTATTGGGCAAAATCGGACAAATGGTTTCGGAGTAACAAAAAAAAAATTTTTTTTTTACGAAACAAATTCCAAATTAAATTTTTTTTAATAAAAAGTTTTTTCTTGAGAATCCAATCATATCATTTTTAACTCTAACAAGCTAATACTTTCGGAGATATGATTTTTCAAAATTTCAATAATAAATCGTATTTCAACGTTGTCACAGAATAATATTATTCTATGTATGAATATGAATTGTCATAATGTCAAATGATGTTCCTGAGACTAATAAATCATAGTATATCTTGTCTATGCTAATCAATCGAAGAATTGTGAGCGAAGTGAGAAAAATCTCAGATATGATTTTTCAAAATTTCAATAATAAATCGTATTTCAACGTTGTCACAGAATGATATTATTCTATGTATGAATATGAATTGTCATAATGTCAAATGATGTTCCATGTTCCTGAGACTAATCAATCGAAGAATTGTGAGCGAAGTGAGTTAAATCTCAGTTGTTTGCTCCGATATTAGTTTTTCTCAGAAAATTCTTACATTTCGGAACTGAACATGAAGTAAGAGATCTGAGAGTAGTGAGACTGCTTTTCATCCATAGACATAGATATAACTCTCGAACGGATAATGAGGTAGGTAGTTGAAATTTTCAGAGTAGTTTAGGGAGATGAATATCTCGGTTAAGTTCGTTATTGGGCAAAATTGGCCAGATTTAATTTGATTTCTTCCATGGTGCTTTTCTCATTCTCATGATTGCTCATTTAATCTTGATAAATAAACTATTATTTGAATTGAATTTCCTTAAGGATGCAGTTCTATTATATGAATACATTGATATAATTCCCAACTCTGAGAAACCAATACTTTCGGAGATATAATTTGTCTGTTTGAACTAGAGCGCCAGAAAGCTCCTGTCCACAGGGCTTGAACCCATTTTTTTCTTTACTGGTCAGTACGGGCCACAAGGAAGATGAACATGCGCCCAATAGCTCCTGTCCACAGGGCTTGTTTTGAATTTGAGGTTGTAGCTTATTATTGGTGAAATATCTCCGAGGTGTCTACTTTGTAAGATTTGTACTAGTGATTCTTTTAATCAGAGCCATGTTATTGTAATTCATTACAAGGTCTCTAAAACTAAATTTTCCTCAATACCCTTTTTTGCGCGTATGTTCTGGGGAACATCGCGTTATAGTTTTGCCCAAATGTCTGTAACTTTCGAATTTTTTGACGAAATTGGTCTCAAACGATTCAGTTCGACTCCCCAATGAAGAATTCGAGGTCAAATTTGATTCTGTCCGGCCGGCCGTCCGTTGCCACGATAATTTGAGAACGAAAAGAGCTAGCGACTTGAAATTTTCAGGGTGGGTTGCGCATCGCAATACGACGGACAAGTTCGTTAATGGGCATAATCGGCCCAGTGGTTTCCGAGTAATAATTTTGTTTTCAACCAATATAAATCTGATCAAACTGAAACTTGGTGAGTAGATGTAGAATATAAACCTTAGCACGTTTGTGAAATTTTGGGCGAATCGTATGGCTAGAAAATTTTAAAAAAATTATTAAAAAATATTTTTGTTGTCACGATAACCTGAGAACGGAAAAAGATAGCAACTTCAAAATTTCAGGTTAGGTTATGCATCTGAATGCGACATTTGAGTTTGCTTATGAGCATAATCGGCCAAACGGTTTTAGAGTTATAGCCATCTGAAATGTTCTGAAATTTGGTGGTTTTTTGTTCCTCATTAACTCGAAAATTACTGAACCGATTGAATTCGAACATGGTTATTAGTTGTAGAATGCCAACGCGAAAATGTTTGCAAAATTTGGTGAGGATAGCATTTATAGAAAATTTTTAATAAATCATTGGAAATAAAAAAAAAAATTCTATATATCAGTAACTATTTGTTTGAAATTGCTGAAATTTTGCAAGAGCGTTCATAACCTAACTCTTTTGCCAAGTTTCAAGTTTTAACACGATCGGTTGAATATTGTTGGAGATTCGAGCATTCTTGTGTGAGTTCAGTAGATGGGTGACCGTTGCCTCGATAACTTTCGAACGAAAGGAGATAGGGACTTGCAATTTCCAGGGTAGGTTGCGTATCCGGAAGGGAGAGTTGAGTTCGTTTTTGGGCATAATCGGTCTAACGGTTTCCGAGTTATATCCACCTGGAATATTATTTCCTTGATAACTCAAAAAATAAATATTCGATTGAATTGAAGCTTGGTAACTAGTAGTAGAAAATCAACATAAAGACGTGTTTAAAATTTTGTAAGAACCGTACCGCTAGAAAATTTGAAAAAAATGACGAAAAAAAAATTTTCAAGAACCGCACCCCTAAAAAATTAAAAAAAAATCAGGAAAAAAAAATTGGTTCAAGCACTGACGTGAAGTCAGAAGCTTTTGCGCGTATGTTCTATTGTCCATTCTTCTGTATTGGACACCCTTAATCGAATTTAACATGGTAAATTATGTTGTCCATTCTCCTGTATTGGACACTCTTAATTTGAATTTACCATGGTAAATTCGAATTAAGTGTCCAATACAGGAGAATGGACAACATAATTAACCATGTTAAATTCGATTAAGGGTGTCCAATACAGAAGAATGGACAATAGAACATACGCGCAAAAGCTTCTGACTTCACGTCAGTGCTTGAACCAATTTTTGGCGCTCTAGTTCCTCGGAACTGAGTGCTTATCAATTTGCCCAAATGTCTGTAATTTTCGAATATTTCGATGAAAATGGTCTTAAACGATTTGGTTCGACTCACTGATCAAGAATCCGTGGTCGAAATTCATTCTGTCCGGCCGGTCCGGCCGGCCGGCCGGCCGTAGGCACGATAACTCTCGAACGGAATGAGCTAGAGAGTTGAAATTTTCAGAGTAGGTTTGGGGGATGAATATCTCGGCTAAGTTCGTTATTGGGCAAAATCGGACAAATGGTTTCGGAGTAACAAAAAAAAAATTTTTTTTTTACGAAACAAATTCCAAATTAAATTTTTTTTAATAAAAAGTTTTTTCATGAGAATCCAATCATATCATTTTTAACTCTAACAAGCTAATACTTTCGGAGATATGATTTTTCAAAATTTCAATAATAAATCGTATTTCAACGTTGTCACAGAATAATATTATTCTATGTATGAATATGAATTGTCATAATGTCAAATGATGTTCCTGAGACTAATAAATCATAGTATATCTTGTCTATGCTAATCAATCGAAGAATTGTGAGCGAAGTGAGAAAAATCTCAGATATGATTTTTCAAAATTTCAATAATAAATCGTATTTCAACGTTGTCACAGAATGATATTATTCTATGTATGAATATGAATTGTCATAATGTCAAATGATGTTCCATGTTCCTGAGACTAATCAATCGAAGAATTGTGAGCGAAGTGAGTTAAATCTCAGTTGTTTGCTCCGATATTAGTTTTTCTCAGAAAATTCTTACATTTCGGAACTGAACATGAAGTAAGAGATCTGAGAGTAGTGAGACTGCTTTTCATCCATAGACATAGATATAACTCTCGAACGGATAATGAGGTAGGTAGTTGAAATTTTCAGAGTAGTTTAGGGAGATGAATATCTCGGTTAAGTTCGTTATTGGGCAAAATTGGCCAGATTTAATTTGATTTCTTCCATGGTGCTTTTCTCATTCTCATGATTGCTCATTTAATCTTGATAAATAAACTATTATTTGAATTGAATTTCCTTTAGGATGCAGTTCTATTATATGAATACATTGATATAATTCCCAACTCTGAGAAACCAATACTTTCGGAGATATAATTTGTCTGTTTGAACTAGAGCGCCAGAAAGCTCCTGTCCACAGGGCTTGAACCCATTTTTTTTAAAATTTGTTTGCCTATATTCACATATTTATCGGCTGGTCCATTGCTTTGATGATAATGCAGACTACATGTCGAAATAGTAATGTCTTTACTTATACAGGGTGAGTCTTTGACCACTGCATTGATTTTAACCAAAGATTCCTCTCATCAAATGAAACTCTCTTTTCATTTAACATTTTTGCAAATTCAGCTCAGTTTTCATTTTGTAGGTTTGACATCCTTTTTTCGAATAAAATGAATGTTGGCGTTAAGTTTCCTATAACTATGATACATATTTTGTAAATATTAGTTATTTTCTACTTCTACTGGTTTTCTAGTTATGGACTCGTGGATTCATAAAATTAAACGAAATTAGCATAAAGAAAGCATATAAAGTTTTTCTTGAGTCATTTCAAGAATATTCCATCGTTTTAGAACATTATACTATTCTTCATCATTTCTCCTTAAACGCACCGTTTTCGAGATATTCTTCATTGAATGTTTTAAAATGGAAAACTCCTGAAATTTCACTACTTTTATGGATCCATCCCTGAGCGTTGGAATCCCGAATCAAGCTGTAAACCACGTTACCATGCCTTATTCTCGTCCGCCAACAATGTCATAGATAATTTATATGCGGGGGTGTATTAGCACATTGTGAAATCTTTAAACGCTTGTAACTTTTTACTTGAGCCGAATCTGGAAAAATGGTAAATGAAAAAAGTGTTTCATTTGATGGGAGGAATCTTTGGTTAAAATTAATGCAGTGGTCAAAGATTCACCCTGTATAATAATTCCGACATTAACTTGATAGGAATGGTAAGTTATCAGCAATTATTGAACCAAATCTAATGAACGTGCCTTCAAAAGCAAGCACCTATTATAGGACTTGAAGTTTTGTCTTTCATTTTCATAATTTCAAGCCAATGCGAAAAATAATCCACTATCACTAAATATGAATTTGGTCCAAATTCTAATATAACTGCACCTATCTTATTAAATCTTAATCCGGGTACTGAGTGCGGTAATAACGGTTCTCTAAAGTTGCTTGGACTGTACTTTTCACATGTTCTACTTTGTTTAATATAATTCACGATATATGTCGTTAATTCTGGCCAATTAAATAAATTTCTAGCCTTATTTATCGTTCTATTCACGTCCACGTGACCATTGTGAAGTAAGTTGATCATTGGAGCTCTCAGATTTTCAGGAACAATCAATTTGCAGTAAAAAAATATGATACCAGCCTCTATATATAAGAGTCCTTCATTTTATAATACAGTGTACAACTGTGAGGAATATTTTTCTCTTGAGCCCATCCATTAAAATAATAATTAGAAATTTTAAGTAATAATTCATCGTTGCTTTTCTGAATTCTATTTTTTTCTCTCCGCTCATTGGTAAATGTTTTGAAACTGAATGTAACATTTCTAACATCTCAGAATCATAACACCGATCCAATTTTACATATTGGTTTATTCATAATTGGCATTATCTGTTAATGATAACGGTGAACATCTACTATATACTTATAAATGAACGGATGAAACTTTTGCGTACCAAAATAAATAGCTAGCAATTCTCTTTTTGTTCGGCTATAATTTATCTCACTGTCATTCATGTTACGAGATGTGCATTCCACTAGCTTCAAAACTTTATTCTCATATTCTTGGAATACACAACATCTTTAGCCATTTTTAGAAGCGTCACACTGAAGAATTATTTTTTTACTTGGATCGAATGAAAGAAGGACTGGGGATTTGCATACAATTTTTTCAACTCCTTAGAACATGCTTGGGTAGCCATTGACACTCTACAATAATTCTTTGTAATTCTACTTTGTTATTTGGCTTTTTCAGTTCACAAAGTGATTTTGCACTGTCCTGATCTACCTCCATTACTCTGCTAGATAAAATTTGACCTATAAATTTGCCCGTTTTTACAAAATTGAAATTTATCCTTATTAAATCTAACCCCATCTTCTCAAGCCTTCTTAACACTTTTCTCACTGTTGAATCATGATCTTCCCTAGTATTCCCTGTTATGACCATAGGGTCATGATATATTAAAATATTTTTAATGTTGCCAAATCTCTTTTCTATCGCTTCTTCAAAATTCTGTGAATTTGATAAACCATAAGGTAATACCAAATGGTGTCACAAAGAAGAATTTCCAAGACTCCTCATTTAATTTCAAATGAAGATACCCTTCAGATAAATTGAACACTGTGAAATTTTTTTCACCTCTTATACTTGAACAAATATGTTCAATCTTATGTGTTGATCTTGGTTTGTGAATAATTTGTCCATTTAAATAAGACAGGTCTAGACATAGTCTCAATTTGCCATTATTTTTCTTCAATATACTGTTAATACTCATGGTAAGATCTACTTTTAGAATGGCATTGAACTTAGAAACTCTATCTAATTCACATTTCCATGTAGCTTTTATAGCTTATGGGATTTTACTATGCAGATGACGGACTGACTCGAAGACTATTTTGGGACTTATTTTATGCTCTCCTATGAATCTACTAGGACCTGCAAAAATATACGAGTTCTGTTCAATGAATATATTTCTTTCTGAGTTTTTCTTATAAATTTATATTAATATTGTTTATTCACTTTATGATGCAGAAAGTTTCACATGCCTGACCACTCAAAAGAATTTTAGTAGCCACTTCAACTATCAGAAATCCTCATAACTAGTCTGATTTCTGTATCTACAGTGCAAATTAACAATTCCAGTAGCTTTAGCCTGTGTATCTCCTTAGATGAGTTAAATTTACGAACTAAAATCTATGTTTATATTTCATCATATTTTCCTCTAGGAATTATGCTAATGTTCACACCTGTATCTAATTCAACATTGAAATTATTTCAACATATCAACATTTTTAACATTACAAGATATAGTAAAATGATTTAACATACCGCACTTCTTACACTTTTTACGAAGTGCGGGGCATTTACGTGCACCATGTGTCGACAGAGATCTCCTTCATTTGAATTTTCCTTCTTCTGACCTTCTTGTCTACACTTGAAATTCTTCATTTGTTTATTATACTTCGCTGCAGCTTTAATGTCCCCAATTCACTCTGGAACTGCAGGTTCCGTTGCTTGCTCTGCTCGCTGGTTCTGCAAAATTCAATTGCTTTCTCCACTGTCAATTTTTCAACTCTCAGTAATGCCTCTCTGGTTACAAGATGATCTTATTATAACTATTTTGTCTTTCAGTGCTTTATCTTCTGCAGTTTGATTTGAGTCGGTTTCATTATAATTACATGTTCGAACCAGATACTTGCATTCAGTAAGGAAATGTTCACATTGTTCATTTTCTTTTTGCACCTTTTTCAAGAAATTATACCTTTCAAAGAACTCATTAACTCTTGGGTTGACATATTTCTCAATAGACTTCATGGTATATTCATATTTGTTCAGTTCTATCTCTGGGGTCACGAATGTGGACATAATTCTTGCAGCTTCTGTACCAATAATGTTTCTGAATATGGACAACTTTATTGGATCCTGAACTTCGTGCTGTTCGGTCGCTATTAAATAATCTATGAAGTGTGAAGGATGTTTTCAAAATTTTCCATTCCGTGGCAGCATTTTGTCCCTATAAATCGTAATCTGGGGGTCGGCCCCGTGTATTCAGCCATGTTAGGTTATATTGGAATATTTGAAACTTGAAAATCTTGAAATCGATATTTATTTCATACCAAGTTATGTTTTATTTCATAATCTACAAATCTACAAAACAAACTGATTTGTTTGTCATGTCACATGTCAGACATCATGACATTAACTTGAACATAGAGAATATAGACATACCATTACATCCTTCTATAGCTTGAATCCTTTTTTTGACTTTTGTCAAAAATCAAGCAAACTGTTGATTATTTGTTTGGTCGAATATAAAAACAGTGGACCAGTACACTCAAATCGTAGAAATATTTCGATATTTTCGTGATATCTTCACCAATATAGATCCGATCGAGTTCAAATTCAGAACTCTAATGAGAAATAACGTTTTGAAGGCTCTCGCAGAATTTTATCGATATCTGACTGATAGTTCCTGAGATACATACTTTTTTTTTAATATTTTTGTCTAATTTTCCAGTAGTGTGATCCTCACATAATTTTGCATAAGTTTTAGTGTCAAGTATTTTTCACCTAACTGTCGCACTTTAATTCGATCAGATCTGTATTCTTCGAGTAATTGGCAAAACAAAATTTCGGATGGCTATAACTCTGAAACCACACGTTGATTTTTACCCATTAACGAACTTAGCCTGCGCATTTGGACTCCAAACCTACTCTGAAAATTTCAACTCTCTAGCTTATTGTGTGCGAGCGTAATCGTGCCTACGGCGAAACGGCTGGTTTTTTTGGCATTTGGGCAAATTGATAAGCATTCTGTTCACAGAACAGCGCGCCAAAAATGGGTTCAAGCCCTGTGGACAGGAGCTTTCTGGCGCTCTAGTTCAAACAGACAAATTATATCTCCGAAAGTATTGGTTTCTCAGAGTTCGGAATTATATAAATGTATTCATATGATAGAACTGCATCATAAAGGAAATTCAATTCAAATAATACTTTATTTATCAAGATTAAATGAGCAATCTGAGAATGAGAACTGCACCATGGAAGAAATCAAATTAAATCTGGCCAATTTTGCCCAATAACGAACTTAACCGAGATATTAATCTCCCTAACCTACTCTGAAAATTTCAAATACCTGGCTCATTCCATTCCATTCAAATTTTTTTTTGACACTTTGCGGTAATCAATACAAAACTTCACATGCGTATGAAGGTCATGATTCTACAATTTGATGCTAAATTTCAGATAGATAGGTTTCGGAAATATTCATAAAAAATGTTTTTGCTAAAATTGGCCATAACTCCGACACCGCTTAATGGATTTCGCCCACTAACGAACTTGTCCGAGATATTCACGCTCCAAACCCACCTTGCAAATTTCAATCCTCTAACTCCTTTCGTTCGAGAGTTATCGTGCCTACGGTCGGCCGGCTGGCCGGACAGAATCGATTTCAACCTCGGATTCTTGATCAGTGAGTCGAACCAAATCGTTTGAGACCATTTTCAGCCAAAAATTCCAAAATTGCAGACATTTGGGCAAATTGATAAGCACTCTGTTCCGAGGAACTAGAGCGCCAAAAAAACAAGTTTCGTATGAAAATTGCCCAAAACAAGTTTAAGGTACCTACATATAGTAGATATTCCATAAAACATGTATGAAAGAAGAGAAGTAATAATGAAAAATTACCTTGTAATCGATCAAAAATTTCCTGATCTACGTTCACCAAATTTTCTCCTCTCTCGAACTACAGAATTATGCTTTCAATATTTACGTAATATTTTCATTTTTGGGTGAGGTCCCCGTTGCATCGCCAAAGTACGAGTATTGATAAAGTAAAGTACCCGCATGCGCACATTTGCCATCTCACCGGGAGAGAATCGGGTACTTTTGTCCCGTGTGACAGGGACTAAAAGTGAACTTTTCATCCCGGAGGAGAAAAATAGTATATTATATACCGCGGGACTGAAGTAGTACATTTAATCCTGAAGGTAAAGTTTATGGCCCGACCGCAGGGAGGCCATAATTTACCTGAAGGATTAAATGTACTTCAGTCGCAAGGTATATACGATACTTTTCGTACTTCCGGTATGATTTTATTAATTATTTCAATAATTTCAATCAGTTTTTTCTCTCTTCAACTCATTTAATAAACTGTCTTTAAAATAAGTTACCATAGTAACATTGCGTTGTGACAATTATAATTTAGAAACATTGTCATTACTAGTGTCATTGTAAAGAAACATTGTTATTGATAATTATTGGTATCATGAGTGAAGAAGGTGTATCTGATATTGATAAAAGAGCAGCCGAAGTAGGTGAAGAATTGTTACCACCGAAATCTAGAAAACTATACGAGCAGCAGTACGATGCTTTTAAAAAGTGGTGAGGCTTAAAAAATGTGAGACAACCTACTGAAAATGCGCTGTTAGTCTACTTCAATGATAAATCAAAAGCGGTTTGTGCCTCAACTCTCTGGGCACATTACTCAATGCTGAAATCGGTTATTAACATTAGATAAGATATTGATATAAGTAAATTTCCAAAATTATTAGCTTTTTTGAAGAGAAGAAATGAGGGATTTAAGCCAAAGAAGTCAAGAATTCTCACGTCTGAGCAGGTAGATCAGTTCTTACGGGAGGCTCCAGATGAAAAATATTTAATGCTTAAGGTAAATTTGGAAATGTGTTTATATTCAGAAATTTCAAGAAATCAATTTTTTTGTAGGTTGCACTTATTTTGGGCGTTGCGGGAGCTTGTCGTGGAAAAGAGTTGGTTGATTTAGAAATCGACGATGTGAGAGATTTGGGCGATTCCTTCCTAATTGCGATTAGAAACACCAAAAATAAAATTGACCGAAATTTTGTGATCAAAAATTCAGAAAACAGTGCCATCAGTTTTGTGGCGATATTTCGAAAATATGTGGCATTGCGAAAGACAGGGACACCTCATTCAAAATTTTTTGTTCAATACATCAACAAAGAATGTACTACGCGAGTAGTAGGAAAAAACATGTTTGGTACATTTCCACGGCAAATAGCAGCTTTCTTGAAATTAGAAAATGCGACGTCTTATACGGGACATTGTTTTAGACGCACATCTGCGTCTTTGTTAGCTGATTCGGGAGCAACAATAGACGTGCTGAAGAGACATTGAGGATGGAAATCCTCCAACGTGGCCGAGGGATATATTGAATCGTCTATTAAAAATAAACAAAAAATTTCAGATAAAATATTTGGTCAAGTCGCCGATTCGTCCACTATAGTTATGCCACAGTCCTCATTCTCGCTTCCTGTTTCCGCAGGATCTTCGAAACAAACACCAGTTCAATATGAAAAGGACCTATCTGTTACTCGTCAGTTACCTGCTGCATTAACCCAGGAAAGACTGGTCAATATGACGAACTGTCACAATATTAATTTGAATATTAACGTTAATTACCATTCTAATTAATTATATTTTTCAATAAAATATCCCTTGAATTCGTTTGTTTGTGATTTAATCGTTCCGGGAGTTTCGTCAATATTTAATCCCGGAGGGATTAAATGTGACACTTTAGTACCTGTCACAAGGGAGTGAAGTTGTCACTTTAGGCCCGGAAGTACGAAAAATAGATTTCGGCATTTCAAGCAAAGTATTCCGCAAAATAGTAGTAATTTTTTGATTTTTTTCATGTCACGTAATCTTCACGAAATTTTGCGAAAGTGTTTGCTTTTGTCTTTTGCATCTAACTACTGAGTTTCAATCCAATCAGATCAGTATTTATCGTGGAAACAAAATTTCAAAATTTTTTAATTTTTTTTTGCCACTTTATGCCCATCCGGTCAGTACAAAACTTCGCGGGCATATAAAGGTCATGAGTCTACAATTTGATGCCAAATTTCAGATAGATCGAGTGATCGATTCCGGAAATATTCATAAAAAACGTTTTTACTAAAAACGGCCTTAACTCCGAAACCGCTCGGTGGATTTCGCCCGTTAACGAACTTGCCCGAGATATTTACGCTACAAAACTACCCTGCAAATTTCAATGCTCTAACTCGTTCCGTTCGAGAGTTATCGTGCTAACGGCCGGCCGGACCGGACGGACAGAATTGAATTTGACCTCGAATTCTTCATCAGGGAGACGAACCCAATCGTTTGAGACTATTTTCGAAAAAAAATTGGTTCAAGCCCTGTGGACAGGAGCTATTGGGCGCATGTTCATCTTCCTTGTGGCCCGTACTGACCAGTAAAGAAAACCAGTAAAGAAAAAAAGCAGTATCATGTTGAATACCTTAATATTATTGAGATTATTATATAATAATCGATGGAAATACTGAGAGAGACCCAGGAAATTTGACACATTTTGTCTTATATCTCCAGAAATTGAAATCGTATAGAGCCAAAATTTTGCACAATGTTGCAAAATACTACAATTGACGTTAGTACAAGTTTTTGTTGCAATCTGATGAATAGTTCACGAAAAAAAATTTTTTTTTTCGAAAAAATTAAAAGAAATATTTTTTTTAAAATTACCAACATTTCGATCATAACAGAATTTTGCCAAAAGTTGCGCGTTTATATCCTCGAACTGACTACCAAGTTTCGATTCAACATCTTCTTTAGTTCCTGAAATATCAGGGAAATAACCTCAAAATTTTAAATGTCTATAACTCCTAAACCGTCCGGCCGATTTTGCCCGTTAACGAACTTAACCGTCGCATTTTGATCAGAAACCTACCCTGAAAGTTTGAAGTCGATAGGACCTTCGGTGCTCCTGTTATCGTGCTTACGGCCGGGAAACCGGCCGGCCGGCCGGCCGGACGGCACCCTAAAATCTGACACCGGATTCGTGATCAGGGAGTCCGAATTAGTCTATTAGCCAATTTTCAGCTCGAAATTCGAAAATTACAGACATTTGGACGAAATGATAGGACGATGTTCCCCTAGAACATACGCCCAAAAATCGAAAAATACAGACATTGTGGCGAAATGATAGTACGCTGTTCCTTGCGGAATACACGCGCAAAAATTAATTATTTTGAACTTCCAAACTGACGAATTATTTCAGTTCGAATTCCTACGTGGAATACGAGTATATAACATCTGGTGACCATAATTTCATAATAATAATGCATAAGTATATTAATTATACGAAGCCAGCCAGCCCGGTAGTCTAGCGGTTGAAGAGCTAGCTAGGGTGCCGGAGTCGCGGGTTCGAATCCCGCTCAGGGCATAGATGTTGGTTGTGATTGTCCGGTATGAATGTTATTACTTGAACTCTGCTGGTTAATGACGAAAGTCAAGACCATATTTAGGGACTATGTCCACTGTGATTAAAAAAAAAATTATATACGAAGCCATTATGAAAGACTCTATTGGCAGGAACGCTCTGGACTTGCCATAATTTCGACTTATTTTTTGCGCGTTTATCTGAATGCATGTGATATGTACGAGAACAACTGATTGAAATATGGACCAGTGCAATTGAATTAATGCGTGAACGATGTGTGGAATTTTAAATTGGTTTTCAAAATTTTTCTGAAAGGTGAACGACTAGGGGTGTAACTGGAACGCCATATTAACAGCTCATGTCAATTCTGCGATTCTGTTTGTGAGCCAGTTTCGAGGAGACAGCGTAGTGTCCAAGGTGTAGCGTTAATAACATAATCCTTGGGACCAATATTGAAATTCATAATGCCTCTTTCGGGCATTTTTCGTTATTCGCATGAGCAGACGAGAAATGATTTAACTGCTGGAGTTTTCGTCTGAGAGGATTGGGGTTATGAGGTAGAGGATGCAATTCCTCCATAGAATCCCCCGCTGCGGGTCTGCGCATGCGTGGATTCAAGATGCTATATCTCCTGAACAACTAGTGTTGGAGAATCGAAGTTTTTTGTGAGGTGTGTAGACTGTACATGCGCAGAGGAGACGTGGCTCTTTTTGGGTTGTATGGCTTGTGTTTGGTGCGAATTTACCATTCGATTAACAGTGTCAATACACTTTTTTTTTTCGCAATTTTTGCGCGCATGTTCCGCAAGGAACAGCGTGCTATCATTTCGTCACAATGTCCGTATTTTTAGAATTTTTTTGCGAAAATGGTCACAAACGATTGGGTTCGACTGCTTGATGAAGGATCCGAGGTCAAATTCAATTCTGTCCGTCCGGTCCGGCCGACCGTTAACACGATAACTCTCGAACGGAAGGACTAAGAGCATTGAAATTTGCAGGGTAGTTTTGTAGCGTGAATATCTCGGACAAATTCGTTAATGGGCGAAATCCACCAAGCGGTTTCGGAGTTGAGGCCGTTTTTAGTAAAAATGTTTTTTATGAATATCTCCGGAGCCGATAACTCGATCTATCTGAAATTTGGCCTCAAATTGTAGAATCATGACCTATATATGCCTGCGAGGTTTTGTACTGACCGGATGGCCATAAAGTGGCAAAAAAAAAGTTCAAAAATTTTTGAATTTTGTTTCCACAAGTCGAAAAATACTGATCTGATTGAATTGTAAAAAAGCAAACATTTTCTCGAAATTTCGTGAATATCACGCGACATAAAAAAAATCAAAAAATTACTACTATTTTGCGGAATATTTTGCTTGAAATTCCGAAACCTATTTTTGCGCGTATGTTCTGGGGAACATCGCGTTATAGTTTTGCCCAAATGTCTGTAACTTTCGAATTTTTTGACGAAAATGGTCTCAAACGATTTAGTTCGACTCTCCAATGAAGAATTCGAGGTCAAATTTGATTCTGTCCGTCCGGCCGTTGTCACGATAACTTGAGAATGAAAAGAGCTAGCGACTTGAAATTTTCAGGGTGGGTGGCGCATCCCAATACGACGGACGAGTTCGTTAATGGGCATAATCGGCCCAGTGGTTTCCGAGTAATAATTTTGTTTTCAACCAATATAAATCCGATCGAATTGAAACTTGGTGAGTAGTTGTAGAATATGAACCTAAGCACGTTTGTGAAATTTTATGCGAATCGTATGGCTAGAAAATTTTAAAAAAATTATTAAAAAATATTTTTGTTGTCACGATAACTTGAGAACGGAAAGAGATAGCGGCTTGAAGTTTTCAGGTTAGGATGTGCACCAGAACGCGACATTTCAGTTTGTTTATGAGCATAATCATCCAAACGGTTTTAAAGTTATAGCCATCTGAAATTTAGTGGTTTTTTGTTCCTCATTAACTGGAAAAATACTGAACCGATTGAATTCAAACATGGTTATTAGTTGTAGAATGCCAACGCGAAAATGTTTGCGAAATTTGGTGAGGATAGCATTTGTAGAAAATATTTAATAAATCATTGAAAAAAAAATTCTATACATCTGTAACTATTCGTTTGAAATTGCTGAAATTTTGCAAGAGCCTTCATAACCTAACTCTACTGCTAAGTTTCAAGTTTTAATACGATCGGTTAAATATTGATTGAGATTCGAGCATTCTTGTGTTAGTTCAGTAGATGGGTGACCGTTGCCTCATCAACTTTCGAACGAAAGCAGATAGGGACTTGCAATTTTCAGGGTAGGTTGCGTATCCGAAAGGGAGAGTTGAGTTCGTTTTTGGACATAATCGGTCTAACGGTTCCCGAGTTATACCCACCTGGAATATTATTTCCTTGATAACTCAAAAAATAAATATTCGATCGAATTGAAGCTTGGTAACTAGTAGTAGAAAATCAACATAAAGACGTGTTTAAAATTTTGTAAGAACCGCACCCCTAGAAAATTTGAAAATAATGACGAAAAAAAAAATTTTAAGAACCGTACCCCTAGAAAATTTTAAAAAAATCACGAAAAAAAAAAATTGGTTCAAGCACTGACGTGCAGTCAGAAGCTTTTGCGCGTATGTTCTATTGTCCATTCTTCTGTATTGGACACCCTTAATCGAATTTACCATGGTAAATTATGTTGTCCATTCTCCTGTATTGGACACTCTTAATTCGAATTTACCATGGTAAATTCGAGAATGGACAACATAATTTACCATGGTAAATTCGATTAAGGGTGTCCAATACTGAAGAATGGACAATAGAACATACGCGCAAACGCTTCTGACTTCACGTCAGTGCTTGAACCAATTTTTTAACATAGAAATATGGATCATGCGGAATTACCCGTTAAACTTTTCCACCAATTTTTTAAGTTCATGCTGCCCTTTCCGGGCATTTTTCGTTATGCGCATGCGCATATAAGAAGTCATTTAACTGCTGTAGTTTTCGTCAGAGAGGAGTTTTTGGGGTAGTGGATGCTATTCCTCCATAGAATACCCTGGTGAGGGTCTGCGCATGCGTGGATTAAAGATGCGATATCTCCCGAACCATTAGTGTTGGAGAATCGGAGTTTTTTGTAAGGTGTGTGATTTTGAGAGGACTTTCAGCCGCAAGTAGATTGCGTATGCGCAGAAGAGAAGTGACAGTTTTTAGGTTGTTTGGGTTATGTTGGGAGTGCTGAGCCGATATTTTGAGGTTTTAAAAGAATATTCATGGCAATTCAGTGCAAGGACAAGTCACTTTGGGGGATGTAGCGTTGTTTCCGAGTTAAAGTGTCCGTAACGTGGTCCTGAGGCTAATTTTGAAATTGATGTTACCCCTTACGGGCATTTTTCGTTATGCGCATGAGCAGACCCTCAGAGATTCAACTGCTGGTGTTTTCGTAAGAAAGATTTGGGGTTTTGGGGTGGCCGATGCTATTCCTCCATAGAATCCCCCTGGTGAGGGTCTGCGCATGCGTAGATTAAAGATGCGATATCTCCTGAATAACTAGTGTTGGAGAGTCAGAGTTTTTTGTAAGGTGCGTGATTTTGGGAGGACTCGCAGTCGCGTGTAGCGTTGTTTCCGAGTTGAAATGTATGTATGTATGTATCGTGGGCCTGGAGCGAATTTATAAATAACTATATGCGGTGGATCTATATTAAATTACGTTCGGATTTGGAGAAGAGGCAATCGGAGTTTTTTTGTAAGATGTGTGATTTTGAGAGGACATTCAGCCGCCAGTAGATTGCATGTGCGCAGAAGAGAAGTGACTGTTTTTAGGTTGTATGGGTTATGTTGGGAGTACTGAGCGGATATTGTGAGCTTTTGAAAGAATATTAATGGCAATGCAGTGCAAGTTTGGGGGATGTAGCGTTGTTTCCGAGTTGAAATGTCGGTACCGTGGCCCTGGGACTAATTTTGAAATTGATGTTACCCCTTACGGTCATTTTTCGTTATGCGCATGAGCAGACTATCATTGATGTAATTGCTGGTGTTTTCGTCACAGAGGATTGGGGTTTTGAGGAGGCGGATGCTATTCCTCCATAGAATCCCCTGGTGAGGTCCGCGCATGCGTGGATTCAATATGCGATATCTCCTGAACCACTGGTGTTGGACAATCGGAGTTTTTTGTAAGGTGTGTGATTTTGGGAGGACTTGCAGCCGCGAGTAGATTGCGCAGAAGAGATGTGACTGTTTTTGGTTTGTATGGGTTATGTTGGGAGTAATGAACCGATTTTGTGAGGTTTTAAAAGAATATTGTCAATTCAGTGCACGGACACAAGTCCGGGGGAAATAGCGTTGTTTCCGAGTTGAAGTGTGCATACCGTGGACCTGGGGATAATTTTGAAATGGATGTTACCCCTTACAGGGGGAATTTTTCGGTATGCGCATGAGCAGACGATAAGTGAATTAACTGCTGGGGTTTTCGTCTGAGAGTATTGGGGATTTGAGGTGCAGGATGATATTCCTCCATATTATCCCTTTGGAAGTGTCTGCGCATGTGTGGATTGGAGCAGTGATTTCTCCTGAAACAACGGTGTTGAAGAATCAGAATTTTGTGTGAAGTGTTATTTTCAGGGGACTTTAAGCCACGAGTAGATTGCGTATGCGCAGAGGGGACGTTTGGATTGTGTGGCTCATGTTGGGAGTGGTTTGCGTCTAGCGGTGATGGATTTGGTACTGAGCCATTATTTTAAGGTTTTAAGAGAAATTTCATGGCAATTCTGTGCATGGACGAGTCAGTTTCGAGGAAATAGCGTTGTTTCCGAGTTGAAATGTCTGTATCCTGGCCCTGGGACGCATTTATAAATAACTATAGTCGGTAGATCTATATTAATTTTCGTTCGGATTTGGAGAAGAGGCAATTGCGTTCCTAACGGAGGTCTCATAACCGCAATTTTTTTCGATCTACGGTAAAGTTAACACGCCAAACTGTATAAATAGCAATATTTTTTAAAGGAACTTGAAAAAATAAAAAAAGCACTGACGTGAAGTCTGTACTTTTTGGCGGGCGTGTTCACGGTGGCTAATTTGAATTGAGCGATGAGTACTTCAAGCTCAGTGGATTGAGCGAGCCGGAGATCTAACCAAAGGATAGTGGACACCATTCACTGTCGGTTCAAAAATTAACAGTGCTGTATCTTAGCTGCCATAAGGATAGATTGACAATGTTGAAAAAGATCACAACTGACTCTCCTTAGTTGCACAAATACCTAGAAGATTCTGAGGGATCTCCATGGGAATGACTTGGTACGTTCAGTATAATCATAATCATGTTCATAGCATGTTTATAGCCAAATGCAGATTGACTTAACAATGAAAGAAAAAGTGTAAGAAAGCATTGACGTGGGGTCAATCTGCTTTGGCGCGCGTGCTATAAACATGATTATGATTATACTGACCCTGCCAAGTCTTTCGCATGGACATCCCTCTGAATCTTCTAGGAGCTTGTGCGACTAAGGAGAGTCAGTTGTGTTCTTCTTCAACATTGTTACCCTATCCTTGTGGCAGCTTAGATACAGCACTGTTAATTTTTGAGCCGACAGTGAATGGTGTCCACTATCCTTAGGGTTGATCTCCGGCTCGCTCAATCCATTGAGCTTGAAGTACTCATCACTCAATTAAAATTAGCCAACGTCCACACGCCCGCCAAAGAGTACTGACTTCACGTCAGGGCTTTTTCTATTTTTAGGTAAACATTTTTGCGTTTTCTCCGAAAATTACGATTGAGGTGTTATTCGATTCGGAATGGCATGTAGATAGTTTTTGAGAAAACGCTAAGGTTGCTCACAGAAATTGCAATAGTTACAAACAATTAAGTGAAAAAAAGAAGGGGTTTTGATGTTTTGCCAATGTCTCAAAAACTGTCTGAAATAATTATAATTTGAAAAAAGATTTAAGAAGAGGAGGAAATTTCCTAAAAAAAGTCCTAACTTTCGGAACTATGACCAATATTTATAATTTTCCCAGAGGGTTGAAAATACTCCCAAAAACGGGTATTCTGATTTGCATAAGCCTCGCTCCCTTCGGACTTTTCATGAATAAATATTATTTAAACTTATTAAATATGAAAATCAAAAATTGAGAGAAAATTCAGGCATCTGCAGGATAGTTCAATGAACAATAATCCGTTGTCCAAAAATGTTTATCCCGACTTTTCAGTTAGTTATCCATTAGTTAATTCCTTCCAGGAATACTATAAATATTGGTCCTACAGTTCCTGCAGTTGGGAGTTTTTGGCGCTCTTGTCCTCGGAACAGAGTGCTCATCAATTTGCCAAATGTCTGTAATTTTCGAATTTTTTGATGAAAATGGCCTTGAACGATTTGGTTCAATCATCAAGAATCCGTGCTCGAAATCGATTCTGTCCGGCCGGCCGTTAACACGATAACTCTCGAACGGAATGAGCTAGACAGTTGAAATTTTCAGAGTAGGTTTGAGGGATAATATCTCGGTTAAGTCCGTTATTGGGCAAAATCGGCCTAATAGTTTCGGAGTAACGAAAAAAAAATTTGTTTTTTACATCACAACTTTTGAATTCAATTTTTTTCGAGATGCAGTTTCATCATCAGAATCTTTTCTTATCACTTTCAACTCTAACAGGCTAATTCTCTCGGAGATATGATTTTTAAAAATTTCAATAATACTTCGTAAGTTCTATGTATTCACAGAATTTGAACACAGAATTAGTCTGTGTTCACTGTTCATTAATGTCATCTTATCTAGCTATTAGAGATTTTCAATTCGTAGTTTTTTATTTTCTGTTGGAAAACAACTATTCCGTTCTTGATTCGTGAATATATACAAGACTGTTTTGAAACCGAAAATAACATCGACTGATTACATATTGAATGATTTATGTATAAATATTGGGGATGATGTTTCAGAAGACTTAGTATGGGATCATTTTAATGATGTAGTTTATGAAGGCAATAGGAAAGAAGAACTTAATGGAATCATCAAAAGAAATTACTGTTCGTTGACCACTGAGGTTAATATTACCTTTTACTTCCTTAAGTAGTGAAGACATGTTTCTATATACAGTATTTTCATAATGTTGCTAGCAAAAAAATACTGAAATATGGATCTACATTTGTGTATCAAACATTTTTTCTTGAGTTAAGTTCCATAATACAGAAAAGAATGTGTTAGTGGTATGAACTATTAAATTTCAAATCATGAACAGAGGATAGTATTTTATTAATATATTTTGAACTTGTTAAAATCGGGGTGGTCAGATTTTGTCATAATTTTTGAGCAGTGGACTGTTCCAGAGGATTGAGTTGGAAAAATTGTTAAAACTAATTTATTTACATATACACATTGTTGAAACAAAAATGAGAGGCATGAGCATACATATAAGTTCAAATGCTGAGGAGGTAATCACCAAAAAAACATAACGTTTACAGTGATGGAGAGCAATTGTGATGGCGAACAATTATCAAAATTTGAGAACGGCGATTCCACCAGAAAAACAGAAGGTTAACAATGATGATCTAATTGAAAATGTAATGCTTGGAGAGTACTAAAGAAAAGAAAATATATGCATGTATGAATGGAGAGTAGACTAGCGAGGTGCACCAACAATCAGCTTTCATGAAACTGAAAATGAGAGTTGAACTTGAAATTAAATTGATGATTCAATTTCAGAAAAGCAGTTACATACAGAAGCTTGAATCTGTTGGGTGCACGTCGCCATTTTATACAAGTCTTAAACTGATAAGGGATAAAACTGAACTGAAAGTTGACAATTTTCAGAATTACATTCTAGCAAAATTAATCAAATGAGCACAGAGGAAATACTGAGATAATTATCAAATGATAAATATGATCCTAAGTAACGGTAATGAGATGATCAAACTTGTAGGAAAAACTAAAATGACGAAAGTCCAGTGCAACCGGTCGTGAAAACGAACTAGTTGAAATTCATATAAAAACTGTTGAAAAGAGCAGACTTTGTGACCATTGGCTATTATATCTAGACAATAAAAGAGTTGACTTAATTTTACAGCTGATCCTATTCAATACAAGTTGATGTATTTTGAGAAGATCAATAATTCCATCGTAATATGGAAAATCATGTTAACAAGTCCAGAGCGTTCGTGCCAATAGGGTCCTTCATAATGGCTTCGTATAATTAATATACTCATGCATTTATTTCAAAAGTCAAATAGACCCCAGGGGGTTCATCGATTTGCCGAGAAAGCAAGAGCAGACGCTTTTCCGGCTTCTTGGCCTTCATCAATACGCGTCTGCTCTTGCTTTCTCGGTAAATCGATGAACCCTCTGGAGTCTATTTGACTTGTGGAATATATGCATAAGTATATTAATTATACGAAGCCATTATGAAGGACCCTATTGGCAGGAACGATCTGGACTTGTTGATTTATTAACAACGGTATCGCCATTTTTCATTATTATTTTTGAAAACGCTAAACAGCGTTCATGGCCATTGGGAAGATACTGTCTGAGCTCTGCGGGACTCGTTTCTCGATTAGTATCGAGCGAATGGTGGCATATGATTTCACGCTTCAAATATTCACTGGTGGGCAAAGGCTGATTTCCGTGTTTTGTCTCATAGGTGGCGTGGGCGATTAGGAATGATCCACCAAGCCGGCTCTGAGAGGCTTAGGGTCAGTTCAGTTTGATTTGTTGAGAAGCTACAGAGTACTGATGAAGGCCAAGAAGCCAGAAACGCGTCTGCTCTTGCTTTCTCGGCAAATCGATGAACCCCCTGGGGTCTATTTGACTTGTGAAATATATGCATAATTATATTAATTATACGAAGCCATTATGAAGGACCCTATTGGCAGGAACGCTCTGGACTTGTTGACTCATTAAGAACGGTATCGCCATTTTTTATTATTATGAAAATCATGTTGTATGCACAAAATCCAATTAAGAGAAATCATTATGAGATATTAGAATTAATTCAGACACATGTGGATGAATGAAATACCGATTTCAGCCATCAGCACTTCATTCGGAACACGTGCACTTCTGAATTACAATTTGATTTACGTATTGCGAATTTTGAGAACAATTAAATCAACATTGAGAGCTGCAAATTACCTGTGTTTTCAGGACACTGATTGCACGAGATTAACAAAATGATGAGATGAACTAATGAGCTGTAGAGAGAATCAAATTAAACTTGTATAAACGCTAGAGAGAAGACGAAAAGGTTATTCGTAAAGAATCAAAATCACAAGTCCATTCGTAGTTGAACGGGGGTCGAATTAAAATTCAACCCGGCGCAGTTTTCTTGAGAACTGCATACTTGTTCGAGATTGAACAGTTGAAGGCGCTCAGGGGCGGTTCTAGGGCGGTGCGAGCGGTGCGACCGCACCGGGCGCCGTCTCGGGGGACGCCAAAATCGTCGCACCGGGTGCCATCAGTATGACAGTAAAAATTCGGTTTTATAGTTGTAGGGGCGCCACTTCCTGATCTCACACAACCCAAAAATAGTGATAGCACCGCCACTGAAGGCGCTAAATTCAAAAATACTTTAGAGCGGAAAGATAGTGTGCACACTTGTTTACTTGTAAAAGTGCAACTGAGTAGGTTGAATTCGGGACTACTATGGAGCTTGAAATTGGGGAGATACTCAATTTTAAACATTCCGTCCGCCATCACCAACAACATTGGAGATTATTTGTGGAGTAGATCATCTTTCGTGGGGCTATCTTCATCTGAGGATGGCACAGGTAAAATAGCTAACCTAGTGATGAGTCGAGTGAAGGTAGATGTGGAGGTCTTGAGAGTGACTACTCGAACGAGTCCATCATTTCCCGGGTGTAGGGCCATCACTCACCCTAATGGCCACTTACATGGTTGGAGTGGTTCATTAGTGAGAAGCACCAGGGAACCAATTCTGATTTCATGAGATGGATGGTGCCATTTTGAGATGGAGAATTGTCATTGAAGGTACAGAGCAGACCAGAGGACCAGAATTGCTGAATGCGTTGTTGAATGAACTGCCACCTTGACAGTCTTGATGAGGAGAGATCTTCCAAGGAAGGCTCAGGCAATGTCGTCAGCACTGTACCGATGAGGAAGTGCCCAGGAGTCAATGCAGAACAATCTTCGGCATCATCGCTTAATGGTTCCAGGGGCCTGGAGTTGATGATGGCTTCGGTCTGATTAAGCAAGGTTGTCAACTCTTCGAAGGTGAGGATCTGATCTCGAATGGTGCGGTTGAGGTGAAATTTGAAGGATTTGACAGTTGATTCCCATTTCCCCACCCCCATGTGAGGGGCTTCAGGTGGATTGGAGCTCCAATTCGTCCCATCTTTCATGAGAAGGTCTACGATGATCTTGTGGAGCATTGAGTGAACAGGTGCTTGAGAGTAGCATCTGCACCTATGAAGTTGGTTCCACAGTTTGAGTAGAGAGTGTGAGAGATTCCACGTCGTGCTAAAAATCTACTGTAGGCTGCGATAAAGCTATTAGAGGAGTAGTCACTTACAACTTCCTGATGGACTGCAGAAGTGGCAAAGCATACAAACACACACACCCAACTTTTGTGTGTTTTAGCACCTCTCTCCTTCCATGTCTTAACAGTAATCGGTCCAGCATAATCCACGCCAGTGTGGAGAAAAGGTCTGGATGGTCTGACCCTTGCTTCTGGAAGTTGTCCCATGAGTTGTTGAGCTCGAATATCTCGCTGTCTTGCACATATGACACATTTGAGAATGCAGGATTTCACTGGGGCTCTTCAACCAATTATCCAATACTGTTGTCGGATTTGTAGGCAGGGTAATCTGGGTGCCTCCATGCAGGGTACGCTTGTGTGCTGCATCTATAATCAGTGAGTTTGGAGTGTCGTGGCAAGATTGCGGGGTGCTTGCTATCTGGGTCTAGTAGAGAGTCGGCTATTCGTCCTCCAACTAATAACTCCTTCATGATCGATGAAGGCTGTGAGGCGACTGAAGACATGCGACGTTGGCAGCGATGACTTCGATGATAAGGCCTGGAGCTCATGTGCAAAGTAGGCAGCTTGAATTTTCTTTATCCAGAAGATTCAAGATCTGTCCAAGTCAGTTGAGTTGAGTGGAGTGGCAAGAGACGTATTTGGAGTTTTCTTGAGTCGTTCAAGTACTCTAAAACAAATTGAGGTAATTCGTAATAAACGAATCGAAGAGGAATATTGGGATAGTAAATCCCATTGACAAGTGGGAGTTGTAGCAATGAATAGTGAGACTGTAGGTTTCGCTTCAGATTCATAGGCATTGGTCACCGCAGGCTGACGCAGAGGCCAAGAATCCGCTGACTTGGATAACCATGGTGGTCCTGTCCACCATAGGGAGCTGTTCAGGAGCTGAGCTGATGCCTCTTGATGCACAATCTGCTGGGTTTTCTTTGCCGGAGATGTATCTCCAATGGACCCTTGGAGTAAGTTCTTGGATAAGCTTCACTCGGTTCCGTACAAAGTCCTTCCAGCGAGATGGGTGAGACTTGATCCACGCTAGTGAGACAGAGGAATCCGTCCACAAAGTTGCTGATGAGGTTTCCATATCTAGAATTGAATAAACATAGTGAGCTAATTTGGCCAGGAGTAGGCAGCAGACAATGCGTGTCTCGGGATTGTTAATTTCTTCAGAGGAGACACTTTGGTTTTGGAGCAGACATATGCAACTTTGGATCCAGTGGACGGCGAGAGAACGACGAGATAAATGACAGCAGCCATTGCAAGTTGGGATGCATCAGAGAATCCATGAAGTTCTATTCGGAAGTTCTTCTGGGTACCAATCCATCGTGGATCTTTAATGCTTACAAGCAATGTGAGATCTTCTCTGATGATGCACCATCTTCTTGCGAGGTGAGAAGGCATTGGTTCTTCCCATGTCAAATTGTGGAGCCAGAGTTCCTGCAGTAAGATTTTTGCTCTGATGGTGACAGGGGATACGAAACCTAGTGGATCAAAGATTTTAGCGATTTTAGAAAGGACTAAAGGTTTTGTGATTATAGACCCTGATTCATCTGTGTTGATTCTGAATGAGAAGTAGTCTTCCTGGGGGTACCAGATAAGACCCAGTATTTTCATTGTAGTAGGACAGTCATCAAATGAGATTGCAGAGCAGGAGCTGGTGTCGTCACTGACCATGTGGAGCAGAGCAGAGTGATTGGATTGTCATTTTTCCAAGGGAAAACCGCCTGCCATGCAGAGATTCTTCAAATCTGTTGCTATTTGGAGAAGTTCATTGTTGGTGTCGGCTCCACCTTATATTTCATCGAAATAACGTCCCTTCGTTGAAGGTGGAATTGCGAGTGGATACTTATGACCTTCATCTTCGATGAGTTGGAGTAGGACTCTTGATTGCCAAGAATGGAGCTGACTTGGTACCATAAGTAACAGTGATGAGGTGGTAAGGGACAATATGGTTGTCATTGTCACACCATAGAATGCTTTGAAGGTCCCAATCGTCAGGATGGACCACAATTTGACTATACATCTTAGTGATATCTGTGCAGAAGACAAAGTTGAAACGACGCACCCAAAACAATACATCAACAAAATCAAGCTGTAGTTTTGCTCCAGTACGCATCATGTCATTAAGAGAGTGGCTTGTTGAGGTTGGACTGGAACCATGGAAAACAACTCGCAATTTGGTGGAGGTGCTGTCTGTCTTGAGAACTCCATGGTGTGGCAGGAAGTATCTTGCTGATGTTCCGCCTTGAAGAGTTTTCTTCATGTGGCCGAGTTGCTCGTATTCATTAAAGAACTGCGTGTACAGCTGGCAATATTCTGGGTTCTTGTCAAACTTTCGGAGTAGACCTCTTAAACATCGGTAGGCTCGAGGTCTTGTAGATCCCAACATGGCAGGTGAGGAAGCTAAAGGAAGTCTTACGTCATATCTCCCAGATTCATGACGGAAATGGGTAGACTGAAAATGTTCTTCGCACTTCCTTTCTTCTGGAGTGAGTGAAACGGCAGATGTTGAAACAACTTCTTATTGTTCCCAGAACTTCGTGAGGAGTCGATGCAGATCATCTTCTTGAATGGAATGGCAATAGGAATGATGAGTTGAATGATCCTGCTGTTCAGAGTTGACAGGACCAAGGACTAACCATCCAAAGATAGTGAGTTGAGCAGTGGGCATCGTTAAAATAATTTGTTCGTAAGCCTCTACCTACTCAAATATCAGGATTAAATGGACAATCTGCTATGATTGTTTCCAGCCTTGCTCTAGATATTTCGATGATACTTTCTTTAGGTATTTCGAGTTGTGAAAACTATGCACCGAGTGTAACTTGCAACAACCCATTCCACGAGGTTGAATCATTGCAGATTGCTTATGTACCTAATCTTCATAAATAAATTTAATAACAATTTTTGAACCATTAAAGAATCGAAGCAATTTTTGAAACATTTTTTTTAACGACACTTTTTTTAAATTTAATTTCTTTCATGATGCAGTATTTTCATAAGAATCCATTGATATAATTCCCAACTCTGAGAAACCAATACTTTCGGAGATATAATTTGTCTGTTTGAACAAGAGCGCCAAAAAGCTCGTGTCCACAAGGCTTGAACCAATTTTTTAGGAAATTTCCTCCTCTATTTGAATCTTTTTTCAACTTTGAATTATCTCAAATAATTTTTGAGATATTGGCGAAAACCTAAACCTCCTTTTGTTTTCACTCAACTGTTTATAACTATTGCAATTTTTGCAAGCGGCCTTAGCATTTTCTCAAAAACTATCTAAACTATCTACATGCCATTCCAAATCGAATGACATCTCAATCATAATTTTCGGAGAATACGCAATAATTTTGACCTAAAAAGCACTTGTTGACTAGACTACTCGCGTCACCAAATAATATCATCTGTCAGTTGAGAATTGGAAAACGAGTAAACGTTCATGATGATTACGAAAGCGAATGATAATTGTTCGTAATGACGACCTCAGAATAGAGTCTCTGGTTTCTCGTGCGGTTTCTAATTACATGGAAAAAATTCGTCGCTTGTCTCGTCGAAATGTTTATCTAATTCAGATCCAAAGTCAATCTAATCAATGGCGGACTGAGCCCCCAGAATGTAGGATTTTTATATCATTCGCCTAGGGGTTGATTGAATTACGCTCCTAACATTTCGTCTTCCACGTCTTTGGTTTTCAAAAACACTGGTTCTGATATTCACACACTTTTTTTACAACACACTCGACGAAAATATTTACAACTTTGACAGTATTCACTTTTCGCCAACTAGCGCTACATGCCTAGCTTTGTGTAAGTCAGAATTCAATGGTCAATGAATTCGTCTCAGGGATAAAAACTACTCGCACTACGCTAACCGTCTCAATTATAACGTCTTCGTCGTATCCCTGGTCAATACCCACTGTCGTATCCCGATTCCTCATACCCTGGGTACCTACTCTGTTTACCCCTCCGCACTTCGGAATATACTCGATCCGAACTCGGTAGTACGCCCAAGATGGAGTGCAACGATTGGTAATTCCCTGACTGAAAATACCCCGCCTTAGACCAATAGGATTCCAAGGGAACGATCCCACGGTTTTATGGCAATTCCAGGGATATAGTCGTTGTTTACGTTTATTATCGTGGTGGTCACATGCCTGAAATCCTTTTCAAATCATAAATGGAAAAATACCCTATACATAATTTATATATATTCAATTGTGTGGTCTCTCAATAGGTAATTACTTTTTAAATCAATTTTCAGAGCTTAAATGTTTCTGATGCAGAATCTAGGGGGGCATACCTTAACATTGCGGCGGGTTTGGTAGGATTTGCAGGTGCGGGTGCCAATGCTGCTGTATCTCAACTTGCAGCCAATGGAGCAACAGTAGGAACGGTGAGTTCTAGAAAAAGTATGAATGATTTTTGTCCCAATTTTGTTGAAGCTCCGTGTGATTCGTTTCTCGATTATTATCATGTGAATGGGCGTGTATGTTTTCACGCTTCAAATTTTCAGTGGTGGAGAAAGGCCGAGTTCCTTGTTTTGTCTCATAGATGGTGTGGGTTGACGAAGAATGTCACGTAGTTTTTGCGGCTATACGGAGGCGGTAATCGGGGACGGCATACCGAAAAATTCTATAAGTCGTTAAATATTGAGTGTTCCGCGATAATCTTTAGATATGGTTTAGGGAATGGCGAATATACTAAGATGTAGTTTGTCACATAGTTTTTGCGAACTCAGGGAGGTGGTAATCGGGGCTGGCATATCGGAAAAGGCTATAACTCTATAAAATTGAGTGCTCCACGATGAGTTTTAAATATTATGTTGTAGCAAATGGCAAAAATACAAAGATATAGTATGTCGCATAGTTTGTGCGGCCGTACGGAGGTGGTGAACGAAATATCGAAAACACTCAATATTTAAAGATTTTTCCGATATGCCACCCCCGATTACCACCTTACTACTACTCACGAAGTATGCAACATACTACAACTTCGTATTTATGCCATTCTCGACAATAAATCACAGGATCATCATGAAACACTCAATATATAACGAGTAAAAGCATTTTTTGATAAGCCGCCTCTGATTACCGCCTCCCTACGAACACACAAGTTATGTGACGTACTAAATCTCAATATTTACGCCATTATAGATAACATATCTAAGACTCATCTTGGAACACTCAATATTTAACGAGTTATAGCATTTTCCGATATTCCGCCCCCGATTACCGCCCCCTAGGGCTGCGTCAACTATGCAACGTACTGAATATTTGTATTTACGCCATTTCGAAAACATATCCAAGGCTGAGCGTGGATTACTCAACATTTAACGAGTTGAAGCATTTTTCGATATGCCGCCCCCGATAACCGCCTCCTTACGGCCGCACAAATTATGTGACATAATTCATCTTAGTATATATGCCATTCCCAATAACATATCCAAAGCTCATCGTGGAACACTCAATATTTAACGATTTATAGCTTTTTTCGATATGCTGTCCCCAATTACCGCCTTCCTACGGCCGCACAAACTATGTGACATACTAAATATTTGTATTTACGCCATTCTCCATAATACATCCAAGGCTCATCGTAAAAAACTATGCCACATTCGATATCTTTCCATTTACGCTATTCACAACAACATATCCAAAACTAAACGCCAACCTGACGGCCGGTTATTCGAAACTAAGTATCACATGTTCTACATATTACTATCCATCTAGAACACGCACAAACTATGTGACATACTTAATATTTGTATTTACGCCATTCTCCATAATACATCCAAGGCTCATCGTAAAAAACTATGCCACATTCGATATCTTTCCATCTACGCTATTCACAACAACATATCCAAAACTAAACGCCAACCTGACGGCCGGTTATTCGAAACCAAGTATCACGTCATGTTCTACATATTACTATCCATCTAGAACATATTTCCCAAATTTCAAGGTGACAGGATTCTTAATAACAATATTGCTGAAACATTTGCCATCCCCACCGCCACCCAGGTTGCAGGTTATTCGAAACCAAGTATCACATATTCTATTAATTTTCATTTAGAACACATTTCCAAAATTTCAGATGGCAGCATTCTTAATAACAATATTGCTGAAACATTGCCACCCCCACCGCCATCCTGATGAGCGGCTATTCGAAACCTAGTATCACATATTCTATTAATATCCATTTAATACACATTTCCAAAATTTCAACGTGGCAGGATCCTTAATAACAATATTGCTGAAACATTGCCACCCGCACCGCCACCCCGACGGCCGGTTATTCGAAACCAAGTATCACATAATCTATTACTATCCATCTAGAACATACAGTAGAAGTCCGATAATCCGGCACGTTCAGGACCGGCTAGGTGCCGGACTACCGGAAATTCCGGACTATCGGGCAGTCCGAAAATTCCGGTCGATCAGGTGGTAATTATAGGTTAATAAATAAAGTACTAATACACTATGCTAATACGTACAACTAAATTTATTTTAATTTACATATAATGTTGTGGCAGATGGCATTGCATTGTTTGCGAACAATACCGAGCGCTTCCGGATGGTCCCGAACTACCCCAAAAACTTCGGAATAGCTCTCGAGCGTTTTTATTTGCTTTAAAGATACTTTTGGAGCGATGCCGGACTATCGGGCATTCCGGACTATTGGATGCCGGACTAATGGACTTCTACTGTATTTCCAAAATTTCAAGGTGGCAGGATTCTTAATAACTATATTGCTGAAATATTGCCACCTCCACCGCCACCATGAATCTCTGTTATTTAATACCAAATATTGCATCTTCTTCTACTAACTACATAGAAAATATAACGATAGGTTTACCACTGTTCTCGGAATTACACATCATTAGTGAAATGAAACGGCATCATAATTATACTCTAAAAACTATAGTGTAAACTTAAAAACAAAAGAAAAATGAATGAACATAAGCAAATTAACTGCTAATGACATAATAGTTTTTGGCGCTCTTGTTCCTAATGAAATTGATACTTCATCCGACTATTAATTTCTTGAGTCAAAACATTGAAAATAAAATATTCAATTTTTCAAAACGGGTGTCCTTTTTGTGAAATAGACTAGTTTTTCCAACGTATCTTGAATGCGGATTCAATCACGACAATTTATTACTACAATAACAATATCCCATTTATTTTTTAGTTTTCAACCTATCCTATTAGCGGGACTCCTTTTTTTCGAACGACCTATAGATATGAGTATATGGTCTTCTCAAATATAAGATTCGACCAAATGTTATCGATAGATCTACAGATGGATCCTTTCAAATGATAAAGTGTTTACCTTAATCATTGTATATAGATCTAAATGTAATGCCTCAATATATTCTGAAGTCAATTATCACACAAATATTTCCATAGATGGCGCGAGCGAGATTCATAACCTTCCGCATCCACCAAATATATAGCCGCGAAATGAAGTATCTAAAAATTTGAGCAGGTTTCGCTGATATAAAATATGATCTAAAATTATGTTTCAACATAACAAAATAATTTCTTCAAATTAATCGAGCAATAACGCGAATGCATCAAGATATGTATTGTGTTGCCTTTTCGGAACATATATATATATATACTAGCTGACCCAGCGAGCTCTGTTCCGCCACAGATTAACCAGATACGCCACTCCCAGTATTTATGAATGAACTCTGCTGACGCGTAATGTTGACCATGGAATTCTCGGCACCCCCAAATAGTTCCTAGCTCCTAACTATTTGGGGGTGCCAATAAAATCGCAGATATATGATCACGTGACCTCTCGACGAATCGCAACTATGGTAGAGGCAGAACGACGTTCATTCATAAATTTATACCAACAAACGGAAAGGTTAGCTAAAATACTCAGCTTATGTAAGAAAATTTGTAACTCAAGTGGGATTAATTTAATGAATTTTATAAAGTGTAATGAAGACGTTTAAGATGCAGTTTGTGGCGTATGTGCAAGAAATAAAAGGAATATGATTATTAGTGATTTGTGAAGTTGAGGTTAGAGTTTGTTTAAAGAGCGAGAACGTAGTTCATTTCTCTCTGTCATTTTACTACGTCTTCATGGGTAGTAAATCTGAAGGTCAAACCTACGTGCTTCCCGCCAACTGTCGATTGCACTATCTGGTAATCTGTGGTTCCGCCTTAGAGGCAATAGATAAGCAGATTTTAGATTTTATTATACACGTTTGTCATAAAATATAGATAATGTATATTCACCGTTTCAATACAATCACTTTTTGTCTCAATAATAGAACGTTAATTGGACGTAGTTAAGCAGAAAGAATCC
Source organism: Halyzia sedecimguttata (assembly GCA_937662695.2). Classification (NCBI taxonomy): domain Eukaryota; kingdom Metazoa; phylum Arthropoda; class Insecta; order Coleoptera; family Coccinellidae; genus Halyzia; species Halyzia sedecimguttata. Next base: position 70,801,618 of record OW569417.2, read on the forward strand.
AACCCACAAATCGTTGTTTCGTAATTTTATTGGTACAATATATCCATATGCTTACACCTATAGTGAACTAGATATTTTTTAGCATATCTGCTGAAGATTACTGGGTACGAAGAGTAGAATAAGCTAGTAAACAATGATTTCAATATACATGTCAACAAGACTTCACATCAGTTGTCAATTAAACACTTATTATGACGCAAGTATATTAGAAATAGTTTAAAAACAAGCACTGACGTGAAGTCAGAAGCTTTTGCGCGTATGTTCTATTGTCCATTCTTCTGTATTGGACACCCTTAATCGAATTTACCATGGTAAATTCGATTAAGTGTCCAATACAGAAGAATGGACAATAGAACATACGCGCAAAAGCTTCTGACTTCACGTCGGTGCTAGAACCAATTTTTTTCAAATCAAATCCAAAAGCTCTCAAAAAATCACCCGTTATTACATAAAGATATATTCTCATTAGTGATAGAAAAACTGGCCTAGAATTCCTTTCTACCCATCACGAGATTTAATATCCACAAATGAGCCTCTCACCTTACAAGATCAGAAGCCTTCTGCAAAATTCAAAGGTCCCCTCTCGCAAATATACTCCTCTGAAGGCACATGGATCTCTTGAAGAAGAATCGCCTCTCTATTCCTCAAAGATATTCACTCTTGTTCATAGAAATCCCTTCAATATTTAGTTGCCTCCTCCTAAGGAGGATCTCTTTCAAAACCAGGTCTGACCACTAATGTAGGGCTATCATCTAATCTCCTATAGATTTGTGATGAAATAACACGATTTTACCATGAATATATATGTATAATAATATGTCATCATGACATTCATATTTTATTTTTGGAGGTTCTCGCAAAAATACGACCATAGACAACATATCATACGACGATTCGCATCCACCTACCGAACTCACAAAAGGCTGCTCGGTTCTCCAACAATATAGATCCGATCGTGTTCAAACTTGGAATTCTGCAGTAGAGTTAGGTTCTGCAGGCTCTCCCAAAATTTCAGCCATGCCGGACGAATAGTTTATGATATATAGAATTTTTTTCAATTATTTTTAATTATTTTTTTTTTAATTTTCTAGTTATACCATCCTCACGAAATTCTGCAAAAATTTTCGCGTTGGCATTCTACAACTAATAACCATGTTTGAATCCAATCGGTTTTGTATTCTTCGAGTTAATGAGGAACAAAAAACATCCAAATTTCAGAAAATTTCAGATGGCTATAACTCTAAAACCGTTTGGACGATTATGCTCATAAGCAAACTCAAATGTCGCATTCAGATGCACAACCTAACCTGAAATTTTCAAGCCGCTATCTCTTTCCGTTCTCAGGTTATCGTGACAACAAAAATATTTTTTAATAATTTTTTGATAATTTTCTAGCGATACGATGCTCACAAAATTTCATAAACGTGCTTAGGTCTATATTCTACAACTATTCACCATGTTTGAATCCAATCGGTTTTGTATTCTTCGAGTTAATGAGGAACAAAAAACATCCAAATTTCAGAAAATTTCAGATGGCTATAACTCTAAAACCGTTTGGACGATTATGCTCATAAACAAACTCAAATGTCGCATTCAGATGCACAACCTAACCTGAAATTTTCAAGCCGCTATCTCTTTCCGTTCTCAGGTTATCGTGACAACAAAAATATTTTTTAATAATTTTTTAATAATTTTCTAGCGATACGATTCTCACAAAATTTCATAAACGTGCTTAGGTCTATATTCTACAACTATTCACCAAGTTTAAAATTCGACCGGATTTATTTTGGTTGAAAACAAAATTATTACTCGGAAACCATTGGGCCGATTATACCCATTAACGAACTTGTCCGTCGTATTGGGATGCGCCACCTACCCTGAAAATTTCAAGTCGCTAGCTCTTTCCGTTCTCAAGTTATCGTGGCAACGGACGGCCGGACGGCCGGCCGGACGGCACCACAGAATTAAATTTCACATTTGGGCAAAACTATAACGCGAATGTTCCCCAGAACATACGCGCAAAACATCGTATGATACTCGGCAACCTTAAACTTCCCAGCAAATTAGTTTGCAATACATTTTATTGCTTGTCTTGTCAATGCAATGTTGTGTCAGCGATTTAATTAGCAAATATGGCCGATATGTATGTTGTGGGAAGAATAATAATGAAACTTCAGAGTTTTGGGAAAGAAATCCCAGAAAGGAACTTTTTAATATTAACGAGACATTTTAATTTGTCCGATATAGAGCTTATATAAGCAACCTGTATATGATTCTTACTAAAAACTGTTATCACGTTCAAGGTAGTATTTAAACATATTTCGTTTTTGGGTATTCCCTAAATTACGGTACCTACTTTTAAAATTTGAGAAAAAATTCCATACAAGTTACTCAAAAATAATTGTTCTATGAATTGATATAATCATTTGGTGCTATACTATGATCTAATATGCTGACGTGAAATGATGAATGGGAAATAGAAAAATCTAGCTCCTGGTGAGTTTGCTGAATTGGATCGCTGCGAAATAGTAATACAATGTTCATTCATTTTTGGCGCTCTTGTTCATTAGTCTATTTTATATTTCGCTAGGAATTTCGAAGAAATTTAAAATCCATAATTTCCCTATCTCAAATGCTGTAGCCGGACTATTTAGGGAATACCAAAAAATGAAAGACGTGTAAACACTGCTCTGAACGAGATAACTAGTTTTTATGAGAAACTTGTACAGTCATGTTTATTAGCTTTCTATTGGAAAAATTCAAATTTTTCGTTATTACCCTACAGCTACTAAAAATTCAGTTGGCTATAATTTTGATTCAATTTAACAAACACCTCCACCCTACCCAATGTGTGGTAATTCGATTAACCAGTTCTTGAGCAATGAGTTCGACAAATATTTAAAAAAAATCATGAAGCACGTCTGTATAGCCAAAACGAAACGCTTCTCAAGTTCATAAGTTCAGGATCGGACTCCTCATAGAATAGCCTATTTATTGTTGAACCATGTATAGTCGATCACCGGACACTTTGTATAATCATAAGAAAATTCTTCCTTGTCTTTCGATAAGGTTTCTTTATTTTATTTTCCACAACATATACATCATCCAACTTTGAACACTATAATAACCTCCTTATTTATGGATTTGCATCAACAAGAACATGAATTATGTGGTTGACAAGAGTACTTAAGTAAAATAAAATTACCTCCTTGATTTCACCTGAGTACTCTCCCGCATGCTAACCAATGTCCCAATAAATTCCAAATATATCATTCACATCGTTCTATATATTGGTTCCAACGTAAAAAAGACGACAAAATATTTATTCAAGATTTCTTACGAATTTATACTAGGGAATTATTCGGTCATATTTGTAAAAAGCCTTTAAATATTTTATGATTATTCGCGCTTATTCCCCGGCATATCGTTTGGCAGTATTTTTTCTTGACATATTATCTGAATAAAATAGAAGTACCAGAAAATAATATTTTTTGTGTGCTATGCCGCATTTTTCATGGTCTCCCAGAGTGGCCCTGAGGGTAAATCCGAACCTGGAGATCGGCAAAGGTCGAAGTAGGTACCTGCTGTATACTGTGAAAGAACTAATGGAAACCAAATTTGTGCGTCCAGTCGCATGCCGTTGAGTGTTGCCAATTTGCGGATTTTAATCCGATTTGCGGATTTTTTCGCCTCTTGCAGATTTTTTCGGATTTTCATATTTTGCGGATTTTTTTCGGATTTTTTCAAGATAATGCTTGCTTTCAGCGATTTTCACAAGAGAGATTTCTGTAATTAGGTCGGTAATATATCAAGTTACGTATTGTTCAAATCAGAGTCCATAGCAGTCTATCAGCAAGTGGTGAAACAGGCCCTTATAGTAATGAATGTTCTTTATTACTCTGAGATAACGTTCAACCAGGGTGTGTAGGACATCTGGGAATTCCAAATTACGGTTCTCTAGGATTTCTAGGAAGGCCAGGGTTGCGTTCGGAATCAACGTCGGATGCAACGAGTGCGTCCGACGTAGAGTGCGCCCGGTTGTTTGAAATGTTGTCGTACGTTTTAGAACGACGCAGGGTGCATTCTTGCCTCTCTTTCTAATTTCTTATGTTTATTTTGGACGTTTTGAGGTTAAGCTATTGTGTTTGTATCGTTGAAGTCTGTTAAAGGTTTTTGAAATATTGAAATGGGAGATTGGATCAAGATCGAACGAAGAAAATATTGTTATTTTAGGATCAATAGTATTTTTATGTAATAATCATTCAAATCAGATTCTGGATGACGAATTGAGTAGCGATGAGGAGGAACAGATTGTTGGAAGATTGGCATTACTAGAGAATTCTCGAGAAATGCCGTTGCGAGTGCAGAGTTATATTAATTTCATTATACCAAATATTACGGGCGAACAATTCGGAGGAAGTATCACATTAACTAGATCGTTATTTGATATTCTTCTCACAAAAATTGGAGGATATCATAAATGATAATTATGTCCTGATTGCCTTCAATAACATCCTGTGTTCAATTAAAAATCAAACTCATTTTGTTTTTCGTCTATAAGTAGCAAATAACTTCACCGTAAACTAAACATCTTCTTCGTGTTCTTAACAAAACGACAAAGGGTAATAAAACGATTAAAACGAAGGAACCTTCTACATGGTCTTCACAATTAATTGTAACATCGCAGTTGGTTTTGAAATATTATTGTTTTGCCGTTTCATATATAAACTGTTCACATTTGCGATTCCATCCACATAATTTAATTTCTGACGCTACAATTATCAAGGCTGACACTTTTAATGGCCTGTAAAATAGTCAGTATCCTTATCGAAGAGCGGCAAATAATTATTCAAGCCGAACTGCGATGTTACAATCATTTATGAAGACCCCGTATATTCAAATAAATACGTTCAAAACTAATACCAATATCTGCGCAGGACGAGTGATTATTACACATGTATTTTCACGGTTGCAAAGTTGCACACCCCGACGTGCGTCCTGTCTGTTTCCGAACGGGGTTGATATTTACCCAACGTCGATTCCGAACGGGTCGGGTGCGCGCCGGACAACGTCCGACGTTGATTCCGAACGCAACCCTGGTTATCGTTATCCAAAAATAATAAGAATATTCAAAAGCGGCGAACTATTCAGCCCTATTTGCTCTTTTAGATAATGCAACTGAATAGTTCGTCGCTTTTGAAAAATTTTCGATAACATCAATTACGAGATTCCCTAGAGGACCGTAATTTGGCTTTCCTACAGCCTCTGGTTGAAAATTGTACACCCGCGTAATATAAAATGAAAGTATTTCTGAAATTCAGTTCAGTTATTCAAAAAATTACCCATCTGGCGATACAAGGTATATACGGTGATAGCGAATCCTCGTTCAATTTTATTATTTTAAAGTCAATTTCAGAAAATGGATATATTCTAGATCAATATCGATCATAATATATACAGGATTTCCCAAGTTCGAGTGCCTATTAGATGTTTATGGAGAACTGGACATATTTGAAATCTGAAAATTGAGATTATGATATCGCTTGAAATTCTCTACAGAGCTAAAATATTTTCGAATCCCAAGCACTTGCGGTTATACAGGGAGTGAAAATAAATTTGATGAAAAAAATTTTTTTCAGTTTTGCAATCCTGGTGTAATCAAGTATTCAATGCTGAATACATTTCTGTTAAAACCATTGTATTCATTCGAATAGTTTTCAAAATATCGAAAAAAACCGGAAGAAAAGTCAAATATGTTTAGTCAGTATTATGTTCATTATTCTTATTTTAAACATCCTGAGCGTGAACCGTTTTTACAACATCGAAGAGGAAGAATGTGGAAAGGTTATGCTTCTTATGAATTTCAGAAATATTATCACAGGATGTTTCAAATTTTGTGTCGACAATTGTGATCAAAAATTGGCCATAACTTCTGTTTTTCAAATTGGACCCCTATTATTTTATGATTTCGTTGGATTCTGCGGTGAAAAATATTGATAGTTTTCTAACATGATTATGCTCCTTAATTAAAAAAAATAAAAAAAAGCACTGACGTGAAGTCAGTACTCTTTGGCGCGCGTGTTCACGGTGGCCAATTTGAATTGAATGATGAGTACTTCAAGCTCAGTGGATAGAGCGAGCCGAAGATCTACCCAAAGGATAGTGTACACCATTCACTGTCGTTTCAAAAATTAACAGTGCTGTATCTAAGCTGCCATCAGGATAGAGTAATAAAGTTGGAAGAGAACACAACTGACTCTCCTTAGTCGCAGAAGCTGCTAGAAGATTTGGGAGGGTCAGTATAATCCTAATCATGTTTATAGCACGCGCGCTAAAGCAGATTGACTTTTTACACTTTTTCTTTCATTGTTAATTCAATCTGCTTTTGCGCGCGTGCTATAAACATGATTAGGATTATACTGACCCTCCCAAATCTTCTAGCAGCTTGTGCGACTAAGGAGAGTCAGTTGTGTTCTCTTCCAACTTTATTACTCTATCCTGATGGCAGCTTAGATACAGCACTGTTAATTTTTGAAATGACAGTGAATGATGTCCACTATCCTTTGGGTAGATCTTTGGCTCGCTCTATCCACTGAGCTTAAAGTACTCATCATTCAATTCAAATTGGCCACCGTGAACACGCGCGCCAAAGAGTACTGACTTCACGTCAGTGCTTTTTTTATTTTTTCAAGTTCCTTTAACAAATATAGCTATCAATACAGTTTGACTGTTAGCTTTACCGTAGATCGAAAAAAATTGCGGTTGTGGGACCTCTGTTAGGAAAGCAATTGCCTCTTCTCCGAATCCGAACGTATTTCAATATAGTGTGATGTACCCTGCTGGGGTACGGTTCGGTATGTCGCGTATACAGTCTCAAAGGGTTGCAGATTAACACACATCAGTCTCGGGCAAGGATTTAATAAGATACATCAAGATCGGCTACATAATACAGTAGTTCAGAGAGAGACTTCTCGCCTGAAGCTACGTGGGAATTGACTACAATAATAGTCAACAATTGAACGTCGGGATCGGCGTTGATACTACTTTGTTGATCCTTCTGAACGGAGTTTATATAATAATTCATTAAATAACAAACAGACTTGTTTTAATAACAAGTCGCGATTATTCGGATATGGAATAATCACGTATTGCAAGACGTAAGAGTAATAAAGTTGGAAGAGAACACAACTGACTCTCCTTAGTCGCACAAGCTGCTAGAAGATTTGGGAGGGTCAGTATAATCCTAATCATGTTTATAGCACGCGCGCTAAAGCAGATTGACTTTTTACACTTTTTCTTTCATTGTTAATTCAATCTGCTTTTGCGCGCGTGCTATAAACATGATTAGGATTATACTGACCCTCCCAAATCTTCTAGCAGCTTGTGCGACTAAGGAGAGTCAGTTGTGTTCTCTTCCAACTTTATTACTCTATCCTGATGGCAGCTTAGATACAGCACTGTTAATTTTTGAAACGACAGTGAATGATGTCCACTATCCTTTGGGTAGATCTTCGGCTCGCTCTATCCACTGAGCTTGAAGTACTCATCATTCAATTCAAATTGGCCACCGTGAACACGCGCGCCAAAGAGTACTGACTTCACGTCAGTGCTTTTTTTATTTTTTCAAGTTCCTTTAACAAATATAGCTATCAATACAGTTTGACTGTTAGCTTTACCGTAGATCGAAAAAAATTGCGGTTGTGGGACCTCTGTTAGGAAAGCAATTGCCTCTTCTCCGAATCCGAACGTATTTCAATATAGTGTGATGTACCCTGCTGGGGTACGGTTCGGTATGTCGCGTATACAGTCTCAAAGGGTTGCAGATTAACACACATCAGTCTCGGGCAAGGATTTAATAAGATACATCAAGATCGGCTACATAATACAGTAGTTCAGAGAGAGACTTCTCGCCTGAAGCTACGTGCGAATTGACTACAATAATAGTCAACAATTGAACGTCGGGATCGGCGTTGATACTACTTTGTTGATCCTTCCGAACGGAGTTTATATAATAATTCATTAAATAACAAACAGACTTGTTTTAATAACAAGTCGCGATTATTCGGATATGGAATAATCACGTATTGCAAGACGTAAGGTCCCATGGACCTTCTAATCTCACGTATAACTTATACATCTAGTTACAGGCTGTGTCTACTACAATAGATCTACCGAATACATAAATAATACATAAATTCGCCTCAGGGCCACCATACAGAAATTTCAACTCGGAAACAACGCTAGTTACCCCAAACTGCCTTGTGTCCGTGCACTAAATTGACATGAATATTCTTTTAAACCTCACAAATCGGCTCATTACTCCCAACATAACCCAAACAACCCAAAACCATACACTTCTCGTCTGCGCAAGCGCAATATACTCGTGGCTGCAAGTCCTCCCAAAATTACAAACCTCACAAAAAACTCCGATTCTCCAACACTAGTGGTTCAGGAGATATCGCTTCTTGAATCCACGCATGCGCAGACCCTCACCAGGGGATTCTATAGAGGAATAGCATCCGCCACCCCAAAACCCCAATCCTCTCTGACGAAAGCACCAGCAGTTAAATCACTGATGGTCTGCTCATGCGCATAACGAAAAATGCCCGTAAGTGGTAACATCAATTTCGAAATTAGCCCCAGGGCCACGGTACGGACACTTTAACTCGGAAACAACGCTACATCCCCCAAACTGACTTGTCCTTGCACTGAATTGCCATGAATATTCATTTAAAACCTCACAATATCTGCTCAGCACTCCCAACATAACCCATACAACCCAAAAACAGGCACTTCTCTTCTGCGCATGCGCAATCTACTAGCTGCTGCAAGTCCTCCTAAAATCACACACCTTACAAAAAACTCCGATTCTCCAACACTAGAGGTTCAGAAGATATTGCATCTTGAATCCACGCATGCGCAGACCCTCACCAGTGGATTCTATGGAAGAATAGCATCCGCCACCCCAAAATCCCAATCCTCTCCGACGAAAATACCAGCAGTTAAATCACTGATGGTCTGCTCATTCGCATAATGAAAATGCCCGTAAGGGGTAACATCGATTTCAAAATTAGCCCCAGGGCAACGGTACGAACACTTCAATTCGGAAACAACGCTACATCTCCCAAATTGACTTGCCGTGCACTGAATTGCCATGAATATTCTTTTAAAACCTCACAATATTGGCTCAGCACTCCCGACATAACCCATACAACCCAAAAACAGTCACTTCTCTTCTGCGCATGCGCAATCTACTTGCGGCTGAAAGTCCTCCCAAAATCACACACCTTACAAAAAACTACGATTCTTCAACACTAGTGGTTCGGGAGATATCGCATCTTGAAACCACGCATGCGCAACCCTCACCAGGGAATTCTATAGAGGAATAGCATCCGCCACCCCGAAACCCCAATCCTCTCTGACGAAAACTTCAGCAGTTAAATCACTGATGGTCTGCTATGCGCATAACGAAAAATGCCTGTAAGGGGTAACATCAATTTCAAAATCAGCCCCAGGGCCACGGTACGGACACTTTAACTCGGAAACAACGCTACATCCCCTAAACTGACTTGTCCTTGCACTGAATTGCTATGAATATTCTTTTAAAACCTCACAATATCGACTCAGCACTCCCAACATAACCCATCCAACCCAAAAACAGTCACTTCTCTTCTGTGCATGCGCAATCTACTGGCGGCTAAAAGTCCTCTCAAAATAACACACCTTACAAAAAACTCCGATTCTCCAACACTAGTGGTTTGGAAGATATCGCATCTTTAATCTACGCATGCGCAGACCCTCATCAGGGATCTGAATTCTATGGAGGAATAGCATCCGCCACCCCAAAACCCCTATCCTCTCTGACGAAAACTACAGCAGTTAAAGGACTTCTTATCTGCGCATGCGCAATACGGAAAATGCCCGGAAAGAGCAGCATGAACCTCAAAAACATATGTTTCGGCATTAAAACCAAAGTATTCCGCAAAATAGTAGTAAGTAGTAATTTTTTTATTTTTTTCATGTCACGTGATCTTCACGAAATTTTGCAAAAGTGTTTGCTTTGGTCTTTTGCATCTAACTACTGAGTTTCAATTCAATCAGATCAGTATTTTTCGAGTTATCGTGAAAACAAAATATTCAAATTTTCAAATTTTTTTTTTGCCAATTTAGGGCTGTCCGTTCAACACACCGCAGGCATATAAAGGTCATGATTCTACAATCTGATGCCAAATTTCAAAAAGATCGAGTGATCGGTTCCGGAAATATTCATAAAAAACGTTTTTACTAAAAACGGCCTTAACTCCGAAACCGCTCGGTCGATTTCGCCCGTTAACGAACTTGTCCGAGATATTTACGCTACGAAACTACCCTGCAAATTTCAACGCTCTAAGTCGTTCCGTTCGAGAGTTATCGTGCTAACGGCCGGACCGGCCGGCCGGCCGGACCGGACGGACAGAATTGAATTTGACCTCGAATTCTTCATCAGGGAGTCGAACCCAATCGTTTGAGACCATTTTCGAAAAAAAATTCGAAAAATACAGACATTGTGACGAAATGATAGCACGCTGTTCCTTGCGGAACACGCGCGCAAAAAACTCAGAAATTTTGAATTTGAGAGCATAATCATGTTAGAAAACTATCACTATTTGTCACTTCAGAATCCAACACAATCATAAAAAAATAGGGTTCTAATTTGAAAAACAGAAGTTATGGCCAATTTTTGATCACCATTTTCGACACAAAATTTGAAACTCCCTGTGATAATATTTCTGAAATTCAAAAGATGCATAACCTTTCCACATTCTTCCTCTTCGATGTTGTAAAAACGGTTCACGCTCAGGATGTTTAAAATAAGAATAATGAACATAATACTGACTAAACATATTTGACTTTTTTCCGTTTTTTTTTTCGGTTTAACAGAAATGTATTCAGCATTGAATACTTGATCTTTCTTACCAATGCAAAACTTGAAAAAAAATTTTTCAACTAATTTATTTTCACTACCTGTATAACCGGAAGTTCTTGGGCTTCGAAAATATTTTAGCTCTGTAGAGAATTTCAAGCGAAATCATAATCCCAATGATCAGATTTCAAATATGTCCAGTTCTCCAGAAACGTCTGATAGGCACTCGAACTTGGGACACCCTGCATAATATAAATCTATTCCCACAAAGCTTATATTATTTTTTTGTGCTGAAAAAACCTTCAATAGAAAGCTTTAAGCTTAAGAATTTATAAAAAAAAAATTGCGTTGTGTTGTATTTTCATGCATTAAAATTTTTCAGTGAAAATTGTACGATTTACCACAAATTCAGTCCAGCCTTTTTTTAACAAGTTCCTATGAATTTTAGAATACATGTATTTCCAAAATGTCACGGGATAGTTTTCTTAATATAAAAAATATTGCTGAAACAGTAATGTGCAATATTCCAGTATGACACATAGCACGTTCCACCTCTAACATCGCCCTGACAGGAAGGATTCTTAAAAAAAAATTGCTGAAACATTGCCACCTCCAGCGCCCTGAAGGCTGGCTATTCGAAATAAAGGATCACTTTTTCCATTACTATCCGTTTAGAACATATTTCTTATATTTCAAGGTGGGTGGAATCTTAATAACTATATTCCTGGAATATCGCCACCCCCACCGCCACCTTAACTACCGCTTTTTCAAAACCAAGTATCCCAAATTTTATTACTACCCGTTTAGAACATATTTCCAATATTTCAAAGTGGCAGGATTCTTAATAACAATTTTGCTGAAACATTGCCGCTACCACCGCCACCCTCACGGCTGGATATTCGAAATCAAGGATCACTAATTCTATTACTACCCATGTAGAACATATTTCCGAAATATCAAATTGGCAGAATTCTTAATAACAATATTGCTGGAATTTTGCCACCCCCACCACCACCCTGACGGCCGGATGTTCGAAACCAAGTATCAGATATTCTATTACTATTTATTTAGAACATATTTCCAAAATTTCAAGTGGACAGGATTCTTAATAACAATATTGCTGAAACTTTTTCACCGCCACCGCCCCTGACGGCCAGATATTTGAAACCAAGTATTACTTATTCTATTACTATTTATTTAGAACATATTTCCAAAATTTCAAGGTGACAGGATTTTTCATAACAATATTGCTGAAACTTTGCACGCCCACCGCCTCCCTGACGGCCGGATATTCGAAACCAAGGATCACATATTCTATTACTATCCATTTAGAATATATTTCCTAATTTTCAAGTTAGCAGGATTCTTAATAACAATATTGCTGAAACTTTGCCACCCTCACCGCCACCCTGGCGGCCGGATATTCGAAACCAAGGATTACATATTGTATATACACTGATGAAAATATGTATCTAAGTGTATTTATTTTATCACTCAAATTTAGTTAATATTTATTTATTCGGACAACTCCTTGAATTCACCATTAGGTCACTGATAGGTCATTTCGAGGAGTTCTCGCCAAACTACCCAGTTATCATATAAAAAATCCTCAAAATAACCATCTTGTTACTGGATCCTCAAAGTTACCACTTTATATCCGAAAGTTCCTCGAAATGACCATTTCTCTATTTTGTATATAGTAGTCACTTTGAAGAGCTCCTCGAAATGACCACTAGTTCCTCAAAATGACCATTTCACTATATTTTTTCTCTTCGAAATTACCACCTACACTATATATATTAGGGTGGGTCAAAAAAATCGATTATGTTTTTTTTTAAAAGTGACACGGAAAAATGGGTTGCTAGACACCTTAAAAAAATTCTCACCAAGCATAAACTCTAAATTTTTATAGGAAGATCCTCCGCATCGCAGTTTTGTATTTTTTTCTCAGTCCAATAGAAAAAAATTCATACCTCATCATTTATCGATTGAAAAGAAAAATGTTACGAGAGAATTTTTTAGGAAATTTAATGCTCTACAAAAAAGGTATCCTATATTTTTTCCGTAAACCTCACCATTTGAAAGATATTAAGGATTTAATTTTGATTATTTTAAGACAAATTTCATTTTTGTTTATGAATTTTATAACTCGACAATAAATTACTTTTACAAAATGCGCAATATAAATTTATGTTGGAAATTAACTGATCAATAAAAATGGTTCCTTATGTTTTGGCGATGAAATCAACCGTTCAAAAGATATTCATCATCAAACTTTCATTGGGTTTCACAAAGCTCTGACAGCGCTAAATGGCCAAATTAGTGCGATTCTATGTCGATTCCCAGTTCATTTTTGATGCAACCATCGAATTAAATCCATAATTAAGCTAATCGGAGCTTCGTGAAACCCACCATAAAAATTGGTTCAAGCACTGACGTGAAGTCAGGAGCTTTTGCGCGTATGTTCTATTGTCCAATACAGGAGAATGGACAGAATGGAATTTACCATGGTAAATTTGATTAAGGGTGTCCAATACAGAAGAATGCACAATAGAACATATGCGCAAAAGCTCCTGACTTCACGTCAGTGCTTGACCCAATTTTTTTTTTGACTTATCAAGGAAATAATATTCCAGGTGGGTATAACTCGGAAACCGTTAGGCCGATTATGCCCAAAATCGAACTCAACTCAAGTCTCTATCTCCTTTCGTTCGAAAGTTATCGAGGCAACGGCCACCCATCTACTGAACTCACACAAGAATTCTCGAATCTCCAACAATATTTAACCGATCGTATTAAAACTTGAAACTTGGCAGTAGAGTTAGGTTATGAAGGCTCTTGCAAAATTTCAGCAATTTCAAACTATTAGTTACTGATATATAGAATTTTTATTTTATTTTCAATGATTTATTAAATATATTCTACAAATGCTATCCTCACCAAATTTTGCAAACATTTTCGCGTTGGCATTCTACAGCTAATAACCATGTTTGAATTCAATCGGTTCAGTATTTTTCGAGTTAATGAGGAACAAAAAACCACCAAATTTCAGAAAATTTCAGATGGCTATAACTCTGAAACCGTTTGGCCGATTATGCTCATAAACTAACTGAAATGTCGCGTTCTGGTGCACATCCTAACCTGAAAATTTCAAGCCGCTATCTCAGTCCGTTCTCAAGTTATCGTGACAACAAAAATATTTTTTTAAAATTTTTTCAAAATTTTCTAGCCATACGATTTGCACAAGATTTCACAAACGTGCTTAGGTTCATATTCTACAACTACCCACCGCGTTTCAATTCGATCGGATTTATATTGGTTGAAAACAAAATTATTACTCGGAAACCACTGGGCCGATTATGCCCATTAACGAACTTGTCCGTCGTATTGGGATGCGCCACCTACCCTTAAAATTTCAAGTCGCTAGCTCTTTTCGTTCTCATGTTATCGTGGCAACGGCCGGACGGACAGAATCAAATTTGACCTCGAATTCTTCATTGGGGAGTCGAACTTAATCGTTTGAGACCATTTTCGTCAAAAAATTTGAAAGTTACAGACATTTCGGCAAAACTATAACGCGATGTTCCCCAGAACATACGCGCAAAAATGCTGTAGAAATAAATGTATACAAACCAACGACAACATAACGATAAAGGAAAAAGTAGGTGGCGCTAGTTCACAATTCAAACAGATGAAATAAAATACAAAACAAAAATTCTCTAGAGGAGAAATTTTCCCTAGGATCGTGATTTCTAATGATTAAAAATAAAATGTTTAGAATAATTGAAGAAAAATTTTGATAATTTTGAAAATAAAACTCAAATAATACTTATATTAATGACAAGAAATGAAATTCGTATGAAATTTATAAATTAAATTGAAATTTTTCGAATATCTAATCAAAAACTTTCAAAATCCGTACACATGAAAGTTTGACGATGAATATCTTTTGAACGGTTAATTGCATCGACAAAACATAAGAAACTATTTTTATAGAGCAGTTAATTTCCAACAAAAATTTGTATTGCGCATTTTGTAAAAGTCATAACATTTTTCTGTTCAATCGATAAATGATGAGGTATGAATTTTTTTCTATTGTAGGTACTGAGAAAAAAATTCAAAACTGCGATGCGGAGGATCTTCCTATTAGAATTAAGAGCTTATGCTTGGTGAGAATTTATTTAAGGTGTCTAGCAACCCATTTTTCCGTGTCACTTGTAAAAAAAAATTAATCGATTTTTTTGACCCACCCTAATATATATATATATATCCGCTCAGGTCGGCTATAGGAGGCGTTACACGGCTCAGTTTGGTTGAATTTGTTGATTTGTGAAATATACGCATAAGTATATTAATACGAACCCATTTTGAAGACTCTATTGGTAGGACGCTATGGACTTGTTTTATTAACAACGTTAACAGCCATTTTTCAATATGGCCAATTAAATAAAAAAATAGGCACAATTTCATTGGTATTCAATATTCTGTTTTCTTATTAGACTGCCAAGGTCGCTGTTAATACCTTGGGAGTAGCCAATATAGGTATTGGTGGACTGGCTGTCTCCAATTCAGCTGTAGAAGTCTTCATGCAATGGTGGATACACGATGAAACACCTTCAGCTCTCTCAGTTCTTCAGCTTAGTACCTCAATTCTATTCTTTGGACATTCCATATATAGCTTCAAAACTGCAGGGGCCATTATTGAGGAAAGCCAGGCTAGTACCATGCAGAGTTACAGAGACAGTCTTGGCAGTAATAAGCAGAGGTAAAGGATTATTCTAGATAAAAACTCCATACATTCATGAAGGGCTTACAGCACATTTTCCGCTTGTTCCCAATCCCATTTGAGTTCAGTGTTTTCTTTTTTGATTCATTATTTGTCATAACTTCCTTTATACTTGTCTTTCTTCGCTTAACTTTTGTGCCTCATTTATGTTCAATTTTTGTCACTGTCCATTTTTGCGCGCATGTTCTCGGAAACAGCGAGCTAACATTTTGCCCAAATGTCTGTAATATTCAAATTGTTAGCCCAAAATGGGCTCCAACGACTAGGTTCGACTCACCGATGAAGAATTCGAGGTCAAATTTGATTCTATCCGGCAGGATGTTGCCACGATAACTTTCGAACGGAAAGAGATAGCGAAAATTTAAGGGTGGGTATTATGGCTCCTACCTAGTTCGATAGTGACCATAATAAGCCCAACGGTTTCCGAGTACTGATTTTGTTTTCAACCAATACAGATCCGATCGAATTGAAACTTGGTAACCAGTTGTAGAATACCGACATGAATACGTATCTGAAATTTTGTGAGGATCGTATAAATAGAAAATTAAAAAATAAAAAAAAGCACTGATGTGAAGTCAGTACTCTTTGGCGCGCGTGTTCACGGTGGCCAATTTGAATTGAATGATGAGTACTTCAAGCTCAGTGGATAGAGCGAGCCGAAGATCTACCCAAAGGATAGTGGACACCATTCACTGTCGTTTCAAAAATTAACAGTGCTGTATCTAAGCTGCCATCAGGATAGGGTAATAAAGTTGGAAGAGAACACAACTGACTCTCCTTAGTCGCACAAGCTGCTAGAAGATTTGGGAGGGTCAGTATAATCCTAATCATGTTTATAGCACGCGCGCTAAAGCAGATTGACTTTTTACACTTTTTCTTTCATTGTTAATTCAATCTGCTTTTGCGCGCGTGCTATAAACATGATTAGGATTATACTGACCCTCCCAAATCTTCTAGCAGCTTGTGCGACTAAGGAGAGTCAGTTGTGTTCTCTTCCAACTTTATTACCCTATCCTGATGGCAGCTTAGATACAGCACTGTTAATTTTTGAAACGACAGTGAATGGTGTCCACTATCCTTTGGGTAGATCTTCGGCTCGCTCTATCCACTGAGCTTGAAGTACTCATCATTCAATTCAAATTGACCACCGTGAACACGCGCGCCAAAGAGTACTGACTTCACGTCAGTGCTTTTTTTTATTTTTTCAAGTTCCTTTAACAAATATAGCTATCAATACAGTTTGACTGTTAGCTTTACCGTAGATCGAAAAAAATTGCGGTTGTGGGACCTCTGTTAGGAAAGCAATTGCCTCTTCTCCGAATCCGAACTTATTTTAATATAGATCTACCGAATACAGTTATACATCAATTCGCCTCAGGGCCATCATACAGACATTTCAACTCCGAAACAACGCTATTTACCCCAAACTGCCTTGTGTCCGTGCACTAAATTGACATGAATATTCTTTTAAAACCTCACAATATCGGCTCATTACTCCCAACATAACCCAAACAACCCAAAACCATACACTTCTCGTCTGCGCAAGCGCAATATACTCGTGGCTGCAAGTCCTCCCAAAATTACAAACCTCACAAAAAACTCCGATTCTCCAACACTAGTGGTTCAGGAGATGTCGCTTCTTGAATCCACGCATGCGCAGACCCTCACCAGGGGATTCTATAGAGGAATAGCATCCGCCACCCAAAACCCCAATCCTCTCTGATGAAAGCACCAGCAGTTAAATCACTGATGGTCTGCTTATGCGCATAACGAAAAATGCCCGTAAGGGGTAACATCAATTTCGAAATTAGCCCTAGGGCCACGGTACGGACACTTCAACTCGGAAACAACGCTACATCCCCCAAACTGACTTTTCCTTGCACTGAATTGCCATGAATATTCATTTAAAACCTCACAATATCTGCTCAGCACTCCCAACATAACCCATACAACCCAAAAACAGGCACTTCTCTTCTGCGCATGCGCAATCAACTAGCGGCTGCAAGTCCTCCTAAAATCACACACCTTACAAAAAACTCCGATTCTCCAACACTAGAGGTTCAGAAGATATTGCATCTTGAATCCACGCATGCGCAGACCCTCACCAGTGGATTCTATGGAAGAATAGCATCCGCCACCCCAAAATCCCAATCCTCTCCGACGAAAATACCAGCAGTTAAATCACTGATGGTCTGCTCATGCGCATAACGAAAAATGCCTGTAAGGGGTAACATCAATTTCAAAATCAGCCCCAGGGCCACGGTGCGGACACTTTAACTCGGAAACAACGCTACATCCCCTAAACTGACTTGTCCTTGCACTGAATTGCTATGAATATTCTTTTAAAACCTCACAATATCGACTCAGCACTCCCAACATAACCCATCCAACCCAAAAACACTCACTTCTCTTCTGCGCATGCGCAATCTACTGGCGGCTAAAAGTCCTCTCAAAATAACTCACCTTACAAAAAACTCCGATTCTCCAACACTAGTGGTTCGGAAGATATCGCATCTTTAATCTACGCATGCGCAGACCCTCATCAGGAATCTGAGTTCTATGGAGGAATAGCATCCGCCACCCCAAAACCCCAATCCTCTCTGACGAAAACTACAGCAGTTAAAGGACTTCTCATCTGCGCATGCGCAATACGGAAAATGCCCGGAAAGGGCAGCATGAACCTCAAAAACATATGTTTCGGCATTAAAAGCAAAGTATTCCGCAAAATAGTAGTGATTTTTTTATTTTTTTCATGTCACGTGATCTTCACGAAATTTTGCAAAAGTGTTGGCTTTGGTCTTTTGCGTCTAACTACTGAGTTTCAATTTAATCAGATCAGTATTTTTCGAGTTATCGTGAAAACAAAATTTTCAACATTTTTTTTTGCCACTTTAGGGCCGTCCGTTCAACACAAAACTTCGCAGGCATATAAAGGTCATGATTCTACAATCTGATGCCAAATTTCAGAAAGATCGAGTGATCGGTTCCGGAAATATTCATAAAAAACGTTTTTACTAAAAACGGCCTTAACTCCGAAACCGCTCGGTCGATTTCGCCCGTTAACGAACTTGTCCGAGATATTTACGCTACGAAACTACCCTGCAAATTTCAACGCTCTTAGTCGTTCCGCTCGAGAGTTATCGTGCTAACGGCCGGACCGGCCGGCCGGCCGGCCGGACCTGACGGACAGAATTGAATTTGATCTTGAATTCTTCATCAGGGAGTCGAACCCAATCGTTTGAGACCATTTTCGAAAAAAAATTCGAAAAATACAGACATTGTGACGAAATGATAGCACGCTGTTCCTTGCGGAACACGCGCGCAAAAATGTGACAATTCTTGAATTTCACAAAATAACTATCAACAAAATAATTCTAACGATTTTCATTGAGCGTCTGACGAAGGAGTCTTCGTTGATGTTGTTTCGTTGTTGTTTGTAAGGCAACATTGTTCAATTGATTGCTTCTGACAAATATCCTGTGTTTCTTACGCAGAAGCAAATCACAAAATAATTAATTTTTATTTTATAGATATTTTTCAGAGTTTGGGAGAGAAAACCCAGAAAAAAAAACCTTTCAATAAAAAAAATATATTAAAAAATATTATTTATCTCTCGATAACTTGAGAACGGAAAGAGATAGGGACTATTTCTAGGGTAGGTTGCGCATCCGAGTGCTACTTAGTTACTGGGCACAGTCGTCTCAACGGTTTTAGGGTTATACCCATCTGAAATTTTGTTGTTATTTCCTCAATAACTAAAAAAATACCAATCCGATCTGATTCCAATACGATAATAAGTTGTAGAATGCCGACACGTAAATTTTAGCGAATATTTTTTTAAATTTTCTAGTGATACGATACTCACAAAGTTTTACACACGTCTATATGTCGATATTCTACAACTAGTAATCAATCTTTTCAATTCGATCGAGTCTATATTTTTTGAGTTATCGAGGAAATAATATTCCAGATGGGTATAACTCCGAAACCGTTGGGACAATTATGCCCAGCAACTTAACTCTCCCATTCGGAGAGGGCTGCTCGGATCTCCAACAATATAGATCCGATCATGTTCAAACTTGGAACTTGGCAATAGAGTTGGGTTTTGAAGGCTCTCGCAAAATTTCATCGTTCATGTTGGATGAATAGTTTCTGATGTATAAAATTTTTTTCAATGATTTTCCATAATTTTTTTAAATGTTCTAATGATAGAATCCTCACGAAATTTTGCACGAATTTTCGTATTGGCATTCTACAACTTCCTAATAGCCATGTTTGAATTGGATTGGTTTCGTTTTTTCGAGTTTTTGCGGACAACCAGACTTTCGAGTCACTATCTCTTTCCGTTCTCAGGTTATCGTGACATTTTCTAATGATACGATTCCCTCAAAATTTCACAAACGTCTGTAAGTTTGTATTCTACAACTACTCACCAACTTTCAATTTGATCGGATTTGTATTGGTTGAAAACAAAATTATTTATATTAACGAACCCCTGAACCGTGAAAATTTCAGGTCGCTATCTCTTTCCGTTCTCAAGTTATCGTGGCAACGGCCAGTCGGACAGAATCAAATTTGACCTCAAATTTTCATCTGGGAGTCGAACCCAATTGTTTCAGACCATTTTCGGCCAAAAATTCGAAAATTACAGACATTTGGCAAAATGTTAACGAGTTTTAATCAAAATGACTTTAGTTTCAACGATCAAATTTATACCAGCTATGAAGGACTTAACATGGGAAATACAAGTATAGCCCTCTATTGGCAGAATCTTTCATGGACATGGGGTCTCGTCTCATCGACAAGACGAATCCCCAAGCTAAGGGCTGACTATTATTAACAGATCACTGGGCCCCTATTCACGAAATGTTGAGAGAGATCTCTTGAAGGAGATTTATCACGTCAGTGACTCTGCGCAAACTCCGTATGTGAATTGTCGGTTGAAATGTGTTTCTCTACTACTAAATAGTGAGGGAGAAGTGAGATGAGATTTCTTGTAGGAGTTATCGCATTCGAATACTCATCTCTACGAACGTCGAGTATACGGGGTCAGCGGGGAAACTGCTCCACCGAGTCCGAACCCTGCCAGGTACTTGGTCGTCCACAGAAATTCAAAGCTTCAACATCGAAATTATCGACCGCCATGGGGCCAGATCACACTTAGCAAGAATCGATCCCGCCACCAACCATCAGCCCCAAGCGGTAACCTTGGCTCGTTCGAAAACAGACGAGCACGTCTGAATCCTATAAAAGTCACATTGTTTTGAGCCTTCCGACTCGTAGTAGCTCAAAAAGGTATACCTTTGACTAGACATGATACGGCCTTAGATGCGTTCAGGCAAAATCCCACATATGGTAGCTTTGCATCAATGTCCGCCCGTGCGAGTGCGCGAACCAAATGTCTGAACCTGTGGTCATATGGCGTATTCCATTGGCAGCACCAGTGCTGCACTGAGCACGCACTGAGTGCAAAAAATGTTGCACTGGGAGTCAAAATGTGTCAAAACGCTTGACGAAATTCCCCAATGGAATACGATTCATGCACTCAGTGCGCACGAGTTCTACCAATGGAATACGCCAATAGATAACATACCTGTGGTTCCAGTCGCGCTGAGCAGGATTACTATCAAAGACAAGTAGGGTAAAAAGCCGGTCTAAACTGTAAACCCATCACGTTCCCTATTGACGGGTGAACAAGTGGAACAGGCAGGCGGTTATCCAACCGCCGCGCCGGTCGGTTTATGTCTATACAGGGTGATTCACGAAGACCGTTCGTTAGAATATTTCACGGAAAGACTTAACCACTTGACATTTTATAGTTAAACTTAAAATTCGCAACAGAAACGTAAAATGAAGGAGTAATTAATTTTTTGCATTCAGCAATATCGCGGAAGAACATTAAAAATGATTATTCAATATTTAGAAAACCATCCCATACGGATACAATTATTCATCGATCCTCGAACCATTCGAACCTAAAGACGCGGCATTTCAAAGTAGGTTACTCCTCTAATTAATATATCTTCATCTGAAGAAAAAAAAATCTCATTCCGGACAAACAATAGCCTGGCAAAACTCATTAAGAATAATGAATCGAAGAGCAATCAAGAAGATCAATCCGGTGTTTATCAGTTGAATTGTGGTATCTAACAAAATAACAAAATTAATTCTAATTATTCGAATCATTTATTAGCATAAGGTCATAAGTTTAACACAGATTTCAAAATTCTACACAATTTAAATAAAGGTGCGCGACTAAATCATTTGGATATGGTGGAAATAAATAGAGAAAAACATACGGGTGATTTAGTTAATGAACAACTAGATCTAAGTTTTTTCCGATATTCAATCTCTATTTAAATAGAGAATGAATTTATATAAGCGGTAAGAATGAATTATTTTAAGTGTTTACTAAGTGCTAGCAGTATAAGATTGTGTAATTAGTTTACAATAAGTCGTGAAAAGAAGAAGAAAGAATTTCCAAATCATCGATTGTGGGGTATAGGGAGATTAAAATTTAGTATGATGTATTCTGATGAAGTCGTGGTATCGAAGGAACGCGTCACATTGAATATTGAATAAGTTTTTGTAACCGTCACTAAAACAAATGGTAGGGGGTAGGGGTACTTTTTAAAATAAATGATTTTTTCCACGGTAATATACTAATAATAAATTAGATTCCAAAATTACAATCTTTTACCTTTCATTTCAGTATCGTTGACACTTGGGGCCAAAGCGGTTACAAATATATTATCAAAAGAATGTCACGAACACACAATATTTTCAATAACAGGGTAGAGATCGACGTTTTCCAGCTTCCCATTAAGTACCATATTGAACTTTTTTCTCTTGCGAGTGTCGTTATGGACCATAGACTCCATATTTTCAAGATACAAGTGAAAAAATCAACTTTTGAAATTTAGATGCCTGTATGCGGAAAAGTGGTCTTTCTAGTTGTTATAATATCCTGCAAAATTTCAAATCGATCGGACTTTGTTTAGCGGTGACCCCACTACTCTGTATTTCGAGTCGTTGACCCCCGCTAAAGCCAATTGTTCGCGCTCGTAAATACTCGATTTATTCCTATGTAAAGGGTACCTGTGAATGCAAAAATGAGATACCGACTCGAGAGCTTGACTTTATTGAAGATCAAAGACATGATCGAAAAATGTTTATTGGTTCTCTAGTTAGCAAAAAGCTGCAACGTTCTGAATACAGAAGAATTGTGGAAACACAAGCTCCAATTGCTTCAACATCTTCATCAACTTCCGACACGCACATTTCAGTATATCCAAATAATTTAAACAGTGAATCATCAGATGTCATAAGTATTTACGAGGCAATTACAAAAACCGGAAAAAAAGATGATTTACCGGTAGCAAGAAAAACAAAACAAATGTGAATAAATTTGCCTAACTTAGCTCAAGCATGCGATCGCACAGGAGTGTCTGATAGAGCTGCATCTATAATAACAAACTCTGTTTTGCAAGATCTCAATGTCATTTCATTAGAAAGGCATGACTATATCATAGATCGGAATAAAATTAGTCGAGAAAGAAAAAAAAAGGCGAAACCAAATTAAAACTCACGAAACAGAAAATCTTCTTCAATTTCTTCATGGGATATATTTCGATGGGAGAAAAGATAAAACTCTACAAAACCAATTGAAAGACTGGCCGCCGTATTCACAAAGCATTCAATCTCCGTTAAGTCCTAACTGAGTTCCTCAGTTATGGATAGATTTGAATCGCAACCTCAGTTAACGTATTTAACGGTGGTGAAACAGGTCTGTTTCACGTTAATTTTCACGTTAGCTGAGGTTGCGATTCAAATGTATCCTCAACTGAGGACCTCAGTTAGGACTTAACGGAGATTGAATGCTTTGTGAATACGGCGGAATAAGTAGTACAAAAGTATGGTATCTAAGAAACATATCGTTTTAGTCTCCAAACCCAAATCAAAATATATATTTTGGGACAGTATGGTGATTTGGTCGATGCCGAGGTTTAATCAGGCCTCAATCTGCCTACTCCTGATTAACCCGGAATAACAACTAAAGTAAACATGCGCTGACTAGGCCTCAATCTGCCTACTCCCAGTCAGCAAAAATAAAGTTTCCTAACTAGGCCTCAATCTGCCTACTCCTAGTTAGGTTAATAAATAAAACAGTGAAAAACATGGATTAGATATATACTGACAATAAACAACACAACACAACACAAGATCAAAGCACTTCAATACATTATGACTGTTCTGCCTTTTTGGTTGCGCTTCCTCAACTTTATTTAAAGTGTGAACTCGCTTTCGAGTGATATCTATTCCGGGGAGCCATCTATCTGTTGCCGTTGGTAGTTTGGCCCCCTGGTGGTGTGTCTCCGCTTCAAGGGCTTGCTTATGTATCTTGTGACACTCTCTGTTGGGGGTAGCGTTAACATGATTGGCAGCACCAACAATAACCGTAACGCAGTAGTCACCCCACAGGGCGCGCCACCGTGACGGTGAAGAGGTAGTCCCCACATATAGGACATATTACGGTATCGTCGGGTAATGCAGAAGAAATCAGCAACAAAATGTTAGACTTTCTGAAGACAAATGTGGACCTTGACAATTTAGTAGCGATTGGATGTAACGAAACTGCTGTTAATACAGGCATTCACAATGGTGTTATCCGTGAAATAGAACTTGCAATTGGTCGATCTATGGAATGGTTCATTTGCATTTTACATACAAACGAATTACCTTTGCGCCATTTAATAAAGTATTCGGATGGAGAAACTGTCGGGCCACGTGAGTTTTCGGGAACTATTGGCAAAGAACTACAAAACTGTGAGAATCTTCCTGTAATTACATTTCAAGCAATACCATCTGTTTTACCAAAATATAACGAAAAGGATATCGACCAACTAAGCACCGACCAAAAATATCTGTATGAAATCAGTAATTCCATATCAAATGGTAAAATCTCTAGTCACTTAGCAAGAAGACAGCCGGGAAAAATTTCACATGCTAGATGGCTTACGACTGCCAACAGAATTCTTCGACTTTACGTGGCAACAGCTTGTCCGTCAGAAAATTTGAGATGTCTAGTATGCTTTTTGTTTTAATACATTTATTTAATTTAATAAAAAGAACCAGGTATTTGGCACCTGAACTGCGAAAAATAGTGGACAGAATAATACAAATTAATGGATATTTTGCGCATCCTGAAAATGTTTTGATAGCAATGCTTTGCGATGAACGACGGCATATCAGAAAATTGGATTTGCGGCGAATCATGAAGACCAGAAACTCCCATGGTTTAAGAAAATTCAAAGTCCCAGAATTAAACTTTACAGCCACGGATTATACCGAAATAATTAATTGGCAACAATTCACAAAAAGTGAACCTCCAACGACAAAAAAAATTATAACAGAAGATCTGACACAGATGATCAAAGATATTCCTGAAGAAGTAGAAATACTACGTTTTCCATGCCACTCTCAAGGTATAGAACGCTGCGCTAAACTGCTAACAGAGGCATCGTCAAAGGTATGTGGGACTGAAGCAAGAGGTGGGTTCATAAGGGCCAAAATAGTTTCTCGACAAGCATTGCCCAAATTCGATACAAAAAATGGGTTCAAGCCCTGTGGACAGGAGTTTTCTGGCGCTCTAGTTCAAACAGACAAATTATATCGCCGAAAGTTTTGGTTTCTTAGAGTTGGGAATTATATCAATGTATTCTTATGATAGAACTGCATCATAAAGGAAATTCAATTCAAATAATAGTTTATTTATCAAGATTAAATGGGCAATCTGAGAATGAGAACTGCACCATGGAAGAAATCGAATTAAATCTGGCCAATTTTGCCCAAAAACGAACTTAATCGAGATATTCATCTCCCCAACCTACTCTGAAAATTTCAACTACCTAGCTCATTCCGTTCGAGAGTTATTGTAGAAAAACTTTTTTTAAATTTTCAAATTTTTTTTTTGACACTTTGCGGTAATCTGGTCAATACAAAACTTCACATGCGTATAAAGGTCATGATTCTACAATTTGATGCTAAATTTTAAATAGATCGAGTGATCGGTTTCGGAAATATTCATAAAAAATATTTTTACCAAAATCGGCCATAACTCCGGAACCGCTTGATGGATTTCGCCCATTAACGAGCTCGTCCGAGATATTTACGCTCCAAACCCACCTTGCAAATTTCAATCCGCTCACTCCTTTCGTTCGAGAGTTATCGATTTCGACCTCGGTTTCTTGATCAGTGAGTCGAACCAAATCGTTTAAGACCATTTTCATCGGAAAATTCGAAAATTACAGACATTTGGGCAAATTGATAAGCACTCAGTTCCGAAGAACTAGAGCGCCAGAAGTTTCGTATGACAATTGCCCAAAACAGGTTTGAAGTACCTACAAATAGTAGTTTTTTCATAAAACATGTATCAAAGAAGCGTGAAGGTTCATTCACAACCACCAAATTACAGTTAAAATTAGCAATTGGAATTACAATTGGACGTAATATAAAAATTAACAAATTTTGAGCCTTCACAACCTCCACTTAACAGTGAAATTAATAGAAATTGAAGGTCAATTATTTTCATCAGCCACCTATCGAATATATTATGAAGTAGGGTAAGTAGTTATGGCAGATTTCTACTTTCTAGGTCCAACTATGCTCAAAAGTTCATCAAACTTATTTACAATTTACATCATTCTCGTGTAATTTACGAACATTTCATGATCAGTAATTCGCATCTCTTGGAAGAGGTTTCCATAATCCCCAAACTCTTTTCGAACAGCAAAAATTGGTCTGATCTACCACTGACGTTTACTCTTCCGCTTATTTTTCAATTCGAGATAGTACTCCCCCAACGCCAAAGCAATGGAACCCAATGTTTTTTCCGAAGTTGACTTTTCGCCTCGACATTATTCAATATTCAGTGTATTCACACTTCTTAAACAAGAGCGCCAAAACGTTAATCAAATGTGAGGTTCTGGAATTAAAATTATAGGAATACGAAACGAATTCTGTCAAAACAAACATACTGAGCACGCGCGAAGATTTCCAATTACAATTAGTCGTAGAAGTTTGGATATTGCAAAGTATTAATTTTAATTGTAATTGTAAGTATAATTGGAAACGTTAATTTGGAGGTTGTGAATGATCCAATTCTATAGCGTATACCAAACTTCTACGACTAATTCCAATTGCTAATTTTAATTATAATTTGGTGGTTGTGAATGTAGCTTAATAATGAAAAATTACCTTGTAATCGATCAAAAATTTCCTGATCTACGTTCACCAAATTTTCTCCTCTCTTGAACTGCTGAATTATGCTTTCAATATTTACATTCTATTTGCATTCTATGTCGATGGATGAAAAACAGTCTCACTACTCTCAGATCTCTTACTTCATGTTCCGTTCCGAAATGTAAGGCTTTTCTGAGAAAAACTAATTTCTGAGCAAACAACTGAGATTTTTCTCACTTCGCTCACATTTCGGAATACACTTTATTCTCATAATTCTTCGATTGATTAGATAATGTCATGTCTCAGGAATATAAGTTTGACATTATGACAATTCATACATAGAATAATTATATCTCTGTGTGAAATACGATTTATCATTGTAATTTTGAAAAATCATATCTCCGAAAGTATTAGCTTGTTAGAGTTAAAAATGATATGAATGGATTCTTATGATAAAACTGCTTATTAAAAAAAAATTAATTTGGAATTTGTTATGTAAAAAATTTTTTTTTTTATTTCTCCGAAACCTTCTGTCCGATTTTGCCCAGTAACGAACTTAGCCGAGATATTTATCCCCCAAACCTACTCTGAAAATTTCAACTCTCTAGCTCATTCCGTTCGAGAGTTATCGTGCCTACGGACGGCCGGACAGAATGAATTTCCACCACGGATTCTTGATCAGTGAGTCGAACCAAATCGTTTAAGACCATTTTCATCGAAAAATTCGAAAATTACGGACATTTGGGCAAATTGATAAGCACTCAGTTCCGAGGAACTAGAGCGCCAAAAATGAGTTTTTAGGTAATATCAATAATCAACATTTATGAATATTGGGTGAGGGGCGTTTGGAACTCAGATTACTGCCACCTCCTCGTGGTGAGTTCTGGGTTGTTTTTACGTAAAACCAGCTAAGAGCTCCAAAAAATCACCCAAGTTTTTGGTTCGCTTGGGGCACCGGAAAAACTTGTCCTATAAAACTCATTTTTTGCCATCTACTTATACTACAGGTGAGACCACTTTTCCGCATACAGGGGAAGCAATTTCGAAGAAAAAAATTTTTTCTTCGTGTTCACTCCACCCTAGTATACATAGTGTTCCAAAAAAGACTAGTCATCTAACAATTTCCAAATTTTCAACGTATACTGTATCCTGTATACTTTGCATTTGTCATTTTTGAATTCTTCGACAAACTTGCGTTAAAATTTGTCGTATAAGTATAAAATGACAAAGTATACAGGGTATCGCATTGAAAATTTGGAAGTTGTGAGATGGCTAGCCTTTTTTGGAACACCTTGTATACTTCTTAATATCTTGAAAATATGAAGGTTATGGTCCCTAACGACACCCGCAATAGAAAAATATTCAATATGGTAATGGGAAACTGGAAAACGCCGATCTGTATGTAGTGCTCCACACCGTTATCGAAAATGTTCTGTGTTCGACACATTCTTTTGATAACATCTTTGTAAACGCTTGAGCCCCAAGTGTCAACGATACACCAAATGAAAAGTAAAAGATCGCAGTTTTGGAATGTAATTTATTATTAGTACGTCACAGTGGAAAAAAAGTAATTTATTTTTAAAAGCACCCCCACCCCTTACCACTTGTTTTGTGGGGGTTACAAAAACTCATTTCACCAGTACTCGAACTGCTTACTCAAACCGTCAAATTTAATTGCTCTATTTCAACTAGTCTCTAAAATATTTTCAAAATAAGGAAACTCAACCCTGGCTTAAACTATCCATAACTTCCATCAGAAGACCCGAAGGACAGTTTAACAACAGGAAGTGTGACACCATAATGGTATCCCATCACCTCCTTGCCAGTGTCGGTGTGGCGGCCTCGGACCCTATATATACGAGGTCTGCCAATTCAATAATTATACAAGTTAAAATAATAATACGGAGATGTCCAAATCACTCTCTGCAAACAGTAGTTACCCACACAGCATTGAATATTTGATAAATATTGGAAAGCAAAATTTGAAATATTTCATGAATCCTTTATTGAAATGTTTATTACATAGAGCTATGTCCACCTTTTTCTCACATTCAAATATTTCATGAAAAGTTTCATACAGATTTTTGCAATATTTCGAAAAGTGTGGTCGTTATTTTTCAAAATATTTTAGTAATATTACAAGAATTGGGCAAAGGAGGTGAAATATTTACGCAAGATTTGCTTAAGGTTATGGAAATGTTTCCTGAAATATTCAAGAAAGGCTTTTGCAATATTCCGAAAAGAGATACTGAAATATATTTCTGGAATGTTTTTGTAATGATATGGTCTAGTGATTGAGACTGTGAAATCTTCCTTGGAATATTTTTGCAAGATTTGTGTGAAATAACAGGTAACATTTTCTTGGAAAATGCATGAAATATTTGGTCAATGTTTCGCAAGGGGGGGGGCTGAATGATTTCATAGAATATTCCTGAAGGATTTCAGCAATATTTATTTATTGCACAATTTTTTTCACATGAAATCTACAACTATAGCACAATAGTATCATCATCATTATTATCAATAATATTTGCTAGATATATTAAATAACAGTTCCCTGGAATATTATGGAGAGGTTTTTTCATTATTATATAGGGTGACTCAAATAAAACAATTTTTTCATTCACCATTTTTTCAGATTCTGCTCAGGTAAAAAGCTACAAGCGTTCAAACATTTCACAATGTACTGATACACTCCTGCATATAAATTGTCCATGAAATTGACCGTGAACGAGAAATAGTTACAGTAACTGATTTTATAACATTCAATGAAGAATATTTCAACGGTGCGTTTAAGGAGAAATGATGAAGAATAAATTGATTTCCTAAAATGATGGTATATTCTTACGATGACTCAAGATAAACTTCAATTGTTTTCCTTATGCTATTTTCATTTATGGCGAATTCCATTGGTAGAACTCGTGCGCACTGAGTGCATGAATCGTATTCCATTGGAGAATTTCGTCGAGCATTTTGACGTCCAGTGCAACATTTTTTGCACTCAGTGCAGCACCAATGCACCACTAGTGCTGCCAATGGAATACGCCATTAGTTTTATGAATTCGCGAGTATACAGGCTATCCCAGAAGTCGACGTCAAGCCGGAAGCGGGTGATATAACAAGTCATGGTAATCATCAGAAAAATATTTAAAACAAATTAGGTGATGTAATTTCAAAATTATAGGCATTTAAAGAAAATCGACAAAATCTATACTTTTAGATGGTTATTCAATTCCCATTTCTACAAAACTTAATTTTTTGCCAATTTTATTTTTGTTATGTCATCCTGAATATTGCGTCTGTATATTATTGCCCAAAACTGTATGACTTTTGCCCCCGTTTAAAGCAAAATGATACTTTTTGCCCCACTAAACATTCAAAGCTCATATTTCGTCCAATTTCAGCTACCTGAACTGAAAAAAAAATGTACTACGCTAGTTCGGCAAGTAACTGTAAAAGTTGGCGCATTTAAGGAGGATTCCAAAATGGTATAACAATTGCTAGTAATTCTGCAAGTTTTTCGTCTAGAATTTTTTCTGCTGAGAAATCCATTTACGTAACAATTTTTCCTACTAACTCTAAATGATTCTAGTGCACTAAAGGTGGTTACTTTGAATTCTTTATTTGAAACAGATGAAGAGAGTTGAAAAAAAATCCCACGGTATCGACACAGAATATTGAAAAAAAAACAGGTTACACCCTCATCACATTGAGGGCCGGTTTCTCAATTTCGAGTTACCTCAAGGTTGCAGGCACAACCTACTATATCTACTAGCCTGGAAGATGATAAAATGGCAACACAGCTCGGAGACGTACGTCAGTCGAACGTTTGTTAGTTTGTTATTGTAAAAATGGACGATTACTTCTGATTCTGGAGTTAACCATTATTGTTTTTTGCGGGCATTTCGTGGTATTTTTGTGTACAACGGTGTCAAATGTGAATTAATGCAATGCAGTGCTAAATATGGTCGGATATTTATATGTTCTGTGATTAAACTGCAGTGTGTAAATAGTGAAATTTCCTTTGGATTATTTCTACTTATTGGAGATGAGTACATTTCAGTTCAGACTATAGACAACAAGATGGACTAGAAATATGAGTGAAATAAAACTTTCATTTCTTCCGATTTTATAAAACATTTTGATGACCTTTCTAATAATTTTTCAACAAAAATGATACATCTGGATAGGAGATCAAGAAGCTCAAATAATCTATTTATTTATATATATATGTATTCAATTTCCAAAAGTCTGCATCTGTAGATGCTTCAGTTGAAATCAATAAGGACCATATTATTCATTAAAAATGTTCAGATTTTCTGCAGTGATTTGAAATGGATTCTTCCTTTCGATCTTACCTTTACCCGAGTAGATGTTCTCAACCTCAGATCAATAAGAAAACATTTCCCGCTACAGAAATATAATTAAATGGGATTCAGATTTGGAATTTATCATTTTGTTTTATCAACATTTTTACACAGTTCAAATCAAAAAATAATTTTATGTGAATTTACTCTTTGTAGCATTGAATTGATATTCTGAATTCACATAGACTTGTAGCATCCCATAAATGTCTAATCGTTCTGAAAATTTACTCACTTGCTAATTTTGAGTTGTAGATAACGAATCTGAAGTTGAAAATCCGTGCTCTCTTCTAGTTTTTTTTTTATTAAATCTCAAAGTGTCCAAAATCACAACACTTCATCTCGTAATTACATTGTTTTAAACTGTTTTATCGGTAAATATTCATCATAAATAAGATCTTATTGTAGTCCTCATCATTTTTCGACAGTAAATCATTTGAAAAATGATGAAATAGTCGAAATTTCATCAAAATCCAGCGCTACCGCATTGAAGGAGTATGCCTCTAAGAGACGATTAATTGCGGCGTTGTCAGACTGTGTTCCAGGCTATCTCTATAGTGGGCTGTGTTGCAGGTAACCCGAGTGCTACGCGTTCATGAATATTGCTAAATACATGCGTAACTCGTAACATTAACTTAACTCGCAATTGAGAAACCCACCCTCAGAGGGTACAAACTCTACAATCCCGAGATTATCTCCCAAGAGTTGGATTTTATCAAATGACGATTCGAAGACACTGGGAGGATCCTGGATTCTTGGAGAGTGTTTAACGGTCTGATTAGGTTTACTCAAGACCTATCGAAAATGTATCTGAGCTACGGCGAAGAATAATAATTAATGCCGTTCATCATGTGTTTCTCTTTAATTATTTGTTTCTCATCAATATTGTTAATCACAAAGTGACTTAAGTTTAAGATTTTTAGATTTAAAATGTATATTTTTTGGAGCCCCTGTAGGTATTAGCCTTGGCTCTAATGAATTGAATAATGATCATGTCAATAACGGAGGATTAGCCAGTCTGATACTCCGATCTTTTTTACGACGATGTCGAACGTGTATTGCGGCTGAAGGGAGACAGTTTGAACATTTCTTTAATATTTATGTTCTAATGTTTATTAAAAATGTTTTCTGAATCATAAAATTCAATTATGAACATAAAAGAGAAAAAAAGGTTCAGACTACCTGGAAACAGTAGAAGAGCGACTTTAATCTGGCGTCATTACCTGCATCGCTCACACATCGTAGAATTATTAGCCTTTTATTTAATTCAACCAGAAATCATACATTAGCCTGATTAAAAGGCTTGGGTACATCAGAATCAATTGAAGTTTTTAGGAAAAATTGGTTCGAAAATGGATTTCTCAGCAGAAAAAATTCTAACCGAAAAACTTGCAGAATTACTAACATTTTTATAACATTTTGGAATCCTCATTGAATGCGCCAACTTTTGCAGTTACTTGCCGAACTAGCGTAGTAAATTTTTTTTTCAGTACAGGCAGTTGAAATTGGACAAAATATGAGCTTTGAATATTTAGTGGTGCAAAAAGTAACATTTTGCTGCAAACGGGGGCAAAAGTCATGAAGTTTTGGACAATAATAGACAGACGCATATTATTCAGGATGACATAACAAAAATTAAATTGGCAAAAAATTAAGATTTGTAGAAATGGGAATTGAATAACCATCAAAAAGTATAGATTTTGTCGATTTTCTTTAAATGTCCATAATTTTGAAATTACATCACCTAATTTTTTTTAATATTTTTCTGATAACTATCATGACTGGTAATATCACCCGCTTCGGGCTTGACGTCAACTTCTGGGACACCCTGTATAACTAGGAAACCGGTGGAAGTAGGAAAAAATTATTAATCGGATAATATGTCATTGTGTCATAGTTATAGAAAACTTCATACCAAAATTCATTCCATTCCGAATATCGTTGTCAAATCTACCTTAAGAACTGATTGTTTCTGCAATTTCAACAGCCTGTATCTTTTTATCTCAGTCGAATCTGGAAAAATGGTAAATGAAGAAAGTATATTATTTGATGAGGGAAATCTATGGTTAAATTTAATGTACAACTTAAAAACTCACTCTGTATATTAGAAAAATGAAAAAGTAAAAAGTGGGAAAGCCCTGTGGACAGGAGCTTTGGTGCTCTTGTTCAAACTTTGACAATTCATATCTCCGAAAGTATTGGTTTCTCAGAGTTGAGAATGATATCAATGAATTCTCATGATAGAACTGCATCATAAAATAAATTAAATAAGAATCCATTGGTATCATTCCCAACTCTGAGAAGCCAATACTTTCGGAGTTATGATTTGTCAAAGTTTGAACAAGAGCGCCAAAGCTCCTGTCCACAGGGCTTTCCCACTTTTTCAATTTGGCTTCTGTGCGTCAATTTTCAAGGATTTTCGTATTTAAATTCAAAACGTAGGTCCATGACTCATCCCATGTTGGATTTACATACATCAACAAATTATAATTAGAGTATTCTATGAAATCATATATATGTAGAATCGAGAATAATTATTAAAATTTTGAAAAATCATATCTATCAATGGATTCTCATGATGAAACTGCATCTTAAAAAATAATTGAATTTAAAATTTGTAATGAAAAAAAAAATTGTTTTGTTACTCCGAAACCACCTGGTCGATTTTGCCTAATGACGAACTTAACCGAGATATTCATCTCCCAAACCTACTCTGAAAATTTCAACTGTCTAGCTCATTCCGTTCGAGAGTTATCGTGTTAACGGCTGGCCGAATGGCCGGACAGAATTGATTTCGACCATGGATTCTTGATCAGTGACTCAAACCGAATCGTTTTCAGCAAATATTCGAAAATTAGAGACATTTGGGCAAATTGATATGCACTCTGATCCGAGGAACAAGAGCGCAAAAAATTAGAGATCATGTTGTATTTTATTTTTATTCTCTCCAGCTACTGGTTTTGTGAGACAAATTAAAGATACTTTTTTTGGGCGCATGTTCTAGGGGAACATCGTCCTATCATTTCGTCCAAATGTCTGTAATTTTCGAATTTTGAGCTGAAAATTGGCTAATAGACTAATTCGCACTCCCTGATCACGAATCCGGTGTCAGATTTTTGGGTGCCGTCCGGCCGGCCGGCCTTCCGGCCGTAGGCACGATAACAGGAGCACCGAAGGTCCTATCGACTTCAAACTTTCAGGGTAGGTTTCTGATCAAAATGCGACGGTTAAGTTCGTTAACGGGCAAAATCGGCCGGACGGTTTAGGAGTTATAGACATTTAAAATTTTGAGGTTATTTCCCTGATATTTCAGGAACTAAAGAAGATGTTGAATCGAAACTTGGTAGTCAGTTCGAGGATATAAACGCGCAACTTTTGGCAAAATTCTGTTATGATCGAAATGTTGGTAATTTTTAAAAAAATATTTCTTTTAATTTTTTCGAAAAAAAAATTTTTTTTTCGTGAACTATTCATCAGATTGCAACAAAAACTTGTACTAACGTCAATAGTAGTATTTTGCAACATTGTGCAAAATTTTGGCTCTATACGATTTCAATTTCTGGAGATATAAGACCAAATGTGTCAAATTTCCTGGGTCTCTCTCAGTATTTTCATCGATTATTATATAATAATCAATAATATTAAGGTATTCAACATGATACTGCTTTTTTTCTTTACTGGTCAGTACGGGCCACACGGAAGATGAACATGCGCCCAAAAACCCCCGTCGTCGGTGCTATTCAATCTAGTTTTTAAATAAACAACGATTTTTAATTATAATTCTTAATCTCTAAAAAAGTTTTGATATCAAATAAAGTAAGGATTGCTAATTTCACCCCGTATGATGTAACAGCAATATGGAAAAAATACCCGCGGTTAGTCCTTTGCGAGTACCTACACGAAAATTACAGAATTTCAAGTTCCAAGCTTTGCTGAAATTTTAGAAAAAAAATTGGTTCAAGCCCTGTGGACAGGATCTTTGGCGCTCTTGTTCAAACTTTGACAAATCATATCTCCGAAAGTATTAGTTTTCAGAGTCATGAATGATATCAATGGTTTCTTATGATAGAACTTTATCATAAAAAAGAAATTAAATTCAAACAGACCGATTCTCACTATTAACGAACTTATCCGAGATATTCATTCCTCAAATCTAATCTGAAAATTATATTATATCAATTAAAACTTAGACAATATTGGAGTTTTGTTTTTAGTGGAGATATTCTGAACCCAATTGGATTATGTATCTTACCAAAGAATATATTTCCATCATCATATGGATTATCCCCGGCATTATATTATCACCTTAAAAGTATAATATCATATCATCCTCATAACTCAACGATAGCTGAGGTTACTTATTGGTCATTTTGCATTCACTCATAATATGTTTTCTAGAACAGAGAGTGTATTTTATATCAAGAATAATGAACCAGAAAAAATAATGACATTTATCTCTCATATGAAAATAAGATGACATGTAAGAACACAGATCATATAATAATTTATAGATAGAATAATCAAGTATAGCATTCTGTGAAAACATAGAAGTACGATTCATTATTGAAATTTCGAAAAATCATATCTCCGAAAGTATTAGCCTGTTAGAGTTGAAAATGATATCAATGGATTTTTATGGCGAAACTGCTTCTTAAAATAATTTAATTTGAAATTTGTAATTTAACCTTTAACCGCCGTCGTTGCACTATGGGACATATTCCGCGTTGTGTGGTCCCTGGGACCGCACTGCTAATAATTTTTTATTAAACTCATCATTTGTTCAACCCACATCAAATGAGATGTATCAACAAATTGATGTTCAATTCAATTGTTTAAGGCAAAAAAAAACATTTTCAACTAAGAAGTAAGTTTTAATATGGCAAGGGAATCGAAACTCTATTTTCGGCAACATTCCACATAACTGTGTTCTAACATGAAAAAGTATCACAAAATAAACGAATTTAAAAACAAAATGTTTATGAAAATATTCATTAGATATCAGTGCAACAACAAAATATAATATTAATAAAATAAGCATTAAGAAAAAAAATGTGCAAATGTTATAATTCACTGATATTTCAGCAATAGTAAACACGGTTCACTCTTTTCTTATGCAGTTTCTGCACATTTTCTTCGAACACTCAAGACAAATAGGTCTTTCACATTGACAACACAAATACACGGTTTTTCTTTTTCTTATTGGAGGACAGGTGTAGCAGGTTTTTCTTTTATTTCTGTCCAATTGCTCATTATCTTGAGAAGTACGAGGTACCTCTTGGCACAGAGCTCTCGCAATTGAAGAGCGTAGTTCGTAAGGCCATTTGTCGTTTTCTAAACGACTTTTCATGTAAGGTTGGATCAGTTGTTTTGCCGAAGTTTTCATGAACTGTAGTCTCGTACAAGGTGATGTGATATTTCTATTGTAACATTAAATCATCAAAAATAGACCTCCTAGCTGTCATGGGCTCAAACACCTCTTCTTGATTTTGAGGAATGCGTATAGCAGGTAGCCGCAGAATATTGTGAGCTGAAGTTCTTGTTTTGCGAGAAGGCTCTTTGCTAGACCATTTCATCCTGTTTTTACCATAAAAATAGTTTTGATGGTCGTCGTCCTCCTCAGTTGTTGTGCTATTATCAGACTGATCGCTTCCAAATTCTTGTTCCCAGTCAACTTCAATTTCGGAGTCAGTATTATGCTCACTTTCCTCCACGACATCTTCTTCATCTATATCAGATATTTCTACATCCGAGTCAAGTGATTCAAGCATTCTATGTATTTTATCCTCAAAATCAGGATCACAGATGTTTACTCTGTACGGAACTGATCCAGAAGCCATCATAATTCGTAAACCGGCACAAGATAAATGAACTGGTCCCCTGGACCGCTCGGTCAAGAGTACGCAAAGATTGTAAATCCTATTGATGGAAATGCAACTTACAAAAATTCACTCAATACTAATAGGAAGGTACTCCAATCGTCGCAAGACTAGGCCTGAAAGAAGTGGGAGAATTCTCCTTCCCAATTATGTCGTCGGTCCGCTGGACCGACGACGGCGGTTAAGGGTTAAAAAAGATTTTTTTCCATAAGGCCGATTTTGTCCAATAACGAACTTAACCAAGATATTTATCTCCCAAACCTACTCTTGTACTACACTTGTCCGAGATATTTACGCTACAAACATAGCCTGCTAATTTCTATCCTTTAACTCCTTTCGTCATTCATCTATTCCTGGGCCATATAATAGTTCTTCAGCCGTTGTGGCAGCTTCCAAAATATCTATTTGATGTTGTCTACGTAGCATTCTACCTTCTGGAGTGTTGTTAGCGCGCTAGCTGCTAGCTACCTGCTGTTAGCTACCTGCTCTACCTACCCTTTGCTAATTATCGGATAACTCGAAAAGTAATTGTCGGATTTACTTAAAATTCTCAGAGAATATTTCTGAGATAGTATGCTTCACGAAAATGCAAAAAAACAAATAAAAATTCTTTGAGAAAGCTGACTACACCTAACCCCTTAAGGCAATTTTCAGCCAAAAATTCGAAAATCACAGATATTTGGGCAAATTGATAAGCACTCTGTTCCGAGGAATGAGAGCGACAAAAAACGGCACAACCAATTTTCCTTTCATTCACACCGTTGAGTAGGCAATCAAATTACCTTTCATTTGATGTATCACAATTCATATATTCCCATGTAAAAAAATTAAGAGGGGTGCGAGGCGTAGGTGGTGAGAAACATCAAATTCCAAAATGGGTTCAAGCCCTGTGGACAGGAGCTTACTGGCGCTCTAGTTCAAACAGACAAATTATATCTGGTATTGGTTTCTCAGAGTTGGGAATTATATCAATGTATTCATATGATATCACTGCATCATAAAGGAAATTCAATTCAAATAATAGTTTATTAGATAAGTAATAATAAATTACCTTGTAATCGATCAAAAATTTCCTGATCTACGTTCACCAAACTACAGAATTATGCTTTCAATATTTACGTAATATTTTCAAACATTTTCGGGTGAGGTCCCCGTTGCATCGCTAAAATACGAGTATTTCAACCCCAATATTTTTGAAGTTACAATATTCCCTTCTGTCAAGTTGACATTATGAGAATTCATACATAGAATAATAATTATATCAATCTGTGAAATACGATTTACATTGAAATTTTAAAAAATCATATCTCCGAAAGTATTTGCTTGTTAGAGTTGAAAATGATATGAATGGATTCTTATGATAAAACTGCTTATTAAAAAAAATTTGGTTTGGAATTTGTTTCGTAAAAAAAAATTTTTTTTTTGTTACTCCGAAACCATCTGTCCGATTTTGCCCAATTACGAACTTAGCCGAGATATTCATCCCCCAAACCTACTCTAAAAATTTCAACTCTCTAGCTCATTCCGTTCGAGAGTTATCGTGCTTACGGACGGCCGGCCGGCCGGCCTGACAGAATTTATTCCGACCACGGATTCTTGATCAGTGAGTCGAACCAAATCGTTTAAGACCATTTTCATCGAAATATTCCAAAATTACAGACATTTGGGCAAATTGATAAGCACTCAGTTCCGAGGAACTAGAGCGCCAAAAATTGGTTCAAGCCCTGTGGATAGGAGCTTTCTGGCGCTCTAGTTCAAACAGACAAATTATATCTCCGAAAGTATTGGTTTCTCAGAGTTGAGAATTATTTCAATTTATTCTTATGATAGAACTGCATCATAAAGGAAATTCAATTCAAATAATAGTTCATTTATCTAGATTAAATGAGCAATCTGAGAATGAGAACTGCACCATGGAAGAAACCAAATTAAAATAGATGAAATGAATTTGACTCTATCTTATAAAACAGGATGAAATGTACGAGTATGAACACAGATCATATAATAAAGCTTAGATAGAATAATTATAGCATTCAGTGAAAACATAG
This sequence comes from Halyzia sedecimguttata, assembly GCA_937662695.2. Lineage (NCBI taxonomy): Eukaryota > Metazoa > Arthropoda > Insecta > Coleoptera > Coccinellidae > Halyzia > Halyzia sedecimguttata. Next base: position 70,840,836 of record OW569417.2, read on the forward strand.
AAGTACGATTCATTATTGAAATTTAGAACTTCATCTTAGCAGAAATTGAATTCAAACATCATAGAAGAATTTAAATTCAACAAGAGTGCCAAAAATTATCAATCCAAAACCAATAGACGAATTCTACCCAACAACGAACTCATCCGAGATATTCATTCCTCAATTATATGATGAACGATAATATATATCTTTCCTCAAATCTACAATATTCCAGTTTTGTTTTTAGTGGAGATATTCTGAACTCAATATTATTAACTTACCATTACCATTCCCATCATCATATGGATTGACCATCGGCATGAAAATATCAACCAACAAAAAGTATGATATTATATTATCATTCTCATATTTATACGATTGCTCGAATGAAACAATGTCTCAAGAGAATAAGTTGACATTATAACAATTCATAGAATACCCACATAATAATTCTATCATTCTGTGAAAACGTAGAAATACGATTTACATTGAAATTTTGAAAAATCATATCTCCGAAAGTATTAGCTTGTTAGAGTTAAAAATGATATGAATGGATTCTTATGATAAAACTGCTTCGGCCGGACGGCCGGACAGAATGAATTTCGACCACGGATTCTTGATCAGTGAGTCGAACCAAATCGTTTAAGACCATTTTCATCGAAAAATTCGAAAATTACAGACATTTGGGCAAATTGATAAGCACTCAGTTCCAAGGAACTAGAGCGCCAAAAAGCATACGATAACTTGCTTTTAAAATTAAAAATCGACGGGTTTGAGGATTTTCCTTAATAATTCTTCGTACAAGAATTATTGACGAGTTACGTTACTTTTTTGGCACGCTGTATATCCATCTCCCCATAGAAACTTCTCAACCTGTTATATTGCAAAAATCTCTCATGAATATTTCGTAGGATATTCCATGAAATTTCCCCAAAATATTCCCACTTTCATAATTGCGATTGGAAATCTTCCACTGCACTATTCTATTGGTTTTATTCAAAATATAGTCTTATGCCATTAGTGCTTAAATGATTTCGAGCTTATGGGCGCCACGGCTGGGTCGAATGAAGGTGAAGCGTAATCGGGAAGTCCAATTTTCGACCAATTTTTCGAGCAAGTGGGACCGTATATCGGCAATAACGCGGAAAATGTTAGCTTGAAAGTAACCCATAGGTGTGGGATCACATGATCGTGGGGTCCAGCTCACAGGTCCATTTCGCGAAGTTTATGCTCTCTCGGAATTTTTCCTGCAATAAATTGAGGGTATCGTGCCGTGTGGCATATTGCACCATCTTGTTGTAACCAAAGCTCTGCCACATCAATACCATTCAACTGGGGAACAAAAAAGTCGGCAATCATGACTCTATAGCGCTCTCCATTGATCGTGACATTCTGACCGGTATCATCTTCAAGAAAATATGGACCAATGATTCCACCTGCCCATAAAGCGCACCAAACAGTGACTTTTAATAGATGGAAGGGCTTCTCAATGAGGACTTCTGGGTTTTCTTCACTCCAAATTCGGCGATTTTGTTTATTGACGTAGCCGTTCAACCAAAAATGAGCCTCATCGCTAAACAAAATTTTGCACGGAAAAAGTGGGTCAAGCTGAATATTGTTTTCGGCTCATTCACCTAGCGTAAGGTGAGTAGTTATCAAGCCGTTTCAGCTATTGCATAAGTTGGATCTTGTAAGCTCGCAGTCCAAGATCTTTCCTCAAAATTTTTCACAAAGTGGATGGACACAGCTATGATTGAGCTGTACACGATGGCGAATCGATTCATTTGGGCCCTCTTCAACACTACGCTCCACATCTGCAATGACTTCTTCTGTGTGCACTAGGGCTTCACGCGAGAGCGAGATTTTTCTCGTCTCGTCTCGTTCTCGTCTCGTGGAAGCGAGACGAGATGAGAAGTTTTCAAAAATATTATAGGCGATACCGAGACAACATACAGCGCAACACGAGAGTCTCGTTTTTGGTCTCGTTAAATTTTTTGAATGAAGTTTTATACACGACTTTTTTCAACATCCACAGAAAACAATGAAGAGTATGAAGAGTTTCCACTATAATTACCAATATATTTTGTCTATATTATGCATCGATCGTTCTAGAAATACACGATTTTTTAGAAGATTATTAATTCGTTATGACCTTGCGATAATTGAGATTATTTTTCAAGATAAAATACAATTCACAACCATAAAAACGGATGCCATTATGAATTCAATACTTAAAGGACAACTTTCATTGCCCCTAAATCCCAATGCTTCGAAAATTTCGTCTCTATCTGAACATCTGGAGAAATGTATTCTCTTGTGCTCCTTGAAGTGAAGATGTGAACAATTATTGTATACATCTCTGTGGAACTACGTATAATGAAACTGGTAATGAAATGAAGCTATTCAATGTTACGAAAAGTGTTATGAGGAATACACTAAGAAACCCCTCAATTATCGTACCCACTGGGAAGGTATTCTTTTGAAAACTCTACCAAATTGTTCAATTCTATTAAAAAATGTATCGACATCGATAGCCTATTTAAAACATCAACAAAACTTTCGAGATATTGGCAAGCTGAGTTTGAAGAATATTTGCTGTTAGAAATAGCAAATAGGTATCAAAATATTTTAGAGTGGTGGAAATTGATGAAAAAGTTCTTCCTACACTTTCCAAGATGGCCGATGATATATTAATGGCTACATCCGTACCTGTTGAAAGATTATTTTCCACAGCAGGTTTGGTCATGGCAAAAAAACGTACATCATTGAAAAATTATGTGATTCAAGCGTGATTATGTTTGAATTCTTGGTCATAGTAAATTAAAAGTTGAAATTAGCAGTGTTTAAAATTAAAAATAATATCTACATGTACAAATATGTTTGTATAAGAGCGTAATAAATATAGCTTTACAAAATTATTCATTATTGTATACCATTTCGTTTATATGTTATAATATTTATTATCGTTATTCATAATTAAGCGAGACGAGACGAGACAACTGAAAACGTGACGAGAACGATACTCAATTTTTTGGAAATTGGCGAGAGCGAGACGAGATTTTTTATACTCTCGCCTACTCTCGTCTCGTGTGAAGCCCTAGTGTGCACAGTACGGCGTCTTTGGGGATGCGTATTATGAACTAGAGTGTGCGTGGTACGAAAACGATCCATTGTTTTCCGAATAACTTGATCGGATGGACGATTATGTCGACCGTAAAATGAACGTAAGGCACGATAAGTTTGGCGAACGGAATCATGGTTTTCAAAATAAATTTGCAAGCGTTGTTCTGAAGTAAGTCTATGTCTATTCATTGTGAAATGGCAAAACGTACTGACTAAAACTATACCACCAACTGTCAAATTGACAATCACAAGAAACGGTATTGCCAATTTGAAAACCAAACCTCTAAAAAAACATCTTTATATCTTTGCGGAATATTTGTTGAAAAATTTATAAAATATTTTTATATAAATCCTTCTCCCCATAGAAATTTCTCAGCCTTCCATATTGCAAACATGTTTCAGAAACATTTCTGCGAAAATTTCATGAAATAGTTATGAATTATTCGAAGGAATATTTCATGAAATATTTATGTAATACAGTCGACTCTCGATAAATTGACACTCGTTAATTTGAATCTCTTGATAATTTGAATTTTTTTTCCAGTCCCTTGAAAAATACTCGATAAATTGAAAAAAATCAATATTAATTGGTCCCATCGGTAATTTGAAGTTGAAGGAATGGTATCTTGCCCGCCAACCCAGATAGCACACACACGTTATATGGATGTTCTTAGAAGATACCGCCAGAATGTTCAAATATTCATAGAATATCCTCACAACAGACCCCACACATTCTTAGAACATTCCATGCACTATTAAGTGAGAGAGGAACTCTGGTTCTATACAGGTTCTATGAATGTTCTCCCGAATATTCTAGAACCTTCTAGGAATGTTCTTGACAATATTTCAGGCATATTCTTGAGAATATTCCAGGTACGTTTCAAAAAATCTCCTATTAATATTACTCCAAATATTCTATGGAGATTCCCACTCATTCTAGAAATATTCCCAGAATATACTTTAATTCCGAGAATATTTGGTTGAATTTATAAATTCATTGGTATTATTAATTCCTGCCGCATTCCCTGCGGGAATTAATAATACCGAACTCCAACTGAAAAACTAAAAAAAAATTGTGTTCAATGATAAATTAACGGTATTGAATGCTTTTTTGTTATAATTCAATTTAAAATTAAAATGTTTTGTAAATTTAGTTAAACTTTGAGATTTCATAGACTCATCACATTGAATGGTTATGAAATTCTTATTTATTTTTCGTAATCCCATAAAAAATCATCAGAATGCTGATTCTGAGCATAAGCCTAGTTTTTTCACAAATAATATAATAATATTATTCGAGGTCGAACAACACTAATCCATTTTATAATAATACATAATTCAAGTCATCAGTTTTATTTTTAGGAAGACATTTCCTGAAATAAATTCAAAAGAATAATAACAAAATATTTTGTTTATAAAAAAAATAATATTCGCGAGATTATCTTCTCCATCATTTTTGGCTACCAACCAGCCTTTTGGTTTCAAAATCAGAGATTCTGGAAGAGAAGAAATGAAATATTACCTTGAATAATTTAATAGTTTTCAGTGTAAACCCAGATCAGAATGAAATACAAGGCAACAAACCAAATTAGAGCTAGTAGAATAATCAAAAAATATTGCTTCATGGTATGAATGATATTGAGTACAACTAATATTCCTACCTTCACTAGATTATAGTTTTGAGGTCTAATTTCTGGAACTTTTCCTCCTTCTGTTTCGCCTTAACCAACCAGTCCTTAATTACCAATTCCGCATCAGACTCTGTAATCTTTCGATGAATGTTCATCACAGATTCTGTAAAATATGAGAGATAATTCAAATATGTATTAATGTATTTTAGTTATCGCAATAATTCCAAGTAAAGCGATTTCGGTAAAATATCTTGACTAGTTATTCCATCAAACATTGCTTCTTCATAGAAATATATTTCTTATCTTATCTATCTTATAGAACATAGTAAATTCTTCGAAAATTCTTACCTTTCACTATTTCGGAAAAAATCAATGCCGAAAAATTATCCTTCTTCTTAAATCCTAACCAGCTAGAGTTCATAGCAAGAGCATTTGTCATCAACCTTTCCTTTTGTTATCACTTTGTGTTTAGGCCCCCAATTTTTGACAACTCGTAAACCTAAAACAACAACCGAAATGTAACATAAATAATAATATGTATGCTGTGGACTTATCTAATCCTATATGTTAGATAGGAGTATACATTATTAATTTCCAGGAGAATTTCATACAATAATTTCGAGGATTTTTATATGTGAACAAATTTGATAACCAGTAATGTGGTAGTATCAATGAATTTTCTAGAGAACAAAAATCTATTTAAATGTAACATTTGGATACATCACACAAATCAAACTCTTGAAACTTACCACTTTTGTTTTAATTTCCTCAAGGTCTAAATTACTATTTCTCCAATTTTTGTAATACGTTGTAATATTTAATAGGAAAATCAAACTTTTCTTCAAAATTGATTGATTCTTCAGTTGGTTCATGATCATTATTATTAAGATCATTTCTCGATAATCTGCAGCAACCTCTACAGATGTGAAATATTTCGCCATCAGCCCTGGCATAATAACTTCTGAATGAAATTTCTTAGCAGTTCTTTTCCCATATTTCCAGATCTTATAGGATTCGTACTTCGAAACAACTACCCAGATAGCACACACACGTTATATGGATGTTCTTAGAAGATACCGCCAGAATGTTCAAATATTCATAGAATATCCTCACAACAGACCCCACACATTCTTAGAACATTCCATGCACTATTAAGTGAGAGAGGAACTCTGGTTCTATACAGGTTCTATGAATGTTCTCCCGAATATTCTAGAACTTTCTAGGAATGTTCTTGACAATATTTCAGGCATATTCTTGAGAATATTCCAGTTACGTTTCAAAAAATCTCCTATTAATATTACTCCAAATATTCTATGGAGATTCCCACTCATTCTAGAAATATTCCCAGAATATACTTTAATTCCGAGAATATTTGGTTGAATTTATAAATTCATTGGTATTATTAATTCCTGCCGCATTCCCTGCGGGAATTCCAACTAAAAACTAAAAAAATATTGTGTTCAACGATAAATTAACGGTATTGAATGCTTTTTTGTTATAATTCAATTTAAAATTAAAATGTTTTGTAAATTTAGTTAAACTTTGAGATTTCATAGACTCATCACATTGAATGGTTATGAAATTCTTATTTATTTTTCGTAATCCCATAAAAAATCATCAGAATGCTGATTCTGAGCATAAGCCTAGTTTTTTCACAAATAATATAATAATATTATTCGAGGTCAAACAACACTAATCCATTTTATAATAATACATAATTCAAGTCATCAGTTTTATTTTTAGGAAGACATTTCCTGAAATAAATTCAAAAGAATAATAACAAAATATTTTGTTTATAAAAAAAATAATATTCGCGAGATTATCTTCTCCATCATTTTTGGCTACCAACCAGCCTTTTGGTTTCAAAATCAGAGATTCTGGAAGAGAAGAAATGAAATATTACTAGGCACCTTGAATAATTTAATAGTTTTCAGTGTAAACCCAGATCAGAATGAAATACAAGGCAACAAACCAAATTTTAGCTAGTAGAATAATCAAAAAATATTGCTTCATGGTATGAATGATATTGAGTACAACTAATATTCCTACCTTCACTAGATTATAGTTTTGAGGTCTAATTTCTGGAACTTTTCCTCCTTCTCTTTCGCCTTAACCAACCAGTCCTTAATTACCAATTCCGCATCAGACTCTGTAATCTTTCGATGAATGTTCATCACAGATTCTGTAAAATATGAGAGATAATTCAAATATGCATTAATGTATTTTAGTTATCGCAATAATTCCAAGTAAAGCGATTTCGGTAAAATATCTTGACTAGTTATTCCATCAAACATTGCTTCTTCATAGAAATATATTTCTTATCTTATCTATCTTATAGAACATAGTAAATTCTTCGAAAATTCTTACCTTTCACTATTTCGGAAAAAATCAATGCCGAAAAATTATCCTTCTTCTTAAATCCTAACCAGCTAGAGTTCATAGCAAGAGCATTTGTCATCAACCTTTCCTTTTGTTCTCACTTTGTGTTTAGGCCCCCAATTTTTGACAACTCGTAAACCTAAAACAACAACCGAAATGTAACATAAATAATAATATGTGTGCTGTGGACTTATCTAATCCTATATGTTAGATAGGAGTATACATTATTAATTTCCAGGAGAATTTCATACAATAATTTCGAGGATTTATATATGTGAACAAATTTGATAACCAGTAATGTGGTAGTATCAATGAATTTTCTAGAGAACAAAAATCTATTTGAATGTAACATTTGGATACATCACACAAATCAAAATCTTGAAACTTACCACTTTTGTTTTAATTTCCTCAAGGTCTAAATTACTATTTCTCCAATTTTTGTAATACGTTGTAATATTTAATAGGAAAATCAAACTTTTCTTCAAAATTGGGTAATTGATTGATTCTTCAGTTTGGTTCATGATCATTATTATTAAGATCATTTCTCGATAATCTGCAGCAACCTCTACAGATGTGAAATATTTCGCCATCAGCCCTGGCATAATAACTTCTGAATGAAATTTCTTAGCAGTTCTTTTCCCATATTTCCAGATCTTATAGGATTCATACTTCGAAACAACTATTTGGAAATCATATAACGAAATCACAATAATGCGACTGTGAGGTGAATAATTGAATTTGTATTTTTTGGTAGTAATAACTGTTTGTTTTCAAAGTAATTATCCCAGCATTGTGCTATTAGATATGAACTCTTTATTAGCAAAAATGCATGAATGTCTTGTAGGTTGTGGTATATAATGATCCAAATATGTTGCAATATCCATATATGTGATTGGAGGAACACCATCAATTGAATTATCCACTATCCAGATCAGAAACATTCAATGTTGAAGGATCTAAGCCGTTAATTAATCCCAACTTTTAATAAATATCTGTAGGCTGGGCTGGTAACAAGAGCCAGGAGCGTGTTCTGATAGCCGAAGTAATCGGTCAGGGTTGGAAGATTAGGGAAAAATATTCGGCTTGAAAAGCTGTTCATCTATTTGAATCAGAACTTTACTGATTAATTTTCACTAGTGAAAATATACCGAGCCAACACCTCCTAAAAGGATGTAGGAGGTGTTGACCGAGCTTATGAACAATAGATATAAAAATTTCTATAGCATCGAAAAGCCTCTGAGGTGAAGTAGTAAAGTCACATGTTACACTACACTATTAAATTAACCATAAATCTCAAAATGATCCCACGCGACGCAATGATCAAAGAACATTCTGAGGAGGTTCTTATTATATTCCACAAGGATCTTACCAAATACTGAAATAAACTACAACTCCTATGAATATTCTCTAAGGATATTCTAGTAATGTTCTTCATATCATATGATATGGATATCATTTTTGAAATGTGATCAGAACGTTTACTGAAGGACATTCCTTGAATATTCTAGATGTTATACGACGATGCATGGAACGTTCTATTAGAATATTCTAAAGTATGAACGTTCAGAAGCTAGATATCACATTCTCAGAATGTTGTATGCTATCTGGGAACATTCAATTATTTGAGGTCCGGGCCATTGTATATAGAAGACCTAGTAGGCTCACCCCTTGTTAACTGTGTTCGGCGAAAAAGATTTTAACACCAGGGGGCGACACTATCGAAAGATTTCACGTCAATAAGGTTGAAAATCGTATGTCGTCAAAGAACAGGGTCGGTCGTTCGGGATTTTGGAATTTTCGATCGATACTACGTCGAAGCAGAACACGTGTCTTTTATTACCCTGAACATCTGCCTCTCATAAAAACCAAAACATATCTTGTATCTGCCATTTCGTTCGTTGTTTGCGCTGAGAGAGTTTGTTTGCCTATTTTGTTAGTTCGAGTCGAGCTTCAAAAGAGGAAAAAATTTATCAAATTGAGTTTACTGTCTAGAATATCAGAAGAGGTAAGTGTAGTAATTTGCTGTTACTGTTATTTAGAAATAATAATCTTCGTTTAGAGCACAAGAGAAAATCTGGTTAATTATCGAGTTATGATTTTTTTACTTCTATTCAGCTGGGGTTCAATTCAACTCAACTAAATAGAAATAATTATATATAGTTGGCTGCAAATTAAAAAAAATTGGATATAACCCACATTCAACCGAAAAATAACCCTAGTTAACGTACATAAAAAACCTTGAGTTTGTGTTCAATGATAAAATATTGAATTTTGTCAAATGATTTTATCAATTGAAATTGTAATCATGAAAGTTTTGGAAAAACCCTTGTTCATTTGAATTTTCCTCCAAAAATTATGCTTGTTTTGATAGTTTTTCTGCCTGAACTAATTGATTGAATTCAACCTTCTCAAAAATGTTTCGTTTTTTAGTATGTCCGGCAATAAGTGTGAATTTCACAATTGTGGCATGTCCAGTAAAAAGGATAAAAGCCTGAGATTTTATAAATTTCCAACCAATGATACTGAAAGATGCAAAAAATGGATTTTGAACTCAGGTAGGTACTCAACCATTTTGATATATTATATATTTTAGCAAGAATTTATATATTTTTTATCTATAATTATACAGCCAAGGAAGTAGTCTGTTTTCTGCAAAAATATAGAAATATTTTGCCCCAAAGTTTTAGAGGAACCTCCAAATTTATTTCAATTTATTTTTGGTTAATAATAATAATAGATACTATACTTTCTATTTGCCTTCCCAACTGATCCAGAATCAGTTCTGATGTCTAGTTGAACTGATCTTTTTCTGACAAATAGAACATGACAATTTTTGGGTGAAGTTTAAATTTTGAGATTATCGCATAACACTAGCCATGTTTTCAATGGAGTTGTTCAGCTTTTTGCGCGTATGTACTGGGGAACATCTCGTTATCATTTTGCCCAAATGTCTGTAACTTTCGAATTTTTTGACGAAAATGGTCTCAAACGATTTAGTTCGACTCCCCAATGAAGAATTCGATGTCAAATTCAATTCTGTCCGGCCGTTTCCACGATAACTTGAGAACGAAAAGAGCTAGCGACTTGAAATTTTCAGGGTGGGTGGCGCATCCCAATACGACGGACAAGTTCGTTAATGGGCATAATCGGCCCAGTGGTTTCCGAGTAATGATTTTGTTTTCAACCAATATAAATCCGATCGAATTGAAACTTGGTGAGTAGTTGTAGAATATGAACCTAAGCACGTTCGTGAAATTTTATGCGAATCGTATGGCTAGAAAATTAAAAAAAAATTAGTGAAAAATACGATCGGTTAAATATTGTTGGAGATTCGAGCATTCTTGTGTGAGTTCAGTAGATGGGTGACCGTTGCCTCGATAACTTTCGAACGAAAGCAGATATGGACTTGCAGTTTTCAGGGTAGGTTGCGTATCCGAAAGGGACAGTTGAGTTCGTTTTTGGACATAATCGGTCTAACGGTTTCCGAGTTAACCCACCTGGAATATTATTTCCTTGATAACTCAAAAAATAAATATTCGATCGAATTGAAGCTTGGTAACTAGTAGTAGAAAATCAACATAAAGACGTGTTTAAAATTTTGTAGGAACCATACCCCTAGAAGATTGGTTTCGGAGTAACGCAAAAAAAAATTTGCTAATACTTTCGGAGATATGATTTTTCTAAATTTCAATAATAAATCATACTTCTATGTTTTCACAGAATGCTATAATTATTCTATCTAAGCTTTATTATATGATCTGTGTTCATACTCGTACATTTCATCCTGTTCTATAAGAGAGAGTCAAATTCAGTTCAGCTATTTTAATTTGATTTCTTCCATGGTGCAGTTCTTATTATCAGATCGCTCTTTTAATCTTGATAAATAAATTATTATTTGAATTGAATTTCCTTTATGATGCAGTTCTATCATAAGAATACATTGATATAATTCCCAACTCTGAGAAACTAATACTTTCGGAGATATAATTTGTCTGTTTGAACTAGAGCGCCAGAAAGCTCCTGTCCACAGGGCTTGAACCCATTTTTAATTACAAGAACATGCCATCGTTTTGTAGTATTATTAATTATCATATTATAGGCAGTATATTGGCATGAAATACGTTTTTTGAGTTGTCTAGTAGTAGACGATCGAAGTGGATATCTGCTATTGAAAGAGGAATGTTTATAATTATTAATAGACCTGCATAATGGTTTTACTTACTGTTTACTTACTAAAGAGCTGGTGTACATTGAAGATTGAAAGGAACTAAGGACTATCACACATATCCAAACAATGGAAGTTGAGATCATTCTATATTTTAACATTTTTAATTAAATCGAGTAATTATCAAACCTGGTGCGAAAAATTATTTTTCCTTATTATTCACCAAATCTTCTGCGTCCATTTCCATTTTTCATCCATTTTTATATCGAACTAGTCGATTTTTTCTAATGAAAATACACAAAAAGCTAGGTCATTGTAAACTGATTTCCTCAGAGACCGAGTTCGAATCAGTTCATAATGAAGTCGCATGACTCTTTTTTTTGCAAATAGAAAGCCACTCTTATTGATATCGACATTAATCTTGTTTTAGGAAATGGAAATCTTGTCGATATTAGCCCGAAGTCATTGAAGAAGAAAGTTATATGTAGTAAGCATTTCTCCGAAGAACAGGTACTACCCAAGAGATTACCGCTTGACGCAGTTCCTGTGAAATACATCTCGGATTCAAGTAGTTCAAACGAGACAGTTGCATCGAGTCCAGATTTAAAAGTAAAAAGTGTTTCCAAAACTTATGGAAATAGACAAAGTACATCCTTGCAGGTGGACCAATCCGAAGAGAGTGGAAGCAGTGGGAATCAATATTTGCAAGAACTGCAAAATTTGCCTGTTGGCCAGAAGAGGAAGAGGAAACGAAATTTTTTGTCAGAGGAAAATGATAGACTTAGAAAAGAAGTTGATAGCTTAAAACAGCAATTAAATAACGAAAAGAAAAAAGTTATCAAGGCACAGTTATCTTCAAAGATTCTGTTCAAAGAATGTACCAGCCAATTTTCGGCTAGCTTAGTGAAAATGCAGCTGGCCCATCGGAACAGATGTCCATGGACACCGGCTGAAAAAAAAACAGCATTGTCTATTTACTATAAAAGTCCATCAGTTTATAAGTATTTGAGACAGAAGGGTGTTATACTTCCAGGCACATCTACGATAAAGGCATGGTTGGGAAATTTCAATTGTTGGCCTGGATTTAACAAAAAAATGTTGACACAATTGCATATAAAAACACAAACAATGAAAGACTCTGAAAAAATATGTATTGTGATGTTCGATGAAATGAGTTTGAAAAGAAATTTAGACTACAATCAGAAAATTGATAAGATTGAGGGTATAGAGAACTTGGGATCGTTGGGCAGAAAACCTATTCTAGCTAATCAGGCATTAGTTTTCATGATCAGAGGAATTTATTCTTCTTGGAAAATTCCAGTTGCTTATGTTGTGTCAAAAGATGGTGTAAATGCCCATGAACTCCAGACGCTTCTTCTCAATTGCTTGGAGCACCTCGTGGGTGTAAATCTGAAGCCTATTGGTATTGTCTGTGATGTATCTGCAGTTAACCAGCAGCTGTATAAAAAGTTGGATATCACTAAGGAGAAACCATATTTTTTATTTAAGGAAAAAATATATGTTGCTCTTTATGATACACCACACTTGTTAAAATGTTTGAGAAATAATTTTCTAAACTCATATTTCCTTTATAAGGATAAAAAAATTGGTTCAAGCACTGACGTGAACTCAGAAGCTTTTGCGCGTATGTTCTATTGTCCATTCTTCTGTATTGGACACCCTTAATCGAATTTACCATGGTAAATTATGTTGTCCATTCTCCTGTATTGGACACTTAATTCGAATTTACCATGGTAAATTCGAATTAAGAGTGTCCAATACAGGAGAATGGACAACATAATTTACCGTGGTAAATTCGATTAAGGGTGTCCAATACAGAAGAATGGACAATAGAACATACGCGCAAAAGCTTCTGAGTTCACGTCAGTGCTTGAACCAATTTTTCTTTAAATTTTCTGGGGGTACGGTTCTTAAAAATTTTTTTTTTCGTCATTTTTTTCCAAATTTTGTAGGGGTACGGTTCTTACAAAATTTTAAACACGTCTTTATGTTGATTTGCTTCTACTAGTTACCAAGCACCAATTCGATCGAATATTTATTTTTTGAGTTATTAAGGAAATAATATTCCAGGTGGGTATAACTCGGAAACCGTTAGACCGATTATGCCTTAAAACGAACCCAACTCTCCCTTTCGGATACGCAACCTACCCTGAAAATTGCACGTCCCTATCTCCTTTCGTTCGAAAGTTATCGAGGTAACGGTCACCCATCTACTGAACGCACACAAGAATGCTCGAATCTCCAACAATATTTAACCGATCGTATTAAAACTTGAAACTTGGTAGTATAGTTAGGTTATGAAGGCTCTTGCAAAATTTCAGCAATTTCAAACGAATAGTTACTGATATATAGAATTTTTTTTTTTTATTTTCAAAGATTTATTAAAAATTTTCTACAAATGCTATCCTCACCAAATTTTGCAAACATTTTCGCGATGGCATTCTACAAATAATAACAATGTTTGAATTCAATCGGTTCAGTATTTTTCGAGTTAATGAGGAACAAAAAACCACCAAATTCCAGAAAATTTCAGATGGCTATAACTCTAAAACCGTTTGGCCGATTATGCTCATAAACAAATTGAAATGTCGCGTTCTGGTGCACATCCTAACCTGAAAACTTCAAGCCGCTATCTCATTCCGTTCTCAAGTTATCGTGACAAAAAAAATATTTTTTAATAATTTTTTTAAAATTTTCTAGCCATACGATTCGCACAAAATTTCACAAACGTGCTTAGGTTCATATTCTACAACTACCCACCAAGTTTCAATTCGATTGGATTTATATTGGTTGAAAATAAAATTATTACTCGGAAACCACTGGGCCGATTATGCCCATTAACGAACTTGTCCGTCGTATTGCGATGCGCAACCCACCCTGAAAATTTCAAGTCGCTAGCTCTTTTCGTTCTCAAGTTATCGTGGCAACGGCCGGACGGCCGGACGGCCGGCCGGACAGAATCAAATTTGACCTCGAATTCTTCATTGGGGAGTCGAACTTAATCGTTTGAGACCATTTTTTTCAAAAAATTCGAAAGTTACAGACATTTGGGCAAAACTATAACGCGATGTTCCCCAGAACATACGCGCAAAAAGTTGACTTTGGAGACATCAGAAAAGTTTTCGAAATAGACAGCAGCAGTAAATCAGGTAGGTGTCTTCTAAAACTAACTAATAAACATTTGAACCCAAATGGATTTGAAAAAATGAGTGTTAAGTTAGCTGCTCAGCTCTTCAGTAACAGTGTGGCAGCTGCATTGAAAGTTGCCGTCCGAAGTGGAGAACTTCAGACAACAACAGCTGAAAATACTGCCTATTTTATAAAAACTATAAATAATCTATTTGACGCCCTCAACAGCACCCAATTCAAAAATTCCAATCCTTATAATAGGGTTCTTAGCGATAAAAATCCACAAGTATTAGAAGCTCTGAATTCGGGGTATGAATTGATGGAAAATTTGTGTAAAAAAAACAAAAAGGGCGACTTCACCAGGCCTCCAAGTTTTGATGGATTTTTGCAAACCATCAATGCGGTCAAAATGATCTTCTTAAATCAAAAAAATAAGGGGTTTTCATTTTTATTTACTGGGCGACTTATACAGGATCCTCTTGAGAACCAATTTTCAATATATAGGCAAAGGGGAGGCTACAATAGGAACCCCACTGTTAAGTCATTTCGGGCTGCGTTTAAAATTAATATAGTGAGCAATTTAATAAAGCCAGCTAATAGTGCTAATTCTGGTACGAACATTGACAGTGTTGATAATATTTTTGATTTTGATGACGCTTTAATGAATACTTCAGTCAATTTACTCCTTGGTGAAAAAGATGAGAATATTCCCGAAGTTTCGAACAGCTCCGAGTCTGATTCATCTGTCCCCACCACCTCTTCCAATTCTAAATTCTCACTAGAAAATTTCAGTTTGGAAAATTGCTCTACAACTTATTTTGCAGGATACTTAGTCAAAAAAGTATTAAAAAAATATAACTGTGATTTATGTCGAAAAAATCTGGAAGGAAAGGAAAATCTTGAAAATGCAGATGAGCTACTCATATTTTACAAAAATTACGATATTGAAAAAGAAAATTTGTTGAAAACTCCTACAAATTCAATGAAAAATTTCACAAAGATATGTATGACAGATTTCAATGACAATATGAAAAAATTTTTGAACAAGAGAGTTGTTAGGAATATGAAGCGAAAAATAATTGTGAATCTGGAGAAAAAAATTCCTGATTGGTTCAATGTAGATGAAAACTGCAAGGAACATATAGACTATATCTTTGAATTATTACTCAGGACATTAATTTTCAAATATTGCAAAACTGTGTCAAAATCTATGACAACTCGAGCACATACCAAAAATGTGAAATTGTCAATATTACAACATAGATGAATTAACGTAATATAAGACTGATAATTGAAAATCATTGATTTAAGAGTTTTTGTTGTGTTGCATAGTATTTTTCCAATATTTATAAATAAGTGTCCTAAGAATAATCTAAGCATATAATAGTTGAATTTAAGCGAGTAATTAAAACAGAGTGGTTAAGACCAATTCCCTTTCAATCATAAACAATTGGTGATGATAGAAAGGGATTGGTCTAAACCACTCTGTATTGGTTACTTAATTAAATTCGACTAATATGTTCTCTTCAATATCACCTCACAGAGAAATGTCAAATATTTATCTGTTCGTCTTAATTTCAAGGTCTTCCACTCCTTACAGGTTATTTATATTATTAAATCACAATTAAACTTTTCTGTTATTTACTTTATCATCATAATCTGCAAATTAAATTCTTTAGTATTACTTAAGGGACTGGAATCAGAAGACTCTGAACTGAAAATATTATCAACAATCGAAATAGTTCAATACTATGGGTGCGTTTTTATTTTAATCGAAATTTCTAATCGATTAATCGTAAATGAATCGGTGTGTTTATATTTTCAAGTATTCATTCACTTTACGAAAATAAAAACAAACCGATTCTTTTACGATTAATCGATTAGAAATTTCGATTAAAATAAAAACGCACCCCATTTCTCAATATCACTTTAGCTTACAGTTTTAATTTTTAGTCACCTCAAAAATATTTAAAATTAATTTTCAAGTGGATCATGTTGAAACCTGCCAATGTTCAAAATGAAATTTCTAGATTTTTTGCATTTTGGAAGACTTCCATTTTTTGTTGGTAACTATTAATTGAGTTTAAAAGGCTTCAATGGTTTTCCATGTATGTCAACATTTTACAAAGTTTAATATCAAATTCTATACAGTATCTATAGCAATCAGTACTTTCTGTTTTTCATCTCTTAGGATTTATTAAAAGGGTTAAGATTTCTGAATTAACTGATGTGGATGCAAAAAAATTTTCTTTTCAAAGCAGATTTGATTGTAGCTCCTACAGTGTGACAACTGAGCATCTTATTGAAATTCATTTTTACAAAATAATTTGGGTTCACATGCTTATCAGGCAGAACGAGGACACATTAAGCGAGTAACCAGAATAGAGGGGTTAAGACCAATTCCTTGCTATCATAACCAATCGGTTATGTATAGCTAGAGATTGGTCTTAACCACTGTGTTCCGGTTACTCACTTAAATTTGACTATTTGCTTGTTTATTGTTGAATGAACAAAAATATACTAATTCGTCTTAAGATTAATCATAGTTTTGTACACAATTCTTCGATACAAAATAACCTACTGAAATTTCCTTTGATGAATAACTTTCATGATGATTAGGTATTACTAAAGTCAGATAAGCAAGAACAGGTTTTATTGTCCTAATACTTTCCATAGATTTTTCCATTGTAGTCTATTTTTCTTCTCCAGATCAACTCATGAAACATAATAAATTTTTGTTCTGTTTCATACTTCCAACATTGATACAATAATCACCTTTGAACGATCAATGATATATTGATGATAACAATATGTTAATTTATCATAAAAAATGTTGATCATGTCAAACCCTTCCTATACTGAATATTATAAAACAATATAGCATTTCAATACGTATGGATAAATGCATATTGACCAATAATATTCATCGTCTAGGGGGCGCTTAAGATGGATGAATCATTTATAATTTTGATCGAAACTACAGTCGAATTTAAGCGAGTAACCGGAGCAGAGCGGTTAAGACCAATCTCTTGCTAAACATAACCGATCGGTTATAATAGCAAGGGATTGGTCTTAACCGCTCTGTTCCGGTTACTCGCTTAAATTCGACTTACATGTCACCCATAGTCATGGTTGGTTCTTCAATATTTTTGATCATGTTTGGTATATGAATATCTAACCTTTGTATGTTTTGAATTTGGAGCCATTGCTTAGGTGTATCAATTCACTTTGTGTCAAACTCATTTATTCCAAGTGCCCCCTAGCTATAACGACCTTGTTGACTGCTACACTTAACAGTTCTGTGGTTGTTTCTGTATACCATGTCCTTAGTCTTTTTGTAATGTGTCTGAGCCATGTTAGATAGATATTATTTTATATTTCAAATAAATTACAATGTACATGATAAATTTAAATGAAATTCTGCCAGACCATATGTGGCTATCCCCATTAGCAGGGTTTATTAATTTTGTTCTTACATATTTTATTGTTCAGATAAATATTTAATATCATTTGGTATTATTTTGAAAGCTGTTATTTATGTTCATGTATGCAGGACTTTCCTCTGTTAGTTAACCTGTGTGCAGGAAAGTTTTTGTCTAATGAACTTGTGTATATTTACATGTTTTCTTGTGATTTTTGCCTATTTTTCTTAAATAGTCTGTATACAGTGAATATGCTACTTTTAAATTTTCTCCTACATGATTGCTTCTTGATATTCTTTTTGTGTAAATACATTATCCGTTATGATTATTTTTCCACTTTAATAATGTAAACCTTACTTATGAATTGACTGAAATAAAAATATACCTAAAATATATGAATTTGTTTACTTACTGAAAGATCATGATTTCCAAGATGATTAATTTATGACAAAAGTTGGTCAAAGTGTGTTTTATACTACAGATCTACCTCCACTTTATCTTAACATATACATACATATGTATTTGCTGAAGAGCTTTGAGGGTTAATATCAGATAATACTCGTTTTTTTTTAACCAAGTTTCATGAATAGAGGAAATCTATCTGGTCATATTGGATCCCTTCAAATAAAAGTAAAAATTTCTGATTTTTTTACCGCAATGTTCTACGGTCAGTACATACTGCTGTAGTCACACAGCAATAGTGAAAATATTTGGATATCTATATAAAAAAAAAGAATACAGGGAAATAAAAAAAATCATATAATTCGTCAACATATTTTCAAGAAACAGCATTTGGTGATAGTCCGGAATAAAATTCATAATTTTTCAAGCAATAACTGCAGCATACCGATGGTCTTTTTTTCATTCATTTTCCTAATAATTACATAACTGAAAGTATGGTAAGATTCAATTTTTCATTAGCTTTCCATCGATGAGAACAAAATTTGGGTAGGGTTGAAGGGAAATATTCAATCTTATCGCCAAAAAATGGGGAAAAGTAAAAATCAATTCACGTTTTATTTTAAGTTGTTGGTTCCAAATACGAATTTTGTTCCATACTATCGTCCAACCCTCTATATTCGATTACATTTGCTGAATTCAATAATAACGTCATAATGGAAAATTTTTAACTGAAATAGTGATAAGAGAAAATTTTCATGCAATTTTCTCTTATTACTATTTCAAGTGTTCTGAAAGAACAAAAATTTTCCAGTATGACGTAATTATTGAATGAGATGATGAGTTAATTCGACTCTACATAATAGAAGCGAAAAGAAAAGAAGGACTTGAAAAATTAATTAATATATTGTGAGAATCAGGCATCCACAAACCATGCCTGGAGCCGATCCTGTATTTTCTTCGTAATTCATCTCAATCCTCTAAAGAGGGCGCATGAGGACGGGTGTCTATTTGAACAGTATCGAGAATTCTCGCTAGATGGCTCTGAAACACGTTTCCCAAGGTGGGCCTACTATGTCTTCTATATACAATGTCCGGGCTACCCCACTCTCTATAATTTGAATTTTTTATCATGCTCAGACCTGTCGTTTGTTTACATAAATGCAGTTCGCAATTCTCATTTCTGTTTAATTTTTGATTTGTGTTGTTAAAATGATTTTAAGAAAAGTGTATTGGCATAAGTGAAAAAAGCGTGTGATTGAAGTTGTGGAGGATGGACAATTATTTGAAATAATACATAAATCACTAATTTTGATCGAACTCTTGATTATTTTAATTTCATCAGAACACCCTCTTGATTATTTGAACACTTATTGCGCGTATGTTCTGGGGAACATCGCGTTATCATTTTGCCCAAATGTCTGTAACTTTCGAATTTTTTGACGAAAACGGTCTCAAACGATTAAGTTCGACTCCCCAATGAAGAATTCGATGTCAAATTTGATTCTGTCCGGCCGTTACCACGATAACTTGAGAACGAAAAGAGCTAGCGACTTGAAATTTTCAGGGTGGGTGGCGCATCCCAATACGACGGACAGGTTCGTTAATGGGCATAATCGGCCCAGTGGTTTCCGAGTAAAAATTTTGTTTTCAACCAATATGAATCCGATCAAATTGAAACTTGGTGAGTAGTTGTGGAATATGCACCTAAGCACGTTTGCGAAATTTTGTGCGAATCGTATGGCTAGAAAATTATTAAAAAATATTTTTGTTGTCACGATAACTTGAGAACGGAAAGAGATAGCGGCTTCAAGTTTTCAGGTTAGGATGTGCACCACAACGCGACATTTCAGTTTGATTATGAGCATAATCGGCCAAACGGTTTTAGAGTTATAGCCATCTGAAATTTTCTGAAATTTTGTGGTTTTTTGTTCCTCATTAACTCGAAAAACACTGAACCGATTGAATTCAAACATGGTTATTAGTTGTAGAATGCCAACGCGAAAATGTTTGCAAAATTTGGTGAGGATAGCATTTGTAGAAAATTTTTAATAAATCATTGAAATTAAAAAAAATATATTCTATGTATCAGTAACTAATCGTTTGAAATTGCTGAAATTTCGCAAGAACCTTCATAACCTAACTCTACTGCCAATTTTCGAGTCTTAATACGATCGGTTAAATATTGTTGGAGATTCGAGCATTCTTGTGTGAGTTCAGTAGATGGGTGACCGTTGCCTCGATAACTTTCGAACGAAAGGATATAGGGACTTGCAATTTTCAGGGTAGGTTGCGTATCCGAAATGGAGAGTTGAGTTCGATTTTGGGCATAATCGGTCCAACGGTTTCCGAGCTATACCCACCTGGAATATTATTTCCTTGATAACTGAAAAAATTAATATTCGATCGAATTGAAGCTTGGTAACTAGTAGAAGAAAATCAACATAAAGACGTGTTTAAAATTTTGTAAGAACCTTACCCCTAGAAAATTTGAAAAAAATGACGAAAAAAAAAATTTTAAGAACCGTACCCCTACAAAATTTCAAAAAAATCACGAGGAAAAAAATTGGTTCAAGCACTGACGTGAAGTCAGAAGCTTTTGCGCGTATGTTCTATTGTCCATTCTTCTGTATTGGACACCCTTAATCGAAGTTACCATGATAAATTATGTTGTCCATTCTCCTGTATTGGACACTTAATTCGAATTTACCATGGTAAATTCGAATTAAGAGTGTCCAATACAGGAGAATGGACAACATAATTTACCATGGTAAATTCGATTAAGGGTGTCCAATACAGAAGAATGGACAATAGAACATACGCGCAAAAGCTTCTGACTTCACGTCAGTGCTTGAACCAATTTTTATTTTGAACTCTCGATAATTTGCTGGTCCCTAGAGTTTCAAGTTATCGAGAGTCGACTGTATTAGGCAAATATTCGACCAATGGTACAAAAATATTCCTTGAAAATATTGCAAAACATTCACTGCAATGTTTCCATGCTGTATGGGTACCAACAGAAGAAAATAGTGGATTTGTGGAAGATTTATTCAGGACAACACCAGTCTTGATATATAATTGCCACACGGCAAGTTGTAAAAATGTAAAAAAATTAGGATTAGTCATTAGTGTCAACTGTGACACTGGAGGACACAAGTGCGAATCGAGGTGGTTTTAGTTATGTAGAAATTAGGATTTCGAATAGATTTCTGGGTAATACAGGGTATTATGCTGTGATACTATATTGATGATGAATCTTTTTTGTCTAGTTCATCAACTTCACTTCAAAACCAGGTTTTTCTTAGTAAACTCGCAGATTTCAATGCAATCTGCAATGAACAAGTTCCAGGGTGCATTCTCTATAATTTGCTGTCTGCAAATGCATTTCCATAACAAACATATTTTGTTTCCTGGTGTGAATCCATTTAAACTCCAAAATCTATTATATTGTACCTATTTTTACTTTGGTACTATAAATATGTGGAATTAACAATTTATGTATGTTTACTCGAACCCTTACAATTTGTTTGATTTCAGAAAGATGTTCAGAAAACTAGAACTTGAAACAATTCGGTTGAATGATGGCAACATGGAACATGGTAGAGCTGAAATTATCTCCGCAATTTCAAGATTCAAAGACAAAGGGGAAGTGTTCAGTTTTCTCGCTAAGAACAACAAGAAATTCAATGAATTGGGAGTGAAGTTTTCTGCTAAAGGCGGTCAGATTAATTTCAATGGGATAGTTCTTGATTTAGCAGAAATTAGTTCTATGTCCCGGAAGGACGTTTATAACTTTTTTTCTGATCTACCCAAAGTTTCTGGCGAAACAGATGTCGTTCATAGCAACAATCAGATCAATATTAGTGTTGGATCCATGATGACCATAGAGAACGCGTTTGCCTTTTTGAAGATTATTGTTGGCCCATTATCTTTGCGAGATAAACTCTCTGATCTAATGACTCAAATTTTAAACTATATGGAAATCAATAACTCTGATTTAAGGCTCATTGACCTCTTGAATGAAATATTTCCTAATGGTCGCCGCTACATTGGGCTCATGAAGATGATCCTGTCGTACGTTCAGAAAAAAGTCGAAGAAATCCAACACAAGATCACTACCCAAGACTTAGATGGTTTGAGTAGCACCATACTGAAATATTTTAAAGATTTGGATACTAATCAAAGAAAGCTTGCTCTAATCCAACATATTTGCGATTATCTGCTTCTTGCACTTCAATTCAGTTCTTCAGATTTGGATGATCTTTTGAGGTTTTGTGTAGACTGGGTCATGAACGCTTATATGGAACACACTGAACGGCAAGAACGTGACAGTATGGTTCTGGAGGGTAGAAAGAAAACAAAAATTGTGAAGTGCAAGGAGTGTTCTGGAGAATATTTTGGGGAATAGAGAGATCATGATCCAGCAGTTGGTGCAACAACATTTACTTATTTTGTATTGAGAACTACTGCAATATCAATGTATCTCACCTTAATACATGTATTGAAACATTTTTGCTCTTTTTGGCGCTCTAGTTCCTCGGAACTGAGTGGTTATCAATTTGCCCAAATGTCTGTAATTTTCGAATTTTTCGATGAAAATGGTCTTAAACGATTTGGTTCGACTCACTGATCAAGAATCCGTGGTCGAAATTCATTCTGTCCGGCCGGCCGTAGGCACGATTACTCCAGAACGGAATGAGCTAGACAGTTGAAATTTTCAGGGTAGGTTTGGGGGATAAATATCTCGGCTAAGTTCGTTATTGGGCGAAATCGGACAGATGGTTTCGGAGTAACAAAAAAAAATTTTTTTCCACATAAAAAATTCCAAATTATATTTTTTTCAATATGCAGTTTTACCATTAGAATCCATTCATATAATTTTTAACTCTAACAAGCTAATACTTTCGGGGATATGATCTTTCAAAATTTCAATATAAATAGTATGTGTTTTCACAGAATGATATAATTATTCTGTGGGTATTCTCTGAATTGCTATAATGTCAACTTATTTTCCTGAGACATCACGTTGTCGTATTCATTCATTCCAGCAATCGTAGATATATGAGAATTGTAATATAATATCATACTTTTTGTTGGTTGATATTTTCATGCCGATGGTCAATCCATATGATGATGGGAATGGTAATGGTAAGTTAATAATATTGAGTTCAGAATATCTCCACTGAAAACAAAACTAGAATATTGGTGTATTGGAGTGGATTTGAGGAAAGATATATATTATCGTTCATCACCCAGATAGCACACAACATTCTGAGAATGTGATATCTAGCTTCTGAACGTTCATACTTTAGAATATTCTAATAGAACGTTCCATGCATCGTCGTATAACATCTAGAATATTCAAGGAATGTCCTTCAGTAAACGTTCTGATCACATTTCAAAAATGATATCCATATCATATGATATGAAGAACATTACTAGAATATCCTTAGAGAATATTCATAGGAGTTGTAGTTTATTTCAGTATTTGGTAAGATCCTTGTGGAATATAATACGAACCTCCTCAGAATGTTCTTTGATCATTGCGTCGCGTGGGATCATTTTGAGATTTATGGTTAATTTAATAGTGTAGTGTAACATTTGACTTTACTACTTCACCTCAGAGGCTTTTCGATGCTATAGAATTTTTTATATCTATTGTTCATAAGCTCGGTCAACACCTCCTACATCCTTTTAGGAGGTGTTGGCTCGGTATATTTTCACTAGTGAAAGTTAATCAGTAAAGTTCTGATTCAAATAGATGAACAGCTTTTCAAGCCGAATATTTTTCTCTAATCTTCCAACCCTGACCGATTACTTCGGCAATCAGAACACGCTCCTGGCGCTTGTTACCAGCCCAGCCTACAGATATTTATTAATTTCACAATTCGCATCCTGGAATCATCACGTGACGTGAACCAATATGGCGGTTCTTTGTTCTTTCATTCTTTGTACATAAACAACAAATAAGTTACGTGTTGAGGTCGTTGGTTATTTTATAGTGTTCATTGACTTATTCCGGATTTTTTCTGATGTTTAAACTATATTGAAATGGAGAATGAATATCTGAAAAGACTATTGTTGAACAACGGAGACTTTGCTGAACGGTAGGTTCGAAAAAAAGTACCTTCATCATGTGTTTACATTTGATTTTATTACAGATATACATATAATAAAGTTGGGATTAATTAACGGCTTAGATCCTTCAACATTGAATGTTTCTGATCTGGATAGTGGATAATTCAATCGATGGTGTTCCTCCAATCACATATATGGATATTGCAACATATTTGGATTATTATATACCACAACTTACAAGACATTCATGCATTTTTGCTAATAAAGAGTTCATATCTAATAGCACAATGCTGGGATAATTACTTTGAAAACAAACAGTTATTACTACCAAAAAATACAAATTCAATTATTCACCTCACAGTCGCATTATTGTGATTTCGTTATATGATTTCCAAATATAGAATTGAGGAATGAATATCTCGGATGAGTTTGTTGTTGGGTAGAATTCTTCTATTGGTTTTGGATTGATAATTTTTGGCACTCTTGTTGAATTTAAATTCTTCTATGATGTTTGAATTCAATTTCTGCTAAGATGAAGTTCTTTCATAAGAATCCATTGATATAATTTCCAACTCTGAGAAACCATGAACAAGTCTGGATCTGGTTCAACTGTTGCGATGATTGCTGAAATTAACGAGAGAAATGTTAAAGCTAGGAATGTGATGTTTTTCAATTTGCCCGTGTCTCCCGACCAGAACTGAGAATTAATCATGATAGGGCGAAGGTTGAAAGAGTATTGGGTCCAGCTGAGGTATCAACGAACGAAATTGTCAAAGGTTAAGACTGGGTAAACAGAGCGATGGCAAACGCCCTCTAAGGATTGTGCTGGCCAATTCTGATATTCCTTTGAAAATATTGAAAAAGAGGACTATGATTCTGAATAATTATAATGTTAGAATTGGCATTAGTCTCGATCAAACAAACCTGCAGCGTACATATTTTTCGGGACTTCGTGATGAGTTGGAGAATCGCAGGAAGAAGGGTGAAGATAACATCTTGATAAAGTATCAGAATGGAATACCTGCCATAGTGAAAAGCATACAAAAAAACAAGTCGAGCCCCCTCATTCCATGTTGGTATACTATCAGAACATAGGAGGTATGAGAACTAAATTGATGGATATTTCTTGTGCACTTGCTTTGTGCTTGTACGATGTTGTTGTTTTTACGGAGAGCTGGCTTGGTGTGGATATTCTGGATGGTGAATTTTGCCCGGATACTTATAATGTCTTTAGATGCGATAGAAACAATAGTACTAGTACTAAGAATAGAGGGGGTGGAATCGTTATATTTGTGAAATCGTGTTATGGTGCTGCTATTGTTGATCACTCGCTCGACGATGTGGAGCAACTTTTCATTAAAATATCTTCGTCGGGATCTAGTTTCATTGTTGGAGGAGTTTATTTGCCTTCAGGTTCCCAGGAATGTGCTTACTTATCCCATGGTTTGGCATTGGAAGAGGTGTCCATCTTGAATCCTGACAGTAACTTTTACATTTGTGGTGACTACAACATCCCGGAGGCGAGTTGGTCCAGTGACTGCTTCAACCTGGGTAATATTGGTAATCCGGCTATGGTTTTGAACGACTCCGTGAAATTTCTTGGGCTATCGCAGCGATGTAAACTGCCTAATAGTCGTAATGTATACTTGGATCTGATATTTTCCAATGATGTTAACACTGTCATTTCTCCGGCACTTGATCTGTTACATCCAAACAGCGTTCACCATATAGCAATTCAATTTGTTGTTTCGCATAGTGTTTTACCTGATGATAAACTCAAGTATAATGAACAAGTATTCGATTTTAATAAGGGCGACTATAATGGTTTGAACAATTATCTTTTGTCATGCAATTGGAATTTTGATGGTGATGTTGAGTGTGCGGTGTCGCACCTATATGAGAATCTATATAGTGGTATGAATATGTTTGTCCCAATGAAATCTGTGAAGCAATCTACTTTTGCGAAATGGTTCAACAAGGAACTATTGGCATTGATTAGCCAAAAGAAGAGGTTCTACAATAGGTTCAAAAAATCTAGGAGTACAGAACACTATGATATTTTCAGTACCTACTTTGCGTGCTAGATGTAAGGCCCTGAATCGTGTATTGTATGGTAACTACATTCAAAATGTTAAGCAGAACATTCGGTCTGATCCTCAATATTTTTGGAGATTTCTTAAGTCTTACGGTGGGTTTCACAAAGCTTTGACAGCTCTTAATTGCCGAATTAGTGCGATTCTATGTCGATTTTCAGTTCATTTTTGATACAACCATCGAATTAAATCCACAATTAAGCTAATCGAAGTTTCGTGAAACCCAATGTAAGAGGGGGAATCATGAACTGCCAAAATCTATGTCTTGGAATTATAGTTCTAGTTCTGTGGGTGGTAAAATTGTCAATTTTTTCGCAGACTTTTTTTCGACTGTGACTGTGATGATGTCCTCTCTTTCTCGAAGTTTTCCTGATAAATAATCATGAATAGAAACGAACGATTCGACATCAGAAGTGGGATTCAACTCGCAATCACGATATGGAGATCAATGTTGGGTATTCAGAATCGTAATTTCAAAATCATATTAAATTCAGTGAAAACTACCGAATCGAGTGAAAGAAATTTGCCGTTGCCTAAATTTCATTCTGAATTATCAGATATTGATCCCGTTGCTTGGTACAATACAGTCAATTTGTGCCAAAGTTGCAAATTTGCAAGGAAGTGCGACTTATGTTTATTGAATAACTACTTTGATTTTTAAAAAGTATATTTGATTAAAGACGATGCGGACAATGTGAAAGTCACGACAGTACGTACAATAATGATCTTATTAGGTATGTTAACAATATAGGTTGGTTCGTCTTCCCCTACTCATGCGAGAAGTTCCTAGAATTGTAATATGATCTATTATACTACGAAATGTATATTTAATATAGGTATTGGAGGATACCAATATGTAACTCCTCCACGCTTGAGAAAAAATATTGGGGTTTTTTTTTTAAAAACATTAATTTTTTAGCTCAATATCCTCCAAGGGATTATTTCTATTCTCCCCATTTTTCCTAGTTACTAATTTCTTATGAATATAACATTTATTAAATAGAGTAAATAAAATTATGAAAACTATTACTACATAACTTAATAATGTATATAGGCTAATATTATTATAGTGAATAACAGGATTTTGCATTGCGAGAATTTGTTTTCTCGAATGCTCAATTTGTAGTCCTATATCCTTTAAATTATCAAGTTCGACATTATTCAGTTCTATAGGAACTTGATCAATTTTTGAGACTGTCTTTGATTCCGATATATCCTGAATTTTTACATTAGGTAACTCGACTATTTTTATTCTGGAAGAAGTTTGTTTCCAGTTTTTCAAATTGTATTTGTCCACAGTCACTTCACATTTGGGAGGGACGAAAATGACATATGTTCCGCACAACACTAGTTTTTCGGCACTTTCAGAGCACTTTACTCTGGCAATCTTCTCTTCTGTTGTGATGACCATCCAATAGTCGCCTGCTAGTTGATGGACTCTGGATCCCCTTAGATTCGTCAGTTTTGGGCTGCATCTTGAGTAGTTTTTCGTGACACTGAGTAGATCTACTTCGCATGGGTTGCTCGATGATAGAGGTATAGTGTTTTCTTCGCATAGGAAATTGGCAGGAGAAACTTCTTTACATGGCCGATTGAATAGAGCAAATTTTGTTTCACATAAGGAGAAGAATTTTGTGGTAGGAATGATAATTTGATAGAATTTATTTTTTCTTATAGGTAGCGGAAATAGTTCATAGTAATCATAACTAATACGTTCTGTGAGAGGGATCTCTAGAATGAATTTGACTTGATTGTTACTTATGAATCCTTTGACTTTAATACAAGAATAGTATTGGATAATGTTCTCATCGTTAATCACAAATGGTAAGCGATAGTCTTTAGTTTTTGATTGAATTTTTGACAGTTCCTGTTTTAGCTCATCATGTGAAATGACGGAAGAGTGTAAAGTTTCCGTTTGAGCAAAAGAGATAGCTATTTCTATATCATTAATTATTTCGTCTATGATGTCCAACGCTGAAGTAATATGAGTATAGACTGAGTTCAACATAATAAAATTGAAATCATCCCAAGAATCCGTAGCATATGAATTCATCCAGAGATTTATTCGTCTGATTTTACTTTCCAGGTTTATCTGATTATGTTGTAATTTGCTCATTGAATTATTGAAAACGTTAATTGATTTTTCTGTTAAACTTATTTGTGAGTTTGCCACATGCATTAATCCCTGTTGCGAATTTCTTAGATTTTGAATAGCTTCGTCATATTTATCGGCGTCACTTTGATCTAAATTTCCTGTGATTGATTTCCAAATAGCTCCTAATCCATTTATTAGACCTCTCTTTTTTCTTGTATTCGGGACCGATACTAATTGTCTGAGTTTCTTATTGATTTCATCGATTTTATATTCTAATATATATTTATGGTTATAGATTTCATGTAAATATATTATACCATGTTGTGGATTGTGAAATGATGTGTTCATCTTACGATAACTGGATGTTAATTTATCGAATTCTGAAGTTATATTAGA
Source organism: Halyzia sedecimguttata (assembly GCA_937662695.2). NCBI lineage: Eukaryota > Metazoa > Arthropoda > Insecta > Coleoptera > Coccinellidae > Halyzia > Halyzia sedecimguttata. The sequence goes on from OW569417.2 coordinate 70,869,746, forward strand.
TAAATCAAAAATTTGTATGAGTGTCCAATAATTCATAATGTTTTGGGACAATCCTTTTTTAAGAGGTAGCATTCCAGGGTTGTCTATAATTTTTCTAAACTTGACTTCTGTACATTCTACTAGGGAGATGGCTCCGACGATGGTGGAGAGGGCGATGAACCTGAAATAATTGGTCGTCTTAAATTTTTCAAATGAACTGTACGACCAACGTTTTGTTTTGATTTGTTTCCGCCTATCTTTTGAATCAATGCCTTATTCCCAGGTAATAATTTTGTAATAACGAATGGTCCGCTAAATTTAGGTCCGCTTTTGTTACGGGCATATTTATAACATGTTTCATAAACAGTTTGACCTATTTTGAAAGGATTTTTAGCGTTTTCGTTAATTTTCTGGACAACTTTGTTTTTATTCGTTATAATATTCTCATTCACTTTATCATATACTAGGGCTAATTTTTCCTTGTGTTTTTGCAGGTAGTCACTATACATTTGTTTATCGTATAGAATATCCAGAGGATCTTTTAATTTGGTATGACCGAATGTAAGTTCTAATGGCGTTAATTTTGTTGATGAATGAATTGAATTATTATAGCCTATTATGGCATACTTCATTATGGTTCCTATCGGGTCCTTAAATTGTGACCTTAGTATTCTACAATGTTCCGCAACTGTTGAATGGAATCTTTCAATTATTCCATCGGAATCAGGGTGATGTGCTGTTGTGAAATGAACTTTAATTTTGTGTGTTTCCAAAAGTTCTTTTATTACATGTCCAAAAAATTCCATTCCTTGATCTGAACTTATACGTTCTGGTATTCCATAGAATGAAAAATATTCTAATAAAGCGTGGAATATGTCTACCGCATTTTTAGATTTTAATTCGATAGCTTGGCCTGTTTTCGTGAAAGCATCTACGATGGTTAAAAATTTAGTAGCTTCCAACGTGTAGATATCTAAGTGTATCTTTTCAAACGGTCTAAAAGGGGTATGAGTTAACATTATATCGATTTTTGGGGGGTTTCTCTCGTATTTGTTCTTTTTGCAAATTCCGCAATTCGCAATGTAGTTCGAGACGTGTTCTTTCATATATGGAAAGTAATATTTTCGCTGAATTTGTCTGATGGTCTCATTGACTCCTCTATGATTTGTTTTTCCCTCGTGCTGAAACTTGATCGCTTGAATGATAAGTTCATCATCCTGGATTACTTCTCTTCTTTCCGTGCAGTATATTATCTCCGGTCCGTCTTTGTTAAACAACTGGTTTACAACATTGCTGAATGTCTTAAACATATTCTCGGATTCGAAGTGGATATAGTATCGCTTCTTATCTGCTGTATATTCTTTCAGGAATCTGATGATCTCATCTTCGTTGTTCGTAGTGCTGATTTGCACATAGAATTTCTTTATATTTCCCACGGATTCTGTTCTCACAGGTTTCGGGTTATTATAAACTTCCTTAATAAAATATTGATTTGGTTTCGAGTCGATCACTTCTGCTAATATTCTTATTGGTGATGAATTTGCTGTCTCCGGATTTGCTAGTTTTTTTTTGATCGTCTTCGTTTTCTTCTTTTTCGGAATCTAATCTTCTCAAAATTTCATCCAGTTCCGTTTCAGACATTTCAATTGATTCTGCATCTTCGAATAATTTTTCTATATCTTCTTCATCCACGTTGTTAATTAAAGATTCGGTGTCTGTGACGTTCAGTTGTATTCTTGATAATGCATCGGCATTCTTGTTGATGGTTCCTTTTTTATAAGAAATTTCGTAATCGTATTCTTCAAGTCGTATTTTCCATCTTTGTAATTTAGAATTTGGTTCCTTCAACTTATTCAGCCAGACCAAGGGTCGGTGGTCTGTACATATTGTAAATTTATGACCATATAAGTACGGCCGAAAATATTTGACTGCCCATACCACTGCCAAGAGTTCTTTTTCGATGGTACTGTACCGTTCCTCTGATTGGTTTAATGTCCTTGATGCATAGCATATTGGTCTGTCTGAACCTATGGGTCCTTGTGATAGAATGGCTCCAATTGCTACATTTGATGCATCTGTTGTTACTACAAAGTTTTTACTGAAATCAGGGTATTGTAATATTGGAGGGTTTGTCAACAGTTGCTTGCATTTATTAAATGCTTCCCTAAACTCTTCCGAGTGAACAATTTTTCTACCTTTCTTTAAGCAAGCGGTCATAGGTTTCGTAATTTTTGCATAATCTCTTATGAATTTACGATAATATCCTGTAAGTCCTAGAAATCCTTTCAATTCTGTGGGCGTTTTAGGGATTGGGTAACGTAGAATTGCATCAATTTTTAGAGGGTTGGGTTTTAGGCCATCCGGAGTTATTACGTGACCCAAAAATTGGACTTCCTTCTTCAAAAATTCTGATTTGTCCATCTGAATCTTCAAATTTGCAGCTCTAAGACGTTCAAAAACTTTACGCAATTTTTCGATGTGTTCTTGTAATGATGTCGAAAAAATCACAATATCGTCCAAATAGACTACACATGCTTCGTTCATTATTCCTCGTAATAGATTGTCCATTACTCGTTCAAATGTTCTCGGAGCATTTTTCAATCCAAAAGATAGTCTCTTAAATTCATAGTGACCTCTTTCTGTCGAAAATGCTGTCTTTGGTATGTCCCTTGGGTGCATCTCAATTTGATGATATCCTGATGCCAAGTCCAATGTGGAAAAATATTTGCATTTTCCCAACTTGTCAAGTACTTCCGTAATGTTTGGTAGTGGATATTGATCATCGATACTCTTTTTATTAAGGAGTCGATAATCCACACATAGACGATATTTTTGTTCTCCAGATGCGTCCATTTTCTTTGGAACTACAACAACTGGGCTACTCCATGGACTATTAGATGGTTGAATGATGCCGTTTTCCAATAGTTCCTGAACTTCTTTTTCAACTTCTCTCTTTTGTGCTTCAGGCATCCTGTACGCTCTTTGGAAAATTGGAATTTCATCTGTTGTTATTATTTCGTGTTTTACTACATTAGTAAAACTTAGAGGCACTTTCTTGCAATGAAAAACATCCCTATATTCAAAGCAAATTTTTCGAATTTCTTCCTTGTTAAGATGTTCTAAGCGAAGGTTCTTCATGTTTTCCTTCAGTACATTATCAATTTTTTCATCCCATTGGATTTCCTTTGCTGAAGTTACTTCGGTATCGTTAATTTCGAGAATTTGGAGTGGTTCAATGCTTATTTGTTCGGGTGTTTCGTTGCTATTTGTTATTGTTAAATATGTTTCGTTATTTTCAATTTTAACTAAGCACTGAGGAATTTCAATTCCTTCGTTGAGTTTGACATATTCTACGATGCCTTGATTCAATTCATTCGATTTTATTGGTACTTTAATGACTTTCTGAGATCTTGGTGGTAAATTGTATGAATACGAACATTTTTTAAAATATAGAGGCATAGGTCCATTTTTTGTATAGAGTACATTTTTCTTAAGGTCAATATTCGCACCTAAATGTTTTAATAAGTCCATACCTATTAATCCGTCGTATTCTTCATTGAACTCGAAAATGTGAAAATTAAAGTATTCTCTGGTCTTAAAAATTTTTGGTAGTGGAATACGAGCTATATATTTGTGGTAAGAAATTTTATGGGCCGTTTTAATTCTGAAAGGTGAATATTCTCTAAAATTTTGATAAAATTTCTGAACTACTCGTGGGCTAATTAAGGTTTTCGAACTTCCTGTATCAATCATAAATTTCAATCCAACATTAGGAATTTGAATGAAAGGAAGTGTTGAAGTATTTATATTTGTCAAATTTATGTATTGTCCTGGTGAATTGAATGGTACTGAAAATTTTCACGAGGCAATTCTGAATATACGTTATGATTTGAACATTGATATTGATCATTTTGGAAATCATTTGTATCGTCAGAATATTGATCAATATAACAATCGCTTTCATCGTATTCATTTATCTGTTCTTGAATTTCTTGTTGGAAAAGTTCCTCCGAAGTGAAATTTCTTTGGTTTCCCTGATTGTTGATTTGAAATCGAGTTTGGGGTCTTTCTGTACGTCTTGTATTCGAGGATGAGGTATCCATCGGTACAGGTTGTGATCGTGCTTGAGGATTTCTAATTTGAATACTTCTTTGGTTATATGTACCCGTATTCATTGGATTTTGGCTAACAAATGTATTGATTGGGTTCGGATTTCTATAGGGAGGGCGTTGCGTATTTTGATATGACGGTGTCAGAAATTTGAGTTGGGAATTTTGAGGTTTGCTGGGATGGACATATGTTAAATTACGTCTAGCATAAGAGGAATTTTCTTCTTCAATTGTGAACGCGATGGCCTGTTCAAGAGTTCGCGGATTTCTTAATCGTATGGGTAGATTGGAGTGAAGACCCCTGAGGAAAGCATTTAGTGCTTGATTTTCGAATAGGGTTTTCTTTGGTTCAATGACGTTAGCATCGACTTCAGTAAGTTGAATTTTGTTTAACAATAAACTCAACAAGTCCTGGCACCTGTGCCCAAAATTTACAGGACTTTCAAATCTCCCTTGTTTTAGATGCATTAGATCTCCAACCAAACAATTTTCGTCTCGTTGATCTGAGAAAAATTGTAATAACAAATTTTTGATCGATAACCAATTTCTCAGGTTTCCTCTACTTCCGACTAAATTTAGGGCTCTACCTGTTAATTTGCCTATTATTGCTCGCAACAAGAATTCATTTTGTGGATTCCCTATATTATTCTGATCTGAAAAGTTATTAATTAGATATTCACTGGAATGTAAAAATATTGCCAATGTGGCTGGATTCCCGTCATATTCTGGAATGCAATCAATATGGTGTTTTTGAATTTGGGGAACTGCCATTATCTGCGCTCTATTACTTCGTCTAAGAGGACTGCGTTCTCTTTCTATACTCATAAAACTGTATTGAATGAATTATTTTAACTAAGTACTTATTTTATATATTTGAGACCGATTTTTCAAGAAAAAATTGCAGATTCTGCAAAATTTATAACAAAACAAAATAAAAAAATATTTTTGGAAGGTTTAGGAGTGGAAAAAGGATGTGAAACTTACTCTACTTGCTTCATAAAGATTTCTTCTTTCTTCTTTGCTTCCGCTTCAGGGGATACAGTGATTATAGCAGGCAGTTTCGTTCCAGAAACTCCGTACCAAACTATAATTTCTCCACCTGAAAGCTGATGAATTGGTTGCCTTCTTAATTATGAGCTCCGGTGATTTTGAACTTTTGCTCGCTGGTTTTGTTGCACCACTTTGCTGGACTTGGTCGAGGTTTGAGCCAAGGTCCGGAAAAATTTTTCGAAAACTCAATTAATCGTTAAAACGAACACTACTTTATCGCAATTTTTGTCGAAAAAAAAGTTTTGAGTATCCTACCGACTGCGCCACTTATGTTTATTGAATAACTACTTTGATTTTTAAAAAGTATATTTGATTAAAGACGATGCGGACAATGTGAAAGTCACGACAGTACGTACAATAATGATCTTATTAGGTATGTTAACAATATAGGTTGGTTCGTCTTCCCCTACTCATGCGAGAAGTTCCTAGAATTGTAATATGATCTATTATACTACGATATGTATATTTAATATAGGTATTGGAGGATACCAATATGTAACTTGCGTCTCAATGGTTAGGTATCACGAATATGCTATAGGCTGGTAATACCTGGGCCGAATTCTAAACTGTAGGTATTCATTTGAAAATATATTACAAAGTCGTCCAAATAATGAGAAGACAGGTGAGAAGAAACAAATCAACAGGGTGAAAATAGTTCTAACAGGTATTTCGAAGCAGAGTTGAAGTAGTTCTATTTTGGAACTGTGTAATAAGCAAAATTCAGGTGTTGAAAGCTGATATAATTTGTCTTAGTTACTGTCGTTTTCAAGTACGATCATTAAAAAAAAAAATTGTACGGATCGATTATGTCTCGATTATAGAGAGTAGAATTGGAATGGCAGATGGGCATTATGAAAGGTTGCTCATGCCTTTAGGATTGAAAAATGCTACGGCAGTTTTTCAGCGTGCAGAAATGAAGGCTTTGGGCTGTATTTCCTGCTCTTGTGTTGTTGTTGATGTAGATGACATGTTGATTGTTTCCTAAGCTATCGATGTAACGATAGAAAGTTTAGAAAAGGTGTAACAAGTATTGAAGACTGCAGGATTCTCGTTCAATGCTTATAAGGAAAATTGAATATCTTGGATTAGAAGTAAAAAATTCTGAAATACGAACAAATTCCAAAATTTTCACAACTTGCCGGTCCCTTTATCTTTCAATATCTAACAAAAGAGATATTCAGTGAAAACTGGAACATTATATGATTCGACGAAAAAAATATCATTAAAATCTTAACAGTGCTTAAGATATGTGATCTACAAGACTCAATTGAATTGTTTACCCACAGCAGCTTTGTCTTAGTAGTAGGGGAGCCCAAGCGGGGATTTTGGGATTTACTAAAGCGCGGCAGATTGATATATAGGGGGATACCTTGTACCTGGTTAAGTTTTTCCACCAAACATGAGCCATATATATATGGCCGCCCGTCAAGGATAAAGCATCAGATTAGTTAAAAAAAAGTTGATCATCGGAAATTCTCGAGCGCGTCAAATTAAGGTAGGGTGAGTTAGTTACATGCTAAAAAGTGTATATTCCATTAATCTGACAATTTGAGAGTGACCTAAAGAAGGGGGAGGGTTACAAAGTTGTAAAAAAAACGACATCTTGACATTCTCGAGCGTGGTACAAATTTTTTTTTATTTTGAAGAGAATAATGCAAGAATTACGAAAAATATATAATCTGACGATTTGCACAAGCCGAAGTAATAAAAATTAATTGATAAAGTTGAATGCGTGCAGATATGCCATGCCTATATTCCCCTCTCCGTGTTTCTATTCTCCTCTCACTCTTTCTCTATCTATTGCTCTCTCAATCCGTCCCACTCCGGTTTCTGTTGCCATGACGCCATAACAGCTGGTCACGCAGACTCGGTCGCGGTATGATCTTGTTTACAACGTATTTCCAACGTATTAGGTTATTTTGCGATTTTAATAAAAGTTATGTGAATTAAAAGTTAATAAATAATTACTATGAGTGATATTATTGTGAATTGTGTATTTTGTGGTGAAAGTACTTTACAAAAAACAATCAAATTTTCATTAGAAACTGTACAAAAATGTATCATTACATTACATTACACGAATATCGTCGGAGCAAACCGATTCTTCTTATTATTTTTACAAATATTCTCCTCAAAACAACATGAGCTTTTCCATTTCCTGAGCTTTTCCATTAATTAAGTTCAATGATTTAAAAAAATTAAAAAATAATTTTTTTTATTGTCAGATTTAGCGAATCCCTCCAGACAATCGTCAGATTAGGAGACAGCACGTCTAGGTCATATTGATGAACCACATATATCTTAATCTGACGCGCTTGAGTATTTCTAAATGGCGATTTTTTTTGCATATTCTAATAATGACCACGAGTTTGCGTTACATCCCAATCGTCAGATTATTATACAAGAGCATCTTTTAAGGTTCACTTAACACCCCATTAGAAAATCTGACGAGCTCGATAAAAAATTTTTTTTTTCATTTTCAACCCTTACGTATGGTCACCTCCATCATGGAAACGATCAGATTAACATCTGTATATTTTTTAAAATACGTAGGACATAGATGCTTTCAATATCTGACGCGCTCGAGTATGTCCACGTAACAGTTTTTGGCGCTCTAGTTCCTCGGAACTGAGTGCTTATAAATTTGCCCAAATGTCTGTAATTTTCGAATTTTTCGATGAAAATGGTCTTAAACGATTTGGTTCGACTCACTGATCAAGAATCCGTGGTGGAAATTCATTCTGTCCGGCCGGTCCGGCCAGCTGGTCCGGCCGTAGGCACGATAACTCTCGAACGGAATGAGCTAGAGAGTTGAAATTTTGAGAGTAGGTTTGGGGGATAAATATCTCGGCTTAGTTCGTTATTGGGCAAAATCGGACAGATGGTTTCGGAGTAACAAAAAAAATTTTTTTTTTACAGATCAAATTCCAAATTATTTTTTTCTTAATGAGAAGTTTTATCATAAGAATCCATTCATGTCATTTTTAATCCTAACAAGCTAATACTTTCGGAGATATTATTTTTCAAAATTTCAATGTAAATCGTATTTCTACGTTTTCACAGAATGATAGAATTATTATGTGGGTATTCTATGAATTGTTATAATGTCAACTTATTCTCCTGAGACATGTCGTTCTTTCATTCCAGCAATCGTATAAATATGAGAATTATAATATAATATCATACTTTTTGTTGGCTGATATTTTCATGCCGATGGTCAATCCATATGATGATGGGAATGGTAATGGTAAGTTAATAATATTGAGTTCAGAATATCTCCACTAAAAACAAAACTGCAATATTGGTGTATTGGAGTAGATTTGAGGAAAGATATATATTATCGTTCATCATAGAATTGAGGAATGAATATCTCGGATGAGTTCGTTGTTAGGTAGAATTCGTCTATTGGTTTTGGATTGATAATTTTTGGCACTCTTGTTGAATTTAAATTCTTCTATAATGTTTGAATTCAATTTCTGCTAAGATGTAGTTCTAAATTTCAATAATGAATCGTACTTCTATGTTTTCACTGAATGCTATAATTATTCTATCTGAGCTTTATTATATGATCTGTGTTCATACTCGTACATTTCATCCTGTTCTATAAGAGAGAGTCAAATTCATTTCAGCTATTTTAATTTGGTTTCTTCCATGGTGCAGTTCTCATTCTCAGATTGCTCATTTAATCTAGATAAATGAACTATTATTTGAAATTATTTTCCTTTATGATGCAGTTCTGTCATAAGATTAAATTGATATAATTCTCAACTCTGAGAAACCAATACTTTCGGAGATATAATTTGTCTGTTTGAACTAGAGCGCCAGAAAGCTCCTGTCCTCAGGGCTTGAACCCATTTTTTTCTACATTTTTGAAAATTTATATCCGCTCACCCCACCGATGAACAGGTATATATTATATAACATTTTTTCTTCTTATCATCTAAGCTTGACAACCCAATAGCTCTCTATGACGCTCGAGTAAATCCCGAATTAGCTACGTGGGCTCCCCTACTATAGTACGATATCGCATTGAAAATTGATAACAAACTCAGCTTAGTTGGATTCTACAAGAAAATAATATATTCCACCGAATCTAGGTATCATTCTTTATGAGGTAGAGACTCTTGTTGTTGTCAATGCAATTTATAATTCTTGGTATTTACTATTTACAGACTGAAATATTTTGAAATTATAATGTAATAAAAATAATTAGATAGCACACCTAGAGTATATAGGTGCAGTGTATTTTGCCAAAGGTTTACACTTGACATTGAGCATCTTGAAGGAAAGCGTATGGCCACAGATCTGTTGCATGGCTCTCTCGAAATATTTTACCTAAAGAAATTGAAAATAGTAACATTGCAAAGGTTATTTAAAAGAGTATACATCTAACGGGAATAACGAGTAACTATCTTCTTGTAGAACAGAAAAGCGATAATGATATAAGAACTATCGATACATAAATTATCCACATTGAGATTAATGATGCCCTGTTCAAAACCTATAAATTGCTATAAATCGATGGTAAATTCGATTAGGAGTGAATATCACAGGTGAATCGACAAATGAACATACGCGCAAAGGATTCTGACTTGACGTGAGTGCTTGAACCATTTTTTTTAAATATGAGTATACTGCTATAAAATTTCAAAAACCACATCTCCAATAAGATCAGAGTCAGTTTGTCACTTTTGACGATGAAAACAGAAGACCCCATAATAGAGGCATTCGCTTGAAAAGCTTGTGATTGATTTTTTTTTAAATTGCAGATATTATTTTTTTGGCGCTCTAGTTCCTCGGAACTGAGTGCTTATCAATTTGCCCAAATGTCTGTAATTTTCGAATTTTTCGATGAAAATGCTCTTAAACGATTTGGGGCCCAATTCTGAGGTCGACATTGCGAACGATTATCATTCGTTTTCGTAATCATCACGAACGTTCACTCGTTTTGCAATTCTCAACTGACAGATGATATGATTTGGTGACTCGAGCGCTCGAAATTCTAAACGAGTGCTATTTACCACTCGTTTTCGGAATCATTCCACTCGCATTCAGTTGATTATGCAAGCCTCTACTCATTTTGTAACCTCAAATCTGTTGTTGGTAAATAAGTTGGTATTTTTACGGTGCAATATTATCATATTGCAAATTGTCGATGTTTTAAATAAACCAGAAATATTGAATAGATTTGTTACATTCCCACAAACATTGGCGGAATTGATTAGTAGGTAAAGGCAAAGGTAGGTATTGATATTTTAGAATACTGCAAAATTATTTAAGTTTATTAATATTTTTAGATTCAATGAAAATTCGACTTCCCTGGTGTAATAGGTTGCATAGATTGCACACAATGCAATATTTCCTCCTAAAATTGAAGATTCAATTTACTCAAAACACATTTATGTTAATTGAAAAGGATACCATTTGATTAATGTTCAACTGGTAGGTTGCTGAAAAAACATTAAGTATAGATAAATAGGACGTTTTTCAGATATGTGATAGCAAAATGAAAATTATAAATGTATGTGCCAGATAACCAGGAATAACCCTTGATTCTTTCATCTGGAATAACTCGGAAGTGCAACAGCTATTAAGAGACTTGCACACTGCAGGTCATGAGGATTATTTCTTGTTAGGTAAATAGTCAGTTTGTCAGATGGAATGAATCTTCATATAAATATATGCATATTTCAACAGGAGGCTCAGCTTATTGATTCCGGGAATGGTTGTTAACTCCTATAACCCCAGAACATCTGGAACACCAAAGAGGCGATACAATAATGCTCATAAAAGTACAAGATGCATAATTGAAAGGTTTAATGGTGTACTAAAGATGCGATTCAGGTGTTTATTCGAACACAGGATATTGCACTATGACCCAGAAACATCCTGCCATATCATCAATGCCTGTGTAGTTCTACATAACTTCTGCATTGAACGAAACGATGGCGAAATAGATGACAATGAAAACGAAGTGGACATAGGTAAAATCATCCAACATTTTCGTTATTTAATTAATCAATTAGTTCATTCCAGAAATGTAACCGGAAGGTAGACAAATTGATCAAGAAGTGGCTGGGAGGCAACAAAATCCAGAGCTGATTTCAGAAAGAATTCAGAGGAATACAATTATATGTTTAGCTTTTCGTTGAATTGTTTAAGATACACTATGAATAAATAGATATAGATTTCTCTTCCAAAAAATGTATTTAATTTTGAAAAATAAATCACAACCATAAACAAAACATCATTTCATTAATCATTTTGCACTTCTTATGATTGTATTTCATTATTTTCATTGATCATTTTTCGAAATTGTGCACTTTTCTATTATAAGTATATTGTGAATACTATTTTGGGTGTGAAAACCTTCTGTGTGTATTCCTTTGTCAATAAATAAATAAATCATTCAACAATGCCTTAGTAGAATACAACTTAAAAAAAAAGTATTCAAAATGAAGTTCTAAATAATCTCAGAACATCGAACAACAAAAAAAATATTTCACTGTGTCTACGTAGAATAAAAGGATCAGAAATAAAAGTATTCAATAACCAATACTAGAGAATATATCACAGTGAACAAAAAATAATGTATATATCAGCCAGAGCTGATTTCATGAAGAATTCAGAGGAATATAATTATACGTTTAGCTTTTCGTAGAATTGTAAAATACACCCTATAAATAAATAGATATTGATTTCTATTTGAAAAAAATTTATTTCATTCTATAAAAATATATCACAACAATAAACAGAAAATCATCGACAATTTCAGTGGAATAAAACTTTCAGAAAAAAAAAGTATTCGATATATATGGAATGGTTTCGGAGTAACAAAAAAAATTTTTTTTTACTTAACAAATTCCAAATTAAATTTTTTTCAATATGCAGTTTTACCATAAGAATCCATTGATATCATTTTTAACTCTAGCAAGCTAATACTTTCGGAGATATGATTTTTCAAAATTTCAATATAAATCGTCTTTCTATGTTTTCACAGAATGATATAATTATTCTGTGGGTATTCCATGAATTGTTATAATGTCAACTTATTTTCCTGAGACATGACGTTGTCTAATTCATTGAATTCATTCCAGCAATCGTAGAAATATGAGAATTATAATATAATATCATACTTTTTATTGGTTGATATTTTCATGCCGATGGTCAATCCATATGGTGATGGGAATGGTAATGGTAAGTTAATAATATTGAGTTCAGAATATCTCCACTAAAAACAAAACTGGAATATTGGTGTATTGGAGTGGATTTGAGGAAAGGTATATAATATCGTTCATCATAGAAATGAGTAATGAATATCTCGGATGAGTTCGTTGTTGGCTAGAATTCGTCTATTGGTTTTGGATTGATAATTTTTGGCACTCTTGTTGAATTTAAATTCTTCTATTATGTTTGAATTCGATGTCTGCTAAGATGAAGTTCTTTCATGAGAATCCATTGATATAATTCGCAACTCTGAGAAACCAATACTGTCGGAGATATAATTTGTCTGTTTTTAACTCCAACTAGCTTATACCTACTTTCGGAGATTATGATTTTTCGAAATTTCAATAACCCAGATAGATAGCACACGTTATATGGATGTTCTTAGAAGATACCGCCAGAATGTTCAAATATTCATAGAATATCCTCACAAGAGACCCCACACATTCTTAGAACATTCCATGCACTATTAAGTGAGAGAGGAACTCTGGTTCTATACAGGTTCTATGAATGTTCTCCCGAATATTCTAGAACCTTCTAGGAATGTTCTTGACAATATTTCAGGCATATTCTTGAGAATATTCCAGGTACGTTTCAAAAAATCTCCTATTAATATTACTCCAAATATTCTATGGAGATTCCCACTCATTCTAGAAATATTCCCAGAATATACTTTAATTCCGAGAATATTTGGTTGAATTTATAAATTCATTGGTATTATTGATTCCTGCCGCATTCCCTGCGGGAATTAATAATACCGAACTCCAACTGAAAAACTAAAAAAAAATTGTGTTCAACGATAAATTAACGGTATTGAATGCTTTTTTGTTATAATTCAATTTAAAATTAAAATGTTTTGTAAATTTAGTTAAACTTTGAGATTTCATAGACTCATCACATTGAATGGTTATGAAATTCTTATTTATTTTTCGTAATCCCATAAAAAATCATCTGAATGCTGATTCTGAGCATAAAGCCTAGTTTTTTCACAAATAATATAATAATATTATTCGAGGTCAAACAACACTAATCCATTTTATAATAATACATAATTCAAGTCATCAGTTTTATTTTTAGGAAGACATTTCCTGAAACAAATTCAAAAGAATAATAACAAAATATTTTTATTATAAAAAAAATAATATTCGCGAGATTATCTACTCCATCATTTTTGGCTACCAACCAGCCTTTTGGTTTCAAAATCAGAGATTCTGGAAGAGAAGAAATGAAATATTACTAGGCACCTTGAATAATTTAATAGTTTTCAGTGTAAACCCAGATCAGAATGAAATACAAGGCAACAAACCAAATTTTAGCTAGTAGAATAATCAAAAAATATTGCTTCATGGTATGAATGATATTGAGTACAACTAATATTCCTACCTTCACTAGATTATAGTTTTGAGGTCTAATTTCTGAAACTTTTCCTCCTTCTCTTTCGCCTTAACCAACCAGTCTTTAATTACCAATTCCGCATCAGACTCTGTATTATTTCGATGAATGTTCATCACAGATTCTGTAAAATATGAGAGATAATTCAAATATGGAGTATTAATGTATTTTAGTTATCGCAATAATTCCAAGTAAAGCGATTTCGGTAAAATATCTTGACTAGTTATTCCATCAAACATTGCTTCTTCATAGAAATATATTTCTTATCTTATCTATCTTATAGAACAAAGTAAATCTTCGAAAATTCTTACCTTTCACCATTTCGGAAAAAATCAATGCCGAAAAATTATCCTTCTTCTTAAATCCTAACCAGCTAGAGTTCATAGCAAGAGCATTTGTCATCAACCTTTCCTTTTGTTATCACTTTGTGTTTAGGCCCCCAATTTTTGACAACTCGTAAACCTAAAACAACAACCGAAATATAACATAAATAATAATATGTATGCTGTGGACTTATCTAATCCTATATGTTAGATAGGAGTATACATTATTAATTTCCAGGAGAATTTCATACAATAATATCAAGGATTTTTATATGTGAACAAATTTGGATAATTTGATAACCAGTAATGTGGTAGTATCAATGAATTTTCTAGAGAACAAAAATCTATTTGAATGTAACATTTGGATACATCACACAAATCAAAATCGTGAAACTTACCACTTTTGTTTTAATTTCCTCAAGGTCTAAATTACTATTTCTCCAATTTTTGTAATACGTTGTAATATTTAATAGGAAAATCAAACTTTTCTTCAAAATTGATTGATTCTTCAGTTGGTTCATGATCATTATTATTAAGATCATTTCTCGATAATCTGCAGCAACCTCTACAGATGTGAAATATTTCGCCATCAGCCCTGGCATAATAACGACTGAATGAAATTTCTTAGCAGTTCATTTCCCATATTTCCAGATCTTATAGGATTCGTACTTCGAAACAACTATTTGGAAAACATATAACGAAATCACAATAATGCGACTGTGAGGTGAACAATTGAATTTGTATTTTTTGATAGTATAATAACTGTTTGTTTTCAAAGTAATTATCCCAGCATTGTGCTATTAGATATGAACTCTTTATTTGCAAAAATGCATGAATGTCTTGTAGGTTGTGGTATATAATAATCCAAATACGTTGCAATATCCATATATGTGATTGGAGGAACACCATCAATTGAATTATCCACTATCCAGATCAGAAACATTCAATGTTGAAGGATCTAAGCCGTTAATTAATCCCAACTTTATTATATGTATATCTGTAATAAAATCAAATGTGAACACATGATGAAGGTACTTTTTTTCGAACCTACCGTTCAGCAAAGTCTCCGTTGTTCAACAATAGTCTTTTCAGATATTCATTCTCCATTTCAATATAGTTTAAACAGCAGAAAAGCTCCGGAATAAGTCAATGAACACTATAAAATAACCAACGACCTCAACACGTAACTTATTTGTTGTTTATGTACAAAGAACCATCAAAGTGATCAAAGATTAAAGAACCGCCATATTGGTCACGTCACGTCACGTGATGATTCCAGGATGCGAATTGTGAAATTAATAAATATCTGTAGGCTGGGCTGGTAACAAGAGCCAGGAGCGTGTTCTGATAGCCGAAGTAATCGGTCAGGGTTGGAAGATTAGGGAAAAATATTCGGCTTGAAAAGCTGTTCATCTATTTGAATCAGAACTTTACTGATTAACTTTCACTAGTGAAAATATACCGAGCCAACACCTCCTAAAAGGATGTAGGAGGTGTTGACCGAGCTTATGAACAATAGATATAAAAATTTCTATAGCATCGAAAAGCCTCTGAGGTGAAGTAGTAAAGTCACATGTTACACTACACTATTAAATTAACCATAAATCTCAAAATGATCCCACGCGACGCAATGATCAAAGAACATTCTGAGGAGGTTCTTATTATATTCCACAAGGATCTTACCAAATACTGAAATAAACTACAACTCCTATGAATATTCTCTAAGGATATTCTAGTAATGTTCTTCATATCATATGATATGGATATCATTTTTGAAATGTGATCAGAACGTTTACTGAAGGACATTCCTTGAATATTCTAGATGTTATACGACGATGCATGGAACGTTCTATTAGAATATTCTAAAGTATGAACGTTCAGAAGCTAGATATCACATTCTCAGAATGTTGTGTGCTATCTGGGTATTTGGAAATCATATAACGAAATCACAATAATGCGACTGTGAGGTGAATAATTGAATTTGTATTTTTTGGTAGTAATAACTGTTTGTTTTCAAAGTAATTATCCCAGCATTGTGCTATTAGATATGAACTCTTTATTAGCAAAAATGCATGAATGTCTTGTAAGTTGTGGTATATAATAATCCAAATATGTTGCAATATCCATATATGTGATTGGAGGAACACCATCGATTGAATTATCCACTATCCAGATCAGAAACATTCAATGTTGAAGGATCTAAGCCGTTAATTAATCCCAACTTTATTATATGTATATCTGTAATAAAATCAAATGTAAACACATGATGAAGGTACTTTTTTTCGAACCTACCGTTCAGCAAAGTCTCCGTTGTTCAACAATAGTCTTTTCAGATATTCATTCTCCATTTCAATATAGTTTAAACATCAGAAAAAATCCGGAATAAGTCAATGAACACTATAAAATAACCAACGACCTCAACACGTAACTTATTTGTTGTTTATGTACAAAGAACCATCAAAGTGATCAAAGATTAAAGAACCGCCATATTGGTCACGTCACGTCACGTGATGATTCCAGGATGCGAATTGTGAAATTAATAAATATCTGTAGGCTGGGCTGGTAACAAGAGCCAGGAGCGTGTTCTGATACCCGAAGTAATCAGTCAGGGTTGGAAGATTAGGGAAAAATATTCGGCTTGAAAAGCTGTTCATCTATTTGAATCAGAACTTTACTGATTAACTTTCACTAGTAAAAATATACCGAGCCAACACCCCCAAGTAGCAAAAGTATTATGAATATCGGTCGTATGGACGTCTATATAACAATCCAAAAAACCGATAGCCTACGTAAATCAGTATCAAATTAGTACATTATAACGTCAGTAGCACGGTTACTACGACAAAAGTGGGAATGATTTCACTACATATACGACTGTTGTAAAGTTGTAATTACAACCTTTTAAGCAACTGATATACATAGATATAAGTTGTGTATTAGGTTGTAATGGTTTATGTAAAACCGATATTATGTGTTGATACAACATAGATAATAACGTTTATACAACTTCGAAAATAATGTTGATAAATGGAAATACCTCATTTGAACGTTTCGTGTCTTTTTAAATCCATGGAAGGATGACAACTTCTTTGCATGAGCTATTACACTTAGAAATTTCAATTTTGTGCTTACCTTATTATTAGTTGCAACTTATTTTCTGAAATAATTTCATGATGGGACTCGAACCTCTGCCTCTATGGATGCCCTACTAAGAAACCTGTCGCTTTTCCGTCGTCGCTATTGAATAAGATATATGTTCAGATGAAATTTCTCCAGTTATTATCATGAGAAAATCCTTTTTGGCGCGCTTGATTCTATTATATTTACAAATTCATCAATATAATGTATATAAAAAGAGCTCTATTATCTCAGGTGCGAAAGAGAACTCTATTATCTTAGGTGCAATAGAATGACAGAAAACACAGTTAGGTTATGTACCTATGCTGTTAATCAAGCCAAGCTACGAGCACTGCATAGATAATTAATATTATTACTAATACTAACTTCTTCGAAACACTGTACAGTGTTTTGAAGAATGTTCAGAATTGTAAAAACGATCGAAGACCATGAGATTTGATGTAATGACGGTGTAATTACATTTAAATAACCAGTATATTATATATTCTGTAATGGAAGTTGTATAAACGTCATAATGATGTTAATACTTTGGCATATATAGATTGTAGTATACTACAACCACATCACAACATTTCAGTATAAGTTGTATATCGTTATAAAATAATGTAGTTATTATCAACGCATCAAAGTTGTATAGCAAGATACTGAGTATTTATGTAAAAAGTAACTGATTTACATCGTCTATACGACTACGTTAGGAGTTGTTACAGCTCGCTTATAACATTGTGCTACTTGGGCCTCCTAAAAGGATGTAGGAGGTGTTGACCGAGCTTATGAACAATCGATATAAAAATTTCTATAGCATCGAAAAGCCTCTGTGGTGAAGTAGTAAAGTCACATGTTACACTACACATAGATGCATAGAATACATAGAATACATAGAATGTTATTCTATGTATCTTGCACTACACTATTAAATTAACCATAAATCTCAAAATGATCCCACGCGACGCAATGATCAAAGAACATTCTGAGGAGGTTCTTATTATATTCCACAAGGATCTTACCAAATACTGAAATAAACTACAACTCCTATGAATATTCTCTAAGGATATTCTAGTAATGTTCTTCATATCATATGATATGGATATCATTTTTGAAATGTGATCAGAACGTTTACTGAAGGACATTCCTTGAATATTCTAGATGTTCTACGACGATGCATGGAACGTTCTATTAGAATATTCTAAAGTATGAACGTTCAGAAGCTAGATATCACATTCTCAGAATGTTGTGTGCTATCTGGGAATGAATCGTACTTCTATGTTTTCAAAGAATGCTAAAATTATTCTATCTAAGCTTTATTATATGCTCTGTGTTCATACTCGTACATGTCATCCTGCTGTATAAGAGAGAGTCAGATTCATTTAAGCTATTTTAATTTGATTTCTTCCATGGTGCAGTTCTCATTCTCAGATTGCTCATTTAATCTTGATAAATAAACTATTATTTGAATTGAATTTCCTTTATCATGCAGTTCTATCATAAGAATACATTGATATAATTCTCAACTCTGAGAAACCAATACTTTCGGAGATATAATTTGTCTGTTTGAACTAGAGCGCCAGAAAGCTCCTGTCCACAGGGCTTGAACCAATTTTTGTATTTTTGATTGATTAAACATCATTATTATTATCGTACTTCTATGTTTTCACAGAATGCTCTACTTGATTATTCTATTTATGAATTACTAGCTGACCCAGCGAACTCTGTTCCACCTTAAATGCATGGTGTACTGCACCCTGTACAGTAATGGTTTATTTTCAACGATGTACGTCTCGAAAATATATTCTTTAACACAAATGAATGAAATTGTACGATAATGACGTGAAAAATAGCAAGTTGAAATTGACGTTAGAAAAACACCCTGTATGAAGATTTCACACAAATACATTATGAGAATCCATCCAAGGTACCTATTTAGTTAATGCTCTGTTTGTGACAAAAATCACTTCAATCGCGTACAATTGTGCAATGATAAAAAGAACACCCTGTATACTAATTATTTATTTCCAATGATGTATCCCTCTAAAGTTTATTTTCTAACACAAATGAATGAAATTGTACGATTGTGGCATGGAAAACAGCAAGTGGCAATTGACGTTAAAAGAAGAACACCCTGTATGGAGATTTCGGACAAATACATTTTGAGAATCCATCCAAGTTACCTATTTAGTTAATGCTTTGTTGTGACACAAATCACTTCAATCACGTACAATTGTGCCATGAGAAAAAAGACAGCCTGTATAGTAATGGTTTATTTTCAATGATGTATGCCTCAAAAGTTTATTTTTAAACACACATGACTAAGATTGTACGATTATGGCAGGAAAAACAGCAAGTAGTAATTGACGTTAAAAGAAAAACACCCTGTATAACACAAAAAGGTATCCTATGTCCGTCTCCTGGTTCTAAGCTACCTCCCCACCAATTTTCAGCCAAATCGGTATAGCCGTTCTTGAGTTATAAGTGGAGTAACTAACACGACTTTCTTTTATAAATATAGAAGATTATATGATCTGTGTCATGTCATATTTTCCTATGAGAGATAAATGTCGAAATTATTTCTGGTTCATTATTCTTGATATAAAATAGACCTCCTATTCTAGAAAACAAAGTATGATTGAATGCAAAATGACCAATGAAATAAACCCAGCTATCGTAGAATTATGGGGATGATATGATTATACTTCTAAGTTGATAATATAATGCCCGTGGATAATCCATATGATGATGGAAATATATTCGTTGATAAGATACATAATCAAATTGGATTCAGAATATCTCCAGTAAAAATAAAACTGCAATATTGTCTAAGTTCTAATTGATATAATATAATTTTCAGAGTAGATTTGAGGAATGAATATCTCAGATAAGGTCGTTATATTGGGGAGAATCGGTCTGTTTGAATTTCATTTCTTTCATGATGCAGTTATATCGTAAGAATCCATTCATATCATTCCCAGAGACCAATCATTTCGGAGATATGATTTGTCAAAGTTTGAACAAGAGCGCCAAAGCTCCTGTCCACAGGGCTTGTTTTACAATCAGATGTCAATGCTGTGAATATATATTATGGCGTTGGATTATGTTTTCAGGCAATGAGTTATTCTGCCGGGTAATCGATCCAATTCCGTTGAAATAATTCAACAAAATGCCTCTAGTTTGTAATGCGCTGTTTAAAAATATATATTCAGTCCTGGTGGATATTGGTGCACTAGTAATAGTAGAATCCATGTCCAGTTGAAACGTATATCGATCTTCCGTCATAACAAAGTTGTGTAGAATGCATACAGCTTTGTTAAATAGAATAGCTGTACTGAGCTTAGTTTCAATAGCTTTCTGTAAAATCCTCCATTTTGCTGCCATTACACCAAAACAGCACTCTACACATCTGCGAGCTCTTGAGAGTCGGTAGTTATAAATAGTTTTTGTGTTCTCAGTGTTTCTCAATGAAAATGGCCTCATCAAATAATTCATTAGTGGATAACCACCATCTCCAACTGAGACAATTGGTATTTTAATATAAGTATTAGGAATGTCTTTCTCCGATGGAATATTGAGGTCATTGGTTTCTAACATATAAAACAAAAATGAACTTCTAAAATTTCCAGCAACACTGAGTGCAAAAAATGTTGCACTGGACGTCAAAATGTGTCAAAATGCTCGACGAAATTCTCCAATGGAATACGATTCATGCACTCAGTGCGCACGAGTTCTACCAATGGAATACGCTATTAATGAATGATATTGGTTCGAATATGGGTTTGGAGACGAGGAAATTGACAGATTATATTCAAACTCAAAATAATTATGATAATCGTAATCATTCGTTATCAATTAAAAAACATTGTCGATACAAGGTAACGTTGAAATTACCTACTAGTGAATATTTTGAACTTCTACGAATTATGAAAAAGGCGCTGTCGGAAATCGAGGACTGCATCCATCTATAGTACTATGGAACCCGCGTGAAGTTGGCCGGTAAAGTTGACATGTAAAACTTCCGGAAACAGCCGAACCGCCATAGGCGCCCGTCCAAGATCTGCTTGTCGACTTGAAGAAATTGTATTCGATTTCAACAGATATCGAAAACTATTCCTGAGAGAGAAAGATATAAACACAACCGCGTATTACAAGAATATCTGCGTTGACTAAAGCTATCGAATGACCTTATTCTCATCTACGAATGCTAGGGATGAGAGGTTGAAATTCATCCGCAAAAGAGATTTTCATGATTTATTTAGCTGTTATCATATTTTGTACCGAACAATGATTAATCCTTTCTGTACGCTGGGGTTAAGACACTGAAATTCATCCTAAAAGTAATTTTTCTTATTTATAGAGCTGTTATTGTAGTATTTTCTGCAGAATAAAAACTTGCGGAAAAAATCTGCGTTGACAATAGCTATCAAATGAACCCGGTCTCATTTCCTTACGCTGGGGTTAAGAGGGTGAAATTCACCCCAAAAGTGATTTTTCTCATTTATAGGGTTGTTATAGTGCTTTTTGCAGAAAAAAAACTAGCGGAAAAAATCTGCGTTGACAACAGCTATCAAATGAACCCGGTCTCATTTCCTTACGCTGGGGTTAAGAGGGTGAAATTCACCCCAAAAGTGATTTTTCTCATTTATAGGGTTGTTATAGTACTTTCTGCAAAAAAAACTAGCGGAAAAAATCTGCGTTGACAATAGCTATCAAATGAACCTGGTCTCACTTCCTTACGCTGGGGTTAAGAGGGTGATATTCACCCCAAAAGTGATATTTTTCTCATTTATAGGGTTGTTATCGTATTGTCTGCAGAAAAAAGACTAGCGGAAAAAATCTGCGTTGACAATAGCTATCAAATGAACCTGGTCTCACTTCCTTACGCTGGGGTTAAGAGGGTGAAATTCACCCCAAAAGTGATTTTTCTCATTTATGGGGTTGTTATCGTATTGTCTGCAGAAAAAAAAACAAGCGGAAAAAATCTGCGTTGACAATAGCTATCAAATGAACCCTGTCTCATTTCCTTACGCTGGGGTTAAGAGGGTGAAATTCACCCCAAAAGTGATTTTTCTCATTTATAGGGTTGTTATAGTACTTTCTGCAAAAAAAAACTAGCGGAAAAAATCTGCGTTGACAATAGCTATCAAATGAACCGGGTCTCATTTCCTCTTTCCATTGAAAGAGTGAAATGCACCCCAAAAGTGATTTTTCCTATTTACGCATAGGATTTTCAGTTAAAAACTTATTGAGTTGACATTTTAATCGCTTTTGATAGGGCACATTGTTTAATTTTTATCGTATATTCCTAAGATTTCTTTAATTTTTAACCTTTTCAATCAGGAATAGTTCAAATCCCATCACCTTCTATGAAATGTAACCACATTTTCAATTGGAAAACTTCTACTTGAAGTTGACGGTTTTCAGTTCTTCAACTGTTTTGGATTCTTACCATTTTGTCCTATCTCGTTTAGTTTCCATCATTTTTCATCCCATATCCAACCAGCAATAGTTGATATCCCCAACACTTGTACGAAAATTTGACCAATTTTCGAATTGGAAATTTTCACTTGGAGTTGTCGTTTTTTACTTCTTCGTCGGATTTTGAATCAATATTCTTCTCACCGTTTTTGTCGTATCTCGTTTAGTTCCCTTCATTTTTCATCCCATATCCAACCAGCAATAGTTGATATACCCAACACTTGTACGAAAATTTGACCAATTTTGGAATTGAAGAATTTTCACTTGGAGTTGCCGTTTTTTAGTTCTTCGTCCGATTTTGAATCAATATTATTCTCACCGTTTTTGTCGTATTTCGTTTAGTTTTCTTCATTTTTGCGCGTATGTTCTGGGGAACATCGCGTTATAGTTTTGCCCAAATGTCTGTAACTTTCGAATTTTTTGAAAAAAATGGTCTCAAACGATTAAGTTCGACTCCCCAATGAAGAATTCGAGGTCAAATTTGATTCTGTCCGGCCGGCCGTCCGGCCGTCCGGCCGTTGCCACGATAACTTGAGAACGAAAAGAGCTAGCGACTTGAAATTTTCAGGGTGGGTTGCGCATCGCAATACGACGGACAAGTTCGTTAATGGGCATAATCGGCCCAGTGGTTTCCGAGTAATAATTTTATTTTCAACCAATATAAATCCAATCGAATTGAAACTTGGTGGGTAGTTGTAGAATATGAACCTAAGCACGTTTGTGAAATTTTGTGCGAATCGTATGGCTAGAAAATTTTAAAAAAATTATTAAAAAATATTTTTTTTGTCACGATAACTTGAGAACGGAATGAGATAGCGGCTTGAAGTTTTCAGGTTAGGATGTGCACCAGAACGCGACATTTCAATTTGTTTATGAGCATAATCGGCCAAACGGTTTTAGAGTTATAGCCATCTGAAATTTTCTGGAATTTGGTGGTTTTTTGTTCCTCATTAACTCGAAAAATACTGAACCGATTGAATTCAAACATTGTTATTATTTGTAGAATGCCATCGCGAAAATGTTTGCAAAATTTGGTGAGGATAGCATTTGTAGAAAATTTTTAATAAATCTTTGAAAATAAAAAAAAAAAATTCTATATATCAGTAACTATTCGTTTGAAATTGCTGAAATTTTGCAAGAGCCTTCATAACCTAACTATACTACCAAGTTTCAAGTTTTAATACGATCGGTTAAATATTGTTGGAGATTCGAGCATTCTTGTGTGCGTTCAGTAGATGGGTGACCGTTACCTCGATAACTTTCGAACGAAAGGAGATAGGGACGTGCAATTTTCAGGGTAGGTTGCGTATCCGAAAGGGAGAGTTGGGTTCGTTTTAAGGCATAATCGGTCTAACGGTTTCCGAGTTATACCCACCTGGAATATTATTTCCTTAATAACTCAAAAAATAAATATTCGATCGAATTGGTGCTTGGTAACTAGTAGAAGCAAATCAACATAAAGACGTGTTTAAAATTTTGTAAGAACCGTACCCCTACAAAATTTGGAAAAAAATGACGAAAAAAAAAATTTTTAAGAACCGTACCCCCAGAAAATTTAAAGAAAAATTGGTTCAAGCACTGACGTGAACTCAGAAGCTTTTGCGCGTATGTTCTATTGTCCATTCTTCTGTATTGGACACCCTTAATCGAATTTACCACGGTAAATTATGTTGTCCATTCTCCTGTATTGGACACTCTTAATTCGAATTTACCATGGTAAATTCGAATTAAGTGTCCAATACAGGAGAATGGACAACATAATTTACCATGGTAAATTCGATTAAGGGTGTCCAATACAGAAGAATGGACAATAGAACATACGCGCAAAAGCTTCTGAGTTCACGTCAGTGCTTGAACCAATTTTTCATCCCATATCCAACCAGCAATAGTTGATATCCCCAATACTTGTACGGAAATTTGACCAATTTTCGAATTGAAGAATTTTCACTTGGAGTTGCCGGTTTTTAGTTCTTCGTCCGATTTTGAATCAATATTATTCTCACCCTTTTTGTCGTATCTCGTTTAGTTTCCTTCATTTTTCATCCCATATCCAACCAGCAATAGTTGATATCCCCAGTACTCGTACGGAAATTTGACCAATTTTCGAATTGAAGAATTTTCACTTGGAGTTGCCGTTTTTTAGTTCTTCGTCGGATTTTGAATCAATATTATTCTCACCGTTTTTGTCGTATCTCGTTTAGTTTCCTTCATTTTTCATCCCATATCCAACCAGCAACAGTTGATATCCCCAACACTACGAAAATTTGACCAATTTTCGAATTGAAAAATTTTCACTTGGAGTTGCCGTTTTTTAGTTCTTCGTCGGATTTTGAATCAATATTATTCTCACCATTTTTGTCGTATCTTGTTTAGTTTCCTTCATTTTTGCGCGTATGTTCTGGGGAACATACGCGTTATAGTTTTGCCCAAATGTGAAATTTAATTCTGTGGTGCCGTCCGGCCGGCCGTCCGGCCGTCCGTTGCCACGATAACTTGAGAACGGAAAGAGCTAGCGACTTGAAATTTTCAGGGTAGGTGGCGCATCCCAATACGACGGACAAGTTCGTTAATGGGTATAATCGGCCCAATGGTTTCCGAGTAATAATTTTGTTTTCAACCAAAATAAATCCGATCGAATTTTAAACTTGGTGAATAGTTGTAGAATATAGACCTAAGCACGTTTATGAAATTTTGTGAGAATCGTATCGCTAGAAAATTATAAAAAAATTATTAAAAAATATTTTTGTTGTCACGATAACCTGAGAACGGAAAGAGATAGCGGCTTGAAAATTTCAGGTTAGGTTGTGCATCTGAATGCGACATTTGAGTTTGTTTATGAGCATAATCGTCCAAACGGTTTTAGAGTTATAGCCATCTGAAATTTTCTGAAATTTGGATGTTTTTTGTTCCTCATTAACTCGAAGAATACAAAACCGATTGGATTCAAACATGGTGAATAGTTGTAGAATATAGACCTAAGCACGTTTATGAAATTTTGTGAGCATCGAATCGCTAGAAAATTATTAAGAAATTATTAAAAAATATTTTTGTTGTCACGATAACCTGAGAACGGAAAGAGATAGCGGCTTGAAAATTTCAGGTTAGGTTGTGCATCTGAATGCGACATTTGAGTTTGCTTATGAGCATTATCGTCCAAACGGTTTTAGAGTTATAGCCATCTGAAATTTTCTGAAATTTGGATGTTTTTTGTTCCTCATTAACTCGAAGAATACAAAACCGATTGGATTCAAACATGGTTATTAGTTGTAGAATGCCAACGCGAAAATTTTTGCAGAATTTCGTGAGGATGGTATAACTAGAAAATTCAAAAAAAAATAATTAAAAATAATTGAAAAAAATTCTATATATCATAAACTATTCGTCCGGCATGGCTGAAATTTTGGGAGAGCCTGCAGAACCTAACTCTACTGCAGAATTCCAAGTTTGAACACGATCGGATCTATATTGTTGGAGAACCGAGCAGCCTTTTGTGAGTTCGGTAGGTGGATGCGAATCGTCGTATGATATGTTGTCTATGGTCGTATTTTTGCGAGAACCTCCAAAAATAAAATATGAATGTCATGATGACATATTATTATACATATATATTCATGGTAAAATCGTGTTATTTCATCACAAATCTATAGGAGATTAGATGATAGCCCTACATTAGTGGTCAGACCTGGTTTTGAAAGAGATCCTCCTTAGGAGGAGGCAACTAAATATTGAAGGGATTTCTATGAACAAGAGTGAATATCTTTGAGGAATAGAGAGGCGATTCTTCTTCAAGAGATCCATGTGCCTTCAGAGGAGTATATTTGCGAGAGGGGACCTTTGAATTTTGCAGAAGGCTTCTGATCTTGTAAGGTGAGAGGCTCATTTGTGGATATTAAATCTCGTGATGGGTAGAAAGGAATTCTAGGCCAGTTTTTCTATCACTAATGAGAATATATCTTTATGTAATAACGGGTGATTTTTTGAGAGCTTTTGGATTTGATTTGAAAAAAATTGGTTCAAGCACTGACGTGAAGTCAGAAGCTTTTGCGCGTATGTTCTATTGTCCATTCTTCTGTATTGGACACTTAATCGAATTTACCATGGTAAATTCGATTAAGGGTGTCCAATACAGGAGAATGGACAATATTTATTAAATATTTAAAACTGTAATTAGTTCTTTGAAATACCATTGAATGAAGAAATTCTTGTAAGTTGACAAAATATCTTTATTTGAACAATAAAAAAATTGGTTCAAGCACTGACGTGAATCAGGAGCTTTTGCTCTTCTTAATCGAATTTACCATGATGAATTCTATTGTCCGTTCTCCTGATTGGACCCTTTTAATCGAAAAAAAAAATTGGTTCAAGCACTGACGTGAAGTCAGGAGCTTTTGCGCGTATGTTCTATTGTCCATACTCCTGTAATGAACACTCTTCTTAATCGAATTTACCATGATGAATTCTATTGTCTATTCTCCTGTATTGGACACTCTTCTCAATCGAATTCACCATGATGATTTTTATTGTCCATTCTCCTGTATTGGAGACTCTTCTTAATCGAATTTACCAAGATGAATTCTATTGTCCATTCTGGACAATAGAATTCTATTGTCCATTCTGGACAATAGAATTCATCTTGGTAAATTCGATTAAGAAGAGTCTCCAATACAGGAGAATGGACAATAGAATTCATCATGGTGAATTCGATTGAGAAGAGTGTCCAATACAGGAGAATAGACAATAGAATTCATCATGGTAAATTCGATTAAGAAGAGTGTTCATTACAGGAGTATGGACAATAGAACATACGCGCAAAAGCTCCTGACTTCACGTCAGTGCTTGAACCAATTTTTATTGTTCAAATAAAGATATTTTGTTAACTTACAAGAATTTCTTCATTCAATGGTATTTCAAAGAACTAATTACAGTTTTAAATATTCAATAAAAAAACCTTTTTAATTCTTCATAATCATTACAAGAATGTGTGTCGATATGGAATATGGTAATAATTTGACATTTGAACACATCGTTTAATGCATAATCAATTTCAATACTTTTGTCACTCGTTGATGAGATGAGATATCTGAAATTATAGATAAACTCTAAATATTCCATTCAATATTGAAATATTAAAATTAAATTTCCACTTATTCATTTGTATTTCAAGATAATGAACGTTTGAAGCTAATGATTCATGTAAATTGTCTGTGAAAATTTGTTTTCATGGGTTAGGGGAAAAGAGTTATTGTGAAAATAAGATTCATTTATTTAGATACCAATCTATATATTGTTTTATACTATCTACTAAGGGCCGATTTATTCAACCTCTCCGTAAAGTATTTGTCAACTATGTGCTCGTTGAATTTACTGATCCCCTTTAAAGTGAACATTTACAGATTACTTTCCTTTCGGTAAGGCTACTTGACAGTTTACAGGTCGTAAAATATATCAGCCCTCAGTGAACAAAAAAATTGTATACCTCACTGAAGCCGTAATACAAACAAAGGAAATAATTTCGAATAAAACTCTATTAACATATTCGATTATTTACTTCAAGAGAGATCAAGAATAACATTCATTTTGAAAATTCAATACTACATCAAGCAGCATGCAATGCATTTTTTCGAGTTTGGACCACTGCTGCCCACATAATCATGGAGGATTCGTGAAACACTGCAGGGAGGATAAATACGTACTTGTATATAGATTATTATTAAAATATGATAACTGACTTTCTCCATTTCCTTATATACTACTTCTCGTTGTAAAATATACTTGGATTTTCCTCCGCAACACTAGGATACATCATTTTCAAAGTTAGCGTTGAATTATCAAGCCATTCTATTATAATATTAGTAAAATCTGTTCTTCAGAGGTATTCATTGTTAAGCATGCTGAGCAACAAGCATTTAAGAAACATATACCTGAAGTTCCACGGGAAAACAATATACATAATATATTATTATTATTATTATACTGATCCTCCTGGGTCTTCCACAAAGAGACCCCTCATAAGCTCTAAGAGCTTGCCCTGAGTTAGGAGAACCAGTAGTGTTCTGTGTAGGCTTTGTTACTGTGTCCTTACGCCACCTTAGGCACAGCACTGTTAATTTTTGACCCAACAGCGAATGGTGGCGATTACCGTGACTAGAAAATTTCTTTCCTAGCCTCTGAATTGAACTTGGGGCTTCCGCTCCCAAGTCAATTACTCTACCACTGAGCCAATCGAACATACCTACACACATGTTATATTGCATCTCCTTCTACTCCTATATTTTAAAATATTCTGCAATTAGAAAAATTAAAATGTTTCGTTAACACGTTGACTGCCACAGTAATTTTCAGATTTCTGGCCAAAAATGAAATTTTGATTTTATTACATTATATTATTAAAAAGTCTAAATCTAGAGCATAGTTATAAAATAAAAGAGAAAAAACGTATTTTCCTAAAAAAAAATGTTGTACGAATTATCTCGTAGTTGGCATCGGAAACAGTAATCTCTTCTCGGAAGCCAATTACGATTTTATTCGTAGGCACACCTGCACTGACTTGTCGAAAAAAACGCCGAGAAACGCGTTATTACTGTCCAGTTCCAGTATGTAGTGAAAAGCCAGCTCTGTGTGTGGAAGATTGTTTTAAAAAGTTCCACAAACAGTAAATATTATTATACTTCTGTAATTTGACTTAATTCTTACACTTACATTTTTGCGCGTATGTTCTGGGGAACATACGCGTTATAGTTTTGCCCAAATGTGAAATTTAATTCTGTGGTGCCGTCCGGCCGGCCGTCCGGCCGTCCGTTGCCACGATAACTTGAGAACGGAAAGAGCTAGCGACTTGAAATTTTCAGGGTAGGTGGCGCATCCCAATACGACGGACAAGTTCGTTAATGGGTATAATCGGCCCAATGGTTTCCGAGTAATAATTTTGTTTTCAACCAAAATAAATCCGATCGAATTTTAAACTTGGTGAATAGTTGTAGAATATAGACCTAAGCACGTTTATGAAATTTTGTGAGAATCGTATCGCTAGAAAATTATAAAAAAATTATTAAAAAATATTTTTGTTGTCACGATAACCTGAGAACGGAAAGAGATAGCGGCTTGAAAATTTCAGGTTAGGTTGTGCATCTGAATGCGACATTTGAGTTTGTTTATGAGCATAATCGTCCAAACGGTTTTAGAGTTATAGCCATCTGAAATTTTCTGAAATTTGGATGTTTTTTGTTCCTCATTAACTCGAAGAATACAAAACCGATTGGATTCAAACATGGTGAATAGTTGTAGAATATAGACCTAAGCACGTTTATGAAATTTTGTGAGCATCGAATCGCTAGAAAATTATTAAGAAATTATTAAAAAATATTTTTGTTGTCACGATAACCTGAGAACGGAAAGAGATAGCGGCTTGAAAATTTCAGGTTAGGTTGTGCATCTGAATGCGACATTTGAGTTTGCTTATGAGCATTATCGTCCAAACGGTTTTAAAGTTATAGCCATCTGAAATTTTCTGAAATTTGGATGTTTTTTGTTCCTCATTAACTCGAAGAATACAAAACCGATTGGATTCAAACATGGTTATTAGTTGTAGAATGCCAACGCGAAAATTTTTGCAGAATTTCGTGAGGATGGTATAACTAGAAAATTCAAAAAAAAATAATTAAAAATAATTGAAAAAAATTCTATATATCATAAACTATTCGTCCGGCATGGCTGAAATTTTGGGAGAGCCTGCAGAACCTAACTCTACTGCAGAATTCCAAGTTTGAACACGATCGGATCTATATTGTTGGAGAACCGAGCAGCCTTTTGTGAGTTCGGTAGGTGGATGCGAATCGTCGTATGATATGTTGTCTATGGTCGTATTTTTGCGAGAACCTCCAAAAATAAAATATGAATGTCATGATGACATATTATTATACATATATATTCATGGTAAAATCGTGTTATTTCATCACAAATCTATAGGAGATTAGATGATAGCCCTACATTAGTGGTCAGACCTGGTTTTGAAAGAGATCCTCCTTAGGAGGAGGCAACTAAATATTGAAGGGATTTCTATGAACAAGAGTGAATATCTTTGAGGAATAGAGAGGCGATTCTTCTTCAAGAGATCCATGTGCCTTCAGAGGAGTATATTTGCGAGAGGGGACCTTTGAATTTTGCAGAAGGCTTCTGATCTTGTAAGGTGAGAGGCTCATTTGTGGATATTAAATCTCGTGATGGGTAGAAAGGAATTCTAGGCCAGTTTTTCTATCACTAATGAGAATATATCTTTATGTAATAACGGGTGATTTTTTGAGAGCTTTTGGATTTGATTTGAAAAAAATTGGTTCAAGCACTGACGTGAAGTCAGAAGCTTTTGCGCGTATGTTCTATTGTCCATTCTTCTGTATTGGACACTTAATCGAATTTACCATGGTAAATTCGATTAAGGGTGTCCAATACAGGAGAATGGACAATATTTATTAAATATTTAAAACTGTAATTAGTTCTTTGAAATACCATTGAATGAAGAAATTCTTGTAAGTTGACAAAATATCTTTATTTGAACAATAAAAAAATTGGTTCAAGCACTGACGTGAATCAGGAGCTTTTGCTCTTCTTAATCGAATTTACCATGATGAATTCTATTGTCCGTTCTCCTGATTGGACCCTTTTAATCGAAAAAAAAAATTGGTTCAAGCACTGACGTGAAGTCAGGAGCTTTTGCGCGTATGTTCTATTGTCCATACTCCTGTAATGAACACTCTTCTTAATCGAATTTACCATGATGAATTCTATTGTCTATTCTCCTGTATTGGACACTCTTCTCAATCGAATTCACCATGATGATTTTTATTGTCCATTCTCCTGTATTGGAGACTCTTCTTAATCGAATTTACCAAGATGAATTCTATTGTCCATTCTGGACAATAGAATTCTATTGTCCATTCTGGACAATAGAATTCATCTTGGTAAATTCGATTAAGAAGAGTCTCCAATACAGGAGAATGGACAATAGAATTCATCATGGTGAATTCGATTGAGAAGAGTGTCCAATACAGGAGAATAGACAATAGAATTCATCATGGTAAATTCGATTAAGAAGAGTGTTCATTACAGGAGTATGGACAATAGAACATACGCGCAAAAGCTCCTGACTTCACGTCAGTGCTTGAACCAATTTTCATCCCATATCCAACCAGCAATGGTTGATATACCCAACACTTGTACGAAAATTTGACCAATTCTCGAATTGAAAAATTTTCACTTGGATTGTCGTTTTTTAGTTCATCGTCGGATTTTGAATCTTTTATATTCATTCCGTTTTTGTCTTATCCCGTTTATTTTCCTTAATTTTTCATCCCTGTATTTCAGGAATAGTTGATAACCCAACACGTTTCTCGAAAGTTGACCGATTTTCGGATTTAATATTTTTGGTTTGTTCGTTTCTTGTCCCAAATCTCTATTAATAGTCATCTAAACATAATTTTTTTGACCTCTTCTAACGAATAACTAAAATGGATGTAAAAAAATTGACTCTGAATCAAGCATTCAATATTATTTCTGCAGAACTAATAAATGAAAATTTTCCTTTATCATCGGGAACACCAATTACTAATGAGTTGTTTGAAAAGATTACTCTCAAGCTAAAAGGAACCAACTATGGCTATCGCAGTGTAATCACTAAAATTTTGAACTGTAGGGGTTTCCGTATCTTCTCAGATGGAAATATTCTGCATAAAAGGGGCAATCTAACTTTAGAACAGGTGATACGACAATGTGGTATTTCAGTTTCTGATGTATGTCCTTCATATAGAAAAGTTGAATCAGTTTATTCAAATCTCTGTAAATTGTTGTGCATCAAAAACACATTGAAGAATCGGCAGAAGCTTTATTTTCAATGGAAGTATTTGGTTAAGAGTACTGATCCAAAAAAAGATGAGCCCAGCTTAGTGGAACGATCTCTGAATTCGACCGTTGATATACAACCTTCCGAAGGAAAAAATTGTTCTTTTCAAGATTTAGGTGAGTTAGAAGGAACACAAAGTTGTTTGCATGAAGATTCTAATTCGAATAGATTGCTCTCAATTCAATATCACTCAACGAATGTGGAAGAAAATATTATGAACAATGCTTTAAGTGAAACTGAGATTGAGCATGCATATATTCAGGGAACCATTCCCGAACAAAAAATGAAGAAAAGAGATCCAATACCGATAGATATTCTGAATCTGTCGGAACCCAGTAGCACTAATTTACTGGTATTACCGCCAGATTCTAAGAACGTTCAGTTCGATGGATCAGCGTATAGCTTCAAACATTGTAATATTCTCGAAGGTTCCTTCACGCTGGAGAGGAATATTTTCAACATTATGCGTCAGAATAAAATTTTATCGAAAGCATATTATCCCTTGATTCTAACCCTAATAAAATAACACACTTTGTTCCCGGAACGTCCCATTCATGTTCCATACGTGTCGCAATGTCCCGGCCTCCTATGGAATATCCCCGGAACGTCCCACTCGGAATGTTCCCGGAACGTCCCAATTGGCCCGGAATGCTCCCGGAACGTCCCACTTGGAATGTTCCGCTTAGAATGTTCCCGGAACATATTATTTTGACAAATATTGTCGTTTAAAAATCCGAAATCAGACAAAATATATATATTATTGATTATTGAATTTTCTTGTGCTTCTTTGATTCATATTTTTACTAGACAAAACAACATGCTAAAAAACTCACGAAAATCTTGCACAAAAATCTATCTATATATATACATATATATAAAATATACTCATTTATGGTTTAATTCACTTAAATATATTTAGTCTGTAAAAGTTTGGTGATATTTCATTTTTTACTCATTCATACTGGACCATATCCATAGCCTGAGCAGGATTTGGTAACAAAGTGAGACCTTCTCGTACTGGATCACCGAGGCCAGCAAACATTTTTGTTCATTTGTCTTTTCATAGAAAAGAGTTTCTCAAATTCTATGTTTTGAACCATTGTCATCTGTTCTTTGTTTGCGTAATTGTCTGCCTTGTAAGTTTGTGTATTGTTGTTATATTCGAGATAAGAATTAAGAAGTATACCTGATTTATATAGGTAAGTAACAAATATTATTCTCAGTTGATATATTTATACAGAAAGAATAGATGTATTTTAAATGTATGGTTAGGAAAACAAACAATTTTATAGGCCATTTCCAGTCAGCTGTTTTTGACAACATCAAAACACGTGCTGAGGGGCAACCATACTTCATTTTCCCTCAGCCAAGTATAGAAAATGCACATATAAAGGCGGGTTTATATAGCAAATAAGATAAAATAAGAAACAAATTAAAATAAGATAAGAATTAAGGATTAAACGGATTGGTTTATACAGATAATCTAAAACAAAATAAGGAATAAGAATGAACCAATCAAATCGCAGCTTTTTGACAATTTCATGCAAGTTCTATGAATTTCACTCTTTGAGCATGCGCATTGCCATTTTCCAAACAAAATAACATAAAATAAGAAATAAAGATGACAGTTGGCCAACTTTAATTCTTATTCTTATTTCTTATTTTATCTTATTTCGTGTATAAACGCTCTAATAGAAATGTACATGTTTAACTTTCTTATTTTATTTCCTATTTTATTTTATCTTATCTTATTTGCTGTATAAACCCGCCTTAAGTTGTGCTGTAAAGGTTTTTATGTGGTTTTTGGTGATTATTTCTGGAAGAATGTCTTTTAGGAATGTTATGAATCACTCAGCAGTGATGGGAATGAGCGCTATCTACAAAAAATGGCAGTTATTGATGATATTGTCCCGTACACCATGAAAGACTGCGATCTCTCAAAAAATGTCTACAAGCCTACAAAGTACAAATTTAATGAATCTGGTATTGTGCAGGAGGTTTTGGCTGAACTGATCAATCTGGTGCTTTTGTTGCTGTGGGAAAGGTAAGATTAATACCACTAGTTTTCAAAATGAAGTGTAACAGACCATTATTATTGTATTCCATCAGAACAATACATATTTGCAGTGATTCATTATTAATTTTGTTTTAGGAGAAACATTCCCTGAAACTTCTAGTAAAACCAATGAATTTATGCTTAGTTGTTTTCAAAAACAATGACATCTGTGCCCATTGCGTCTGTATGGCTGGTTCGAGTACGGTATGCAGCCACGTAGCAGCTATATTATTCTACCTGGTGTTTCGTCCCTAAGATGTACTGTCCCTTCTATTATAAAATGTAGACATGTTAAAAATCAAGGATATGGATATGAACAACACTGACACAGGCAACGGAATTGACTGATAAATAATTACACGATATGCAGCAATTGCTCGCTCAATAGAGCCATTTGTTCTGCTGGCTATTCTTCTATAACTTACAAAGAAGACCCATTGAAAGTTTCCTACAAACAAATACCAGAAGCTTGCGAAGCCATTGAAATTCACAATGATATTGTTGCAAATGACCAATTGGTAAAGAGCTTATATGGTCCAATTACAGATGTGGAAGAATCTCCTCTTCAAAATTTGAAGGATTAAATTGAAAAAACATCGAGAAGCTTCCATTAACACTCCTAAAAAGTAATTGCTATCCACGAAAGATGGTACGGATACCTTGAGGGGTGAATTTATCATTCAAATGTAAATTATTATCAATTAAGGTATTTATTAATTGTAAATGTCTGAAAATTTAATAACAATTAATACTGTTTCAATCTTGTTTTCTTTATTTTACATTGAATGTCTGATAATTAGTTGTGGAACACCTTTCCATTGGGTCATCTTCCATATTTATGGCCACGTTACTACTTGATGTATCTCATCATAACACTCTTATAACCAAGGATTTGGGTTGGAATCCAATCAAGATCGTTTCCAACCTGTAATTTGGAAGGTTCGCCTTCAAATATAAAACAAATTTGAGCTTCTTTCCAGACAACTTTCCTCTTTTCAAGCTTCCTATTCACCATTTCCATCCAAGACTTGACAATCGATTTACATTATCTTCTCTATCTTTTAACTCCGCCGGAATTTTAAAAAATGTAGCCTGGTACCTTTCTGCTCACATAGAGCAGCCCACAAGACAACAAATCGAAGGCATCTTATCAAAAACTTGCAATGAAATGAGTATAAACTCCATGTAAACAAATAGCGACTAACGTTTATGTGCCCCTCAACGAATCAGCTGTGACGTCACTTGGAAATGGCCTATTGATGCAAATGCCTGATAAAATTATTCGTCAATAATTGATCCCCTGGTTTTAAACCCACAATTAGTATGAATATTATATGTTATGGAGATAATGTAAATTGCAAAATTTACAATGAAAATGTCAATATAGACTAGAGCTGGACCAATTTATAAGGTTATAAAGGCAAAAGTTTTAGTTTTCCCTGGTTGTGAAGTTCATATATCAATTAGAAATTTATATAATATAGTTGGATTGCTATTTCCTAATAAATTAATAAGCTGTTCAGTTTTCTTTGTTGAGATAGTAATGCTTCTTGTATTTACTCTGCAAATTTCTTCCACTAAGATAATATTTGTATTTCAGGTTCTACTACGGCATGCAATAATCTGTGCGGTGTTTGCTGCAGAAAAAAACCGGATAGCAAATCAATTTACGTAATGACATCATTACTGGTGGAACTTAATGGAAAAGTCGATCACCTATTGAAGAGCCATGTGAGCAGGGGAGAACCAGTTGAGGAAATAGGCATTTTGGCAAAGGCCAATATAGATTTCCCTATTGGAAACAAAATAATTCTAGATGAATTTAATGTATTTTTAGAAGAACAGGGAAATTACTCTGGCATGGTAATTTTCATGATTTTTTTAATTGTTCTCTATAGATGTTCAGTTATAGTCAAATCTGATATGACATCATTCGAATTGCAGAAATAGTTAAATATGTCAAAAACTCTATTTATGCTAGTTTTCATGAGACACCCTGTGACATATCATTGATCCTTTTTTTTATAGGTAAAATATTTCTCCAAAATCGGAGGAAACAACTTGACAGAATTTGTAAAAAGATACTTGGCTCCGATAATACGGGATGATTTAGCCATGCAGTTCACGTATTTAGGCAGAAGTGGCAAATATAACTTTGGAGCTTCGAACTTGTCGAAAGCAATTGTTGGTAAGTTTGGTTTAAATTCGAATTCAATTATATTAATTGTACTATTAGGCTGAAGGACTTCGGTCGATGGCCATTGACTGTAGTCAATAAAAAACTGTTACTACTACTAATTGTACTATGCGATGAATATCAATGGTACAACTATAAGAAAGCATACTACTTCTGACATGCCTCTAGCTCGATGGTACCTCGCTGTTTATTAATAAATATGTATATATTCTTTTGACCTCAGAGCATTATATTTTGTTCATTTAACAAGAAAGTTTGAAGAAACATACAAATGTGTTAGCAGAGGTTAGTGAAACAAGATACCATAGAATTCGATGTACGATACTAGAGCTTATGGAAAAACCTCAGCAAAAAAACCCTATCTCCCTGTTAGTGTTTACTAATAAATTACTCTCCATTTAGATGCATCAGAGAAAACAAACTTAATAACAAATAGGAAAGAAACAGAAATTTCTATCGGAGGGTGGTTGAGGAGAGCTCCAGAAAGGAAAAGGAGATCCAGCGTGGTATGATTCTGGAGGCTGTATGAAAAATATTTTGGATTTTATTATACTTTGTATCCTTTCAGTTTATGGCTCAATTAAAAATACATTTATGTATATGCATTATTTTATTACGGATTATTATACTTATATCGTTCTGCCAACCACCCCCAACCTACCCAAAACAATCCCCACCCTCCACCCCGCAATCCAATCCAATGCCCCCTCCCCCGACCTACAAAAAACCAGCCCCCCCTCCCCCTCTTAATTTCCCCGGGCTATTCCAAGAATGTCCAATAGTGCCTAAAACGTGTTCCGTCAAAATGTTCCCGGAACATTATCGGAACGCTCTTACGAACTGCCACGGGGATGCCCCTGGAATATTCCGCGAACATCGACGGATGTTCCGGGAATGTCCCGATGGGACATTCCCGGAATGTGCGATTTGCCCATATGGGCTTTACCGGGAATGTTCCCGGGGTGTCCCGGGATGTTTTGCGACATTCCCGGAACATATCTTTTGTCGCAAATGGATATTCCGGGAACATTTTGGGAATACACTTGTGCTATTAGGGAAGGAACAGGATGCGAAAATATGTTAACAATGTGTGCATAATTTTCTTCAAAGATTCCTGGTGGACGAAAAAGAGGAACGAATTCACTGTTCTTGGAATTTGCAAGCAAAATGGAAGTCGTTGTAAAAAATTTAAAATTTTAATTTCACCTGCTGAAAGAAGAGTTGTGGTTTACAGTACTTCAATCAATTTTTGTCATCCTAATTTTTTAACTGCTCAAGTTCGAGGGGTTGAAAGACAGTTGATCAAAGATAAATTGGCATTCATAAAGCCTCTGAACTACAAAAAAAATATTTTAAGGAAATCTGATGTACCAATTATACAAATTGGAAAAAATCTTTTAAATATCAAATCAGATGATGTTTTCCGTAAAATCCGGGCTGAAAAATTGTGTGAAGATGACAGCAACACTGATGATCTTTTAGATGTCATAAATCTGCAGAAAGAACAGTCTTCATTTATCCAGGAAATATCTTTACCATTTAATGTGAAACTGTTCAGTGAAGATCAAATACAAGTACTGAAATCACAGAGTAAGGGTGGTGAATTACCGACAATTTACTACTGGGAGTGTAATTCGCAAACCAAAAAAAGAATTTATTTTTATACGGCTGTAATACGCCTCCTACCCGCTGAAAGGATTTTTCCGATCTTTTCAATGATATCCGCTACTCACGATTCGAACAGTATATTCAAGTTGATGAGTGACTTCCGATATAGATGTGAAAAATTAAATCACTGGCCTGCATTCTCAAAAATTGTTTCAGAATTCTCATTCGCCAACCTACACGCAATTACTAAAGCGTTTAATAGGTGTACTTTACTCGAATATTTAACGCATTGTTACAGTTACCTAGAGAAGAACACTGATTTACCTCCCGTCCCCATTCACCTATGATGCGCTCATTTCATGAAGATGGTATGCTCAGATATTGATAAAATTGCAAAAAATGACATTCAGAAGAGTTATTTCAAGGATGCTATGGCGATAGCAATTCAAATTTCTGAAATTCAAAAATTCGATATCTTCATTATGAAACTGTATATTTTATTAAACTCCCGACTCTCCAACATAATGACCAAAGAGTCTGAAAAAATAATTAAACAAATATGTAGTCAATTTCCTCTAACCTCACAAGCAAAAGAATCGACCAAAGGAGATCTCAATGCAGAGGAAAATTTTGAGGGAGAAACCAAAGGTTTATTGAGATCTAGTCCGTTTTTTATCCGGTATACACTGCTCATAGGGAAAATCGTGCTCGATGATTGCCCATCTGAATCTGAAAATATATTATTCAATGATGATTTTTGGAATTTAATTTTAAAAAAATATATTCCATTTTGTCCACTTTGGAATTCATTTCTACTGAGAGGTTCATCGCGGCTTAGCAATGCCTTAATTGAAAATTATCTTGGACATCTGAAGATAAATTTGTTGGACGGTCAAGAACAAATTAAATGTGCGAGATTCATACGTAAATTTCGTGATGATCTTTCCGCTTTAGTGATGGAAAGCAAGCTCGAAATAAAAAAAAATAGACTAACAAAATATGATCCAACCAAAGAAAAATTTTCAGAAGAAAATTGGTGCAGAAAAAAAAAGATATATGACTCCCATTTCATTGGCCGTTATTTGAAAAACTTCCGTGAGGACGAATCCAAAGAAGAAACTCTCATTTATGCCGATGAAGATGAGGATCTAGCTCTCTGCACACATTGTGGTCAAGGTGTGCTGAACGAGGTTGCTCTTTGGGTTCAATGTAGTAGTCTGAACTGTAAACGATGGTTTCATCAAAAATGTGTTGATCCGAAACGACAAATGAACTTTTCGGAAGATTACATTTGTAAGTTAAGCTCCAGCTCATTTTCTCTTAAAGGTAACTGCCAAGCAGAAAATGTCTCATCGGATGTATTTGACTCATTTTCACAGTGTTTGAAAAATATCTTCAGAAGCTGTATGGAGCTTAATAGAATTGAAAGAGAGACAATTTCACAAAGAGAGAGTTCATTATGGAAGCAAGAGAGGAGAATAAGAGTAACTGCCTCGTTTTTCGGAAGAATATGCAGAGCATTTGGGAAAGTGAACAGCTCAACTATCTATAGAAATATTTGTAGATATATTAGTGAAAACAAACAACTGAAAACCGCTCCCATTGAACATGTAATCCTTTACGAAAAAGTAGCAAGAGCCTTGTATGAAAATTGGTTCAAGCACTGACGTGAAGTCAGAAGCTTTTGCGCGTATGTTCTATTGTCCATTCTTCTGTATTGGACACCCTTAATCGAATTTACCATGGTAAATTATGTTGTCCATTATCCTGTATTGGACACTCTTAATTCGAATTTACTATGGTAAATTCGAATTGACAACATAATTTACCATGGTAAATTCGATAAAGGGTGTCCAATACAGAAGAATGGACAATAGAACATACGCGCAAAAGCTTCTGACTTCACGTCAGTGCTTGAACCAATTTTTTTTTCGTGATTTTTTTTAAATTTTCTAGGGGTATGATTCTTAAAATATTTTTTTTCGTAATTTTTTTCAAATTTTCTTTGGGTACGGCTCTTACAAAATTTTAAACACGTCTTTATGTTGATTTTCTACAACTAGTTACAAAGCGCCATTTCGATCGAATATTTATTTTTTGAGTTATTAAGGAAATAATATTTCAGGTGGGTATAACTCAGAAACCGTTAGACCGATTATGCCCAAAAACGAACTCAACTCTCCCTTTCGGATACGCAACCTACCCTGAAAATTGCAAGTCCCTATCTCCTTTCGTTCGAAAGTTATCGAGGCAACGGTCACCCATCTACTGAACTCACACAAGAATGCTCGAATCTCCAACAATATTTAACCGATCGTATTAAAACTTGAAACTTGGCAGTAGAGTTAGGTTATGAAGGCTTCTGCAAAATTTCAGCAATTTCGAACGAATAGTTACTGATATATAGAATTTTTTTTGTTAATTTTCTATGATTTATTAAAAATTTTCTACAAATGCTATCCTCACCAAATTTTGCAAACATTTTCGCGTTGGCATTCTACAACTAATAACCATGTTTGAATTCAATCGGTTCAGTATTTTTCGAGTTAATGAGGAACCAAAAACCACCAAATTTCAGAAAATTTCAGATGGCTATAACTCTAAAACCGTTTGGCCGATTATGCTCATAAACAAACTGAAATGTCGCGTTCTGGTGCACATCCTAACCTGAAAATTTCAAGCCGCTATCTCATTCCGTTCTCAAGTTATCGTGACAACAAAAATATTTTTTAATAATTTTTTTTTGATTTTCTAGCCATACGATTCGCACAAAATTTCACAAACGTGCTTAAGTTCATATTCTACAACTACCCACCAAGTTTCAGATCGATCGGATTTATATTGGTTAAAAACAAAATTATTACTCGGAAACCACTAGGCCGATTATGCGAACTTGTCCGTCGTATTGGGATGCGCCACCCATCCTGAAAATTTCAAGTAGCTGGCTCTTTTCGTTCTCAAGTTATCGTGGCAACGGCCGGACGGCCGGACGGCCGGCCGGACAGAATCAAATTTGACCTCGAATTCTTCATTGGGGAGTCGAACTTAATCGTTTGAGACCATTTTTTTCAAAAAATTCGAAAGTTACAGACATTTGGGCAAAACTATAACGCGATGTTCCCCAGAACATACGCGCAAAAAAAGACCCGTAAAATATGCGGAATGAGTGGCTTAGTAATTCATCCTAAGTATCAGTACTTTGCAGGATCACCAGACGGTTTAATTGGCGAGGACGGCCTCATAGAAATAAAATGTCCAAATTCTGCTAGACAAGAAGACGTTACTACTCACCAATTTAAATTTTTGAGTGAAGACGGACAATTGAAACGGACACACGAATATCTCTTCCAGATACAGGGTCTTTTAGAAATAACAAACCGAATCTGGTGCGATTTCATTGTGTTCACATTTAGGGGAATCAGAGTAATAAAAATTTATAGGGATAGGACTTTCTTTAGAGAAAACATGCAGAGAGCTCTGAAATATTTCTTTTTTTTTATCTTCTGCCACAAAACGTTATGCCTAATGAGAGGTCCAGTGATGTTGTAGGTAAAATTTGGAGATCAATTATGGATATAGAATTTCATGAAAATGGACTTGTTAGGGATTCCAATTATTACACATCTTTGCCAAGTGGAAGTAAAGATGTTCAATTCTCGATCAGAGAATTATTGATCAGCGATTTTCATACATTGAAATCTTCTAATCAATTGAGTAGTTTCGTAATTGACCACTGCCTCCATATTTTCAACAAACTATCAAAGAAAAACTACCAGATTGTGTCTGTTGAAAAAGCTTCGGTTGTAGTATCGAATAGGGAAACTGATCCTAAGTTCAACATCAATTTGAATTTCGATACAAATGATTTAATTTTACCGGTACATAGAGACAATCATTATGTACTCTTTTCCTTATCGCTGAGCGCAAAAAGAATTATATTTCTCGACCCGTTAGGAAATGAGAACACAAAAATAAAATCATACCTT
This sequence comes from Halyzia sedecimguttata, assembly GCA_937662695.2. Classification (NCBI taxonomy): domain Eukaryota; kingdom Metazoa; phylum Arthropoda; class Insecta; order Coleoptera; family Coccinellidae; genus Halyzia; species Halyzia sedecimguttata. The sequence continues at coordinate 70,912,166 of OW569417.2, forward strand.
TGCAATCTGGAGAATTTTTTTCTCCATAGATCTATTGACATAAAAAAATTTGAAATTATTACCCCAGAACATATCGCTCAATCTGATAGTTTTAATTGTGGTGTATATGTTATATATTTTTTGCGCGTATGTTCTGGGGAACATCGCGTTATAGTTTTGCCCAAATGTCTGTAACTTTCGAATTTTTTGAAGAAAATGGTCTCAAACGATTAAGTTCGACTCCCCAATGAAGAATTCGATGTCAAATTTGATTCTGTCCGTCCGGCCGTCCGGCCGTTGCCACGATAACTTGAGAACGAAAAGAGCTAGCGACTTGAAATTTTCAGGGTGGGTGGCGCATCCCAATACGACGGACAAGTTCGTTAATGGGCATAATCGGCCCAGTGGTTTCCGAGTAATAATTTTGTTTTCAACCAATATGAATCCGATCGAATTGAAACTTGGTGAGTAGTTGTAGAATATGAACCTAAGCACGTTTGTGAAATTTTGTGCGAATCGTATGGCTACAAAATTATTAAAAAATTATTAAAAAATATTTTTGTTGTCACGATAACTTGAGAACTGAGAGAGATAGCGGCCTCAAGTTTTCAGGTTAGGATGTACACCACAACGCGACATTTCAGTTTGATTATGAGCCTAATCGGCCAAACGGTTTTAGAGTTATAGCCATCTGAAATTTTATGAAATTTTGTGGTTTTTGTTCCTCATTAACTCGAAAAATACTGAACCGATTGAATTCAAACATGGTTATTAGTTGTAGAATGCCAATTCGGAAACGTTTGCAAAATTTGGTGAGGATAGCATTTGTAGAAAATTTTAAATAAATCTTTGAAAATAAAAAAAAAAAGTTCTATATATCAGTAACTAATCGTTCGAAATTGCTGAAATTTTGCAAGAACCTTCATAACCTAACTATACTGCCAATTTTCAAGTTTTAATACGATCGGTTAATTATTGTTGGAGATTCGAGCATTCTTGTGTGAGTTCAGTAGATGGGTGACCGTTGCCTCGATAACTTTCGAAGGAAAGGAGATAGGGACTTGCAATTTTCAGGGAAGGTTGCGTATCCGAAAGGGAGAGTTGAGTCCAATTTTGGGCATAATCGGTCTAACGGTTTCCGAGTTATACCCATCTGGAATATTATTTCCTTGATAACTCAAAAAATAAATATTCGATCGAATTGAAGTTTGGTAACTAGTAGTAGAAAATCAACATAAAGACGTGTTTAAAATTTTGTGAGAACCGTAACCCTAGAAAATTTGAAAAAAATGACGAGAAAAAAAATTTTAAGAACCGTACCCCTAGAAAATTTCAAAAAAATCACGGAAAAAAAAATTGGTTAAAGCACTGACGTGAAGTCAGAAGCTTTTGCGCGTATGTTCTATTGTCCATTCTTCTGTATTGGACACCCTTAATCGAATTTACCATGGTAAATTCGATTAAGGGTGTCCAATACAAGAATGGACAATAGAACATACGCGCAAAAGCTTCTGACTTCACGTCAGTGCTTGAACCAATTTTTTAAATGTTTATCCTTTGAGATAGATCCAACAACATCATGTAACATTGATAATTTCAGAAAAACCTTGAGAGAAACTTTATTAGAGTATTCTGATGATATGAGGCATAAGTGTCTATTTTGCTGCTGTGATGTTTCTAACGAAACGTCCGATCAATTCCGCTGTAAAAATTGTCAGAGATTCATTCATTTGAAGTGCTTATTAACAACGAAAGAAGTGGCGACAAAATAAGTGACAAAACACAGAATGGTATGTGTGATTTATGCAGATTAAATTGATTGATTAGTTTTCACTAGGAATAAGCATAACAACTCTTTGAACTATAACAGCCCGAAACGAAAACGTAATTTATGGTTATGGTGATTTATGATTGGAAAGAAGAAAGTCAGTTTTAACAACATTCACTTATTGCTTTTGTGAGAACAGTTTTTTTTCCTACAGAAAAAACGATAACAACCTAATAAAGAAGAAAATCACTTTTGGGGCGAATTTCACCCTCTTAACCCCAGCGTGAGGAAATGAGACAAGGTTCATTTTATAGCTATTGTAAACGCAGATTTTTTTCGCTAGTTTTTTCTCTGCAGAAAATACTATAACAACCCTATAAATGAGAAAAATCACTTTTGTGGTGAATTTCACCCTCTTAACCCCAGCGTAAGGAAATGAGACCAGGTTCATTTGATAGCTATTGTCAACGCAGATTTTTTCCGCTAGTTTTTTTTCTGCAGACAATACGATAGCAACCCTATAAATGAGAAAAATCATTTTTGGGGTGAATTTCACCCTCTTAACCCCTGCATAAGGAAACGAGACCTGGTTCATTTGATAGCTATTGTCAACGCAGATTTTTTTCGCTAGTTTCTTTTCTGCAGAAAATACTATAACAACCCTATAAACGAGAAAAATCACTTTTGGGGTGAATTTCACCCTCTTAACCCCAGCGAAAGAAAATGAGACCGGGTTCATCTGATAGCTATTGTAAACGCAGATTTTTTTCGCTAGTTTTTTCTCTGCAGAAAATACTGTAACAACCCTATAAATGGGAAAAATCACTTTTGGGGTGACTTTCACCCTCTTAACCCCAGCGTAAGGAAATGAGACCGGGTTCATTGGATAGCTATTGTCAACGCAGATTTTTTCCGCTAGTTTTTTTTTCTGCAGAAAGTACTATAACAACCCTATAAATGAGAAAAATCACTTTTGGGTTGAATTTCACCCTCTTAACCCCAGCGTAAGAAAAAGAGACCAGGTTCATTTGATAGCTATTGTCAACGCAGACTTTTTCCGCTAGTCTTTTTTCTGCAGAAAGTACTACAACAACCCTATAAATGAGAAAAATCACTTTTGGGGTGAATTTCACCCTCTTAACCCCAGCGTAAGGAAATGAGACCGGGTTCATTTGATAGCTATTGTCAACGCAGATTTTTTCCGCTAGTTTTTTTTCTGCAGAAAGTACTATAACAACCCTATAAATGAGAAAAATCACTTTTGGGTTGAATTTCACCCTCTTAACCCCAGCGTAAGAAAAAGAAACCAGGTTCATTTGATAGCTATTGTCAACGCAGACTTTTTCCGCTAGTCTTTTTTCTGCAGAAAGTACTACAACAACCCTATAAATGAGAAAAATCACTTTTGGGGTGAATTTCACCCTCTTAACCCCAGCGTAAGGAAATGAGACCGGGTTCATTTGATAGCTATTGTCAACGCAGATTTTTTCCGCTAGTTTTTTTTCTGCAGACAATACGATAACAACCCTATAAATGAGAAAAATCACTTTTGGGGTGAATTTCACCCTCTTAACCCCAGCGTAAGGAAATGAGACCGGGTTCATTTGATAGCTACTGTTAACGCAGATTTTTTCCGCTAGTCTTTTTTCTGCAGAAAGCACTATAACAACCCTATAAATGAGAAAAATCAATTTTGGGGTGAATTTCACCCTCGTAACCCCAGCGTCAGGAAAAGAGACCAGGTTCATTTGATAGCTATTGTCAACGCAGATTTTTTCCGCTAGTTTTTTTTCTGCAGAAAGTACTATAACAACCCTATAAATGAGAAAAATCACTTTTGGGGTGAATATCACCCTCTTAACCCCAGCGTAAGGAAATGAGACCGGGTTCATTTGATAGCTATTGTCAACGCAGATTTTTTCCGCTAGTTTTTTTCTGCAGATAATACTATAACAACCCTATAAACGAGAAAAATCAATTTAGGGTTCAATTTCATCCTCTTAATCCCAGCGTAAGAAAATGAGACCAGGTTCATTTGATAGCTATTGTCAACGCAGATTTTTTCCGCTAGTCTTTTTTCTGCAGAAAGTACTACAACAACCCTATAAATGAGAAAAATCCCTTTTGGGGTGAATTTCACCCTCTTAACCCCAACGTAAGGAAATGAGACCAGGTTCATTTGATAGCTATTGTCAAGGCAGATTTTTTCCGCTAGTTTTTTTTCTGCAGAAAATACTATAACAACCCTATAAATGAGAAAAATCACTTTTGGGGTGAATTTCACCCTCTTAACCCCAGCGTAAGGAAATGAGACCAGGTTCATTTGATAGTTATTGTCAACGCAGATTTTTTTCGCTAGTTTTTTTTTTGCAGAAAGTACTATAACAACCCTATAAATGAGAAAAATCACTTTTGGGGTGAATTTCACCCTCTTAACCCCAGCGTAAGGAAATGAGACTGGGTTCATTTGATAGCTATTGTCAACGCAGATTTTTTCCGCTAGTTTTTTTTCTGCAGACAATACGATAACTACCCCATAAATGAGAAAAATCACTTTTGGGGTGAATTTCACCCTCTTAACCCCAGCGTAAGGAAATGAGACCGGGTTCATTTGATACCTATTGTCAACGCAGATTTTTTCCGCTAGTCTTTTTTCTGCAGACAATACGATAACAACCCTATAAATGAGAAAAATCATTTTTGGGGTGAATTTCACCCTCTTAACCCCTGCGCAAGGTAACGAGACTAGGTTCATTTGATAGCTATTGTCAACGCAGATTTTTTTCGCTAGTTTCTTTTCTGCAGAAAATACTATAACAACCCTATAAACGAGAAAAATCACTTTTGGGTTGAATTTCACCCTCTTAACCCCAGCGTAAGAAAATGAGACCAGGTTCATTTGATAGCTATTGTCAAGGCAGATTTTTTCCGCTAGTTTTTTTTCTGCAGAAAATACTATAACAACTCTATAAATGAGAAAAATCACTTTTGGGGTGAATTTCACCCTCTTAACCCCAGCGTAAGGAAATGAGACCAGGTTCATTTGATAGCTATTGTCAACGTAGATTTTTTCCGCAAGTTTTTATTCTGCAGAAAATACTATAACAGCTCTATAAATAAGAAAAATTATATTTAGGATGAATTTCAGTGTCTTAACCCCAGCGTACAGAAAGGATTAATCATTGTTCGGTACAAAATATGATAACAGCTAAATAAATAATAAAAATTTCTTTTGGGGATGAATTTCAACCTCTCATCCCTAACATTCGTAGATGAGAATAAGGTCATTCGATAGCTTTAGTCAACGCAGATATTCTTGTAATACGCGGTTGTGTTTATATCTTTCTCTCTCAGGAATAGTTTTCGATATCTGTTGAAATCGAATACAATTTCTTCAAGTCGACAAGCAGATCTTGGACGGGCGCCTATTGCGGTTCGGCTGTTTCCGGCTGGCGGTTCGGCTGTTAGAAGGTGACTGAAAATACCTACAAGTGGTTATTTTGAACTTCTACGAATTATGAAAACGGTGCTCTCGGAAATCGAGGACTGCATATTTGTAATATGTATGATACCAATTAGATATTATAATGACCGAAATCCATTGTCTGGCTTCAGGGGGGGGTAGAAAGTGACTTTGAAAATACCTACTAGTGGTTATTTTGAACTTTTACGAATTATGAAAACGGCGCTGTCGGAAATCGAGGACTGCATATTTGTAATATGTATGATACCAATTAGATATTAAAAGGAACGAAATCCATTGTTGGGCTTCAGGGGGGGGATAAAAGGTGACTTTGAAAATACCTACTAGTGATTAATTTGAACTTGTACGAATTACGAAAACGGCGCTGTCGGAATTCGAGGACTGCATATTTGTAATATGTATGATACCAATTAGATATTATAATGACCGAAATCCATTGTCGGTCTTTAGGGGGGGGGGGGGGGGTGTTGAAGGTGACTTTGAAAATACCTACTTGTGATTATTTTGAAATTCTACGAATTATGAAAACGACGCTGTCGGAAATCGAGGACTGCATATTTGTAATATGTATGATACCAATTAGATATTATAATGACCGAAATCCATTGTCGGGCTTCAGGGGGGGTAGAAGGTGACTGAAAATACCTACAAGTGGTTATTTTGAACTTTTACGAATTATGAAAACGGCGCTGTCGGAATTCGAGGACTGCATATTTGTAATATGTATGATACCAATTAGATATTAAAATGACCGAAATCCATTGTTGGACTTCAGGGGTGGATAAAAGGTGACTTTGAAAATACATACTAGTGATTATTTTGAACTTCTACGAATTATGAAAACGGTGCTGTCGGAATTCGAGGACTGCATATTTGTAATATGTATGATACCAATTAGATATTATAATGACCGAAATCCATTGTCGGGCTTCAGGGGGGGTAGAAGGTGACTTTGAAAATACGAATTATGAAAACGGTGACTTTGAGAATACCTACTAGTGGTTATTTTGAACTTTTACGAATTATGAAAACGGCGCTGTCGGAAATCGAGGACTGCATATTTTTAATATGTATGATACCAATTAGATATTTAAATTACCGAAATCCATTGTTGGGCTTCGGGGGGGATAAAAGGTGACTTTGAAAATACCTACTAGTGATTTTTTTTTTTTATTTAATTTTGGCATCGACCTCTAGGTCATTAGCCATCTAGTTTACATCAGTTATATACAATACGGTTTTAGGGAGCGGCTAGATACAACAATACATAATACATCTATAAAACTAGTGCTAAATAAATTTGATTTTCAATATATACAGCTATAGCTATACACATTACACACAAAAAGGACATAAGTAAATATAGATAAACGAAAAAATTGAGAAATATACAGTAATTTAATAAATAAATAAATAATAAGCTGAGTAAATAGTCTGTATGATAAAAATAGATAAAATTATGTACACATAAATATATATAAACTTTATAAAAACAATTAATAAACATTCAAATTTGAAAGAACAAATTAGAGATCTCCTTAAATATTCCATAAGTTCTTCCACATTTTGTATGCAGATTTTTCGAAGGTTTGTGGGTAACGCCAGTTGGTTTCTAATATTTTGAAATCTTGCACAGTGGAAAAGGACATGTTCAAGAGTAATATCTTCTTGACATAATACGCATTGCGGAGGGGGTTGTCCGCTGAGCAAATGAGATGATGTGAGCTTTGTGTGTCCAATTTTTATTCTTGTTAGGTTCACCTGTTCTCTTCGAGACAAATTCAAGGTCATTTTCTCGGTTTTAACGAATGGTTTGACTCCCTTCAATTTAGTATCTATTTCATTCCATTCATTCTGCCACTCCTCCATGGTAACATTCCTCAAAAATATCTTCAAGTCTTCCAGCCGTCCTGGCACTTCCTCTTCTCGATTCAGTGTGATTGTGTATAACTTGGCACAAGGATACAAAATAATGTTAAAACTAGGAGATCTAGAACAAGCTTTTTATTCTGTCTTGCTGCCAGTATATCAGTATATGTCACTAACTGGCGCGCATAATTGACATGACAAATGACATTGACTTTAGAACATAGAACAATATGACACTATGAGGCACCATATTATACATCCCCCCTCACAAGTTTAATTTGTCTGGTTTTTTAATGACTCGTCCAGATCGAGTGGATAGAACTTGAGACTGAGACTCATTTGATTTGGATACTGGTAAGGGTGTTGGATTGATCCCCAAAAATTGGTCAAGTGACGCCATCTGTGTATTGTTCACTCAGTGGGTCAATATACGGCCAGTTATATCGATCGAGTCACAAGTCTGTACTTGGACTTTTTGTTCTCAGTCGCAATGTAAGAGTGTACTAGGTGCTATATCGTTCTATGAATAAATAAATATCAAAAGTTCCGCAGTTGTAGTAGCTTATAAATACTTTCCTCACCGTGAAATTCCACCCGATTATAACAGGTTATGGGCCCAGAACGTGATTCGCGTTGAAAAAGTAACGAAAGTGTTGTGAAACGAGAAACAATTTCATTGTTCGTTCTACCGCGCAAAAAAAAATGGCCACCAATTACTTGAGTAGTGTACCAAAACTCCTTGGAAGAGAAAATTATAGTGACTGGTCGTTTGCCGTCGAGAATTTTCTTGTGCTGGAAGGTCTCACAAAATGTATCGATGGAACTGAAACGGATTCAGCAATAGTGGCGAAAGCTAAGGCGAAATTAGTGCTGACTTTGGATCCATCCATTTACATTCACGTGAAGGAAGCCGTCAACGCAAAAGAAGTTTGGGAAAAACTCAGAAGTTTATATGAAGACTCCGGATTTTCGAGAAAAATCGGACTTCTGCGTATTCTAATCAATCTAAGATTGGAAAACAGTGAATCCATGGAATCATATGTGAATCAAGTAATTGAAGTATCTCAAAAGCTTAGAAGAACAGGATTTAGCATTGACGAAGAATGGGTTGGATCATTATTATTGGCGGGATTGCCAGAAAGGTATTCACCATTATTAATGGCTATCGAGCACTCAGGGATCCGCATAGGTACAGACTCAATAAAAGCGAAGTTGATGGACATGGCAGTAGATGGAGCCAACCGTGACAGAACAGCAGGAGCTCTACTGAGTCGTGGTAACTTCAAGAAGAACACCACAGAGGGCAGCAGTAAGAACAAGCAGAAAACGCCATTGTCACAGATTGTTTGTTTTCGATGTAAACAAAAGGGTCACTTCATGTCAAAATGTCCGAATAAGAATGACGAAACGAATTCGAAACCTGTTTATAAAGGAAATTATTCAGAAAGACCAGAGAAAGCGTTGAGTGCGACATTTCTCAGTGGAAATTTCAACACAGATGATTTCTACATCGATTCAGGAGCTAGTTTACATCTGACAGCTCGAAAAGATTGGCTAGAAAACATTGACTATTCTACCAATGTGAAAGAAATCACAGTGGCAAATAAAGAAAAGATTCCAGTGATTTGTTCAGGTGAAATAAGTATGAAAACTAATGTAGGGTCTGAAAAGTTTAATATAAAAGTGAAAGATGTACACTATGTTCAAGGACTTACAACAAATCTCCTGTCGGTGAGTCAATTGATTAAAAATGGAAATCAATTATCTTTCTATGAAAATGGATGTGATATATTAAACGACCAAGGTTTGTTAGTTGCCAGAGCTGAATTAATAAACAATGTTTACAAATTGAACTTTGAAAAACCTGAAAGTGCATTAATGGGAGTTGCTGCTACAGATAATGTTTGGCACAGAAGACTAGGTCATCCTGGTTATAATTCCCTGAAATTAATGAGTGAAGGAGCAGTAGAAGGTTTAAAAGTTAAAGGAAAAGTAGGTAACCCAATATGTCAAACATGTTGTGAAGGAAAGCAAAGTAAAAATGCATTCCCGAAACAAGGACATAGAGCAACTGAAATGCTGGAAATAATACATGCAGATCTCTGTGGGCCTATGGAAAAATACTCACTAGGAGGATCAAGATATTTCCTTTTGTTAGAAGATGATTTTACACGAATGGTGTTCGTTTATTTTTTGAAATGCAAAAGTGAGACAATTGAAAAGTTCAAAAAATTTAAAGCTTTAGTGGAAAACCAAACAGGGTCTAAAATAAAAACCTTTAGATCTGATGGAGGTGGTGAATTTTGCAGTTTAAATTTTGAAAAAATTTTATCTCAGAATGGAATAGTGCACCAGAAGACTAATCCATATTGTCCCCAACAAAATGGTATGTGTGAGAGGATGAATCGCACTATCATAGAGAAAGGACGATGTCTTTTATTCGATGCAAAACTTGACAAACAGTTTTGGGCAGAAGCTGTAAACACAGCCGTGTACCTTAGAAATCGAACCATTTCGAAAGTTCTAGATAATAAAACTCCATTTGAAATGTGGTATCATCGCAAACCAGACGTAAGCCATATACGCATTTTTGGTAGTGAAGTAATGGTTCACACACCTGAAGAAAAAAGACGTAAGTGGGACAAAAAGGCAAAGAAAATGTTATTAGTTGGATTTAGTGAAAACATCAAGGGTTTTAGACTATACGATCCAACTGACAATAAGATTATCACAAGCAGAGATGTTGTCATCAATGAAAAATGTGAGAATGATGTGATATTTTTAGAAGAAGAAAATACCGATGAAGACTTGGTTTCAGTGGGGGATGTCACCGAAGACACCATGGTAAATTCCGAATCAGATATCTCAGATCAAGTGGAAATAGATGATGAATATGTTCCTGATGAAGAGGTGAATTTAGAACCATTGGGGGATTTGAGAAGATCCCAGCGTCCCAGAAAACCCAGATCTTTCAACGACTTCGTTACGTATTTTGGTTCAAACATCGAAAGTAATAATATAAACATTGAAGAAGATGTACCACAAACTTTTTCTGAGGCTGTTTGCAGAGGAGATTCTCATTTGTGGATGGATGCAATGTTAAGTGAGATTAATTCCTTCGAAAAGAACGAAACATGGGAGTTGGTAGATTTACCCAAGGAAGGTACTGTGGTGAAGTGCAGGTGGGTCTATAAAATCAAAAGTGATAGTGATAACAGGGCCAATTACCGTGCGCGACTGGTGGCGAAGGGTTATACCCAGAAGAAAGATGTGGACTATACCGAAACTTTTTCACCAGTAGTGAGACATTCAACGTTAAGACTTTTAATAGGTTTAGCTGTAAAAAGTGACTTAAAGATTACACATTTAGATGTCAAAACTGCGTTCCTCAACGGATATTTAAATGAAACCGTTTATATGCAACAACCTGATGGTTTTGTTAGGAAAGGTTCAGAAAGTAAAGTGTACAGGTTGAGAAGGGCAGTTTATGGTCTTAAACAAGCCAGTAGAGCTTGGTATTCTAGAGTAGATAAATTCATGTTATCTCTCGGATATAAAAAATCTGAACATGAACCTTGTTTATTTACAAAAAGAGAAGACAAGTCATTAGTTATTGTCGCGTTGTATGTAGATGACTTTTTTATATTTTCAAATAATGATTATGAAACTGGAATATTAAAAGAAAAATTAAGTTCCAAATTTGAAGTAAAGGATTTAGGAGAAGCGAAAAATTGTTTAGGAGTAAGAATAACAAGAGATCATAAAAATGAGTGTATTTACTTGGATCAAAAGGATTACATTGAAAAGCTTTTGAAACGTTTCAATATGTCAGAATGTAAATCGATCAGTACACCATTGGATTGTAATATAGATTTGAGTAAATTGAAATCTGATGATACTTGTAATGTAAATATTCCATATCAAAGGGCAATAGGAAGCCTCATGTATCTTGCTGTCTTAACAAGACCTGACATTTTATATTCAATAAGTTATTTGAGTCAGTATAATAATAGATATACAGAGCAACATTGGCAATATGTTAAAAGACTGTTTAGATATCTGCAGGGTACTAAAGATTATAAATTAAAATTTATGAAAAAAGGTTGTGATTTGGAAGTGTTCTGTGATGCAGATTGGGCAAATAGTACTGAAGACAGAAGGTCTTATACAGGCTATGTTTTTTTGTTAGCTGGTGCAGCTATAACTTGGAAAAGCTGTAAGCAAAGAACTGTGGCTCTATCAAGCACAGAGTCGGAATATATGGCTCTCGGAGAAGCTGCCAAAGAGGCTATTTATTTAAAGAATTTGCTAGCCGAGTTGACTGATTATCAAAACCCAATAGTAATTTTCAATGATAATCAAAGTGCTCAGAAATTATCACAGAACCCTATCCATCATGGAAGGTCAAAGCATATTGATGTAAGGCATCATTTCATTCGTGATTGCGTCGAGCGAAAATTGTTAAGCATAAAATATATCCCAACTAATGAAATGACTGCTGATATTTTAACTAAGAGCCTTCCTAATGTAAAAAATTCCTATTTTTGTCAAAAATTAGGTTTAACCAATTATTGTTGATAGTGGGGGTGTTGGATTGATCCCCAAAAATTGGTCAAGTGACGCCATCTGTGTATTGTTCACTCAGTGGGTCAATATACGGCCAGTTATATCGATCGAGTCACAAGTCTGTACTTGGACTTTTTGTTCTCAGTCGCAATGTAAGAGTGTACTAGGTGCTATATCGTTCTATGAATAAATAAATATCAAAAGTTCCGCAGTTGTAGTAGCTTATAAATACTTTCCTCACCGTGAAATTCCACCCGATTATAACAAAGGGATCATGCACTTCTGGTGTTACCCTTTTAGATTCTTCAAACCTTGAAACACTATTTCTAGAAACAATTGAAGATGGGGTAACATCACTATCAGATACACAAACATCAAGTTTTCCGATGGTTTAATATCACTGCGATTTCTTCTGATAGTGTTGCCTTTACAATCTTTTAATATATATGACCTAGGACTATCATGTAAATCTTTGATTTTTGCAGGTTCCCAAATTTTATCTCTGTGATTTAAAACAGTCACATCTGAACCTTTATTGAGCGGTTTTAGATGCTTAGTATTTCTGTTATAATACTGTTCATTAACTTGACGTTTGGCAAGCATTTGTTCTTTTACATTAATACACAATTCAGGATACAACAATTCACTAGCAATTGGAACCTTAGTCTTACAATTTCTGCTGTTTAATAATTGGGATGGTGAGTAACCCATTCCTTTTAGTATAGAATTCCTATAATTCAATAAAGCACAACATAAATCATCTTTTCCTTCCTCCAATGATTTTTTTAGAAGGCTTTTCGCTATAGCCACATAGCTTTTTCAGCCAATCCGTTTGATTGAGGATATTCTGGGCTACGTGTAACAAGAGCAAAGTTCCAACTTTTGGCAAATTCCAAAAATTTCTCACTCTCATAGGGTACATTATCACTCACAACAATATCAGGGGTCCCAAACCTTGCAAACACTGGTTTAATTTGAGAAATAACAGCTTCACCACTTTTATTTCTTATTGGCAAAATCTCAAGCCAGTTGGAGTAAGAATCAAACAAAACACAATAGCTCTGATCAGCATATGTGAATATGTCAGAACCAATGCGTTCCCACGGCCTTTCAGGTAATGGACAAGAAATAAGTTTTTGTTTCGGATTCTTTCTAGAGAATTTCTCAAAAATTTCTCTAAATATTCGATCGAATTGAAGCTTGGTAACTAGTAGTAGAAAATCAACATAAAGACGTGTTTAAAATTTTGTAAGAACCGCACCCCTAGAAAACTTGAAAATAATGACGAAAAAAAAAATTTTAAGAACCGTACCCCTAGAAAATTTAAAAAAAATCACGAAAAAAAAAATTGCTTCAAGCACTGACGTGAAGTCAGAAGCTTTTGCGCGTATGTTCTATTGTCCATTCTTCTATATTGGGCACCCTTAATCGAATTTACCATGGTAAATTATGTTGTCCATTCTCCTGTATTGGGCACTCTTAATTCGAATTTACCATGGTAAATTCGATTAAGGGTGTCCAATATAGAAGAATGGACAATAGAACATACGCGCAAAAGCTTCTGACTTCACGTCAGTGCTTGAACCAATTTTTTTATATAAGCTTCAACATCCACTGTCATACTTGGCCAATAAAATACTTTCCTGGCCTGCGACTTTGTCTTTTCAATTCCTAAGTGGCCCTCATGTAAAAGCTTTATCATTTCCTGTCTTAGGTTACAAGGAACAATTAATTTGTTTTCTAAGAACAATAACTTTTCGGATTCAAATAATTTATCTCTCAATTTGTAAAAATTTCTGATATTTTCTGGAATTTGGTATTTTTGAAGTGGCCAACCATTTTTAATAAATTTTATAACAGTACTGAGCTGTGTGTCATTAATTGTTTCCACAGTGAATTGCCTGATTCGATTTGTGGACATAGGCAAGTATTTGATTACAGAATGAACTGCAAAATCTATTTCATTTTCAGAATGTTCATTTCCCTTCTTAAGAAATGCACGAGAGAGTGCGTCAGAAATGTACATATACTTTCCCGGTTTGTAGCAAATTTCTAAATTATATTTCAGGAGTTTGAGCCTCATTCTTAAAATTCTTGGAGATGCTGTTTGTAATTCTTTTTTGAAAATAAATTCCAAAGGTTTGTGATCGCTGTAGACTCTAGTGGGTAATCCATAAATGAAAAAGTGAAATTTTTTTACTGCAAAAAGAATTGCTAATGTTTCTTTTTCAATCTGGGCATAGGCTTGCTCAGTTTTAGTCAGACTACGCGATGCAAACGCAACAGGCTTGCCTTCCTGCAACAAACAGGCACCTAGTCCGTCTTTAGATGCATCTGTTTCAATTTCAATCAGTTTTTTCGAGTTAAAATATGTCAAAACTGGAGAATTAGTTAACAGATATAATAGGGTATTGAAAGAATTTTTTCTTTCTTCAGTCCACTCAAACTCACAATCGTTTCTTGTTAAAGATCTTAATGGAGCAGTAATTTTCGAAAGATTTGGTATAAACTTGCCAACATACTTGACCATGCCCAAAAATCTTAACACATCTGCCTTACACTCAGGCACAGGCATTTTTAAAATAGCTTCAATATACTTTTTGTTTGTTTCAACACCTTTGTGTGAGAAAACTTGGCCCATAAACTTGACACTCTCCCTTTTAAATTGTATTTTCTTTTGATTGAACTTTATGTTGTTTTGATTTGCTCTATCTAATACAGACTTGAGGTTTTGATCATGTTCAAACTCCGTGGCACCTGTTACGATCAGATCATCAAAATACAGTCCCACTCCAGGGATGTCTCCAAAAATTTCCCAATTTTTCTTTTGAAAGACCTCTGGGGCTGAACAAATACCAAAAGCCAATCTCTTAAATTTATAACGACCAAAAGGAGTGCCAAAGGTCATCAAATCAGAACTTGCACTATCTAATTCTATTTGCCAGTATCCATCTTTCATGTCTAGCACAGTGAAAAACTTTTTATTTGTTAATTTAACAGCTATGTCGTCATAGGATCGAATTAGAAAGTGTTCTCTTTGAATCGCTTGATTTAAGTCTTTTGGGTCAAGACACAGACGAAGGTCACCATTTGGTTTTTCAACGATAACCAAAGGATGTACCCACTCTGACGGTTTGTCTACTTTTTCAATTATGCCTTGGGACACAAGATCAGACAACTTCTTTTTTAGCGGTTCTTGCAAAATATGAGGCACTCGCCTAATAGCATTTATCTTTGGTTTTACATCTGGCTTCAAAGTTATATGATGCTGTGTCGGAAACTTTCCTAACCCTTCAAATACTTGTGAATAATCATTGACAACATCATCTAAAGTTTTGAACAGTTTTTGTTTACTTATAAAATCTACTTTTCTAACTAAATTTAATTTTTGACATTCTTGCAGACCCAACAAGGGCATTTGGTTTTGAGCATTCACTACAACGAATGAAATTTTCTCTTTGCACTTTTTGACTTTGCACAATAATACAAAACCTCACCTACACAGCGTAGTTTGAAATTTGGGTCACCATATGACATTAGTGAAATATTTGTCTTACGCACACACACATCTGGATCAATTCTCTTTAAAACATCTAATGGTAAGCTGCTTACCTCAGCTCCGGTATCCAGCTTGAATGTGACAGGCTTACCATTGACTTGTATCTCTGTTGTCCACATTGTTTCTTGGCTGCTTCTTTTTCTTTGATCAATTTTATCAACTGAACTCCCGAAGAACTCGTATTCGCTTCCAGCTGCATCATCTGATTCTGCTCTGTCGTCCTTTTCTTCTCCTTGCGATAAGCTGTGTACTTTCTTTTTAACATCTTTACTTTTGTTATGACAAACTTTAGCAAAATGGTCACGACCCTGGCATTTTGCACATGTCTTTCCAGTAGCAGGACACTTGTTTTCAAACTTATGTTGATAACCACATTTACTACAAGATTTATTGGAATCTTTTTTCTTGACTGATTTGGATGTACTAGCTCTAATGGCATCTATTCGAGATTCATTATCCAACGTTTTCACTTGGTCTTTACTTGTTTCTGTAGTTCTACAATAATTTATTGCTTTTGTCAGAGTTAAAGATGCTTCTCTCATCAGTTTCTCCTTGTCAGAAGTGTTTCTTATACCTATAACAATTCTGTCCCTAATCATTTCATCTTGATTGGGGTATTCAGTAGTCTTCACTGCCTTTCTCAACTCAGTTAAGAAACTATCAAAAGATTGCCATTCTTTTTGGCGCTCTAGTTCCTCGGAACTGAGTGCTTATCAATTTGCCCAAATGTCTGTAATTTTCGAATATTTCGATGAAAATGGTCTTAAACGATTTGGTTCGACTCACTGATCAAGAATCCGTGGTCGAAATTCATTCTGTCCGGCAGGTCCGGCCGGCCGTAGGCACGATAACTCTCGAACGGAATGAGCTAGAGAGTTGAAATTTTCAGAGTAGGTTTGGGGGATAAATATCTCGGCTAAGTTCGTTATTGGGCAAAATCGGACAAATGGTTTCGGAGTAACAAAAAAAAAATTTTTTTTTTATGAAACAAATTCCAAATTAAATTTTTTTTAATAAAGAGTTTTATCATGAGAATCCAATCATATCATTTTTAACTCTAACAAGCTAATACTTTCGGAGATATGATTTTTCAAAATTTCAATAATAAATCGTATTTCAACGTTGTCACAGAATAATATTATTCTATGTATGAATATGAATTGTCATAATGTCAAATGATGTTCCTGAGACTAATCAATCGAAGAATTGTGAGCGAAGTGAGAAAAATCTCAGATATGATTTTTCAAAATTTCAATAATAAATCGTATTTCAACGTTGTCACAGAATGATATTATTCTATGTATGAATATGAATTGTCATAATGTCAAATGATGTTCCTGAGACTAATCAATCGAAGAATTGTGAGTGAAGTGAGTTAAATCTCAGTTGTTTGCTCCGATATTAGTTTTTCTCAGAAAATTCTTACATTTCGGAACTGAACATGAAGTAAGAGATCTGAGAGTAGTGAGACTGCTTTTCATCCATAGACATAGATATAACTCTCGAACGGAATGAGGTAGGTAGTTGAAATTTTCAGAGTAGTTTAGGGAGATGAATATCTCGGTTAAGTTCGTTATTGGGCAAAATTGGCCAGATTTAATTTGATTTCTTCCATGGTGCTTTTCTGATTCTCATGATTGCTCATTTAATCTTGATAAATAAACTATTATTTGAATTGAATTTCCTTTAGGATGCAGTTCTATTATATGAATACATTGATATAATTCCCAACTCTGAGAAACCAATACTTTCGGAGATATAATTTGTCTGTTTGAACTAGAGCGCCAGAAAGCTCCTGTCCACAGGGCTTGAACCCATTTTTGTACTATCGTGTTGAACTTTGCCCTTTCAAAAATTACATTTTTCTGGGGGGCACAGTGATCTTCGAATTTCTTGACTATTTCGGACAATATTTTATCTTTTCCAGGTTGGAAAGTAAAGCTATTGAACAGGTCTAGACCGTCATCACCAAGCAGGGATAAAAAACATGCTACTTGCTTTTCTCCATCTTTTTCGTCTAGTCTAGTGGCCTTTATTATTATTATTATTATTATTATTATTATTATACAAAGAGTAAGAGTTGAGGTGAAAAACCTATAAACTCAAAATACAAAAGAAAAGTTCAAATGAGAATACATAATTTGCTCAGGTATAACGAAAACAGTCCAAAGTAGTAGAGAACTTAAGAATCACTGAAAAGTAGGACGTGAATGGATCGTTTCGTCGTAACTATTCTTGAATGCGTTGACGGACGGTGACTGGACGACTGCAGCAGGAAGGTGATTCCAGTTGTGGAATATCCTGTTAGGTAAGAAGTTCTGACGTTGTGATGACCTGAATTTTTCGCGACTAAGTTTCAAGGGGTGACCTCTCAGATTATTGGTGTTGATGGTGAATATGGAACGAATCTTGTCGCTGAAGTGGCCGTGGATTGCTCGGTATGAGAAGATCAGGTCACCGCGCAGACGTCTATCCTCGAAGAGTGTCAGGTTCATAGATGATAATCGCTGATCGTATGAAGGACGAATGTGGCCATATCCGATGCGAGTAGCCCATCTCTGCGTGCTTTCAAGCATATCAGACTCGGCTTTCGTGGAACACCACCAGACGGGCCCACCATATTCCAATGTGGGTCGAATGTACGATTTGTACAAAACTCCGAAAGTTCCGCTGTCACAGCCTCTGAAGGATTTGTACATCCAGTATGTTAATTGCCTTGCCTTGCTCGAGACACGTTCGATGTGGCCGCGCCAGCTGAGATCATTTGAAACTATGATTCCAAGGTCACTTATCTGTGTAGCAGAAGAAAGGTTTTGTCCGTTGATGTTGTAAGATTGACCGGGGTTGTTTCTTCCTATGTGAAGTATAGAGCACTTGCTGATGTTAAGCGGGAGCATCCATGTATTGCACCAATTCTGTATGCTATCTAAGTCGTCTTGAATTGCAGTTGGGTGTAGTAGTGGACAGGCGTACAATTTTATATCGTCAGCAAACATAGAAATTGAAGATTTAATTAAAGGTGGCAGGTCAGAGGTGTACAAAAGAAACAGAAGTGGACCCAGAACGGATCCCTGAGGAACACCGGACAAGACTGGCCAAGCGGAAGATGAGAACACGCTACCGACACGTACACGATACAGGCGGTTGGATAAGAAGGCCTTAACCCAACCAAGAAGCTTACCACGGAGTCCCAAGTGTTCCAGCTTAGCCATTAGACGCCCAAGAGGTACTCTGTCAAAAGCTTTAGCGAAGTCCAGGTAGATCACGTCAATAGGCAGTCCAGAATCCCACGCTTTTGTCCAGTCGGAAAGGCATGAAAGTAAATTGGTAATAGTGGAGCGGCCTGGGACGAAACCATGTTGTTCCTCGGGTATTAAGTGGTTAGATAGAGCAAATTTGAGGAGCTGATCACTGATTATTCTCTCTAAGACTTTGCAAGCGGTTGGAAGGAGACTAATGGGGCGGTAGTTGTTCGGAGAAAGCTTGTCCCCTTTCTTGAAGATAGGAGTGACACTAGCAAAGAGCCAATCAGAGGGAAGAGACGACGAGAGAATTGAATTGCGAAATATGATAGAGAGAGGTATCGAGCAAGCCCTAGAGCAACGTTTCAGGAAAAAGGGAGAAATGCCGTCCATACCAGGAGCGGAGGTGACATTCAGTTTGGAAAGTTGTTTCTCCACCAGAACAACGTCGATTTCAATTGTACACAATTCAGGAACAATTCTTGGTAAGTATGGAGTTGGTACTGGTCCCGGTGGCTCCGGCAAGAAGGAGTGGCAGCCAAAGTATCTGCTGTTTCTCTATTGCTGCTGCTTAGATTGCCCGACAGGTTCCTTACCAGTGGGGTGCTTACGCTGGTGTTGAGAGAGGATCTTATATATTTAAAGAACTTCTTCTTGTTTTTAGAGGAAGCCAACTTGTTTTCGAATGAAGTTTTCGAGTTTTGAAGGGAACTGGAGACGAAGTTCGAGAAGGAACGGTGAGCGGAATAATCTGACGCAGATCTAGTGCGTAAATACATCTGCCACAATGCTTTCTTTCGCCGAATGAGTTTGAGAGAGGATTCGCTGATCCAGGGCTTGAGTGGATTCTGCCTTAGGATTTTGATTCGGGTGTTAGCATCGATAGTCTGATTAACTAGATTCAGGAATATCCTCCATTGCGTGTCCACACTATTATGGGAGAGTAGGAGTGTCTCCCAATCAAGCATTTGCATCTCCTCATCAATACTATCGTAATCTATCAGGCGAAAGGTTTTCTTGCGACTATGGTCTGCGTTGGGGATGCGGAACTGTAATTCGGTGCTTAAAGTCAGTGCTGCCAGAGTATTTCAAACTAGAGTAACAGATGTTCATCGAAAATAGTAACAGATCCAAGAAAAACGTAACAGAATTATCATTAACCTATATTAATGAATTTGACTCTGTGCTATTGAAACTTCATTTACTGAAATTTGAAATAATATATTACTAGTGTTCTGTGGAAATAATTCTGAACATTCAAAAATAAACACTTACAAATTACATTTCGTCTGAAGGAAAATCCGATTTGCTTCAAATGGTTACAGATTTCTGCTCAGAGTAACAGGGTAACAGATTACTTTCGATAGTAACAGATCTGTTACAATTGTAACAGATTGGCAACACTGCTTAAAGTGCAGTGGTCTGATTTGCCAAAGGGGGGGAAATGTTCAATATCAGAAACGAGACATGGGTCGGAGACAAGAATTAAGTCAAGTAGTGATGGTGTCTGGTTCTTCCGATACCTAGTGGGTTTAGTGACAAGCTGCTGCAAACTGGAATTGAAGACCTCTTGAGCATATGGCAAGGAAGGAGATAGTGCAGAAGGCAACTGGGTAAGGGGCCATTTCAAATCGGCACAATTAAAATCGCCAGTAATCAGCACGTTGTCATAGGTGCAAGACAATGTTGACAGAAAGTTGGCACAGGATACATCGGCATCGCATGGGCGCGGTCTATAAGTGCATCCAATCAAGAGACTGAATTGGGAGCTGGTAATTTTCAGGAATATGTTGTCGATGTTAGTCCAGTCGTTGTGCATGGCCTCTATGTTGAAAGAGTCTGAAATATATTTTTTTATGAAGATACAAACACCTCTGTAACCCAGTGCTTCCTTGCTATCCTCTCTATAAGTTATGTAATCCGGGATGTTGATTGCAGAGTCTGGAATTTCCGAGCTTAACCAAGATTCAGAGATGAAGATGATTGAGGGCTTGTGCAGTTGTACGAATGAGAGAATCTCGGCATATTTTGGTAACAACGACTGGGCATTGGTATACATAATGGGCCAAGAGTGTAGGTGAATCAGTTTTTTGAGTTCTGGGAACGATTAGATGGGGAGGTGCTGATTATGGTGGGAGAACCTTTAACATATTTTATGGTCAGATTCTTTTCCCCTGCATCAAGTCTGCTCCTAAGTTCAGCCCGCAAGGAATCAAGCGCGGAAATTTGATCCCTGGTTTTGTCGTCCCGGATTTTTATCATTCGATACTTAGAGTTTCCAAGGATTGCAGATTTATTTCGTAATATGTTCTGTACTTCAGGATTCGAAAATGTTACTTTCGTCCAACGTGGGCGAGACGCATCTTTCGAGTACAATCTGGTTACGTTTGTAATGAACTGGCTAGAGGAGATGCTAATCAGATCAACTATAGCAGCAATAATGTTTTCGTCGCCGGCCTCATCAGACTCAGGGACATTAGTTAAAATTAGGTTGAACGAACGTTTCACTCGATCGAGGACCTCGGGAACCACTATTTGAGATGAAATGGTGGGCAGTTTAAGGGAAACCTTAGAATTAATTTTTGCTACATCGTTAGAAAGGGAAGAAACTTCCCGGGTGATAGCAGCCTGCGCGTCGTTCAGAGATGAGATATCTGCTTTACAGGTTTCGATGTGCGATTGATGGGAGGCTAGGATATCAGAATGATTCTTTACAATCTCTGTGCAGGTGTCTAGGCGAGCCAGCAATTCGTCCTGCCTCCTCTCCATTCTCTCAAGGCTGCAGGTCATGCTGCGCATTTGCTCCATTATTTGGTTAAAATGCTTGAGGGTGAGGGCAGTGTCAGCTGACTCGGATACCGGTGGAGGTTCAACAGTAAGAGTAGGAGACACGGAACGAGACTCCTTTGAGTTACTACGAAGTTTTCTTTCGCCGGAGGTGCAAGCTGGGCAGTGCCACCTTTCATTGCGTTCTTTCAAAAACTCAAGTTCCTTACTGGTGAGATTGACACATTCAGGATGGGACGGTTTATTGCATCTACTGCAAAGGGCACGAAAGCTTGTGTTGGTAATGGATTTACAACAGACGGCGCAGTTGGGCATTCTAATGAAGTGGGAAGAAAAGGGTGAGGGATAAGGTAACAAGTAAAGTACTGTTCACTTCCTTGGGCCCGTAAGGAAGACTTACACAGAAGGGAAGGCCACGGATAAGTAGAAGTTATGACAAGACAGGGATGCTGGGCAATACCAGAACGACGGAATGAATGCAGATAACAGAAATACACAAACGGGAACCCGAAGCGCTGAATATGTATGCACGCTTAGCAGTGTAATGAGAGATTCTAAAACCGGTCTTCTACGATGCCCGATAAGCGGGAGTGTCACGTTTATGTGATCGGAAACAAACAACAACAAATCCAGCAATGAGATTGCGATTTTGGAAGTATATCGGCCAACAAACGAGTGAAGGACTATTGAAAAATCAAAAAGTATTTGTTAAAATGGTGTATGGTAAGTGGAACTCACACTCAACTTGAGATGAAACTGGTTGAAGTTAATATCACGCACCAGAAACTATAAATTCACTGAGAGCAATAAAACACGTCTGTTCTGGTAGTTGTTATAAATGACATTTGTGAACAGTTTGAATTTTTGGTAAAATCTCTTCCAGTTCTCAGAGATATTTCCATCTAGCACGAGCGGGTGTGGAGGTCTGAAATAGTTCTCCATTTTCTTTGTCACTCCAGTGGTTCAAACAACAAGCAATTAGCCGGACACAAGATTCTTCGAGAATGCACTGTTTCGTTATTTCCAGAAGCACATAGGTTCACTAGCGACCTGACACCATGTATAACTTGGCACAAGGATACAAAATAATGTTAAAACTAGGAGATCTAGAACAAGCTTTTTGCGCGTATGTTCTGTGGAACATCGCGTTATAGTTTTGCCCAAATGTCTGTAACTTTCGAATTTTTTGAAAAAAATGGTCTCAAACGATTAAGTTCGACTCCCCAATGAAGAATTCGAGGTCAAATTTGATTCTGTCCGGCCGGCCGTTGCCACGATAACTTGAGAACGAAAAGAGCTAGCGACTTGAAATTTTCAGGGTAGGTGGCGCATCCCAATACGACGGACAAGTTCGTTAATGGGCATAATCAGCCCAGCGGTTTCAGAGTAATAATTTTGTTTTAAACCAATATAAATCCGATCGAATTGAAACTTGGTGAGTAGTTGTAGAATATGAACTTAAGCACGTTTGTGAAATTTTGTGCGAATCATATGGCTAGAAAATTTAAAAAAAATTATTAAAAAATATTTTTGTTGTCACGATAACTTGAGAACGGAATGAGATAGCGGCTTGAAATTTTCAGGTTAGGATAAGCACCAGAACGCGACATTTCAGTTTGTTTATGAGCAAAATCGGCCAAACGGTTTTAGAGTTATAGTCATCTGAAATTTTCTGAAATTTCGTGGTTTTTGTTCCTCATTAACTCGAAAAGTACTGAACCGATTGAATTCAAACATGGTTATTAGTTGTAGAATGCCAATGCGGAAATGCTTACAAAATTTGGTGAGGATAGCATTCGTAGAAAATTTTTAATAAATCATTGAAAATAAAAAAAAAAATTCTATATATCAGTAACTAATCGTTAGAAATTGATGAAATTTTGCAAGAGCCTTCATAACCTAACTCTACCGCTAAGTTTCAAGTTTTAATACGATCGGTTTAATATTGTTGGAGATTGGAGCATTCTTGTGTGAATTCAGTAGATGGGTGACCGTTGCCTCGATAACTTTCGAACGAAAGGAGATAGGGACTTGCAATTTTCAGGGTAGGTTGCGTATCCGAAAGGAATAGTTGAGTTCGTTTTTGGGAATAATCGGTCTAACGGTTTCCGAGTTATACCCACCTGGAATATTATTTTCTTGATAACTGAAAAAATAAATATTCGATCGAATTGAAGCTTGGTAACTTGTAGTAGAAAATCAACATAAAGACGTGTTCAAAATTTTGTAAGAACCGTACCACTAGAAAATTCGAAAAAAATGACGAAAAAAAAATTTTAATAACCGTACCCCTGGAAAATTTCGAAAAAAATCACGAAAAAAAATTGTTTCAAGCACTGACGTGAAGTCAGAAGCTTTTGCGCGTATGTTCTATTGTCCATTCTTCTGTATTGACACCCTTAATCGAATTTACCATGGTGAATTATGTTGTCCATTCTCCCGTATTGGACACTTAATTCGAATTTACCATGGTAAATTCGAATTATCTGTATTGGACACCCTTAATCGAATTTACCATGGTAAATTATGTTGTCCATTTTCCCGTATTGGACACTTAATTCGAATTTACCATGGTAAATTCGAATTAAGAGTATCCAATACAGGAGAATGGACAACATAATTTACCATGGTAAATTCGATTAAGGGTGTCCAATAAAGAAGAATGGACAATAGAACATACGCGCAAAAGCTTCTGACTTCACGTCAGTGCTTGAACCAATTTTTTTATTCTGTCTTGCTGCCAGTATATCAGTATATGTCACTAACTGGCGCGCATAATTGACATGACAAATGACATTGACTTTAGAACATAGAACAATATGACACTATGAGGCACCATATTATACAGATTGTACCTCGTGCGGCGGCATCAGCGTCTTCGTTACCTTGAAGACCAATATGTCCTGGACACCAAACGAAAACAATCTTTTTGTTTTCAGTAATTAATTTGTTACACATTTGTAGGATCATTTGCACAAGGGGGTCTGTATTGAAAACATCAAGAGTGGAGTTTAGGGAGCTCAAGGAATCGGAACAGACTAGGTAAGTCCCACAGTGCCAAGTATTTACAAGTTGGAGAGCCTTCAAAATTGCTGTCAATTCAGCTGTATATATTGTAGTTATCGGATCCAGTCGCCATTGCCATTTTTGTGACTCAGACACCACTCCTATACCTACGCCCTTGTCAGTCCGGGAACCATCAGTAAAAAGTGTTTTCTTCGGGTGCTACAGGTCAAATATACTATATATGACGTTGATGTATTGCCTGTGGGTGGTGCATTCTTTTTTGTATCTGCTGCATTCAAGGTGCATTCTAGGACGTTTAAGCAACCAGGGTGGTACTTCCGGATGTGAGGGGTTGTATACTGTGGGTAGTTTCAATTTATTTCTCAGTAAAAATTCTTGTACCCTCACTCCTAGTGAACGCGTAAGAGTGGGTCTGGTGATAAATTTTCGGTGTATGTTTTCGTCGAACACTTCAGAATAGTTGGGATGGGTTCTCTGAGCCCACAATTTCGATACGTGGTTAGTCCAAGTAATTTGTTTCGAGAACTTCAGTGGAGGGACTCCGGCTTCACAGTAGATAGATATGGATGGACTAGTCCTAAACGCCCCGATGCATAATCGTTATCCCTCCCGATGTATTCTCTCCAGTTTTTCTAGGTGTGATTTCCTTGCTGACGAATACACGGGTAATCCGTATTCAATTTTTGAAAGTACCGTTGCTTTATATACGCTCAGTAGGACGTTTCGGTCTGCTCCCCATTTAATGCCTGATAGACATTTAATAATGTTTAATTTTTTCTTACATCTAGAAGACAAGTTTTCAATATGATTTTTCCAATACAATTTCTTGTCAAATAATAGTCCAAGCATCTTCACTTCTTGTTTCAGTTCTATTGGGGTATCGTTGAGGACTATTATGGGGTCTCGATGCGCTTTTCGTAGCCTACAAAAATGGATACATGTGGTCTTCGACTTCGAGAACTGAAATCCATATTTTTCTGCATTTTGTGAAATAATATTTACTGCTCGTTGAAGTCTCTCCTCAATATCGTCCATATCATGGGAAGAAAAATACAGCGTCAAATCATCAACGTACATACAAGTTCCTATTTCTGGGTTAATATATCTTATCAATCCATCCACAGCCACCAGAAAGAGGGTTGCACTGAGTGTTGAGCCCTGTGGAATGCCATTTATTTGGGAGTATGAGTCTGACTCGTTTTCACCTATCCTCACCCTAAATGATCAGTCAGTTAAAAATCCAATGATGAAATTCAAGATGTTTCCACAGATTCCTTTCTCCTGTAGGGCATTTATAATGTTTATCTTGTTTACTTTATCGTATGCCTTCACTAAATCAAAACAAATTGCTACTAAATGCTTTCTGTCCGCAAAATTTGTTTGTATTGTCGCTTCTAGTCTCGTCAAACAATCTAATGTACTTCTATTCTTTCGAAAGCCCATTTGGTAGTCAGAAAGTAGTTTTTGGCGCGCTGTTCTGTGAACAGAGTGCTCATCAATTTGCCCAAATGTCAAATGCTAAAAAAGCCGGCCGTTGTGCCGTAGGCACGATTACGCTCGAACGCAATAAGCTAGAGAGTTAAAATTTTCAGAGTAGGTTTGGTGTCCAAATGCGGAGGCTAAGTTCTTTAATGGGTAAAATTCACCGTTTGGTTTAAGAGTTATAGCCATCTGAAATTTTGTTTTGCAAATTACTCGAAGAATACAGATCTGATCGAATTAAAGTGCGGCAGTTAGGTGAAAAATACTAACACTAAAACTTATGCAAAATTATGTGAGGATCACGCTACTGGAAAATAAAAAAAAATATAATAATATAACATAACTTGGTATGAAATGAATATCGATTTAAAGATTTTCAAGTTTCAAATATTCCAATATAACCTTACATGGCTGGATACACGGCGTCGACCCCCAGATTTCGATTTATAGGGACAAAATGCTGCCACGGAATGAAAAATTTTGAAAATATCCTTCACACTTCATAGATTATTTAATAGCACGAAGTTCAGGATCCAATAAAGTTGTCCACACTCAGAAACATTATTGGTACAGAAGTTGCAAGAATTATGTCCACATTCGTGATCCCAGAGATAGAACTGAACAAATATGAATATACTATGAAGTCTATTGAGCAATATGTCAACTCAAGAGTTAATGAGTGCTTTGAAAGGTATAATTTCTTGAAAAAGTTGCAAAAAGAAAATGAACAATGTGAACATTTCCTTACTGAATGCAAGTATCTATAGTACGAACATGTAATTATAATGAAACCGACTCAAATCAAACTGCAGAAGATAAAGCACTGAAAGACAAAATAGTTATAATAAGATCATCCTGTAACCAGAGAGGCATTACTGAGAGTTGAAAAATTGACAGTGGAGAAAGCAACTGAATTGAGGACATTAAAGCTGCAGGGAACTATAATAAATAAACGAAGAATTTCAAGTGTAGACAAGAAGGTCAGAAGAAGGAAAATTCAAATGAATGAGATCTCAGTCGACACATGGTGCACGTGAATGCCCCGCACTTCGTAAAAAGTGTAGGAAGTGCGGTATGCTAAATCATTTTCCTGTATCTTGTAATGTTAAAAATGTTGAGAATGTCGAGAAAGATGAAGGTAGTTCTGATGAACCAGATATTATTGTACGATACTTAAGAAAATGTAACTACCTGTTATAATACCAATTGTAGGCATGGGATGAACTTATTCAATGATGAACGTAATAATTTCAATGTTGAATTAGATACAGGTGTGAACATTAGCATAATTCCTAGAGGAAAATATAATGAAATAGGTATAAATACAGATTTTAGTTCGTAAATCTAACTCATCTAAGGATTTGAAGATACACAGGCTAAAGCTGCCGGAATTCTTAATTTGCACTGTAGATACAATGTTCGATCTGAAGGGTATCTTCATTTGAAATTAAATGAGGAGTCATCTTGGAAATTCTTCTTTGTGACACCATTTGGTATTTATAGATATTTGGTATTACCTTATGGTTTATCAAATTCCCAGGACCTATTTGAAGAAGCGGTAGAAAAGAGATTTGGCAACATTGAAAATATTTTAATGTCATGACCCTATGGTTGTAACAGGGAATACTAAGGAAGATCATGATTCAACAGTGAGAAATGTTTTAAAAAGGGCTTGAGAAGAGGGGGTTAGATTTAATAAGGATAAATTTCAATTTTGTAAAAACAGGGGCAAATTTATAGGTCAAATTTTATCTAGCAGAGGAATGGAGGTAGATCAGGACAGTGCAAAATCACTTTGGAAATGAAAAAGCCAAATAACAAAGTAGAATTACAAAGAATTAATGTAGAGTGGCAATGGCTACCCAAGCATGTTCTAAGGTTCTAAGTTGAAAAAATTGTATGCAAATCCCGAGTCTTTCTTCCATTCGATCCAAGTAAACAAATAATTCTTCAGTGTGACGCTTCTAAAAATGGCTAAGGATGTTGTGTATTCAAGGAATATGAGAATAAAGTTTTGAAGCTAGTGGCATGCACATCTCGTAACATGAATGACAGTGAGATAAATTATAGTCGAACAAAAAAAGAATTGCTTATTTATTTTGGTAAGCAAAAGTTTCATCCGTTCATTTATAAGCATATAGTAGATGTTCACCGTTATCATTAACAGATAATGCCAATTATGAATAAACCAATATGTAAAATTGGATCGGTGTTATGATTCTGAGATGTTAGAAATGTTACATTCAGTTTCAAAACATTTACCAACGAGCGGAGAGAAAAAATTATACTTCAGAAAAGCAACGATGAATTATGACTTA
This sequence comes from Halyzia sedecimguttata, assembly GCA_937662695.2. Classification (NCBI taxonomy): domain Eukaryota; kingdom Metazoa; phylum Arthropoda; class Insecta; order Coleoptera; family Coccinellidae; genus Halyzia; species Halyzia sedecimguttata. Next base: position 70,940,247 of record OW569417.2, read on the forward strand.
AAATTTTCAATTATTATTTTAATGGATTGGCTCAAGAGAAAAATATTCCTCACAGTTGTACACTGTATTATAAAATGAAGGACTCTTATATGTAGAGGCTGGTACCATATTTGTTTACTTCAAATTGATTGTTCCTGAAAATCTGAGAGCTCCAATGATCAAGTTACTTCACAAAGGACACGTGGACGTGAATAAAACGATAAATAAGGCTAGAACTTTATTTAATTGGCCAGAATTAACGACAGATATCGTGAATTATATTAAACAAAGTAGAACATGTGAAAAGTACAGTCCAAGCAACTTTAGAGAACCGTTATTTCCGCACTCAGTACCCAGATTAAGATTCAATAAGATAGGTGCAGTTATATTAGAATTTGGACCAAATTCATATTTAGTGATAGTGGATTATTTTTCGCATTGGCTTGAAATTATGAAAATGAAAGACAAGTTCTGTAATAGGCGCTTGCTTTTAAAGGCACGTTCACTAGATTTGGTTACCCAGAACAAATAAATTGCTGATAACTTACCATTCCTATCAAGTTAATGTCGGAATTATTGTATAAGTAAAGACATTACTATTCCGACATGTAGTCTGCATTATCATCAAAGCAATGGATCAGCTGAGAAATATGTGAATATAGACAAACAAATTTTTAAAAAAAGGGTATTGAGGGAAATTTAGATTTTAGAGACCTTGTAATGAATTACAATAACACGGCGCTGATTGAAAGAATCACTGGTACAAATCTTACAAAGTAGACACCTCGGAGATCTTTCACCAATAATAAGCTACAACCTCAAATTCAAAAAAATATTTAGTTTAAGAAAGAGGATCAAGTTGTAATAAAAACATCAAGTGATACATTCTGGGAAAAGGTTATTGTCTTGGGAAAGGCAAAAGAACCTAGTTCTTATCGGGTGAAAAAGCAAGTAAATGGTCAATTATTATGACGTAATACTCAACAGATAAAATTGTCATATACCAGACCCTGTATTAATGAATATACATTAGAAACTGAATTAGACCCAAACCAATTATCACCAAATGGTAAGGAAAACAAGAGTAGAAATAGTTCGAACAAGACAAATTTTAGTAATGTTCTAAGTGAACCCAAGATAATGACTACAAATAAAAAAGCAATATAATCCGTTGTGGAAGAATTTTAAAACTCCTGGGCGTTTAAACCTTTGAGGGGAAGGTGTTCAACATAATATAATAATAATTCTATGGTCTAACCTCAATGGACATATACCTATTGTACCTATATCGTATAGCATTGTTGTATCTTGTATCAGATTATTACGGTCTGTAGGAATGACAGAGACATTTAATAAACATAAATTAAGTATATGTCTTTAAATATTAATCACCAAGTATCAAACAATGAACATATTGATTCTTGGAACCAGTCTCGCAATTTACAAACAATAATGAGTGGAAAATAGTTAGCTATGCATAAAAGTCTTTCTCATGAGAAATACTATCACTTTCTCATTTTGTTGAATTCTGAAACAAAGTATTCTGCATTTTTTCTGGAGCTAATCAGCTTTAGGCGAGTTCGGTATCTCGATGGGTGACAGCTCTGGGTATAAATTTGGACAGCGCGCCAAAGCTCCTGTCCACAGGGCTTTCCCACTTTTTTGTTTCCAGAAACCAAACTAGTCTGCGATTAGCCATTTTTTCCAATACTTTTCCTATACAACACGTCAAAGATATTGGACGATAATTTGACGGATATTTTTTGTCTTTGCCCACTTTAGGTATTGGAATGATAGTAGCTTCCCTCCATGAGTTTGGGTATTGTCCCGTAGTCCATATCTGATTGAAAAGATCCAAAATATTTATTTTCTCGTCCGCAGGAAGCTGGCGGATCATCTCATAGCTGATATCATCTGGTCCAGGGGTTGAGTCGTTGGTATCCATCAGAGCTCTGTCCAACTCTTGGAAAGTGAAAGGTAAATTACAGTTTTCCATTTCCCCACCTTCCTCCATTATACTTCTCTCCTCTACCGAGCGACTCGGGACTTGGTAAGAGGTTATCCTATTGAATTCTGCAGCTAATTCATTCACCACCTCTGTCGGCTCTGATACTTCTCTTCCATTAACCATCAGGAGCAGCGATGGGTGTTAGAAGTTTCTTCCTGCAACCATTCTTATTTTTTTCCAGACTTCTCCGATGGGTGTGTCTGATTTTATGGTGGATACATAATTTTCCCACGATGTTTTCCTTCCCTGAGTCATAAGTTTTCTTGCTTTTGCTCTTTTTCTTTGAAATTCCGAAAAGTTTTCAGAAGTGGGATGTCTCTTGAAAACAATGAAGGCGTGTTTCTTTTCTCGTACAGATTTCGACAATTCCTCATTCCACCATGGTACTTTACGGTTACCGAGATATCGTTGCCTTCGGGGAATGCTAGTGTTTGCTGCTTCTCTAATTTTTTCAGATATAGTAAGTACTGAGTTTGTGCTGTTATCTTCAATTGTTAAAGGTTGTAGACTTTCTCTATAAAGATCCCAATTTGCTTTTTTCAAATTCCAACCATATGAATCTGAAGTTGGGGTTGTTAATGACGCATACTTAATTCCAATTGGTATATGGTCTGCCGAGTAACCTCCTAGGGTTTGCCATTCTAACAAGTGACTTATATTAGAGCTACATATCGACAAATCTATGGCACTAAGGCACTGTGATCTAGTGTTTATATATGTACCATCTCCATTATTCAGGATGACCAACCCCAGCTCATCAACAATAGCTTCGATTGTTCGACCACGTTGATCAGTTTTCTTGGATCCCCAAAGTATCTTGTGGGCAGTAAGATCACCAAGAATTATGTAATGTGTTGATAATTCTTCTATAAGTGTGACGATGTCATCGCGATTCCAATTGCCATCTGGTAAATATAAATTACAGATAGACAATTTGATTGGGTACAGCATTTTTATGGCTATTGCTCGTAGAGTGAAATTTAGATTCAATTCCTCAAATGGCATATTTTCTTTGATAAAAATGGCTACTCCTCCGCTTGCTATCTGTACTGGTGTAAAATCTTTTCTGCAACATTGGTACCCTCTGTGTTCAAATTTTTCCGCTGGCTTAAAGTGTGTTTCGTGGAGGCAGATGATAATTGGTCTCTTTTCCAGTATTAGAGACTTAAGTTCGGGGTATCGAATCTTGCAGCCATTCACATTCCATTGCAGTATCATTGTGTTCTCCATTGAAATTATTTAGGGAATATATAAAAGATGTATGAATATGCTCTAGGAAAAGAGTAGGGAAAGATATATATGTCGAACAAATGAAATATACAAATATTTAAGGGGTACATAGTTCCAAAGCATAAAAGAACTGAACTTTTAAAAAAATTTCACGATGATATTAAGACCGGCGCACATTTTGTTGTTTACAAGATTTATAATTGTCTTATTCAAAAGTATTTCTGGCCACATTTAAAAGCGGACGTATGCAGATATTTAAAAACGTTCGGTATGTAGCAGTCAAAAGCCTTTACAAAAAGCACTGGCGGGAGAAATGGGAACAAGGCCGAATATTAAATCGTGTTGGCCAATGATTTCGAGCGATATTTTTGGTCCTTTACCATCCAGCGATGGTTACAAATATATTTCAGTTACCACGGACTATTTCAGTAAATATAGCATTTTCACTCCTTTGAGAAATGCTACAGTTCAAATAGTAATTAAACATATCGAACAACAGGTATTTTTAACATTTGGGGTACCTGAATATATAATTGCGGACAATAATAAGTTCATACATCGATGAGCAACACTCATATTGGATTCGCAACTTGCAACATTTAGCATGTGCGCTTAGGACGGCAAAGCATGAAACTACAAATTGTACTCCATATTTTGCAAATTTTGGTCGCATAATGATCATAAATGGTAGGGAGTATTCGGAAATAAAAAAAAACCGGGTGGTGAACATGGGGCAAGTTTAAATTGGAAAAGTGAAGTTCTACGAAGTCTTCATGAGATTATAAAACGCAATATTGAAAAAACAGCAGTTACTTCTAAACATAGGTACGATCTTCGAAGAAGACCTATTTTATATAGCGTGGTGGGTGTTTTCGTATGGAAAAGGAACTTTTCACTTTCTGATGCGTCAAAACACTTTTCGGCAAAATTAGACAAGAAATTCACGGAACCTCATAAAATCAAAAATAAATTAGGCTGTAATGTTTACGAACTTGAGGATAAGAATGGCAAATCCTTAGGAGAGTACCACGTTAAAGATTCCAAACCGGATACAACCCAGACTGACTAGAGTAAAGTTTTAATTTTAAAATACCCTAAAGGCGGGTTTATAAAGAAATAAGATAAAATAAGAAACAAATTTAAAATAAAATAATAATGAAGGGTTAAAAGGATCGGTTTATACAGAGGATCTAAAACAAAATAAGAAATAAGAATGAACCAATCAAATCGCAGCTTTTTGACAATTTTATGCAACTTCTATGAATTTCACTCTTTGAGCATGCGCATTGTCGTTTTCCAAACAAAATAACATAAAATAAGAAATAAAGATGACAGTTGGCCAACTTTAATTCTTATTCTTATTTCTTATTTTATCTTATTTCCTGTATAAACGCTCTCATATAAATGCACATGTTTAACTTCCTTATTTTATTTTAATTTGTTTCTTATTTTATTTTATCTTATCTTATTTGCTGTATAAACCCGCCTTAAATATTTTTACCGAGGTGGCGTTAGCTCCCGGCCGGCCAACTCCAAGCGCTGCGATTCTACAACGGTCAACACCGTTCCCCTACCGTTCTCTGGCGCTTTTGATATTTTATTCCGATGTTCCGACTAGGCGACTAAGCTTTGAAATCAGCTGAATGCATATACCTAAGCACTAATAAATTACACTATTTTTGGCGCTCTAGTTCCTTGGAACTGAGTGCTTATCAATTTGCCTAAATGTCTGTAATTTTCGAATTTTTCGATGAAAATGGTCTTAAACGATTTGGTTCGGCTCACTGATCAAGAATCCGTGGTCGAAATTAATTCTGTCCGGCCGACCGGCCGTCCGTAGGCACTATAACTCTCGAACGGAATGAGCTAGACAATTGAAATTTTCAGAGTAGGTTTGGAAGATGGATATCTCGGCTAGGTTCATTATTGGGCAAAATCGGACAGATTGTTTCGAAGTAACAGAAAATTTTTTTTTTACGTAACAAATTCCAAATTAAATTTTTTTCAATAAGCAGTTTTACCATAAGAATCCAATGGATATCATGTTTAACTCTAACAAGCTAACACTTTCGGAGATATAATTTTTTAAAATTTCAATAATAAATCGTATTTGTACGTTTTCACAGAATTATATAATTATTCTAAGTATGAATTGTCATAATGTCAATTTTTTTCCTGAGACATGACAGTTTTCTGGCCTGAAAGTTGACGAAAAGCGAATATAAGGGTAAAAAACAGTCAAATAAACCCCCATGTGGCGATCTTATGTCGAAAAGTGAAAATTAAGAATATATATCCCAGGTAAGTACCGACGTTTTATTTCAATACCGGAGATCGATAAGATCGTTCAAAGAACTCGATAGCCGGTCGGTCTGACCCGCCGGGTTTCGGAACGAGAGAAGGCGGGCTCAAATCCCGGAAAGGGAATTACACTTTTTGGCGCTCTAGTTCCTCGGATCTGAGTGCATATGAATTTTTATTTAAGATGCAGTTTCACCATTAAATTCCATCGATATCATTTTCAACTCCAACAAGCTAATACTTTCGGAGATATGATTTTTCTAAATTTCAATAATGAATCGTACGTACTTCTTAGTTTTCACAGAATGCTATAATTATTCTATCTAAGCTTTATTATATGATCTGTGCTCATACTCGTATATTTCATCCTGTTCTATAAGAAAGACTCAAATTCATTTTAGCTATTTTAATTTGATTTCTTCCATGGTGCAGTTCTCATTCTCAGATTGCTCATTTAATCTTGATAAATAAACTATTATTTGAATTTAATTCCCTTTATGATGCAGTTCTTTCATAAGAATACATTGATATAATTCCCAACTCTGAGAAACCAATACTTTCGGAGATATAATTTGTCTGTTTGAACTAGAGCGCCAGAAAGCTCCTGTCCACAGGGCTTGAACCCAATTTTTTCGTTCAATTCTGAGAGCACTACAGGTACAGCCGCGTGGTTCGAAATATGAAATTATTCTCGTAGCGCTCAGATAGAAGTTTGTAATTTTAGTTTTCTGGATATCTGAATGGCCGGCCAAGAAAGGTTATTAGCAGGATACTTGTGTCAATCGAATACGCAATCAAACTGATTTTTTCGTTCGATTCAGATATCCTTAAGTTACCAGCTCCAAGGATCGAAATATGAGGTTTATCTCATAGTGCTCAGATAGAAGTTGGTATTTTTTTTTCTGAAGATTCAAGTAGCCGGCCGAGAAAAATAATTAGCAAGATACATGTGCCGATCAAATACCTAATCAAATTGATTTTTTCGTTCGATTCAGATATCCTTAAGTACTCAGCTCCAAGGATCGAAATATGAGGTTTATCTCATAGTGCTAAGATAGAAGTTGGTAATTTTTTTTCTGAAGATTCGAGTAGCCAGCCAAGAAGAATAAACAGCAGGATAGGGAAGTCCGGGAGACTTGCTCAGGTGGGAGAGTTGAACCACCTATCAAAACTCAATTTAAATTTCGCGCTAATGAAACGTCAAGACGGTCATTGGTTCAGCACGGGACGCCAATAACCAGCAAGCTGTCATTTTGTACAATGACCGGTTTGTTTGGCTCTCAAGTTCGAAAAAGTGTATTTGTTACAGCGGAGTAAATTTTATTAATTTATGTTATTTTGAGATTGCGACCGTGTTTATAGAGGTACGTATTGTGTAATATTACTATTGTACTGTCTGATTACTGTAATTTGAGGTGTGGTAAGTGCTTTTTCGCTAAGATTGATCGTTTTTTCTGTGAGTAAAATGTAATGTCAAAGTAGTACATGCGGGAGACTTGCACCATGGCGAGTGCGGGAGATATGCTCAGTGGTTCATGTCTCCCTCTATATTGTTTGTATATGATTATATTTGCAGTTTCATTTAATATACCCTATATTGAAATTAAAAACTTTTTTACTAAATTTAAAAACAATTCGGAAACCTTAACACGCAAGTTCTATATGCATTTTATTTGTTTTTTTTTTCAATGTTCAATCTTATTTTCTCTCACAGGTTAATTGCATGCAAAATGTCTTTTCGATACAAGCCTTTTGAAGCAACACGCAAAAGAAAAAAGCATACCGTCACAGAATTGGAAAAAGCTATATGTGAGGAAAAAGAGGATGTATCTTTAAGAAAAACAACTATTGATTATGGAATAGATAGAAAGAAGTACACTAAGAAATTGAAGGAAAAATAGTCATTATAAAGAGTCACAAATATTTACTGTTTCTGAAGAAAAACTCATGGTACGAACTATCTTGCAGTAAAATGCATTACGGTCCAATGTTACGAAGAATGATTTAATAGAAAACCAAAAGATGGATATTAAGAACAGATTTTTTGAGAATAGCGATATTGAATCAGAAAATAAAAATAATACTAATAAAACTAACAAGAAGGTTCAAGAAGGTCCTGATAAGAAAGGAAAGAAAATAATAAAAACCAAACAAAATCCTAAACTGAAAGATGACAAAAAAGATATCGTTGCAGTAGAAACTAAAGGAACGAAAACATTGAAAACTAGACAAGGTTAAAAACAGAAAGCCCAGAGAAAGAAAGCTAGAAAAGGAAAAAAAAATAGAATGTCAATGATGATAGCGAAACCGAGTGTAAAGACGAAGATGTTTTGCATACGCTGAAATGTTTAATTTTGTTAACAAAATGTTTAATAATTATGTTGATTTTGGAATATTGAAGAATAGGTTGAGTTTTGTTTTTTTTTATAAGAAGTGTGTTTCTTCATCATTCAATTTAATTTTGTGATGTTTTGTTTAATATATCAGTGATTTAAGCTGCAAAATGTTTTTATTTTTCCATTTAAAAAGCAATGTTCAACTCTCCCCAAACTGCGGTTCGAGTGTCCCTAAGGGTGGGGAGAGTTGACTCATATCCCATTTTTCATTCAAATAGATATAACATATTTTGGTACTATAATATCGAAAAAGTAATTATGCATAAGTGAGCCTAAATTAATAAGATCCTTCATTTTATAATAATTGAGTCACTAAGACTCATTTCCAAGAAAATACGTTACTTTAAACAAAAAGCGGTTCAACTCTCCCGGACTTCCCCTACATGTGTCGATCAAACACCTAATCGAATCTATCTGAGCACTATGAGATAACCTCATATTTCGATACTTGGAGCAGGGTATTTAAGGATATCTGAATCGAACGAAAAAATCAATTTGTTTAGGTATTTGATCGATACATGTATCCTGCTAATTATTTTTTTTGGCCGGCTACTTGAAAGAACAAAAATACCAACTTCTATCTGAGCACTATGAGATAAACCTCATATTTCGATCCTTGGAGCTGGGTACTTAAGGATATCTGAATCGAACGAAAAAATCAATTTGATTAGGTATTTGATCAATACATGTATCCTGCTAATTATTTTTTATGGCCGGCTACTTGAAAGAAGAAAAATTACCAACTTCTATCTGAGCACTATGAGATAAACCTCATATTTCGATCCTTGGAGCTGGGTACTTAAGGATATCTGAATCGAACGACAAAATCAATTTGATTAGATATTTCATCGATACATGTATCCTGCCAATTATTTTTCTTGACTGGCAACTTGAATCTTCAGAAAAAAAAATTACCAACTAAAATCTGAGCACTATGAGATAAACCTCATATTTCGATCCTTGGAGCTGGGTACTTAAGGATATCTCAATCGAACAACAAAATCAATTTGATTAGATATTTCATCGATACATGTATCCTGCCAATTATTTTTCTTGGCTGGCAACTTGAATCTTCAGAAATTACCAACTTCTATCTGAGCACTATGAGATAAACCTCATATTTCGATCCTTGGAGCTGGGTACTTAAGGATATCTGAATCGAACGAAAAAATCAATTTGATTGGGTATTTGATCGATACATGTATCCTGCTAATTTTTTCTTTGGCCGGCTACTTGAAAGAAAGAAAAATTACCAACTTCTATCTGAGCACTATGAGATAAACCTCATATTTCGATCCTTTGAGCTGGGTACTTAAGAATATCTGAATCGAACGAAAAAATCAATTTGATTAGGTATTCCATCGATACATGTATCCTGCTAATTATTTTTCTTGGCCGGCTACTTGAATCTTCAGAAAAAAAATACCAACTTCTATCTGAGCACTATGAGATAATAGTACATTGTTTACCGGGTAGGAAAAGCTTAACATTCCTGGACGACTGTGAAGATTGCTAAGTCGAGGCGCAAGCCGAGACTTAGCAACACAGAGTCCAGGAATGTGGCTTTTCCTACGAGGTAAACATACTATTTTTCCGCAAATCGTTTAAAATTCGACAGATATTGATTGATTTAAAAAAAATGGGTTCAAGCCCTGTGGACAGGAGCTTTGGCGCGATGTACAAATTCATACCCAGAGCTGTCACCCATCCAGATACCGAACTCACCTAAAGCTGATTAGCTCCAGAAAAAATGCAGAATACTTTGTATGAGAATTTAACAAAATGAGAAAGTGATAGTATTTCTCATGAGAAAGACTTTTTTGCATAGCTAACTATTTTCCACTCATTGTTTGTAAATTGCGAGACTGGTTCCAGAATCAATATGTTCATTGTTTGATACTTGGTGATTAATATTTAAAGACATATACTTAATTTATCTTTATTAAATGTCTCTGTCATTCTTACATACCGTAATAATCTGATACAACAATGCTATGCGATATACTCGTAGGTACAATAGGTATATGTCCATTGAGGTTAGACCATAGAATTATTATTATATTATTATGTTGAACACCTTCCCCTCAAAGGTTTAAACGCTCAGGAGTTTTAAAATTGTTCCACAACGGATTATATTGCTGTTTTATGTCTAGTCATTATCTCGGGTTCACTTAGAACATTACTAAAATTTGTCTTGTTCGAACTATTTCTACTCTTGTTTTCCTTACAATCATTTGGTGATAATTGGTTTGGGTCTAATTCAGTTTCTAAGGTATATTCATTACTACGGGGTCTGGTATATGACAATTTTATCAGTTGAGTATTACGTCATAATAATTGACCATTTACTTGCTTTTTCACCCGATAAGAACTAGGTTCTTTTGCCTTTCCCAAGACAATAACCTTTTCCCAGAGTGTATCACTTGATGTTTTTATTACAACTTGACCTCTTTCTTAAACTAAATATTTTTTTGAATTTGAGGTTGTAGCTTATTATTGGTGAAAGATCTCCGAGGTGTATACTTTGTAAGATTTGTACTAGTGATTCTACTAATCAGAGCCGTGTTATTGTAATTCATTACAAGGTCTCCAAAATCTAAATTTCCCTCAATAAGTCCTGGGATTGTGATAAACCATAAGGTAATACCAAATATCTATAAATACCAAATGGTGTCACACAGAAGAATTTGTGAGATGACCTGTGTAACTGTGCTGTTGGATGTTGTCGTGCCAGCGAGACAAAGGACCGGTCGCAGTAACGAAAACATCGCTGCCGTTCGGGCCTCCGTAGCCAACGACCCAAATCAGTCAATTCCACGGCGTTCTCAAGAATTGGCTTCCGTCAGACAACTCTATGGCGAATTTTGCGTAAGGATCTTGGTTTACGCCCGTACAAGATCAAGCTGACTCAAGAATTGAAGCCGTTGGACCATTTGAAGCGACGTACGTTCTCCGATTGGGCTCTGGAAAAGCTGCGCCACAATCATGATTTTAATCGAAAAATCATCTTCAGCGATGAAGCTCATTTTTGGCTAAATGGCTTAGTCAATAAGCAAAATATGCGTTATTGGACAGGCAGCAATCCACACGTGATTCACGAGACTCAATTGCATCCCCAAAAAATCACGGTTTGGTGCGGTCTTCACGCCGGCGGCATCATTGGACCGTATTTTTTCGTTGATGCCAACAATCGTCACGCTACGGTCAATGGCGATCGCTACCGCGCCATGATAACGAATTTTTTTTGGCCCCAATTGCAAGTTATGGACTTGGCCAACATGTGGTTTCAACAGGACGGTGCCACTAGCCACACAGCACACGTACACTGAAAGAAATGATTCAATGAGAAAGGTTTACCAAAAATATTCTTACTAGGGTTGATACATTTCTTACTATTCGATTAAAATTGCACTATAGACATAGTAAATTGAGTTGCTATAGTTATTGAACAGATCTTACTACGCTTTTTTTATTACACCAATGAAAGTGTTTTATTATATTATTCAAATGTGGAATTGCCACGGTAAACCAAAGTTTTCTAACCGGCATCCAATAGCCATAATAATTTAGCGATACTATACGAGATAATTTAGTTCCATAAATTTACTACGGCAGTTAATGTTGATTCATTAAACCAGTCGAATATAAACGATTATGCTCGAATGCAGGGTTGCGCGCCTCCCGATTCCTAGCATCCACTCAAACTCAATACTCATCGTTTGTCTATTCGACTTGAGACAACCTGATAACGCGATTAAACTAATTTGTGAAATATGAATCCTAGTTTATTCATGATATTAATCAACAAGCATCATCATAGTGTAGTTTGAAGGTGTTTAGTTCGTGCATTGAAATATCACCGTTTTTGTTTTGTGTATCTACAATCAATCTTCCTGCACACATGGAACAGAAGAATATTGGCCGTTGGATCTTGAAACAATGGCGTCCATGCGTTCGGAATGAATAATTCATCATTCGAATGAATGCTAGTATGTAATCATTTAATAGTTTCTATTGATCTCATCAGATTGATAATTAAATTTTATTCGAAATTCTGAATAATTAATTATTGAAAGATTAGGTCAACTTTTTTTTAAATAGAACATTATTGTTCTTCTGTTGAATCCATTGCTCCTTATCATTGGAATGTGTTTTGTTTGCTCTATAATATTGTTTTTTTGAATATATTTTTTTCACCAATATTTGAGAAAGTGTGCAGTTAATTTCTCATTCAAATCGAATATCTTTTTTTCGTGATACGAGTAAGTTTAATCTCCGTGTTTGTTTATCTGTTATAATCTATTTGTTCGTCTTTTAGTATGGTATTGTGATGAAAAGCCCTTTATATTTGAAATATTTCGACCAGTATTTGCTCTCAGTGTATGTATATCTACTAATTCAAACCACAGAATGTGATTATTACTAACAATAAAATGTCTTGTTATGCTTCTATTTTTTTATTTGTATATGTATATCCACCCAATATAATTCTGGCAGGAGACAGTGGAGATAATATGTTCTCCATATGAAATGAATAAAATACTGCTTCAAAAAATAGAAATATAGACCATTACAATTTATAAAAGAAATTGTATAATTTGCAGGTAAGGTATAATTGAGATCTAGTTATGAATAATTCGACAAAGATAATTAAATAAAGTTCCAGAGATAGTTGTATCAATTTAGCTCATTTGAATACACTATGAGTTCAACGAATTGCTTCATGCCGAGTGTTTCCTTGATGTCAGTCCTGCTGGGCTTATTAATCAATATGATGAATTCTCAATTTGTAAATTCGAGTTGATATTTTTCGCAGGTAGGTTTGAACTTTCGACACTCAATTTTATCATTAGAGAAACTATCAGATATATTATGTAATTTATTCTCTTCATAATATGGTTAATCTCTTCTGATTGCCTTTGTTAACTTGTGCACTTTAGTTAATTCATTTAACTGCCATGTTACTGACTGAGCCAACGTAGCACAAAAATTTGGCCAATTTATTGCTTGTCTTAATAATAAATTAGAAATTCATTAAAAGTACAGACACAGTATTAAATTGGCCATTGTTTTCGGTCAGATGAGCTCAGTTTGTAATATGGCGGTTAAAAAATAACTCAAATTGCAACTTAAGCTGATAAAGTCAGTAAGATGATATTACGAGAGCGGTAAAATAGGTTTACCAGACCAGTAAAATGCAGTTATACAATATTACTATGGTTGTAAAACAAAGTTACAAGTGCAGATATACCAGATTACTATGATAGTAATACGGAGTTACAATTCACTAACGCAGTTATTTAAGTTTACTACGGTAGTGAGACAAAGTTTCAAAACCAGTAATATAAAAGTACGACTATAGTATAATCACTTAAATACTGGCTGTAAAACGGCATTATTCCTGTTATGAAGGATTAAATCATATAGCCATTATTAACTGAATCGTAGTAAAGCATGGTGAACTGTGAGAAATAGAAAGTTTTGTTGAGGCATATAGTATATGAATTTTCTCATTGCTGTTATTATATTTTTCTTTCAGTGTAGAAATCGGTTTATTGAAGCAGACATTTGGTGAGCGTGTTATTTCGAGAAACGGCCCCGTCGATTGGCCGCCTCGTTCGTGCGATTTGACGCCTCTGGACTATTTTCTTTGGGGCTACGTCAAGTCGCTGGTCTATGCCAACAAGCCGACGACATTGCAAGAGCTCAGAGACAACATTGAACGCGAAGTAGCGGCCGTTTCGGCTGAAATGTGTGGCCGAGTCATCGAAAATTGGGTCCAGACAATTGACCGCTGCAAACGGGCCCCTGGTGGCCATATGAACGAAGTCGAGTTCCATTCATAAATGTTATGTTTGCACTTCACGCCAATAATAAAGCTTTTGAAATATCTCAAATGGTTTGTGTTTTATTCAGATTCAAAGTTGTCAAGTCCCTATTGGAAAACCCTTTATTTTGTCTTTCAGTGCTTTATCTTCTGCAGTTTGATTTGAGTCGGTTTCATTATAATTACATGTTCGTACTAGATACTTGCATTCAGTAAGGAAATGTTCACATTGTTCATTTTCTTTTTGCACCTTTTTCAAGTAATTATACCTTTCAAAGTACTCATTAACTCTTGGGTTGACATATTTCTCAATAGACTTCATAGTATATTCATCTTTGTTCAGTTCTATCTCTGGGATCACGAATGTGGACATAATTCTTTCAGCTTCTGTACCAATAATGTTTCTGAGTATGGACAACTTTATTGGATCCTGAACTTCGTGCTGTTCGATCGCTATTAAATAATAATCTATGAAGTGTGAAGGATGTTTTCAAAATTTTCCATTCCGTGGCAGCATATTGTCCCTATAAATCGAAATCTGGGGGTCGGCCCCGTGTATCCAGCCATGTTAGGTTATATAGGAATATTTGAATCTTGAAATCGATATTTATTTCATACCAAGTTATGTTATATTTCATAATCTACAAAAAATCTACAAAACTGATTTGTTTGTCATGGCACATGTCAGACATGATGACATTAACTTGAACATATAGAATATAGACATACGATCACAGAACAGTAATAATAAAGATCTATGCAAACACGTTATGATTACATCCTTCTATAGCTTGTTTTTTCTGCCGCTGAATATTGTTGCCCTGTCTGGTTCAATAGTGCTCATACTCAAAAAATTGATGCACAGTTGAATTCATCTATGCGAATCATCACTGGAACTATTAGATCTACACCTATTCATTGGTTGCCAGTTCTTTCAAACATTGTCCCGCCCCACATTCGCAGGCAGACTGCTGTTTCAAATTCTTGGAATAAATTTCATTCTTTTCCGAATTCATTTCCGATTATCTCCTACATTCCAGGCAATAAGATTCCGAGATTGAAGTCACGAAACCCTTTATGGTCCAACTGTTTTCTTAATTCGAATAAAAGTGACAAGGAAGTTTGGCGGTCTGAATGGATTTCTTGCAATTTATTCAACAAAGATTTAATTTCTGATCCTTCAGATAGAGTTCCGGGGTTTGATCTTCCAAGGAGAATATGGTCTATTCTGAATCGTCTAAGAACCGGTCATGGTCGTTGCAACAGCATGCTTTTCAGGTGGAACTCAGTTGAGAGTCCTAGTTGTGAATGCGGGGAAGCAGAGGAAACCATAGATCATTTAGTTAATAATTGTCGCATATATAGATTCAAAGATGGTTTTAGGGCTATTCATAATGTTTCTGAATCTTTTTTAGAATGGGTAGCGAGTTTCAAATCTATTTAATGAAATATAGAATATTCCATTTTAATTTGTTCGTTTTCTCCCTTTGTTTTTTCCTTTTCCAGATTGGGTTTCGGACCTTGGAGAATCTTCTCTGCTTGTTGAAGGAAGAAGCGATAATGAAGAAAAAGATGCCCTTCAATATTTAATATTTCAGCATATTTTGTTAACAAAATCAATTTTCATAAATCACAACACTAACGGGGAGATAGGGTTTTTTTGCTGAGGTTTTTTCCCTAAGCTCTAGTTTCATATTATATCAAATAATATGGTACCCCGTTACACTAACCTCTGCTAACACTTCTTTCATACACATGCTTTATTGTTAGATACAAAACAAATTGTAATGCTCAAGTTCAAAAGAATATATATATATATATCCTTTTTTTGACGTTTGTCAAAAATCAAACAAACTGTTGATTATTTGTTTGGTCGAATATAAAAACAGTGGACCAATACACTGAGATCGTAGGAATATTTCGATATTTCCTTGATATCTTCACCAATATAGATCCGATCGAATTCAAATTCAGAACTTTAATGAGAAATAAGGTTTCGAAGGCTCTCGCAGAATTGCAACGATATATGACTGATAGTTCCTGAGATCCAGAATTTTTTTTAATATATTTTTTTTTAATTTTCCAGTAGCGTGATCCTCACATAATTTTGCATATGTTTTAGTGTCAGTATTTTTCACCTAACTGCCGCATTTTAATTCGATCAGATCTGTATTCTTCGAGTAATTGGCAAAACAAAATTTCAGATGGCTATAACTCTGAAACCACACGGTGAATGTTACTCATTAACGAACTTAGCCTGCGCATTTGAACTCCAAACCTACTCTGAAAATTTCAACTCTCTAGCTTATTGCGTTCGAGCGTAATCGTGCCTACGGCAGAACGGATGCCTTTTTTCGCATTTGACATTTGGGCAAATTGATAAGCATTCTGTTCACAGAACAGCGCGCCAAAAACGCGATAAAGGTAGAAACAGACTATGCCCACGTACGCCACGTACGCGACGCAACGTGGGAAAGCTAGCGTGCACACTTGACCCACGTACGCAACGCATACTGACATCAGTCGTTTTCATTTGTCAGTAGTACGATGTTTTCTGATTCAGATAGTGAATTTGAGGAAGATTCATTGAGTTTGTTGTTTGTACATGAATATGTCCGTGCCTCAAGAAAAAAAAAGAATTAAGAAGAGAAGATGTTGGATACACAATATAAATAAAGACAGAGAGAAAAATGGAGAATATCATACATTGATGCGGAGACTAGAATCTGACGAAGACCGATTTTTTATGTACTTCCGCATGTCTAAAGTACAGTTTGAGGAGATTCATGGTATGATCGAATCCGACATACAAAAAGAAAATACACATCTTCGGAAGCCGATAAGTACCAGAGAAAGAGTAGCAGTTTGTCTAAGGTAAGTATAAATTATCATTTTGCGCGTATGTTCTGGGAAAATCGCGTTATAGTTTTGCCCAAGTGGTGTTAATATATCTGATGCGTACTAGGAGCTTGGTTATCACTTCGTGAATATTCAGAAATGGCTCACCCATTTGTAAAATTCTTAGGTTGGCCGTCTTTGGGCCTCCGCAAACTATATGTTCGGCAGTTTACTTTTTCGATCCACAGAGCCTGAATGTTTCGTCTGCTCATGAAATATATTATAAACAATAAATATTGAAATTGTTTAGGAAAATTTTATTCAAAATGTATATTTTCGTAATAAAGTTGAATATTTTTTACAAGATTAGTATCATCGGAAATTTGAGTCTTAGGCATTTCAACTAAATATGATGGGGAAGAATATGATGTGTAGGCTTGTGAAAAATTTCCAGAAGAAGAATTTATATTTTCTTGGTTTTGGCTGATTATCTGATCCTCAATAGTAACTGGTGCTCTCAATATATTTCGTTGCAACTCTGCTTGTTTGAGCTCTGCTTCACTTACAGCTTTAAGCAAATTCATTTTAATTGGAATTTGATCCTGCTTTGAGAGCTTCTTTACCGTTTTACTCATACTTAAGAAGAATGTGTCTAAATCATCCATTTCCTGTTTTTTACTTCTTCTTGCGTGCGAGTTTTTCATAATTTCCACCAGATCGGCCAAGTTATTGTCCCTACTAGAACTGGCCTTTCTTTTGCTTGATGGATTGGATGTGGGAGTGTTGGTGTGGGATGGAGTGCTATCAGAGGAAAATAAATGGATTTCTTCGAGAGGAACGCTCTCTGGAGAAGGAAGAGGGGAATTAGCATCAGATACAGCAGCTCCCAGGTTTCCGGTAGTGTGACGGCCATCTAAATATGGCTTCAAAAACAACATCTGTTCCTCGTACCGCCAAGGCGCAATAATTTTCCCTGCTTGTCCACTTTTTTTCTTGCGTCGTTTCATAGCATTGTTGAAGCAATTTCGCAACTTAGCCCAATTTTCTCTACACATTTCAACTGCAACAATAATAATAAAAATTCTTAAAAAGTCAGTAGCTTTTGCGCACATGTACCATTGTCTATTCGAGCCTCTTACAAAGTCGATAATGCTGAAATTATAGTGACTGTAGGCCTAAGTTTTGGTTCGTAGTAAGGACAGTAGGTACCGAATGGGTTCCAAATAGTGGGACAAACGCAGCGTATGAAAGGTTTCACCCAGGTCCAATTACAATAAACGACTGTGTGACTACTTTGAACGGTTCTTGGACCGTCTCAATTGCAAACCAAAAGAAGCCCTATATTCCCATATGGAAATATTCACTGTGTTATTTACTATTCACACAGCATCATCTAGCCCTAAACATACCTAATTTTTAAAAATTTGTATTATTTATTTTACAGATTCCTAGCTACGGGTAATTCATTTCGGAGCATTGGATTCAGTTATCGCATGGGTTTTTCTACTATACGTATAATTGTGCAGGAGGTTTGTGAAGCGATTTGGAAACATCTTGGACCTATCGTGATGCCGCAACCCACAGCGGAAATGTGGAAACGAATAGCAAATGATTTCACCATAGGGGCTCTAGATGGTAAACACGTGAACATAAAGTGTCCAATTAAAGGCGGCTCAGATTATTGGAACTACAAAGGTCAAAATTCCATAGTTCTTCTTGCTTTGGTAGATGCCCATTACAAATTTGTAGTGATAGACGTGGGCTCCTACGGAAGAAATAGTGACGGGGGAATTTTCGAAAAATCAACACTGGGTAAACTATTGGATCAAAAGAAATTGAACATACCAGAAGATCGACCTCTAATGCCAGGATCAGAACCATTGCCGTATATTATAGTCGGCGATGAAGCATTTCCCCTTAAACAATATTTACTGAGACCTTACAGCAAAAATGCTTTGCTCAATAATGAATCGAATAAAATTTTCAATTATCGATTGTCTAGGGCCAGAAGAATCGTGGAAAACGCATTTGGGATATTGAGAGCAAGGTGGCGGGTATTTCAAGGGCCTGTTCAGGTACAACCAGAAATGGTGGACAAAATAGTTCTAGCAGCATGCTGCCTCCATAACTATTTGGGCACCACTTTTGAGCTGCAGGATGAAAGAGGAACAGAACCTACACCACAACAATCATTCCATACATTGGATGGTCTTAGAAGGAATCACACGAAATATGCATATAATATCAGAGAAAAATTCAAACAATATTTCATCTCAAGCGAGGGTTCAGTGCCATGGCAATTAAATATGGTGAGAAGAGGATTACAAAATCCACCCAACGAAAATGATTAGTTCATGGATTATTTCTACCTACTATAAAAATAAAATGTATTAATAAATAAATGAAATGTTTTTTTATTAACATTATGTGTATGACTTATGAAACATCAACTAGTACATAAGAAGCAAGTATGTACCTAATGACTTTAGAGAGACTACAACTCTGACTACAAATAAATACTCATGTCATTTCGAGTTAAAAGACAACAGGCTAAATTCGCATCATTTATTTTGGTGATTTGCTAAAAAAGTAATGAATGCATTTTGATAAACTTTTACCAATCGTTAATATCATAAATAAATAAGCAAACAAAAAAGGAATATGAAAATCCAATAGGTAATTGAGAAATACGTGCAAATATATAATATATCATACACAAGTATAGGTACCACCTACCTACGTTATGAAAATGTAATACAATCATATTTATATAGAAGGACTATTAGATCTATATAAATATATACGGGTCGTATTTTAACTCCTTTTTTTAGAGTGAATTATACAGAAATACCCCACATATTCATTTATTCAGTATTAAACGTACCTATACTGTGTATATATACTTACATAACCTACCCAATTCGAATTCATACAGTACGAATTTAGTAGCATGTTGCTACAGAAATACCCACACATATTCAATTATTCAGTATAAAACGTGCCTATATGGTAGCCAATTGTTTTACAGTACAAATATGTTTTAGAAAATTATAGTATCAGGTAGGTACTTGCCAGGTTTGCCAATTTTCTGTGCTATTTCTTCCCATGCTGCATTTCTCAATGTAGCATCGCGATATTCCGCGGATTTAATATTGTAAATTACCTCGTAATTCTTAATTAAATCGATGAATTGTTCGTCTGCCATCTTTTCAAAATCTAACTGACGCGTTTCGAATGTATATTTCTATAGAAACACACTAATCTACGCCACCTTGGCATCTACAATCCCCTACACCAATTCTTACAGTACAAATATGTTTTAGAAAATTATAGTATCAGGTAGGTACTTGCCAGGTTTGCCAATTTTCTGTGCTATTTCTTCCCATGCTGCATTTCTCAATGTAGCATCGCGATATTCCGCGGATTTAATATTGTAAATTACCTCGTAATTCTTAATTAAATCGATGAATTGTTCATCTGCCATCTTTTCAAAATCTAACTGACGCGTTTCGAATGTATATTTCTATAGAAACACACTAATCTACGCCACCTTGGCATCTACAATCCCCTACACCTTCCCCCGTCGATCTGGATCGGCGGATATCGCGTTGCGTGGGCCGCGTGGGATAGCGTTGCGTATGATAGCGTCGGTGTAGTGTGTTTCTTGACAAATAAATTCAAGGGTCCAGATATCGCGTGGCGTCGCGTACGTGGCGTACGTGGGCATAGTCTGTTCCTACCTTAATTGTTTTATTCCCAAATAAATGGCGCTTTGAAATTCCTAATAAAATTACTTGGGTTACTATGGAAACGTATTGAGGTTGAATTGTCAAACTTGACGCTTATAAATTTAATTGCTGGTGTTCTCGAAAGTAAAATGATAAGTGATGATGAAATTTCCATTCCTGGGACTCCTCCAGAGCTGGTTGAGGCAGTGAATACTGCTTCATTAGAATTATTGCCAAAGAAATCAAGAGAAAAGTACGAAAATGCATACAGACGTTTTATGGATTATCGCATGAGTAAAAATACGAGTTCTTTCTCAGAAAATGTTGTAATGGCATACTTCCTAGACCTTTGTTTAAAGATGAAATCCTCAACATTATGGGCCAATTATTCAATGCTGAAGTCAACCCTTGCACTTAAACACAATGTAGATATATCTACATACTCAAAACTTCGTTCTTTATTGAAACGGCAAGCTCAAGGTTATAGGGCAAAGAAATCTAATGGCGATTTCCATTGACCCGCTCGGAGCACTCGAAATCGATCTCATATGTCATGCATCTGTCCAATTGAACCGAAAATATCTGTCAAATAAGTCAGTGTGACAGCTCCGAGTGATCCGAGCGTGTCAATGGAAATCGCCATAAGATTGTAACGAAGGAAGAAATTGAAAAATTTATCCAGGAGGCTCCAGATAAAGAAAATTTAATGATTAGGGTAATTTACAAGGTTTTAATTTCTATTTAGATTATAGCTTTATTTATTTTTTAGGTGGCTGTAATATTTGGTATTTCTGGGGCCTGTAGAATGGATGAGTTAGTCCGAATGACTGTACACGATATAGAAGACTTAGAATCTAAGCTTTTAATCAGCATACCTGATTCGAAAACCAACAAACCAAGATCATTTGTAATTAATCAGATCTACTTGAATGTTTATCGAAAGTATGTTTCGTTAAGACCAGAAAATATGAACAGTGACCGATTTTTCTTTGAATATCAAAGCGGAAAGGGTTGTAGACAAGTGGTAGGAATTCATCAATTTAGAAAAATGCCCAAAATAGTTACTACTTATTTGAACTTGGTAAATCCGACAGAATATACTGCTCACTGCTTTCGTCGGTCTTCTGCAACAATATTGGTTGACTCTGGTGCCGACATAACTAGTTTAAAGAGGCATGGCGGATGGAAGTCATCAAACGTTGCTGAAGGATATATCGAAGAATCGCTTAACAATAAGGTTGAGGTGGCAAATAAAATTTTCACAGTACAAAATATTCAACAAAATGACCCTTCCACCCTGCATGTTGTCCAAAATGTTTCTCATAGTTCTAAGAGTATTCCTCCAATGTTCAATAATTGTACTAACTGTCAAATTACTGTAAATATAACAAATTGATCTTAAAAATGTATTCAGCAATGATTTGATGTTTTCAAAATATAAATTAATTCCTTATAAGCAATGTGTTTTCTATCATTTATGTAGAACGCTAACAACTGTACGGAAATATCATTTCCAGTAAGGAAATGACATTTCCTTACAGTAAGGAAGTCCTGACTTTTTCTTCAAGAAATTTTGACAGGAATGTCAAAATTTCCTGGCGATTTGCGGAAAACCTCATATTTCGATCCTTGGAGCTGGGTACTTAAGGATATCTGAATCGAACAAAAAAATCAATTTGATTAGGTATTTCATCGATACATGTATCCTGCTAATTATTTTCCTTGGCCGGCTACTTGAATCTTCAGAAAAAAAAATTATCAACTTCTATCTGAGCACTATGAGATAAACCTCATATTTCGATCCTTGGAGCTGGGTACTTAAGGATATCTGAATCGAACGAAAAAATCAATTTGATTAGGTATTTGATCGATACATGTATCCTGCTAATCATTTTTCTTGGCCAGCTACTTGAATCTTCAGAAAAAAAATTACCAACTTCTATCTGAGCACTATGTAGGGCTTCACGCGAGAGCAAGATTTTTCTCGTCTCGTCTTGTTCTCGTCTCGTAAAAGCGAGACGAGACGAGACGAGACGAGACGATTTCAAAATTATTATAGGCGATACCGAGACCACATACAGCGCAACACGAGAGTCTCGTTTTTGGTCTCGTTAAATTTTTTCATGAAGTTTTATATACGACTCGACTTTTTTCAACACCCACAGAAAACAATTGAATATGAAGAGTTTCCACTATAATTACCAATATATTTTGCGATAATTGAAATTATTTTTCAAGAAAAAATTGAATTCACAACCATAAAAATGGATGCCATTATGAATTCAATACTTAATAGACAACTTTTATTGCCCCTAAATCCCAATGCTTTGACTACTTCGTCTCTATCTGAACATCTGGAGAAATATATTCTCTTGTGCTCCTTATAGTGAAGATGTGAACAATTATTGAAGAACATCTGTGGAACTACCTATAATAAAACTGGTAAAGAAATGAAGCTATACAATGTTTCGAAAAGTGTTATGAGGAATACCCCAAGAACACCTGTAGTGTATTAGCATCATTGACAGTCTGTCGTCTCGGGTAGCATCATACGCTGGTCACTGGATATCTATGATTGAGTTCATAGGATCTATGATTCAGTGATATAGAACAAGATGTTGATAATAAAGTAAAGGGGTATCTATGGATACAGAGAGTGGAGAAGACGTATGGTGTTGACTCGGAGCCGATATTTGATATATTTTTAATAATAAACTAATCAGAGAAAGGCGAACACAACAACACCCTCAATGATCTACCCACTGGGAAGGTATTCTTTGAAAACTATACCAAACTGTTCAATTCTATTAAAAAATGTATCGACATCGATAGCCTATTTAAAACATCAACAAAACTTTCGAAATATTGGAAAGCTGAGTTTGAAGAATATTTGCTGTTAGAAAGAGCAAATAGGAATCAAAATATTTTACAGTGGTGGAGAGTGATGAAATAGTTATTCCTACACTTCCCAAGATGGCCGATGATTTATTAATGGCTACATCCGTACCTGTTGAAAGATAATTTTTACAGCAGGTATGATCATGGCAAAAACACGTACATCATTGCAAAATTATGTGATGCAAGTGTGATTATATTTGAATTCTTGGTCATTGAGTAATTTAAAAGTTGAAATTATCAGTGTTGAAAATTAAAAATAATATGTACAGGGAAAAATATTTTTTTGCATAAGAGCGTAATAAACATACCTTTACAAAATTATTCATTATTGTATACCATTTCGTTTATATATTATAATATTTATTATCCTTATTCAGAATTAAGCGAGACGAGACGAGACAACTGATAACGAGACGAGAACGAGACTTAATTTTTTGGGAATTGGTGAGAGCGAGACGAGATTTTTTATACTCTCGCCTACTCTCGTCTCGTGTGAAGCCCTAGCACTATGAGATAAACCTCATATTTCGATCCTTGGAGCTGGGTACTTAAGGATATCTGAATCGAACCAAAAAATCAATTTGATTAGGTATTTGATCGGCACATGTATCCTGCTAATTATTTTTCTTGGCCGGCTACTTGAATCTTCAGAAAAAAAATACCAACATCTATCTGAGCACTATGAGATAAACCTCATATTTCGATCCATGGGGCTGGGTACTTAAGGATATCTGAATCGAACGAAAAAATCAATTTGATTAGGTATTTGACCGGCACATGTATCCTGCTAATTATTTTGTTTGGCCAGCTACTTGAATCTTCAGAAAAAAAAATACCAACCTCTATCTGAGCACTATGAGATAAAACTCATATTTCGATCCTTGGAGCTGGTAACTTAAGGATATCTGAACCAAACGAAAAAATCAATTTGATTAGGTATTTGATTGACATAAGTATCCTGCTAATAACCTTTCTTGGCCGGCCATTCAGATATCCAGAAAACTAAAATTACAATCTTCTATCTGAGCGCTACGAGATTAATTTCATATTTCGAACCATGCAGCTGTGCCTGTAGTGCTTTCAGAATTGAACGAAAAAAATTGTGTATTTTATTTGTGCTTAGGTATATACATCCATCAGCTGATTACAAAGCTTAGTCGCCTATTCGGAACATCGGAATCAAATAACAAAAGCGCCAGAACGGGGAACGGTATTGACCGTGGTGGAATAGCAGCGCCTGGAGTTGGCCAGCCGGGACCTAACGCCACCTCGGTAATATTTTTTGTCTTATTTGTTAAAGAAATTACAAAGATCTTTGCATTTTGTTCCTTTTCGATTATATTTCGATGTTTTCTATGGTCACGATATGAGGACGCAAAAGATCTTCAATTATTTGAGATTATTATTTTGTGGCATTGGGTGAACAGATGGCTCAGTCGAATTATCGGGGAGATGCATTTCATTTTATTTTTTTTTCTGAAAATACTTGGTATTTTCACCTTTTGGAGGGGTGTTGTTACATCCCTGTATTTGAATCATGTAGAAATATTGCGTCTTCCCGATGATCTCGACACATATTAAAAACTCGATTGACCGGGCCGACACACACATGCTGTTTTTGTGGGAGAAATCTTTTTCTGTTTAATGTTCTTGATGCTGGCTACGCAGTTAGACAAGTATATGGTTTTATCTCTAGATAAATTGAATTATTTTGAATCCTATTACTGGAGAAAACTGTAGTTGTTACCTAATAGTAGGGAATCAGATCGCAATTTTGTGGATTGAAATATATATTTGTGAGAAGATTGATATTATTCGTCAGAGTATCCAGAAGGATTGTTGCATGGTGATATACATCAGATTCTATATAGGATCACCAGGATCGTTCCACGGAAGCTGTTTTGAAATTCTTAGGGATTTCGATTACGTACTATTCTCCCATATTCATGGATGCCATTTTGTGCAGGTCTTGATCTCTCATTAGTCTCATGGAGAGATTTTGTAGGCATGGAATTCTTGCATATGTATATAAATATATGGGCGAATATTGAATTATTAGGTAAGGAATAAAATTGTGAAAATCTAGAAATTATTCATTTCCCTGGGAAAATCAGCTGATACAAAAAAGAATATAACTCGAACTCAAATCGAAATTTTAGAACGTAACACTGTGTATCCTAGCAAGTAGCCAGAATACAAGGCTCTGGGCGCTAAGCAAGCCACCTGTCTGTTCGGACCAGGGGTATGAAACTTGGACCAAAATTTGGAAACAGCCCGGCACCTAACATGGCCGCCACGCATGCGCACTTCACAGAAATTGTAGTGCCGATGACAGAAGATAAACAAGGTGCCGATGACAGATGAATGCTGTTTTTTGTGAGTGATTGTTTACTGTGTTTAGTAAAGTTTTCGTACAAATAGATGTCCAATTATTATTATATAAATATTATTTGTGTTCTGTGATGTCCAAGAAGTTTGATAGGATTTTACGATGTAAGTAATCTCTGTTTCATTTGATTTATAACTTACACATAAGGATCAAATTATTTCAGGTTTCAAGATCCTCCTACCTGAAAAACCAGGAATGAAATTGCCCTAATAGCTATTGGAAGGAATTAAGGTAAGTACATAGGTAAGTATACATTTATGCACTGTGAATTTTATTGGATAAAGTATCGTTCTTTGTTTTAAATTTCTAACCCTATCTATGCTTTTCTGTTTTTTCAAGCTTGTCTGAAACTACAGTAATGTCTTCAACTACCCTTAAGATTGCTTACTCTTGCAAATATCCGTCCTGCAATAGCGTCTTCAGGAGGAATTTGCCTCCTGGAGAAAAAAATAAAATTTTTTTTTATTTTCCCAGAGATCATTCAAGAAGAGAAACTTGGAGAAAGATTTGTGGATTGAGTCCTATCACCAATGTTTCCAATTTCAGAATATGCGAAGAACATTTCAGATTTTCTGATTATAATAATCCTAGGGAACCAAAATATCTCAAACATGTGACAATTCCTAAACCCCCTATTAATCCACCGTATCATCAATCTCTAACTTCAGGTCCACCAAAATGCAATGTCAGCATTCCATGCAATAATCCAGTTTTTGTCAATATTTCTAACGAACCTTCTATTGAAAACAGCTCTTCTTCCATTTAATGTAACACAGCAAGTGGAAAACTATAATCATTTCTTATTCTCAGAAGGATTTCCTAATAATTTCAATACAATCCTTCCAACTCAAACTGATCAACTGTCTAGTTTTAGTACGGCTGTTAGGAATTCATTATCAAACTCGCTCCAGATGAGCATCCCACAGTCCAGCAAACAAGATGGGAACATCTCTGTGGATCCTTCTTCCAGTCATAGTACTGTCCAAACTTCATTACCCGACACCTCACTTCAAACTGACATCTCCCCAGGAAATAAACAGATTGAAGAGTACCAGAAATTCAATTGTGGAGGGCAAATTAGAATTTGAGAGGGGAAAGTTTGTATGCATGGGCCATATAAAGCAAGCTTTTCTTATTGATAAATCTAAGAGAACCTATAAGTGCTGCAATAAGTTGAATGACAATCATTTTAATTTTTCAGATTCCTACATGAAGATTAAGGTGAACGTGGCAGCCCGACAGCTCAGTCATACTGTGGCAGCAGCTATAGAGACCTCCCATGCTTCTGGATATTTGGAGTCGAGTGCATTGCATACAGCTGAATTTTGTCATCAAATTGATAATTTATTTGATTCATTAAACAGTTCCCAGTTTCATAATTCAGGAGGAAAAAAATATCGATCTGCATTGTAGTTTTAGGTACCTATTTTTCCCGAGATTTTTCCCCATCTATGGAGCCATAGTGAACGTGATAGTGCTAATGGACTCTACGTGATATCTTGTGATATAGTTATTGATTGTTTAAAGATTTGTTGTTTATTTTCATTTTGTTTAGATGTAGTTTTATGTATATATTTTTCCACATCTATGGAGCCATAGTGAACGTGATAGTGCTAATGGACTCTACGTGATATCTTGTGATATAGTTATTGATTATTTAAAGATTTGTTGTTTATTTCATTTTGTTTAGATGTAGTTTTATGTATATATTTTTCCCCATCTATGGAGCCATAGTGAACGTGATAGTGCTAATGGACTCTACGTGATATCGTGTGATATAGTTATTGATTATTTAAAGATTTGTTGTTTATTTCATAAATTTTTTGTTACATTACTGATTTTCGTTTTGTTTGCATGTATTTTTTTTATGTATATATTTTTTTGTTATAATTTTATATCAGCTTTCTTTTCTTGAAAAAATTACAATGATTTTATTTATAAAGCAGAAAGCTAACAGCAAATTTACATGTTTGATCTCCATTCATGTAAGACAATTCATAACACATTTTAACCAATCTCCCTCTATGCCATAACATGTTTTTTCTTACTATTTTTGGATATATTAACGATGAAGTGTATTCAGAACAATGATTTTTTTTTAACTTTCCCCTTAAAAATACTGTTTATTTAATAAATTATGTTAACAATACACTTTATTCAAGTTATGTTAAAAATACTGTTTATTCAATAAATTTATTTATTACAATTCTCGTCTCTCTTTGCAATCCTGAACCTTCACTAAAAATGAAGTAATGTATTTATCTGACGGCGAGGAAGAAAGATTCAAATCAGATTTGAATATTCCCGCCTCTTCCCCACTACTCTGGCACCTAACATGGCCGCCAATATTTGTTGCCAATGATTAGTAGGGAGTTTGCACTTCTTATTATTTGTGTTCTGTGGTTCGGACGTGGCCTATGAGTTCGCGCAAAAACCGACAGCCATCGGAGCGCTCTAGAAGGTTCTCGAACTGCTACACGCTTAGAGCGCGTATTTGTGTTCTGTGCGCGAAACGTATCCACTTCCTACACGCTTGGAGCACGAAACGTATCCACTTGCTACACACTTGGAGCGCCGTTGGTTCGCGAACATAGTGTATACCCAGCTTTACATGCTCGCTACATTTTGAGGTTACATGTTATTGTGTTGTCAAAATTCTTTGTTTGGTGATGGATCAAGCAACGGGATATATTTTTTAAGAAATTTTTTTAACAAGCATTTCTTCTTCTGGTTAATCATCGGAAGATAATGGTCAGTATAGCACTGGGAAAAATATTCAGTGTTGGTTAGTGAATATTCGCATGTGCTCACTGAAATTTTCATTGAAAAACGGGACAAGTACACTCTTTCACTATGCCTAAATGAAATCTGTTTCTTGAACGAAGTCACTAGGGAACAGCTTTCAATTAGGAAGCATAATTTTCATTAGTTATAGGTCAATTTTTTTATTTGTTTTTAATTAATTGTTTACTATACTGATTAAATAAATATAGATTTATGATTAGTAAACATTAATTAAATACTAATGATTATATTATTTATAATAACTGGCATGATACTTATGTTGAATTGTTTTCTACTGTTTTAAGTGAATATATTCATTAAGAACTATTTTTTTTCACTCAGTATTACCGGATATTTCATTAGTTATAGTTAACATTTTTATTTGTTTTGATGAATTGATTAGTACTGATAAAATAAATATCCACTTATGATTGTTAGACATTGATTAATTACAAATGATTATATTATATAATAACTGACACGATGGTTATGAACGAATGAACCATAGGTACGTCTGTTCTTCTAGAAGTTTTTCTGCCGGGTTATTCAGGTACTTTTATTCTTTTTTCAAATGAACTATCACAAAGTAACGGACTACTCGATCCATTATTTTTCAATAAAATTTCAACACCTGATTCTTGATTTCCAAACAAGAAAAAAGCATAACTGAATCTTCCAACCAGTTTAGACACGTGAAATATTTCCAGTAACAACAGAGGAAAAATATTCTTCTTCAATCGCCGGGGCTGTGAAATTATTGAATTCACATAATATCTTCTCAAATTCATTATTTTTCTGAAGTAAATTCACATTGTGAAAATACGTGATGAACTTCGATAGTCCCCAATCCTCCAGCAAGGATTCGTGATAAAACATAATTTTTAGTTTAGTTAAGTAAAAATGACGATCACTTCTCACTTAACAATTCACGTGCACTTTCAACGGTCCCCAATTTCAAACTAAACAAATCAGGCACGTCGCACGTCGTGTTCCGACACGAAAGAAACGAACATCTGCCAGGGGCTGCAGCTGCATTCGCAGCGCCATCATTGGTAGTTGGGATGTCGAGATGTTTTCAAATATTCAAATATAGGTACTAGTAGTAATATTTTGTATCTTGATGACTGACAAGTATTGATTAACAGCAAGTGAATATATATTAATGATTACTAACTAATAGTCCAGTAAAATTTTTTATTATTTCTTGATGAAATTTCATTGAATATCAGTAAAAGTTTATTAAATGAAAAAATCTTTATACTGATCCTCAATGACACCTTTCAAGAAACGACTTTCTCTTGATATTAGTGAACAAGCTCATTTAGCAGAGCATTAATTTTACTGAACACTAATGAAATTAGAACAGGAGAACAGTTTGCTAACACCACTTTTCTCAGTGAGGGCTTTTCGGTAAATGTGATCGGGTTAAAGGCTGGTTTATGCTGGCTGGTAACTTTAACTTAATCATATATATATAATATATATAGACATTTACTTTTAGTGTTATGCTTTATAATCAGACTAAATAATCCGTTAACTTATAAATTTTTATTATTAATGATAAGTAAATGGATTATTCAGTCTCAGTATCAACCATAGCGTTAGAAATGTATGTTTCAATTTTTAAGTTAGGGAATAAGTTGAAGTTACCAGCCAGCATAAACCAGCTTTAACTCGATCAGTCCGTTCACCAATCAGCGCGTTCCACTCTAATATATGGAACGCGCCCTAATATTTGCTCAGTTTTTAAATGTTGTTTGTTATAATGTTCACTTCCGCCATGAGGCAAGTAAGCCTGATGCAAAGCAGTCTCACTTCCCTTAATTCGTTTTCTGTACCGCAATATAATAATCTTCTGAGGAATTTGTGAAAGAAACGAATTTTAGAACAAGCTTCTGAGATTTTTCCCAATTCACTCACATTTCGGAATGAACATGAAAAGTAGCAAATATCGTCCGGCCATGACACGAGAATTGGACGACGCAGGACAACAAGAAATTGCGCTCATTCTTTACTTAGGGTAACAGTGAATCGCACAATGACGAAGCTAAATGATTGAAATTATATGTCAGTATAGAGTTTATCGGAAATTCGAATATCGAGAAGACGTCTGCTGAACCCACCTCCAACAAACTGTCAGGTCCACTAGTAATCGATAATTATACACATACAGGTTGTCCCATAATTGGACCGACAAGCTTCTAGTGATCTAGTGGATGTTCTAGACATTATTTTAGACACTTTCGAGCCAAATTATATAATGCAAAAATGCTTCGTTAAGGAGCTTGAGCTTTTTGATTTGGTATTAATTATTGTATTATAAGGTGAAGCTTTTATGAAATAATTGAAATGAAGTACAAGAAATTGATATTTCATTTACTTTATTATGATTATTTATGTATAATTTGTAAATAGATCAAAGAAAGCATATACGTCTTTTATTCATATAGGGATATATCATCAACTTGTTATATCCAGTTCGTTGAGAGCCCGGAAATATCCGACACAGTCTCAACGTACCTATACCAAGTCTCGTGTCTGATTTACAACCAGTCCCCGGAAATATTCCAAGACCAAGGTCTTCATAGTGGCAAGGCTTTATGACCCTTAGAATCGGGGGTACGAGACAACATATGGTCCTTCGAGCGGATAGTGATACCAGAACATATGGTCCTTCGAGCGGATAGAGATACCAGAACATATGGTCCTTCGAGCGGATAGTGATACCAGAACATATGGTCCTTCGAGCGGATAGAGATACCAGAATATATGGTCCTTCGGGCGGATAGAGATACCAGAACCTTTGGTCCTTCAAGCGGATAGAGATACCAGAACCTTTGTTCCTTCAAGCGGATAGATACCAGGACATTTGGAAAATCACGCCGGATATACTAATCGAGCACCAGGTTCAAATTCATAAAAACAAAGAAAGGAGAAGACGACTTAGGTTCCTCGCCAAACCAGCACGTGTGAAGAGCAGCCAGGACTTCCAGAAGCAAGAGCAGATTCAAGAGCTAGCAGATCGTCAGGTGTGAAGTGTCGTGAACATTTATAGCCTCAGTGAAAATAAGGTGCAAGTGAAGTCAAGTTTAAGCGAATCAAGGGAGTCTTCAGAGCCGGAAAAAAGATAAGTCGTACTTTGTAATTTAGATAGTTTCAATTTCTGTCATTTTATTGCTATATTCCGTTTCATATTTTAGAATCAATTTAATATCATAATGAGTGTAGTGGACATCGCTAATTTGAAAAGGCAACGAGCCTCCGTGAAGGCAAAGTTAACTATTTTTAGTAAATTCGTAATTCAGAATGAGGATAATTTAGCGGAAATTAAGTTTAGATTCAAAAGAGCAGAGAAGTTACTCGACGAGTTCGAAAAAATTCAAGATGAAATAGAGCAGTTGGAAGAAGATTTTTCGGACGAGTTGGAAAACTTCTCGAATCTTTATTATTCAGTAATGGTTAAAGCCGAAAGTATGATGGAAATGATAGCCGAACCGCAGAAAAACACTAATAGTATCCGACTACCAAAGATAGATTTACCCCATTTTGACGGAAAATATGAGAATTGGATCGGATTTCATAATTCATTCGAAACTATCATTCACGATAATGCAGATTTATCGAGCATACAAAAACTGCATTATCTTAGATCCTGCTTGGAAAATGAAGCCGCGTCTGTTATTAACGCTTTAGAAATATCAGAAAAGAACTTTGATGTCGCGTGGAAATTAATTAACGAACGGTTTAATCAAAAAAGGATAATAGTTCAAAGTCACATAACGCAGCTTATTCAATTGAAGGAAATTAGTAAAGAAACGGGAAATAAATTGCGGAAATTAGTGGATCACATCAGGACGCATTTGAGAGCTTCGAGTTCATTGGGTGAACCAGTTTCGCAATGGGATACGCTACTGATTTACATAATGTCTAGAAAAATACATCCTAGCACACATAGAGAGTGGGAAGATTCCATATCGGGTACGGAAATGCCCAAATTCGAAAGGTTTATGGAATTCCTCGAAAAACGGTGTCAGATTATAGAAGTAGCTTCGATAAGTACAGATAGGAGTAGTAAGAACGCGAACCAAAATGCGACGCAACGTATGGTGATGAATAAAGGGCACACATTCACCTCCATGCCACATTCAGCGAAATGCCCTATTTGCAAGGGTCAACATAATATAAATTTGTGTGATGAATTCAGGGAAATGGATATCAATCTTAGAAGGGAGAGGGTGAAGAATGCTCAATTGTTGGAATTGTTTGAGATACGGACACAGAGTTAAGGATTGTAGGTCGAACGGATGCAGAAAATGCGGTAAAAAACACCATTCCTTGCTACACATTGAGACCACTAACAAGAATGAAGCGTCAAACACAGTCGGAATTTCCAATAATCCTAAAACACATCAGGTTGTTTTAGCTTCATCAGTTTTGTTATCGACTGCTGTTATCAAAATTAAGAATAAATACGGAAATATGGTGGACGCGAGAGTGTTATTGGACAGCGGTTCTCAATCGAACTTTATTACGCAGGAGTTCTCTGATCGCCTTAAATTAACAACTAAAGAATTAGATTTACCGGTTGAAGGTCTAAACAAAATCGAAACACGAATCAAATATTCATTGAAAGCAGACATATTTTCAAAGGATAAAAGGTATCGCGAAACCATAGATTTTCTCATTATACCACAAATCTGCACCTTCCAAATCAGTTCATTGAGAAAAATACTCTTCGCATACCCCCGAGCATAAGCCTGGCTGATCCGAAATTTAATGAACCGAAACCTATAGATGCACTATTGGGTGTCGATGTTTTCTTCGACCTTTTATGTGTTGGGCAAATCGAGGTACCGGGACATCGGGCCAAACTACAAAAAACGAAATTAGGCTGGATAATAGTAGGGAAACTAAATGCAGAGGAAAATACGAATGCAATGAGCCGCTGCATGATGACGTCCAACTCAAGGCAAAAATGCATTACAAAATGTTCGAAAACTGAAGAAATAGAAAGGGAAAGGTTTCTATCAAAGGAAGAAACTCAAGTAGAAAAACCTTTCAATGCAAATAGTAGAAATGTAGGGGATTCATTTGACATGGCGGAAAGGCAGGTTTATGCTCTTGAAAGAAATCAATTATTGAGAAATCAATATACTAAAGCAAAACAAACACGACAGAAATTGAAGTGATTCTAAATTCAAGGTCTATTACGTGCTGTCTGAAGACCCCAGTGATTTGAGGGCCTTAACACCAGCTCATTTTTTGATTGGCGAACATTGCCAGAATATCTCCACTGCCAATATAATGGTATTTGTATTGTATATATGTTTATTATGTGTTTGTATCAATGTAGCGTAAGATAGTATGTAAGTGTACAGAAAATTAGGATAAGAAAATTGTATTATATATTCATAGATGTGGTCACTCTATATCGTTCACAATAGATGGTCTGGAGGATTAAAGGTTGAAAAGGGTTTGCCTAAGGCAAACCTATTTCAAGGTGGCCGGCATGTTAACGCTCATATCAGTACCTAGACATCGGAAGTACCAGGTAAGGTTTTATTACGCCGTAGTGAGAAGGACGCCGACAAATCTAATGACATTTTAAGGACGGTTGCTACTTTCTTTGATCAAGTTCAAGGAAGGTACGGATAGCACAATTTAGGGGCCAACAATTTGTAATATCATGAATTGAAAGTTCCGTTTCTAATATGTTTATTGTCAGTTCAATTCTGAAAATGCCAAACTAGGAAATTAGCAATAGATTAGAGTGACCATCATCAGTTTAATGACTAGGGACCAAAGCGATTGGGCGCAATGATATTAAGCGAGGGAAAATGTTTACCTCTTTGAATATTTCAAGGAGTTTAGTTAGTTAGCATTGCGCTCTGGTCAAATAAGAACGTACCAGTAAAGAGTGAGTAAAGTGTAAGCAAGTGCAATATCGCCTCTTTAATTGTTTTGTTAACTCATGGAATATCGTAAGAGTTGTTGAAATCTATACAACCAGATCTTAGATGTATATGTATAATTTGTAAATAGATCAAAGAAAGCATATACGTCTTTTATTCATATAGGGATATATCATCAACTTGTTATATCCAGTTCGTTGAGAGCACGGAAATATCCGACACAGTCTCAACGTACCTATACAAAGTCTCGTGTCTGATTTACAACCAGTCCCCGGAAATATTCCAAGACCAAGGTCTTCACAGAGGCAAGGCTTTAGGACCCTTAGAACCGGGGGTACGAGACAACACTTTAGAAAACGAGCATTGAGTAGTGAACAAGGAGAAAATTTCAAATTAATTTTTCTGAAAACCGGTTGTTACGCCTCAAAATTTATTTCCGTCAAAATAATCAACTTCAGTCAAATTTCCCAAAAAAATCAAGATCCTGGGGTTGTGTTCTAGCGAGCAACGTCAAGGCCACTAACTCAGTCGGCTTGGTGTGGATACGACTAAAACTATACACAGAGCTCGGAGGCGCCACGCAATTTATCTTGACTTTGCTCTATGCGAGAATGTAGGGACAAACAGCGAAATTCCCTAGCATTAGAAATTCCCCAATTTTTTTTCATTACCGGATCTCAATAAATAATAATGAAAAAGAACGACAATAGTCAAAATCAAAGGCAATACTATCACAAAAATATAATCGACCTCAAATCTCAAATGAATCCAAATAATCACATGAAT
Source organism: Halyzia sedecimguttata (assembly GCA_937662695.2). Lineage (NCBI taxonomy): Eukaryota > Metazoa > Arthropoda > Insecta > Coleoptera > Coccinellidae > Halyzia > Halyzia sedecimguttata. Next base: position 70,975,323 of record OW569417.2, read on the forward strand.
TTCCTATCACTATTTACACAGTTGTTGTTGGCGAGAGGTCTTAACGGAGGCAATATAACTATACAATCCGATCGTTCCGCAGAGATTGGCAAAGCTCTTTTGAAAAATCGCTGAAAATAACTGCTGAAGAGACTACGCCCCTTTTTCATTAACGATCCACTCAGTATAAAATGTGAATATCTCGTCAATCTAAGAAAAACAATTTCAACCAGAATTAATATCTCCAATTACGATTTGTTCCTATAACAATAATCAAATTTACGGAATATATACTTAGACAATAGATCGATACAATTATAATAATAGCAGCTTTAAGAGCAGAATTGATATAAAATTTATCCAGTTACCCATAAACGGTACCACATGAAACCAAACCAAAATATACAAAAAAATTACTTTTAGAAGTTATTCATAAGAAGAAAAAATTGGTTCAAGCACTGACGTGAAGTCAGGAGCTTTTGCGCGTATGTTCTATTGTCCATACTCCTGTAATGAACACTCTTCTTAATCGAATTTACCATGATGAATTCTATTGTCCATTCTCCTGTATTGGACACTCTTCTTAATCGAATTCACCATGATGAATTCTATTGTCCATTCTTCTGTATTGGAGACTATTCTTATTTGAATTTACCAAGATGAATTCTATTGTCCATTCTGGACAATAGAATTCATCATGGTAAATTCGAATTAAGAGTCTCCAATACAGGAGAATGGACAATAGAATTCATCATGGTGAATTCGATTAAGAAGAGTGTCCAATACAGGAGAATGGACAATAGAATTCATCATGGTAAATTCGATTAAGAAGAGTGTTCATTACAGGAGTATGTACAATAGAACATACGCGCAAAAGCTCCTGACTTCAAGTCAGTGCTTGAACCAATTTTTATATTAGCCATCAAACCTTTTTAATTCTTCATAATCATTACAAGAATGTCTGTCGATATGGAATATGGTAATAATTGGACATTTGAACACATCGTTTAATGCATAATCAATTTCAATACTTTTGTCACTCGTTGATGAGATGAGATATCTGAAATTATAGATAAACTCTAAATATTCCATTCAATATTGAAATATCAAAATTAAATTTCCACTTAATCATTTGTATAGATAATGAACGTTTGAAGCTAATGATTCATGTAAATTTTCTGTGAAAATTTGTTTTCATGGGTTAGGGGAAAAGAGTTATTGTGAAAATAAGATTCATTTATTTAGATACCAATCTATATATTGTTTTATACTATCTACTAAGGGCCGATTTATTCAACCTCTCCGTAAAGTATTCGTCAACTATGTGCTCGTTGAATTTACTGATCCCCTTTAAAGTGAACATTTACAGATTACTTTCCTTTCGGTAAGGCTACTTGACAGTTTACAGGTCGTAAAATATATCAGCCCTTGGTGAACAAAAAAATTGTATACCTCACTGAAGCCGTAATACAAACAAAGGAAATAATTTCGAATAAAACTCTATTAACATATTCGATTATTTACTTCAAGAGAGATCAAGAATAACATTCATTTTGAAAATTCACTACTACATCAAGCAGCATGCAATACATTTTTTCGAGTTTGGACCACTGCTGCCCACATAATCATGGAGGATTCGTGAAACACTGCAGGGAGGATAAATACTTGTATATCGATTATTATTAAAATATGATAACTGACTTTCTCCATTTCCTTATATACTACTTCTCGTTGTAAAATATACTTGGATTTTCCTCCGCAACACTAGGATACATCATTTTCAAAGTAAGCGTTGAATTATCAAGCCATTCTATTATAATATTAGTAAAATCTGTTCTTCAGAGGTATTCATTGTTAAGCATGCTAAGCAACAAGCATTTAAGAAACATATACCTGAAGTTCCACGGGAAAACAATATACATAATATATTATTATTATTATACTGATCCTCCTGGGTCTTCCACAAGGAGACCCCTCATAAGCTCTAAGAGCTTGCCCTGAGTTAGGAGAACCAGTTGTGTTCTGTGTAGGCTTTGTTACTGTGTCCTTACGCCACCTTAGGCACAGCACTGTTAATTTTTGACCCAACAGCGAATGGTGGCGATTACTGTGACTAGAAAATTTCTTTCCTAGCCTCTGAATTGAACTTGGGGCTTCCGCTCCCAAGTCAATTACTCTACCACTAAGCCAATCGCACATACCTACACACATGTTATATTGCATCACCTCCTACTCCTATATTTTAAAATATTCGGCAATTAGAAAAATTAAAATGTTTCGTTAAAAATGCCTATTATATAGGTACACGCTGGCATCCAAACACCCTGATGATGGATCGTAAGAGACCCATGATATCAGGAAAACAGAAAAGTGTTCAAAATTCACTGGTCTAAGCGTAATTCAACTGTTTTTTTTTTGTGCAATAGTATTATGCAAATGTTATGTGTAAACAGGTAAAAGTAGCTAAGGGCCAAATCTGAATAATAGGGTAGGTGCAGAAGTCATTTGAAATGTAGTTCATGCAGTTTTGCTTGCTAATGACATGTTTATGATTATACTAACCATTCTAGGTCTTCCCTAAGGAAATCCCACAGAAGCTCCTAGGAGAGTCAGTTTTGTTCTGTGTATATTTTATTAATGTATCCTTGCTTAGGCAAGGCACTGGGTGGTTTTCACCTATAAGTACATGATGAATAGAATACTTATCCCATAATATATATGGCTTCGGCAGAATGACAAAACAGAATTAAGTGTAAAATGTAAAATTTTGAGTTGGCTTTATTTTTTATAGTCATAGCCTACGCATAACAACCACTTCCTTAGTAGATTGCGGAACATATTTAAATGCACCTTGAATCGAGCATTTATGGTTTATTTCGTTCACTCCCTGATTTATCGTTCACTCTCGAATTTCAAAACGAGAATATCTTGAAACTTGCTTATTGCAGATACGTCCCTTTGTCATTTCAACGATATGAGAACCACCACCAATTTGTTTGAATAGAAACACTAGATTTTCTTCTTGGCTATTCCACTATTGAACTTTAAAAATTTTAGTGTTCATGTCATCTTGGTTGCCTCTTATCAATATTAAATTTTCTCATGAGATATACTTAATCTCTACAAATATTCAATCGACTAAGTTCCATATACCTTGTTTTTAAGAATTCTATCTGCAGTAACTCCAAGAGTAACTCATGCATTCTATTTGTGGAAAAGCATTACTTTTTTGCTCTACGTCAACTGGACCTTAATTAATTCCAACCTGAAAGGAAATATTGAGACTTGGATTTCTCTGAGTAAAGTAATTCATTCAATTCACTTCTCTTACTTACTGCTGATTTTTAGCCAGAAATCCTGAAGGACATATACCAGATATCTTCTTTCTGAACAACTTTTCCACAGTTCTCCATAATTTGGAATTTCTTTCACATACGTAAACAATATTTCTAGATTCCTCCAACTTCAAATACAAGGTAATCTCGACTATTTTCAACGGAAGGAATACTCGTTCGTACTTCGTGGATTGAGAATATTTTGTTTACGTTTTGTATTTGTGTCTTGATCAGATTCAGATTCGATGTTGAGGTTAAAACGGGGCGCATGCGATGTAGGGCTATCATCTCCCATAGATTTGTGATGAAATAACACAATTTTCCCATAACATACGCGTAAAAGATATGTCATCATAACATTCATATTTTTATTTTTGAAGGTTCTCGCAAAAATACGACCATAGACAACATATCATACGACGATTCACATCCGCTACCGAACTCACAAAAGGCTGCGCGGTTCTCCAACAATATAGATCCGATCGTGTTCAAACTTGGAATTCTGCAGTAGACTTAGGTTCTGAAGGCTCTTCCAAAATTTCAGCCATGCCGGACGAATTGTTTATGATATATGGAATTTTTTTCAATTATTTTTAATTATTTTTTTTTAATTTTCTAGTTATACCATCCTCACGAAATTCTGCAAGAATTTTTGCGTTGGCATTCTACAACTAATAACCATGCTTGAATTCAATCGGTTTTGTATTCTTCGAGTTAATGAGGAACAAAAAACAACCAAATTTCAGAAAATTTCAGATGGCTATAACTCTAAAACCTTTTGGACGATTATGCTCATAAACGAACTCAAATGTCGCATTCTGATGCACAACCAAACCTCAAATTTTCAAGCCGCTATCTCTTTCCGTTCTCAGGTTATCGTGACAACAAAAATATTTTTCAATAATTTTTTAATAATTTTCTAGCTATACGATTCTCACAAAATTTCACGAACGTGCTTAGGTCTATATTCTACAACTATTCACCAAGTTTAAATTCTCGGAAACCATTGGGCCGATTATACCCATTAACGAACTTGTCCGACGTATTTGGATGCGCCACCTACTCTAAAAATTTCAAGTCGCTAGCTCTCTCCGTTCTCAAGTTATCGTGGCAACGGCCGGACGGCCGTACGGCACCACAGAATTTCACATTTGGGCAAAACTATAACGCGATGTTCCCCAGAACATACGCGCAAAAAAGAGTGAAATGAATCTCACCACCTTATAAAATTAATACCCCTGACTGGATTACTATGCTATCAATATTTACAGCTTTAAGGACATAACAATTAATATGCAAACTGAAATGGAAACCGAAATTTTGGGAGTATATCGAAGAATTCTAAATACTTTCGAATAATCACCGATTGCACAGCTGCATTTATTGTCCTTTATATATTTAATCTTTGGCCACTAATTAGTCTACACGGTAACCAAATGAACTAATATACGACCTTAGAAAAATCCTCCCAAATATCAAATATCCTAGAGTGCACTATGGTCGAGTTCAGGTTGACGGTCCTCACTAACTTGAACCTTATCGTTTGGACTCGGATAAACCAATATTCCAAATATTCACTTCGACCAAAAGGGAGTCCTCAATTAGATACCAGGCAGAGAAAGCCTATAAACAACAGAAATATCAAATCGAAAAGCGAAACGATGATATTACGCAATTAAATTAGGTATGAAGATAAAGCAGGCTACTTTACTCACATCGACTTGATCCTTCCTTCCAGCAATATAATATAATATTTCAAAATCTGATGAACGTATAACCAGAGTTATCTACTCCGTTTTGAATTCTATATGTAATCATCCACCTTTAATATTAGCCAATGTGTAAAATTTCAACACTTCAGGTGAAGCCGTTTTGGAGATATGTGACAAAAGGTGTTGCCTGGACGTCATGTTCAGAGGGCACAAGCTCCCTAACGAAGAATTCTTGTATTATATGAGTTGGCTCGAAAGTGTCTAAAATAATGTCTAGAACGTCCACTAGAAGCTTGTCGGTCTAATTATGGTACACCCTGTATAAACTTACAAATCGAAAGAATCCTAAACTATCAACCGACTCAAAGTTGACGACCATCCCCTGTAGTGATTCTGAATTTCAATCTCGGCACAAAACTCGTTAAACTGTGATTCAGGTATGATGTAAACATTCTCGTTCTCCACACAGGTGCTGTAAACGCATGATCTGTTGGCAAACACAAAACCAAATATATTTTGAATCGCTGACGTTTGAATCTAAATTTATATCGTGTCTACGTAACCAGAATGAAAGCAAAGAATCATTAAATGCATGAAAATCTCCCTCTGAAATTGACGAATCCTGATCAACTGAAACTAGTCCGTTTCCTCTCCAAATTCTAAGGTTTCCATTTTACGAGTAATCACTCAAACTCAAATCAATGACTTGCTTCGTGTCACTCGCAATCTACTTGTTCTCTACCCTAATGTTTGGCTGTCTTGAAGTGATTGCTGAAAATTCGGCTCTTGGCTTGATAGTAAGAGAGTTTCCAATACTGGAAAATGCAGTTCTTAGGTGCGAAAGTGTAGACGACAAACATAATTTTGACTATTGGCATCATGCGGATTCTAACGATGTCATCGGACCTAATAATCAGGGTGATTTTGATTACTTCAAGTATGGATATGAGGTGCTTTCAGGAAATCTTACAATAAGGGTGAGTTATGTCTTATTTAATAGAGATTTTACCTAATATAAGCAGCAGTTCGGATAGCTATTCTACAAAACAAATGTGAAAATCAAGGCATATACTTTCTATCAAGTTTCGACAATTGATCATGAATAATATGGCTAAAAAATAGGTCTATAAATTAGTTCAAGATTATGTATTAGCATAAAAACCTATTCTATGTATCTTTGCTTGAGTTTTTCTGCGATTTCTGGCAGCAACTCTGTTTTTCTTAGCGAGCCATAGCAAATGTTTCTTTTAGGAAAATTATCGTTATTTATTTCAATTCGTCAACTGCTTATAATGATTGGATATTGCATTTATTTGTTGTTATGGTGGACTTCCTTTGCAAATGAATTTTCATAGTCGGAAATAGAATCATTTGTGAGGATATGCATATTCCAAAATCATATTGACCGCTGAGTTAGGGGATATAATTTTTATTGGCGATTCAAGTTCATCTGCGAGCCACCTAGTGGCGAATTCTAAAGCTTCGAACGTATAGGGTAATGGAGTTTATTTTGCTCTGAGATCGTACAATGATTAACATTAACTGTTGTTTGTGATGATTTAATGCTTAAAAGTTGGGATTCTGCATTTCTTTTATGTATTTTGTCTATTGAGATTAATGATAAATTACTTCAAATGTCAAAATCAAAAATGTTGTGCCAAGAGGGATAACGTGTTATTCCATTTTCCCAGATATAATAATTTCAGGGTTGATATGAGCATTAAAAATGGTATTGTTGAAAAAGTGACTCAGAAAAATTATACTAACTTTCTCCAAAACTGAAAAATTATACTAACTATATTGTTTCGTCAGTACTATTTGGAAACATAAGTTCCCAAAGTGTGAAGAAATTTTTGACGACATGCTAACTGTGGAACCATGTAATATGGTTCGTAAAGTAGAGGACATAATGAAAATTTGTTATGCTGTGGTGAATTTATCGAATACAATTTTGTCTGAAGATCGTTTCTGAAAGTATCTTTTTTTTATTTTAGAGGACTACGGAGTATTATTTTTCAATTGAAAGTCCCCTCATAAGTTAATATTGCCCAAATATATTTTTTGTTCTTTGTATATGAATTTTACATTTATATTATCTAAATCATATTGTAGTGCTTTGAACTACTTTTTACCTTCCTAATTTCATTAGGGTATTATTTCAAATATTCAGGATATGTTAATGAAAGTTTCCATGGAAAATAACACACAGATTTAATTTATCCATTCCTATACGAGTATACATGAATAGAGAAACGAAGCACTGTACAAGGCATTCATATATTTAATGGAAAATTAGTTATATATCCAGCGATGTAAGTAAATCACTTACCTACACCGATACATTAATCATTATACAGTTCACTTAGGTACTTTATTCAGATCGATATCGTAATAAACTATAACTCCGTTAACTTTTATAAAGTCTCCCGGTTGGCCATGATTTAGATCTATCGCGTTGTTGTAACTAAAGCTGAGGCAGGTTGGCACTCCTCAAATATCGTCAATGTCAAAATAATTCCGCGAGACGTTGCCAATGCCAATGTGTACTCTCAACATATTCTTCCATCTTAGACAAGATATTATCACAGACCATTATCTTCGAATAATAAAGTACTCTTCGCTTTGAAATTGAAAATGCCGAAAGTAGTTTTCAAGAAACAGACACAAAGTATCAGGAAGTGCTATACAGAACTGAATTTTTCCTCTCCTTTCATAAGGATCTGCTGAGAGGGCCGATGTTGATGAAAACACGAATCAAAAACTTATAAATTATTCTTTCCCAAATTTCCACATTCCAAAAATGTTTTGTCAATGAAAATAAACATAATTTTTCATGAACTAATGAATTTCCACTATTAGAAAATGGAATCTAATAGCGAATTCCATTGGCAAAAGCAGTGTTGGACTGGTGGTGCACTGTGTGCAATAAATGTTGCACTGGACGTCAAAATGCTCGACGAAATTCTCCAATGGAATACGATTCATTCACCCAGTGCGCTCGAGTTCTACCAATGGAATTCACTATAAATATTCGCACAGACTAATGAAAACACTATTTTCATCATTAACCTTATTTTTCCCTAAATAAAACACCAAAACTACACAAATATCCTTGTGTTTACAATCACTCTACCTTATGTATGAGTCTACCTACGTTCGAAGCTTCCTAAAACCTAATGTTTATAGAGGGCGCGACCTACCTTTGAAGCTGTAATAAAGCTGCTTTTACGCAATTCCCGCGCGAAATGCTTGTTTGGTGCCTAGTGCTGAACATTTGTGTTCTGTGGTGCTGAGTGTTGACGTGCATGACCGACTAATTGCGGGGTGAGGGCCCTCGCTGCGATCCGGAGCTCTGTCGATTTTCGCATAGAGTAAACATGTTCACCATAGTTGCACGAGGGATGAACCAAGAGCATAGAGAAATAGAAGGAAGAGAGAGGTCGATTGCCTACTAAACAGAGGCGGCAAGTTGTTGAGGAATCCCATCGGTTTTGGTATAATTTACACTTATTTGTATACCGTGGTGTAGCGAAGGGCGCATGCGGGCATTCTCCGGCGCTCTTTAAATTTATTGTTATCTATTGGATCAGCTTCTCGCTGCTCAAAATTATTATATCATCTATTTAATTAGCCGACAACAAGAAATAACAATTACTAGAAAATAGCTCTGCAGAATTTCAACTATTTCCAACAATAAATGCTTCAGATCTGCTGTCTGTATGGTACCTCTGGTAAAATAAAAACCCAGAGGTTGTTTTCATTTCTTGTACAGTCCCTGGGTTATAAACACTAGAGGCTGGTTGGCCAATTCGTTTCTACATCCTGGGGAACCCAAATCCAACAATTTGATCAGTTACTCGATCCAGCACAGCTTGCTCCAACAAAGATATTTCATCAAAAACAACTATACAGCATCTGTTCAAAGCACCAAGCTTCGATATAAGTTTAACAAGGTTTTTTAATACCTGTTTATTAACACCAACATCAATAGGAATCCCTCGCAAAAATTTTCTGTATATATAGTGTTTTTGGAAGGAAGTGGTCAACAACACTTCAAGAAATTATACCCGTTTCGCATTTTCTAATAGAGAGTCAATGCAAATATTGTGTCTCTAGTAGTCCAGGAAGGTCTTTTCAACTGAGTATTTCTAACAATGCTTCTCAACATTCCTATTCCAACTAAATCCATAATACTTTAAAGTCAACTGCGATGTTACATTCATTTATGAAGACCCTATAACAATATACATAATAGATGTCTAGTACGTATATCCCTATAACATACATAAAATTAAAATATATACCGCCGTATTCACAAAGCATTGTTGAGTGTTTAAATTTCCGTTAAGTCCTAACTGAGGTCCTCAGTTAAGGATAAATTTGAAACGCAACCTCAGTTAACATATTTAACGGTGGTGAAACAGTCCTGTTTTACCACCTTTATCCCTTATAGTCCCTTATTATGGTCAATTTATCTTTAACTGAGGACCCCAGTTAGGACTTAACGGAGATTGAATGCTTCGTGAATACGGCGGATAGAAACTTAATTTTTCAAATTATTAGGCTTACTACCTATATTATGTGACCATGTTGTTAAGTCTTTTTGTTTGCACAAAAAATGCTTCAACCCTATTGACATCATTGAAAACATCAAATAGGTATTCACTGGATTAACAGGAATAGATACAGGTGAAATTACTTACCAATCGAATATTTATAATAAAGATGAATTTAGTTTGAGGTCCATATTATTATTATTATTATATCAATATTCAATAGTTTCGGTATTATTATGAAAAGAATATTTAATCAACAAGTATACAAAATTGTTCTTCCCTTTATAGTGAAATTATACTAAAATCAGTATTAAACATAGACAAAGGGGTCTATAAACAATTATTATAATATCACATAAGGTGTTGAATTTTGCTGCATAGATACATATAACTATACTTGATCTCATATTTTGTATTCAATTATTAAATTTGTATCATAATTTTCGGAATATATTTTCATCATTGAACACTTCACAGGAATATTTGAAATTACTTACCACTCCAAAATGTTTAATAACGGTGAATTCAGTTTGACGTTCTCTATTATTATATTAATCTTCACTAGTTTTAGCATAAATCCGAAAAAAAGATTGAGTCAATAACCATACAAAATTGATCTACCCTTAACAGTGAAGTTATAGTGATATCTTAAATATAAAATTCTCGTGTCACAATGTTCGTTCCCGTACTCCTCCGAAACGGCTTGACCGATTCTCATGAAATTTTGTGAGCATATTGAGTAGGTCTGAGAATCAGCCAACATCTATTTTTCATACCCCTAAGTGATAAGGGTTATTCACCCTTAAAAATTTTTTTTTTATTTTTGGACGAAATTTTTCGTTTTTATTTTTTTTATAATGTGGCATTACAAAATACATACAACCATAAATTTTCACCCTTCTATCACCAACCCCTATTTTTTAATAGTCATTTTAGTTATTAATCATTTTTCATCCCGCTCGATAACTGATAAATTATCACTTGGTAAGTTATCCCAGAGAAAGAGCTAATCAAAACCAAGTCGCCGTATTTTTTGTGAATGTTTTTCACTCTATTTCGATTAAAATTTCCCTGAGCTTGTGGCAAAGCTAAGATTTTTGTTCAAAAAAATATTTATTTTTATTGAAGTATCAAGGCAGTTTATTCCTGCTATACTTAGTGCTAGATTTTTTAACATTTCCGCGTCTTTCTGGATCAACACTCATTTGCCAGACTATACCGGTGTCACGTCCCAGTAAACAGCACGGAGTAGGGATGAGAACGAAGCCGGTCTCCTGTCTTTCTCACCTTTTCTCACTTTTCTTAACCAGATACGTTTGAGTGGGTAGTTCGTATTCGCAATTGAACCCGGTAGGTGGCGCCGCAATCGGGTTCTAGGTGTTTTTTAGAATTACGTGTTTGAGTGGGTCCCTGGATAACTTGAAAATTCAATTGTCACGGTAGAAGGCGCTGCAATCGGGTTCTAGTTTTTTTTTGAGATTTTCCGCATTTGGAAATAAAATTGCAACCGCAATAACCGATTTGGCGCAGGCGAAGTTGCGTGGGTCAGCTAGTATCAGTAAAAAATTTTGACAAGGGAGTCTTTATCCATATCCAATGTATTATTCAAATTCAATTTTCGAAAATTTGTACATTCAATTTAAATGTAAACAAACACGAGAACGTATTTGAACAAACTTACCCAGAGTTCAGATATCTGCTGTTTGAAAGCATGATACCCTTATTACACTATGCCTTTTTCATGTCTATATTTGCGCCTATTTTCATGGCTATTTGTTGATTGAATTTCCCCCCGAATGAGAGGCACTATTACACCGCGCTTGTTTCAGGCAGTAATTTCAGAGCTGCAAACATTGAAGAAATTCACATATTTACCTACCTCAAGTTCTTGTTTTGTCTTTATATTTTTAAAGCAATACCATAGTGTTTTAAGAATGTCTGAAGAAACGTTTAATATGCTACTACATAGAGTGCAAATTCAGATACAGAAAAAAGACCCTGTAATTCCAGAAAGCATTTCTCCAAAAACGAAATTAATGATTACTTTGCGATACTAGGCTACTGGTGAAAACTTCGTATCACTCGGGAATAGCCATCACAGATTATCTGGCGATCGTAAGTTTATTTTACGTCCTCAGAGTAATAAACATACATTTATTATTGAATTTACGAAGGCTGTGATTCAAAGGATAAACTAGGTTATGTTAAGACGTCTAGTCAGACAGATAAATATTGTGTTGGTAGACATGACATTACGACAAAAAGGCTTGAAATCCCCATGTTTCAGGGGGAACAAATGGAACCAGTTCTTTTTATTTTCAAACCTGAAACAGTCTACAAAATAGTCCTGGGCGCTTGCGTATTTCTTTGAAATTTCAGGCGCAATCAGTCAGGCTGACAAATAGGCACGAAAAAGGCATAGTGTAATAAGGGTATAAAGGTGAAAATTCATGAGACGATCAAATCGCAACGACAAGTTCTCGTCATTCGTTTAGAGCCGACGCAGACGGGTCGACCGGGATATATTTGACGCGATCAGAATCGCATCGGCAATTTATCGATCTGTCATTCAGGGCGTTGCTTTATCGTTCAGTCTCATAATCACTGAATAATATTAATTAATGTCAGAAATTCATCGAACCACGTAATATTGACATTCCACATAACATTACTCCCTTACTTGGTAGGTTACGGCCACAGAATATAACATAAGGAGTGCTACCTTTCTTGTAAACTGTGCACAACAGTAGTGACAGTGCATTCCATTATGGTTCTAAGGGGTGTCCGCTTGTTGAAGTATATGTCATTTTAGGATATAACTAGTGGCCAGCAGATCTACCTAGCCAGCAGATCTACATTTTTCCAGTGGATCTACATTTTTCCCGTAGATCTATATTTTTCCGGTAGATCTACATTTTTCCAGTAGATCTACATTTTTTCAGTAGATCTACACTTTTCCGGTAGATCTACATTTTCCCGCTAGATCTGCATTTTTCCAGTAGATCTACATTTTTTTGGTAGATCAATATAATCGGTAGATCAATAGAAGCGGTAGATCAATTCAACCGGTAGTTCAATGCCATCTAACGGGACCTAATCTGTCGAGGCATTTCTGAGTTTCTACAGACCGATAGCAGCGCCACCTACCGGGATATATTGCGGACCTGACACATACTCAGATACACACACAAAGTTTCATCGAAATCGGTTCAGCCGTTCTTGAGTTTCTATAAACCGAATACAGTGACACCTACCGCTTACCTATTGTGACCCTGAGACCCACTCAAACACGCACACAATGTTCTATCAAAATCGGTCGAGCCATTTTTGAGTTCCTATAGAGCATTCTCAGCGCCACCTACCTGATGCTATTGTGAAGCAAGGACACACCGAAACACACACACAAAGTTTCATCATCGGTCAAGGCGTTTCGGAGTTGACATTTTTTTTTAAACACCCCGTATAGCAGCGGTTATCTTTTCGTAGCGGTTTTACAGTGTTGAGTATTCTCTTTACGATACATCTTTAGGAGTGACATTTTACTTGAAACACCCTGTATAGTTAAATTTCTGCTTAATATTTGAATATTTTGAGTAATTTTAATGCAAAAATCCGTCCGATCGAACGGATATTCATTATAGATTTCGTAACTTAACGAAAAGATTCAAATCCCAAGATACGTTTACTGGAGTATGCTCCTTTGAGTTTTTCAATGGAAAAAAAAATTTAAAAAAACCAAGTATAAGCTATTTCGGAGTTTCGGACGCTCGGAGATTCGATCCCGCCGCTTTGCGAGGCTCGGTAGGTATGAATCCAAGCCTTAGCCCGCTCGGCCATGCCAGCTCCGTGAATCGGTTCCGATTATCTGGCACATAAAGATTTGATAGTGCTGGGACGATTTCCGTCTTTTGATTTTCACAATATCGTCAATCCTGTCAAGCGATCGATCGAAATCGGTTACTCGTTCATATTTCTCACGGTTTTTCTATTCGATTCCAAGATTTTCGAGTAATTCCGTTCGAAATTCATAATCGATTTGACATTTATCGTGGCTCGTTCAGACCGAAAACGTCGACTTTGAAGGAGCCGCGTTAAAATTCGTCACAGAAATACGTGAAACGTCAGAATTTTGTCGATTTTCGCGAAAAAGTCACATTTTCCTATCGTTCCTTCGGGAAAACGAAAGAAAGAATCGAAAAAAGGGCCGTGTTACGGACTAATTTCGAATCTCGTCTTCGCGTTCCCGCGAATACCGTCGTTCCGAACGCCACCGTTTCTCCGGATGCCTCCACACCGTTTTGCACCTTTTGGCAAAATCGGCGTTTTTGCGATTTTTTTAAAAATACACCCCCTTCTTTTCGCTCCGAAAACGCGAAACCCTACGAAACTTCCGTCTTTTTCCTCGCGAAACCCCTCGGAAATTTCCCCCCTCCCCCCCTCCTAACGTCCAAAAAATCGTCACGTTTATAGTAACATTTTCAAAAAAGTTTTTTTGTTCCTTTTCTATAGAACCCATCTTCATTTTAGTAATAGAGACTAGTAGCCAGCAGTCCATATTTTGGGATTCAGATGAGCCAGCAGATCTACCTAGCCATAGATCCACATTTTTCTGGTAGATCTACATTTTTACGGTAGATCTACATTTTCCTGGTATATCTAGATTTTTGGGCGCATGTTCTAGGGGAACATCGTCCTATCATTTCGTCCAAATGTCTGTAATTTTCGAATTTCGAGCTGAAAATTGGCTAATAGACTAATTCGGACTCCCTGATCACGAATCCGGTGTCAGATTTTAGGGTGCCGGCCGGCCGGTTGTCCGGCCGTAGGCACGATAACAGGAGCACCGAAGGTCCTATCGACTTCAAACTTTCAGGGTAGGTTTCTGATCAAAATGCGACGGTTAAGTTCGTTAACGGGCAAAATCGGCCGGACGGTTTAGGAGTTATAGACATTTAAAATTTTGAGGTTATTTCCCTGATATTTCAGGAACTAAAGAAGATGTTGAATCGAAACTTGGTAGTCAGTTCGAGGTTATAAACGCGCAACTTTTGGCAAAATTCTGTTATGATCGAAATGTTGGTAATTTTTAAAAAAATATTTCTTTTAATTTTTTCGAAAAAAAATTTTTTTTTTCGTGAACTATTCATCAGATTGCAACAAAAACTTGTACTAACGTCAATTGTAGTATATTGCAACATTGTGCAAAATTTTGGCTCTATACGATTTCAATTTCTGGAGATATAAGACAAAATGTGTCAAATTTCCTGGGTCTCTCTCAGTATTTTCATCGATTTTTTTCTTTACTGGTCAGTACGGGCCACAAGGAAGATGAACATGCGCCCAAAAGCTCCTGTCCACAGGGCTTGAACCAATTTTTTAGTAGATCAATTTTATCGGTTATTGAACCGGTAGTTCACACACACGAAAGTCCCATCGAAAAATGTCGAAGTCTTTTTGAGTTCCTATAAACCGAATATAGCGCCACCTACCGGTTTTCTATGGTAACCTCGACACCCACTTAAACAATAAAAATAATAATGTTTATTAAGATTCAGATCGCAAAAAGTAACTTAAAAGTAAAGTTTCGTCAAAATCGGTCGGGCCATTTCTGAGTTAGCCATATACAGAATCACAAAGTTTGATTGAAATAGGTCCAGCCGTACATCCTATAAACCGGATACTGTGCCATCTTCCTATTGTGACTCTAAGACCCACTCAAACATGCACACAACGTTTTATCTTGGGGCGCCCCCGACCGGATGCTATTGTGAACCAGAAAAACACCGAAACACAAACACAAAGTTTCCCCAAATTTGGCCCAGTGGTTTTTGAGTCCTATAGATCGATTGTAGCGCCACCTACCGGGACCAATTGGGAACCGCCGCAACACACGCACACGAAGTTTCATCAGAATCGGTCAAGCTCTTTTTGAGTTGTAATTTTTCGAAAAACGCTCTGTATAGCATTGGTTTTACTCTTGCAACGGTTATACAAAGTTTATAATCCTCTTGATAGATATCTCGAGATGACATTTTACTAAAAACACCATGTATAGTGGTTTTTCTTCGACAGTTGATTTTGTTGAAATATTTACATTCACTGTTGGGAAGTAAATTAACAGTGCTGTGCTAAATATGGCATAAGTTCATAGTTATAAACCAATTACTTAGCAGATCCAGCTATTAAATCCATATAACTAACTTAATCACATCCAAACTACCCACTCGATGAATCAACAGTTCTAATATGTTCATGGAATGGAATATTATATATTCACTGTTGGATCAAAATTGAACAGATATGACATAGGAGGCCACCATTCACTGTAAGGTCAAAAATTAACAGTGCTGTGCCTAAGGTGGTGTATGGACACAGTAACAAAGCCTATACAGAACACAATATCCTTATTCGCTCAAGCTATTCGAGACCTTATGAGGGGTATCCTTAGGGAAAACCTAGGAGGATCAGTATAATAGGATATAATAGATGGTCCGAGTGACCAAGCACATAAAAATGGGAAAATAATCTTACCTAATGTAATTTATATCATCAATTCTTATGATAATTAATGATAGGATAGATTTTGGATTGTGTGGGATGAGTAGAAAAATGAATAACCATCCTGCATATAATATATTGTTTCAACTTCATGATTTTTACACTTTGGTCTTCTTCTAGGTATATCATATCAAATTATTCTCCATTCTGGAAACATGTGTTGTCCAATTCCCGCTCTGAAACAATTATAAACTGTTAAAATTCGTTTACTTACAACAAATAGGTACTGTTAATCAAAAATTGTCACTAAATTTTCCAAATTGTGATGAGAAGAGCACTATTACAATGGAATAAAGAGCTATCCGGTAAAAGATGAAATTCATATTATCAACCATCCTGTCAAGTGTAGGTATACATTCAAAAACCGAACTAAACTTAATAGTTTTAAAGTTACTTTACCTAAAAATATTATTATTTATTATTATTAAATACCCTTCGTTTACAACAAAGGTAAGGATAAACTGATCCCACGTGTGGTACGTATGCAACACATTTGATGTCTAGACTCTTGAATTTCCATTAAAACAGATGACTTAAACAGAGGTTATTATTAAATGAATTGTGTTAGGCAGACGAAACCTGCCCCTCCACTGAGACCAATTGTTCTATTATGGCACACCTCTAATCTATACTTCACCCACAAGCTCAAGCCTCTCGATAAGGAATATGAGTTTGGTGGATGAGAACTTGTCCAGTTCCCTCAGTCTCAGTTTGTGGACTATAAGTTCCTCAAATCTGATCCTGTCCCCAGCGGGGCAGTCACACATGATGTGTTCGATAGACTCGTGGTCCTCCAGGCTCCAGGCACTCAGAGTCCTCAATCAAACCCAACGTAATTAGGTTTTTTCTGACGCCACAGTGGTCCATGTATACGGCTGTTAGGATTCTGAGGTATTCCCTAGAGAATCTGAGCCATTGTCTGGCTCTTTCAGCCGATGGGCCAGTAATTGTTGAGCGAGCATGTCTGTGTTCAGATTTCCTAGACCTTTTGGCCCAACCATCTGTTGCTCTCCCTCTCCGCTGCCTGAGAAAGATACACAGGCCTGTTCAGGTCCAATGAGCTCCATGGAAGAAGGAGGTTACACGGTCAATCTGGAATCAGTTCAGTCTGACATCCATTTATAATTGATGGCAGAGAAACGGGAAACTGATTGTATTTCAAGCAGCAAGTTTATGGAATGCGAAGAATCCAATGCATTTTCATCGAGAAACGACTGTGTAATGTGTTTTGTCAGTCCATTAATCTGAAATCAGTATCATCGTAATCAAGATGACAGACTGAACTGATGCCAAACTTGTAGACAATTTAACTCCCTCAACAGACGAAGCAAATGAATAATAATAATAAGTACTTACAGTGTAACATCCATTGTTCGTCTGATGAAATATTTTCAAAACTACTTTTTAACAGTCATGTTCGCAAGTCCACCATTCTTCTTAGGGATTCCTCCCATATTTATATAATATAATAAAACAATACTGTGGCAAATTATAGATTATAGTACCTGTTTCCTAAATTGATTTAATTTATTTATTGGAGATATTCAGTTATTGTTCATTTAGGCAAAATTCTATCCTCGATCTAGAAGAAACACTGACATTTATATTACTTGATCACAGGAAGAAAGTATATTATAGTCGAATTTAAGTGAATAACCAGAACACAGTTGTTAAGACCAAGCCCATTCTATCATAACCGATCTGTGATGTTTGATAGGGAAACCACTGTGCTTTGGTTATTCGCTTAAATGTTTGAAAAATACTTACGTATAGAAATAGATAATGTAAATTAACGAAATTATTCGATATATATCAGTATAAACCACTTCCCAGATGTATGTATAGCCTTTTATACTCAGGATGATTGGTATTTTGGCATTTTCACAGATCCTCGAAAATTGATAAAAAAAAAACTGCAAAAAGAATAATTTGTTATCGTAATGAAATCCGTATTGATTCATGTTCCTACAGAATTGCCAGAAGCAAGAATCTTTCAAAAAACCACGATATTTACAGGTTCAAACGACCAATGGAAAAGGTCAAGTTCGAACAAAATCATTGGAAAGTGAATATATCCAGATATGAGCATGAATACTTACTTTCTATCGTGATATATCCAGGAATACTTCAAAATTGTAGTACTATGTATTTATGTTCATACACCGGGAGATCATCTGACCTGAAAATCGTCGAGAATTCTTTATAAATTTAAGTAAAGTAGTAATTACCTTACAGTACTTACTTATACAGTGATATTCCCCGTAATTTATAACAGATCGTATCGTTGATTTCACGAAAAAACAACCGTTCAGTCCCTTTTGAGGTTATTCATTTGAACCGGCGAATACGTACCGATCGTGGTAAATATGAATTTCCGTGGAAAGTATCGAATCGAATCCATGGGTTTTTATCGATTCTGAATAATTCTCGGCGCATTTCCGATCCATAATCGATCGATTTTCGTTAATTCCTCTTCAAAATTTGAATCGCCGTTCTGACTGACATTACTGACCTTGGAATGCTTCCAGCGTTCTAGCTCATTCCTTTCAAAAAATTAGAGATGTGCGTTTGCGGTTTCATCCTATATTTTACTTCCAGCGTCTGTGCCGCACCGGATCTTTATTCAAAGGAAGCCTCTGTCTCTCTTCAACATTCGGGGATCGTTCGATTTCGGCCTCGCTCGGGTCGTTTTATTTCTATAGTCCCATAAAAACGGTAGATTTTCCCCATTTTGGCGATTTTCAAACGCTCGTAGAAAATAAACGGAAAGGTATAGGAAAAAAGTGGCGGCATACGTTTATCCGTATATATTTCGTCTTTCGATTCGTACCGTCAAAAGTCGGCCCGCGTCCCGAACGAAAAAGCCTTTAGGATTCGAGCGACCCCGCTTTCGCCGATTTCCGCGATTTAGCGACTTTTCCGGAATTTTTTTAAAATACTCGCGACGTTCCGATCTCGAGGAAAATCGCCTTCGGCGATACGTCCGTCCTCGCCCTTTCCGTCGCTATACTCCCCGCTTACCGGGCTCGCGGCTTCGCCGCTCTTGAAAATTCCTCCCGCGATACCACGACGAAAAAAGTTTCGTCGAGTGTAGTTCGGTGGTTCCGATCTTTTCAGATTGTAATATAGCGTCGTCGATTACAATGATGCTATATGATTCCGTCAATTTTGAATTCTCGGAATGTTTATTAGGTACTCTGTTTTCGAAAGGAAATATACTTCAAAATGAAACAAAGCTTTATAAACAATAGTTTCTTTATTAATATTATTTTAACAATTGCATATCTATTACATATCCCATTGTAGAATAAATCAAGTAAATGATATTGATCTCATACCTTTTCGAATGTGAATATACTATAGGTAGCACTTAACAAATACGTACCTACAATTATATATAATCCAATGGAACATACAACATTTTTGACCAACTACAGGTCTTAGATTTTTGGAATTTGGTTTGAGTTATTATTTCAAGTTCTTGGGGGAATAACTACCAAACTCCCGAACAATTATCCACATTGTTCCACGCCTTTCATTTGCATCCCTCTTCGAATATCCCAGGTGCCACCGGGATGCTTTTCTACTTCCCCAACGAATATTAAATTGAAGAGGCCTAGAAATTGAAATTCATTAAAATTGTGGAAGAATTTATGGGTATTTTACCGATTATTTATCAGTACCTAACAAATTATAAAGTACTCGTATGTATCTGGAAGGTAGAAGGAAAAAGGTAGTTGAGGTTGATGTAAGCGAGAATCTTCATTAAATTCCTTTTTTTCGATAATTTGTCTATAACTGAGCCAATTTTCTTCCCTAGACTCTTCAGGTATCTACTTATAATTCAATATAGAAGGAATGGGCCATTTATAAAAAAATTTGGTCCAAATCAATATAAATATAAATTAGAACTACACAAACTTACCTCCATGACGTCAGCGACGCGCGATACGTCGGTATATACGTCCTGCACTCCGATCGCGTGAATCGTTCTTTTCAAATCGTATACGCTCCAAATCGCAACGAGTATGACGTCTAGTTTTAAAATATGAATTCGTTTGTTATATGCAAGATGCATAGAATGTTATTATAAGCATCTATGCTTATAATGCTTATATCATAGACATGATATACTATACTGGTTATAAATGCAAAAATTCGAGCGGAGATACCGCCCTTGATCATTCTTTTCTAACCAGGAAGATCATAGAATAGAGTAGTGGATATGGTAGATAGCAGATAACATAACTGAATTCAATTTTAGCATCGCAAATTGTTGGTGAGTGATAGAGCTTTCCTATTCCTCATTTTGCATTGATTTCGTTATTGTATGTTGGAAGTAAGGTTATGTGGAATGTAAATATTATGCGCTGCGATGAATTTCTGGCCTGAATGAATTTCATTCTGTGATCATAAGACTGAGCGATAAAGCAAAGCCCTGAATGACAGGTCGCTGAAATTGCCGATGCGATTCTGATCGCGTCAAATATATGCCGGTCGACCCGTGTGCGTCGGCTCTTGTCATTTGAACGACGTCGTTGTAATGCTGGATTTATCTAGCTTTCCTCCGACCATATATAATAACATACCTCTGAAGGCCGCAACAAATAAAATTGGTTCAAGCACTGACTTGAAGTCAGGAGCTTTTGCGCGCATATTCTATTTTTCAGTCATCTCTATTGGACACATTTAAGGCCGATTCATAATATGAGTCCTGCTCGGCTCAGCTCAGCAATATGATAATGCGATGCGTTCCCTATAGAACATGCACGCAGAAAGTAGGATGTGCAAGGCATGCAGATTTTTTTCAAGCCATGGAATCCGATCTAGAATTTCAGCCAGCCTTAAAGGCGAAAATTCATGAGACGATGTTGTCGTTAAAAAGCAACGGCGCTGTCGTTAAAAATTTCCCTTCCTATCCTTTTCATGGAACGACGAAAACGGACGACAGCATTTACACTGAATTAAAAACATAACCTAATTGAATATTAATATTACAACTAAATATACACAAAATGAGTGAATATAAAAATTTTTTCAATTTGTGGTATAGAAACTGATATTTGATATATTATCAGTAGTACATGCAGAGTATTACAGTTATCTCTAATAATTATATAAATGCATTCAATCGCAAAAGAGAAACAATCACAACAGCTCCAATTATGATTGCTAACAAAAAAAAAGAAAATATAATAAAAATTAATTCATTTGGCATGATATTGGATGAATATGTACATGAATATATAAAATATTATGATTTTACTGCCAATGCCTATTTTTATTATTATCAACGCTATATTATTAAAGTAGCAAAGTCGGAACCATAGAAGATAAATTTTGAGAACTTTTTAAAACGGGCGGTTTCGAAGAAATTTTCGCGAGCGGCGAAGCCGTGAGCCTCGCGAAAGGCGAATATCGCCGCGGCGAGGGCGAGGACCGACGTATCGCCGAAGGCGATTTTCCTCGAGATAGGGAAGTCGCGAGTATTTTAAAAAAATTCCGGAAAAGTCGCGAAATCGTCGAAACGGCGAAAAGCGGCCTCGCCCGAAACCTAAAGGCTTTTTCGTTCCTCTCGCCCGACCGTATCTAACGGTACCGATCGAAAGACCGAATATAGACGGATAAAATAGCGAGACACTTTTTCCGATTTTTTTTCCGTTCGTTTTCTACGAGCGTTTGAAAATCGCCAAAATGCGGAAAATCGACCGTTTTTATGGAACTATAGAAATAAAACGACCCGAGCGAGGCCGAAGTCGACCGACCCCAAGATTTTGGGATGAAGGTGGCGTTCTGTTTTATCTCACGAAGTAATTAATGGACAAAATCCCACTTGCACATCTCTAATTTTTCGAAAGGAATAGGCTAGACCGGTGCTTCCCAAACTTTTTTACTGTAACGCCCTTGGGGCATTCCCATTTTTGTACGACTCCCCTTAACTCGGCCCCCAAAAATATATACCAATTTAAGTACTAGCCTGTTAATATACGTTATCAGCTCGCTAGACTCGGTCGCATCGACATGCGACGCCGCTAAGACGATGTAGCGACGAACAGTTTGGGAAGCCCTGGGTTAGAAATGTTAGAAATATTCCAAGGACAAAACTGTCTGAATAGTGAATGTCAATTTGGGAGAATTTAACGAAAATCGATCGATTTTGGATCAGAAATGTGCCGAGATTTATTCAGAATCGATAAAATCCTTTGGTTTCGATTTGATACTTGCAACAAAAATTGATATTTACCACGATCGGTACGTATTCGCCGGTGGAAATGAATAACCTCAAAATGGACTGAACGGATGGGTTTTCCTGAAATCAACGATTATCTGTTAAGTAAGTACTATAAGGTAATTACTACTTTACTTAAATTTATAAAGATTACGACGATTTTCAGGTCAGATGATCTCCCAGTGTATAAACATAAATAATAGGTACTACAATTTTGAAGTTTTCCAGGATATATCACGATAGAAAGTAAGTATTCTTCTGTAGGAACATGAATCAATAAGAATATCTGTATTAATAGTAGCTATACATACATCTGGGAAATGGTTTACACTGATATATATATATAAAGAATACTTCCGTTGATATACATTATCTATTTCTATTCGTAAGTATTTTTTGAACATGGAATTTAAGCGAATAACCAAAACACAGTGGTTCCCCTACCAAATATAATAATAATAATGGCTTTATCTCCACATTCAAGTACATTTAAAATATAACCGATTGGTCATGATAGAAAGGGCTTGATCTTAACAACTGTGTTATGGTTATTCGCTTGAATTTGCCTATATTATTTCTTCCTGTGGTCAAGTAATATAAATGTCAGTGTTTCTTCTGGATCGAGGATAGTATTCTGACTTTTAAATGAACGATACCAATCTCCAATAGAGGTAAATCAATTTAGGAAACAGGTACTAAAATCTATTTGCAACAGTATTGTTTTATTGAACGATAAAATGGAGGAACGCCTAATAATGATATTTTTAGGTAAAGTAACTCTAAAACTATTAAGTTTGGTTCGGTTTTTGAATGTATACCTACACTTGGCAGGATGGTTGTTAATATGATTTTCATCTTTTACCGGATGGCTCTTTATTCCATTGCAATAGTGCTCTTCTCATCACGATTTGGAAAATGTAGTGACAATTTTTGATTAACAGTACCTATTTGTTGTAAGTAATCGAATTTTAACAGTTTATAATTGTTTCAGAGTGGGAATTGGACAACACATCTTTCCAGAATGGAGAATAATTTGATATGATATACCTAAAACAAGACCAAAGTGTAAAAATCATGAAGTTGAAACAATATATTATATACAGGATGGTTATTTATTTTTCTACTCATCCCACACAATCCAAAATCTATCCTATCATTAATTATCATAAGAATTGATGATATAAATTACATTAGGTAAGATTATTTTCCCATTTTTATGTGCTCGGTCACTCGGACCATCTATTATATATTATTATACTGATCCTCCTAGGTTTTCCCTAAGGAGACCCCTCATAAGCTCTGGAAGAGCTTGAGCGAATAAGGAGATTGTGTTCTGTGTAGGCTTTGTTACTGTGTCCTTACGCCACCTTAGACACAGCACTGTTAATTTTTAACCTAACAGTGAATGGTGGCCTCCTATGTCATATCTGTTCAATTTTGATCCAACAGTGAATATATAATATTCCATTCCATGAACATATTTGAACTGTTGATTCATCGAGTGGGTAGTTTAGATGTGATTGAGTTAGTTATATGGATTTAATAGCTGGATCTGCTAAGTAATTGGTTTATAACTATGAACTTATGCCATATTTAGCACACACTGTTAATTTTCTCCCAAACAGTGAATGTAAATATTTCAACAAAATTAATTGTCGAAGAAAAACCACTATACAGGGTATTTTTAGTGAAATGTCATCTCGTTATCAATACATATACTAAAGTGAAGACTTGAACCATCGAAGTAGATCAAGGAAAACTTTTCGAGAAGGTCGTTGTAAACGTGGTGTTTTTTTGGTGGTTAGGAGGGGGATTGGGGGGAAATCTTGAGGGGGTTTAGCGAGAGAAAACACGGAAGTTTCGTAGAGTTTCGCGTATTTGGATCGAAAAGGTGGGGGTGTATTTTAAAAAAATTCACGAAAATGCGAAAAACCGGCAACTTTGGCAAAAGGTGCAAAATGAAGGAAACGAGATCGAACGAACGGCGACGTTAGAAACGACGAGTCCGCGGGAAAGCGAAGAAGAGAGTCGAAATTACCGGATAGGCTATATCTGCTTTCGATCTTTTCTTTCGTTTTCCCGGAAGAACGATAAGAAAATGTGACTTTTTGCGAAAATCGAAAACATTCTGACGTTTCACGTATTTCTGTGCTGAATTTTAGCGCGGCTCCTGCAAGGTCGACTTTCGGTCCGAACGAGCGGCGCGAAATGTCAAATCGAATTTGAATTTCGAACGGAAATAGTCGAAAATCTCGAAATCGTCAAGAAAAATTGCGAGAAATATGAACAAGTCACCAATTTCGAGCGATCGCTTGACAGAATTGACGATATTCTGGAAATCGAAGGAAGGAAATCATCCCAGTGCTATAAACCCTTTATGTAGAGCATAATTCCTACTTTTATCTATAGCGAAAGTGGCCGGGAGAGAAAAGTCCTAGGAACAATTGACAGCATCGCGGGACAGCCGGATCGATTCTCGGAGTGGCCGGTATTCGTTGACGTTATAGTTTTTTTCATTTTTACGGAATGAAAAATTCAGAGTGTGTTATTCCCGTGTTAAACTCCTCATGGGCTATTGATCTTTTCGTCAAATTACGAAATCTATATTGAATTTCCGTTTGTTTGAAAATTCTTCTTTTAAATTAATCGAAATATTCAAACTTTAAGCAGATAAATAACTGTCGAAAATGGGATTTGGATCTTTTCGTCAAGTTACGATATCTATAATCAATGGTTCCATCAGACGGATTTTTGTATGTATTTGAATAGGAACCTACGCCACCGCGTTCATTGCATTGTTTATTTTTGATCCAACTGTGAGTGTATGTATTTGAACAAGGACCTTACTTAACCTAAGACACAGCATTGAATATTTTTGATCCAATTGTGAATGTATGTATTTGAATATGAACCTACGCCACCGCGTTCAATGCATTGCTTATATTTTATCCAACCGTGAATGTATGTATATGAATAGGTACCTTACGCAACCAAGGACACAGCCTTGATTATTTTTGATCCAAAAATGACCGTATAATTTTGAATGTTTTGCATTGAAATTACACAAAATATTCAACCATTTAAGTAGAAAATTAACGGTCGAAAATGAAAAACCATCGCTACACAGGGTCTTAAGTGAGATATCACCGCAAGAGATTTATCGTGAAGAGAATTCTCATCATTGTAAAACCGTTACGAAAAGATAACCGCTGCTATACAGGATGTTTTTAAATAAATGTCAACTCCGAAACGGATTTACCCATTTCGATGAAACTTTGTGTGCACCTGTTAGGTGACGCTGAATTCGGTTTATAACAACTCAAAAACGACTGGAACAATTTCGATCAAACTTTGTGTGTGTATCTGAGAGTAGGTTTCAGATCCACAATATTCCCCGGTAGGTGGCACTATAATCGGTTCACAGGAACCCAAAAATGGCTATACCGATTTTGATGAATCTTTGTAATTGTGTTTCGGAAGGCCTTTGGTTCTCAATACGATTCGCTACGTGACGCTATATTCGGTTTTTAGTAACTCAAAAACTTCTAACATATTGCGATGGGACCTTCGTGTTTTTGATTCGGCGCGTCTCTGATTCACAATAGCATACTGTAGGGGACACCCCGATCGATTTATGGTTACTCTAAAACGGCTCGACCAATTTCGATGAAACTTTGTGTTTTGTTGTGTATATCGTTGAAAATAAACCATTACTATACGGGGTGTTGTTTTTTTCACGGCACAATTTTACACGATTGAATTGATTCGTGCCACAAACAAACCGTTATCTAAATAGGAATCTTGGATGGATTCTTATAATGTATTTTTGAGAAATCTCTATACAGGGTGTTTTTCTTTTAACGTCAATCGCAACTTGCTGCTTTTCACGACAAATCGTACTATTGTATTCAATTATGATAAAAGATAAACTTTCGGGACCTACATCGTTGAAAATAAACCATTACTATACAGGGTGTTCTTTTTCTATCGTCACAATATTACGCGATTGATTTGATTTGTGCAACAAACAAAGCGCTATTCAAATAGGAACCTTGGATGGATTCTTATAATATATTTTTCAGAAATCTCTATACAGGGTGTTTTTCTTTTGATCAATCAATCACAACTTGCTGCTTTTCACGAAGAATCGTACTATTGTATTCAATTGTGATAAAAGAAATGCTTTCGGGACCTACATCGTTGAAAATAAACCATTACTATATAGGGTGTTCTTTTTCTATCGGCACAATATTACGCCATTGATTTGATTTTTGCCACACTCAAAGCGTTATTCAAATAGGAACCTTGGATGGATTCTTATAATACATTTTTCAGAAAACTCCATACAGGGTGTTTTTCTTTTAACGTCAATCGCAACTTGCTGCTTTTCACGACAAATCGTACTATTGTATTCAATTATGATAAAAGATAAACTTTCGGGACCTACATCGTTGAAAATAAACCATTACTATACAGGGTGTTCTTTTTCTATCGTCACAATATTACGCGATTGATTTGATTTGTGCAACAAACAAAGCACTATTCAAATAGGAACCTTGGATGGATTCTTATAATATATTTCTCAGAAATCTCTATACAGGGTGTTTTTCTTTTGATCAATCAATCACAACTTGCTGCTTTTCACGAAGAATCGTACTATTGTATTCAATTGTGATAAAAGAAATGCTTTCGGGACCTACATCGTTGAAAATAAACCATTACTATATAGGGTGTTCTTTTTCTATCGGCACAATATTACGCCATTGATTTGATTTTTGCCACACTCAAAGCGTTATTCAAATAGGAACCTTGGATGGATTCTTATAATACATTTTTCAGAAAACTCCATACAGGGTGTTATTCTTTTAACGTCAATCGCAACTTTTCACGACAAATCGTACTATTGTATTCAATTGTGATAAATGATATACTTTCGGGACCTACATCGTTGAAAATAAACGATTACTATTCAGGGTGTTCTTTTTCTACCGGCACAATATTACGCGATTGATTTGATTTTTGCCACAAACAAAGCGTTATCTGAATAGGAACCTTGGATGGATTCTCATAATATATTTTGCAGAAATGTGTATACAGGGTGTTTCTCTTTTTTATAATTCCATTTTATTTATAATTCAAATTTTTTTTATAGTTAAAATTTTTTTAATAATTTTTTTTTCTTCAATTTTGAAATTTTCAAAATTTTTTTTCAATTTTTTTTTAAATTTTTTTTTAATTTTTTTTTTATTAAATTTTACCTATGAATAAAAACTACTGGCTAATCGAAGCCTCCAACAATAGACTGCGGGCCACTAGTTTATTCTACTAAGGTAAAGATCTCGGGATCACAGAGAGAGGTCAAAAAAGTTTTTTCCTCGAGGAGGTCGATATTTTCGATTTTTTCGTCGGTTATTCGAGGGGCGAGGGGGGATTCGAGGTGTAAACGGGAAAGAGAAAAGACGAAATTTTCTCCGGGTATCCGTCTTTGACGAGAGAAAACGTGGTGAGTATTTAAAAAAAAATCGTGAAATCGAGTGGAAACTCCGTTTTCCGCTAAAGGCGGTAATCGGAGGCGATAGAAATCTCGCGAGGAGGCGACGCTCGGAAAGTTATTTCGTCGGGGGCCGGAAGACGAGATTCGTAGGTAGTTTGTAACGCAGCCCGATTTTCGATAAAACCTACTCTTTTTCCGGAAAAAGATCGCAAACTTTGACATATTTCGAAAACCTCGGTGAAATGTGACGTTTAGACCGGTTCGGCTTCACTCGACCGACTTCGGGTCCTGCTATAGAAGATAATACGTGGATGATTTACTTCGATCACAGATGATAGAAACTTCTGTCAGTTTGAATTTATCGACGTTTTCTTTGCGAATGAGTGGCGATAAATGTCAAATAAAATTAGAATTTCGGCTGGAATTTGTCGAAAATCTTGAATCGTGAAGATACATTGCTAGAAATAAGAAGAAATATGATAGAGTCTCCGATTTCGACCGATCGCATGGCAGAATTTTTGATATTTGAGAAATAATGTGTTCTATCAAATTCTAAGTTGAAATGACTGTAAGATACCTATCTTCGAGGAAAGAATTTTGATGAAACGGGCCGGAGGTGGAAAAGTAAAATAAGGTAATTATCGATCTATACTATCGACGATATTACCGATTTTCACTTGCAGGCATTTATATACGAATTCGAAATCCTATCGAATGTATTCTAAGGAAATATTTTTTAGTTGTTGACAGTTGGTTGTATGAAGTATGATGGGATATCGACTGAATTTAATCTTTCTGTCGAATTTTGGAATCTTTTACGAAACGTGAGTATTTTCGAATGTTATCGTTGTAGAAATCGTATCATATTTCTGTACGAAATCTTTTCGCGATTCCTTCAACGTCATGGTTTTCAGTCCGAATGAGGGTCGAATTGTCAAATAGAATTCGAGCTTCCAACGGAAGCGTGGGGAGAGTTCCATAATTCTCTGATAGGCAAATTGGCCCAGTTGCCACCTCAATATAACAATTTAACATGAACTGTATTTTCAACATTGTAAAATTGTTGCGAAAGGATAACCGCTGTTATACAGGCTGTTTTCCGAAACGGCTTCACAATAGCATCCGGTAGGTGAAATGGCTCGACCGATTTTGATGAAAGTTTGTGTGTGTATCTGAGTAGGTGTGTCAGGTCTGCTATATACCCCGGCAGGTGGCGCTGCAATCGGTCTATAGAAACTCAGAAATGTCTTGGCCGATTTTAATGAAACATTGTGTGCGTGTTTGAGTATGTCTCAGGGTCACAATAGGTGACCGGTAGGTGGTGCTGCATTCGGTTTATAGAAACTCCAGAATGGCTGCACCGATTTCGATGAAACTTGGTGTGTATATCTGACTATGTGTCAGGTTGAAGTAGGTCTATAGAAATTCAGATATGGCTCGAACGATTTCGAACTTTCAAGTTCGAAAAATGTAAATCTACTGGAAACATGTAGATCTACCGGAAAAATGTAGATCTGCCGGAAAAATGTAGATCTACTGGCTAGGTAGATCTGCGGGCCAACTAGTTTATTCTACTAATGTAAAGATCTCGGGATCACAGAGAGAGGTCAAAAAAGTTTTTTCCTCTAGGAGGTCGATATTTTCGATTTTTTCGTCGGTTATTCGAGGGGCGAGGGGGGATTCGAGGTGTAAACGGGAAAGAGAAAAGACGAAATTTTCTCCGGGTATCCGTCTTTGACGAGAAAAAACGTGGGGAGTATTTAAAAAAAAATCGTGAAATCGGTTGAAAACTCCGTTTTTCGCTAAAGGCGCAAATCGGAGGCGATAGAAATCTCGCGAGGAGGCGACGCTCGGAAATTTATTTCGTCGGGGGCCGGGGGACGAGATTCGTAGGTAGTTTGTAACGCAGCCCGATTTTCGATAAAACCTACTCTTTTTCCGGAAAAAGATCGCAAACTTTGACATATTTTGAAAACCTCGGTGAAATGTGACGTTTAGACAGGTTCGGCTTCGCTCGACCGACTTCGGGTCCTGCTATAGAAGATAATACGTGGATGATTTACTTCGATCACAGATGATAGAAACTTCTGTCAGTTTGAATTTATCGACGTTTTCTTTGCGAATGAGTGGCGATAAATGTCAAATAAAATAAGAATTTCGGCTGGAATTTGTCGAAAATCTTGAATCGTGAAGATACATTGCTAGAAATAAGAAGAAATATGATAGAGTCTCCGATTTCGACCGATCGCATGGCAGAATTTTTGATATTTGAGAAATAATGTGTTCTATCAAATTCTAAGTTGAAATGACTGTAAGATACCTATCTTCGAGGAAAGAATTTTGATGAAACGGGCCGGAGGTGGAGAACGTAAAATAAGGTAATTATCGATCTATACTATCGACGATATTACCGATTTTCACTTGCAGGCATTTATATACGAATTCGAAATCCTATCGAATGTATTCTAAGGAAATATTTTTTAGTTGTTGACAGTTGGTTGTATGAAGTATGATGGGATATCGACTGAATTTAATCTTTCTGTCGAATTTTGGAATCTTTTACGAAACGTGAGTATTTTCGAATGTTATCGTTGTAGAAATCGTATCATATTTCTGTACGAAATCTTTTCGCGATTCCTTCAACGTCATGGTTTTCAGTCCGAATGAGGGTCGAATTGTCAAATAGAATTCGAGCTTCCAACGGAAGCGTGGGGAGAGTTCCATAATTCTCTGATAGGCAAATTGGCCCAGTTGCCACCTCAATATAACAATTTAACATGAACTGTATTTTCAACATTGTAAAATTGTTGCGAAAGGATAACCGCTGTTATACAGGCTGTTTTCCGAAACGGCTTCACAATAGCATCCGGTAGGTGAAATGGCTCGACCGATTTTGATGAAAGTTTGTGTGTGTATCTGAGTAGGTGTGTCAGGTCTGCTATATACCCCGGCAGGTGGCGCTGCAATCGGTCTATAGAAACTCAGAAATGTCTTGGCCGATTTTAATGAAACATTGTGTGCGTGTTTGAGTGTGTCTCAGGGTCACAATAGGTGACCGGTAGGTGGTGCTGCATTCGGTTTATAGAAACTCCAGAATGGCTGCACCGATTTCGATGAAACTTGGTGTGTATATCTGACTATGTGTCAGGTTGAAGTAGGTCTATAGAAATTCAGATATGGCTCGAACGATTTCGAACTTTCAAGTTCGAAAAATGTAAATCTACTGGAAACATGTAGATCTACCGGAAAAATGTAGATCTGCCGGAAAAATGTAGATCTACTGGCTAGGTAGATCTGCGGGCCAACTAGTCACTATTACTAAAATGAAGATGGGTTTCATAGAAAAGGAACAAAAAAACTTTTTTGAAAATGTTACTATAAACGTGACGATTTTTTGGACGTTAGGAGGGGGGGAGGGGGGAAATTTCTGAGGGGTTTCGCAAGGAAAAAGACGGAAGTTTCGTAGGGTTTCGCGTTTTCGGAGCGAAAAGAAGGGGGTGTATTTTTAAAAAAATCGCAAAAACGCCGATTTTGGCGAAAGGTGCGAAATGAAGGAAACGAGATCGGAGGACCGGTGGCGTTCGGAACGCCGGTATTTGCGGGAACGCGAAGACGAGATTCGAAATTAGTCCGTAACACGGCCCTTTTTTCGATCCTCTCTTTCGTTTCCCCGGAAGAAGGATAGGAAAATGTGACTTTTTCGCGAAAATCGACAAAATTCTGACGTTTCACGTATTTCTGTGACGAATTTTAACGCGGCTCCTTCGAGTTCGACGTTTTCGGACCGAACGAACCACGATAAATGTCAAATCAAATTTGAATTTCGAACGGAATCACTCGAAAATCTTGGAATCGTCTGGGAAAACCACGAGAAATATGAACGAGTAACCGATTTCGATCGATCGCTTGACAGAATTGACGATATTGTGAAATTCGAAAGTCGGAAATCGTCCCAGTACTATAAAATGTTTATGTGCCAGATAATCGGAACCGATTCACGAAGCTGGCATGGCCGAGCGGGCTAAGGCTTGGATTCCTACCTCCCGAGCCTCGCGGAGCGGCGGGATCGAATCTCCGAGCATCCGAAACTCCGAAATAGCTTTTTCTTGGTTTTTTTTTTATTTTTTTCCATTGAAAAACTTAAAGGAGCATAATCCAGTAAACGTATCTTGGGATTTGGATATTTTCGTTAAGTTACGAAATCTATAATGAATATCCGTTCGATCGGACGGATTTTTGCATTAAAATTACTCAAAATATTCAAATATTAAGCAGAAAATTAACTATACAGGGTGTTTCAATTAAAATGTCACCCCTAGAGATGTATCGTAAAGAGAATACTCAACACTGTAAAACCGCTACAAAAAGATAACCGCTGCTATACGGGGTGTTCAAAAATAAATGTCAACTCCGAAACGCCTTGACCGATTTTGATGAAACTTTGTGTGTGTGTTCCGGTGTGTCCTTGCTTCACAATAGCATCCGGTAGGTGGCGCTGATAATGCTCTATCTATAGGAACTCAGAAATGGCTCGACCGATTTTGATAGAACATTGTGTGCGTGTTTGAGTGTGTCTCAGGGTAACAATAGGTGACCGGTAGTTGACGCTGTATTCGGTTTTTAGAAACTCAAGAACGGCTGAACCGATTTCGATGAAACTTTGTGTGTTATCTGAGTATGTGTCAGGTCCGCAATATACCCTGGTAGGTGGCGCTGCTGTCGGTCTGTAGAAACTCAGAAATGCCTCGACCGATTTTGATGAAACATTGTGTACGTGTTTGAGTGGCTCTCAGTGTAACAATAGAAACCCGTTAGATGGCGCTGTATTCAGTTTATAACAACTCAAGAACGACTGGACGGATTTCAATGAAACTTTGTGTGTGTATCTGACTAAGTTCCAGATCCACAATATTCCCCGGTAGGTGGCACTATAATCGGTTTACAGGAACTCAAAAATAGTTATACCGATTTTGATGAATCTTTGTGATTCTGTTTCGGAAGGTCTTAGGTTCACAATACGATTCAGTAGGAAGCGCTTTATTCGGTTTTCAGCAACTCAAAAACTCCTGACATATTCGATGGGACTTTCGTGTGTGAATGATTTTCAGAATCACAACAGGACCCGTTAGATGGCATTGAACTACGGGTTCAATTGACCTACCGATTATATTGATCTACCAAAAAAATGTAGATCTACTGGAAAAATGCAGATCAACCGGAAAAATGTAGATCTACCGGAAAAATGTAGATCTACCGAAAAAATTTAGATCTTCCGGAATAATGTAGATCTACCGGAAAAATGTAGTACTACCGTAAAAATGTAGATCTACCAGAAAAATGTGGATCTATTGCTAGGTAGATCTGCTGGCTCATCTGAATCCCAAAATATGGACTGCTGGCTACTAGTTACAATATATTACTAACGCCAAGATCTCGGG
Organism: Halyzia sedecimguttata; assembly: GCA_937662695.2. Taxonomy (NCBI): domain Eukaryota; kingdom Metazoa; phylum Arthropoda; class Insecta; order Coleoptera; family Coccinellidae; genus Halyzia; species Halyzia sedecimguttata. Next base: position 71,008,624 of record OW569417.2, read on the forward strand.
ATCACAGAGAGAGGTCAAAAAAGATTTTTTCCTCGAGGAGGTCGATATTTTCGATTTTTTCGTCGGTTATTCGAGGGGCGAGGGGGGATTCGAGGTGGAAAAGGGAAAGAGAAAAGACGAAATTTTCTCCGGGTATCCGTCTCTGACGAGAAAAAACGCGGGGAGTATTTTTAAATAAATCGTAAATTCGGGCGAAAACGGCCTTTTCTGCTAAATGTGCGAATCGGTATGGGAGAGATCTGGCGAGGATGTGACGCTCGAAAAGGTATTTCGTCGGGGTCCGAAAGACGAGATTCGTTGATAGTCCGTAACGGATCTCGATTTTCGATAAAACGTTCTCTTTTTCCGTAAAAAGATCGCAAACTTTGACATATTTTGAAAACCTCGGTGAAATGTGACGTTTAGACCGGTTCGGCTTCGCTCGACCGACTTCGGGTCCTGCTATAGAAGATAAAACGTGGATGATTTACTTCGATCACAGATGAAAGAAACTTCTGTCAGTTTGAATTCATCGCGAATGAATGCGATAAATGTCAAATAGAATTAGAATTTCGAACGGAATTTGTCGAAAATCTCGAATCGTGAAGATACATTGCTAGAAATAAGAAGAAATATGATAGAGTCGTCGATTTGGAGCGATCGCATGGCAGAATTTTCGATATTTGAGAAATAATGTGTTCTATCAAATTCTAAGTTGAAATGACTGGTAGGTATCTTCGAGGAAAGAATTTTGATGAAACGGTCCGAAAGTGGAGAACGTAAAATAAGGTAATTATCGATCTGCACTTTTGAAGATATTACCGATTTTTACTTGCAGGCATTTATATACGAATTCAAAATTCAACCGGAATGTATCCTAAGGAAACATTTTTTAGTTGTTGACAGGTGTATGAAGTATGATGGGATATCGCCTGAATTTAATCTTTCCTTCGAATTTTGGAATCTTTTACGAAACGTGAGTATTTTCGAATGATATCGTTGTAGAAATCGTATCGTAATTCTGTGCGAAATCTTTTCGCGATTCCTTCAACGTCATAGTTTTCAGTCCGAATGAGGGTCGAATGGTCAAATAGAATTCAAGCTTCCAACGGAATTAGTCGAAAATCTCGAAATCGTCAAGAAAAATTGCGAGAAATATGAACAATTCGCCAATTTCGAGCGATCGCTTGACAGAATTGACGATATTCTGGAAATCGAAGGACGGAAATCATCCCAGTGCTATAAAACCTTTATATAGAGCATAATTCCTACTTTTATTTATAGCGAAAGTGGCCGGGAGGGAAGCGTCCTAGGATCAACGGTCACCATCGCGGGGCAGCCGGATCGAATCTCGGAGTGGCCGGCAATCGTTGACGTTATAAGTTTTCTTCATTTTTATAGAATGAAAACTTCTGAGTGTGTTCTTCCCGTGTAAACTCATCATGGGCTATTGATCTTTTCGTCAAATTACGAAATCTATATTGAATTTCCGTTTGTTTGAAAATTCTTCTTTTAAATTAATCGAAATATTCAAACTTTAAGCAGATAATTAACTGTCGAAAATGGGATTTGGATCTATTCGTCAAGTTACGATATCTTTAATCAATGGTTCAATCAGACGGATTTTTGTATGTATTTGAATAGGAACCTACGCCACCGCGTTCAATGCATTGTTTATTTTTTATCCAACTGTGAGTGTATGTATTTGAACAAGGACCTTACTTAACCAAAGACACAGCATTGAATATTTTTGATCCAATTGTGAATGTATGTATCTGAATATGAACCTACGCCACCGCGTTCAATGCATTGTTTATTTTTTATCCAACCGTGAATGTATGTATATGAATAGGTACCTTACGCAACCAAGGACACAGCCTTGATTATTTTTGATCCAAAAATGAACGTATAATTTTGAATGTTTTGCATTGAAATAACACAAAATATTCAACCATTTAAGTAGAAAATTAACGGTCGAAAATGAAAAACCATTGCTACACAGGGTCTTAAGTGAGATATCACCGCAAGAGATGTATCGTGAAGACAATTATCATCATTGTAAAACCGTTACGAAAAGATAACCGCTGTTATACAGGGTGTTTTTAAATAAATGTCAACTCCGAAACGGCTTTACCCAATTTGATGAAACTTTGTGTGCACCCGTTAGGTGGCGCTGAATTCGGTTTACAACAACTCAAAAACGACTCGAACGATTTCGATGGAACTTTGTTTGTGTATCTGAGAGTAGGTTTCAGATCCACAATATTCCCCGGTAGGTGGCACTATAATCGGTTCACAGGAACCCAAAAATGGCCATACCGATTTTGATGAATCTTTGTGATTGTGTTTCGGAGGGCCTTTGGTTCACAATACGATACGCTACGTGACGCTATATTCGGTTTTTAGTAACTCAAAAACTTCTAACATATTGCGATGGGACCTTCGTGAATGATTCTCAGAATCACAACAGGACCCGTTAGATGGCATTGAACTACCGGTTCAATTGATCTACCGCTTCAATGTATCTACCGATTATATATTGATCTACTAAAAAAATGTAGATCTACTGGAAAATGCAGATCTACCGGAAAAATGTAGATCTACCAGAAAAATGTAGATCTACTGGAAAAATGTAGATCTACCAGAAAAATGTAGATCTACTGGCTAGGTAGATCTGCTGGCACTAGTCTCTATACTAAAATGAAGATGGGTTCTATATAAAAGGAACAAAAAAACTTTCTTGAAAGTGTTACCGTAAACGTGAAGATTTTTCGGACGTTAGGTGGGGGGAGGGGGGAAATTTCCGAGGGGTTTCGCGAGGAAAAAGACGGAAGTTTCGGAGGGTTTCGCGTTTTCGGAGCGAAAAGACGGGGGTGTATTTTTAAAAAAATCGCGAAAAGGCGAAAATACGCCGATTTTGGCGAAAGGTGCGAAATGAAGGAAACGAGATCGGAGGACGGGTGGCGTTCGGAACGACGGTATTTGCGGGAACGCGAAGACGAGATTCGAGATTAGTCCGTAGCTGAGCCCTTTTTTCGATTCACTCTTTCGTTTTCCCGGAAGAACGATAGGAAAATGTGACTTTTTGCGAGAATCGACGAAATTCTGACGTTTCACGTATTTCTGTGGCGAATTTTAACGCGGCTCTTTCACGGTCGACGTTTTCGGTCCGAACGAGCGATTAGAAATGTCAAATCGAATTTGAATTTCGAACCGAATTGGTCGAAAACCTTCGAATAGTCTAGAAAAACCGCGAGAAATATGAACGAGTAACCGATTTCGATCGATCGCTTGACAGGATTGACGATATTCTGAAAATCGAAAGACGGAAATCATCCGAGTACTTAAAATCTTTATCTGCTACATAATCGGAGTCGACTCACGTAGACGTCGGTGGCCGAGCGGACTAGGCGTTGGGTTCATAGTCCAGAGCCTCGCAGGGCGGCGGGTTCGAATCCTCGGTGCGTCCGAAATAGCTAACTCATTAATTTTTTCATTTTTACCCAATGGAAAACTCAGAGGAGCGTTCTCCGGTGAACGTATTTTGGGATTTGGATCTTTTCGTTAAGTCACGAAATCTATAATGAATATCCGTTCGATCGGACGGATTTTTGCATTAAAATTACTCAAAATATTCAAATATTGAGCTGAAAATTAACGGTCAAAATGAATAACCGCTGCTATACAGGGTGTTTCAAGTAAAATGTCACCACAAGAGATCTATCGTGAAGAGAATTCTCAACACTGTAAAACTGCTACGAAAAGATAACCGCTGCTATACGGGGTGTTTCTAAAAACATTTCAACTCCGAAACGACTTGACCGATTTTGATGAAACTTTGTGTGTGTGTGTGTTTCGGTGTGTCTCAGGGTCACAATAGGTAACCGTTAGATGGCGCTGTATTCGTTTTATAGGAACTCAAGAACGGCTGAACCGATTTCGATGAAACTTTGTGTGTGTATCTGAGGTTGTGTCAGGTCCGCAATACACCCCGGTAGGTGGCGCTGCAATCCGTCTGTAAGAACTCAGAAGTGCCTCGACCGATTTTGATGAAAAATTGTGTGCGTGTTTGAGTGGCTCTAAGGGTCACAATAGAAACCCGTTAGGTGGCACTGCATTCGGTTTATGAAGACTCAAGAATGACTGGACCGATTTCGATGAAACTTTGTGTGTGTATCTGAGTAGGTTTCAGATCCACAATATTCCCCGGTAGGTGGTACTACAATCGGTTTACACGAACTCAAAAATGGCTATACCGATTTTGGTGAATCTTTGTGATTGTGTTTCGGAAGGCTTTAGGTTTACACTACGATTCGGTAGGTGGCGCTATATTTGGTTTTTAGTAACTCAAAAACGTGTGAATCATTCTCAGAATCACAACAGAACCTGTTAGATGTCATTGAACAACCGGTTCAATTGATCTACCGATTATATTGATCTACTGAAAAAATTTAGATCTCATGGAAAAATGCAGATCTACTGGAAAAATGTAGATCTACCGGAAAAATGTAGATCTACCGGAAAAACGTAGATCTACCGAAAAAATGTAGATCTACCGGAAAAATGTAGATCTACCGGAAAAATATCGATCTACTAGCTAGGTAGATCTGCTGGCTAGGTAGATCTGCTGGCCACTAGTCTCTATTACTAAAATGAAGATGGGTTTCATAGAAAAGGAACAAAAAAACTTTTTTGAAAATTTTACTATAAACGTGACGTTTTTTTGGATGTTAGGAGGGGGGTTAGGGGGAAATTTCGAGGGGGTTTATCGAGGAAAAAGACGGAAGTTTCATAGGGTTTCGCGTTTTCGGAGCGAAAATACGGGGGTGTATTTTAAAATAAATCGCAAAAACGCCGATTTTGGCAAAAAGTGCAAAACTGTGTGGAGGCATCAGGAGAAACGGTGGCGTTCGGAACGAATGTATTTGCGGGAACGCGAAGACGAGATTCGAAATTAGTCCGTAACACGGCCCTTTTTTCGATTCTCTCTTTCGTTTTCCCGGAAGAACGATAGGAAAATGTGACTTTTTCGCGAAAATCGACAAAATTCTGACGTTTCACGTATTTCTGTGACGAATTTTAACGCGGCTCCTTCAAGTTCGACGTTTTCGGACCGAACGAACCACGATAAATGTCAAATCGAATTTGAATTTCGAACGGAATCACTCGAATATCTTGGAATCGAATAGAAAAATGTGAGAAATATGAACGAGTAACCGATTTTGATCGATCGCTTTACAGGATTGACGATATTGTGAAAATCGAAAGACTTTTATGCCAGATAACGGAACCTATTCACGACACTGGCATAGCCGAGCAGACTAAGGCATCGGAATTATAGCTCCCGAGCCTTGCGGAGCGGCGGGATCGAATCTCCGAGCGTCCGAGATAGCTTTTCCTTGTTTTTTTTTTTCATTTTTACCCAATGAAAAACTCAAAGGGGCGTACTCCAGTAAACGTATCGTGAGATTTGGATCTTTTCGTTAAGTTATGAAATCTATAATGAATATCCGTTCGATCGGACGGATTTTTGCATTAAAATTACTCCAAATATTCAAACATTAAGCAGAAAATTAACTATACAGGGTGTTTCAAGTAAAATGTCATCCCTAGAGATGTATCGTAAAGAGAATTCTCAACACTGTAAAACTGCTACGAAAAGATAACCGCTGCTATACGGGGTGTTTAAAAAAAAATGTCAACTCCGTAACGCCTTGACTGATTTTGATGACAATTTGTGTGTGTGTTTCGGTGTGTCCTTGCTTCACAATAGCATCCGGTAGGTGGTGCTGATAATGCTCTATAGGATCTCAGAAATGGCTCAACCGATTTTGATAGAACATTGTGTGCGTGTTTGAGCGTGTCTCAGGGTCACAATAGGTAACCGGTAGGTGGCGCTGCATTCGGTTTATAGAAACTCAAGAACGGCTGAACCGATTTCGATGAAACTTTGTGTGTGTATCTGTATCAATATTCCCTGGTAGATGGCGCTGCTATCGATCTGTAGAAACTCAGAAATGCCTCGACAGATTAGGTCCCGTTAGATGGCATTGAACTACCGGTTCAATTGATCTACCGATTCAATTTATCTACCGATTATGTTGATCTACCAAAAAAATGTAGATCTACTGGAAGAATGCAGATCTACCGGAAAAATGTATATCTACCGGAAAAATGTAGATCTACTGGAAAAATGTAGATCTACCGGAAAAATGTAGATCTACTGGAAAAATGTAGATCTACTGGCTAGGTAGATCTGCTGGCCACTAGTCTCTATACTAAAATGAAGATGGGTTCTATAGAAAAGGAACAAAAAAACTTTTTTGAAAATCTTACTATAAACGTGACGATTTTTCGGACGTTAGGAGGGGGGGAGGGGGGAAACTTCCGAGGGGTTTCGCGAGGAAAAAGACGGAAGTTTCGGAGGGTTTCGCGTTTTCGGAGCGAAAAGACGGGGGTGTATTTTTAAAAAAATCGCGAAATGGCGAAAATACGCCGATTTTGGCGAAAGGTGCGAAATGAAGGAAACGAGATCGGAGGACGGGTGGCGTTCGGAACGACGGTATTTGCGGAACGCGAAGACGAGATTCGAAATTAGTCCGTAGCTGAGCCCTTTTTTCGATTCACTCTTTCGTTTTCCCGCAAGAACGATAGGAAAATGTGACTTTTCGGCGAAAATCGAAAACATTCTGACGTTTCACGTATTTCTGTGCTGAATTTTAACGCGGCTCCTTCAATGTCGACGTTTTCGGTCAGGACGAGCGACGACAAATGTCAAATCGTATTTTAATTTCGAACCGAATTAGCCGAAAATCTTTGAATCGTCTAGAAAAACCGCGAGAAACATGAACAAGTAACCAATTTCGATCGATCGCTTGACAGAATTGACGATATTCTGGAAATCGAAGGACGGAAATCATCCCAGTGCTACAAAACCTTTATATAAAGCATAATTCCTACTCATACCTATAGCGAAAGTGGCCGGGACGGGAGCGTCGCGGGAAAAAAGGTCAGCATCGCGGGGCGGCGGGATCGAATCTCGGAGTTGGCCGGCAATCGTTGAGGTTATAATATTTTTCATTTTTAAGGAATGAAAACTTAAGAGTGAGTTATTCCCATGTAAACTCATCATGGGCTATTGATCTTTTCGTCAAATTACGAAATATATATTGAATTTCCGTCCGTTTGAAAATTCTTCTTTTAAATTAATCGAAATATTCAAACTTTAAGCAGATAATTAACTGTCGAAAATGGGATTTGAATCTTTTCGTCAAGTTACGATATCTATAATCAATGGTTCCATCAGACGGATTTTTGTATGTATTTGAATTGGAACCTACGCCACCGCGTTCATTGCATTGCTTATTATTGATCCAACTGTGAGTGTAAGTATTTGAACAAGGACCTTACTTAACCAAAGACACAGCATTGAATATTTTTGATCCAATTGTGAATGTATGTATCTGAATATGAACCTACGCCACCGCGTTCAATGCATTGTTTATTTTTATCCAACCGTGAATGTATGTATATGAATAGGTACCTTACGCAACCACAGACACCGCATTGATTATTTTTGAGCCGAAAATGAACGTATAATTTTGAATGAGTTACATTATTACGCAAAATATTCAACCATTTTTAAGTAGAAAATTAACGGTCGAAAATGAAAAACCATTGCTACACAGGGTCCTAAGTGAAATATCACCGCAAGAGATTTATTGTGAAGAGAATTCTCATCATTGTAAAACCGTTACGAAAAGATAACTGCTGCTATACAGGCTGTTTTTAAATAAATGTCAACTCCGAAACGGCTTTACCCATTTTGATGAAACTTTGTGTGCACCCGTTAGGTGGCGCTGAATTCGGTTTATAACAACTCGAAAACGACTGGAACGATTTCGATGAAACTCTGTTTGTGTATCTGAGGGTAGGTTTCAGATCCACGATATTGCCCGGAAGATGGCACTACAATCGGTTCACAGGAACCCAACAATGGCTATGCCGATTTTGATGAATCTTTGTGATTGTGTTTCGGAGGGCCTTTGGTTCACAATACGATTCGGTACGTGGTGCTATATTCGGTTTTTAGTTACTCAAAAACTGCTAACATATTGCGATGGGACCTTCGTGTGATCTTCGTGAGATCTACCGGAAAAATGTAGATCTACCGGAAAAATGTAGATCTACCAGAAAAATGTAGTTCTACTGAAAAATGTAGATCTACCAGAAAAATGTAGATCTACCAGAAAAATGTAGATCTACTGGAAAAATGTAAATCTACTAGAAAATGTAGATCTACCAGAAAAATGTGGATCTACTCGCAAGGTAGATCTGCTGGCCAACTAGTCGACGACGCTATATTACAATCTGAAAAGATCGGAACCACCGAACTACACTCGACGAAACTTTTTTCGTCGTGGTATCGCGGGAGGAATTTTCGCGAGCGGCGAAGCCGCGAGCCCGGTAAGCGGGGAGTATAGCGACGGAAAGGGCGAGGACGGACGTATCGCCGAAGGCGATTTTCCTCGAGATCGGAACGTCGCGAGTATTTTAAAAAAATTCCGGAAAAGTCGCTAAATCGGGGAAATCGGCGAAAGCGGGGTCGCTCGAATCCTAAAGGCTTTTTCGTTCGGGACGCGGGCTGACTTTTGACGGTACGAATCGAAAGACGAAATATATACGGATAAACGTATCGCGCCACTTTTTTCCTATTCCTTTCCGTTTATTTTCTACGAGCGTTTGAAAATCGCCAAAATGGGGAAAATCGACCGTTTTTATGGGACTATAGAAATAAAACGACCCGAGCGAGGCCGAAATCGAACGATCCCCGAATGTTGAATAAAGACAGAGACTTCTTTTGAATAAAGATCCGGTGCGGCCCAAACGCTCGAAGTAAAATAAAGGATGAAACCGCAAACGCACATCTCTAATTTAATGAAAGGAATAAGCTAGAACACTAGAAGCATTCCAAGGTCAGTAATGTCAGTCAGAACGGCGATTCAAATTTTGAAGAGGAATTAACGAAAATCGATTGATTATGGATCGGAAATGTGCCGAGAATTATTCAGAATCGATAAAAACCCATGGATTCGATTCGATACTTTCCACGGAAATTCATATTTACCACGATCGGTACGTATTCGCCGGTTCAAATGAATAACCTCAAAATGGACTGAACGGTTGTTTTTTCGTGAAATCAACGATACGATCTGTTATAAATTACGGGGAATATCACTGTATAAGTAAGTACTATAAGGAACTTTACCTAAATTTTTAACGAATTCGACGATTTTCAGGTCAGATGATCTTCCAGTGTATGAACATAAATAGTACTACAATATTTGAAGTTTTCCAGGAAATATGACGATAGAAAGTAAGTATTCATGCTTATATCTGCATATTTTCACTTTCCAAATATTTTGTTCGAACTTGACCTTTTCCATTGGTCGTTTAAACCTGTAAATATCGTGGTGTTTTGAACGATTCTTGCTTCTGGCAATTGTGTAGGAACATGAATCAATAAGGATTTCATAACGATAACAAATTATTCTTTTTGCAGTTTGTTTTATCAATGTCCGAGGATCTGTGATAATGATTAAGATAAAAACCAATCATCTTGTGTATTAAAGGCTATACATACATCTGGGAAGTGGTTTATACGGATATATATATATTGAAGACTTTCGTCAATTTACATTATCTATTTCCATACGTAAGTATTTTTTAAACATAGGTGGAATCTAAGCGAATAACCAAAACATGGTGGTTTCCCTACTAAACATAACTGATCGGTTATGATAGAATAGTGTTGGTCTTAACAACTGTGTTCTGGGTATTCACTTAAATTCGACTTAAATATACTTTCTTCCTGAGTCTTGAGGGGGTTTAGCGAGAGAAAACACGGAAGTTTCGTAGAGTTTCGTAGAATTAATGGCCAGATAAGAGAAGGGACAGTTTGTATTGCAATTTATTCCTTAAATTTTGTCCATAATTTATAGTTCCATATTCTACTTAAACGCTTTTATTGTTCTATCTAATAATAATAATAATAATAATAATATCTCTTTATTTCCACAAGACAAATTTTACATTGTATGGAAAATGTCATTTATAACTCAATCCTAAAAATAAGAATGATAACACATTAATCAGCACAATAAATACTCGACTAAATCGTATAAACACTGAATCATATAAATTATTTTTTACAGTAATAGCAGGTAACAGCCACGCAGAACGGAACCACAATTCGTCAGGAAACCAAACAACCATTAAAAAACTCCTCAAGAGTATAAAAACATTTTTCTATTAAAAATTGACGCAACGATTTTTTAAAACAGTTTAGACCGACAACAACTTTCAGAAAATTCGGCAAAGCATTGAAAACCTTTTTCCCTAGGGCTTCCGGGGACTCTCTCCCAATGTTCAGTCTGCTGAAGGGTACCCTAAAATTATCTTTCGCCCTTGTATTATATGTATGGACATCACAATTCAATATAAAAGATGATTTATTTTTAAAAACATAAATACTTAGCTCGTAAATTAGCACTGATATCATAGTCAGAATCTTAAACTTTACAAAAAGAGATCTACATGAGTGCATGAGTAATTAGGGGTTCAAGCAATTATTATTAAAAGTATTCACTTTGGTATTATGACAGATTTAAAATTTGTTTCAAGTTGATAGGTATTATACATTAACATATTCAGTTCCAGATAGATGAATGCTGATGTTTCAAATATGTAGAATTGTGAGGAACACTAACAGATTGATTATGGTTATAAACAACTAAGATGGATTTTAGTTTAAAGTAAACAAAACCAATATTTTTTCATGTGTCGGGACAGAGAAAAATGCAATTCACACTGTAATCACTTATCCATTAGATGTTATTCATTTGCTTCACCTGTGAAGGGAGTTAAATCTGTCTACAAGTAGTACAGGTGCTTTAGATTTTTTTTAATTCAACTGTTCAGAAAGTGCATAAGTATTACTTAGCACTTCTCAGCTTCAGCCAGGCTTCACATTTAAATATAGAATCTTCTGTTGCGAACAAGTTCATAACTGTGTATTATTGTTGATATTCAGTGGGTATCTCATAAACGAGGGGTATTTAATCAATAATAATGTTCCTGTGAGTTTAGGTTGGGTATTATTAACACATTGACTGCCACGTGATTCATATATGTATGACGGTCAATATATTACTGCAGGCTGCGTTGCTCAAGTATGTATGACAGCCTATGACTTTTCAATGGGTCATTTGTACACTGGCTTCCGACTAATGTTTGGGTGTACTTGGCCTAAAAAAAAAGTGCAGAATTTTTGGTAGCAGGTATAAGATAATTTTATAGAGCAAGCAAAAGCATTTATTCTTAGATAATAACCTCATATTCCTGTATGTTTGGTATTGAAATATAACATGCAAATCTGTGGTTGATCTGGGCATTTTTCACGAAAAGTATGTCATATTAGCTTTCTTCCTGGCTTCTTCACAACCCAATTGGTTCTGCATTTTGCAGTAACAAAATGAATGACATGGCCCTACAGATTAATATTACAGTAACCATCTCTAGGAGGCCGCATCATATATGTATGACATTACTGACGTACTGAAGAAAAAGTAAAAGCAGAACAATATCTTGAGAAACAAACATAAGTAAGAAAAATATATAGTTGGCCGTTGGTGATATTTCCACAATACTGGCTTGGCAGTCATTGTGTTAAATGGTTCCTTTATGGGTTTTTCCCTCCCAAACTCTGAAAAATATCTATATAATAAAAACATTATTATTTTGTGAATTGTTTCTGTGTCAAACACTATTGATTCTTTGAATGAAAACGCCTGGCAGAATGGTTGTTGATTAAATTTTTGCCGTATACCTCTTCATTTCATTATAGTGGTGTTCACTTCCCATTAAATCAATAACATTGATTTTTATCACATATCTACATCCAACAGAATATCTGAATTTCTTGCCAGGTAGCTAAAGCCTATATGGATCTGATCACGATTTGGAAAATTTAGTGGCAATTTAATATTAACAGTACAATTAATGTAACCTAAAGAAATTTAATAGTTTATAATTGTTTCAGAGCAGGAATTAAACAACACATATTTCCAGAATGGAGAATAAATGAGAAATTATTTGATATGATATCCCTAGAACCTGATGAAAGTATAAAAATCATGACAGTGAAACAATATATTATATACAGGATGGTTCCTTATTTTTCTACTCATCCCCCACAATCCGAAATCTATCCCATTATTTTTGTCATCATAAGAATTGATAATATTAATTACATTAGGTAAGAATATTTCTCCTTTTTCATGCGCTAGGTCACCATCAACGCACTTCTTTAATTTGTTTGTATACTGTTAGTTAGATGGATATATGCCACCTATGGTGTAGATCTGTTCAATTTCGATCCAACAGTATATTGTATATTATTATTATACTGATCCTCCTAGGTCTTCTCCAAGGGGACCCCTCATAAATTTGATTTCGTGAGTTAGGTATGTAGATATAACCATTCTACTGACCTATATGAACTATTCATTCATTGATACTGGGTGGGTTATATATTATTGTGATATGGACTTACTAGCTACGAGGATCTGCTAACTAATTGTTTAATTTCCATCCCAACAGTGAATGTATTTATTTCAATTCGTGTGCTATAAATACACATATGTCGATTAAATTGGTTAATGACTATGTTGACCGATTATGTAGATCCGCTGGCTACAAAAATTAATTCCTATGTAGATTAACCTGTTCATTGTAGATCATATTATTCGATGTTTTTTATCAGAAATCTTCATACAGGGTGTTTTTTTTAAACGTCAAATCCAACTCAAAGTTTTCCATGGCACAACCGTACGAGTTGACTGATTTGTGTTATAGAAATTTCTTTCGGAATGCATTATTGAAAACTATCAGGATGTTCTTTGTCTCATGGCACAATTGTACGACTGAAGGGATTTGCGTCTAAAAAAAGCATTACCTAGATATGTTTGGCTCAATAGTAAATGTACGTATTCCCCTGGGATCTTACGCGATCGCGTTCACACCAATAATAATTTTAGATCCAACTGTGAATGTATGTATTTCAACAGGAACTTTACGCAAACACAGATACATCATTGACTATTTTCGATCCCACTGTGAATGTATCTATTTGAATAGGCACCTTACGCAACCGCAGACACAGCATTAATTATGTTCGATCCAAAACTGAATGTATACATTCGATTTATTGTACCATGATGACATACTGATTGCTTTCGATTAACGGTTCATCTAAACTACCGATTAAATTCATCTGCCAATTATATTGATCTACTGGCTCATCTGAATCCCAAAATATGGACTGCTGGCTACTAGTTTATTCTACTAATGTAAAGATCTCGGGATCACAGAGAGAGGTCAAAAAAGTTTTTTCCTCTAGGAGGTCGATATTTTCGATTTTTTCGTCGGTTATTCGAGGGGCGAGGGGGGATTCGAGGTGTAAACGGGAAAGAGAAAAGACGAAATTTTCTCCGGGTATCCGTCTTTGACGAGAGAAAACGTGGGGAGTATTTAAAAAAAAATCGTGAAATCGAGTTAAAACTCCGTTTTCCGCTAAAGGCGCAAATCGGTAACGATAGAAATCTCGCGAGGAGGCGACGCTTGGAAAGTTATTTCGTCGGGGGCCGGAAGACGAGATTCGTAGGTAGTTTGTAACGCAGCCCGGTTTTTGATAAAATCTACTCTTTTTCCGTAAAAAGATCGCAAACTTTGACATATTTTGAAAACCTCGGTGAAATGTGACATTCAGACCGGTTCGGCTTCGCTCGACCGACTTCGGTTCCTGCTATAGAAGATAAAACGTGAATGTTTTACTTCGATCACAGATGAAAGAAACTGTCAGTTTGAATTTATCGACGTTTTCTTTGCGAATGAGTTGGGATAAATGTCAAATAGAATTAGAATATCGAACGGAATTTGTCGAAAATCATGAATCGTGAAGATACATTGCTAGAAATAAGAAGAAATATGATAGAGTCGCCGATTTCGAGCGATCGCATGGCAGAATTTTTGATATTCGAGAAATAATGTATTCTATCAAATTCTTAGTTGAAATGACTGGTAGATACCTATCTTCGAGGAAAGATTTTTGATGAAACGGGCCGGAGTTGGAGAACGTAAAATAAGGTAATTATCGATCTATACTTTCGACGATATTACCGATTTTCACTTGCAGGCATTTATATACGAATTCGAAATCCTATCGAATGTATTCTAAGGAAACATTTTTTAGTTGTTGACAGTTGGTTGTATGAAGTATGATGGGATATCGACTGAATTTAATCTTTCTGTCGAATTTTGGAATCTTTTACGAAACGTGAGTATTTTCGAATGTTATCGTTGTAGAAATCGTATCGTATTTCTGTACGAAATATTTTCGCGATTCCTTCAACGTCATGGTTTTCAGTCCGAATGAGGGTCAAATTGTCAAATAGAATTCGAGCTTCCAACGGAATTGGTAAAAAATCCTGGAATCGTGGGGAGAGTTCCATAATTCTCTGATAGGCAAATTGGCACAGTTGCCGCCTCAAGATAACAATTTAACATGAACAATATTTTCAACATTGTAACATTGTTGCGAGAGGATAATCGCTGTTATACTGGCTGTTTTCCGAAACGGATTCACAATAGCATCCGGTAGGTGAAATGGCTCGACCGATTTTGATGAAAGTTTGTGTGTGTGTGTATCTGAGTAGGTGTGTCAGGTCTGCTATATACCCCGGCAAGTGGCGCTGCAATCGGTCTATAGAAACTCAGAAATGGCTTGGCCGATTTTATTGAAACAATGTGTGCGTGTTTGAGTGTGTCTCAGGGTCACAATAGGTGACCGGTAGGTGGCGCTGTATTCGGTTTATAGAAACTCAAGAACGGCTGCACCGATTTCGATTAAACTTGGTGTGTATATGTTAGTATGTGTCAGGTTGCAGTAGGTCTATAGAAATTCAGATATGGCTCGAAAGATTTCGAACTTTCAAGTTCGAAAAATGTAAATCTACTGGAAAAATGTAGATCTACCGGAAAATGTAGATCTGCCGGAAAAATGTAGATCTACTGGCTAGGTAGATCTGCGGGCCAACTAGTTACAATATATTACTAACGCCAAGATCTCGGGATCACAGAGAGAAGTCAAAAAAGATTTTTTACTCGAGGAGGTCGATATTTTCGATTTTTTCGTTGGTTATTCGAGGGGCGAGGGGGGACTCGAGGTGTAAAAGGGAACGAGAAAAGACGAAATTTTCTCCGGGTATCCGTCTTTGACGAGAGAAAACGTGGGAAGTATTTTTAAATAAATCGTAAATTCGGGCGAAAACGCCCCTTTTGGCTAATGGTGCGAATCGGTATGGGAGAGATCTGGCGAGGATGCGACGCTCGAAAAGTTATTTCGTCGGGGTCCGAGAGACGAGATTCGTAGGTAGTCCGTAACGGATCTCGATTTTCGATAAAACCTTCTCTTTCTCCGTAAAAAGATCGCAAACTTTGACATATTTTGAAAACCTTTGTGAAATGTGACGTTTAGACCGGTTCGGCTTCGCTCGACCTACTTCGGGTCCCGCTATAGAAGATAAAACGTGGATGATTTACTTCGATCACAGATGAAAGAAACTGTCAGTTTGAATTTATCGACGTCTTCCTTGCGAATGAGTTGGGATAAATGTCAAATAGAATTAGAATTTCGAACAGAATTTGTCGAAAATCTTGAATCGGGAAGATACATTGCTAGAAATAAGAAGAAATATGATAGAGTCTCCGATTTCGACCGATCGCATGGCAGAATTTTCGATATTTGGGAAATAATGTGTTTTATCAAATTCTAAGTTGAAATGACAGGTAGGTACATATCTTCCAGGAAAGAATTTTGATGAAACGGTCTGAAAGTGGAGAACGTAAAATAAGGTAATTATCGATCTACACTTTTGACGATATTACCGATTTTCACTTGCAGGCATTTATATACGAATTCAAAATTCAATCGAATGTATCCTAAGGAAACATTTTTCAGTTGTTGACAGGTGTATGAAGTATGATGGGATATCGACTGAATTTAATCTTTCCGTCGAATTTTGGAATCTTTTACGAAACGTGAGTATTTTCGAATGATATCGTTGTATGAATCGTATCGTATTTCTGTGCGAAATCTTTTCGCGATTCCTTCAACGTCATAGTTTTCAGTCCGAATGAGGGTCGAATTGTCAAATAGACTTCTTCGAGCTTCCAACGGAATTGGTCAAAAATCTTGGAATCGTGGGTAGATATCCGTAATTCTCTGATAGGCAAATTGGCCCAGTTGAGGGAGTTGTGGATGTAGGCTCTGGGCCACGCGAGCCTACAGCGACCTCAGTACGTTTCTTTTCAATTTTATTCATTTCTACCGAATGAAATACTTCAAGGAGCGTTACTTCCATAGACTCATCTTTTGATATGGTTCTTTTCGTCAAATTACGAAATCTATAATGAAATTCCGTTCGATTTTTTCCATTAAAATTACTCAAAGCAGAAGATTAACTATAGGAAATGAAAAACCATTGCTATACTGGGTGTTTTTAATGAAATGCCACCTCAAGATACCAATTTAACATGAAGAGCATTTTCAACATTGTAACTGCGAAAGGATTACCGCTGTTATACAGGCTGTTTTCCGAAAAATGTCAACTCCGAAACGGCTTGACCGATTTTGAAAAAACTTTGTGTGTGTTTCGGTGAATCATTGCTCCACAATAGCATCCGGTAGGTGAAATGGCTCGACCGATTTTAATGAAAGTTTGTGTGTGTATCTGAGTAGGTGTGTCAGGTCTGCTATATACCCCGGTAGGTGGCGCTGCAATCGGTCTATAGAAACTCAGAAATGGCTAGGCCGATTTTAATGAAATATTGTGTGCGTGTTTGAATGTGTCTCAGGGTCACAATAGGTGACCGGTAGGTGGCGCTGTATTCGGTTAATAGAAAATCAAGAACGGCTGCACCGATTTCGATGAAACTTGGTGTGTATATGTGAGCATGTGTCAGGTTGCAGGAGGTCTATAGAAATTCAGATATGGCTCGAACGATTTCGAACTTTCAAGTTCGAAAAATGTAAATCTACTGGAAAAATGTAGATCTACTGGCCAGGTAGATCTACTGGCTAGGTAGATCTGCGGGCCAACTAGTTTATTCTACTAATGTAAAGATCTCGGGATCACAGAGAGAGGTCAAAAAAGTTTTTTCCTCTAGGAGATCGATATTTTCGATTTTTTCGTCGGTTATTCGAGGGGCGAAGGGGGATTCGAGGTGTAAACGGGAAAGAGAAAAGACGAAATTTTCTCCGGGTATCCGTCTTTGACGAGAGAAAACGTGGGGAGTATTTAAAAAAAAATCGTGAAATCGAGTGAAAACTCCGTTTTCCGCTAAAGGCGCAAATCGGTAACGATAGAAATCTCGCGAGGAGGCGACGCTCGGAAAGTTATTTCGTCGGGGGCCGGAAGACGAGATTCGTAGGTAGTTTGTAACGCAGCCCGATTCTTGATAAAACCTACTCTTTTTCCGTAAAAAGATCGCAAACTTTGACATATTTTGAAAACCTCGGTGAAATGTGACATTCAGACCGGTTCGGCTTCGCTCGACCGACTTCGGGTCCTGCTATAGAAGATAATACGTGGATGATTTACTTCGATCACAGATGATAGAAACTTCTGTCAGTTTGAATTTATCGACGTTTTCTTTGCGAATGAGTGGCGATAAATGTCAAATAAAATTAGAATTTTGGACGGAATTTGTCGAAAATCTTGAATCGTGAAGATACATTGCTAGAAATAAGAAGAAATATGATAGAGTCGCCGATTTCGAGCGATCGCATGGCAGAATTTTTGATATTTGAGAAATAATGTATTCTATCAAATTCTTAGTTGAAATGACTGGTAGATACCCATCTTCGAGGAAAGATTTTTGATGAAACGGGCCGGAGGTGGAGAACGTAAAATATGGTAATTATCGATCTATACTTTCGACGATATTACCGATTTTCACTTGCAGGCATTTATATACGAATTCGAAATCCTATCGAATATTCTAAGGAAACATTTTTTAGTTGTTGACAGTTGGTTGTATGAAGTATGATGGGATATCGACTGAATTTAATCTTTCTGTCGAATTTTGGAATCTTTTACGAAACGTGAGTATTTTCGAATGTTATCGTTGTAGAAATCGTATCGTATTTCTGTACGAAATCTTTTCGCGATTCCTTCAACGTCATGGTTTTCAGTACGAATGAGGGTCGAATTGTCAAATAGAATTCGAGTTTCCAACGGAAGCGTGGGGAGAGTTCCATAATTCTCTGATAGGCAAATTGGCCCAGTTGCCACCTCAATATAACAATTTAACATGAACAGTATTTTCAACATTGTAAAATTGTTGCGAAAGGATAACCGCTGTTATACAGGCTGTTTTCCGAAACGGCTTCACAATAGCATCCGGTAGGTGAAATGGCTGGACCGATTTTGATGAAAGTTTGTGTGTGTATCAGAGTAGGTGTGTCAGGTCTGCTATATACCCCGGCAAGTGGCGCTGCAATCGGTCTATAGAAACTCAGAAATGGCTTGGCCGATTTTAATGAAACATTGCGTGTTTGAGTGTGTCTCAGGGTCACAATAGGTGACCGGTAGGTGGCGCTGTATTCGGTTTATAGAAACTCAAGAACGGCTGCACCGATTTCGATGTAACTTGGTGTGTATATGTGAATATGTGTCAGGTTGCACTAGGTCTATAGAAATTCAGATATGGCTCAAACGATTTCGAACTTTCAAGTTCGAAAAATGTAAATCTACTGGAGAAATGTAGATCTACCGGAAAAATGTAGATCTGCCGGAAAAATGTAGATCTACTGGCTAGGTAGATCTGCGGGCCAACTAGTTATCAATACATATACTAAAGTGAAGACTTGAACCATCGAAGTAGATCAAGGAAAACTTTTCGAGAAGGTCGTTGTAAACGTGGTGTTTTTTTCGACGTTAGGAGGGGAATTGGGGGGGAATCTTGAGGGGTTTTAGCGAGAGAAAACACGGAAGTTTCGTAGAGTTTCGCGTTTTTGGAGCGAAAGGATGGGGGTGTATTTTAAAAAAAATCAAGAAAATGCGAAATACCGCCGATTTTGGCAAATGGCGCAAAATGAAGGAAACGAGATCGAACGAACGGCGACGTTAGAAACGACGAGTCCGCGGGAAAGCGAAGAAGAGATTCGAAATTACCGAATTGGCTATATCTGCTTTCGATCTTTTCTTTCGTTTTCCCGTAAGAACGATAAGAAAATGTGACTTTTTGCGAAAATCGAAAACATTCTGACGTTTCACGTATTTCTGTGCTGAATTTTAGCGCGGCTGCTGCAAGATCGACTCTTTCGGTCCGAACGAGCGGCGCGAAATGTCAAATCGAATTTGAATTTCGAACGGAATTAGTCGAAAATCTCGAAATCGTCAGGAAAAATTGCGAGAAATTTGAACGAGTCGCCAATTTCGAGCGATCGCTTGACAGAATTGACGATATTCTGGAAATCGAAGGACGGAAGTCATCCCAGTGCTATAACACCTTTAAGTAGAGCATAATTCCTACTCTTACCTATAGCGAAAGTGGCCGGGAGGGACGCGTCCCAGGGTCAACGGTCTACATCGCGGGGCAGCCGGTTCGAATCTCGGAGAGGCCGGCAATCGTTGACGTTATAATTTTTTTCATTTTTATGGAATGAAACCTTCAGAGTGTGTTATTCCCGTGTAAACTCATCATGGGCTATCGATCTTTTCGTCAAATTACGAAATCTATATTGAATTTCCGTTTGTTTATAAATTCTTCTTTTAATTTAATCGAAATATTCAAACTTTAAGCAGATAATTAACTGTCGAAAATGGGATTTGGATCTTTTCGTCAAGTTACGACATCTATAATAATCAATGGTTCCATCACACGGATTTTTGTATGTATTTGAATAGGAACCTACGCCACCGCGTTCATTGCATTGTTTATTTTTGATCCAACTGTGAGTGTATGTATTTGAACAAGGACCTTACTTAACCAAAGACACAGCATTGAATATTTTTGATCCAATTGTGAACGATGTATTTGAATATGAACCTACGCCACCGCGTTCAATGCATTGTTTATTTTTTTATCCAACCGTGAATGTATGTATATTACGCAAACACAGACACAGGATTGATTATTTTTGATCCAAAAATGAACGTATAGTTTTGAATGTTTTGTATTGAAATTACACAAAATATTCAACCATTTAAGTAGAAAATTAACGGTCGAAAATGAAAAATCATTGCTACACAGTGTCTTAAGTGAAATGTCACCGCAAGAGATTTATCGTGAAGAGAATTCTCATCATTGTAAAACCGTTGCGAAACGATCACCGCTGCTATACAGGATGTTTTTAAATAAATGTCAACTCCGAAACGGCTTTACCCAATTCAATGAAACTTTGTGTGCACCCGTTAGGTGGCGCTGAATTCGGTTTATAACAACACAAAAACGACTGGAACGATTTCGATGAAACTTTGTGTGTGTATCTGAGAGTAGGTTTCAATCCACAATATTCCCCGGTAGGTGGCACTATAAAGGAGCATACTCCAGTAAACGTATCTTGGGATTTGGATCTTTTCGTTAAGTTACGAATGTATAATGAATATCCGTTCGATCGGACGGAGTTTTGCATTAAAATTACTCAAAATATTCAAATATTAAGCAGAAAATTAACTATACAGGGTGTTTCAAGTAAAATGTCACCCCTAGAGATGTATCGTAAAGAGAATTTCAACACTGTAAAACCGCTACGAAAAGATAACCGCTGCTATACGGGGTGCTTAAAAAAAAATGTCCACTCCGAAACGACTTGACCGATTTTGATGAAACTTTGTTTGTGTGTTTCGGTGTGTCCTTGCTTCACAATAGCATCCGGTAGGTGGCGCTGGTAATGCTCTATAGGAACTCAGAAATGGCTCGACCGATTTTGATAGAACATTGTGTGCGTGTTTGAGTATGTCTCAGGGTTCAATAAGTAACCGGTAGGTGGCGCTGTATTCGGTTTATAGAAACTCAAGAACGGCTGAACTGATTTCGATGAAACTTTGTATGTGTATCTGAGAATGTGTCAGGTCCGCAATATACCCCGGTAGGTGGCGCTGCTTTCGGTCTATAGAAACTCAGAAATGCCTCGACCGATTTTGATGAAACATTGTGTACGTGTTTGAGTGGCTCTCAGTGTCACAATAGAAACCCGTTAGGTGGCGCTGCATTCGGTTTATAACAACTCAAGAATGACTGGACCGATTTCGATTAAACTTTGTGTCTAAGTTCCAGATCCACAATATTCCCCGGTAGGTGGCACTATAATCGGTTTACAGGAACTCAAAAATGGCTATACCGATTTTGATGAATCCTTGTGATTGTGTTTCGGAAGGCCTTAGGTTCACAATATGATTCGGTAGGAAGCGCTATATTCGGTTTTTAGCAACTCAAAAACTCCTGACATATTTCGATGGGACTTTCGTGTGTGAATGATTCTCAGAATCACAACAGGACCCGTTAGATGGCATTGAACTACGGGTTCAATTGATCTACCGATTCAATTTATCTGCCGATTATATTGATCTACCAAAAAAATGTAGATCTACTGGAAAAATGCAGATCTACCGGAAAATGTAGATCTACCGGAAAAATGTATATCTACCGAAAAAATGTAGATCTACCGGAAAAATGTAGATCTACCGGAAAAATGTAGATCTACCAGAAAAATGTGGATCTATTGCTAGGTAGATCTGCTGGCTCATCTGAATCCCAAAATATGGACTGCTGGCTACTAGTTTATTCTACTAATGTAAAGATCTCGGGATCACAGAGAGAGGTCAAAAAAGTTTTTTCCTCTAGGAGGTCGATATTTTCGATTTTTTCGTCGGTTATTCGAGGGGCGAGGGGGGATTCGAGGTGTAAACGGGAAAGAGAAAAGACGAAATTTTCTCCGGGTATCCGTCTTTGACGAGAAAAAACGTGGGGAGTATTCAAAAAAAAATCGTGAAATCGGTTGAAAACTCCGTTTTTCGCTAAAGGCGCAAATCGGAGGCGATAGAAATCTCGCGAGGAGGCGACGCTCGGAAATTTATTTCGTCGGGGGCCGGAAGACGAGATTCGTAGGTAGTTTGTAACGCAGCCCGATTTTCGATAAAACCTACTCTTTTTCCGGAAAAAGATCGCAAACTTTGACATATTTTGAAAACCTCGGTGAAATGTGACGTTTAGACCGGTTCGGCTTCGCTCGACCGACTTCGGGTCCTGCTATAGAAGATAATACGTGGATGATTTACTTCGATCACAGATGATAGAAACTTCTGTCAGTTTGAATTTATCGACGTTTTCTTTGCGAATGAGTGGCGATAAATGTCAAATAAAATTAGAATTTCGGCTGGAATTTGTCGAAAATCTTGAATCGTGAAGATACATTGCTAGAAATAAGAAGAAATATGATAGAGTCTCCGATTTCGACCGATCGCATGGCAGAATTTTTGATATTTGAGAAATAATGTGTTCTATCAAATTCTAAGTTGAAATGACTGTAAGATACCTATCTTCGAGGAAAGAATTTTGATGAAACGGGCCGGAGGTGGAAAAGTAAAATAAGGTAATTATCGATCTATACTATCGACGATATTACCGATTTTCACTTGCAGGCATTTATATACGAATTCGAAATCCTATCGAATGTATTCTAAGGAAATATTTTTTAGTTGTTGACAGTTGGTTGTATGAAGTATGATGGGATATCGACTGAATTTAATCTTTCTGTCGAATTTTGGAATCTTTTACGAAACGTGAGTATTTTCGAATGTTATCGTTGTAGAAATCGTATCATATTTCTGTACGAAATCTTTTCGCGATTCCTTCAACGTCATGGTTTTCAGTCCGAATGAGGGTCGAATTGTCAAATAGAATTCGAGCTTCCAACGGAAGCGTGGGGAGAGTTCCATAATTCTCTGATAGGCAAATTGGCCCAGTTGCCACCTCAATATAACAATTTAACATGAACTGTATTTTCAACATTGTAAAATTGTTGCGAAAGGATAACCGCTGTTATACAGGCTGTTTTCCGAAACGGCTTCACAATAGCATCCGGTAGGTGAAATGGCTCGACCGATTTTGATGAAAGTTTGTGTGTGTATCTGAGTAGGTGTGTCAGGTCTGCTATATACCCCGGCAGGTGGCGCTGCAATCGGTCTATAGAAACTCAGAAATGTCTTGGCCGATTTTAATGAAACATTGTGTGCGTGTTTGAGTGTGTCTCAGGGTCACAATAGGTGACCGGTAGGTGGTGCTGCATTCGGTTTATAGAAACTCCAGAATGGCTGCACCGATTTCGATGAAACTTGGTGTGTATATCTGACTATGTGTCAGTTTGAAGTAGGTCTATAGAAATTCAGATATGGCTCGAACGATTTCGAACTTTCAAGTTCGAAAAATGTAAATCTACTGGAAACATGTAGATCTACCGGAAAAATGTAGATCTGCCGGAAAAATGTAGATCTACTGGCTAGGTAGATCTGCGGGCCAATCAATACATATACTAAAGTGAAGACTTGGACCATCGAAGTAGATCAAGGGAAACTTTTTGAGAAGGTCGTTGTAAACGTGGTGTTTTTTTGGACGTTAGGAGGGGGATTGGGGGGGAATCTTGAGGGGGTTTAGCGAGAGAAAACACGGAAGTTTCGTAGAGTTTCGCGTTTTTGGAGCGAAAGGATGGGGGTGTATTTTTAAAAAATTCACGAAAATGCGAAATACCGCCGATTTTGGCAAAAGGTACAAAATGAAGGAAACGAGATCGAACGAACGGCGACGTTAGAATCGACGAGTCCGCGGGAAAGCGAAGAAGAGATTCGAAATTACCGGATAGGCTATATCTGCTTTCGATCTTTTCTTTCGTTTTCCCGTAAGAACGATAAGAAAATGTGACTTTTTGCGAAAATCGAAAACATTCTGACGTTTCACGTATTTCTGTGCTGAATTTTAGCGCGGCTACTGCAAGGTCGAATCTTTCGGTCCGAACGAGCGGCGCGAAATGTCAAATCGAAATTGAATTTCGAACGGAATCAGTCGAAAATCTCGAAATCGTCAAGAAAAATTGCAACAAATATGAACAAGTCGCCAATTTCGAGCGATCGCTTGACAGAATTGACGATATTCTGGAAATCGAGGGGTTTCAATTTGATAATTTCAACGGAAATTCATATTTTCCACGCCGACTGAAATAACTAACCTAAAAATGGAATTTACGTAAACTTGGTGAATGAACGTAAATAAACAATATGTACAATGAACGA
The DNA here is from genome assembly GCA_937662695.2 of Halyzia sedecimguttata. Lineage (NCBI taxonomy): Eukaryota > Metazoa > Arthropoda > Insecta > Coleoptera > Coccinellidae > Halyzia > Halyzia sedecimguttata. The sequence continues at coordinate 71,033,013 of OW569417.2, forward strand.
AGAACGATAGAATGTAAGTATCCTTGCTCATATCTGGATATTTCTGTTGAAATATGTATTAATGTGGGTTTTATATCCATTACAAGTTGTTTTTTTTGCAGGATGTACCTATTTTTACAATGTCTTAGGAACTGAAAAAGTGATAATGTTTACTACAAAACCTTCCTCTGTAGTATGGAGGTACAACTAGGAAGTTGTTAATTTCCTTAATAATTCTCATCATCTATTTGTAAACGTGAGTAATTTTAACGATTTTTCAACAATGTTGTTGAAAATATAATCCTTCCGGTGGTCTCGACTTGAGATTTATTTCATTAAAACTGCATTTATGACCAGTTAGGTGAGAAGGGATACTTTGTATTGCACATCTTTTCAACATGTTATTGTTCCCTATTTAGTTTGAATGATTTTTTTCCAATTTGCCCTTGCAAAGGCGAATAAAGCCACAATTATCATTTAAAATAGTATTTAGTTTAAATAAATTAAGAAGAAAAACCTTGAATCTAGGTTCCTACCTGACTAATCTCTGACATTTTTTCAGTTTCTCACAAGGACTATTAGAAATCGTCTAAAAATTGTATGCCATTTTGGTGAAAATGTAATTATTATTGGAAAATTCTTCATTTGGACGATTGAAGAGCCATCTAAGTTTACATATTGTGAAAAATTGTTTACATGGAAGTAGTGATCGAATTCTAGATGAAAAGAGATTTTGTCTGCATCTATAATATGGGATTCGGTCTAGAATTACATGTAGATATATCTTAAGTGAGTACAGTTATGAATGAAAAAGAGTCCAATTGGATTACAGGTTTTATGCATTATCTCATTCATCAAAATCATTCCTTTCTTTTTGTGGGGTATACCATCTACATGGTTACAGTCTACACCAACTTTGTTCGCACACAATAGGGCTTTTCGGAAAGTGTGATCGGGTCAACTCGATTACAGTGGAACATGCTGATTGGTGAACTGACTGATTGAGTTAACCCAATCACACTTTCCGAAAAGCCCTCTTATCATATCATTCATAATTATATCTAATTTGCAACAAATATTAACAATAAATGCACAGTTGGTTCCATCAAATTTGTACTATACAATGGTATGTGCCCTCACATACCATATTTTTTCATCTGTCAGACAGAGAAAAATGGAGTTCACACTGTAAGTACTTATCTATTAGATGTTATTCATTTGCTTCACCTGTGAAGGGAGTTAAATCTGTCTACAAGTAGTACAGGTGCTTTAGATTTTTTTAATTCAACTGTTCAGAAAGTATCACTTAAATATAGAATCTTCTGTTGCGAACAAGTTCATAACTGTGTATTATTGTTGATATTCAGTGGGTATCTCATAAACGAGGGGTATTTAATCAATAATAATGTTCCTGTGAGTTTAGGTTAGGTATTATTAACACATTGACTGCCACGTCATTCATATATGTATGAGGGTCGATATATGACTGCAGGCTGCTTTGCTGACGTATGTATGACAGCCTATGACTTTTCAATGGGGCATTCGTACACTGGCTTCCGACTAATGTTTGGGTATACTTGGCCTGAAAAAAAAAGTGCAGAATTTTTGGTAGCAGGTATGAGATAATTTTATAGAGCACGCAAAAGCATTTATTCTTAGATAATAACCTCATATTCCTGTATGTTTGGTATTGAAATATAACATGCAAATCTGTGGTTGCTCTGGGCGTGATATTAGCTTTCTTCCTGGCTTCTTCACAACCCAATTGGTTTTGCATTTTGCAGTAACAAAATGAATGACATGGCCCTACAGATTAATATTACAGTAATCATCTCTAGGAGGCCGCATCATATATGTATGACATTACTGACATACTAAAGAAAAAGTAAAAGCAGAACAATATCTTGAGAAACAAACATAAGTAAGAAAAACATATAGTTGGCCGTTGGTAATATTTCCACAATACTGGCTTGGCAGTCAATGTGTTAAATGGTTCCTTTATGGGTTTTCCCCTCCCAAACTCTGAAAAATATCTATATAATAAAAACATTATTATTTTGTGAATTGTTTCTGTGTCAAACACTATTGATTCTTTGAATGAAAACGCCTGGCAAAATGGTTGTTGATTAAATTTTTGCCGTATACCTCTTCATTTCATTATAGTGGTGTACACTTCCCATTAAATCAATTACATGATTTTTATTACATATCTACATCCAACAGAATATCTGAATTTCTTGCCATGTAGCTGAAGCCAATATGGATCTGATCACGATTTGGAAAATTTAGTGGCAATTTAATATTAATAGTACAATTAATGTAACCTAAAGAAATTTAATAGTTTATAATTGTTTCAGAGCAGGAATTAAACAACACATATTTCCAGAATGGAGAATAAATGAGAAATTATTTGATATGATATCCCTAGAACCTGATGAAAGTATAAAAATCATGACAGTGAAACAATATATTATACACAGGATGGTTCCTTATTTTTCTACTCATCCCCCACAATCCAAAATCTATCCCATTATTTTTGTCATCATAAGAATTGATAAAATTAATTACATTAGGTAAGAATATTTCTCCTTTTTCATGCGCTAGGTCACCATCAACGCACTTCTTTAATTTGTTTGTATACTGTTAGTTAGATGGATATATGCCACCTATGGTATAGATCTGTTCAATTTCGATCCAACAGTATATTTTATATTATTATTATACTGATCCTCCTAGGTCTTCTCCAAGGGGACCCCTCATAAATTTGATTTCGTGAGTTAGGTATGTAGATATGTAGGTATGTAGATATAACCATTCTACTGACCTATATGAACTATTCATTCATTGATACTGGGTGGGTTATATATTATTGTGATATGGACTTACTAGCTACGAGGATCTGCTAACTAATTGTTTAATTTCCATCCCAACAGTGAATGTATTTATTTCAATTCGTGTGCTATAAATACACATATACCGATTAAATTGGTTAATGACTATGTTGACCGATTATGTAGATCCGCTGGCTACAAAAATTAATTCCTATGTAGATTAACCTGTTCATTGTAGAGCATATTATTCGATGTTTTTATCAGAAATCTTCATACAGGGTGTTTTTTTTTAAACGTCAAATCCAACTCAAAGTTTTCCAAGGCACAACCGTACGAGTTGACTGATTTGTGTTATAGAAATTTCTTTCGGAATGCATTATTGAAAACTATCAGGATGTTCTTTGTCTCATGGCACAATTGTACGACTGAAGGGATTTGCGTCCAAACAAAGCATTACCTAAATATGTTTGGCTCAATAGTAAATGTACGTATTCCATTGGGATCTTACGCGATCGCGTTCACAGCAATAATAATTTTAGATCCTACTGTGAATGTATGTATTTCAACAGGAACTTTACGCAAACACAGATACATCATTGACTATTTTCGATCCCACTGTGAATGTATCTATTTGAATAGGCACCTTACGCAACCGCAGACACAGCGTTAATTATTTTCGATCCAAAATTGAATGTATACATTCGATTTCGTGTACCATGATGACATACTGATTCCTTTCGATTAACGGTTCATCTAAACTACCGATTAAATTCATCTGCCAATTATATTGATCTACTGGCTAATCTGAATCCCAAAATATGGACTGCTGGCTACTAGTCTATACTTATACTAAAGTGAAGACTTGGACCATCGAAGTAGATCAAGGGAAACTTTTTGAGAAGGTCGTTGTAAACGTGATGTTTTTTTGGACGTTAGGAGGGGGATTGGGAGGGAATCTTGAGGGGGTTTAGCGAGAGAAAACACGGAAGTTTCGTAGAGTTTCGCGTTTTTTGAGCGGAAGGGTGGGGGTGTATTTTTGAAAAATTCACGAAAATGCGAAAAAACGCCAATTTTGGCAAATGGTGCAAAATGAAGGAAACGAGATCGAACGAACGGCGACGTTAGAAACGACGAGTCCGAGGGAAAGCGAAGAAGAGATTCGAAATTACAGGATAGGCTATATCTGCTTTGGATCTTTTCATTCGTTTTCCTGTAAGAACGATAAGAAAATGTGACTTTTTGCGAAAATCGAAAACATTCTGACGTTTCACGTATTTCTGTGCTGAATTTTAGCGGGACTCCTGCAAGGTCGACTCTTTCGGTCCGAACGAGCGGCGCGAAATGTCAAATCGAATTTGAATTTCGGACCGAATTAGCCCAAAAACCTTCGAATAGTCTAGAAAAACCGCGAGAAATATGAACGAGTAACCGATTTCGATCGATCGCTTGACAGGATTGACGATATTCTGAAAATCGAAAGACGGAAATCATCCGAGTACTTAAAATCTTTATGTGGTAGATAATCGGGGTCGACTAACGTTAACGCCGTGGCCGAGCGGTCTAAGGCGCAGGATTTGAAGCCCCGAGGCTCGCGTAGCGGCGGGATCGAATCCTCGGAGCGTCCGAAATAGCTTACTTATTAATTTTTTCATTTTTACCCATTGGAAAACTTAAAGGAGCATTCTCCAGTGAACGTAATTTGGGATTTAGATCTTTTCGTCAAGTTACGATATCTATAATCAATGGTTCCATCAGACGGATTTTTGTATGTATTTGAATAGGAACCTACGCCACCGCGTTCATCGCATTGTTTATTTTTGATCCAACTGTGAGTGTATGTATTTGAACAGGGACCTTACTTAACCAAAGACACAGCATTGAATATTTGTGATCCAATTGTGAATGTATGTATTTGAATATGAACCTACGCCACCGCGTTCAATGCATTGTTTATTTTTTATCCAACCGTGAATGTATGTATATGAATAGGTACCTTACGCAACCACAGACACAGCATTGATTATTTTTGATCCAAAAATGAACGTATAATTTTGAATGAGTTGCATTTCATTTTTACTCAATTGAAAACTCAAAGGAGCATTCTCCAGTGAACGTATTTTGGATCTTTTCGTCAAGTTACGATATCTATAATCAATGGTTCCATCAGACGGATTTTTGTATGTATTTGAATAGGAACCTACGCCACCGCGTTCATCGCATTGTTTATTTTTGATCCAACTGTGAGTGTATGTATTTGAACAGGGACCTTACTTAACCAAAGACACAGCATTGAATATTTGTGATCCAATTGTGAATGTATGTATTTGAATATGAACCTACGCCACCGCGTTCAATGCATAGTTTATTTTTTATCCAACCGTGAATGTATGTATATGAATAGGTACCTTACGCAACCAAGGACACAGCATTGATTATTTTTGATCCAAAAATGAACGTATAATTTTGAATGAGTTGCATTTCATTTTTACTCAATTGAAAACTCAAAGGAGCATTCTCCAGTGAACGTATTTTGGGATTTGGATCTTTTCGTTAAGTCACGAAATCTTCAATGAATATCCGTTCGATCGGATCATTAAGCTGAAAATTAACGGTCAAAATGAAAAACCGCTGCTATACAGGGCGTTTCAAGTAAAATGTCACCCCAAGAGATCTATCGTAAAGAGAATTCTCAACACTGTAAAACTGCTACGAAAAGATAACCGCTGCTATACGGGGTGTTTCTAAAAACATTTCAAATCCGAAACGACTTGACCGATTTTGATGAAACTTTGTGTGTGTGTGTTTCGGTGTGTCTCAGGGTCACAATAGGTAACCGTTAGATGGCGCTGTATTCGGTTTATAGAAACTCAAGTGTGTATCTGAGGTTGTGTCAGGTCCGCAATATACCTCGGTAGGTGGCGCTGCAATCCGTCTGTAAGAACTCAGAAGTGCCTCGACCGATTTTGATGAAACATTGTGTGCGTGTTTGAGTGGCTCTAAGGTTCACAATAGAAACCCGTTAGGTGGCACTGCATTCGGTTTATAGAGACTCAAGAATGACTGGACCGATTTCGATGAAACTTTGTGTGTGTATCTGAGTAGGTTTCAGATCCACAATATTCCCCGGTAGGTGGTACTACAATCGGTTTACACGAACTCAAAAATGGCTATACCGCTTTTGATGAATCTTCGTGATTGTGTTTCGGAAGGCCTTAGGTTTACAATACGATTCGGTAGGTGGCGCTATATTTGGTTTTTAGTAACTCAAAAACGTGTGAATCATTCTCAGATTCACAACAGAACCTGTTAGATGGCATTGAAGAACCGGTTCAATTGATCTACCGATTATATTGTTCTACTAAAAAAATTTAGATCTACTGGAGAATTGCAGATCTACTGGAAAAATGTAGATCAACCAGAAAAATATAGATCTACCGGAAAAATGTAGATCTACCGGAAAAATGTAGATCTACCAGAAAAATATTGATCTACTGGAAAAATGTAGATCTACTGGCTAGGTAGATCTACTGGCTAGGTAGATCTGCTGGCCAACTAGTCTCTATTACTAAAATGAAGATGGGTTCTATAGAAAAGGAACAAAAAAACTTTTTTGAACATCTTACTATAAACGTGAAGTTTTTTTGGATGTTAGGAGGGGGGTAAGGGGGAAATTTCGAGGGGGTTTATCGAGGAAAAAGACGAAAGTTTCGTAGGGTTTCGCGTTTTCGGAGCGAAAAGAAGGGGGTGTATTTTTAAAAAAATCGCAAAAACGCCGATTTTGGCAAAAGGAGCAAAACTGTAAAGAGGCATCCGGAGAAACGGTGGCGTTCGGAACGACGGTATTTGCGGGAACGCGAAGAGGAGATTCGAAATTAGTCCGTAACTTGGCCCTTTTTTCGATTCTCTCCTTCATTTTCCCGGAAGAACGATAGGAAAATGTGACTTTTTCGCGAAAATCAACAAAATTCTGACGTTTCACGTATTTCTGTGGCGAATTTTAACGCGGCTCCTTCAAGTTCGACGTTTTCGGTCGGAACGAGCCACGATAAATGTCAAATCGAATTTGAATTTCGAACGGAATTACTCGAAAATTTTGGAATCGAATAGAAAAACCGCGAGAAATATGAACGAGTAACCGATTTCGATCGATCGCTTGACAGGATTGGCGATATTGTGAAAATCGAAAGACGGAAATCGTCCCAGTACTATCAAATCTTTATGTGCCAGAAAATCTGAAGTTTTTTTCATTTTTTTCCATTGAAAAACTTAAAGGAGCATACTCCAGTAAACGTATCTTGGGATTTGGATCTTTTCGTTAAGTTACGAAATCTATAATGAATATCCGTTCGATCGGACGGATTTTTGTATTAAAATTACTCAAAATATTCAAATATTAAGCAGAAATTTAACTATACAGGGTGTTTCAAGTAAAATGTCACTCCTGAAGATGTATCGTAAAGAGAATACTCAACACTGTAAAACCGCTACGAAAAGATATGTCAACTCCGAAACGCCTTGACCGATTTTGATGAAACTTTGTGTGTGTGTTTCGGTGTGTCCTTGCTTCACAATAGCATCCGGTAGGTGGCGCTGATAATGCTCTATAGGAACTCAAAAATGGCTCGACCGATTTTGATAGAACATTGTGTGCGTGTTTGAGTGTGTCTAAGGGTCACAATAGGTAAGCGGTAGGTGGCACTGTATTCGGTTTATAGAAACTCAAGAACGGCTGAACCGATTTCGATGAAACTTTGTGTGTGTATCTGAGTATGTGTCAGGTCCGCAATATATCCCGGTAGGTGGCGCTGCTATCGGTCTGTAGAAACTCAGAAATGCCTCGACAGATTAGGTCCCGTTAGATGGCATTGAACTACCGGTTGAATTGATCTACCGTTTCTATTGATCTACCGATTCAATTTATCTACCGATTATATTGATCTACCAAAAAAATGTAGATCTACTGGAAAAATGCAGATCTAGCGGGAAAATGTAGATCTACCGGAAAAGTGTAGATCTACTGAAAAAATGTAGATCTACTGGAAAAATGTAGATCTACCGGAAAAATATAGATCTACGGGAAAAATGTAGATCCACTGGAAAAATGTAGATCTGCTGGCTAGGTAGATCTGCTGGCTAGGTAGATCTGCTGGCCACTAGTTATATAACTAAAATGAAGATGGGTTTCATAGAAAAGGAACAAAAAAACTTTTTTGAAAATGTTACTATAAACGTGACGTTTCTTTGGATGTTAGGAGGGGGGTTAGGGGGAAATTTCCTAGGGGTTTATCGAGGAAAAAGACGGAAGTTTGGTAGGGTTTCGCGTTTTCGGGGCGAAAATACGGGGGTGTATTTAAAAAAAAATCGCGAAAACGCCGATTTTGGCAATAGGTGCAAAACTGTGTGGAGGCATCCGGAGAAACGGTGGCGTTCGGAACGAAGGTATTTGCGGGAACGCGAAGACGAGATTCGAAATTAGTCCGTAACACTGCCCTTTTTTCGATTCTCTCTTTCGTTTTCCCGGAAGAACGATAGGAAAATGTGACTTTTTCGCGAAAATCGACAAAATTCTGACGTTTCACGTATTTCTTTGGCGAATTTTAACGCGGCTCCTTCAAGTTCGACGTTTTCGGTCCGAACGAGCCACGATAAATGTCAAATCGAATTTGAAATTTGAATGGAATCACTCGAAAATCTTGGAATCGTCTAGGAAAACCGCGAGAAATATGAACGAGTAACCGATTTCGATCGATCGCTTGGCAGGATTGACGATATTGTGAAAATCGAAAGACGGAAATCGTCCCAGTACTATAAAATCTTTATATGCTAGATAATCGCATCCTACTCACAACGCTGGCATGGCCGTGTGGACTAAGGCTTGGATTTATAACTCCCGAGCCTCGCGGAGCGGCGGGATCGAATCTCCGAGCGTCGAATACAGCGAAATAGCTTTTTCTTGGTTTTTCTTTCATTTTTACCCATTGAAAAACTTAAAGGAGCATACTCCAGTAAACGTATCTTGGGATTCGGATCTTTTCGTTGAGTTACGAAATCTATAATGAATATCCGTTCGATCGGACGGATTTTTGCATTAAAATTACTCAAAATATTCAAATATCAAGCAGAAAATTAACTATACAGGGTGTTTCAAGTAAAATGTCACCCCTAGAGATGTATCGTAAAGAGAATACTAAACACTGTAAAACCGCTACAAAAAGATAACCGCTGCTATACGGGGTGTTTAAAAAAAATGTCAACTCAGAAACGACTTGACCGATTTTGATGAAACTTTGTTTGTGTGTTTCGGTGTGTCCTTGCTTCACAATAGCATCCGGTAGGTGGCGCTGATAATGCTCTATAGGAACTCAGAAATGGCTCGACCGATTTTGATAGAACATTGTGTGCGTGTTTGAGTGTGTCTCAGGGTCACAATAAGTTACCGGTAGGTGGCGCTGTATTCGGTTTACAGAAACTCAAGAACGGCTGAACTGATTTCGATGAAACTTTGTATGTGTATCTGAGTATGTGTCAGGTCCGCAATATACCCCGGTAGGTGGCGCTGCTATCGATCTGTAGAAACTCAGAAATGCCTCGACAGATTAGGTCCCGTTAGATGGCATTGAACTACCGGTTCAATTGATCTACCGATTCAATTTATCTACCGATTATATTGATCTACCAAAAAAATGTAGATCTACTGGAAGAATGCAGATCTACTGGAAAAATGTAGATCTACCGGAAAATGTTGATCTACTGGAAAAATGTAGATCTACTGAAAAAATGTAGATCTACTGGAAAAATGTAGATCTACCGGAAAAATGTAGATCTACTGGAAAAATGTAGATCTACTGGCTAGGTAGATCTGCTGGCTAGGTAGATCTGCTGGCTAGGTAGATCTGCTGGCTAGGTAGATCTGCTGGCTAGGTAGATCTGCTGGCCACTAGTTTGCCCTAAAAGAAGGGCTGTAATTTTTGTTGAGATATATTAATTCAGACTCAGGTAGCAGAGAACTCTGTTAATAGTTATCCAAGCGCGAATAGGAGGCACCTTTATTTCATAATTTTAAGAAGAATCCAATTATAATACTGAACCATTATGATAATAATAATAATAATGACTTTATTGACACAGAAAAAAATATACACAGTACAGAAAAGAATCAATTAAATAATTATCAATCTTAGGGCGGAGTTCAGATGGACACAATTTGTATCCCCTGCTCTTCCACTCAAACCCTAAACAAAAAATGTATTCATAAATAATGGATATGGCTAATGAAGTAAAACATTATTGAGGAATTTGATGTGCAGGCATTTCTTGACAATTTCATGTACTAGAGCAGAAGGGGTAGAAGGACGTAGCAATAAATCTCAAGTTAAATGTTCACTCAATTACCAGTTTGTTCACTCAACAGAATTTTAGTCAAGGCAACTTTAAAAGCGGCAATAGAAAGCGATCCCAACGATATGTACGGCAATGAATTATAAATTTTATATATGTTATATGTGAATGATCTTTGAAAAACGGACAATCTATGGGGTGGAGGGGATATCAATCCGCGGCTTCTTGTATTTATATCATGGATATCACCTCTAAACCGAACTTTTCTGTACAAATATGCGGGCTTTTTGGTCAACACAACTCGATAGTACAAAACTGACTGAGCCAATCTAAATCTATTGGACATATTCAACCACTTAACATCCTTCAGCTTGTGAGAAATATGGTCAAACTTCCTTATTCCGAATATAAATCTCAAACATGAGTTCTGTATCCTCTGTATCCTATACATAGTTGCCTTGTCAAGACATGGGTAATACACCTGCGAGCAATAATTGAATCTTGACAGAACCAGGGCGTTACAAAGGTTAACTTTCAATGAAGAAGGCAACGAAGATCTATGAGGATACAGCAATCTCAAAGCGTAAATAGATTTCTTTATGCAACCTGCAACATGTAGCCTATACCGAAACGAGTTATCCATAATCAAACCTAGGTTACGCACGCTCTTGACAATAGGTATTATTTGTCCGCTTATTTTGAATGCTGCAATGTTTGTTATGAAAGAACAGTGATCCTCATTCCCAAACAGAATGGCCTGTGATTTTCCAGGGTTAATCCTCAACTGATGCTCCCCAGATAATTTCTGGATTATAGCTAAATCCTCATTCACTCTACTAATACCCTCTTCAGCATCATCTGGATGGAAACTGTAGTAAAGTTGGGTATCATCAGCATAAAAATGGACACTACAATGTTTGAGATAATTTTTGAACAGGTGAGTGTACACAATAAAGAGTATAGGCCCCAAAATTGAACCTTGGGGAACGCCCGTCGAAAGTATTGAGGAGTTTGAGGTAATATTATTTATTTGAACTTGTTGAGTTCTATTCTGAAGATAACTGGCCATAAGTGAGACGGCGGCCTGGGATAACCCGAGGTATTGAAGAATGGCAAGCAGAATTTTATGAGAAATAGTGTCAAAAGCCTTCGTGTAATCCAGTAACACCAAAACTGTGATGAGACCACCATCGGTTGCAGATATTATGTCATCAGTTATTTTTAGAAGTGAAGTGGTGCAACTATATCCCGGTCGAAATCCAGACTCGGTATCGGGTATGATGTCATAAAGCGATAGGTGATCTCTTAAACGTTTTGATAAAGCCTTTTCGAATATTTTTGATATGGTCGGCAATATACTAATTGGTCTCAAATCAGAATAATCATTGACACTATTCGATTTCGGATATGGCACAACCAAAGCCCTCTTCCAAACAACAGGAAAGTAGCTACTAAGTATGCAACTGTTAATAATATGGACAATAAATTCCAATATATAGGGGCAACATATTTTGAGCATGCGCAAATTTATCTCGTCCACACCTGTAGCATTAGTTTTAATGTAATCAAGGTATTCCGCAACTTCAGCCACACAGACCAATGAGAAATCTGTTTTTGATGTGAAATCACAAAATAAGTTCTCATTATAAAACCTAATCATATCATCAGACACTTCTCCGCTTGTAGGTGACGCAATATTGACAAAATACTCATTTAGTTCGTCGACATCGGCCAGAACATCAGGTATGCTGGTTTTACCAGCTTTACCTATATTTAAGTATCTCAAGTTCTTCCATAAACTACTGGAGCTTTGATTTCTCATTACTTCCGAAAATATCTAATTTTTTCCCTACGAATAGCCAAAGTGGTAGAATTTCTTAGAGATTTGTACGAATTCCAATCAGCTAACGATCTAAACCGCCTATATTTGCCCTTCATCCTATCACGCTCATCCATCCTTCTCTTTATTTCAGGCGTCAACCAAGGAGCAGGGGCTTTTGATACACGACGCATTACAAATGGAGCTCTTCGGTTGAACAAATCCAGAAGTACATTATTGAAATGATGTATCTTATCGTCTATAATCTCCATTCTAAATATATCCCGCAGGGATGAATTGTTGAGATCAGTTAAAAATGATTCCGATGAAAAATATTTGAAATCTCTGTAAGTGCGAATGTTTGGTCCCCTCCTGACTGGTGAAATACCAATTGAAAATCGTACCAAGTCATGGTCGCTATATGCATAATCAACAACATCACTCATATCGATTATATCAGGAATATTTGTAACTACGTGATCCAACAATGCATCGTACCTAGTTGCCTTATTGACTATTTGAGTTAACCCAAATGCATCTAGTGATTCCAAAGAAGCGGTACACTCACGTGACTCAGGTTTCAACAAATCTACATTCATATCACCTATTATAAATAGATTCTCAGAGTAAGCAACCGATTCCATGAGTAAATTTTCCATATCATCTAAAAGCGATTCCAACTCAGTTTTTGGAGGCTTGTAAACAACACACACTAAAATTTTCTGGCAGCCGGCATCGACCAAAATGCAAGTACACTCCAACGATAAATTCAAATTAACAATCTCATACCGAAAGACATTCTTCAGATAGACACCCACTCCACCTCCTCTAGTGGGACGGTCATTTCTTACAAAATTGTAACCATTAATATGAACACTCTCATCAGGATCTCCTCTCAGCCACGTTTCGGTTACTCCTATTAAATCAAAATTACAGCTTTCAACTACATTTCTAAACTCCTCAAAATTTGATAATAGTGAACACACAATTAACAATACCGCAGAAAACTTATCTGCCATCTGCATACCAAGCATTCGAGTAAAAAATAATGAAAATACAAAAGTTGAAAATTAATACAATGTATGATAATAAATCAATGAATTTATAAACACCCTATAGCCCCAAAAGTAAAAAAAAAATATACATATATTAACAACCCAAATGAAATAAAATGTATACGTATTTCGCTGTGCAATCTCCTCTCCAATTATAACTTCGCCAATCCACTGCTTCAGCTCCCAATCAGTCAATCCTCCAGGTCTGTAGTACTTTTGATGATTTTTTTGGAATTACCATCGTGTGCGTAAATTCTACAGTTGTGAGTCCATACGTTCTTTATCCCAAATCGGTTCTTACATTTAACATAGAGATCGTAATTTGATTTTGTTAAATCTTCAGCTATTACTATTCTGGAACCTTTGAGTTTATTCTTTTTCTTGTAGACAACATTTCTACAAGTCATATTTGAAAACTGGACCATAATTGGTCTGGATAGTTTAGAAATATTTTCCTTCTCTCTCATCAAACCTACTCTGTAGCATGAGTCAATTTGTATCTCAGCGTTTTTCAGCTCAGTTTATCACGAAGAATTGCAGTAACAGTATCCACAGTATTCTCATTTTTCCCTTCCTCCACACCAATAAATCGTAGATGTGGTAACTTGAACTGTTGTTCTAAAATATTCAGTCGACTTTTCAAATTTTTGTTATCTTCCTCCAAGTTTTGGATCTCAGTTTTAAATCCATCAATTTGTTTGACTAGTTTATCAAATTTAACACTCAGTTGTTTCGATACGAGATCTGCAATAGATTGTGCCAGGATTGACAAAAACTTCTTATCGTTAAGTTTCTCGTCGATAATAGTCTTGACATCAGCTTGTTGTTGGGATGTGAGAACCATTTTAATAACACAAATTTCACTGTTAATAACGACTATGAATGAGTTGAATATTGCGCAACTCGATAGAGATTTCTATACTCTACAAAATGATGTCAATTTAAAGACTTCAGAACCACAATGACCACTAAAAAACTGCGATTTGAGACAGAGCTGAATTTTCACATCTATATCATACGAAGCATCATATGATGAAATTTAAAAGAAATTTTATATTGTTAAAAAATGTTTATTCCTATGCATTCTTATCTATAAAACATATCTATTTAGGCATTTGAAAATAAAATAACATTATTCGACACAGTTTCATTTATACAGGTATATTTTTTAATATATAGATATATTATTAAATTTGTCGTTCATACAAATATTAATATAGATCTAGATTTGTCCATGTAGGAATTATTATTATAATGTGATCTGTGTTTACCTAGTTAGGTAGGAATTTAATACTTGCTTATTCATTCATACAAACGTCGAGTCTGCTATATTTCAGCATTTGCAGCAAATATAAAATGATTCGATGGTTTCGAGGCACTTTCTTAATTCAATTGATACAAATTTGTGCTACAAGAGCACCAACAAGTAAAGTAGTTATAACAACACGGCTATGGAGCCAGAATTTGATCTAACCTCACTTTTGTTGTATGTGCGTCACAGATGTTTGCTCGTGTTCAGGAAATCTGTACTGTGAAAAGCGCCATCTAGAGTGGAGAAGCATCGTGAATATGTGGATGTAATGACAGGAAATTTTTTATTTTGAAAGCGACATCTAGAGTTGAGAAGCAGCGTGAATTTTGGTGTGGAGTGATAGGAAATCTTCGATTTCTAGAGTTGGATGTTAATTTTTGGTAGAACCCGTTGGAATGGTCGATTGCGAGGTATAAAAAGACGGGGTATACGTTGGGATTTGAACCTGCAGACTATGTATTTATAGTCAAGGTGCTTAGCTGATTATGCTACGGAGTCAGGGTGACTGTGTTGAGAAAAGGGGGCTGCAATTCGTACACAATTTATCCGGTATAAAATTCTTAACTCGAATTGACGCCGCCCTTGAACCTAAAATAAATAGCAGGGATGCATTCGGTGACTCAATGATAATATTTCCAAGCATAATTAACGAATCAATAGACAGTAGATGTCCTAGGAGACTTTTGGCGCAAAATGCCCCATTTTTACATGTAAATCCCCATAAGGAAATCTAAGGTCCATTTTGCAAACATTGTACCCTTTTGAACGCGTAAGCCAGCGGCTGAACAGTGAGTTGCGCAACTCCACGCCCCCTCCCCTGCGGCTTTGGTAGGGTAGGATTAAAGCACTGACGTGAAGTCAGGAGCTTTTGCGCGCATGTTCTATTGTCCATTCTCAGGTATTAGAATTTGATTGTTAATGGGGATGGGACTCGTATCAACCGTAGGTATATGACCCTTTGCATTGTGCGTATCGGTTTCAGGTAATTATGATATATGATATTCGTAGAATTTTCATCATATGAAGTTTGATTGAATTGATTGAATTCTTTATATTCAAGGGCAACGACAGTTATTAACGAATAAGCTTTTCTCAAAGGAGACTGCACGGGTTCAGACTCAATTTCGGTGATTTTTATGTGTCAATTCCTATGAGGATTTCTAAGCTCGATTTTAGCAAAAATGGTTCTTTTCGCAATAACATGAATATATGTAGATTTCTCAGCATCTCTAGATGATTGGAAAATTATTACTGTTCTTCACAGCAATCGCACCCTTGTCTCCACGCAATACTTTTTCAACCAAATAAAAATCATGCTGCTTTGTTTTTTGCAATTCTTCTTGATAGAAAGCACCACTTATTGGTCTACCGGTAAAGTAGGTAACTCACTGGGTAGGTAAGTTGGACTTTTGTGATTTTAAATAGTTTAGTAGTCCATCGATACCCTTTTGTGAAAACGTGTCTAAATTTACGTACAATTCTTATGAGGTCATGCTATTTTCATGTGAATGAAGGCTAATTTATATATATCGTTCTTTGTAAAACGTCACGGGGTTTCATGCCAATAGTTCATTTTACTACATCTTGAAGGATCAATCGATATGTTCCACTGAATTTTTTGTAAAGCGCCTCTTTCAACGTTCTTATAACCAACTTGTTCATGAAATTGTCGCTAGAAAAACTCATTTCCTTGATCAGATTGCATGTTGCTAGGTACCATGCTTGAGGATATCGAGAAAAGTCAACCAGTTTTCCTTTTCAATGCTTGAGCACATATGAATTTGCAATCAATTACAACGAGAACTACTTGTGACAAGCTTATCAAGCTATCCTAAATGCATTGGAGGTTGTATACTTTAACACAGCATATAAGACATATTTTCTGTCATTTCAACGTAAGCACAATTGTTTTCGAAAAAAACTTTGGGTACTCGACATTTTGAACATAGATTTGAAGTCAAAAATATTGAATATTTGCTTGGCACTGAGACAAAATATGCTAAATGTGAAATTTTGTATTCTTACTATCTGGAAAGATTACATGAAAGATTGTACATTTGTACTGATTGTATTGTCATCAATAGTCACAATATTTGGATGAAAATGAATCCTATTTACGTAAAAAATTACAAACGTATTAGAGACTCGCTATGATAAAATAAAAATCTCCTATTCAGAAGGACTATAATTTTCGATTTTGTTTACATTGAGACGGATTGTTTTATTGTATTTTCCAAAATAAATCTTATTTCTTCAGATGCTGTATTGTAGCCAAATTATTTCGGTATATTTATTCGGCAATAACCAGAAGAAAGGTTCATTATGAGATGTATTTATTGCATGTTGAGTGGTCAGATTTCTCTTTCAATATTCAGGAATCGTGTAAAAAAAAAAGTGTGCTCGTAGTGTGTACATTTTTGATAGTAATAAGAA
Source organism: Halyzia sedecimguttata (assembly GCA_937662695.2). Classification (NCBI taxonomy): domain Eukaryota; kingdom Metazoa; phylum Arthropoda; class Insecta; order Coleoptera; family Coccinellidae; genus Halyzia; species Halyzia sedecimguttata. The sequence goes on from OW569417.2 coordinate 71,049,780, forward strand.
ATGTAACTCTACTTTATTTTTTCATTGCAAAATTGGTTAACAAATATATCATGAATATGTAAGTCATCAAGAGCTTGGCGTCATTTTGAACATTTGATTCCCATGGTGTGATAGATGCTCAATTGTTACTTCAAACGATAAAGAGAAGGAACTTCAATCGAGCCCTTTTTCAGGTATCTTTTGCTTACGACGAATACATTCATGAATCTCAGAACGCACTCCATATCAGCTTTACAAAAATGTTCAGCATGGAGGATTAAGCTATAAAGACGCTCACAATTTTCGTGATATTAAGAAAAAATCTTATTGTGATGAGGAACTTGTTGAGATTTAAATATATGAAAAACAGGCCTGGTCAGTGGATATCAAATGAGAAGGTGTGATTTTGAAACTTTATCATCTGGCTGATGCTTGAGATGCTGTATTGAGAACGATCATCAGCATGTTTGATATAGGGGCAATGGGCATGACTTGGTTATGAAGGGAGGGACGACGATGAATTGGCAATATACACAGGATTACAATAGATATGTGGAGGAAGATACGACGTATGATATTGAAGATGCAGAGAAAGAGACTGCGATGGATACTGAATTTATTAACAAATCAGCTTTTCACAAGTATTTAGCGCGTCTTCTTGACATAATGGATAGTGTTGATCATTATTAATTTCATTTAATTTCGAGTTATTCTGATGAACCATGCTTAAATAATTTGAGATAATTTGTAATGAAAAATTAGAGTTTAGTTGCCATTTTTGGCGCTCTAGTTCCTCGGAACTGAGTGCTTATCAATTTGCCCAAATGTCTGTAATTTTGGAATATTTCGATGAAAATGGTCTTAAACGATTTGGTTCGACCCACTGATCAAGAATCCGTGGTCGGAATTTTTTCTGTCCGGCCGGCCGGCCGTCCGTAAGCACGATAACTCTCGAAAGGAATGAGCTAGAGAGTTGAAATTTTCAGAGTAGGTTTGGGGGATGAATATCTCGGCTAAGTTCGTTATTGGGCGAAATCGAACAGATGGTTTCGGAGTAAAAAAAAAAATTTTTTTTTTTACGAAACAAATTCCAAATCAAATTTTTTTTAATAAGCAGTTTTATCATAAGAATCCATTCATATCATTTTCAACTCTAACAAGCTAATACTTTCGGAGATATGATTTTTTAAAATTTCAATGTAAATCGTATTTCACAGATTGATATAATTATTATTCTATGTATGAATTCTCATAATGTCAACTTGACAGAAGGGAATATTGTAACTTCAAAAATATTGGGGTTGAAATACTCGTATTTTAGCGATGCAACGGGAACCTCACCCGAAAATGTTTGAAAATATTACGTAAATATTGAAAGCATAATTCTGTAGTTTGGTGAACGTAGATCAGGAAATTTTTGATCGATTACAAGGTAATTTATTATTACTTATCTAATAAACTATTATTTGAATTAAATTTCCTTTATGATGCAGTGATATCATATGAATACATTGATATAATTCCCAACTCTGAGAAACCAATACCAGATATAATTTGTCTGTTTGAACTAGAGCGCCAGAAAGCTCCTGTCCACAGGGCTTGAACCCATTTTTTATTTTAAAAAAGCAGTTTTTTAGATATGATCATAATACTTTTCCTAATAAATAACTTCAGCTATTCGAATTTGCCAAATATTGTATTCTTTCAAAAGTATCTACAGTGCATTTTTGGCATGCAGCAAGCATAGCTCGTCAACTATATTACTGATATCAAGCCATTAACTTTATGAAGACTTTGTGTTGGATACCTTTCGTGTGTGTCCTGGGACCCCTTATATATGTTGGTGTGCAAACTCTTTGAATAGTTTTCACTAATGTGATCAATACTCATATAGTCATGGAATTTATCATGTTTCTTGATTGTGTGTTTCCTTAAAGCATCGTTTCATGTGAATTTCTTTCCACATACGAAACAAGCAAAGCCAATTTGCTTATGTATATTCATGTGTCTGCTCAAATTATTGGGTTGGGTGTATTGTTTTTCACAAATGGTGTAGGTATGAATTCTGTTGATATATAAAAATGAGACTGATAAGTATACGCGTTAAATACTCTTTATATCCACTATATACATTTTTATAGCTGTTTTATATACGTTTTGCATTCACTTCATAACTGAATATGTATCCATTCATGAAATTCTATGGTCGTAATAGATCAGTCCAAGCACAATCATAACAATCTATACACATTGTTTATAGAAATTCAATAGAACACAGGAACAAAATTTGCCATATTTATTTGTGTATTTTCATAGACATTCTAGTATCTTCGTATAGATTCATACATCTTCGTATACAGTCATGAATCAATCAATTTTGCTGAGGAGTATCAAGACATGTATTCGTTTTATAGTTTGGATATATGTATACACCCATGCATTTTTGTCGTATTACATATGAATTCATCACGAAAAAGATGTAAGAATAAGCGAATTTGATGATGATTTAGGATTAAAATACAACCTACATACATACGTAACCAAGAAAAAGATGGAAAAACATGCGTCAAGCTATCATCAAGCTATAATCAAACTACCATCAAGCTACCATCAAATTAGCATCAAACTATCATAGCAACTACTTCATGTATAGTTTATATCAATTTTGGGTATTTTCGTAGGCATTCGAGCATCTTCGTATACATTCGTGCATCTTCGTACACATTCACAATCAATTTTGATTAGGAGTATCAAGACATGTATTCGTATTATAGTTTGGATATATGTATACAATCATGCATTTTTGTCATACTTCATATGAATTAATCGCGAAAAAGATGGAAGAACATGCGAATTTGATGATGATTTAGGATGAATATACAACCTTCATACATACGTAACCAAGATAAAGATGAAAAAACATGCATCAAGCGTGTAACCATTTATCATTAACTTTATGAAGGATAGCTTTCTTCATGCAGCACCTCAAGCGTACTTTATATATGATTTGCAACCACTTTATGTACAGTTTATATCAGTTTTGGGTATTTTCGTAGACATTCGAGCATCTTCGTATACATTCATACATCTTCGTATACATTCAAATCAATCAATTTTTGTATAGGAGTATCAAGGCTTGTTGTTTAGATCAATTATGTGTATTTTTCCTATACATTCGAGCATCTTCGTATACATTCGTGCAGCTTCGTACACATTCACAATCAATTTTGATTAGGAGTATCAAGACATGTATTCGTATTATAGTTTGGATATATGTATACAATCATGCATTTTTGTCATACTTCATATGAATTAGTCGCGAAAAAGATGGAAGAATTTGATGATGATTTAGGATGAATATACAACCTACATACATACGTAACCAAGATAAAGATGGAAAAACATGCATCAAGCGTGTTACAATTTATCATTAACTTTATGAAGGATAGCTTTCTTCATGCAGCACCTCAAGCGTACTTTATATATGATTTGCAACCACTTTATGTACAGTTTATATCAGTTTTGGGTATTTTCGTAGACATTCGAGTATCTTCGTACACATTCGTACATCTTCGTATACATTCAAATCAATCAATTTTTGTATAGGAGTATCAAGGCTTGTTGTTTATATCAATTTTGTGTATTTTTCATAGAAATTCGAGCATCTTCGTATACATTCTTGCATCTTCGTACACATTCACAATCAATTTTGATTAGGAGTATCAAGACATGTATTCATATTATAGTTTGGATATATGTATACATTCATGCATTTTTGTTATACTTCATATGAATTAATCACGAAAAAGATGGAAGAACATGCGAATTTGATGATAATTTGGGATGAATATACAACCTACATACATACGTAACCAAGATAAAGATGGAAAAAACATGCATCAAGCGTGCAACCATTATCATTAACCTTATGAAGGATAGCTTTCTTCATGCAGCATCTCAAGCTTACTTTATATATGTTTTGCAACCACGTTATGTACAGTTTATATCAGTTTTGTGTATTTTCATAGACATTAGAGTATCTCCGTACACCTTCGTACATCTTCGTATACATTCAAATCAATCAATTTTGTATAGGAGTATCAAGGCTTGTTGTTTATATCAATTTTGTGTATTTTTCATAGAAATTCGAGCATCTTCGTATACATTCGTGCATCTTCGTACACATTCACAATCAATTTTGATTAGGAGTATCAAGACATGTATTCATATTATAGTTTGGATATATGTATACATTCATGCATTTTTGTCATACTTCATATGAATTAATCACGAAAAAGATGGAAGAACATGCGAATTTGATGATAATTTGGGATGAATATACAACCTACATACATACGTAACCAAGATAAAGATGGAAAAAACATGCATCAAGCGTCCAAGCATTATCATTAACCTTATGAAGGATAGCTTTCTTCATGCAGCATCTCAAGCTTACTTTATATATGTTTTGCAACCACGTTATGTACAGTTTATATCAGTTTTGTGTATTTTCATAGACATTAGAGTATCTCCATACACCTTCGTACATCTTCGTATACATTCAAATCAATCAATTTTGTATAGGAGTATCAAGGCTTGTTGTTTATATCAATTTTGTGTATTTTTCATAGACATTCGAGAATCTTCGTATACATTCGTGCAGCTTCGTACACATTCACAATCAATTTTGCTTAGGAGTATCAAGACATGTATTCGTATTATAGTTTGGATATATGTATACACTCATGCATTTTTGTCGTAGTTCATATGAATTCATCATGAAAAAGTTGGAAGAACATGCCAAATTTGATGATGATTTAGGATGAATATAAAACCTACATACATACGCAACCAAAGAAAAAGATAGAAAAACATGTGATTTTACAGATTATTCAAGGCCAATATACAGATGAAGATACACCAGGTCGATAACATTACAGATGTATCAAGAATTATATCTAGACTTGTACAATTTATTTGAGTGAACACAGGGTGCAGAAATGTATTTGTGATAGATGACTCGGGTACTTCCATTCCAAAGAAAATCTTGCTATTCACGCGTTAGTTTTTATGAATTGTACAAAGACCCAATATGGAATATTGAGAAGAGATTGACATAAATACGACAATACTTCCGATTATGCTTGAGGGGATAATCCTTATGAAATTACTAGGGTTAACAAAAAATGGTATTAGGGATGATGAAAGTTGAAAATAATGATATTCTGATTATGCATGGGGTCAGATCGAAACTGTACGCAGTGAAAAACTCAACAACGAATGATGAAATTAATATACAGAAGTGTTTCAACCCCAACCCTAGTGGGAGACATTCACTGTCGGGGCAAAAATTAACAGTGCTGTGCCTAAGCTTCCTGAAGGATACAGCAACTATTTTGGTGCGCCAAAATAGATTATCCCCTCAAGCATAATCGGAAGTATTGTCGTATTTATGTCAATCTCTTCTCAATATTCCATATTGGGTCTTTGTACAATTCATAAAAACTAACGCGTGAATAGCAAGATTTTCTTTGGAATGGAAGTACCCGAGTCATCTATCACAAATACATTTCTGCACCCTGTGTTCACTCAAATAAATTGTACAAGTCTAGATATAATTCTTGATACATCTGTAATGTTATCGACCTGGTGTATCTTCATCTGTATATTGGCCTTTAATAATCTGTAAAATCACATGTTTTTCTATCTTTTTCTTTGGTTGCGTATGTATGTAGGTTTTATATTCATCCTAAATCATCATCAAATTTGGCATGTTCTTCCAACTTTTTCATGATGAATTCATATGAACTACGACAAAAATGCATGAGTGTATACATATATCCAAACTATAATACGAATACATGTCTTGATACTCCTAAGCAAAATTGATTGTGAATGTGTACGAAGCTGCACGAAAGTATACGAAGATTCTCGAATGTCTATGAAAAATACACAAAATTGATATAAACAACAAGCCTTGATACTCCTATACAAAATTGATTGATTTGAATGTATACGAAGATGTACGAAGGTGTACGGAGATACTCTAATGTCTATGAAAATACACAAAACTGATATAAACTGTACATAACGTGGTTGCAAAACATATATAAAGTAAGCTTGAGATGCTGCATGAAGAAAGCTATCCTTCATAAGGTTAATGATAATGGTTGGACGCTTGATGCATGTTTTTTCCATCTTTATCTTGGTTACGTATGTATGTAGATTGTATATTCATCCCAAATTATCATCAAATTCGCATGTTCTTCCATCTTTTTCGTGATTAATTCATATGAAGTATGACAAAAATGCATGAATGTATACATATATCCAAACTATAATATGAATACATGTCTTGATACTCCTAATCAAAATTGATTGTGAATGTGTACGAAGATGCACGAATGTATACGAAGATGCTCGAATTTCTATGAAAAATACACAAAATTGATATAAACAACAAGCCTTGATACTCCTATACAAAATTGATTGATTTGAATGTATACGAAGATGTACGAAGGTGTACGGAGATACTCTAATGTCTATGAAAATACACAAAACTGATATAAACTGTACATAACGTGGTTGCAAAACATATATAAAGTAAGCTTGAGATGCTGCATGAAGAAAGCTATCCTTCATAAGGTTAATGATAATGGTTGCACGCTTGATGCATGTTTTTTCCATCTTTATCTTGGTTACGTATGTATGTAGGTTGTATATTCATCCCAAATTATCATCAAATTCGCATGTTCTTCCATCTTTTTCGTGATTAATTCATATGAAGTATGACAAAAATGCATGAATGTATACATATATCCAAACTATAATATGAATACATGTCTTGATACGCCTAATCAAAATTGATTGTGAATGTGTACGAAGATGCACGAATGTATACGAAGATGCTCGAATTTCTATGAAAAATACACAAAATTGATATAAACAACAAGCCTTGATCCTCCTATACAAAAATTGATTGATTTGAATGTATACGAAGATGTACGAATGTGTACGAAGATACTCGAATGTCTACGAAAATACCCAAAACTGATATAAACTGTACATAAAGTGGTTGCAAATCATATATAAAGTACGCTTGAGGTGCTGCATGAAGAAAGCTATCCTTCATAAAGTTAATGATAAATGGTTACACGCTTGATGCATGTTTTTTCATCTTTATCTTGGTAACGTATGTATGTAGGTTGTATATGCATCCTAAATCATCATCAAATTCTTCCATCTTTTTCGCGACTAATTCATATGAAGTATGACAAAAATGCATGATTGTATACATATATCCAAACTATAATACGAATACATGTCTTGATACTCCTAATCAAAATTGATTGTGAATGTGTACGAAGCTGCACGAATGTATACGAAGATGCTCGAATGTATAGGAAAAATACACAAAATTGATATAAACAACAAGCCTTGATACTCCTATACAAAAATTGATTGATTTGAATGTATACGAAGATGTATGAATGTATACGAAGATGCTCGAATGTCTACGAAAATACCCAAAACTGATATAAACTGTACATAAAGTGGTTGCAAATCATATATAAAGTACGCTTGAGGTGCTGCATGAAGAAAGCTATCCTTCATAAAGTTAATGATAAATGGTTACACGCTTGATGCATGTTTTTTCATCTTTATCTTGGTCACGTATGTATGAAGGTTGTATATTCATCCTAAATCATCATCAAATTCGCATGTTCTTCCATCTTTTTCGCGATTAATTCATATGAAGTATGACAAAAATGCATGATTGTATACATATATCCAAACTATAATACGAATACATGTCTTGATACTCCTAATCAAAATTGATTGTGAATGTGTACGAAGATGCACGAATGTATACGAAGATGCTCGAATGCCTACGAAAATACCCAAAATTGATATAAACTATACATGAAGTAGTTGCTATGATAGTTTGATGCTAATTTGATGGTAGCTTGATGGTAGTTTGATTATAGCTTGATGATAGCTTGACGCATGTTTTTCCATCTTTTTCTTGGTTACGTATGTATGTAGGTTGTATTTTAATCCTAAATCATCATCAAATTCGCTTATTCTTACATCTTTTTCGTGATGAATTCATATGTAATACGACAAAAATGCATGGGTGTATACATATATCCAAACTATAAAACGAATACATGTCTTGATACTCCTCAGCAAAATTGATTGATTCATGACTGTATACGAAGATGTATGAATCTATACGAAGATACTAGAATGTCTATGAAAATACACAAATAAATATGGCAAATTTTGTTCCTGTGTTCTATTGAATTTCTATAAACAATGTGTATAGATTGTTATGATTGTGCTTGGACTGATCTATTACGACCATAGAATTTCATGAATGGATACATATTCAGTTATGAAGTGAATGCAAAACGTATATAAAACAGCTATAAAAATGTATATAGTGGATATAAAGAGTATTTAACGCGTATACTTATCAGTCTCATTTTTATATATCAACAGAATTCATACCTACACCATTTGTGAAAAACAATACACCCAACCCAATAATTTGAGCAGACACATGAATATACATAAGCAAATTGGCTTTGCTTGTTTCGTATGTGGAAAGAAATTCACATGAAACGATGCTTTAAGGAAACACACAATCAAGAAACATGATAAATTCCATGACTATATGAGTATTGATCACATTAGTGAAAACTATTCAAAGAGTTTGCACACCAACATATATAAGGGGTCCCAGGACACACACGAAAGGTATCCAACACAAAGTCTTCATAAAGTTAATGGCTTGATATCAGTAATATAGTTGACGAGCTATGCTTGCTGCATGCCAAAAAATGCACTGTAGATACTTTTGAAAGAATACAATATTTGGCAAATTCGAATAGCTGAAGTTATTTATTAGGAAAAGTATTATGATCATATCTAAAAAACTGCTTTTTTCAAATAAAAAATGGGTTCAAGCCCTGTGGACAGGAGCTTTCTGGCGCTCTAGTTCAAACAGACAAATTATATCTGGTATTGGTTTCTCAGAGTTGGGAATTATATCAATGTATTCATATGATATCACTGCATCATAAAGGAAATTTAATTCAAATAATAGTTTATTAGATAAGTAATAATAAATTACCTTGTAATCGATCAAAAATTTCCTGATCTACGTTCACCAAACTACAGAATTATGCTTTCAATATTTACGTAATATTTTCAAACATTTTCGGGTGAGGTTCCCGTTGCATCGCTAAAATACGAGTATTTCAACCCCAATATTTTTGAAGTTACAATATTCCCTTCTGTCAAGTTGACATTATGAGAATTCATACATAGAATAATAATTATATCAATCTGTGAAATACGATTTACATTGAAATTTTAAAAAATCATATCTCCGAAAGTATTAGCTTGTTAGAGTTGAAAATGATATGAATGGATTCTTATGATAAAACTGCTTATTAAAAAAAATTTGATTTGGAATTTGTTTCGTAAAAAAAAAAAATTTTTTTTTTTACTCCGAAACCATCTGTCCGATTTCGCCCAATAACGAACTTAGCCGAGATATTCATCCCCCAAACCTACTCTGAAAATTTCAACTCTCTAGCTCATTCCTTCCGAGAGTTATCGTGCTTACGGACGGCCGGCCGGCCGGACAGAAAAAATTCCGACCACGGATTCTTGATCAGTGGGTCGAACCAAATCGTTTAAGACCATTTTCATCGAAATATTCCAAAATTACAGACATTTGGGCAAATTGATAAGCACTCAGTTCCGAGGAACTAGAGCGCCAAAAATGGCAACTAAACTCTAATTTTTCATTACAAATTATCTCAAATTATTTAAGCATGGTTCATCAGAATAACTCGAAATTAAATGAAATTAATAATGATCAACACTATCCATTATGTCAAGAAGACGCGCTAAATACTTGTGAAAAGCTGATTTGTTAATAAATTCAGTATCCATCGCAGTCTCTTTCTCTGCATCTTCAATATCATACGTCGTATCTTCCTCCACATATCTATTGCAATCCTGTGTATATGGCCAATTCATCGTCGTCCCTCCTTTCATAACCAAGTCATGCCCATTGCCCCTATATCAAACATGCTGATGATCGTTCTCAATACAGCATCTCAAGCATCAGCCAGATGATAAAGTTTCAAAATCACACCTTCTCATTTGATATCCACTGACCAGGCCTGTTTTTCATATATTTAAATCTCAACAAGTTCCTCATCACAATAAGATTTTTTCTTAATATCACGAAAATTGTGAGCGTCTTTATAGCTTAATCCTCCATGCTGAACATTTTTGTAAAGCTGATATGGAGTGCGTTCTGAGATTCATGAATGTATTCGTCGTAAGCAAAAGATACCTGAAAAAGGGCTCGATTGAAGTTCCTTCTCTTTATCGTTTGAAGTAACAATTGAGCATCTATCACACCATGGGAATCAAATGTTCAAAATGACGCCAAGCTCTTGATGACTTACATATTCATGATATATTTGTTAACCAATTTTGCAATGAAAAAATAAAGTAGAGTTACATTTCTTATTACTATCAAAAATGTACACACTACGAGCACACTTTTTTTTTTTTACACGATTCCTGAATATTGAAAGAGAAATCTGACCACTCAACATGCAATAAATACATCTCATAATGAACCTTTCTTCTGGTTATTGCCGAATAAATATACCGAAATAATTTGGCTACAATACAGCATCTGAAGAAATAAGATTTATTTTGGAAAATACAATAAAACAATCCGTCTCAATGTAAACAAAATCGAAAATTATAGTCCTTCTGAATAGGAGATTTTTATTTTATCATAGCGAGTCTCTAATACGTTTGTAATTTTTTACGTAAATAGGATTCATTTTCATCCAAATATTGTGACTATTGATGACAATACAATCAGTACAAATGTACAATCTTTCATGTAATCTTTCCAGATAGTAAGAATACAAAATTTCACATTTAGCATATTTTGTCTCAGTGCCAAGCAAATATTCAATATTTTTGACTTCAAATCTATGTTCAAAATGTCGAGTACCCAAAGTTTTTTTCGAAAACAATTGTGCTTACGTTGAAATGACAGAAAATATGTCTTATATGCTGTGTTAAAGTATACAACCTCCAATGCATTTAGGATAGCTTGATAAGCTTGTCACAAGTAGTTCTCGTTGTAATTGATTGCAAATTCATATGTGCTCAAGCATTGAAAAGGAAAACTGGTTGACTTTTCTCGATATCCTCAAGCATGGTACCTAGCAACATGCAATCTGATCAAGGAAATGAGTTTTTCTAGCGACAATTTCATGAACAAGTTGGTTATAAGAACGTTGAAAGAGGCGCTTTACAAAAAATTCAGTGGAACATATCGATTGATCCTTCAAGATGTAGTAAAATGAACTATTGGCATGAAACCCCGTGACGTTAATACAAAGAACGATATATATAAATTAGCCTTCATTCACATGAAAATAGCATGACCTCATAAGAATTGTACGTAAATTTAGACACGTTTTCACAAAAGGGTATCGATGGACTACTAAACTATTTAAAATCACAAAAGTCCAACTTACCTACCCAGTGAGTTACCTACTTTACCGGTAGACCAATAAGTGGTGCTTTCTATCAAGAAGAATTGCAAAAAACAAAGCAGCATGATTTTTATTTGGTTGAAAAAGTATTGCGATTGCTGTGAAGAACAGTAATAATTTTCCAATCATCTAGAGATGCTGAGAAATCTACATATATTCATGTTATTGCGAAAAGAACCATTTTTGCTAAAATCGAGCTTAGAAATCCTCATAGGAATTGACACATAAAAATCACCGAAATTGAGTCTGAACCCGTGCAGTCTCCTTTGAGAAAAGCTTATTCGTTAATAACTGTCGTTGCCCTTGAATATAAAGAATTCAATCAATTCAATCAAACTTCATATGATGAAAATTCTACGAATATCATATATCATAATTACCTGAAACCGATACGCACAATGCAAAGGGTCATATACCTACGGTTGATACGAGTCCCATCCCCATTAACAATCAAATTCTAATACCTGAGAATGGACAATAGAACATGCGCGCAAAAGCTCCTGACTTCACGTCAGTGCTTTAATCCTACCCTACCAAAGCCGCAGGGGAGGGGGCGTGGAGTTGCGCAACTCACTGTTCAGCCGCTGGCTTACGCGTTCAAAAGGGTACAATGTTTGCAAAATGGACCTTAGATTTCCTTATGGGGATTTACATGTAAAAATGGGGCATTTTGCGCCAAAAGTCTCCTAGGACATCTACTGTCTATTGATTCGTTAATTATGCTTGGAAATATTATCATTGAGTCACCGAATGCATCCCTGCTATTTATTTTAGGTTCAAGGGCGGCGTCAATTCGAGTTAAGAATTTTATACCGGATAAATTGTGTACGAATTGCAGCCCCCTTTTCTCAACACAGTCACCCTGACTCCGTAGCATAATCAGCTAAGCACCTTGACTATAAATACATAGTCTGCAGGTTCAAATCCCAACGTATACCCCGTCTTTTTATACCTCGCAATCGACCATTCCAACGGGTTCTACCAAAAATTAACATCCAACTCTAGAAATCGAAGATTTCCTATCACTCCACACCAAAATTCACCCTGCTTCTCAACTCTAGATGTCGCTTTCAAAATAAAAATTTCCTGTCATTACATCCACATATTCACGATGCTTCTCCACTCTAGATGGCGCTTTTCACAGTACAGATTTCCTGAACACGAGCAAACATCTGTGACGCACATACAACAAAAGTGAGGTTAGATCAAATTCTGGCTCCATAGCCGTGTTGTTATAACTACTAAGTAACAAAAACAAAATTCAATTAAACTTATTTTATTCATAGTATAAAAGACAAAATCAAAATTTAAACAAACTTCTTCGATACCAACGTGTATCGTGTGTATAGGTGCAGTTCTATTTTTTTTTAAATAACCAGTACAACAAGTGTTAAATTCCATAACAACCCAAAATTGACTTTGATTTAGGGTTCACAATAGCACGATTTGTGTGTACATTTTTCATATTTATATCTGAGTCGGTTCTGGCATTATGAGTTTATGGCTACAACGATTATGTATCTCTTGAATTGTTGTAAATATGATCGATTCTGCAGTTTTACCGAATTGATATCAGCTCATAGTAATCCCTGATTCCATTTCAAATACCTACTTACCTCTCTCATATTTTAGAATGTGTATAAATTATTATTTCCTAAGATTCAGATAGCTCACCTTCGAAATGTAATGATTTATTTTTATATATATTCGTACAACCGGAAGCCTAATAGGCCATTTCCATTGTTAAATAGAATCTATTAATCTTTATAAAACTTTAAATAAGTCAAGAACAATTTAATGAACATGAAAAAACGAATTAAATATGATAATTTGGTAAGACTTAGCTCTACAAAACACAATGTTTGGCATACATCAGCTGTTTTCGATCATTCCATCTCACTCTTATGTTGGAGTCAATTCCTCTCTCTCTAGGCTCTATCTACTTATTATTAGGTCATTGCGTTCCATTGATGAACAGAGGAAGAGAGGTGATATTATCTTCTCTGTTGGAAACCGACGGAATCCTTGGCATTCCACAAACTTGCTGCTTAGAATGCGAGGCAACTGGCGGTCTCTATTCTATTGTCTTTGACCAAGAGCAGTGACAGCTAAACCAGAATCATAGAGTAGAGTACTCTAATCTATGACCAGAACTGAAGCGGCTGGCCCCATGATATAAGGAAAACAACATGATACAGAGAAAACAAGATATGATATTGCGCATATTACTGCGACGTACATCACGTTAATCACGTTGAAGTTTTTTCTTCCATTTTTTCTTTGGGTTCGGTCTACTATCGTTTGTCTATGCGAATTTCCAATGCTTAGGTCACACTATGCTCCACGTCCTGCTCATCATCCTGCTCCTCGTGTTGCCACGATGTTTCCCTACCTGGCCACACACTGCTCTCTCTCCTCGCGCAATTAATCGCATCATTTACGACGGTCCGCATTAAGGTGCAATTTCGTTGCTACGTCTTGCGTTCACGGTCTGCCGCGACGTTTTGGAAGTCAGTGGAGGGCCGCATCTTCAAGACGACACGCCCCGACGAAATCATTGCCACTGAAAAGGGGTCGTCCATTAATCACGTGATGTTTTTTCAGCATGTTTTAACCCCCCGACCCCATTGGTGATACTTGGTGAGGTTTAAGCTCAAAACCCCCTCCCCCACCCAAATCACGTGTATTTTTTAGAACCAACAAAGAAGCTTAAAATTTTCAGAATATCAATTCAATTCAATTCGATTCAATTACACATATTAGATAAAGTATAATCTAGTTTTATCCTGAAATCGGTTTAGAAATCACGCGTTTGGCGAAGAGTGCGTTCCAATATTCCTGAACAGTATTGTGCAGTGAATTTAGGCGATACCTACCGTCACTAGGGAGCGTTCCGAAATTATTTATTGCAGCCAGTATTGCCAGCAATATCGGAGAAAAAAAGTTTTTTTCGCCATTTTTTTAAATTTTCTAGGGGTACAGTTCTTATAAAATTTTAAACACGTCTTATTTCGATATTCTACAACTAGTTACCAATTCGATCGAGTTTATATTTTTTGAGTACTCGAAGAAATAATATTCCAGGTGGGTATAACTCTGAAACGGTTGGACCGATTATGCCCGTAGACGAACTTAACTCTCCCAGTCGGATAAGCAACTCACCTTGAAAATTACAAGTCACTATCTCCTTTCGTTCGAAAGTTATCGAGGCATCGGTCACCCATCCATCCGAACTCACACAATCTCCAACAATATATATCCGTGTATATATCGTGTTCAAACTTGGAACTTGGCAGTAAAGTTAGGTTCTGAAGACTCTCGCAAAATTTTAGCGACGTCGGACGAATAGTTACGGATATATAGAATTTTTGAATAATTTTCAATGATTTTTAAAAATTCTCTAGTGATACGATCGTCACGAAATAATGCAAGAATTTTTGTGTTGGCATTATGCAACTAAAAACCATGTTTGAATTCAATAGGTTTTGTATTTTTCGAGTTATTGAGGAAATAACAACCAAATTTCAGATAGGTATAACTCCAAAACC
This sequence comes from Halyzia sedecimguttata, assembly GCA_937662695.2. Lineage (NCBI taxonomy): Eukaryota > Metazoa > Arthropoda > Insecta > Coleoptera > Coccinellidae > Halyzia > Halyzia sedecimguttata. The sequence goes on from OW569417.2 coordinate 71,064,916, forward strand.
GTTAAGCCGATTATGCCTACAAAGGAACTCAAATGTCGCATTCAGATGCACAACCTAACCTGGAAATTCAAATCGCTATCTCTTTCCGTTCTCAAGTAATCGTGGCAATGGCCGGCCAGCCGGACGGACAGAATCGAATTTGACCCCGAATTATTCATTAGGGCTATTTTCGGCAAACAATTCGAAAATTACACACATTTGGGCAAAATGATAATTGATAACGCGATGTTCGCCAGAACATACGCGCAAAAAAATAAATACACGTGATTTTTGCCACCACCCCCCCCCCCTGCCCCTTTCGAGCCTCACGTGATTAATGGACGATCCCAAATCACTGAAGCAGTGCTCGATGGCTGCAAGTTGCGGCGGGCCGCGAACGTTGGACGTCGCTACGAAATCCCACCTTTTTTTTTTTTTTTAGGTTGTTTGCCCGTGCACTTTGGATGTTGAAACCCAGGGTTGCGTTCGGAATCAACGTCGGATGCAACGAGTGCGTCCGACGTAGAGTGCGCCCGGTTGTTTGAAATGTTGTCGTACGTTTTAGAACGACACCGGGTGTATTCTTGCCTCTCTTTCTAACTTCTTACGTTTATTTTTTACGTTTTGAGGTTAAGCTATTGTGTTTGTATCGTTGAAGCGTGTTGAAGGTTTTTGAAATATTGACAATGGAGATTGTAACGAGGTCGAACGAAGAAAATATTGTTATTCAAGGAGCAATAGTGTCTTTATGAAACAATTATTCAAATCAGGTTTTGGATGACGAATTGAGTAGCGATGAGGAGGAACGAATTGTTGGAAGATTGGCATTACTAGAGGATTTTCGAGAAACCCCGCTGCGAGTGTTGGGTTACATTAATTTTATTATACCAAATATTAGGGACGAACAATTCCGAGAATGTATCATATTAACTAGATCGTCGTTTGATATTCTTCTCACAAAAATTGGAGGATATCATAAAGGATCATTCTGTCCTGATTGCCTTTAATAACCTGATTTCTTCAATTAGAAATCAAACTCATTTTGTTTTTCGTCTATAAGTAGCAAATAACTTCACCGTAAACCAAAGCCTACTCTAATAACTCTATCTCTAACTCTAATAACTATATATATGTTTTTCAGAGACCTGGTTAAATTCTGATGTGTTGGGCACTGAAATTTGTAATGAACGGTATGTTCTCTTCCGATGTGATCGAGACCTTGACCTCACCGGTAAGACGAGGGGCGGCGGCGTGCTGGTTGCGGTGAGATCAACTCTACTGGCCTCTCCACTGGATCTGGGTTCAGTTAGGGGTGCATTCTCGGGGGTTGACATAGTTGGTTTGAGATTGAATTTCCGAGGTTCTAATTTTTATGTCATCAATGTTTATATTCCTCCAAGTACGTCATCCGATCACTATGTAGCTATTTTTGAGGCCATCTCCAGCCTTTCTTATTTGCTGAATGGAAATAGCAACCTGATCATTCTGGGAGACTTCAATATCCCAGAATACATTACTTGCAAGGAGGGTGGTCTACGTAATATCAGAGTCGAGGCATTCGAAAATTTCATGAACTTTTTCGAGCTCAGTTAGCAAAATGAAACTCTGAACTCGAATGACAGGATTTTGGATCTTGTTTGCGCTCGGTGCCCTGTCGTTGTACAGGAGTCTTATTTTCCTCTAATTGCAGTGGATGCGCATCACCCCCCACTGGAGTTTTGCTTTGCATCGATTTCAAGACCGGATAGGTATCAAAGGATCAGCCAGGGGAGTTTCAACTTCAGGAAGGCTGATTTTTCAAAACTTTATGACATGATGTTGAACACCAACTGGGATGTCTTGGATGCATGTACCGACGTCAATTTGGCCTGTGATAGTTTTCGGAATATGTCCCTATATCAAAAAAAGGAAAGTCTTCCTATCCGCCATGGTTTACGGGTCGTATCATTTCTCGTCTTAGAACCAAAGATGTGTACCTGCACAAGTATAGGTTATACGGTGATGTCCGATTCTTGGAGGAGTATAAAGATCTCCGCAGAGATATCAAAAAAGAGATTACTGCAGCTCGAGCTAATTTTACTAGAAAGGCTAAGGCTGATTTATCCACTAATCCATCTGAATTTTGGTCTCATCAATACTTATACTAAAGTGAAGACTTGGACCATCGAAGTAGATCAAGGGAAACTTTTCGAGAAGGTCGTTGTAAACGTGGTGTTTTTTTGGTGGTTAGGAGGAGGATTGGGGGGGAATCTTGAGGGGGTTTAGCGAGAGAAAACACGGAAGTTTCGTAGAGTTTCGCGTTTTTGGATCGAAAAGGTGGGGGTGTATTTTAAAAAAATTCACGAAAATGCGAAAAAACGCCGATTTTGGCAAAAGGTGCAAAATGAAGGAAACGAGATCGAACGAACGGCGACGTTAGAAACGACGAGTCCGCGGGAAAGCGAAGAAGAGATTCGAAATTACCGGATAGGCTATATCTGCTTTCGATCTTTTCTTTCGTTTTCCCGGAAGAACGATAAGAAAATGTGACTTTTTGCGAAAATCGAAAACATTCTGACGTTTCACGTATTTCTGTGCTGAATTTTAGCGCGGCTCCTGCAAGGTCGACTCTTTCGGTCCGAACGAGCGGCGCGAAATGTCAAATCGAATTTGAATTTCGAACGGAAATAGTCGAAAATCTCGAAATCGTCAAGAAAAATTGCGAGAAATATGAACGAGTCGCCAATTTCGAGCGATCGCTTGACAGAATTGACGATATTCTGGAAATCGAAGGAAGGAAATCATCCCAGTGCTATAAAACCTTCATATATAGCATAATTCCTACTTTTATCTAAAGCGAAAGTGGCCGGATTGGAAGCGTCCTAGGATCAACGTTAGTATCGCGGGGCAGCCGGATCGAATCTCGGAGTGGCCGGAATCGTTGAAGTTATAATTTTTTTCATTTTTACGGAATGAAAACTTAAGAGTGTGTTATTCCCGTGTGAACTCATCATGGGCTATCGATCTTTTTGTCAAATTACGAAATCTATATTGAATTTCCGTTTGTTTGAAAATTTTTCTTTTAAATTAATCGAAATATTCAAACTTTAAGCAGATAATTAACTGTCGAAGATGGGATTTGGATCTTTTCGTCAAGTTACGATATCTATAATCGATGGTTCCATCAGACGGACTTTTGTATGTATTTGAATAGGAACCTACGCCACCGCGTTCATTGCATTGCTTATTTTTGATCCAACTGTGAGTGTATGTATTTGAACAAGGACCTTACTTAACCAAAGACGCAGCATTGAATATTTTTGTTCCAATTGTGAATGTATGTATTTGAATATGAACCTACGCCACCGCGTTCAATGCATTGTTTATTTTTTATCCAACCGTGAATGTATGTATATGAATAGGTACCTTACGCAACCAAGGACACAGCCTTGATTATTTTTGATCCAAAAATGAACGTATAATTTTGAATGTTTTGCATTGAAATTACACAAAATATTCAACCATTTAAGTAGAAAATTAACGGTCGAAAATGAAAAACCATTGCTACACAGGGTCTTAAGTGAGATATCACCGCAAGAGATTTATCGTGAAGAGAATTCTCATCATTGTAAAACCGTTACGAAAAGATAACCGCTGTTATACAGGGTGTTTTTAAATAAATGTCAACTCCGAAACGGCTTTACCCATTTCGACGAAACTTTGTGTGCACCCGTTAGGTGGCGCTGAATTCGGTTTATAACAACTCAAAAACGACTGGAACGATTTCGATGAAACTTTGTGTGTGTATCTGAGAGTAGGTTTCAATCCACAATATTCCCCGGTAGGTGGCACTATAAAGGAGCATACTCCAGTAAACGTATCTTGGGATTAGGATATTTTCGTTAAGTTACTAAATCTATAATGAATATCCGTTCGATCGGACGGATTTTTGCATTAAAATTACTCAAAATATTCAAATATTAAGCAGAAAATTAACTATACAGGGTGTTTCAAGTAAAATGTCACCCCTAGAGATGTATCGTAAAGAGAATACTCAACACTGTAAAACCGCTACGAAAAGATAACCGCTGCTATACGGGGAGTTTAAAAAAAAATGTCAACTCCGAAACGACTTGACCGATTTTGATGAAACTTTGTTTGTGTGTTTCGGTGTGTCCTTGCTTCACAATAGCATCCGGTAGGTGGCGCTGATAATGCTCTATAGGAACTCAGAAATGGCTCGACCGATTTTGATAGAACATTGTGTGCGTGTTTGGGTGTGTCTCAGGGTCACAATAATTTACCGGTAGGTGGCGCTGTATTCGGTTTATAGAAACTCAAGAACGGCTGAACTGATTTCGATGAAACTTAATATGTGTATCTGAGTATGTGTCAGGTCCGCAATATACCCTGGTAGGTGGCGCTGCTATCGATCTGAAGAAACTCAGAAATGCCTCGACAGATTAGGTCCCGTTAGATGGCATTGAACTACCGGTTCAATTGATCTACCGATTATACTGATCTACCAAAAAATGTAGATCTACTGGCAAAATGAAGATCTATCGTAAAAATGTAGATCCACCGAAAAAAATGTAGATCTACCAGAAAAATGTAGATCTACCGGAAAAATGTAGATCTACCGGAAAAATGTAAATCTACCGTAAAAATGTAGATCTACCAGAAAAATGTGGATCTATTGCTAGGTAGATCTGCTGGCTCATCTGAATCCCAAAATATGGACTGCTGGCTACTAGTTTATTCTACTAATGTAAAGATCTCGGGATCACAGAGAGAGGTCAAAAAAGTTTTTTCCTCTAGGAGGTCGATATTTTCGATTTTTTCGTCGGTTATTCGAGGGGCGAGGGGGGATTCGAGGTGTAAACGGGAAAGAGAAAAGACGAAATTTTCTCCGGGTATCCGTCTTTGACGAGAAAAAACGTGGGGAGTATTTAAAAAAAAATCGTGAAATCGGTTGAAAACTCCGTTTTTCGCTAAAGGCGCAAATCGGAGGCGATAGAAATCTCGCGAGGAGGCGACGCTCGGAAATTTATTTCGTCGGGGGCCGGAAGACGAGATTCGTAGGTAGTTTGTAACGCAGCCCGATTTTCGATAAAACCTACTCTTTTTCCGGAAAAAGATCGCAAACTTTGACATATTTTGAAAACCTCGGTGAAATGTGACGTTTAGACCGGTTCGGCTTCGCTCGACCGACTTCGGGTCCTGCTATAGAAGATAATACGTGGATGATTTACTTCGATCACAGATGATAGAAACTTCTGTCAGTTTGAATTTATCGACGTTTTCTTTGCGAATGAGTGGCGATAAATGTCAAATAAAATTAGAATTTCGGCTGGAATTTGTCGAAAATCTTGAATCGTGAAGATACATTGCTAGAAATATGAAGAAATATGATAGAGTCGCCGATTTCGAGCGATCGCATGGCAGAATTTTTAATATTTGAGAAATAATGTATTCTATCAAATTCTAAGTTGAAATGACTGGTAGATACCTATCTTCGAGGAAAGATTTTTGATGAAACGGGCCGGAGGTGGAGAACGTAAAATAAGGTAATTATCGATCTATACTATCGACGATATTACCGATTTTCACTTGCAGGCATTTATATACGAATTCGAAATCCTATCGAATGTATTCTAAGGAAATATTTTTTAGTTGTTGACAGTTGGTTGTATGAAGTATGATGGGATATCGACTGAATTTAATCTTTCTGTCGAATTTTGGAATCTTTTACGAAACGTGAGTATTTTCAAATGATATCGATGCAGATATCGTATCGTATTTCTATACGAAATCTTTTCGCGATTCCTTCAACGTCATGGTTTTCAGTCCGAATGAGGGTCGAATTGTCAAATAGAATTCGAGCTTCCAACGGAAGCGTGGGGAGAGTTCCATAATTCTCTGATAGGCAAATTGGCCCAGTTGCCACCTCAATATAACAATTTAACATGAACTGTATTTTCAACATTGTAAAATTGTTGCGAAAGGATAACCGCTGTTATACAGGCTGTTTTCCGAAACGGCTTCACAATAGCATCCGGTAGGTGAAATGGCTCGACCGATTTTGATGAAAGTTTGTGTGTGTATCTGAGTAGGTGTGTCAGGTCTGCTATATACCCCGGCAGGTGGCGCTGCAATCGGTCTATAGAAACTCAGAAATGTCTTGGCCGATTTTAATGAAACATTGTGTGCGTGTTTGAGTGTGTCTCAGGGTCACAATAGGTGACCGGTAGGTGGCGCTGCATTCGGTTAATAGAAACTCAAGAATGGCTGCACCGATTTCGATGAAACTTGGTGTGTATATCTGACTATGTGTCAGGTTGAAGTAGGTCTATAGAAATTCAGATATGGCTCGAACGATTTCGAACTTTCAAGTTCGAAAAATGTAAATCTACTGGAAACATGTAGATCTACCGGAAAAATGTAGATCTGCCGGAAAAATGTAGATCTACTGGCAAGGTAGATCGGCGGGCCAACTAGTTACTCTATTCTACTAACGCCAAGATCTCGGGACCACAGAGAGAGGTCAAAAAAGATTTTTTCCTCGAGGAGGTCGATATTTTCGATTTTTTCGTCGGTTATTCGAGGGGCGAGGGGGGATTCGAGGTGGAAAAGGGAACGAGAAAAGACGAAATTTTCTCCGGGTATCCGTCTTCGACGAGAGAAAACGTGGGGAGTATTTTTAAATAAATCGTAAATTCGGGCGAAAACGGCCTTCTCGGCTAAAGGTGCGAATCGGTATGGGAGAGATCTGGCGAGGACGCGACGCTCGAAAAGGTATTTCGTCGGGGTCCGAAAGACGAGATTCGTAGGTAGTCCGTAACGGATCTCGATTTTTGATAAAACCTTCTCTTTTTCCGGAAAAAGATCGCAAACTTTGACATATTTTGAAAACCTCGGTGAAATGTGACGTTTTGACCGGTTCGGCTTCGCTCGACCGACTTCGGGTCCTGCTATAGAAGATGAAACGTGGATGTTTTACTTCGATCACAGATGAAAGAAACTTCTGTCAGTTTGAATTTATCGCGAATGAGTTGCGATAAACGTCAAATAGAATTAGAATTTCGAACGGAATTTGTCGAAAATCTCGAATCGTGAAGATACATTACTAGAAATAAGAAGAAATATGATAGAGTCGCCGATTTGAAGCGATCGCATGGCAGAATTTTCGATATTTGATAAATAATGTGTTCTATCAAATTCTAAGTTGGAATGACTGGTAGGTATCTTCGAGGAAAGAATTTTGATGAAACGGTCCGAAAGTGGAGACCGTAAAATAAGGTAATTATCGATCTACACTTTTGACGATATTGCCGATTTTTACTTGCAGACATTTATATACGAATTCAAAATTCAATCGAATGTATCCTAAGGAAACATTTTTTAGTTGTTGACAGGTGTATGAAGTATGATGGGATATCGCCTGAATTTAATCTTTCCGTCGAATTTTGTAATCTTTTACGAAACGTGAGTATTTTCAAATGATATCGTTGTAGAAATCGTATCGTAATTCTGTGCGAAATCTTTTCGCGATTCCTTCAACGTCATAGTGTTCAGTCCGAATGAGGGTCGAATTGTCAAATAGAATTCAAGCTTCCAACGGAATTAGTCGAAAATCTCGAAATCGTCAAGAAAAATTGCGAGAAATATGAACAAGTCGCCAATTTCGAGCGTTCGCTTGACAGAATTGACGATATTCTGGAAATCGAAGGACAGAAATCATCCCAGTGCTATAAAACCTTTATATAGAGCATAATTCCTACTTTTACCTATAGCGAAAGTGGCCGGGAGGGAAGCATCCTAGGATCAACGGTTGCATCGCGGGGCAGCTGGATCGAATCTCCGAGTGGCCGGCAATCGTTGACGTTATAATTTTTCTTCATTTTTATAGAATGAAAACTTCTGAGTGTGTTATTTCCGTGTAAACTCATCATGGGCTATTGATCTTTTCGTCAAATTACGAAATCTATATTGAATTTTCGTTTGTTTGAAAATTCTTCTTTTAAATTAATCGAAATATTCAAACTTTAAGCAGATAATTAACTGTCGAAAACGGGATTTGGATCTATTCGTCAAGTTACGATATCTATAATCAATGGTTCAATCAGACGGATTTTTGTATGTATTTGAATAGGAACCTACGCCACCGCGTTCATTGCATTGTTTATTTTTTATCCAACTGTGAGTGTATGTATTTGAACAAGGACCTTACTTAACCAAAGACAAGGCATTGAATATTTTTGATCCAATTGTGAATGTATGTATTTGAATATGAACCTACGCCACCGCGTTCAATGCATTGTTTATTTTTTATCCAACCGTGAATGTATGTATATGAATAGGTACCTTACGCAACCAAGGACACAGCCTTGATTATTTTTGATCCAAAAATGAACGTATAATTTTGAATGTTTTGCATTGAAATAACACAAAATATTCAACCATTTAAGTAGAAAATTAACGGTCGAAAATGAAAAACCATTGCAACACAGGGTCTTAAGTGAGATATCACTGCACGAGAATTATCGTGAAGAGAATTCTCTTCATTGTAAATCCGTTACGAAAAGATAACCGCTGTTATACAGGGTGTTTTTAAATAAATGTCAACTCCGAAACGGCTTTACCCATTTCGATGAAACTTTGTGTGCACCCGTTAGGTGGCGCTGAGTTCGGTTTATAACAACTCAAAAACGACTGTGACAATTTCGATGAAACTTTGTGTGTGTATATGAGAGTAGGTTTCAGATCCACAATATTCCCCGGTAGGTGGCACTAAAATCGGTTCATAGGAATCCAAAAATGGCTATACCGATTTTGATGAATCTTTGTGATTGTGTTTCGGAAGGCCTTTGGTTCTCAATACGATTCGCTACGTGACGCTATATTCGGTTTTTAGTAACTCAAAAACTTCTAACATATTGCGATGGGACCTTCGTGTTATTGATTCGGCGCGTCTCTGATTCACAATAGCATACTGTAGGGGACACCCCGATCAATTTATGGTTACTCTAAAACGGCTCGACCAATTTCGATGAAACTTTGTGTTATGTTGTGTATATCGTTGAAAATAAACCATTACTATACGGGGTGTTGTTTTTTTCAGGGCAAAATTTTACACGATTGAATTGATTCGTGCCACAAACAAACCGTTATCTAAATAGGAATCTTGGATGGATTCTTATAATGTATTTTTGTGGAATCTCTATACAGGGTGATTTTCTTTTAACGTCAATCGCAACTTGCTGCTTTTCACGACATACAGGGTGTTGTTTTTCTATCGGCATAATATTACGCGATTGATTTGATTTGTGCAACAAACAAAGCGTTATTCAAATAGGAACCTTGGATGGATTCTTATAATATATTTTTCAGAAATCTCTATACAGGGTGTTTTTCTTTTAATCAAGCAATCACAACTTGCTGCTTTTCACGAAGAATCGTACTATTGTATTCAATTGTGATAAAAGAAATGCTTTCGGGACCTACATCGTTGACAATAAACCATTACTATATAGGGTGTTCTTTTTCTACCGGCAGAATATTACGCGATTGAATTGGTTTTTGCCATACTCAAAGCGTTATTCAAATAGGAACCTTGGATGGATTCTTATAATATATTTTTCAGAAAACTCCATACAGGGTGTTATTCTTTTAACGTCAATCGCAACTTGCTGCTTTTCACGACAAATCGTACTATTGTATTCAATTGTGAATGATATACTTTCGAGACCTACATCGTTGAAAATAAACCATTACTATACAGGGTGTTCTTTTTCTATCGGCACAATATTACGCGATTGATTTGATTTTTGCCACAAACAAAGCGTTATCTGAATAGGAACCTTGGATGGATTCTCATAATATATGTTTCAGAAATGTGTATACAGGGTGTTTCTCTTTTTTATAATTCCATTTTATTTATAATTTAGATTTTTTTTATAGTTACAATTTTTTAATAATTTTTTTTTTCTTCAATTTTAAAATTTTCAAAATTTTTGATTTATAATTTTTTTTTCATTTTTTTTCAACATTTTTATCAATTTTTTTTTTTCAATTTAATTTTACCTATGAATAAAAACTAGTGACTAATCGAAGCCTCCAACAATAGACTGCGGGCCACTAGTCACTATTACTAAAATGAAGATGGGTTCTATAGAAAAGGAACAAAAAAACTTTTTTGAAAATGTTACTACGAACGTGAAGATTTTTCGGACGTTAGGAGGGGGGAGGGGGGAAATTTCCGAGGGGTTTCGCGAGGAAAAAGACGGAAGTTTCGTAGGGTTTCGCGTTTTCGGAGCGAAAAGAAGGGGGTGTATTTTTAAAAAAATCGCGAAAAGGCGAAAAAACGCCGATTTTGGCGAAAGGTACGAAATGAAGGAAAGGAGATCGGAGGACGGGTGGCGTTCGGAACGACGGTATTTGCGGGAACGCGAAGACGAGATTCGAAATTAGTCCGTAGCTGAGCCCTTTTTTCGATTCACTCTTTCGTTTTCCCGGAAGAACGATAGGAAAATGTGACTTTTTGCGAGAATCGACGAAATTCTGACGTTTCACGTATTTCTGTGGCGAATATTAACGCGGCTGCTTCACGGTCGACGTTTTCGGTCCGAACGAGCGATTAGAAATGTCAAATCGAATTTGAATTTCGAACCGAATCGGTCGAAAACCTTCGAATAGTCTAGAAAAACCGCGAGAAATATGAACGAGTAACCGATTTCGATCGATCGCTCGACAGGATTGACGATATTCTGAAAATCGAAAGACGGAAATCATCCGAGTACTTAAAATCTTTATGTGGTACATAATCGGGGTCGATTCACGTAGACGTCGGTGGCCGAGCGGACTAGGCGTTGGGTTCATAGTCCAGAGCCTCGCAGGGCGGCGGGTTCGAATCCTCGGTGCGTCCGAAATAGCTAACTTATTAATTTTTTCATTTTTACCCAATGGAAAACTCAGAGGAGCGTTCTCCGGTGAACGTATTTTGGGATTTGGATCTTTTCGTTAAGTCACGAAATCTATAAAGAATATCCGTTCGATCGGACGGATTTTTGCATTAAAATTACTCAAAATATTCAAATATTGAGCTGAAAATTAACGGTCAAAATGAAAAACCCCTGCTATACAGGGTGTTTCAAGTAAAATGTCACCACAAGAGATCTATCGTAAAGAGAATTCTCAACACTGTAAAACTGCTACGAAAAGATAACCGCTGCTATACGGGGTGTTTCTAAAAACATTTCAACTCCGAAACGACTTGACCGATTTTGATGAAACTTTGTGTGTGTGTGTGTTTCGGCGTGTCTCAGGGTCACAAAAGGTAACCGTTAGATGGCGCTGTATTCGTTTCATAGAAACTCAAGAACGGCTGAACCGATTTCGATGAAACTTTGTGTGTGTATCTGAGGTTGTGTCAGGTCCGCAATACACCCCGGTAGGTGGCGCTGCAATCCGTCTGTAAGAACTCAGAAGTGCCTCGACCGATTTTGATGAAACATTGTGTGCGTGTTTGAGTGGCTCTAAGGGTCACAATAGAAACCCGTTAGGTGGCACTGCATTCGGTTTATGAAGACTCAAGAATGACTGGACCGATTTCGATGAAACTTTGTGTATGTATCTGAGTAGGTTTCAGATCCACAATATTCCCCGGTAGGTGGTACTACAATCGGTTTACACGAACTCAAAAATGGCTATACCGATTTTGGTGAATCTTTGTGATTGTGTTTCGGAAGGCCTTAGGTTTACAATACGATTCGGTAGGTGGCGCTATATTTGGTTTTAAGTAACTCAAAAACGTGTGAATCATTCTCAGAATCACAACAGAACCTGTTAGATGTCATTGAACAACCGGTTCAATTGATCTACCGATTATATTGATCTACTGAAAAAATTTAGATCTCATGGAAAAATGCAGATCTACCGGAAAAAAGTAGATCTACCGGAAATATGTAGATCTACCGAAAAGATGTAGATCTACTGGAAAAATGTAGATCTACCGAAAAAATGTAGATCTACGGAAAAATGCAGATCTACCGGAAAAATGTAGATCTACCGTAAAAATGTAGATCTCCCAGAAAAATGTGGATCTATTGCTAGGTAGATCTGCTGGCTCATCTGAATCCCAAAATATGGACTGCTGGCCACTAGTTTAAATACTATACGGAACGCTTCAACTATTCCTGAATCGATGAGCTACGAGGGGCGCCCCCTGGCTGGCCCACAGAATATTGTTGATGCCTTTGCGTCATTTTTTAATTCTTCATTCATCACTTCCACTAATTTCAGCACACAAAATTACCCACCTGATAACTCTTTGGTGCAGACTCTCGTTATTCCGGAGATTACTGAAGAAGTTGTGCTTAAGTCCCTCAAAAAATGCAAATCAAATATGACAACGGGGCCTGATAGGGTTCCATCTTTCCTGTTAAGGGACTGTGCGATCGTTCTTGTCAAGCCTCTCACTGCAATATATAGGCTGTCCCTTTCTACACTTTGTTTTCCTGCTATCTGGAAGGAGGATAGAGTTTGTCCAGTTTTCAAGAAGGGCAGCAGAGGCAACGTTGAGAACTACAGACCGATTGTTATTTTGAGCAACTTCAGTAAAGTTTTCGAGAGAGTGCTTCATGATATTATATATGCACATGTGAGCTGCCAGATTTCAGATCGTCAGCATGGATTCGTCAAGGGTCGATCAACTTAACCTGTGTAACTCAATACATCAGTAACGCGTTGGATGAGTCTTCTCAAGTTGACGTCATCTATACAGACTTCACAAAGGCGTTTGACAGATTAGATCATGGCATACTTGTCAGGAAGCTATATGCTTTCGGACTGAGTCTCGATTTCCTTTACTTTTTTGAGTCTTATCTTTCCAGTGGGAGACTGTATGTTCAATGTTTCGGTTTTGGATCTGACATGTTTGTGGCGTCATCTGGCGTTCCTCAGGGTTCTATTTTGGGGCCACTCCTTTTCTTGATTTTCATTAACGATATTAGTTTGTACCTGATGTGTTGTTTTATTCTTTATGTTGATGATTTCAAATTGTTTCAAATCGTCGTGTTATGTCTACTGAGGATTGTTGGGACCTTCAGGGTGACATAGATAGGCTGAACCGTTGATGCAAGGATAACTTACTCCCTCTGAATGTTCGAAAATGTAATGTTATGTCTTTCAGCCGCAAGAGAGCAACAATTGACTTCCCCTATAACATTGATGGCCACGTTCTCGGTAAGGATGTTGAGTTTAAAGACCTGGGTATCTTGTTCGACCGCGGACTTAGTTTTGTTCCTCATATAAATTCTATCACTTTGGGATGCTTTAAAACACTTGGTTTCATCCTTAGAAACTCAAAATGGTTGCAGGACAGCAAAACGCTATTTATGTTGTTCAATGCGCTTGTGAGGTCAAGGCTCGAATATGGCTGCCTAGTATGGAACCCGAGGTATAATGTCCATATTAATAGTTTAGAGAAAGTACAGAGGCGATTTCTGAAGTATCTATGTTTTAGAATTGAGGGTGCATATCCGGAGCGTGGTACACCGCTTGTAAATTTCTTGAACAGATTTCAGGTTAACTCTCTGGAACGACGACGCACCTATTTGGGTATTTTATTTCTGCGCAATATCTTGTGCTCATTGGTCGATTGTCCCCATTTGCTGGCCATGATTAATATACATGTTCCCAGATTGCCCGTACGTACTTTAAGAACATTTTATCTCCCTTGCCCACGTTCTAATGTTCTTCGTTTTTCGCCTCTGTACAGGATATGTCATGACTATATTTTGTATGAGGGTGTTGTGGATATTTTTGCTTGCGAGCCATCAAGCTTAAGGAGGGCTATTCTGGGTTTTCTGGGTTCACAGGTTTTTTTCAGCTCGCACTCGGTTTTAGTTTTTTTTTTTTAATTTCTTTTTTAGTATGCTCATTTAGTTTAGTTTTGTATTTTGTAAAAATTTTACTTTATTAATGTAATACTGTTTGTAATTTTCCCATTCTTTAATAGGCTTCGGCTGTTGGATGGTGTATTTCTAATAAATAAATAAATAAATAAATAAATAAATAAATATAGTTAATAGAGTAGGCTATGCGTAAACTAAACTTCTTCGTGTTCTTAACAAATCGACAAAGGGTAATAAAACGAGGGAACCTTCTACAGGGTCTTCACAATTAATGGTAACATCGCAGTTGGCTTTGAAATATTATTGTTTTGCCGTTTCATGTATAAACTGTTGACATTCGTGATTCCATCCACATAATTTAATTTCTGACGATACAATTATCAAGGCTGACAATTTCAAAAGCCTGTAAAATAGTCAGTATCCTTAGCGAAGAGCGGCAAATAATTATTTATGTTTCCGAACGGGGTTAATATTTACCCGACGTCGATTCCGAACGGGTCGGGTCGTTAACACCGAAATAATAAGGACCGACGACTCTCGCGTGACGTCACTACAGGGAGGCAGCGCGTTGTGCCGGAGTACCTTATACTCTATCAGAGTTTTGCGTTGTTTTAACGTTAAAATGGAGTTTTTTTCAAAATTATTGAAGGGCTTTTTGTTCAAAGAAGGTGCCAGTCGTCAACTGAGCCGTTCTTCGCACCCCATTCGATTTTATTATGGAAAAACGAAGTTTCAAAGCAAAAACCATATACAACACTTTAACAAAACGGCCTATTTAGTTAAAGTTTTTAATTTACGACCTTTAGATAACTTAGCCAATAGGTCGTTTGATTTTCCACATTGTCTTAAAGCCTGTTCTACAAAAGGGTTAAAAACTTGAAGGGTGAAAGAAACATTTTGCCTTTCCATATTAGAAGGAAACGGAACTTTTAAATTTAAGGAATAGCCAACCTTTAACATTTTATCGTGTTCTAATTGGTGAAGTGTTTTAAGGGATTGAAAAGAAGCGGCTTTTTCAATACCAGTGTCGAAGACGGGATAATTTAATGTTTGGTAGGGTTTTGAATTAAGCCAGTTATTTCTAATACATTCAAGCAGGCCCGCCGTAAGCGGGCGTGCAAGGCGTGCACCGCACACGGGCGCACGTCCAGGGGGGCGGCAAATCGAGCGACTCATCACGTAATTCAAGTCATTGTCTTAATACCCACCCCACCTCAAGGTTCTTGTGTATAGGAAATGTCATCGCATGGAGAAAAACCGACCGAATCACGTTAACAACGCCATCTATTGGAATCCGTTAAAACTAAGATGCAAATCCAAAAGTCGTCTGTCATTCTATGAAAAGCAGGACAAGCGAAGTTAGGGGAATCCCCTCTGAGCTTTCTTCTCAGTTAGGAGGCGTAGGTAAGGTACCCACGGGGGATAATGATCCCCCCAATGTTGAACGGAGTTGGCAAATTTTCAACACAATTGGAAAATTTTCGAAGGAATTGGAAAAAATTTCGAAGAAGTTGGAAAAACTTCAATGGAGTAGGAATATTTCCTGGTACCAATTTGAGCTGTTTGACACTGTCGGGCAGCATTTTAAAAAGCTTCAATTTCTATTGAATTTAGCAACGTAAATATGTGAGTACGCAGTTTGCTCCTTTTTTGGCGCTCTTGTTCCTTTGAACAAGGTGCCAATTTGCCTAAATCGCCTAAATTGCCTAATTTTCGAATTACAGGTCCGGCAGGCCCTCTGTTAAGACGATAACTCTCGAACAGAATGAGGTAAACAGATGAAATTTTCAGAGTAATCTCGGTTAATTTCGTTATAGGACATAATCGGCGTAACTGTTTCGGAGTAACGAAAATAAAATTTTTTTTTACATTACAAATTTCAAATTCAATTTTTTTTAAAATGCAATTTTGCCGTAAGAATCCAAAGATATCATTTTCAACTCTAATAAGCTGATACTTTCGGAGATATGATTTTTCAAAATTTCAATAATAAATCGTACCTACTTCTATGTTTCCAACTTAGACCTTATTAAGTATATGGTTTCCACAGAATGCTGTACTTAATTATTGTATCTATTAATAATTATATGATATGTGTTCCGGAATTGGAATTTGTTTTGGAATCCTTCGTGCACAGTTGTAAAATTTTCAATGCTTTTCACCCCAAAAATTTGGCTTCAGCCCGTCCCTGACAAACTCAAATTTCGCATTCAGATGCTCAACCTACCCTAAAAATTGCTATTAGTCGCTATCTCTTTCCGTTCTCAGGTTATCGTGAAATAAATATTATTTTTTAATAATTTTTGAAAAAATTTCTAGTGCAACGAATTTTGAATAGAACCAGAAATAAATATGACATGTCTCTTATCGATTTTGACCACGGAGTCTTGATCTTCATTCCACCATAATGAAAAATTTCCATTTCCACCATAATGAAAAAACATTAATTATCCTTTTTTGACGAAACTCAGAGTAAGCAGTCGTAGGGCGGCATAATCGGTATTGCACGCGGGCGATCAAACAGCTAGCGGCGGGCCTGCATTCAAGCAAATGCAAGCGAATAAATAAGAAAGTGGTCGTGTTTTATCTGTAGGGTGAGGATAAACAATACTTAAACTTTTCTTATCAGCAAAATTACTAATTGCTTTGCTGTTTACAGCATTATTGTCACTAATAACACAAAATACCTTGTATCCAATTTCCTCTAACTTAATTATGACTTTCTTATTAATGAATACAGTATACGATGGTCAACTTTAGAGGTAGGACCAATATGAACAACTTTTACGTTTGACATAATGCTGGATATCATAAAAAGAAACGCAGAATTTGCTAAACTAGAATTATTATAAGCAGTTCTAACAATATTTCCTGCTTTATAATCAAGCAATGGTTTGATATGGATTTCATCTACTCATAATATTACATGCTTTTCACGGTCGGATAATAACTGAAGTAGATTTTTCGCATAGTTAAAAGATATGTTTCTCTCTTCCATTGTTGGATCAGTTAATAAAGAACTGCAAACTGATTTTACTGTATTTGGATGAGGTAAGATAAGTACACCAAAATGTCTAAAGTATTTGTAAGCATGAGGACTCATTGTTACAAGGATCGAGGTTAAAATAATAGTATTATTGGAATAACGATATCTTGCCTTGTTTGATGTATGCAATTTTAGTTGCTCGGATAGAAAAGCTAATGCTCCAGGCTCCAGCTAACGCAGAATTACTTTTTAAACTGTCTTCCCCCAGATCTGATATATTCAACACCAATGAATCTAATAAGCTAGAAATGTCTTTTAAAACATTTTCATTTTCATCGCTTCTTGCAGGCCCATTTTCTCCAGCATTTCTGTCTATACTGTGCAACAAATCTTTTACTTCATTTATATTATTGGAAGTGAAAGGGGTTTTCGAATTCGGTTTAAATTCATTTCGGAATATTTGTATTTGGCAGCCATACAAAAATGTTTCAACCTTTAAATGAAAAATGAAAGAAAAATGGGTTCAAGCCCTGTGGACAGGAGCTTTCTGGCGCTCTAGTTCAAACAGACAAATTATATCTCCGAAAGTATTGGTTTCTCAGAGTTGGGAATTATATCTATTTCTGTCTATACTGTGCAACAAATCTTTCACTTCATTTATATTATTGGAAGTGAAAGGGGTTTTCGAATTCGGTTTAAATTCATTTCGGAATATTTGTATTTGGCAGCCATACAAAAATGTTTCAACCTTTAAATCGGAGTTTATTATTATAGAGTAGTTATAAAAGGCCCAGGAGAATACTTTAATTTAAATAATGTAACTTTTTGAATGTCACTTATTTTGAACCAGCTTCCAGGTAGTTCAAACGAGTTAAAAACAGAAAGGAACTCTTAAAAATTAGAGTATGAAAATGTCTTTTGACACGTTTCAAATTCGATTTTACTGTTTCTAATGGCTTTTGCAAAACTTGCACTTCCCAATTCCCGGAGTTTTTCATCACGACTAGGACGCAATTTGAGTTTTTTTGATAAATAGGAAGGACAGTTGGGGAGTTGAGATGGTATGGCATCGCATTTTAATCTAGGAATTTTTGAATTTACGGTTATAGTTTATTCGGTTTTTGAATCCGTTGCAGTAGAACATGTTATTATATTTTCCTTGACAAAATGTAACTCACAGACCCTACTGAACTTCGATGGATAAAAATGTTTCCTGTGAATACCTGCAACCCATTTAGCAGACATGGCAGCATTCGTTGGAAAACGGAACGCGTCAACCTTTGGTCCATTTTTGTAGTTTCCCCGACATCCCGGTACACAGCAGGAATACGGCATTTTAAATATAAATACCAGTAGAACACAACACTAATAGCACTAATTCATAGCACACAAATTATTCCTTTCAAACTAAATCACAAGCAAACAGTTGTATCGTGGCACATAAGAATGTACTAAACCAAATGAAAGTTTGGATGTACCCGTGTAAAGATATGCCACATGTTTTTTTAGTACTTGGAATTTCGAAGTTCGAACCTTCGAACCCTTATGGCGTATTCCATTGGCAGCACCAGTGCTGCACTGAGCACGCACTGAGTGCAAAAAATATTGCACTGGACGTCAAAATGTGTCAAAATGCTTGACGAAATTCCCCAATGGAATACGATTCATGCACTCAGTGCGCACGAGTTCTACCAATGGAATACGCCATTAGAGTATACCTCGCAGTGGTGACGTCAGGCCCCTGTGACGTCAGAGAGTTTGGTCCTTGTTCTTTCGGTGTCACCGGTCGGGTGCGCGCCGGACAACGTCCGACGTTGATTCCGAACGCAACCCAGGGCCGGCGCTAATAAATTTGGCGCCTGAAGCAATAGGAATCTTCCGACGCACCTATCTATGAAATATGAAAAGTCCGCCGGCGAACTGGGTCAAAATGCCGCCGCCAGAAATTTAGCGCCTGAAACAGTTGCTTCACTGTTTCACCATCAGCGGCGGGCCTGTTGAAACCGATCGAATTCAAACATGGTAGTTAGTAGTAGAATGCTGACGCGCCAATTTTTGCCAAATTTCGTGAGGATCGTAGTAATAGAAAATTTTAAAAAAATCATTGAAAAAAAATGTTATACAGGATCGTCCACGAGTAACTGTAACATGTTTCATGGTGGATAGAAGGTATCCAGGGGAGCCAGAATTGAGCAGAATTTTTGGTTAGTTATAATTCCTGAACCGTTCAACGAAATATTTTACAATGTGGCAGTTATTGTCGCCAACAAACAATGTATATGAACCATACCAAGAAAATACAGACCATGACTAAGATATTTTCATTTTTGCTTTACGGTCTAATAAAAGACCCTGTACATGAAATATTAATTAGTCGTTAATATCATCTGATTCTCGATAGATTTGTCCTTCGAAAGGGGTTTCTTATTAGAACGGCAACCAAACCTTCATTTTTTTTCATAAAAAGTAATGAACGCCTTACATTTTCAAGCACCATTTCTGCCCTAAATATTGTGATGAGAGCCTCCTGAATTCGAATTCATCAACCCAGAGTAATTAAAAAGATGTTTTTTATTTTTTTTATTCAATCTCACGATATGCATCTTCACTCTCCCATCAATTGAATATCCACTGAATGGAAAATCAAGTGATGGTAACAAAATACAATTTAATTTCGAAAAATGTTCCAGATATCGAACTATGTAGTTAAAAATCCAAAAAACTACAAAAAATATTTAAAAACATTTCAATCATTTGAATATTCGAAAACGTGGGTTTGATTTCGATCCCGCCTCTCTCCTCAATACATTTTCTTGCCCTTAATTGATTGGAAGCTTTTTTGCTCATAGATGATTCCTTATCTCATTACAACTCTGTTCTATTCTGTCAATCAGGGGGTCTATTCTCGACCATTCGCAATTTGCACGATCGTGCGCATCTCTATAGCAATATATAGCATATGCGACCGATCGTTAAAATTGCGAATGGTCGAGAATAGACCCCCAGATGCATATCTCCTTCGCATAGACTTCCTTCTTCAAGCAGCCCCAATCAAAATAATCCATACAAGTCAGGCGCCCGCGGTGTACATTATAAGGTTCCCCTCTGTCGAACAATTGGAAGGGTTACGCATTAGTCAAATGTTGTATAATGTCATTCGTTGAATGCCCTGGAGTGCCATCTTGTTGAAACAGCATATCTGTGATATTTATGTTTTCAGCATTTATTAGCAATAGAAGTCTATTTCTCAAAAAATCCAAAAAAGTATGTCCGTTCAAACGTGGTGGCAGAAGAACGGGACTTAAAAATGTATTGTCGTGAACACTACACCATCTGTGTCGGTTTTTTTTATGTGGTCGGTGTACTTCAAGAATGAAAACATTGTTAATAAGATAAACCTTAATAGTGTACTCAACTTGAATATTCCAAATTTTAAAACCTTCACAGCAATAAATTCGATTTATGGAAGGTTTATTCCAAATATTCAAAATGGGATTGGCCTTCAAAAATTTTAGGCGTTGATTATTGAAAGAAAAATGGGTTCAAGCCCTGTGGACAGGAGCTTTCTGGCGCTCTAGTTCAAACAGACAAATTATATCTCCGAAAGTATTGGTTTCTCAGAGTTGGGAATTATATCAATGTATTCATATGATAGAACTGCATCATAAAGGAAATTCAATTCAAATAATAGTTTATTTATCAAGATCAAATGAGCAATCATGAGAATGAGAACTGCACCACATTTTCAAATTTTTTTTTGACACTTTGCGGTAATCTGGTCAATACAAATCTTCACATGCGTGTAAAGGTCATGATTCTACAATTTGATGCTAAATTTCAGATAGATCGAGTGATCGGTTTCGGAAATATTCATAAAAAATATTTTTACTTAAATCGGCCATAACTCCGAAACCCCTTGATGGATTTCGCCCATTAACGAACTTGTCCGAGATATTTACGCTCCAAAACCACCTTGCAATTTTCAATCCGCTAACTCCTTTCGTTCGAGAGTTATCGTGCCTACGGCCGGTCGGCCGGCCGGACAGAATCGATTTCGCACTCGGATTCTTGATCAGTGAGTCGAACCAAATCGTTTGAGACCATTTTCAGCCAAAAATTCCAAAATTACAGACACTTGGGCAAATTGATAAGCACTCTGTTCCGAGGAACTAGAGCGCCAAAAAAACAAGTTTCGTATGACAATTGCCCAAAACAGGTTTAAAGTACCTACAAGTAGTAGATATTCCATAAATCATGTATGAAAGAAGATAAGTAATAATGAAAAAAGTACCATGTAATCGATCAAAAATTTCCTGATCTACGTTCACCAAATTTTCTCCTCTCTCGAACTACAGAATTATGCTTTCAATATTTACGTAATATTTTCAAACAGTTTCGATTGAGGTCCCCGTTGCATCGCTAAAATACGAGTTTTTCAACCCCAATATTTTTGAAGTTACAATATTCCCTTCTGTCAAGTTAACATTATGACAATTCATACATAGAATAATTATATCAATCTGTGAAATACGATTTACATTGAAATTTTGAAAAATCATATCTCCGAAAGTATTAGCTTGTTAGAGTTAAAAATTATATGAATGGATTCTTATGGTAAAACTTCTTATTAAAAAAAAATTAATTTGGAATTTGTTTTGTAAAAAAAAATTTTTTTTTTGTTACTCCGAAACCATCTGTCCGATGTTGCCCAATAACAAACTTAGCCGAGATATTTATCCCCCAAACCTACTCTGACAATTTCAACTCTCTAGCTCATTCCGTTCGAGAGTTATCGTGCCTACGGCCGGACCGGCCGGACGTACCGGCCGGCCGGACGGCCGGACAGAATGAATTTCGACCACGGATTCTTGATCAGTGAGTCGAACCAAATCGTTTAAGACCATTTTCATCGAAATATTCGAAAATTACAGACAGGGCAAATTGATAAGCACTCAGTTCCGAGGAACTAGAGCGCCAAAAATTAAGAGTTATTGCCCGTTCTGGTGAAAAACACTATTCGAAGGACTAATCTATGGAGAATGAGATGATATTAACGACTTATTTATATTTTTTGGCGCTCTTGTTCCTCGGAACAGAGTGCTTATCAAATTGCACAAATGTCTGTAATTTTCGAATTTTTGGCTGAAAATGGTATCAAACGATTTGGTTCGACTCACTGATCAAGAATCCGTGGTCGAAATCGATTCTGTCCGGCCGGCCGTTCGTCCGTTAACACGATAACTCTCGAACGAAAAGAGTTAGAGGATTGAAATTTGCATGGTAGGTTTGGACTGTAAATATCTAGGACGAGTTCGTTAACAGGCGAAATCCATCAAGCGGTTTCGGAGTTATGGCCGTTTTTAGTAAAAACATTTTTTATGAATATTTCCGAAACCGATCAGTCGATCTATCTGAAATTCACCATCAAATTGTAGAATTATGACCTTTAGACGCATGTGAAGTTTTTATTGATCGGATTACCGTAAAGTATAAAAAAAAAAATTGAAAATTTTTAAATTTTGTTTCTACAATAACTCTCGAACGGAATGAGCTAGGCAGTTGAAATTTTCAGAGTAGGTTAGGAAGATAAATATCTCGGTTGAGTTCGCTAATACTTTCGGAGACATTATTTTTCAAAATTTCAATAATGAATCTTAGTTCTATGTTTTCACAGAATGCTATAATTATTCTATCTATGATTTATTATATGATCTGTGTTCATACTCGTACATGTCATCCTGTTCTATGAGAGAGACAAATTCATTTCAGCTATTTTTATACTGTGAAGTGTGTTTTATTAGACTGAAACAAAAATCAAAATATCTGAGTCCTGGACTGCACTTTCTTCGTTTGGATCATATGAAGAGTTTTTTGGCCTGAAATGCAAATGAAAATGTTTCGTCGAACGGCTCGGGAGTTATAGGTAACCAAAAGTTCTGCTCAAATTGATAAATCACCCTGTACGCAGAAACGAATAGCTTTAGCCCATATTTAATTTTTATTTTCTGGCGAATTGTATGGTACCTCGTTACACTAACCTCTGCTAACACATATAAAGCTATCCGTCAAAAGAATATGTATCACTTTTGAAACAATTTTTGGCGCTCTAGTTCCTCGCAACTGAGTGCTTATCAATTTGCCCAAATGTCTGTAATTTTCGAATTTTTCGATGAAAATGGTCTTAAACGATTTGGTTCGACTCACTGGTCAAGAATCCGTGGTCGAAATTCATTCTGTCCGGCCGGCCGTAGGCATGATAACTCTCGAACGGAATGAGCTAGACAGTTGAAATTTTCAGAGTAGGTTTGGGGAATAAATATCTCAGCTATGTTCGTTATTGGGCAAAATCGGACGGACGGTTTCGGAGTAACAAAAAAAAAATTTTTTTTACAAAACAAATTCCAAATTAAATTTTTTTCAATAAGCTGTTTTATCATAAAAATCCAATGATATCATTTTTAACTCTAACAAGCTAATACTTTCGGAGATATGATTTTTCAAAATTTCAATAAAAAATCGTATTTTTTCGTTTTCACAGAATTATATAATTATTCTATGTATGAATTGTCATAATGTCAACTTATTTTCCTGAGACATGACATTGTCTAATTCCTTGCTAATAGTTGGTTCGATAATCGTCAAAATCGACTTAGACAGACAAGGGTAAAAAACCGTCAAATAAACCCCCATGTGGCGATTTTATGTCGAAAAGTGAAAATTAAGAATATATATCCCAGGTAAGTACCGACGTTTTATTCTAATACCGGAGATCGACAAGATCGTACGAGGAGCCCGATAGCAGGTCGGTCTACGCTTTGGGTTTCGGAACGAGAGAAGGCGGGCCCAAATCCCGGAAAGGGAATTACACTTTTTGGCGCTCTAGTTCCTCGGAACTGAGTGTTTATCAATTTGCCCAAATGTCTGTAATTTTTATTTAAGATGCAGTTTCACCATTAAAATCCATCGATATCATTTTCAACTCCAACAAGCTAATACTTTCGGAAATATGATTTTTCTAAATTTCAATAATGAATCGTACGTACTTCTATGTTTTCACAGAATGCTATAATTATTCTATCTAAGCTTTATTATATGATCTGTGTTCATACTCGTACATTTCATCCTGTTCTATAAGAGAGAGTCAAATTCATTTCAGCTATTTTAATTTGGTTTCTTCCATGGTGCAGTTCTCATTCTCAGATTGCTCATTTAATCTTGATAAATGAACTATTATTTGAATTGAATTTCCTTTATGATGCAGTTCTATCATAAGAATAAATTGATATAATTCTCAACTCTGAGAAACCAATACTTTCGGAGATATAATTTGTCTGTTTGAACTAGAGCGCCAGAAAGCTCCTGTCCACAGGGCTTGAGCCCATTTTTCTTTCAATAATTAACGCCTAAAATTTTTGAAGGCCAATCCAATTTTGAATATTTGGAGTAAACCTTCCATAAATCGAATATATTGCTGTGAAGGTTTTAAAATTTGGAATATTCAAGTTGAGTACACTATTAAGGTTTATCTTATTAACAATGTTTTCATTCTTGAAGTACATCGACCACATAAAAAAAACCGACACAGATGGTGTAGTGTTTACGACAATACATTTTTAAGTCCCGTTCTTCTGCCACCACGTTTGAACGGACATACTTTTTTGGATTTTTTGAGAAATAGACTTCCATTGCTAATAAATGCTGAAAAGATAAATATCACAGCTATGCTGTTTCAACAAGATGGCACTCCAGAGAAATGACGTTGTTTCATTCCAGCAATCGTATACATATGAGAATGATAATATAATATCATACTTTTTGTTGGTTGATACTTTCATGCCGATGGTCAATCCATATGATGATGGGAATGGTAATGGTAAGTTAATAATATTGAGTTCAGAATATCTCCACTAAAAACAAAACTGGAATATTGGTGTATTGGAGTAGATTTGAGGAAAGATATATATTATCGTTCATCATAGAATTGAGGAATGAATATCTCGGATCAGTTCGTTGTTGGGTAGAATTCGTCTATTGGTTTTGGATTGATAATTTTTGGCACTCTTGTTGAATTGAAATTCTTTTATGATGTTTGAATTCAATTTCTGCTAAGATGAAGTTCTAAATTTCAATAATGAATCGTACTTCTATGTTTTCACTGAATGCTATAATTATTCTATCTAAGCTTTATTATATGATCTGTGTTCATACTCGTACATTTCATCCTGTTCTATAAGAAAGAGTCAAATTCATTTCAGCTATTTTAATTTGATTTCTTCCATGGTGCTAGAGCGCCAGAAAGCTCCTGTCCACAGTGCTTGAACCAATTTTTATATATATATATATATAAACTGTTTGTTTTTTATTCCAGGAACCTCCGCGTTCCGGAGATATAAAATTGTGAAAATTGAAAATTTCACTTATTGCGTCGAAATTTTAGTATCTGGCCAGTGACCGATTTTCTTCTTGTTTCTGAGATGCATTTGGGCATAACAAATCGATCCCTGTTTCTTTTAATTCCAGGAACCTCCGCGTTTCGGATATATAAAATTGTGAAAACTTCCCTTACTGCGTCGAAATTTTAGTATCTGGCCAGTGACCGATTATCTTCATACTTGTAGTATTATTCCTCTATATTAAATAATTAAAATTTTGCTGGATACATAACTTTTGGAAATAGAGAAACATCTCAATTCTTCTAGCTTCATAAGATAAGGATACATGACCAATTCTGCAACTTTCTTATCATATCGTTTTTCATCTATTATTGAATAATAGTTAATCATATCCATTATCACGAAATTACACTCGTACAAAAATTACCTCCAATGTCAATCACAATTTTGACGGCGGATTACAATAATCTGTGATTCTGCTCTGTCCCGTTCGTTTATTTCATATGAATCCATGCGATCTGTGGTCACGTGACGAGAACATCCGTCGCCTCTCGGACATAATTACCGAACTCTTCTATTGATGGCCCATTAAGGGGGTCTATTCTCGACCATTCGCAATTTGCACAATCGTTCGCATCTGCCACCTTTGCGAGTGATATGGGTCTGTTGGTATTCTTGACCGTGCGCACAGCGTGCGAACGTTCGTATATTACAACGAGTGGTGTTGGGTACTCGCAGAAGGTTTGCGACGGCTGCAACCATAGAATTGATAAAAATTCGGTAATTCTATGGCCATTTCTAAATTTGAAATCTAGTTTGATTTGTTGTTGTTGACTTGTTGTAAATGATGTGTTGATGTGTCAGAAGAAGGGTGAACAATTTATAAGTGGACGATTTGCAATACTTAGCCAATTTGGAATCACTGGAAATCGCTGAACAACCGAGTGAAAATGGATATTGGGAGGAATTAATTTATGTCGGTGTTGCAATCCTCCGTATCGAGGTCAATAGAAGAAGTGAGCATTGCTCTGAATGAACCCCAAGTTTTCAATAGATGGGTTCATTTTCCAAGAAATATTGAAGAACTCAATATAGTAAGAATGGGGTATGTATTCATTTAAATTCCAAATATTTTTGTGATAACCATGATTGTTTGTCTGAGTAACTAATGATAATAATCTTTCAGATTGTATGAAAAATTTAATTTTCCTGGAGTTGTTAGCTGTGTAGATTTTACACATGTAGCCATTTTTCCACCGAAGATGACCAAAGCCCAGAGCATGTTTATGTAAATCGAAAAGGATATCATTCGATCAATGTCCAACTGGTTAGTACATACTTGAAAAACTCAATACTCTACATTTTGACTTTCATTATTATTAGTTTTAGATATGTGATAGTACGTTGAGGATAACAAATGTGAATGCCCGATACCCAGGGAGCACACATGATGCATTCATTTGGGTCAATTCCAATATTTTAAATGTACTCACAAACTTACATGACAGAGGACGTAGAAATTACTATCTTTTGGGTAAAAAAATATTCATCGGATTGAAATTCTTTATATATTTAATACATTCTTTTCTATTAGGTGATTCTGGATATCCTCTTAGAACGTGGCTTTTGACACCACTGGAAGCTGAACCTATCAGGAATACCCCTGAATTTAACTACAATATGGCGCATAAGAAAACTAGAGGTTTAATTGAGAGATGCAATGGCATTCTTAAGATGAGATTTAGGTGTCTCCTCAAGCATCGATCATTACATTATAACCTGCTGTAGCATGTAGAATAATTAATGCCCGTGTTGTTATTCATAATATGTGCATCGAATATAATACTCCAATGCCAGAGGTGGAGGACAGTATTGAGTTGGGAATAATTTTTACCGAAAATTATGATAATAACGTCCAAAATGCAGTAGCTGGAGTGAATCTCGGACTTTCTGCAGAAAGAAGTGTTAGAACTAACTTAATTAATACCATTTATAGGAATACCTAGACTGGATTGCTATGAGCTATGATCTCATTTAAATTCACATATCTAAATATTTTAATATGAATAAAACTCAAAATAATTAAATGTCTTTCTTTCCCTGCCCGTTGTTTTGATTTTGAGAGTAGACAAAAATGTAATCAGTATAATTATGATGATGACTCAAGGTCAGAGCTATATTAGCTGACAGATGTAAGAAAATAGATATTAGCATTTGTAAAATTACCTATTGAATTAATTTTTTTGAAAAAACTTTCTTGTGTTTCTGCTAATAATACAAATTGTAATCATTAAAGGATACTATGAGAGGTATATTCATTATTAAATGGAGATTTCCGTTAAGTGTTTGACGAAGAAGTCTAATATACACTCTGAAACATTACAATATAATTATTTTTTCATCGTTGATGTTGTTTCGTTATTGTTTGTTGAGCAACTTTGTTCGATTGATTGTTTCTGACAAATCTGTGTTTTTTACGCAGAAGCAAAATAATACATTTTTTATTTCATAGATATTTTTCAGAGTTTGGGTGAGAAAACCCAGAAAGAAACCACTTAATAATAGAAATTGTCTTTGTTCACTTGGAATAACTTTATTAACTAGCATTATTATTATTTAGGATCGACTAAGCATTTCAAGTTTGTTCCGATAGTAATCAGCCTTCAACTGTTTTTTTGCTGTAAAATTATTCTAAATGTCTCTGCTGTATATTGATTAGTGATTTTCTTGGTGACTTTGGAAATTTTGCCTTTTTGTAGCACTATTGCTACACGAAGTCGACCACCTCCACAACTATTCAGCATGTTGGTTATTTCACACCAGAGTGTTTCAGCATCCTTCACAGTGAAATTGTTGGAAAATTTTCTCCATAATAACAAATTATAATCTCACAATACCAAACTAATAGCACACAACAACGAACCAAATACAAAAACCTAGCTAGCCGAACATTCAAAACTCGCGCTAGGACTGTCAACTGTTAAATTTAAGACCCTTTTGAACTACCATTCCCATTATTTGCAATGTTGCCAGGTATATTTGTAGCTGCGAATGATACCGTTCGCATGGGATTGCGAAGGGTTGTCAAGAATACCATTTTTCGAACGTATGCGCAAATCGACCATTCGCAGACATGCGTATGCGTGTAGTTGCGAATGATGTCGAGAATAGACCCCCTGGTGAGACTGTCATCTGTCAGTCGTTTAAGTTTAAAGGTTAAATTTTGTTGAATATTTGTAACATCAGTTAACTTGATGCTTAGATAGAATAATTATAGCATTCAGTGAAAACATAGAAGTACGATTCATTATTGAAATTTAGAACTTCATCTTAGCAGAAATTGAATTCAAACATCATAAAAGAATTTAAATTCAACAAGAGTGCCAAAAATTATCAATCCAAAACCAATAGACGAATTCTACCCAACAACGAACTCATCCGAGATATTCATTCCTCAATTCTATGATGAACGATAATATATATCTTTCCTCAAATCTACTCCAATACACCAATATTCCAGTTTTGTTTTTAGTGGAGATATTCTGAACTCAATATTATTAACTTACCATTACCATTCCCATCATCATATGGATTGACCATCGGCATGAAAATATCAACCAACAAAAAGTATGATATTAAATTATCATTCTCATATTTATACGATTGCTGGAATGAAACAACGTCATTTCTCAGGAGAATAAGTTGACATTATAACAATTCATAGAATACCCACATAATAATTCTATCATTCTGTGAAAACGTAGAAATACGATTTACATTGAAATTTTGAAAAATCATATCTCCGAAAGTATTAGCTTGTTAGAGTTAAAAATGATATGAATGGATTCTTATGATAAAACTGCTTATTAAAAAAAATTTAATTTGGGATTTGTTTCGTGAAAAAAAAATTTTTTTTTGTTACTCCGAAACCATCTGTCCGATTTTGCCCAATAACGAACTTAGCCGAGATATTTATCCCCCAAAACTACTCTGAAAATTTCAACTCTCTAGCTCATTCTGTTCGAGAGTTATCGTGCCTACGGCCGGACCGGCCGGACGGCCGGACAGAATGGATTTCGACCACGGATTCTTGATCAGTGAGTCGAACCAAATCGTTTTAGACCATTTTCATCGAAAAATTCGAAAATTACAGATATTTGGGCAAATTGATAAGCACTCAGTTCCGAGGAACTAGAGCGCCAAAAAGCACCAGCGGCAACTATCACATCGTCTGCATCCATGTCGACGAACACGTAAACACTGATACGGGTGGGACTGGGAAACATTTTCCGAGGTTTGTCGGTAAATGCGTTCTGATCAATGGGAATGATTCACCGGTGTTCAGTGGATACGGGAGTTTGTTGTGTTTGGTGTTCTTTCGAGAGAAGTAGAGAAAATGGAATGGAGCAGGGAAAAATGCCTCGAATTGATCGATCAATTCGAGCTGCATCCTATCTTATGGAATCCCACAAACGGCTATTATTTCAACAAAATTGAAAAACATGATGCGTGGACAGTAATTAGTAGAAATATGGGATTCGAAGTAAATGACACAAAAAAATGGATAGTTTTCTATCTAGTTTCACTACGTCTGCATCACATCGTCTACATCCATGTCGACGATCACGTAGACACTGATACGGTTGGGTCGTTGGGAACACAGCGAATACCTCAATCAAACTCTCCAAACAGCCCGGGGGTCAATTCTCGAGACCATTCGCTCGTCGAACGTATACGTTCGTGACGTCATGAGCGTAGATTTCTGGAAATTGCTATTCTCGGGGAACGAATAATGAGCGAATACATGAGCTACTCGTTCGTTCGAAAACATCGCTGCTCAACTGTCAAATGTTATTCCATTCAGATCATAGACAACATTCAGATTTAAGATATGAATTGTTTAAAATGAACTTAGGAGGTTCTTTTGTGGGATAATATGAATAATATAATTAATATTGTGGCTGAAAATGTTTGTACAAGAACTTAGCGAGAGGCATTGTAATGAGCAATTTAGTCAAACCCATTTATCAGATGATATGTTTATGCGTTTATTTCGTTTAAACGTTTAAACAATGAATTGGTTCGTGTTTTGATAGAAAAGATGAATCCGTTTATCATTCCTCCTAGAATACTTCATGATTTGGATATAAGGAAACAAAGGTGAGACTGTTTTTCTCAGAAGTGGTATTAGGTGTTTATATTATTTTTTATCATTAACATAGGAACTGAATCATTTGATAAGTCCTTTGAGTACCTCTAAATATAAGTCATTCACTACATCCCTTTCCAAGACAAAATGATAGGCGAAGTGAACTTTTACTGAAATTTTTAATTGAAAGTCTCGTATAGTATAATGGCACTATACTATTTTCATAGGCTCAACTTCTTCATCATAAGATCATTTTTATATTTTACAGTTTCACTCGGAAATTTGGGTTTCCTGCTGTAATCGATTGTCGTAATGTAGGCATTTTACCCCCTTCTGGAGATAGTGGAGAATATCTGTATGTTAACAGAAAAAAATACCACTCATTGAGTGTTCAACTGGTAATAATCTCTATCCTATGTGATATTGTTCATTTTATATATATATGTATTTACTTTTTTAGGATATGCAGCAGTAATTTCAGGATAATGGACGTGAATGCATGTTTTCCAGGAGCAACTCATGATTCATTCATTTGGAATCTATCTAGATGCCAAGATGCCCTTTGTAATCTTTATTTGAGAACAAGAAGATCTTTCTACTTACTGGGTAAACTGTATATATAAATTATATATTAAAGAAGCAGCTTATAATCAATGAAAGTCCATTACTAGAGTAAAGAAAAAACACTTGCACTGAAGAATATCAGGAAAGGAGGGTCTATAGAACCACAACACGTGTTTTGCTAAACAGCATCGAGTGGAAAGTATCTGTTCCACCTGATATAAACCCTCCATTTATGAAAATCTTCAGTGCAAAGTGTTTTTTTTGTTTACTTTATTCAGAATTGTATTTCAGGTGACTCTGGATATCCACTGAGAACGTGGATTTTCATTCTGATGGTAAACCAGAACCAGGTACACATCAATTCGAATTCAATCAACACCTAAAGCACACTCCTTTGATTGATAGGTGTAATGGTCTACTGAGATGCCCTTCAGGTGCTTATTGGAACATAGGGTGTTACATTACACACCAGAAAAGGCAGTAAAATTAATAAGTGCATGCGTTATGCTTCACAACATATGTATCGAACATTTTATGCCTGACCCAGACATAGGTGATGATCTTCTAGATTATGGAATAAATGCTATTGGCAATGAAAACAACGTGGGAGGAGCTATGGCATGAATGGCACGAATCCTGAATTAGTAGAGGAAAGAAATATAGTGATGAATTATTCTAAGAATACATGAAGTAATGAAATAAATATATCTGCACTTTGTTTTAGTATTTTTTCCATTGTATAATGATTTCAAAACGATGACATCCCACATTCTTTAGGGCCGATTTATTCAACCTCTCCGTAAAGTATTTGTTAACTATGTGCTCGTTAAATTAACCGACACCCTTTAAAGTAATAAAATCTATTCATATTTCACAGATGTTCTATAGATTTGCAGATCACTTCGTATAACAGAGAGATGAATAAACAATTATAGAATACTTTCCTTTCGGTAAGGCTACTTGAAAGTTTACAGTGAATATATCGGCCCTTACTCATTGAATACGACAAGTAAATAATTGAAAAAAGAAATATTTTCTCAGAAACAAATTCATCAAATAATAGTAACAAGATCGTTATATGGTTCCATAATAGAAACATTTTGATAAAGAAATAATATACATAAAATACTATATAAGTCAATACATCTTTATTTTTCATTAAAATTTATTTCAAATTAATTATAACAAACAGCTAATATCGGTTAAATATAACATAATAATATAAGGACACACTTCATTAATAGGTACCTACATATTTTCTGAAATTACTTCTGTCTGAATTATTTCATGTTAAACGCTTTAATCGAATATATGTTCTCGTTCTGCACATACATAATATTTCATAAGGAAATTTACCAGCAATATCTGGATGATTTTGTTTAACGAACGCGGTCTCTGCGACTTTATTACATAATAATGTTTCCTTATTAAAACTCCATTTCAAGCTCTGGCCAACTCAAATAGTACTTGAGGTAGTAAGGCATTAAATTCAACCTGCAGGTTTTGTACCTACTTAACATCCTTTTTGGTATGCCTTAATTCAATGCTGAATATTCAATATGTTGGATAAGCAATGTATTTCCATCCTTCATTGGGAATTGTTTCCCAATGTTTTATTATTCCACATTATAAAAGCTGTAGCATAACAATTTAAAGAATTTTTATATTCCTCCTTCTTGCCCAATTCATATTTAAATATATATATATTCTATGGATCGATGATGATCGATCGTTCGTTGAGCGAATACGCTCATAAACGAGTGCAATCGAACGTATAGTTCGTTTTGAGTCAATTCTCGAGCAAATCTTCAACTACTCGCTCCATCGAAAGTGTACGCTCATTTCGAACGAAGAATATAAACTTGGCATCGTGGCAAAATTCATCGAAGAATGTGCTAATCATAGAAATCTAATGTTTATGATCTTGCACCTTGATCAACTTATCTAAGGTTAGGGTAATATGTTTTGATTAGGGAGCAATTTGAAAGATTCGTAAAATCAGATTTGCATTTGCTGTGAATAACATTCTATTTTTCTCTTGAATATCAATTGTTTCTTGTGGTCAAACATGGACAGAGAAATAAGTCTCTCTTCCTCATCTAATTAATTTCACCAGACAGGACTCAATATGGAAGGATATAACGAATAATTAAATGTAACCCCGTGTGCAAACAATGAGTGGAGGTATATAAAAGAGATCCTTGCTTTATATTTTGTATAGTTACCAATAATGTAATTTTTTCCAGGGTACGCATGATATTCAGACCATGGCTCCAATCACTTTATTTTTATTTCCAACAGCATATATTCCATAATCAATAAGTTCATAACCTATATCTGGGTCAGTTCCAGGTTCCAGGAATATTACTGTGTGTAATACAGCACCTGAAGAGCATCTTCAGGACCCCATTACACCTCTGAATAAAACAACGAGGGTGCATGCCTTTATTATGAAAATTTTAGCCATCTAAAGATGATTCAAAAATTGACCATAAGATAAATGATTACCATCTGACTATACGTCAATGAATTTTGATGTTCCTGCCCAATTCATATTAGGCGCCCATGAATCCTTCTTTTCCACACCAATCCAGCAATAGCTGGATATATTGCCTCGATTTAAGCAGGAATATCCAACATTGCATTTAGGCCTTCTGATTGCAGATTGGATTGAATGCCTATCTCAGGCGAACTTACTTCATCCAAGTAATGTGTTAGTTGAGTTGGCCCATAAGGCTAAAATGGACTTTTAATCCACAATCTTTTTTTTTCCCATAGGAAACATACTTATACTCAATAATCTTGCAGATTGCAATAAATAAAATTATCACGATATTGCTGCTTAATTTTCTTATGAAATAATATTATGCATGTTCAGAATCAGAACATCAATTAGATTAATGCATTGGAAAAAAAATATTTTAAAAATGGAGAGGAAAGGTACAAAAAAATATTTGAATTGACAAAGTGCTCATGACCATTGTTTATTGTCTATAGAGAATCTCAACCCTCACTTGAAATCTTTCAATCAAAAATATGTATAAATGTAGTGTGCAGTGCTTCTATGTATACCTATACTAAGATAATATTTAACCGATGTTAACTGTTTAATTTGTCAAATAATAAATTTTGATGAAGAAAAAAGATGTATTGTCTAGGAATTACCTTTATTTTTTAGACCATACTATAATATTAATTGAATAATTTCTAGTAATCTCAATATTAGATGACAAGAAAATAAAAGTAGTATGTAAATTGTTTCACGTTTTCGATATTTTCACTCAAGAATGTCTGACAGTCCTTTTACGTGAAACATATTCTGGCAAATAACAGGAATATGTTATTTAACAATATTGTTCAATAGCGTTTATAATTGAAATATAAAAAAGCACTGACGTGAAGTCAGTTCTCTTTGGCGCGGATGATTCACATTGACCAATGTGAATTGAATGATGAGTATTTCATGCTCAGTGGATAGTGCGAGCCGGAGATCTAGTTAGATTATGGTTCACTGTTGGGTCAAAAATTAACAGTGCTGTGCTCAAGCTGGCCTAGAGATACAGTAACAAAGCCTACACAGAAACAAACACAACTGCCTATCGTAACTCGCACAAGCTCCTATAGGAGCTTCTGAGGGATTTCCTTGGGGGGCCTAGGGGGGGCAGTGTAATCATGTCATTAGCAAGAGCGCCAAAGCAGATAGAACCCGCGTCAGTGGTTTTTTACTTCTTTCAAATTGAAGTTAATCAGCATCGGCGTGCTTACTAATGACATGATTATACTGACCCTCCTAGGTCTTCCGCAAGGAGATCCCTCAGATGCTCCTAGGTTCTTTTGCGAGATAGGAGACTAGTTGTGTTTGTTCTGTGTGGCTTTGTTACTGTATCTTTACGCACATCACTGTTAATTTTTTGACCCATTAAGCTAATATACCGTCTGACTATATAAGATCTCCGGCTCACTCTATCTATTACAATAGTTGAATATTTTTGTTCTATTAATGTGATCATCATGAAATTTGGCATAAGTCTTCGTTTCGGTAGTCTGCAACTAACTACCTAGTTTCGATACGATCAGATCAGTATTTTTCGAGTTATTGGGAAGACAAAACTTGCAAATGTAAGATTTTTTTTTTAGTGTACGTAGTCATTCGATCCATCCAAAACTTCGCGTGCTTATAAAGGTTGTCATTCTAAAATTTGATGCTAAATTTCAGATAGATTGAGTGAGTGGTTTCGGAAATACATATATAAACGGAAATAATGCTTCAACTAAAAATGGCCAACACTTGACCAAAACTACTGGGTGGATTCAGATCTCAGATTAACAAACTCAACCGAAATATTTGTGCCCCAAACCTACCCTGCAAATTCAAACTCTCAAACTCATTTCGTTCGAGGGTCATCGTGCTCACGGCAGGACAGAATTGGTTTGACCTTGAATTATTATTATTCATCAGTGAGTTGTACAAAAATGTGGGAAAGCTCTGCGGACAGGGGCTTTGGCGCTCTTGTCAAACTACCGCAGCGAGTATTCAAACTTTGAGAAATCATATCTCTGAAAGTAAAAAAATTTCAACTGTACGTCCTATATTATAGCTCATTCTGTTCGAGAGTTATCATGTCAACGGCCGGCCGGACATAATCAATTTTGACCACGGATTCTTGATCAGTGAGTCGAACCACGTTTGAAACGATTTTCAGCCAAAAATCTGAAAATTACAGACATTTGGGCAAATTGATAAGCACTCTCTGTTCCGAGGAACAAGAGCGCCAAAAAAGAATTAGTTGAGTTTATTTGAAGAATATTTGCAGCAATCAAAACCATAAACCCCTTTAGTTTATTATTTTTATCTATGAATGAAACCGTCAAAACAAGCGTTCATCTCGACGAGCGTGTGATATAGAGCACTCGTTGTCGAACGAACATTTGAGCGATGATTTGGAACGATTAGCTCGTGTTTTCGTTCCCCGAGAATTGCAACTGGTGCATATCTCTGAACACTTTCGGTGGTGCCTCATTCATTATGTCTGTGTTTCCAAATAATAAAGAAACAACATTTGACATATCTAAAATTCTAAATTTACGCGTGATTTACTTATTCTATTTCAAAATTTAAATTCAACGATGAAGCGCCACGCCAATATCAACACCAAAAACAAGGTATTATATGAGATCTAGGCGATAAGAACACACGCTCTTCAATAAATTCTTCCACGATGCCAAGTTTATTCTTCGTTGGAAATGAACGTCTATGCTTTCCTTGGAACGAGTAGTTGAAGATATGCTCGAGAATTGAATTGACCCGAACTACACGTTCGATTTCACTCGCTCATGAACGTATACGTTCAACGAGCGATCGATCTCGAGAATTGACCCCCCGCACAATGTTTGTTGCAGCGCGCGCGGTTTGTTCGGAGTGTTCTGTTGGAAGTGAATAAGCACGGTTGTTGTAGTCGTTTCCTTTTTTTTTTAATAATAATGTGGATATGGTGGTAAGTGGAATTATTCATTAACAAAATCAAGTCCCAAATTTCAACTTTTAACATATTCAAGTATTAACTGAATTATTTATTTTTTTCCAAAATCTTTTGGAACTAAGACAGACATTTGCCTGAAAATAATGGTATATTTTATTAGATTTTTAAAAATAAGTTTATGTCCTTTGTAAAATCCTAGCTACTTTTCTCTAAGTAAATGAATAATTTAAAAAAATAATGCCAAAATGTAATCAATTAATTAATTGCAAGGGAATTTCGGAGTGATTTTTTTTAGGGGTGCCTGTTGTCCTCCTTGTCCTCACTTATTGACCTATAGCCAATTCAAACATTCTAAGGCCAGTATTACCCAATTCCTTGTTTGTGTCCCTAATTCTTAGTTCGTTAAAAATTCAAATTATTTAACAATGGTGTTTTTGAGGATTAAAAATTAATAATCGATGAATTGGGTAACACTGGCCTAAATAATAGTTTATTATATAGATATAGTCTATTTTCCAGGAACCTATTTGTAGATCGCCACCTAGTACATTTTGAATGAAGTCAACGGGGAGCAAGGTTTACATAATAGTATTTGAATATTAAATATGATGTTGAGAAGTCAAAAGACTTACTCAATGTATTACCATTAATTTATTGCCTTATATTATATATAAATTAGGCAAGACAATTTATGTATTTATCCAGATTAAAGATACCTCAAAAAATACACATTTTTGTATTTTTAAAAGTGTCTTATTTATTCAACAATAATTTCATCTACCTTTAAAACAATAATTAATTGATTTTTGATTCTGAAAATATTTATCATCTTCACTGTCTGAGTGTGAAACATATAAGCCTGAAAAACTGCTATTGTCTGGAAATTATTTTCTCACACACAAAACAAATCACTCCCATTTTATATTCTAAATAACACTGTGAAAATCACCCTAAATAAAAATATTGACAGTTCTGGATAAGCAGAATATCATATATCTGATCACTTTTAACAGTTCAAATTTAAACACAAAAAAATGGGTTCAAGCCCTGTGGACAGGAGCTTTCTGGCGCTCTAGTTCAAACAGACAAATTATATCTGGTATTGGTTTCTCAGAGTTGGGGATTATATCAATGTATTAATATGATAGAACTGCATCATAAAGGAAATTCAATTCAAATAATAGTTTATTTATCAAGATTAAATGAGCAATCATGAGAATGAGAACTGCACCACATTTTCAAATTTTTTTTTTGACACTTTGCGGTAATCTGGTCAATACAAAACTTCACATGCGTATAAAGGTCATGATTCTACAATTTGATACTAAATTTCAGATAGATCGAGTGATCGGTTTCGGAAATATTCATAGAAAATATTTTTACTAAAATCGGCCATAACTCCGAAACCCCTAGATGGATTTCGCCCATTAACGAACTTGTCCGAGATATTTATGCTCCAAAACCACCTTGCAATTTTCAATCCGCTAACTCCTTTCGTTCGAGAGTTATCGTGCCTACGGCCGGTCGGCCGGCCGGACAGAATCGATTTCGCACTCGGATTCTTGATCAGTGAGTCGAACCAAATCGTTTGAGACCATTTTCAGCCAAAAATTCCAAAATTACAGACACTTGGGCAAATTGATAAGCACTCTGTTCCAAGGAACTAGAGCGCCAAAAAAACAAGTTTCGTATGACAATTGCCCAAAATAGGTTTAAAGTACCTACAAATAGTAGGTATTCCATAAAACATGTATGAAAGAAGATAAGTAATAATAAAAAATTACCTTGTAATCGATCAAAAATTTCCTCATCTACGTTCACCAAATTTTCTCCTCTCGCGAACTACAGAATTATGCTTTCAATATTTACGTAATATTTTCAAACATTTTCGGGTGAGGTCCCCGTTGCATCGCTAAAATACGAGTATTTCAACCCCAATATTTTTGAAGTTACAATACAAGTTCGATTGATTAGATAATGTCATGTCATGTCATAAGTTGACACAAGGGCGTAGCCAGGGGGGGGGGGGGTTTTGGGGGTTCAAACCACCCCCGAAATGTTATTTTTTTCTAAAAAACAAATGAATACTTGCTACTGAAAGCGACCCTGCCCTTATGAAGTCAATTGCCAACATTTCAAAACCCCCCCCCCCCCCCGAAATTAATTCCTGGCTACGCCCTTGAGTTGACATTATGACAATTCATACATAGAATATCAATCTGTGAAATACGATTTACATTGAAATTTTGAAAAATTATATCTCCGAAAGCATTAGCTTGTTAGAGTTAAAAATGATATGAATGGATTCTTATGATGAAACTGCCTATTAAAAAAAATTTAATATGGAATTTGTTTTGTAAAAAAAAATTTTTTTTTTGTTTCTCCGAAACCATCTGTCCGATTTTGCCCAATAACGAACTTAGCCGAGATATTTATCCCCCAAACCTACTCTGAAAATTTCGAGAGTTATCGTGCCTACGGCCGGCCGGACAGAATGAATTTCGACCGCGGATTCTTGATCAGTGAGTCGAACCAAATCGTTTAAGACCATTTTCATCGAAATATTCGAAAATTACAGACATTTGGGCAAATTGATAAGCACTCAGTTCCGAGGAACTAGAGCGCCAAAAAGCTAAAAAACAACAATCGTCACGTAACCTAACCTCAAAATGTCAGCCCACTGTTTCCACCAATAGCAAACGGAATGCAAGTTGTGAACTATTCGCTCCTGTATTTCTTGTCTATGGTAGTAATCAATGATTAAAGAGAAGAAAGATAGGAAACGAAGCGACTAACTTGACGCAAGCGACATCTCCTGCCTCACCATTACAAGTAGTACAGTCATCTGGTTAGAATAATTGAATTCAGGATATTTTACAAATAGAAAAGCTATATTTATGAAAATAGCCAAGAACTTAACCTATTCAGGTGTCTACACAAAATATACCTTAGGTACGTACCTTAGGTATATACCTTAGGTATATACCTAGGGTATATTCTGTGGGTGTCTAGTCCTTTATGTTCTCATCATCGACAAGTCAGCACACAGAACATATAATCAGCATATAAACAAAACTGATGACAAACCACAGATATGACAAACTGTCTCGCAGTGTTCAGAATCGTTTTTGGCGCTCTAGTTCCTCGGAACTGAGTGCTTATCAATTTGCCCAAATGTCTGTAATTTTCGAATTTTTCGATGAAAATGGTCTTAAGCGATTTGGTTCGACTCACTGATCAAGAATCCGTGATCGAAATTCATTCTGTCCGGCCGGCCGGCTGTAGGCACGATAACTCTCGAACGGAATAAGATAGAGAGTTGAAATTTTCAGAGTAGGTTTGGGGGATAAATATCTCGGCTAAGTTTGTTATTGGCCAAAATCGGACAGATGGTTTTGGAGTAACAAAAAAAAATTTTTTTTTTTTACGAAACAAATTCCAAATTAAATTTTTTTCAATAAGCAGTTTTATCATAAGAATCCATTCATATCATTTTTAACTCTAACAAGCTAATACTTTCGGAGATATGATTTTTCAAAATTTCAATGTAAATCGTATTTCTACGTTTTCACAGAATGATAGAATTATTCTGTGGGTATTCTATGAATTGTTTTAATGTCAACTTATTTTCCTAAGACATGACGTTGTCTCATTGTCATTCATTTCAGCAATCGTATAAATATGAGAATGATAATATAATATCATACTTTTTGTTGGTTGATATTTTCATGCCGATGGTCAATCCATATGTTGATGGGAATGGTAATGGTAAGTTAATAATATTGAGTTCAGAATATCTCCACTAAAAACAAAACTGGAATATTGGTGTATTGGAGTAGATTTGATGAAAGATATACAGGGTGACTGGTGACGTAAGGGACAACGGCTAAGTGGAGATAGAGGACCTCAAACTGAATGAGATTTTGGGTTTCAAATGACCCATAAGGGTATTCGTTTCGAAGATATAGGGTGATTTATGAAAAAATGCTAAATCTATGAACTCCCATATCTTCGTTAATATGATATGTTTTTCGCTGATATTTTACATGTTTGTTCATACAGGCATTTTCTGTCAGCATAAGAAAAAAAATTGAAAAAATTGCTGGCCCGTACTCAAAAATTTCAATTTACATGTCAAGTGAGAAATATCACACGGTATATGAAATAAAATAAAATCAAATAGAAATTTGGAAAGAGGGAAAAAAACTGATGAAATATATGTTTTTTGTTTGAATGGCACAAATTTTTTTTCGTTTTTATGATATGTTGAAGTAAGAATATTACAATATTTTTATATTCCCATCACGAAAAATAATATTCTTGATAAAACAAAAACACTAAATTTGAGTCAAAGATATTTAATAGTTGATATTCAGGAAGGGGTTACATCTCACGGCGCCCTCAAGGTCTATTTTTGCCCTCTTTGAAAGCCGGACGGGCCTACGGCCGCACACAACAACTGTACAGTTTTCCTCTCCGGCCAACCGGAGCGTGTATGGCTGGCATAACAGAGCTGTTCTCACCACGCCCTGCACATGTCGCCAAAGATGAATAAAATGCAGAAAACTACATAGAGTAGGCATGTTTCAAAAAATGACGTTTATAATTATACATTACCTAATTGTTTGTGAATTGTTAAAAACAGTGTTGAAAGTCTATCAATTAAAAAATGCCTTCAGTATTTACAAATGAAGAATATGTGGATATGATGCTTGTATACGGATTCTGTAATGTGAATGGAAGAGCTGCTGAAAGAGAGTACCGCAGGCGCAGGTTCCAAATCATCGTGTTCCAAGTCACAAGATTTTCAAAAATCTTGTCTTTTTTGCCAGAAGAAATGGAAAATTTCCAAATATGACAGTTCCTAAGAGGCCACAGCAGATCAGAAGACGAGTAGTCGACAATATTGTTAATACAATAAATGAAAATCCTAATACGAGTACTCGACGAGTGGCACATGGATTAGGCTTATCTCAATGGTCTGTGTGGAATACGTTGAAGAAAGAAAAATACCATCCTTTCCATTCGCAATTAGTACAGCACTTAGAACCGGGAGATGAAGAACATCGACTTGTTTTTTGTAGATGGGTAGTGAGCCATAGAAGAGATCTTCAGCGTATCCTCTTCACAGATGAATCTCAGTTCACCCGAGATGGAATAAATAATTTGAGAAACAACCACAATTGGTCCCGGAATAATCCTCATCTCAAAAGAGAAAGAAACAATCAAAGACGTTTTAGTGTCCACGTTTGGTGTGGTATTTATAATGGACATTTGATCGGTCCACATTTCTTCGAATCAAGAATAACTGGGGCTGTTTATTTGGATTTCTTGCAGAATGTTTTGCCTCGTCTTTTAGAAAATATTAATCAGAGAGTTATGATTTTTCAACATGATGGTGCACCTCCTCATTTTGCAAATGAAGTAAAGAATTTTCTGAATAGGGAGTTTCCTGACAGGTGGATTGGTCGGGGAGGTTCTAGGAATTGGCCTGCTAGATCACCCGATCTAAATCCTCTGGATTATTTCCTATGGGGTCATCTTAAGGATACGGTGTATAAAGAAACAATAACAAGCCGTGGACATTTGAAGAACAGAATAACTGAATCATGCGAAGAAATTAAAACAAATATTACTCTGATTAAAAAAGCTGTGCTTCATTTGTTCAAGAGAGCCAATAAATGGTATGGAGGTGAACGGCTCTCGTTTCGAACACTTGCTTACTTGATTTTTTTATGAATTATATTTGCGACTTTTTCTATTTTTGTGTTTGAGTATCCAACTCTTATAACACTCATCTACAACAAATTTTATTTGGAAATTTCATATGGCATCGAAATATTAATTGATAAAAATAGATTTCAAGATTCGAAGGAATATTTTGAAGTCAGGCTCATTTTAGCGCCTCGAATTCAAGGTTTTTTCTATCAGTAGTACTAATTTTCATGATTTGAATATAAAAATATTGTAATATTCTTACTTCAACATATCATAAAAACGAAAAAAAAATTGTGCCATTCAAACAAAAAACAGATATTTCATCAGTTTTTTTCCCTCTTTCCAAATTTCTATTTGATTTTATTTTATCTCATATACCGTGTGATATTTCTCACTTGACATGTAAATTGAAATTTTTGAGTACGAGCCAGCAATTTTTTCAATTTTTTTTCTTATGCTGACAGAGAATGCCTGTATGAACAAACATGTAAAATATCAGCGAAAAACATATCATATTAACGAAGATATGGGAGTTCATATATTTAGCATTTTTTCATATATCACCCTATATAATCTCCGAAACGAATACCCTTATGGGACATTTGAAACCCAAATTCTCATTCAGTTTGAGGTCCTCTATCTCCACTTAGCCGTTGTCCCTTACGTCACCAGTCACCCTGTATATTATCGTTCATCATAGAATTGAGGAATGAATATCTCGGATGAGTTCGTTGTTGGGTAGAGTTCGTCTATTGGTTTTGGATTGATAATTTTTGGCACTCTGTTGAATTTAAATTCTTCTATGATGTTTGAATTCAATTTCTGCTAAGATGAAGTTCTAAATTTCAATAAGGAATCGTACTTCTATGTTTTCACAGAGTGCTATAATTATTCTATCTAAGCTTTATTATATGATCTGTGTTCATACTCGTACATTTCATCCTGTTCTATAAGAGAGAGTCAAATTCATTTCAGCTATTTTAATTTGGTTTCTTCCATGGTGCAGTTCTCATTCTTAGATTGCTCATTTAATCTTGATAAATGAACTATTATTTAAATTGAGTTTCCTTTATGATGCAGTTCTATCATAAGAATAAATTGATATAATTCTCAACTCTGAGAAACCAATACTTTCGGAGATATAATTTGTCTGTTTGAACTAGAGCGCCAGAAAGCTCCTGTCCACAGGGCTTGAACCCATTTTTATAAATTATGTTGTGTGCTTTTACAACAAAATGATTCATTTAGCTAGTGGCGGTGCTCCTTATTATTGTATGGTTATAAACTGCATCAATCAAAAACTTCGTAATGTTTGCAATCAATAATATCACAGATAATCTGTGATATATGGAAGAGAATATAAAAAATAGTTTGACTATTATCCAAATTGCCACAATCGCGGCTTTCCAGGCTGAATAATTCATTATTTATTACATACATTAAATATTACTTCGCTTAGCAATTTGAAAATTTGTTTCTGCTTGATTTGGAATCCATTTCCCATAAATAGGATTTCATTATCATAATTTGCTCAAACTTGCATTATTGTTTTTATTTATTTTTTCATTATATTTCTCATTTATTTAGTTTTATACTCATTATTACTATCATCATATTTGTATTCATTAGTAATAAAAGATATTATAAATTTTACAATTTTGAAAACGTTTTACTGTCATATTCCTCAATTACAAAGAAAGCATATAATAAACATAATTTATTTCAATTAATTTTTCTATCCAGTGGGCCGTCATCCAAATTTAGATAGAATTCAGATTCTATCTAATTTTTGATGACATCCTGTTTAATAATTAGATCCTCTATCAGAAACGCTGTGGCTAGGTTTGAAATTCGCGCCTAAAGTTGTAGATTTCTCTACATTCAATATCATTTCAGCGCCATCTCTTGCCTCACTAGTAATAACTTCGGCCGAAAAGTTAGTCGGCTTTTAGCCATAGAGAAATAGAAGGATTCTATTCCTAGCTTTCTATTTGACGCTGTATCACTTCCAAAGTGATGCGAAATCAGTTCAAACCAGAGAAATAGTGGGAAATTCCGGCTATTTCTGTGGTTTAAACTGATTTCGCATCAGTTTGGAAGTGATACAGCGTCAAATAGAAAGGGCCTATTGTCTCTGCTTTTAGCACTACGAATACAAGGGCGTTTTCTACTCTTTAATCTTTGGTAGTAACCGCAACCGCAACAACCAAGGTGATTTACGGAACGTGTTCTATATTATGTTCTGTGGTCGTGGATATCGCTGTCTGATGAAAATTTTGATGGAGTTTTTTTGGTAATTTCGTATAATTCTATTGTATTAAACATAATTCTAATAGAAAGTTCATCCTTCCCATCTCGGAGAAAATCTATCAAAATGCGATTATAAATGGATTCAAACAACTAATCATGACCTACGGTGTGGTGAA
This sequence comes from Halyzia sedecimguttata, assembly GCA_937662695.2. Classification (NCBI taxonomy): domain Eukaryota; kingdom Metazoa; phylum Arthropoda; class Insecta; order Coleoptera; family Coccinellidae; genus Halyzia; species Halyzia sedecimguttata. The sequence continues at coordinate 71,109,503 of OW569417.2, forward strand.
ATAAGAGATATCCTATTTTCTATTGGATTATAGGAGCTTCAGAAAGAAATCTTCCCTGATGCCCATTTATTCTGTAGCCCTATTTAGAGGTCGGTGGTTCAATTTAAGGATAATTTAGATGAAACCTATTGGTGAAGTATATTACATATATAAGCAATGCTCTTGAAAGTCATGTCTTCACCTGATTATTCTTGATTGTCGATTTCATTTTGAATAAGGGAGACTTACTGCATAGAAATGATGAAGAATTCAAAACTTGAACCTGTTCCAGAGTTGGGACCAGCCCCAGCACTTCCACCTCGAAAGTACTCTGTCTCAGGGCCTAGAACTTCTAAAAAGTCCATAACTGATAAGGATCTTCTATCACTTCCTAATAACAATTCTCTGCAAGATGCAGAGTGGTATTGGGGTAATATTAGCAGGGAAGAAGTAACAGATAAGTTACAGAATACTATAGATGGCACATTTCTTGTTAGAGATGCATCAAGCAAAGGTGGTGAATATACCTTAACATTACGTAAAGGAGGAACCAACAAATTGATCAAAATATGTCATAGGAATGGAAATTATGGTTTCACTGAACCATACACCTTTGACTCTGTAGTGGATCTTATCAATCATTTCAGACATTGTTCATTATCTCTTTACAATGCATCACTTGATATCAAGTTAGCATATCCTGTATCAAAGCATAATCAAGAAGATGAAGCTGCAAAATTGGAGAAAGATGAAAATTTATGGCTCAATTTGCATGAGATTACTTCAAAAATTGATTTAAATAATAGGAAATTAGGGGATTTAACTAAAGCATTTGCAGAGACTAAAGAAGGAATTGAAACAAAGAAGCAAGCTGTAGAAGCGTATGAGGAACTAGTTAGAATGTTAAAAGAGCAAGTAGAACTCCAAGAAGTAGTATGTGATCAAGAAGCTCAACCTCACGAGGTGAAAGAGTTAGAACTGAATCAAGAATTATTATCAAAAAGACTGAAATTGTTGGAAGAAAGCTATAATCAGATATCGGAAAATTTGAAGCAGAAAATTGACTCTAAGAAGTCATTAGATAGGGAAATAACTTCAGAAAAATTGGTAATCCTAAGCTTGATCAAGGAACAAGAGAAATGTATTCGTTGGTTGCAAGATAGGGGGATCTCACTTGCAAAAATAAATCAGGTTCTACACAGATCAGAGAAGGAGGAATTTGCCAGCGAGAGCGAAGACTTGGAGGATTTTCCACATCATGATGAGCGCACATGGCTAATGCTGAGTTATTCAAGAGCAGATGCAGAAAGAGCTCTTATGAATACTCCTGATGGTACATTTCTTATTAGAAAATCAGGTACAAATATAAATGCCCTTGCTTTATCCATTTCATGTAATGACGTTGTGAATCACTGTATTATTCACCGTAGAAGCACAGGCCTTGGTTTCGCAGAGCCTTACAACATTTATCCCAGCCTGACTAACTTGGTTCTCCACTATGCTACAAATTCCTTGGAAATACATAATGATTCTCTAAAAACAAAGTTGTTGTATCCAATTGGAGCACAATTTACTGCTGGAGCATCCTATATTGGAAATTTGAAAGGTTCACACGTGTGATAATTTAGAGATGCTATTACACTTCATTATGCTGTGATTATGTATGTGAGGACAATTCAAAGATTTAATTTTATCGCATTTCACATATATTTTTTCTAAATATTGTAGAGTTTCGGTGCTACTATATGTCAAACAAATCGAATAATAATTGAAAAAAATATTCGTAAATATTTACTAAAAATACAGGGGAACTACTCGTAAATCTCTGTTGAAAAATATTGCTCATTAAATATACTACTATAAAAGTAATGAATATCTTTATACGACTGTACATTGAATATTCCAACCTAATTTGTCAGTTTAAGGTGTTACAGAACATTTCCAACCAGTTCTGTATTTTTCTGTTAATTTGTATTATAAAAGTATTTAAAATATATTACAATAAAAAAAATCATGCTATTTTAAGGTCATGTTTAACCCCCTGAGTGATTTATATGATTTTGAATTCGGAAACAAATCAATATTTTTTTCCATATCCTAAAACTTTGCCAAAGCAATTATTTAAAGTCTGATATGTAATAAACTTATTCATAAATAAACATGAGAAACGAAGTTGAGTGTACCTTTAATAAGATTTGCATTGAAAAGCTTCAGGCTAATTAAGGGGCCTGGAAGTAATAGGGTTTTACAAAGTGCATTTTTGGAAGTTCTGAGATAAATGGCTTCAAAGTTAACTTGAATTTCAAAATTCCAGGTATTAGTTTAGGAAGCTGTTGATACTTTAGATTTATATCTGAGTGTCCAATAGAGGTGAATAAAATATCAGTAGTTTTATCCTTCAGATGTAATATTTTGCACTCACATCATTTTTTTTAAGTGCATCTGAACGCTTTTACTTTCGGGCCCCTCAATTACTTTACATATTGGACTTATATAATAATAATATGTACAATACTATCCTATTGTGCCACAATAGACAGACTGGTCGCAGTGGTGACAAAACGCATATATTTTCGGGAAAACATTACTGTTTTTAAAAACAAAAAATGATTTATTTGAAATTACTTGATACAATGAGCTTAACAATGATACAGATATATTCCTCCTTGAGATAATGTAATACACTTCTATTTATAAGATTGTCTTATCTGAACTACTGATTATGCAGTTGCATCCTCTGATATGCAAAATATAACAAAGTAATATGAATTCATTATAAACCATTCGAAATGAACCTATCTATTTAATATGGGATTGGGATCACGTAATTCCTACTCGGTGTGGTATTACCTTCAGGAGGTGCAGCTTTATTAAAAATGGTATTTCTAAAATATCTGAAATTGGAATAAATGCTTATTATGAAAATAATTAATAATAATAGAATTAAGAATTTGAATCTTAAGGGTTGGAAATTCCATTCATCTAACTCTTCTAATTCGATGTCAGGGGTTTCTATTTCTTCTTTACTTCATTTGATGAGTTTTTGGAGAGTAACATCATTTTTGGTAGAATAATGTATTTCTCTTCATCTATCGTAGTGGTAGGAGTAATTTCTTTCTGTGTATTGCTTATAGTACATTTTATTCTTAAAATTGCCATAGAAGGAATGAAATAATATTTGGTTTGCTGCGGACAATTTTTGGATTTACTTGTTTCCAATTGACAATATATTTCCGTCTTCCAATCATTTTAGATGAGGAGAAATGACCATTCTCGTTCTTGGGCAGTCTTCTTCGGTGTGGTTTTTCAAGATATTCTGCATACATATCGGAGATTCTATAAGCACGTTATGTTGACCATTTCAATATTTTCATTTGTGAGAGCAAAAAGGAGTTGGTCATAGCCATATTAGTGATATTCTTCTTACCAATTTCAGCTGAGATTAACTGAGATTCTCAGTTCTGACTCAGCTGATCCCAGTATTTAGAAGGCAAGATGCAAGATTCTATGCATCTACTGAGAATGCAACAAGGTAAAAAGAATACTACTATTTGAGTGGGCTATGTACTGAGCAGTAAATTGAACGTCAGATATTACTGAAATTCACTGGCGATGCTTATGGCGTATTCCATTGGCAGCACCAGTGGTGCACTGAGTGCAAAAATGTTGCACTGGGGATATATTCTTGACCATTCGCAATTTGCATCTCTATAGCAATATATCGCATATGCGACCGATCGTTAAAATTGCGAATGGTCGAGAATAGCCCCCCTGGACGTCAAAATGCTCGACGAAATCCTCCAATGGAATACGATTCATGCACTCGGTGCGCACGAGTTCTACCAATGGAATTCGCTATTACCTTGTGTTCCGAAATTGCTGGCACTACTGGCCGCAGTAAGTAATTTCGGAACGCTCTTAAGTAACAGTAAGCATAGCCAGTGAATTTCAGTAATATCAGACGTTTCAATTTATTGCTCAGTACTGATCAGAAATATCGGAACACGGCAGTACTTTAAGTTTACCATTCTCCCCTTGAGGGCCGGTTTCTCAATTGCGAGTTAACCCGAGGTTGCAGGTAACCCGAGTGTTGCGCATTCATGAATATCGCTAAATACATGCGTCAACTCGCAACCTCGAGTTGACTCGCAATTGATAGCGAATTCCATTGGTAGAACTCGTGCGCACTGAGGGCCGGTTTCTCAATGGCGAGTTAACCCGATGTTGCGGGTAACCCGAGTGTTGCGCATTCATAAATATCGCTAGATCAAGGGCGTAGGGGGGGTTTTGGGGGTTCAAACCCCCCCCGAAATGTTATTTTTCATCATAAAACAACATTTTTTGCTGCAGAAAGTGACCCTTACTTTACGGTGCAATATTATCATATTGCAAATTGTCGATGTTTTAAATAAACCAGAAATATTGAATAGATTTGTTACATTCCCACAAACATTGGCTGAATTGATTAGTAGGTAAAGGCAAAAGTAGGTATTGATATTTTAGAATACTGCAAAATTATTTAAGTTTATTAATATTTTTAGATTCAATGAAAATTCGACTTCCCTGGTGTAATAGGTTGCATAGATTGCACACAATGCAATATTTCCTCCTAAAATTGAAGATTCAAGTTACTCAAAACACATTTATGTTAATTGAAAAGGATACCATTTGATTAATGTTCAACTGGTAGGTTGCTGAAAAAATATTAAGTACTTATAGATAAACAGAACGTTTTTCAGATATGTGATAGCAAAATGAAAATTATAAATGTATGTGCCAGATAACCAGGAATAACCCTTGATTCTTTCATCTGGAATAACTCGGAAGTGCAACAGCTATTAAGAAACTTGCACACTGCAGGTCATGAGGATTATTTCTTGTTAGGTAAATAGTCAGTTTGTCAGATGGAATGAATCTTCATATAAATATATGCATATTTCAACAGGAGGCTCAGCTTATCAATTCAATAATGCTCATAAAACTACAAGATGCATAATTGAAAGGATTAATGGTGTACTAAACATGCAATTCAGGTGTTTATTCGAACACAGGATATTGCACTATGACCCAGAAACATCCTGCCATATTATCAATGCCTGTGTAGTTCTACATAACTTCTGCATTGAACGAAATGATGGCGAAATAGATGACAATGAAAACGAAGTGGAAATGGGTAAAATCATCCAACATTTTTGTTATTTAATTAATCAATTAGTTCATTCCAGAAATGTAACCGGAAGTTAGAGGAATTGATCAAGAAGTAGCTGGGAGGCAACAAAATCCAGAGCTGATTTCAGAAAGAATTCAGAGGAATACAATTATACGTTTAGCTTTTCGTTGAATTGTAAAAGATACACTATGAATAAATAGATATAGATTTCTCTTCCAAAAAAAATGTATTTAATTCTAAGAAATAAATCATAACCATGAACAAAACATCATTCAACAATGCCTTAGTAGAATACAACTAAAAAAAAAAGTATTCAATAACCAATACTAGAGAACATATCACAGTAAACAAAAAGTAATGTCTATATAACAAAAATCCAGTTTGGAATAGAAAAATTAACGAAAAACAGCTGTAGCTTCAGTGAAATAATTAATCATTATTAATTACAATTGTTTATTTGGCAAGTGTTGCAAAACATCCATAAATGTTTGTGACCGTATCACTTATACGCTCTAAGGACGCATACATTGTAATTTTTCCCCCAAAAATTGGTAAAATAAATTCAATATTTTCATTATTTAAGTAATCAGTTAAATCACTGGAATGTGAAGGAATTGATCACGAAGTGGCTAGTAGGCAACAAAAACCAGAGCTGATTTCATGAAGACTTCAGAGGAATATAATTATACATTTAGCTTTTCGTAGAATTGTAAAAGACACGCTATAAATAAATTGATATTGATTTCTATTTGAAAAAAATTTATTTCATTCTAAAAGAAAATATCACAACAATAACAGAAAATCATTCGACAATTTCAGTGGAATAAAACGTTCAGAACAAAAAAAAAAATCGATACAATCTCTCTAGATTTTGTTCTTGACTCAAGACCTGTCTGAAGAGGTGAAATAACCCTTAATCGTTGTAAAATCTTTCAATATTATATTGCAAAACTTTCTCCAACCTTTCCATTCTTTTTTTTGGTCCAGGAATACTATTTAACATCGTACTCAGTTCCTCTTTCATAGGCATTCCGAAGAAAATTCTGTAGTAAATTTCCCGCTTAATAACTGAGACTTACATTTTAGGAAATTTATAATTACTTTCTTCTTATCGAAGCAAACAGAAAAAACCAAATAAATCACTCAAGTTCAACAAACAATAAAATATCGTTTTGATTTATGAAGAAGCGCGCCAATAACATGTACATAAACACATTCAAATTTCAAATGTTACTATGTTGCCAAGTCTTCAGACGACACGAATTCGTTTCAGTCATCGGTCATTACGAAGGGCACATGAGAATAGCAATATAAACTATCGTTCGCAATTACCACCGTTCGTTTTCGTTACGAGTGGTCGAAAAGAATCGAGCCCCTGAAACAGCTGATTTATTACGTCATCAATTTGTCATTCGAATGCGGTTGGTCCAAAAAAGACGGACCAATCTATGAACCAACCATTGACGTAGTATCTAGTATCTATATATATAACGTCTATCACAGAATATACCTAGGGTATATTCTGTGACGTCTATGGAACCAACCAAGAACCGAAGTCATTCGAAATCGCTTTATAGAAATAGTCTAAGCATATACCTAATACGTATATGCTCTGCAGATAAGGCGCATGACGTCAATTCGAGCAACACGTGGAGAGTAGGAAGGTAAACAAAACATCAAGACAAATAATTTCTTATTTCACGGTCAGTTCTAAATCGTTCAGCTGCAGTTTGTGTTACATTTATTAAATATTAGATCTTTGAAGAAGAAACCATGCCGAATTGTGCTGTATCGACTTGTAAAAATAATAATCGAAGAACCAAGGGAACAGCTGTCAAATATTATAAATTTCCAAAAAATGAAGAATTGGCTAAGCAATTGGGAACTTCCAAAACTCTGGCGGCGGGATTCGGCAACTAACCAAGCTAGTAATGAGCCACGTGTTCGAGTTTAATTGTTCAGTATTCGTCAATAAACTTTTGTTTAAAAGAAAAATTCAAGTTGAAATAGTGAATATTATCCTGTCTAATATGTCTTCGACCAGAAACGACTATTGTTGTGTGCCTGAATGCAATTCATGGGCGAAAAAAATGCCAAAATGTATAGGTCTGAGTTTTCACTTCTTACCTCCGGAAAACCAAATATAAATATTGGAAATGCGTTAGAAGGATAACTAATAGACCGAAGAGTACTTAACCTGGACCTACATCCAGATAATCTTTATTATACCTCAAACATTACACTTATTGTTAATAATTCTTTTCACATAATATATGTATCATATTATCATTTCAATTATTGGTAACTGTTCTACAAAAGCTTTATCTGGTTCAATTTGACACTATATTCTCATAAATAAACTAGAACATCATGCACCTGAACTTTAATACATCAGTAATATGTTTACACCTCCTCCATGCTCCGACTTTACAAGAATATACCATACCTTCTATTTTAAGTTTACCATTCTCAACATTAATGGGCCATCAATTTTATGTGGTACTGAATTAAGGGCACTACTTTGTTAACATAAAGAACAAATATCTATAAAACTGGGACCACGATTTGTTTTGTCACACACGATTACATGATCTACATTTAGAACCTCTTCTCCTTCTACAAGGACTCTAGAATTAGAAGTTGAAGCTCCTATGTACTCCTGAAATTCTAATCAACTGAGTCCCTTCTTGATCATTCGCAAATAGTAACTGAAAGAACTTTTAAATATAATGTAAGTTTGACAAACATATGAATGTACTTACTGGTTGTAGTCTTTATATATCAATCAAGTGCCATAAAATTAGTTATATAATGATCAATATTTGAATATATATCACAAAGTAATCCAACAATGATCTCAAGTCAATTATAATTTAAATTTTCCATGAAGATTTCGGTCAAACTTCGTCGACTGACCTGCCCAACACGAGATACGTTTACATTTATTACTAGCGTGGTTAGTTGCCGAATCCCGCCACCAGAGTTTTGGAAGTTCCCAATGGATTGTTGCATGCCTTAGGGATGACCCGGTCAATTTGGCACATGGTAAGTAACTTTGAAAATTGCTATTATTACAGCACATAATATTGAAATGACTATTTTTGTACATTTTGAGGTTATATTAATAATATAGGGATCCTGTAAATCTTGAATTTGCTGAGCAGCAAGTGGATATGTCATTACATGATGAATTATTGCCTCCGCCATTAATAAAGTAAGTTTTTTTTTTACGTATGTTATTGTACTAAGTCGTATTTGTTTTTTCTAGTACTGAAATTGAAGTAAGTCATCTTAAGAAGAGAATTGAGGAACTAGAGCAACAATATGCAGATTTCTTGAATAGGGTTGAAAGACAAAAACAAAAATAATTCAACGATATGAGGAGTCATTGGCAAAGGTTTTCAGCAAAGGGCAAATACGAAAATTGCTGGAAACAAAATAAATGTGAAAAAAAGAATACGTTGATCTCCTGAGGATATGACAGCTGCTATTTCTTTACGTAGTGTTAGTCCGAAAGCTTATAGGTATTTACGAACCAATAATTACTCTCTACCAGCAATGTCCACATTGAGAAGATGGATCTCGAAGATTGATGTCAATCCAGGAATTTTAAAAAATGTAATTAGTTTGATGAAGAAGTAAGCTGATTATTTGGAAAAAATGAGAGGCTCTGTATCCTAACATTTGATGAAATTTATATTTCAAACAAAATTGAAATTGATAAGAAATATAAACAGGTTGTTGGACCTCATACCTCTTGCCAAACTGTAGTAGTTCGAGGATTGGTTTCGAAATGGAAACAACCAATATATTATGATTTTGATCAGCCAATGACAAAACAGATTTTGGAAAAAATTATTTCTGAATTGTATAAGGCTAAATTCATAGTTGTTGCGATTGCGAGTGATATGGGCACTGGAAATATTTCATTGTGGTCACAATTAAATATCAGATATGACAAAACTTGTCATTTCCAACATCCCTGTGATGATACTTCAAAAGTTTTTGCATATGCTGATGTTCCACATCTGATGAAGCTGGCTAGAAACCACCTTCTAGGGCTTCTGTATTGAGAAGAAAATCATTAACAGGGAGCATCTAGAAGCTCTTCTGAATATTTCGACATCAGAATTGACTTTCGCACATAAAATAAGTCAACAGCATCTGCTGGTCAAAGGGTCCTTGCGACAGCGAGTAAAACCTGCTGTTCAGGTATTCTCAAATTCTGTGGCGAAAGCCATTGAATATTGTGGCATAGATGCATAGAATACATGGTGAAGACACTGTTTGACATATTTTCGGCCGATTTGCGGTCCAAATACTGTCAAAATACAAGGACTTTGTTTTACTTCAATTTTCGCCGATAGATGCCGGCAGTAGAAATTTTATGGACAAAATTACCGACATGTCAAATTAAATTTGAATCTTTGATTATTCCAGTTTCTTGTGGAAAGTCGTTTGCCGCGCCGAAAGTAAGTCAAATGTTTGCTGTGTGAACTCTGAACGAGTATCCAGAACCATTTTAATCAAATACTATTTTCATTTCGAAAATACTTCGTTTTTATGCGAATATATTTTTTTAACAATTGTATATTCTTACCGGATCAGGAGCAGATTTCTAGTATCAAGATAGTTATTAATTTTAATATTAATAATATTGAAAGATCGCTGATACCGTTAATTGTTAATAAATCAACATAGGAGAACGCAAGACTTGTTGATTTACTATAATCTTGCCGGTTGATGAACATAAACTGTTTTAACAGTTGAAATTAAGATATAACTCTATTGATTAATAATTATATTCATTATACAATTCAGTTATATATTGAGAAGGAATGAAATGCCATGTTATGAAAACTAACAATATTATTTGTGAACGATGAAAGGACTAGCAGAGAACAAAGTTCAGAGCAACCACACAGTGTGATTTCATCAATTTGAATAGCTTTCCTAAGGCGTCATTCTTTTTGGCGCTCTTATACTATAATATTATTTGTTTCAAGGATATTGTTAAACGACAAGAATGGCAACTGGCTTGTGCTAGAGGTAGGGTATCGAAAATTACAACATTTGTTTGTTCAAAATATTTTTCTAGCGAATATATGTATATTGAATAAAAGATTGAAATGTAGTACACTACCCTCTATTTGGTTAGTTTATCAATTTAATGAATCATTTTTCGATATTTCATCAGTATATACTTAGTTCTGAATAATAGCTATCGAATTAAATATCTATATTCAGCAATCTAATTGCTGAGAACATGAAAAGTTGTCAAGGGGTATTGGGTGACTGAAAAAATGCTGTATACATGAGAATGTTTTGATGAAATTTCAAATTATACATATAATATAATAAGTAAAATGCTCAATTTAAAAGAGCCTTACATGATGAAGGAATTACTACATTTGAATAATAATATGATATCGAAAGATATTGTATGTAGAGGTATTACAGAAAATTCTGTATCATTCAATGTATTTCAAAATACTTAAATTAAATGCTTGTACTCTAATGACGTTGGATGTGATCTTTCGTAATGGAAAAATAATGATTTCACAGATTTCTTCATTTACAGTTCCATTCAAAATGTTCCAAAGAAACTCCTTTACTGATAAATCCCTTATTTGACCTCATTATGTCTTGGCAAGATGAAATTTCTGTTCCAAACCAATGTGGTTTACATATTATCTCCGAACAGATATCTGATTAATCAAAAAATGGATTGATTTTTCAATAAACTGCTTCATTATATTCTTTTAATTTGAATTTACGAACTAGCAACGGTGAAAAGTGAACTTTGTCGCTTGTCAGTTTTCATTTATTCGCTTGTCAGAATCTTCGAAATCGACCCTAGCGGCACCATCGTTAATAAAGTGAAGTAGTACATAAAGTACGTGATTTGACAGTTCTTGGTCCGTTTTTCGGCCGAAAATTTTAGCAGGAATTAGTAGGGAGTGTCCACACCTTGTTATTCTATGCATCTTGATTGTGGCCAAAAGGGACTAATGCCTGAAAACTGGGATACAGCTGCTGAAATGTTCAAGATGCTAAATGATTGGTTCGACCTGTTCAATTCCCATTGTAAATTAGTTGGAAATTGTCCAGGGCGAAATGCATTTGGAACAGATTTAAAGAATCAGAGAGATCTGCTCCATAAAGTTACAAGGTTTGTCTCATCTATTAGGGTTGGCAAACATAAACTATTAATACCATTTCAAAAAGGTATGTTGCTCTGCAATCAATCTCTTGAGAATATGTATGATTATTTACACGAAAAATATAATATTGAATATATATTGACCTATCGCCTCAATCAGGATGTATTAGAAAAATCATTTTCCTATTTGAGAGGAATGGGTTGGGCAAATGACCATCCATCTCCATTAGACCTTAAGTATAGATTCCGGTGGTATATTTTGGGGAAACATTCGGCAGCCATATTCACTGAACATAGAAATACCTTAGACTATAGAAAAATTTCTATAGTCTAAGAGAAATACAGAAGAGACGGATGAATCATGCCTGTTGAATATTATGGATGACTCCTCTGAAACATGCTTGTCACAAGAAATCCTATCATCACTGGTGGATGATTCAGTTGCGGAGAGTGCAATAAGTCACGAAGAGGAGCAAGCAGCAGTAATTTCATTTGTGGAACCTCCTCACATATATGAAGAAGAACTACATGAAGAAGCTTCATCTCTTCTTAAGGACTTTGAATGCAGGGAACAGGTCAATAAGGAATCTCTGAAATATATTGCTGGATATGTTGCTCATAAATACAAGAAGAAGTATAATTTGGGAGTTCCTACAAAAAATCTTGATAGAAAAGGGGAGCCAGACTGGCTTCAAACCATTTCACTTGGATCGCTTCTACACCCTAATGATGATTTGTGGGAGCTTGCACAAAAACTTGATGCAGAATTCAATAGAATTCATGGAAATTTATTATCAAAAAATAAATTCATTTTCCATGAATTGGCCAATAAAGCAATAGCTAAAGTTGATAGCACTTCTGTACCATTTGAAGTTGTTTTGTGCCTGAGCAGAACACGCATTTATACGATTAAGAGATATGAATAGGCGAATCAGTTTCAGAAATTGCCAAAGAACCCTCGAGAGGAAGATGTCAAAGTTTACAAATAAAAAAAAATTAAATTTTATCATTTCCAGAGTGTTTTTTTTTAACTCACACCTTGCTCCAAATTTATTTACTTGACATTATTATATTCCAACATATTATATTTTTGCGCGTATGTTCTGGGGAACATCGTGTTATAGTTTTGCCCAAATGTCTGTAACTTTCGAATTTTTTGACGAAATTGGTCTCAAACGATTCAGTTCGACTCCCCAATGAAGAATTCGAGGTCAAATTTGATTCTGTCCGGCCGTCCGTTGCCACGATAATTTGAGAACGAAGAGAGCTAGCGACTTGAAATTTTCAGGGTGGATGGCGCATCGCAATACGACGGACAAGTTCGTTAATGGGCATAATCGGCCCAGTGGTTTCCGAGTAATAATTTTGTTTTCAACCAATATAAATCCGATCGAATTGAAACTTGGTGAGTAGTTGTAGAATATGAACCTAAGCACGTTTGTGAAATTTTGGGCGAATCGTGAGGCTAGAAAATTTTAAAAAAATTATTAAAAAATATTTTTGTTGTCACGATAACCTGAGAACGGAAAGAGATAGCGGCTTGAAAATTTCAGGTTAGGTTGTGCATCTGAATGCGACATTTGAGTTTGTTTATGAGCATAATCGGCCAAACGGTTTTAGAGTTATAGCCATCTGAAATTTGGTGGTTTTTTTTTCCTCATTAACTCGAACCGATTGAATTCAAACTTGGTTATTAGTTGTAGAATGCCAACGCGAAAATGTTTGCAAAATTTGGTGAGGATAGCATTTGTAGAAAATTTTTAATAAATCATTGAAAATAAAAAAAAAATTCTATATATCAGTAACTATCCGTTCGAAATTGCTGAAATTTTGCAAGAGCGTTCATAACCTAACTCTACTGACAAATTTCAAGTTTTAACACAATCGGTTGAATATTGTTGGAGATTCGAGCATTCTTGTGTGAGTTCAGTAAATGGGTGACCGTTGCCTCGATAACTTTTGAACGAAAGAAGATAGGGACATGCAATTTTCAGGGTAGGTTGCGTATTCGAAAAGGAGAGTTGAGTTTGTTTTTGGGCATAATCGGTTTAACGGTTTCCGAGTTATATCCACCTGGAATATTATTTCCTTGATAACTCAAAAAATAAAGATTCGATTGAATTGAAGCTTGGTTACTAGTAGTAGAAAATCAGCATAAAGACGTGTTTAAAATTTTGTAAGAACCATACCCCTAGAAAATTTGAAAAAAATGATGAAAAAAAAAATTTAAGAACCGCACCCCTAGAAAATTAAAAAAAAATCACGAAAAAAAAATTGGTTCAAGCACTGACGTGAAGTCAGAAGCTTTTGCGCGTATGTTCTATTGTCCATTCTTCTGTATTGGACAACCTTAATCGAATTTACCATGGTTAATTATGTTGTCCATTCTCCTGTATTGGACACTTAATTCGAATTTACCATGGTAAATTCGAAATAAGAGTGTCCAATATAGGAGAATGGACAACATAATTAACCATGGTAAATTCGATTAAGGGTGTCCAATACAGAAGAATGGACAATAGAACATACGCGCAAAAGCTTCTGACTTCACGTCAGTGCTTGAACCAATTTTTTCTCACTTTAATTATTACCAATTCGAAATATTAGCATTTGAAATATTATATTATAAAGGCAACAGTCAAGTATACAAAAATTAATAATAACAATTCATAATTGAAGCGTTAAGTGGACAAATGTGTTATATCGAATTTTCAATATTGTGGTTTTCCACTTAACGCTTCAATTATGTATTAGGCTGAATCAAAAAAATCGATTATAGTTTTTTTTCGAAACTCCCACTTGAAAACCTCCGGGAAGGTATAAAAAATCTATTATCTATTTAAACATAATACGAGCAAAGATCATAACATATTCTTATAGACAATTTGACGCTTTATAAAAAAGGTGTCCTGTAAATTTTCGATAATTCTACTATTTTAAAAGATATTCAAGGCCAAAGATGAACCTACGAAAAAATTTTTCACACTTTTCCACTTTTTTGCAGATTTATCAGACTTTTAATAAAATTTTTTGTAGAGCGTCAAATTCTTTACAAGAATATGTTAAGATCTCATCCGACCGATGAGACAAAAGTTAAAAAAATTTCCAATGTTTAAAACAAATTTCGCCCATATTATTTGTATTATTTTCGACTTGGCGCCAACTGTCATGACGTCACTTCGAGCAAAAGGTGGGAGTGAGATATCTTCCATCCTTCTCGCCGATGCGTATGAGCATACCCTGCATACCTGTATTCTTATACCATGACTGCCAGCATTGCTCTTTGCTCTAGTGTTCCAGGTAAACTGTTATCATAGATAATAGATACTGTTATTCAACCACTAAACGAGTATTCTGATTATTACATTGGTCATAATATTTCAGATTTCTTCAAGTACTGCTCGAAGAATTCTTAGGAAAAATAAGGCACATCATTAAAACCTGGCAGCAGTTGTGGAGGAACTCCTGTGATATACGACTATACAGGGTGTCCCAGAAATCAACGATAAGCCGGTAACGGGCGATAGGCCAAGTCATAACAGTTATCAGAAAAATATAAAAAAAAATCTTTGTCATGTACTTTTCAAATTATAGGTATTATAAAAAAAAAGGAAAAACTGACATCCTGTGATGAACTTTCAAGTCCTGTGTCTACAAATATTGATTTTTCGTCAGTCTTTTTTCTGTGATGTAATCATGAATAACCCTTCAGTAAATTACAGTTCAAAATTAAAACATAACTGCCCCAGTTTTAAATAAAATGTTGGATTTTTGCCCAACATTAAATTCAAAATAATTACACCATCCAACTTTAACCGACTGTACTTTAAAAAAAATGTACTATACTTGTTAATGCAAGTGGAAGAATAAGTGAACTGTATCGAAATTTTACATTAACATCCGTAGCATACAAAAATCCACTTTGCACCTACCTGACGACGATCGATTTTCTTCGTTGGAGGGCCCTCGTCTTCATGCACCAACAAAACTCCAAAATATTAGTTCAAACACAATAGTTCAACGATTCGAAAATTTTCTATTAGAAACAATGGGAAAGAATGAGGCACTTTGACTTTACTCGCACTTTCCTGCTTAACATCTGTCCAAAAGAATCCCATTACTTATAGGTCCATACGCGCATCTGACGAAACAGACGCATCTACAGGTGCGACAAGAAGTTTGTATGCACAAATAATTTTAAAACAAAGTTACTTGCATGAACATTCCGGCCGCCAAAAAAAACGAAAGTTTTTTTTTTTTTTAACTTAAATTAAGATTTTAACACCCCCCTTTTTTTTTTTTTTTCACCGCCTGAATAAAAATACTAATTTCTGAATAAATGGAACCCCAATAAGAAAATATGAATACAAAAATCAAAAGCAATTAAAAAAATTCAAGAAGGACCCTAAGTTACATATTATCTGGCAATGGTAAAGGACATAACTTCGAGATGGGTCTTTTACATTGCCCTGACGAAGTTTTAATTGAAACTACGCGTGTATGTCCATCCTTACCAGGATGGACAGCAACAACCCGACCAAGAAGCCATTGAAGAGGTGGCCTAAGTTCGTTCTTTATCAACACCAGTGTATTCACTTTGATATCGGTAGTGATATCGAACCATTTATACCTTTGCTGAAGGGTGTGCAAATATTCAATATGCCATCTTTTCCAAAAATCCGCTTGCAGTTCCTGCAACATTTGCCATCTAGATAGTGAGTTCAATTTAATATTAGTTATATCTAGTTCAGGTAAAGAATTAAGAGGTTCTAGCGTGAGAAAATGCCCTGGCGTAAGGGGGAGTATATCATTCGGATCTGAACTTTGAGCACAAATAGGTCTTGAATTTAAAATTGACTCGATTTGACAGAGGAAGGTGTAGAATTCCTCAAAAGTTAAACGCTGTTCACCCACCACTCTTATAAGATGAGCCTTAACCGACTTAACACCGGCCTCCGCTAAACCATTAAAATTGGGAGCTCCAGGAGGAGAAAAATGCCAAATTATCTGCAATGAGTGACAAGCATTCTCAGAGAACTCTCTCAACAATCTTTCAGCCCCTACAAAGTTGGTACCGCAATCTGAATAGATGTCACTGACGCGACCACGTCGGGCTACAAATCTTTTGAATGCCGCTAAAAAAATTTCTGAAGTCAGGTCTGATGCCAACTCCAAATGGATGGCCTTAGTAGCCACGCAAACGAATACACAAATGTAAGACTTATACACTTTTGCCCCTCTATATCTTCCCATAGTTACGAAAAAAGGGCCAGCGTAATCAATGATTACCTGAGAAAAGGCTTTTAACTGAGACACTCTAAACGATGGAAGGTCTCCCATCAGCTGGGTAGAAGATTTCGGAGATACTTTGAAACATTTTATACATGACGATACAATCTTTTCAATTGCACGTCGAGCGGATAGTATCCAAAATTGTTGTCTTAATAAATAATGTAATGTATTAAATCCCGGATGCAAATATTTGACATGGGTACTCTTAATAATAAGATCTGTCAAACGATGTGATGCTGGAAGAAGAAGCGGATGTTTCGCGCCGTATGGAAGATTAGCATTTGCTAAACGCCCTCCAACTCGAATACAATTATCTTCGTCCAGAAAAAGTGCAAGCTTTCTAAAAGGTTTAGGTAGAAGCGAATGTTTCTTCAATTTATGAAAAAGTTCCGAAAATGACGTCTTCTGAACATGTCTCACTAGTACATTCAACGATTTATTAAGCTCATCCTCTGACAAATGATGATGCTTTTTAGGACGTTTAAATCTAAACATATATGCTATTATGCGTTGGATCTTCGACAAGGATGAGTATTTAACCAACAGATCATCCAAACAATGATGTTCCACCTGCGCTAAGAAAACCCGCCTCTTTTGTTCCTCCAATACCAAGTTATCGTCAACTCCATGTTGACCTTGGTCCGTTGGCCACAAATTTGCTGGTAACTTCAAAAATTCCGGACCATTCCACCATTGTTCATGATGGAGCAATTCATGTGGCAAAAGTCCTCTTGAGGCACAATCTACTGGATTCTGAGAGGAAGGAACATGACGCCATTGAATCGATGGAAATTTTCTTTGCACGTGGCTTACCCGGTTGCCAACAAAAGTACTCCACCTGTGTGGTGATGCTGATAGCCATGAAATCACGACCCTCGAATCAGTCCAAAAGAAGATTTCATCCACAGCCAAATCTTGATAAGTGTGCCGAACAAATTCCATGGCATCCGCCAGAAGATGGGCCCCACATAATTCCAGTCGCGGAATAGACAGAACTTTCAATGGAGCTACTCTACTCTTTGCATATAAGAGATGAGCTTCATTTATACCATCAGAAGACATAGATCTGAGATAAATAGCTGTCGCATAACCAGCTTGCGAAGCGTCACAAAATCCATGAAGCTCGTAGCGGAAGGGTTTATCTATCACAACTTTCCTCGGGATCAACAATTGTGACAGAAAAGAAAATTCGGAACGAAATTTGGACCATTCTGATTGAATATGTATGTCAGGTTCCTCGTCCCACCCCACTTTACTTAACCATAATTTCTGCATTAATAACTTTGCAAAAAAGGAAGCTGGAGCACACAATCCCAGTGGATCATATATTTTTGCTATTTGTGATAATATAACTCTTTTAGTACATTTGCTTACTTCATAATGAGAAAGAAAAGAAAAGGAATCCAAGTTTGGATTCCATTGCATACCAAGAATCTTCACGAAATGAGGATCTGTTTTATCGAATACTAAATTCTGCTGTGTATTATTGCTAGAAGTGGGCTTAATAATGTCTGGAACATTGCTTGTCCACTTACTTAATTCAAAGCCAGCAGATCCCAATAAATCCACTAACTCATTTTTCAGTTTTATTGCTGACTCGATCGATGAACATCCCGCGAAAATATCATCCACATAGGATTGTTTTAAAATAACTTTGGAAGCGTTTGGGTATTTTGACGATTGCGATTGAGCTAAATGCCTAATAGTACGAATTGCCTGGAAAGGGCTTGAACGAAGTCCGTAAGTAACAGTCTGTAAAGAATACACTTTAATATCCGAGTCATCGGGAAATCTGAACACAATATTTTGATATCTAGTATCTGAAGGATGAATAAGTATTTGCCGAAACATTTGTTTTATATCTGCACTGAATACAACTGGATATAATCTGAAAATTAACAGGATTGCAGCAATATCGCTTTGAAGTTTGGGACCGGTTAAGAGGGCATCATTCAATGAAAATCCCGCAGTACCCTTTGCCGAAGCATCAAAAACGACACGAAATTTTGACATCGACGGAAAAACGTAGCTATGAGGAATAAAGTTATAATTTTCAATCTCGAGATCAGAAGGGGTAGTAATTAATTTCATGTGCCCTTTATCTAAGTAATCCTTCATAAATTCGATATATAATTTATATATTTCAGGTCTATTTTTCAGTCTTGATTCAAGCTTCAAGAATCTATTAACCGCCATAATGTATGTGTTACCTAAATTTGGAGCATTATTCCTGAATGGAAGGCGTAAAACATATCTACCTGAAACATCTCTTGTTGTTGTAGCGATGAAAGTTTTCTCACACAATTCGTCTTCAGGGGACTGAATCGTTTCAGATGCAATTCGCTCTATTTCCCAGAATTTATGTAAAACACTATCAATAGATGGAGAAATTTGCGTACATAAACTAAAATTATTAGTACATGGATTAAAGCCGTCGACTTTGCCCATCATTATGTAGCCAAAGAGTGTTTTTATAGCATTAGCTTGACCTTTTTTTCCAATAACAATACTATCGGATATAATTGACGAAAATATTTCGGAACCCAGTAGCAAATCCAAAGAACCCGGTTCATTGAAACGATCATCTGCTAATTCTAAACTTTTGATATGATTCCAGTTTCCCACTTCGATTTTAGAGGATGGCATTTCCGAACATAATGTTGGAACAATTATGGCATCGAAGATGAATTCTGGATTACTTTTGTTTCGAGGTCTGATTTTGCACGACGTTATTCCGTTAGAAGAAGTTGACTTCATGCCATTCAATCCACAAAACTCAATGGGAACTGAATATCTATTTCTAGATAAACCTAGTTGTTTGAAACATTTTGCCGAAATGAAGTTTGCCTGACTCGCGGAATCTAAAAGAACTCTAACCGGAACAAAGTTACCGAATTGATCATTAATTTCTATCACAGCAGTGGACAAAAGCACAATTTCTTGTCTTTTAATCGTGCTCGTTAAAACACTAGGAGTTTTGCCTTGCTCTTCCTCAAAATCTTCTGAATCATTAGACATAAGACCTGAAATATTTTCTGGAACATTATTAGTGCTACTATTCGATAAATGCAAGAGAGAATGATGAAGTGCACGACAAGTACGACAACGGAATTTGGAAGGACAATTTTTCAAAACATGCCCGTAATGAAGACAATTGAGGCACAGTTTGCTAGATTTTACAAACGAGAAACGATCAGCGGGTGATTTCGAAATGAATTTTTCACATTTAGACAGTGTGTGATCCAAATTACATAATTTACATTTTACATTGGATGAAAATGTATTAACAAAAGCATAAGTTGGCTTTGATTCACGAAATGAATGAAACTTTGATGGCAGTAAATTATCATTTTTAATGTTTTTTGAAGACGATGTATGTTGCACTGACTCCAAGGCTTTACACTGATTTTCAACAAAAGTAAAAATATCCTTGTACGTTGGTAGATCCTTATCGCAAACCAAAATCTCAAAGTCTGTTCGCATTTTAACGTCTAACTTCTGGAGTAGGCGATTAAACAAAAGAAAATCCCACGAATCAACAGGAAATCCAAGAGTATGCAATATTGCAATATTTTCAGAAAAAGTGTCTAACAAAAATCGGATATCTTTTGCTGAACCTGCCTTGAGAGAAACATTATTGATGGCATCGAGTGCATTAGTCGCTATGAGTCGCTTGTTATTATATCTTTTACATAAAGCATTGTAAGCAATGGTGTAATTGCTTGCCGTTATTGGAATTGTTTTCAATAAATTGAATGGCTCTTTCTCAACGAATGAAAGTAGATATTGAAATTTCTCAATTTCGGAAATGTTTGCATTTTTATGAATTAAACTGTCAAAGAGATCAATAAATGTTTGCCAATATTTATAATTACCATCGAAAATAGGAATGGTCAACTGTGGAAGTCGGACATTATCCTTTTGAACTTTACCTGAACTAAAATTAGAATCATCTGATGGAACTTTGGTGAGTTCATAGAATATGGCCTTTGTTGAATAATAAAAATCGTCAACTTGTTTTCTAATGGCATCTTCAGCCAAATAATCCGCATCCTCACCCAAAGAAACAATAATATCATTATGGTTCTTTTCAAATAAGTGATATACATTATCTATTGATTCCATTCTCACCTTGAATTCAGAAAACTTCGTTGCATCGCTTTTACATTTTACAGCTATTGTATAAGCCTCAGCAATTCTACTAGAATATAATTTTCTCTTTTCTGACAATTTCCTCGTAGCCATAATGAAATTATTAACTTAAATTGAAAGAGAGAAAATAAACAACCTCTTCAATACCGATCACGCATATGTGTTGAAAGAAACAGATAAGAAAACCAGATGTGAACCGGCCGCCGTCCAAAATTAATTTAATAATTACGATAGAAATCAGGAAATCAAATGAAACTTAAGCAATATAGTAGGTACAAAATCAATATTTGAACGAATAAAAACTAAGAATTCGGCTCCGAATGACCAAAAATGTTAATGCAAGTGGAAGAATAAGTGAACTGTATCGAAATTTTACATTAACATCCGTAGCATACAAAAATCCACTTTGCACCTACCTGACGACGATCGATTTTCTTCGTTGGAGGGCCCTCGTCTTCATGCACCAACAAAACTCCAAAATATTAGTTCAAACACAATAGTTCAACGATTCGAAAATTTTCTATTAGAAACAATGGGAAAGAATGAGGCACTTTGACTTTACTCGCACTTTCCTGCTTAACATCTGTCCAAAAGAATCCCATTACTTATAGGTCCATACGCGCATCTGACGAAACAGACGCATCTACAGGTGCGACAAGAAGTTTGTATGCACAAATAATTTTAAAACAAAGTTACTTGCATGAACAATACTATTTTGGCAAGTAACATCAAAAGATGGTGCATTTAGTCTGGATTCCAAAATGGTATGATACTTGCTAGATTACTTCTTAGTTGAGGAAAATAATAATGTTTTTTCAAACGGAACCGGATTTCAGGCCAATTCTGTTTAATTATTGGAAATGGAGCCTAGGCATCTTTAAGTCCACAATTTACAAGTAAAGTTTGTTTTAAACGGTAGACGGAGAGTGACGTTATTTTGCCTAGTAAAAGTGAGACAGATGGTGACGCTAAGTGTGAGCGAGATAGATAGTGACGCTACTCTTATGCGAGAATACCCCGATAGGTGGATTGGGCGGGGTGGTGCAATTTCGTGTGCCTGCCCGTTCACCCGATTCAAACCCCCTAGATTTCTTTTACTGGGGAACGATAAAGAAAAAATGCACTTTAAGCCCATTCAAGATTTAGCCGAGCTGCGCCGAAGAATTACAGAAGCCGCTGAATATATTAACTCAAGAAGTTACACCCGTCTTATTACGCGATAATTTTTAAGAAGATGTAGAGCTTGCATTGCAGCTGAAGGCCAACAATTTGAACATTTGCTGTAATTTCTTGTAAATCTAATTAAATTAAAGTCAACTGAAAAAATCCAATGTCTGAATTTTATTTCAAACTTGCACCTTTTATTTCGTCTCACTCTCGCATAAAAGTAGCGTCACTATCTATCTCGCTCACACTTAGCGTCACCATCTGTCTCACTCTTACTAGGCAAAATAGCGTCACTCTCCGTCTACCGTTTAAATCAAACTTTGCTTGTAAATTGTGGACTTAAAGATGCCTAGGCTCCATTTCCAATCATTAAACAGAATTGGCCTGAAATCCGGTTCCAATTAAAAAAACATTATTAATTTCCTCAACTAAGACTAAGATTTTTTTAAATATTTTTCTAATAACTGTTATGACTTGGCCTATCGCCCGTTACCGGCTTATCGTTGATTTCTGGGACACCCTGTATATATACATTTAAAGAGACATTAAATTAAATTAAAGGTTTTGTAAATTTGAGAGAGCACTTCACTGAAGGTTTTCTTTGATTACTTCTTTTCTTCATGAGCTCTACGAACTAAGCAAATCAAAGTTTGAAATAGAATTTTTGATCATTATGTTTTTCAATATAAATTATAATACTAAAACGAAAATTCATAGGGAAATGGCAAATAATCTTGTCCGTTCCTAGTTGCAATTGATATCCATAAAACTCACAGCTTTTACGTAAAAAAAAATTACGTAGTAAAATTTTGGTTCCGATTTTTTTTGAACTATTATCATTGCATAAAGATAATAATCTTTTACAAGCTATCACTTTCCAAGTTAAATTAAGACAGAAATAATAAGTCTGCTTAAACACTGCTAAATTAACTCTTCTTTCAAAATGATGTTCCATCATTCAACCCACACCTCTCAATAATTTATACTGACGAAGTAATAATAATAACATTATATTCATTAACATTATATTAATGAAATTATTCAATAACCAATATGGATTCAATAAATGCAGAGTGATGGCGATTTCCATTGACACGCTCGGATCACTCGGAGCTGTCACACTGACATATTTGACAGATATTTTCGGTTCATTTGGACAGATGCATGACAGATGAGATCGATTTCGAGTGCTCCGAGCGTGTCAATGGAAATCGCCATAAGTTTCTTATGGGCTTTTACACCTTGATTGATTCTCCAATGGCTTTGGAGAAGGAACTTGAGTTATAAGATATATTGAGATCCACATGATTATTATGTCAAAGGTTCTTCATCCTGCATTAAAAAAATTGGTTCAAGCACTGACGTGAAGTCAGAAGCTTTTGCGCGTATGTTCTATGACAATAGAACATACGCGCAAAAGCTTCTGACTCCACGTCAGTGCTTGAACCAATTTTTTTTTTCGTGATTTTTTTAAAATTTTCTAGGGGTACGGTTCTTAAAATTTTTTTTTTCGTCTTTTTTTTCAAATTTTCTAGGGGTACGGTTCTTACAAAATTTTAAACACGTCTTTATGTTGATTTTTTACTACTAGTTACCAAGCTTCAATTCGATCGAATATTTATTTTTTTAGTTATCAAGGAAATAATATTCCAGGTGGGTATAACTCGGAAACCGTTAGACCGATTATGCCCAAAAACGAACTAAACTCTCCCATTCGGATACGCAACCTACCCTGAAAATTGCAAGTCCCTATCTCCTTTTATCTCCTTTCCTTCGAAAGTTATCGAGGCAACGGTCACCCATCTACTGAACTCACACAAGAATGCTCGAATCTCCAACAATATTTAACCGATCGTATTAAAACTTGAAACTTGGCAGTAGAGTTAGGTTATGAAGGCTCTTGCAAAATTTCAGCAATTTCAAACGAATAGTTACTGATATATAGAATTTTTTTTTTTATTTTCAATGATTTATTAAAAATTTTCTACAATTGCTATCCTCACCAAATTTTGCAAACATTTTTGCTTTGGCATTCTACAACTAATAACCATGTCTGAATTCAATCGGTTCAGTATTTTTCGAGTTAATGAGGAACAAAAAACCACCAAATTTCAGATGGCTATAACTCTAAAACCGTTTGGCCGATTATGCTCATAAACAAACTGAAATGTCGCGTTCTGGTGCACATCCTAACCTGAAAATTTCAAGCCGCTATCTCATTCCGTTCTCAAGTTATCGTGACAACACAAATATTTTTTAATAATTTTTTTTTGATTTTCTAGCCATACGATTCGCACAAAATTTCACAAACGTGCTTAAGTTCATATTCTACAACTACCCACCAAGTTTCAGATCGATCGGATTTATATTGGTAAAAAACAAAATTATTACTCGGAAACCACTGGGCCGATTATGCCCATTAACGAACTTGTCCGTCGTATTGGGATGCGCCACCTACCCTGAAAATTTCAAGTCGCTAGCTCTTTTCGTTCTCAAGTTATCGTGGCAACGGCCGGACGGACAGAATCAAATTTGACCTCGAATTCTTCATTGGGGAGTCGAACTTAATCGTTTGAGACCATTTTCGTCAAAAAATTCGAAAGTTACAGACATTTGGGCAAAACTATAACGCGATGTTCCCCAGAACATACGCGCAAAAACTATCCAATTTTTGTTCTTCTCTATTATAAATAATGACTTTTCCAATTCCTTGAAATGGTTTCTGGGTATCAACCACATATTTATGTTTTTTTCATCAGTCTACTGCAGTTGAACTTGGAAAATTATCCTTCCAAAATCTCAGGATAAAATACATTCTGGATTTGATTTCAAAAGTACATCAAGAATGCATTTATAACGGTCTTCAATTAATTACAAATAGGAGCTAGCCACAGAACATATAATATAAGAAGTGCTACCTGCTCATTGAACTATATACTAACTGGAAGGGATCCGTCCATACAAAATACGTTTGAAAAGTGAGTCAGGGGCAACGAAGACAAAGATAACACTATTCACGGTCTTTGTTGCACTCATACAAGTCATGCTTACCTACATTAATTGTCTTTTACTTTGAAATTCAGGTAAATGGGGATTGCCTTCATTCGTAAAGTGCAATATTATTGATGACGAACATTTATTTCGTTTTGGTATACCATTAGTTCAGCTGTCTTTATCGTGTGAAGTTTAAAAAGTACAGAACTTTGTTGGTGCGAGTTGTGATTGGCGATAGTTTCAAACTTTTAATATAAATGAATCAAAAGTTTTAATTAATAATTAATAAAAATGGTTATATATTGTGTATCGTTTGGATGCAAGAACGAGCAAGATCATCGGTTTGAATAGGTCTTCATGGATGAGTTGATATTATTTAGATTTGAATATAAAATAAAAAATATGAATAGCAAGAACATTGATAGATTCAAAGTGGATTTATTTGTTATAGTTTTCCATTCAAACGACCTGATATACTGAAGTTATGAACTAGGGCAGTTCACAGGGAGAATTGAACGAAACCAGCAAACTTTGTGGGGACCATTTTCTTCCAACTGATTACATAGTGCGAGACCTGGATGTACTTCTAAATTATTAAAACCAGATGCTAATTCTAGTGTATTTTCATATCCCAAGTATTTGAGACCGCAAATTGTTGAACCTTTACGGAAAATAAGAAAAGTGGTAGATATAGGTATCTTATGATGAAAAAGAGAAAATAAAATATTGGAAGAAAATGAAGGAATAATAACCTAAAATTTGAAAGGTGCAGCAATCTGTCAAGAAGTAAACATCCTTATGTGATATTGCTAATGAAAATATCACGATCTATTTATTGGAAGTATTATAAAAGATAAAATGTTTTACCCCTACCATTTTATCTTTTATAATACTTCCAATAAATAGATTGTGATATTTTCATTAGCAATATCACATAAGGATTTTTTCTTCTTGACAAATTTCTGCACCTTTCGAATTTTAGGTTAGACCGATTACGGTCTGTTGACGTACACTCTTTGAAAGAAATTACCTCTCATCCAGCCAAACTACCGACGAAGACGATCGATAAAGGGGTTTTCACGTTCGGCCAATCAGGAGAAAGCACGAACACTAACTAGAAAGTGGGCGCTTTTTCGATGGATTGCTTCGTCGATGCAGTAAGCGTTCGATGCAGTAGAGCGTCTATGCATTAGGTCTACGATGTGGTGCACCCTACTCGATTGCTGTAGCGCGGAACGCAGTAGAGACAACATATGGAACAGCGTATCATGATTAGGGACCGTCCATTAATCAAGTGAGGCTCGAAAGGGGGGAAGGGGTGTTGGCAAAAATCACGAAACATCACGAGGGGGGAGGGGGGTGTAGTTAAGATATCACGTGTATTAACTTTTTGCGCGTATATTCTGGGGAACAATGCGTAAGCATTTTGCCCAAATGTCTGTAATTTTCGAATTTTTTGCCGAAAATGGTCTCAACCGATTGAGTTCAACTATCTGATGAAGAATGCGAGGATAAATTTGAGAACGGAATGAGATAGCCACTTGAAATTTTCAGGGTAGGTCGCGCATCCCAATACGACGGACGAGTTCGTTAATGGGCATAATCTGCCCAATAGTTTCCGAGTAATAATTTTATTTTCAACCAATATGAATCCGATCGAATTGAAACTTGATGAATATAGTTCTATAATATAAACCTAATGACCGATTGAATTCAAACATGATTATTACATGCATAATGCCAACGCGCAAATTCTTGCAAAATTACGTGAGGATCATAACACTAGAATTTTTTTTTTTTAAATCATTGGAAATTATTGAAAAAAATTCTATATATCAGTAACTATTCGTCCGACATCGCTGAAATTTTGCGAGAGTCTTCAGAACCTAACTCTACTACTAAGTTCCAAGTTTGAACACGACCGAATATATATTATTATTGATTCGAGCAGCCTTGTGTGAGTTCAGTAGATGGATGGGTCACCGTTGCCTCCATAACTTTCGAACGAAAGGAGATAGGGACTTGCAATTTTCAGGGTATGTTGCGTATCGGAATGGGAGAGCTAAGTTCGTTTACGGACATAATCGGTCCAACGGTTTCAGAGTTATACCCACCTGGAATATTATTTCCTAGATAACTCAAAAAATATAGACTCGATCGATTTTAACTTTGGTAACTAGTTGTAGAATATCACAATAAGACGTGTTTAAAATTTTATAAGAACCGTACCCAAGAAAATTTCAAAAAAATCACGAAAAAAAATTTATTCAAGCACTGACGTGAAGTCAGGAGCTTTTGCGCGTAAGTTCGGTCAGTGCTTGAACCAATTTTGTTTCCGATATTGCTGGCAATACTGGCCGCAATACATAATTTCGGAACGCCCTCTAGTGACATTAGGCATCGCCAGTGAATATCAGTAATGTTAGACGACTAAATGTACTGCACAGTACTGTTCAGGAATATTGGAACACGCCCTTCGCCAAACACGCGATTTCTAAACCGATTTCAGAATAAAATAATGGCGTATTCCATTGGCAGCACCAGTGCACTGGTGCTGCACTGAGTGCAAAAAATGTTGCACTGGACGTCAAAATGCTTGACGAAATTTTCCAATGGAATACGATTTATGCACTCAGTGCGCACGAGTGCTACCAATGGAATACGCTATTAGATTATACTTTATACCTGTGTTTTTGCCCAAATCTCTATATTTTGGATGTTTTGGCCGAAAACGCTCTTTAACGACTGAGTTCGACTAACTGATGAATACCCAGGGATCTAATCCAATTCTGTCCGCTCGGCCACTCGTCTGTAAGTAAAATAACTCTCGAACGAAAATAGTTAGAAAATTGCAGGGTAGGCTCGGGGCATACATCTCTCGGTTAAAGTAGTTCATGGCCAGAATCCACCGAGGAGTTTTGGAGTTGTAGCGATCTGAAATTTCCCAATAATTCGAAAAATACTGATCTGACCAAATTCAAACTCAATAGTTAGTGGAAAAATGGCGACACGAAGAATTTTGAAAAAACTTCGTGAGGGTGGTTATGACTACAAAACTTCCATCCGTCAGATATTGTTGAAATTTTGCAAGACCCTCAAAACTTAATTTTTCACCCAAGTGTTAGATTTAAACTCGATCGAATCTATATTCTTGGAAATATTGGAAAAATAATAATACATAATTAATGATAATCTTATAAAATGAATAACTCAATGACAGTGAGACACTTGCTTCTTCTGGCTACAATCTTTATCTTTATTACTTCTTCATACAACTTTACAATTACTAATTAATTAAGAACAAGGTTAACCTAAATTTATAACCTCTGATCATAGAATAATAATGGAGTAATCATCGAATGACATATTCATCTTCATCACCCTCGCCCAATGATTACTTAAAAATAAATTCAGACTTTCAATTAACTTATACTAAATAAACTACATACTTCTTATTAATATCAATACACTAATCCTAAGTACCCTAAACCTTTAATAAATTAATTTTTACAAAGTGGTTTAGTGAAAATATCAGCAACTTGATCTTGTGAACAAATGTACTTAATTTCTATATGACCTTTTTCAACTTCTTCTCTAACAAGATTATACTTTACTTCCATGTGTCTTAAACGCTTTTGTTCTGGATTATTAGCAGATTTTATGGTACTTTGATTGTCTTCATACAATGTAACAACATCACAATTAACATCTAAATCCAATAAAAGTTTCTTAATCCACATTGTTTCAATTATAGCATCTTAGAGAGCATAAAACTCAGCTTCAGTAGTACTTTGAGCAACAACAGATTGTTTTTTAGATCGCCATATTACAGTATTACCAAAACATTTAAAGATATAACCACAGGTAGATTTGGCATCAAAATCCCTAGCAAAATTAGCATTTGCATAGCCTATTAAAATCTTGGAATCTGGATAACAAGACTGAACAAATTTCAACCTTAGATTCAGAGTACCTTTTACATATCTGAGAATTCTCTTTAAACCTTGCCACAAATATTCTGAAGCCTTGTCTTGAAACCTACTTAAGTAATAAACAGAATTAGCTAAATCTGGCTTAGTTGCGACAGTAGCATACATGAGTGAACCGATACATGATCTACATTTTGCTTCAAGTCTAGAGTCTATATTACAATCTTGAGGGATTCTGAAATTAACATCCATAGGAGTACTGACCTCTCTACAATCAAGCATTCCAAATTTACGCAATACATTTTTAAGATAATCTTCTTGATCAATCAATATGCAATCATTCTCTCTCTTAATTGTGATATCCAAATACTTCATATTTTCTGGTCCTAAATCTTTCATTTTGAAATTAGAGTGTAGAAATTGTTTTAGAGAATTGATTTTTGACATATCAGAACCAAAGATTAAAACATCATCAACATATAGCAACACATATAGGCTATCTTTAACATAGAGGCAATAATCGTTAACAGATCTCTTAAAACCAGATTTCATCATTAAATTGTGAAAATGTTCATACCAAATTTTAGGCGATTTCTTCAAACCATATAACGATTTTAAGCTTTAAAACATGACCTGGTTTGCATTTCATACCGTCAGGTGGTTTCAGATATACTATCTCATCTATTTTACCATATAAAAAAAAAAAAGCACTGACGTGAAGTCAGTACTCTTTGGCGCGCGTGTTCACGGTGGCTAATTTGAATTGAATGATTCAAAAATTAACAGTGCTGTATCTAAGCTGCCATCAGGATAGAGTAACAAAGTTGGAAAAGAACACAAGTGACTCTCCTTAGTCGCACAAGCTCCTAGAAGATTTGGGAGGGTCAGTATAATCCTAATCATGTTTATAGCACGCGCGCCAAAGCAGATTGACTTTTTACACTTTTTCTTTCATTGTTAAGTCAATCTGCTTTTGCGCGCGTGCTATAAACATGATTAGGATTATACTGACCCTCCCAAATCTTCTAGGAGCTTGTGCGACTAAGGAGAGTCACTTGTGTTCTTTTCCAACTTTGTTACTCTATCCTGATGGCAGCTTAGATACAGCACTGTTAATTTTTGAATCATTCAATTCAAATTAGCCACCGTGAACACGCGCGCCAAAGAGTACTGACTTCACGTCAGTGCTTTTTTTTTTTTTTTTCAAGTTCCTTTAACAAATATAGCTATCAATACAGTTTGGCTGTTAGTTTTACCGTAGATCAGAAAAAAATTCGGTTGTGGGTCCTCCGTTAGGGACGAAATTGCATCTTCTCCAAATCCGAACGCATTTTAATATAGATCTACCGAATATAGTTATTTATAAATTCGCCTCAGGGCCACCATACTGACCATTCAAATCGGAAACAACGCTATTTCCCCCAAACTGACTTGTGCCCGTGCACTGAATTGACATGAATATTCTTTTAAAACCTCACAATATCGGCTCATTACTCCCAACATAACCCAAACAACCCAAAACCATTCACTTCTCGTCTGCGCAAGCGCAGTATACTTGTGGCTGCAAGTCCTCCCAAAATTACACACCTCACAAAAAACTCCGATTCTCCAACACTAGTGGTTCTGGAGATATCGCTTCTTGAATCCACGCATGCGCAGACCCTCACCAGGGGATTCTATAGCGGAAAAGCACCTGCCACCCCAAAACCCCAATCCTCTCTGACGAAAGCACCACCAGTTAAATCACTGATGGTCTGCTCATGCGCATAACGAAAAATGCCCGTAAGGGGCTACATCCATTTCGAAATTAGCCCCAGGGCCACGGTAGGGACACTTTAACTCTGAAACAACGCTACAGCCCCCAAACTGACTTGTCCTTGCACTGAATTGCTATGAATATTCTTTTAAAACCTCATAATATCGACTCAGCACTCCCAACATAACTCATCCAACTCAAAAACAGTCACTTCTCTTCTGCGCATGCGCAATCTACTCGCGGCTAAAAGTCCTCTCAAAATAACACACCTTACAAAAAACTCCGATTCTCCAACACTAGTGGTTCAGGAGATATCACATCTTTAATCCACGCATGCGCAGACCCTCAACAGGGGATTCTATGGAGGAATAGCATCCGCCACCCCAAAACTCTAATCCTCTCAGACGAAAACACCACCAGTTAAATCACTGATGATCTGCTCATGCGCATAACGAAAAATGCCTGTAAGCGGTAACATCAATTTCAAAATTAGCCCCAGGGCCACGGTACGGACACTTTAACTCGGAAACAACGCTACATCCCCCAAACTGACTTGTCCTTGCACTGAATTGCTATGAATATTCTTTCAAAACCTCATAATATCGACTCAGCACTCCTAACATAACCCATCCAACCCAAAAATAGTCACTTTTCTTCTGCGCATGCGCAATCTACTGGCGGCTGAAAGTCCTCTCAAAATAACACACCTTACAAAAAACTCCGATTCTCCAACACTAGTGGTTCGGAAGATATCGCATCTTTAATCTACGCATGCGCAGACCCTCATCAGGGATCTGAATTCTCTGGAGGAATAGCATCCGCCACCCCAAAACCCCAATCCTCTCTGACGAAAACTACAGCAGTTAAAGGACTTCTCATCTGCGCATGCGCAATACGGAAAATGCCCGGAAAGGGCAGCATGAACCTCAAAAACATATGTTTCGGCATTAAAAGCAAAGTATTCCGCAAAATAGTAGTAATTTTTTTATTTTTTTCATGTCACGTGATCTTCACGAAATTTTGCAAAAGTGTTTGCTTTGGTCTTTTGCATCTAACTACTGAGTTTCAATTTAATCAGATCAGTATTTTTCGAGTTATCGTGAAAACAAAATTTTCAAATTTTCAAAAATTTTTTTTGCCACTTTAGGGCCGTCCGTTCAACACAAAACTTCGCAGGCATATAAAGGTCATGATTCTACAATCTGATGCCAAATTTCAAAAAGATCGACTGATCGGTTCCGGAAATATTTATAAAAAACGTTTTTATTAAAAACGGCCTTAACTCCCAAACCGCTCGGTCGATTTCGCCCGTTAACGAACTTGTCCGAGATATTTACGCTACGAAACTACCCTGCAAATTTCAACGCTCTAAGTCGTTCCGTTCGAGAGTTATCGTGCTAACGGCCGGACCGGCCGGCCGGCCGGCCGGCCGGCCGGACCGGACGGACAGAATTGAATTTGACCTCGAATTTTTCATCAGGGAGTCGAACCCAATCGTTTGAGACCATTTTCGAAAAAAAATTCGAAAAATACAGACATTGTGACGAAATGATAGCACGCTGTTCCTTGCGGAACACGCGCGCAAAAATGCACATTTAACGTCCATCTGATGAATATGATAGTTTCTTTGAACAGATAATGACAGAAGAATTCTTAAGGTGTGCAATCTTGCTACCGATGCATAAATATTATTGAAATCTCCAGTTTGTTGGAAACCTCTCGCTACCAACCTGGCTTTAAAAATTTCTGAGCCATTGACTAATTTTTTTGAAAAAACCCACTTAGTATCGATCAATTTCATATCATCATCCACCGTATGTATTTCCCAACAATTATTTTCATCGATTGAATTTAGTTCTTCCTCAATAGCATCATACCAATTCTTTTTATTTTTCGTCAATTCTATTTCGTCATATGTGAGTGGTATATCCACTAAACTACTACTATATGATGCTAGTAAGGTTTCAGGATCTGAATCGGTAAATTCAACATAATCATCAAAACGTTTTGGTTTATTGACTCTTCTTTTAGATTTAGTAACTCTTGAATCATTATCCCCTTCATTTATTTCAACTTTATCAACTTTAGACAAATCAAGATCTGATAGTATTTCACGATTTACTATTTCTTTACTATTAGGAATATCATTATTAGCAATCTCTAAAGTTACAGTATCTTCACTTTTACTTAAGTTTTCATCAAAAATTACATTTCTACCCATTATTATTTTTTTATTATTCCCATCCCAAAGACGATATCCACCAGGACCATATCCTACCATTATTAATTTTGTAGCTTTATTATCTAATTTTTTACGAAGTTCAGTAGGAACATGATTATAAGCTGTACTTCCAAAAACTCTAAATTGTCTAAATTTGGTTTTCTACCTTCCCACATTTCAAATGGTGTTTTATTCAATGAAGATGAAGGACTCCTATTAGTGACATAAGTTGAAAAAATATACAGCTTCACACCACATTTCTTTTGATAAATTTGAATCCAACAATATTGTCCTAGCTTTATCTACTAATATCCTATTATACACCTCAGCAGTACCATTTAGCTGTGGGTTATATGGAACTGTATACTGAATTCTGATTCCTTTATCACTACAAAACTTTTGAAATTCATTCGACGTATATTCACCGCCATTATCGGCCTTAATTTTCAAAATATTAGCATTGAAATGTCTAGTAGCGTAATTATAATATTTCTTGAATCTATCCAAAACTTCTGATTTATTCTTAATTAAGTACACTGCAACAAAACGTGTATAATCATCTATGAATGTAACGAAGTATTTATTTCCATCCCATGAAGTGGGAGTTATAGGCTCGCAAACATCATAGTATGTACTAATTCTAATGGTTTCCTAGCTCGATATCCTTTTCTATTGAATGGTTGTTTCGACATTTTTCCTAATATACAAGGTTCGCATAGATCATTATCAAAATTCAAGTCTTCTAAATTTGCTATTCCTGTCACCATATTATCTTTTAATAACAACTTCAAATTTGCATAACCTAAATGTGCCAAACGCTTGTGCCATAATTTTACAATATCTGATTTACATGTTGAATTTTTAAAAGAATAATTGCATAAGGACTTCTCAACATACATATTAACTAAGTATATAGAGCCTATTTTATCTCCTGTGAAAATTAGTTTATTTCTTGAATGTACTCTAACATGATTATTGACAAAAGTAATACACATTCCACTACCTTCCATTTTAGAAACAGATAGTAAATTCTTTCGAGCATCAGGTACATAATAAACATTAGTTATGGTACAATGAACTTCCTTTTTAGTTTCTTGACAAATAACCTTAATTTTTCCTATCCCTATTGCTTCTAAACATACACCGTTCTTGGCACTACCTATTTTTCGAGGGGTTCTTAGTGTTAAGTATTCAGAAAACAAGCTACGGTTATTGACAATATGATCTGAACAACCTGAGTCTACACAAAATTCAATCATTTCGGAATCATCACTTTGACTTGACTCACCCAAGTAGAATGAGACTTGTTCTTGTTCCTTATTATCTTCCATCAAATAAGCTCCTCGTTGTCCCTGTCTTCTCTCATACTGCCGATGGTTGCTACCTCTTGACCCACGGAACTGTCGACCGTTTTGGAACTGATTCTGCCTCTGATTATATCTTCCTTCTTTAAGTGCCCTGCATTCGAACTTCTTGTGACCAGGCCGTCCACAATTATAGCAAGTGAATGCAACCCCTGAACTTGTGTTTGGTTGAAGAGACTTCTTTCTTTTTTCTTCTTCTCCCAGTAGGCGATTCTTTATGAAGTTCAAATTTAAATTATCCATCGTCTCCAGAGCTGTAACAATGTTTTCATAACTATTCGGCATAGACAATAATATGTAGTTAATCTTTTCTTCTTCACTCAAAGGATTGTCCGCATCCTTTAGTTGGGTAAAAATGTTTTCCATTGCGTTAAAATGGTTCGCCATCATATCTCCCTCTTTGTACTTCATGTCATTTAAAACTCTTCTTAAGAATAGTCAACTTCTGACACCCTTCTTCTTGAAGCTTCCTTCTAAATTCTTGAACATTTTATAAGCGTTTGTTTCATTCTTAATATATTCCAAGTGACTATTACTCACGCCAGCTATGAGCAGTGCCTGTGCCTTGGCTTCCCCTTTCTCATTTGAACTTGCATAATCCGGGTCTTCTATTGCCTTCAATACCTCGGCGTCTTTCAATATGCTCTTCATCCGGAAACACCAATTGCTTCCCCTGCAAACTGAACTAGATTGTACTTCTCTTTCAGCGACATGTTGAATCTTCTAAATCTTCTATAATCGTGATGGAATCAATTTCCTTTTGACAATTAACTTAAATCGACTTCCTTCTTTGGTACCTGGTTTTCTTTTAAATCCTGTTCTTATTTTTAAGAACCACGCTCTGCTACCACTGATAATCTTATAAAATGAATAACTCAATGACAGTGAGACACTTGCTTCTTCTGGCTACAATCTTTATCTTTATTACTTCTTCATACAACTTTACAATTTCTAATTAATTAAGAACAAGGTTAACCTAAATTTATAACCTCTGATCATAGAATAATAATGGAGTAATCATTGAATGACATATTCATCTTCATCATGTAATATATCGAAGACGATCTTGGAGGTGAAATACTTAATCCGTGCGAGTACAGAGTCTGACCCCAACATCCTTACATCAGCTCCATGGCGCAATGAATAAGCAAACCTGCTTTTTTTATTTCGAGCGACGGAAAGCAGGTGAAGACCAGACTGTCGAAATTAACAGAACTGTCGAGAAATGGTTCTTCCTGGAAGCCTCGGGCGAGCTCAGGGCCTGGATGGGTGACCGTTCTGGCCATGAACTTGAACAAGCGCGCCAGAGCAGACTGTCCTCACGTCAATGCTTTTCCAATTTTTTATTTTTTTATGATTACCATTATCATAATAATTATGTAATCACAGAATGTTTTTTTCAGTAGAATATTAATATACACGACACAGGTTTATACACTTGCGTATCAAGAGGTGTAAGAACAGATTCAACGAAAATAGCATCTGTCAAAGTCATTGTCGTAGGTGATATCAAGGAATCGGAAGAAGAGGTTTGAAAAAATGTTTCCACTTGGGCCACTTGGTTTTTATTAACTCCAATGATTTCAGGTGAACGCATTGAAAATAATTCTAGCAATTTGCAGTCTTATTCTGTTTTGTTGTTTCGTTTATGCAGCATATAGAATATGGAAAGACAGATATATGTATCCAAGATATTTAGGTATGATATTTGATGTAAGTTATAAATATATTTTCCTAAAATATTCCTGAATCGTTTCAGAGCAATTGGATGAAGATGTGGAGGAAAATATGGAAGACATTTACCGAGCTCCAAGTACATCTGGCATTATTAGACAGAGTATTGTTAAAGAAATACCTAAAGTACAACAGGTGGTTCCCAGAGATCATGAAAGACCCCTCATAAGCACCGATTTTGAATCTATTCTCGATTCTAGGATATAAATTCGTTAAAATTATATCAAATTAGAAGAATTTGCAATTCAAAAAATACAAAGCCTGTTACAATATGAGGAAATCGAAAATATTAGACATCATATAGTAGATATTGTAGAGTGTTATATAATATTTAGAAAATTTATCTGTCGTTTATTAGTAAATTGGACCAATTTATAAATGTGATTGATGATTATGAATATTCAATCAAGGGAAATTTTAATTTATTTTAAGATATTGATGTGATTTAGATTTTTAGAAAATGCAGATTTTTGAAAATTTCGTATTTGATTTCTGGTTTAATGGGTTCATCAAGATAAACGAGTATATAATCGATCCAGATTTGTATGGTGTCTATTAGAATAAAGACTTCCATTTTCTCAAAGAATATTAGTAAGCTAGTTATCGAGTTCACATGAATATTTTTTCGAAATACTTGCAGAGTACAAATGAGGAGCAACTTATCAAAACGCATTAAGTCCAAAAACCATTTTCTTGGGAATCAACGAAAGACGATTTTTTCTTCCTCCCTGGCTTATAATTTGAGTATGTCGAGTTTGTTTGATAGAAATTTACATCTAAAGGTAATAATTAATCTTATTTAAATCAATATTGATCAGATATATACAGAAAATGTAAAAAACGTTTGGACTTAATGCGTTTTGATTCATCTCATTGTATATAATGCGTTTTGATGTGGGGGAAATTGAAAATAATGCTGTTTGTTGCGAATTTTTATACATTTAGAAAAAAAAATCTGCACGGTAAGTGTTGGCCTGTAACCTAATTAACATGAGGAAATCGATAAAAAAAATTTTTGGTTATATTTTATTTGTTTTAAAAATGCAAACGTAAACATAATTCTTTGCGATGCGGCTTACATACTTTGGATTTGAATTACAGAGGGACATAATGCCATTTGGAAGATTTTGTTTACATAGGGCTATAGAGCAATAGAAATCATTTCCGAATCCGCTTCAAACTCAATTTCGCCCAAATTGGACATAATGCGTTTTGATAAGTTACTCCTCAAATCAAAACTTTCCATCACATTATTTATTACGTTAAATATGAATGAATTCTCGAATTCGGGAGACTCATACGTCATTTCGAATTGTACTCTGACTGGCATTCGTGTATGTTCATCAATAAATTTCTATGGATTCTCTGGATCTGTAAAAATATAGAGCCACTGGTTATGTTCATATTGTATACCTACTTAATACAGTTCCATTTCTATTTATTCTGTTGAATGAGCTTTCATTATAAATTTAACTAAAATACTTTCAATGGCACTGTTAAGGAAACGTTATTCAAGATTTTCCATATTTTCAAATGGAATGTGTCAATTGCATCTTTCGACGCCAATGCCCTAATAACACGCTTTGTTCCCGGAACGTCCCATTCATGTTCCATACGTGTCGCAATGTCCTGGCCTCCTATGGAATATCCCCGGAACGTCCCACTCGGAATGTTCCCGGAACGTCCCAATTGGAATGTTCCCGGAACGTCCCACTTGGAATGTTCTGCTTAGAATGTTCCCGGAACATATTATTTTGACACATATTGTCGTTTAAAAATCCGAAATCAGACAAAATATATATATTATTGATTATTGAGTTTTCTTGTGCTTCTTTGATTTATATTTTTTCTAGTCAAAACAACATGCTAAGAAACTGACGAAAATCTTGCACAAAAATCTATATATGTTATACAGGGTGAGTCTTTGACCACTGCATTAATTTTAACCAAAGATTCCTCTCATCAAATGAAACACTTTTTTCATTTACCATTTTTCCAGATTCGGCTCAGGTAAAAAGTTAC
This sequence comes from Halyzia sedecimguttata, assembly GCA_937662695.2. Lineage (NCBI taxonomy): Eukaryota > Metazoa > Arthropoda > Insecta > Coleoptera > Coccinellidae > Halyzia > Halyzia sedecimguttata. Next base: position 71,147,446 of record OW569417.2, read on the forward strand.
AAGCGTTTAAAGATTTCACAATGTGCTAATACACTCCCGCATATAAATTATCTATGACATTGTTGGCGGACGAGAATAAGGCATGGTAACGTGGTTTACAGCTTGATTCAGGATTCCAACGCTCTAGGACTGATCCATAAAAGTAGTGAAATTTCTGGAGTTTTCCATTTTAAAACATTCGATGAAGAATATCCCGAAAACGGTGCGTTTAAGGAGAAGTGATGAAGAATAATATAATGTTCTAAAACGATGGAATATTCTTGAAATTACTCAAGAAAAACTTTATATGCTTTCTTTATGCTAATTTCGTTTAGTTTTATGAATCCACGAGTCCATAACTAGAAAACCAGTAAAAGTAGAAAATAACTAATATTTGGAAAATATGTATCATAGTTATAGGAAACTTTAAACCAACATTCATTTTATTCGAAAAAAGGATGTCAAAGCTACAAAATAAAAACTGTTTTTTTTTCAAAATTTCAACAGCTTGTATCTTTTTACCTGAGCTGAATTTGGAAAAATGTTAAATGAAAAAAGTGTTTCATTTGATGAGAGGAATCTTTGGTTAAAATTAATGCAGTGCTCAAAGACTCACCCTGTATATGTATATATATATATATATATATATATAAAATATACACATTTATGGTTTAATTCACTTAAATATATTTAATCTGTAAAAGTTTGTTGATATTTCATTTTTTACTCATTCATACTTAGTTATGTGAAATACTCGAGTTTTTAAGTTAAGGACAAATATCCTGGAAAAATGTCGGAAACTTTCCCCCAAGGTCGAGCATTTTGAGTATTTAAGTATTTACGGACATTGCGGAAAAATCGGGAAAAATATGACAATTGTCACATGTTAAGTTAAAATATCAGGACAAATTGAGGCATTTTAAGAAAGTTTTCATGGTCAATTAACAAATAACTTATCATTGACGAGTTATTATCGTGTTATTTTGTTGAGTATCAGTGATAAAGGACCGGAGCCAGGTTCTGAATTAAGAATTAGTATTAGAAAAATCGATTTAATTAGACTGTTAAATATGAAATCAAACTTACTAGCTTGCCCGTTACTAGCTCAGTGACTTATGCTAGCAAGCTTGTTCGTCCGCCTAGGAAACACCTTACCTAAGTAAAATGCCTCATAGCGCCTAAGTAAAAAGTATACTACTCCTGAATGTATCCCAAATCGTTGACCTGATGGCAAAGATAAAACCTCTTATTCCCTATCTATATATTCCAACTTTACAAATAAATATTTCAGTAATATATACAAGGACCAGTGGTGAGTCTGAGATCGATGAGGCACTTATCTTTGCAGTCTGGGTTCGGTAGACGAGGCAGGGCCGTCCAAAATGTCACATGTAGGTGTGCGTTCTCTTCGGAACAAAGGTACTTCGGTGGTAAGGAAGTTGTCTTCAACTGTTATTCCAGGACTAAGTTGTTCCTATTAGATATTCCACCAGATATATGCTCAGGTATTAGATACTCCACCAAATTTGTGCTCAGGTATCAATATATTCCACCAGTTTATGCTCAGGTATTAGCTATTCCTCCAGATTTGTGTTGAGATATTCCACCAGTTTACGTTCCGGTACCAAGAGAGTTCTCCAGATTTTAAGGTAGTCTCGAATGTGCAATCCGGAACTAAGAAAGTCGTAATCCAAATGTTCACTCCGGAACTGAGAAAGTCGTCTCCAATTGTTCAATCCGGAACTAAGAAAGTCGTCTCCAATTGTTCAATCCGGAACTAAGACGCCTTTTAAATAGACGTCTTGTAAGAAACAAATAATTTTCCAATTCACACGATTATAATGGATTACGGTAGTACTTTAATTTGCTAAACTCTCTGGTGAGATGTTTACACTTTGACTTTCAGTACTCGAAAAAAGGACAAAGATGTCCGCTCGAGACTGCAGCGCATCGCGCGCATGCGAAACATAAACTCTATCAACGCGCTGGGCGATACATAGAATCTAGGCAAGGCGTTTTTGAGTGTGAATCGAAGCTACCCGTAGACAGTTTTTTTGCGATTGAAACGGTAATCAATGGTGGAGCGTTCTGTTACGTTACAAATAATAAAAATATAATTTTCCAATTGGTTCACAGATCGTTAAGAACCTTCGATCCAAGTAGAAAAGAATAAACTGCTTAAGAAAAAACTCTGTATAATGGCAACACAAATCGTTAAGCATCGTCGATCCAAGTAGAAAAAAATAAACTTCTTTAAAAATTTTTGTAAAATTGGTATATCAGATCGTTGAGCATTTTCGAGCCAAGTAGAAAAGAAGAATAAATATCGGACAAAATGAAAATTTTCAAAAAATGTTTAAGTAGAAAAGAAATTTATGATATTTATCCAGGCATTTTCGATAATTTCGATAAATACTAAAAAACTCTAAATGTCGACTGTTTTTAGAAGTAATGATAATTTTCGGACATTTTTCAGTATTTATCAAAAGAGTATTTAAGACATTTTCCACACTCACAACACTATTCATACTGCACCATATCCATAGCCTGAGCAGGATTTGGTAACAAAGTGGGATCTTCTCGCACTGGATCACCGAGGCCAGCAAACATTTTTGTTCATTTGTCTTTTCATAGAAAAGAGTTTCTCAAATTCTATGTTTTGAACCAATATGTCACCATTGTCATCTGTTCTTTGTTTGCGTAATTGTCTTCCTTGTAAGTTCGTGTATTGTTGCTATATTCCAGATAAGAATTAAGAAGTATACCTGATTTATATAGGCAAGTAACAAATTAGTATTCTCAGTTGATATATTTATACAGAAAGAAAAGATGTTTTTTTAATTTTATGGTTAGGAATTAAGACGGCAAAGCTTAGACCTAAGTGTGTGTACATAACCTCTTTATTTTTCATTTACGTGCCTGTATATTTCTTAGTATGCCAAATAGTTGTTTCGGTTTTAGTTACTCGTGGAATGATGTCCACCCCAAGTAAAAATTTTTCAAACATTATGAACGGTTTAAACGCCAGAAAACACACGCTTCTCAAGAAGCACCAATATATTCTTCCACCGTTGGAGAACCTTCATCTTCATATGTTTTTCAAGAATTATCAACATCTGCTTCCATTACTTCTCAGGATGCATCGTTATCAGCTTTCCTCACTACTTCTCTAGAGGATTCACCTATTCTTCACAGTGACAGTGAATCGGACAATGAAATTGTGGAAAATCATACCAATAGAGAATTAGATATTGCAATAGATAGAAACCGTGGAGAATCTTCTTCTCAACCAACTCTTTCGGAACAATTGTCAAAGCCATCCAAATTCAACAGGGCACGTAATTAACCCACCTAATTATATTAAATTATTATTTCTTTGTCATCCACATAAAAAATGACTTATGCATATATAAAGGTCACTGGATTCAGACAATATTAATGTTCACTCCACATTCATTAAAAAGTTAATTATTTTGGCCATTTTAGGGGACTATGTACTAGCCAGAGCTAAAGCAAAGAAAGCCGAGTTTACCAGCGATTTAAATACTGACACAGAAGGCCAAAGAAGGAGAATAAAGAGATTGTTTTCTTCATCTGATTCTGAAAATGACATCTCCAATAAAAAGAAGAAGAACAAAAGATTGCATTCCCTTCCACCACCCCCTCAAATGAATTTATAAACCCTCTTGAATGGAGAAGAGATTTGCATTGGTAATTACATTAATTTTAGTTTACCTGGTATTATTTGATTTTAAGATCAGAAAATAAAATAGTAAGGGTTCGAAACTAAATGCAAATTATTGCGTTTATGTATGCAAAAGCAACTACAGTATTTTCTATTTTCAGATAATACTACAATGAGTCCTAGCACTCCTAGCGCATCTCTGGTTGACAGGCCGGTCTTGGGAAGTAAGTATATTTAGGGATTTTTTTAAATTAAAACAATCAATTTTATTGATGCAAATGCCTGATAAAATTATTCGTCAATAATTGATCCCCTGATTTTAAACCCACAATTAGTATGAATATTATGGCTGGTTTTCCTGTCACGCTGACGGTCGGCGCTGACGGTCAGCGCTGATCGGTCAGCTCGGATCCTTTTAGTATCGCGCTGATCACAAAAAGAAATAGAAGGATGCTATTGTCTCTGGCTCACTGAATGTGGAGGCTTGTCGGCGCCAGCTAGTCAGCGGCGCCGACGCGCCGGCGCGTACGTGCGCGTATGTAGATCAGCGCTGACGGCCGTCAGCGCCGCGTGACTCGAAAACGCTACCTATAGCTACATACATATTGACTCATCAGCGCTGACCGTCAGCGTGACAGGAAAACCAGCCTATATGTTATGGAGATAATGTAAATTGCAAAATTTGTTTTAGGTCTGGAAAATACTCCCAGACGAACTTTAAGTTTTAGGAGTTCTCCGGGTCCTTTGTCAGTACAAGCTTATAGTGTCCCAGACACTCCCTCGATAGCAAGATCTTCAAACACGACCATAAGGGAACGTAAGTATTTTAAGGTTACCTTATGTAAATCTAACCTAGTTTTGGAAATGTATGGAAGGAACTGTCGGTTCTATTATTATTGTACATGAAAAGGTCAATATAGACTAGAGCTAGACCAATTTATAAGGTTATAAGGCAAAAGTTTTAGTTTTCCCTGGTTGTGAAGTTCATATATCAATTAGAAATTTATATAATATAACTGGATTGCTATTTCCTAATAAATTAATAAGCCGTTCAGTTTTCTTTGTTGAGATAGTAATGCTTCTTGTATTTACTCTGGAAATTTCTTCCACTAAGATAATATTTGTATCTATTTGTATTTCAGGTTCTACTACGGCATGCATAATCCGTGCGGTGTTTGCTGCAGAAAAAATCAGGATAGCAAATCAATTTACGTAATGACATAATAACTGGTGGAACTTAATGGAAAAGTCGATCACCTATTGAAGAGCCATGTGAGCAGGGGAGAACCAGTTGAGGAAATGGCATTTTGGCAAAGGCCAATATAGTGTTCCCTATTGGAAACAAAATAATTCTAGATGAATTTAATGTATTTTTAGAAGAACAGGGAAATTACTCTGGCATGGTAATTTTCATGATTTTTTTAATCATTGTTCTCTATAGTTGTTCAGTTATAGTCAAATCTAATATAACATCATTCGAATTGCAGAAATAGCTAAATATATCAAAAACTCTATTTTTGCTAGTTTTCATGAGACATCCTGTGACATATCCTTTTTTTATAGGTAAAATATTTCTCCAAAATCGGAGGAAACAACTTGACAGAATATTTGTAAAAAGATGCTTGGCTCCGATAATACGGGATGATTTAGCCATGCAGTTCACGTATTTGGCAGAAGTGGCAAATATAACTTTGGAGCTTCGAACTTGTCGAAAGCAATTGTTGGTAAGTTTTGTTTAATTTCAAATTCAATTATATTAATTGTACTATACGATGAATATCAATGGTACAACTATAAGAAAGCATACTACATCTGACATGCCTCTAGCTCGATGGTACCTCGCTGTTTATTAATAAATATGTAGGTATATATTCTTTTGATGTAGAGCATTATATTTTGTTCATTTAAAAAGAAAGTTTGATACTAGAGCTTATGGAAAAAACCTCAGCAAAAAAACCCTATCTCCCTGTTAGTGTTTACTAATAAATTACTCTCCTTTTAGATGCATCAGAGAAAACAAGCTTAACAACAAATAAGAAAGAAACAGAAATGTCTATTGGAGCTTGGTTGAAGAGAGCTACAGAAAGGAAGAGGGATCCAACGTTGTATGATTCTGGAGGCTGTATAAAAAATATTTTGGATTTATACAGATATTGTTTAAATTGATTGTTTTTTTTTATTATACTTTGTATCGTTTCAGTTTATGGCTCTATTAAAAATATATTTATGTATATGCATTGTTTTATTACGGATTATAATACTTATATCGTTCTGCCAACCACCCCCAACCTACCCAAAACAATCACCACACCGCAATCCAATCCAAAACCCCCTTCCCCGACCTACAAAAAACCAGCCCCCCCTACCCCTCTTAAAGTCCCCGGGCTATTCCAAGAATGTCCATTGGTGCCTAAAACGTGTTCCGTCAAAATGTTCCCGGAACATAATCGGAACGCTCTTACTAACTGCCACGGGGATGCCCTTGGAATATTCCGCGAACATCCACGGATGTTCCGGGAATGTCCCGATGGGACATTCCCGGAATGTCCAATTTGCCCATATCGGCTTCACCGGGAATGTTCCCGGGGTGTCCCGGGATATTTTGCGACATTCCCGGAACATATCTTTTGTCGCAAATGGACATTCCGGGAACATTTTGGGAATACACTTGTGCTATTAGGGTGTCAGCAAGTGGCGCTGTTTTCTATAGAAAGGAACACATGGACCAACCACAAAGTTGATGCTCCATATACGCCAATCGAAACGCTTTCGATACCGCCATTGCCATTGTCGCGCTTTTCATTAATTTCTGTAAATAGTAATAATAAAATATGGATATATGGAAATCACAGCTGTCCGGGGAAAATTGCTTGGAACATCTTGACAGTCCCGTCACAGATACGGACCGAAGCCAAATTATTTGAGGGGGGGGGGGGGAGTATTGAAAATTTTGTAAAACTGTGCATGAAGGATTACAAAAAAAACTGAAGGTGACCGGGGGAAGATGTTGATTCCAACTGCTTCAAAATGTTTTCAACTGCTTCAAAATGTTTTCAACTACTTCAAAATGTTTTCATCTGCTTCAAAATGTTCTCAACTGCCTTGAAAATTTGCCAACTCCGTTCAACATTAGGGAGACAGACCAAAAACTGGGCTCGATTCGGAAACAGAGGGTTTTATTATGGCCTGTCAAGATGGGGTGATAAATACCAGATGGTATGAAAAGAACATCATAAAAGTGGACACCCCACCCTAATAGCACACATTGTTCCCGGAACGTCCCATTCGTGTCCCGTTCCACTTGGGATGTTCCCGGAAGGTCCCACTTGGAATGTTCCCGGAACATATTATTTTGACACAGATGGTATATTTGTTGTTTGAAAATCCGAGATCATAAATATTATACGGACACTTAAAACATTCACATGGGAAAATCTTGAATTTAATTTTTGCTTAAATTAATTTATTTGGTAATTTTACACATTACGACTTTCATTGCCATCAATTATGATTATATTTTTTGATCAGTTCAAAACATATTAAATAAAATAATGCTATATATTATTAGATGTACGAGAGTATTCAAGTTTATATAAAATTCTTCCTAACACGGAAATGTACCCCCTTAGCAAGAAACGTCAACGAAATATTAGTGTTATTCATCATTCTCTGTCCTTATGGAACAAAAGAATTGAATTGAATTTCACAAAATCGATTGAATGAATATTCATAGAAATTGCTCCTGCAGATGAAAACCTTGTGACAAAAAAGATCAAGAAGGCTGTAGAACCTGAAAACAGTACATGGCAAATTATTCTATGAAGATTTTGAAGGAATTTGGTAATATTCTAAAATAAGGTTTATTGAAGCACACTATTATAATAGGGTTTTTCAGATTCTCATGACCTATCAAAATTGGATGGGGAAAGATTAGAAGAGGAATCAAGCACAAAAAATATAGAAGGTTGGTTGTTGAAATATAATTTTGAAGTATTTTAATTTTGTTTTTCTAGAAAATGGATGGAAAGTGGTCGCTGAAGGAGGAAAATGAAAAAATATATAACATAGATTTTGTAGAATGTTTACCCCCACTATCATAAAGTTGGGGTTAAAATTGAAATATTGGGAATACTAAGTGCAAATGCATTATGCTTTTTCAAATTATGAAAAGTGTAATAGTTTTTTGGTAGAATTTATTTCATTATTTGATATTTGTAAAAGATAACCAATTTAATATCCAAGCAGAAGGAAACTGAATTCTATCGGATCATGGTTGAGGAGAGAGTGCCAGAGGGAGAATCATCATTTGATCTTGTGACTGTGCCGTATGCTATACATATTTGAGTAAGGAATATATATTTTAATGTATTCATTGTTTTCTTTTAAAATTATGTTTTTCCAACGTTAAAAATAATTTTTAGTATGCTAAACTATCAGTGAATGTTTAACGATTTGCAATACTTACGTGAATGAAAGGTGCATTTTAAAAAATCAAGGGAATATGTACAGGTTTATTTACACAAGTTCTACAACCGTCAACTTCGCCGTCACGTCAGTCTTTCGTCTAAGTAGCAACCAACCTCACTCACAACGTCTTTCGTGCTCCGCAGCACCCTTCGAACTTCCTCTACCGAATGTCCACCCCGGTCCTCCCGTTCTTCTCTCTCTCTCTCTCTCTTCAACTCTCTCTCTTCAACTCTCTCTCTCTCTCTCTCTCTCGCTCTCTCTCTCTCTCTCTCTCTCTCTGAGCTAAGGGCTGTACCACAACGGTACAACTTCATCCGCACCAGTAAAACTAATCTTACGTCTATTATTAACAAGCATGAAAATATAAGAATTCCAACATCTCGGCCCTCCTGACCAAGAATTCGCCTCGAATTCGGAAGCGCTATCGATTTCCACCCCAAAGCCCAATGCTTTCAGTGCCAGTGGATGCTCTCCATGGTCCATCATGAGAACCCACCTTGACGACATCGAACCGTCCCTTCCCTTTCACCTTTCTAACTTCATCAGGCCTCAAGAACTTCCTATCTCCCCTCAAACCAGGACCGAACTGAGGTCGTTTGATCTACGCCAAATCGCCCTCCTTATATCGACTCGGCTTCTTTCTTCTCAGATTATACCTGCCTTTATTTTTCACCTTTTCTCCCCTTTTTCGTTCTCTTCTCCGAAACCTCTTTACGTTTCGGAACATCGACTGCCTCATCCACTCTTAACTCGTTACGTCTTTGCGATCTTTGTTTACACACGGGATCATCATTCTCTAAAATGATTCTCGTCTTGAGCCCGGCCTCTTTCGTCTTCCGCTGTTTCTTCCTATTCCAACTTCCTTCGCAACTTCCGTTCCGAACCTCGCGTCCGAACTATGGTCCACTTTGACCATTTCCTTTTTATCATCTACTGTGGTATTCATCAACCAATTCGTCTTTTCGTCATTCTTTTTCTTCGGTATCACAACAATTGTGTCGTCTCCAATTTGTACCGAAGCGTGTTTCAAAATGTCCCTTCCAAAAATAGCTCGGAACCTGGAAGACGCTTTTTCTACAACATGAAATTGTAGATTATACTTTTGTCCATCTATTTTCACACCCATTTGAAGTGAACCTATAGTTTTCACTCCATAACGTCCTAAGCCTCTGATACTTATAGTGTCCTTGGATAACGGGTATCTACTCAGATAGGTGTTATAAACATCCTCCCACTCCTCCCAGATAATGCTAATGTCACTACCTGTATCAAAAAGTGCATACAATTTGATTGAGGGGTCTTTCGTTAAGCTCATATTGCGGTCGATTCCGTTCCTCACTTTTTTCGCGGTTTCTCCAGGTGGAACTCACTTCTTTCTTTCGGTGACCGACCTAACCTTTAACGCAAACCTCCTCGTATAGTTTGGCCTTCTGCTTCAGCTCACTGAAACTTCTGGCACCATACAGGATGATCTTGTTGGCGGAGATATCCGAAATACCATCAACGATATATTGGATAATCGCCTCATCCTCGATCTTCGCTCGACTTCCAATCTCTCTCATCGTCAGAATGTATTCCTGTACATTCTCATGAGGTTTATTTCTCCTGCCCATGAGGAGCTTATGAATTTGAGCCGTACTTACTCGTACTTCGAATTCATCCATCAGTATCTTTTTCAAAGAATTCCACGTCTTAATGGCTGAGAACGATTGCACAAATAACTTTGCCAATCCTGACAGCGATCTCTTTGCGAGAAGTAACTTCTGCAAGTCGGAGCATCCCGTAATAGCGGCAATTTCCTCGAAATCTTCCACCCACCTATTAACCGGATAGTTATCACTTCCAGTGAATAGTCTTATGGAATCTTCCACGTCCCTGAAAGTAAGCGAAAAAGTGCTTCGATTCACTTTCTCGTACCCCTTTCGCGAATTTAAATCTAAAGATTTTCTCGAATCCACGTCATCACTTTCTTCGTCCGATTTCTATTAGTTGATAATTTCCCGATATACACTATTATATTGAATGACAAACAAATTTCCTGTTGTGAGTATAAAATGTAGTTACTTCTTTGCCAAACTGATTCATGAATATTTTAGGTTAAGAAATTTTACAAGATGGGAAGGAGTTTCTTATATGACTTCTTAAAGAAGTTATTATAAATGGTTGGGAGCCAAGAAGAAAAAAATGTTTGGTTTCGGCAAAACTGGCTGAACTATTGATGGGTGAGTTTTTCAACATACAATTCATTAAAGTTTCTAGCACAAAAATACTACACCACTTATATTTGTGTTTAAAATCTTGACTTTGTATGGTGTATATCAGTGAAACTCATTTGTAAGCATTAAATAATTTGTCGAATTTAATATGATATAAGCGAGTAACCGGAACAGAGCGGTTAAGACCAATCCCTTGCTATTATAACCGATCGGTTATGTTTAGCAAGAGATTGGTCTTAACTGCTCTGCTCCGGTTACTCGCTTAAATTTGACTTGTGTATTTAAAATTCCTACATTACATTATTCATATGTAGGTACCTGACTACATGAAGGAACCTTTCAAATATGTTTCGGGAACAATTAGATAGAAAAATCTCATTGTTATTAGAATCTGCATGATACATTAATGTTATGATATAAGAGGTGTGCAGTATACAGGGTCTTTCACGAGGAACCTCACCCATATTTATACGGGAAACTACTGAACGTATTTTCATGAAATTCAGCACTTATAAGTATTTCACGATGCTGATGAAATCTAAAATATTTTGAAGGCATGAGCACCTCCGGTTTTTCCGGAAATGACGTCAACTTCCGTTTTTCAAATTAGAACACCATTTTTTTATTGCAGAAATAGATTCCTTAGAAAATTTCAAGTTATTTTGATGTAACATTTTTCAGTTTTGGTTGGAAAATTCTCTCTGAGCGGGAAAATTCGAAAAAAAAATCGAAAATAGAGCTCCGCTGAAACAAGAATAACTTCGAGATTTTTGGATGGAAAATTTTCATTTTTGGGATTTTTCAAGATGTAAGATTGATGTATCAACTTTAGAAATCGAAATCGCGGTTCATGATACAGGGGGCGAAAAAATCGCTTTCAAAGTTAGGGATGACAAAGTCGTGAAAAATCAATTTTTTCAAATTAGAACCCCATTTTTTTATGGCAGATATTGAATCTACGTTAAAAAATAATGTGAGTGTATGCATCACAACCATGCCCTAAAATGGATATTTTCTGAATTATTCACAAAAAACGGTTTTTCGTCTTGAATTTTCAGCTATTTCTTTTCCCTTCACGCCAAAAAGATGAAATATTCAGGAACTGTTATTTTAGCCATGCTGTAGATTCTTCACCCCTTCTTGAAACCGACTTCAAGTTACTATTAGGAGAACCATGGCAAACTCTCGCAGTTATAACTAGAGAAGATGCTCAAAGTTTTGACCGTTAATTTCTAGACATTTATTTATACGTCTCAGGAATGCTTCGTCGTTGCTTTTCTTATTTCATCGGGAGGAAGAGATCTGCAAAAGTGTTTAAAAACCAAATTGAGTTTCAAAACTATGAATCTAAAAATCTAAACAAACCTGAACGCATTACTGACTCGTTCTATGCAGTCCTCTTTATTAGTCAGGGGAGTTGAGTAGACAATATTTTTTATCCTACCCCAAACATAATAGTCTAAAGGAGTTAAATCGGGAGAACGTGGTGGCCAAAGATGTGGACCATTGTTCGCCAACCATCGATCTTCAAATAGCCTGTAGAGGATATTTGACACATTGATTGAATTGTGTGGAGGCGCGCCATCTTGTTGATACCATAAGTCATTATGGTTCTGTACTAGCGGCTCAATTATTTGAGTCAATATGTCAGAATATCTATCTCCTAAGGGAGAACATTCTTTAAATAATGCAAACATGTGTAGTGTTCTATCTTACCAGTTAAAGTCCCATCATAAATGTGAACATCGAGAATTGCATTATTTTTGATGGCGCAAAAAACATTGAAACTCCAGGTCTCTTGAAAGTTCCATTATCTGAAGTGGTGGTTGTTCTCTTCATCCCAATAATGACTGTTATGCCTATTGAAAGAACCATTCTTTTTGAATTTAGATTCATCTGTTCAAATTATACAGTCCAAAAAGTTTTCATTCTCTTGAAATCGAATCATCATAGCTTCGCAAAACTCTGTTCTCCTGACGAAATCAGTTTCGTTCAAATGCTGTACCCTATTGAATTTATATGGGTGCATTTTATGTTTTTTTAATATTCTCCAACACTCGATTGAGATAATCCCAGATCAATCTCGGCATCTTTGAGAGAATTTTGAGGATTCACACGAAAATATGCAAGAACTGTAATTTCGTTGTTCTCATCTTCTACTACACTTTTTTCTCTGTGTATAGTTTTCTTAACGAAAGATCCGACATTTCTCAAGTTTGTCATGGTTCTGTTAATGGTATCTCTCGTTGGTCTGGGTCGGTCAGGAAACCTCTCAATGAACAATCGAATCGTTCTATCTACAACTTTATTACATTCTCCATGAAGTAGAATGAGATTTAAATAATCTTCATTGGTAAAATTAGGCATAGTGATCGATTTTATAACTTAATACGAATTATCACCAAATTAATAGTAAAGACAAAATGCTACTGAATAAAGAGGAATTTGGCAGATGTAATTAATGATGCATATGGTTCATAAGGAATTATTTATTTATCACTGGAGAGAAAACCGATGGCCGATTAGTTGAAATAAAGAGGTTTCCGATACAAATTCGAATCAAAATTCGCCATCTATGTAGGAACAACCTGTAACTTTTTTCTCTTGCATATTAGGGTAGTAAAATCTAAAACATGGTTTAAGTAACAGTTCCTGAAAATTTCATCTTTTTGGCGTGAAGGGAAAAGAAATAGCTGAAAATTCAAGACGAAAAACAGTTTTTTGTGAATAACTCAGAAAATATCCACTTTAGGGCAAGGGTGTGATGCATACACTCACATTATTTTTTAACGTAGATTCAATATCTGCTATAAAAAAATGGGGTTCTAATTTGAAAAAATTGATTTTTCACGATTTTGTCATCCCTAACTTTGAAAGCGATTTTTTCACCCCCTGTATCATGAATCGCGATTTCGATTTTTAAAGTGCATACATCAATCTTACATATTGAAAAATCCCAAAAAGGAAAATTGTCCATCCAAAAACCTCGAAGTTATTCTTGTTTCAGCGGAGCTCTATTTTCGATTTTTTTTTCGAATTTTCCCGCTCAGAGAGAATTTTCCAACCAAAACTGAAAAATGTTACATCAAAATAACTTGAAATTTTCTAAGGAATCTATTTCTGCAATAAAAAAATGGTGTTCTAATTTGATAAACGGAAGTTGACGTCATTTCCGGAAAAACCGGAGGTGCTCATGCCTTGAAAATATTTTAGATTTCATCAGCATCGTGAAATACTTATAAGTGCTGAATTTCATGAAAATACGTTCAGTAGTTTCCCGTATAAATATGGGTGAGGTTCCTCGTGAAAAACCCTGTATAATTTATACCAGTGAATTACACTAAATAATGCTAAAGGCTCGATTCTTCTGACATTTCTAGTAATCATTTTTCACAGATTTTACTCAAAAAGGTTTTAAAGTTTCCTGATTTTTTTGTATTCTTTAGTGACCGCAGATAAAAACCACCCATCTTCGGTAAAGAAGCCAACTGAAGTATCGACATAGGTTGGCGCAGAAGGGCTAAGGAAAGGAGCTTGTCCAGCGAAAAGAACGCAGAACTCTGAAGTGGATTCTTTAACATTTTCAAATAAGTATACTTTTTTGTGTTGTGTTCATTGGTTAGAATGTTATTTTTCAGTTATAAATAATTTTCAGAGTACACTCTGTTTTCTTTCCAAGTAATGATATTCAAGGAATTCTTCTGTGAATTAAACTAAATTTGTTTTGATTATTTAACAAATTGTTTCTAAGACATACATGTTCCATTTTCAAGATTTAGATCTTGTAATCAAAAGAAAGATATATTTTTTCATTTCAAATGGTTTTCATTGCACTTTCAATTTGAATGTTATAGTAACGATTAAAATAAAAAAATCTTGTCACTTTAATTAATAAACTAGATTCGATATTCTTCAAATATTGTTATCAAAAGGAAAGTCATTTTTGGCGTTTCTTTTGATAAAAATGTTTGAATCTTATCAGTTGGAGAATATCGAATCTAGTTTAATTTACAAAGGATATCTCATGAACATATATATCGGTAACGGACATCTCATGGATATCCATAACAAATGTCTTATGGATGTCTGTAACAGATATCTTATGGACGTCGGTAACGGATATCCTATGGATAACCGATTTGGTGGCCAACAGATATCTTTAGGACATCCATAGAATATCCAATAACCTCCCAGGATATCCTATGTATGTCCGGATTATCCGCTACGGATATCCATCGGACATCCATAGGACGAACCTGTGCTATCTGGGAAGAGAAGCAGCTAATGTCACCATACATAATTTATTGCAGAAAGATCTCAAAACAAGTATAAAGTTGTATTAAATATTTTCAAAATTGGTGTAGTGGCAACAACATTAAGTCATCATTTACAGTGAATGTTCTTTGGCATATTTTAGTGAACTCAGCACCGCCTCTATGGACTTTCTGCTCCATGCTAAGAAGCACACTCAACATAAATAATGGAATCAATATAGATAACTATTTAAAATTACGTGCGTTTCTTAAACGTCAATCAGAGAAACATCTAGCTAAAAAGGCAGAAAGTTTTACGCCAGAACAACTACATGATTTCATAAATGAAGCTCCTGATCAGAAATATCTGGCAACAAAGGTAGTAGATCTCATAATAATTCAATCGTTCTCATCATCTAGTTAATATCATAATTTATTTTAGATTTTGTATTTATTGTTATAGTCGTAGATAAAGTATAGTATTCAACTTGCGGTAATGGCCATAACTCACTTGATGAATTACAGCACTCAAGAGAAGCAGCTAATGTCACCATACATAATTTATTGCAGAAAGATCTCAAAACCCCAGTAAACATTGATGCATCTCAGTAATATAGCTGAAACATTTCACGTGTAACATGAAACATTTCATTCATAGGGGTAGAGATGTTTCAGAAACATCTACGAGATCGCTAATGTCCAAGGACATTTATGCTTCAGTGGAAACATATCTCAGAAAACGTCTCAGTAACATATCATTGAAACATATAATATATGTTTCAATGATATGTTACTGAGACGTTTTCTGAGATATGTTTCCACTGAAGCATAAATGACCTTGGACATTAGCGATCTCGTAGATGTTTCTTAAACATCTCTACCCGTATGAATGAAATGTAACGTAGATATTATCTACGTTACTTTTAACGTTAATTTGGTCTGATTGCAATATACCAAGGATATGTTACAGACCGATTTTTCACTGGAACAAAAACATTCTTGATTCTACTTCAATATTCAGGTGTTTCATTAGGTTTGTACCAAATCAAGAAATTATCGGAGAATGCATCGTCAGGATTCGGAGCAGTATAAAAAATGTGACTTTTCTACCTACTGCTCCGAATCATGATGCTGCATTGTACGATAATCTCTTGATTTGGAACAAACCTATCGTAAAGAGTAAATATACAACATTACACTTAAATCCTTGGTGTCAACAAGAATACTGTCGAAGGTTCTAGTCAATATATTAAACAAATGTTATCAAATCGAGTTTTTATTCATCATTTATGCAAAGGTGTACAACAAAACCTGGAATCGAAATATTAAATAAAAATATATTATATAGCACAAAAATTTAATAAAATGAAAACAACTTATTCTTTCGTCGTTGCTCATCCATGATATAATATAAATATATTATTAGAAAAGTTATCAAAAAAAAACAAAAATCAAGTAAGTATGATATTATAAAGAATTCACCTCCTTCCTTATCACCGCTGGATGAAACCTTATATTTATTAATCACTTATCAGTTTCAAAGAGTATGAACTAATTTATCCTATCGCACAATGATGAATGAAACTTAAAAACTGCCAAAACTTCTACTTTCCACCAAATTAAATGATCATCAACAGACATAACCTACACTTCTAACCACGCGTAATCTGTGATCCATGGGTCTGTCCGCTGTCCCTCAGCTGCCTGCATCCGTCCACCGCCAACCAATCAGAATCAGCAATCAGCATTCATTATTTGACATTTGACATAAGGCTTATTAAATCTTTCAGACAAGATTTATTCTTGAATATATATTCTTGAAGAGATAATGATATATATTTATACGTATCATTGTCGTTTGACGGAAAACTGAAAAAAAAAATGTTGGAAAGGCTAATGTACCTATACTTGAATAAATAATTTAATATACATATTTCACCGATATTGCTTTTTTTTAGAGGCCGTGTTACATTCAAACATTTCCGTTAGATTACTGGAATGTTTTCTAATGCCCACATAATATACCTATATTATATGTCTCATATTTCATGTCACTGTGATATATCACTGATGATGCGAAGCGATGTTCCATATAAACATTTGCGAGATGTTCATGAAACATAACTTTGCAATGTTTCAAAATGCTTCACCCATATCTCATATGAAATGTTTCTGTGATATATCATGTTTACTGGGACAAGTATAAAGTTGTATACAAATATTTTCAAAAGTGGTGTAGCGGCAACAACATTAAGTCATCGTTTACAGTGAATGTTCTTTGGCATATTTTAGTGATCTAAGCACCGCCTCTATAGAGAACCTGCGTGACCTTGAGATTCGACACTAGCGCTCATGGTGGCGAATTTAAGCATTTATTAGGTGAGAGAAATAAAATTTTATACTGATCGCCATACAGAGTAATTATTAATTATTATTTATAAGAATTATATCTTGTCTGTGGTAATTATAAATTTTGAAAAATTTCAAACGTTTTATTTATTAAAAGAGGTTTTCAAACAAAAAAGGTGAAAATGTATTCAGAAAGTAACCATGCGGAAAATGTAGAAGAGTGGAAGACAAACTAATATTAAACAACATTTGATTATTGTTATTTATTAATATCATTTAAAATATCAAATGAAGATATGAACTTGTCAAAATACATTTAATTCTATTTTACTACTTTAAAAATAGGTTTTTGTAAGTTTACTAGTACACAACATATTATATGAATAATTATAACGGCAAAGTACGGCACAAGATCAATGTAATATACTGTAAATGGTAGTGACATAGTTTCTTACATATTCTCTTTTACTAGGTCAGAAAATATATTTTTTTGTTTTCTGCGCTAGTGAATCTAGATCTACATGTTGGATATACATAACAAAAATTAAGTACCATAAAAAATAGACCGGTTTGTATTTAAGTATAAAAATTAATAATCTGTTTTCAGAGATATTTTGTTGGATTTTGATCAGTGGTTACAGATCTAATAATAATTTAAAAACTGTTCCCCTTACAGCGCTTATAGCCAAAAGGTGTTTCTCATTTTTTATAGAAGTACATCCTCGAAATCTAGATAATGAAATTGGTATGTCAGGTCCACAAAACACTCTTTGACTCACGATCAAAGTCACATGAAAAAACAAAGTCATCACTTATGTGCTCAAATGAGACCACTGGAATCGATCTATCGACTGTTGAATTGATCCTTGTAGCTTACTGAACACCTTCAGATAAATCATTTATTAATTTCTTCACTATCATCACATGACACTTCAGATACTCATTTTCTTTTTGGCGCTCTAGTTCCTCGGAACTGAGTGCTTATCAATTTGCCCAAATGTCTGTAATTTTCGAATTTTTCGATGAAAATGGTCTTAAACGATTTGGTTCGACTCACTGATCAAGAATCCGTGGTCAAAATTCATTCTGTCCGGCCGTCCGGCCGGCCGGCCGTAGGCACGATAACTCTCGAATGGAATGAGCTAGACAGTTGAAATTTTCAGAGTAGGTTTGGGGGATAAATATCTCGGCTAAGTTCGTTATTGGGCAAAATCGGACAGATGGTTTCGGAGTAACAAAAAAAAAATTTTTTTTTACAGAACAAATTCCAAATTAAATTTTTTTCAATAAGGAGTTTTACCATAAAAATCCATTCATATCATTTTCAACTCTAACAAACTAATACTTTCGGAGATATGATTTTTCAAAATTTCAATGATAGAATTATTCTGTGGCTATTCTATGAATTGTTATAACGTCAACTTTGACGTTGTCTCATTGTCATTCATTCCAGTAATGGTATCAATATGAGATTTATAATATCATCATACTTTTTGTTGGTTGATATTTTCATGCCGATGGTCAATCCATATGATGATGGGAATGGTAATGGTAAGTTAATAACATTGTCATTCATTCCAGCAATCGTATAAATATGAAAATTATAATATAATATCATAGTTTTTGTTGGTTGATATTTTCATGCCGATGGTCAATCCATATGATGATGGGAATGGTAATGGTAAGTTAATAATATTGAGTTCAGAATATCTCCACTAAGAACAAAACTGGAATTGAGGAATGAATATCTCGGATGAGTTCGTTGTTGGGTAGAATTCGTCTATTGGTTTTGGATTGATAATTTTTGGCACTCTTGTTGAATTTAAATTCTTCTATGATGTTTGAAGTTCTAAATTTCAATAATGAATCGTACTCCTATGTTTTCACAGAATGCTATAATTATTCTATCTAAGCTTTATTATATGATCTGTGTTCATACTCGTACATTTCATCCTGTTTTATAAGAGAGAGTCAAATTCATTTCAGCTATTTTAATTTGGTTTCTTCCATGGTGCAGTTCTCATTCTCAGATTGCTCATTTAATCTTGATAAATAAACTATTATTTGAATTGAATTTCCTGTATGATGCAGTTCTATCATAAGAATACATTGATATAATTCTCAACTCTGAGAAACCAATACTTTCGGAGATATAATTTGTCTGTTTGAACTAGAGCGCCAGAAAGCTCCTGTCCACAGGGCTTGAACCCATTTTTTCCCAACGATCTACATTGGATGTTTAATGCACTTCAAATCTATAATTACATAGTTTGAAAAATTGTCGTATGTTTTGGTGGATGAACAGGCGTTTCCGCCAATGAAATGATTACTGCATATTCTTGAGTTGTTTGTAGATAGCCATGTGGTACCATCGGCACTAAAAAAAGTAAAAAATTAATGTGGTAATAAAGATAATTTCAACACATTTACACTTATTTGAAACGATGTACGGCTTTCATCCACTTTTGTTGACGTTCTAACAAATTTGGTTTTGAATAAAATGTTATATTTGTATCAGTCTTTCCATAAGTATTAAAGTATTATGACATGATACAATACAACAACTTGTGTTACCAGATCTGGATTTGTTTTTAACGTTATTTCCAATCATAATTCACTCAATTATAATTTTACATGTTTGGATTTCTACGTTAAGTGACAGTTCAACATCACGTATAAACTTACGAAATTACCGAAAGAGGCGCCACTAGTGTTTACGCAGTTTCTCTATGGACTTTCTGCTCCATGCTAAGAAGCACACTCAATCAACATAAATAATGGAATCAATATAGATAATTATTTAAAATTACGTGCGTTTCTTAAACGTCAATCAGAGAAACATCTAGCTAAAAAGGCAGAAAGTTTTACGCCAGAACAACTAAATGATTTCATAAATGAAGCTCCTGATCAGAAATATCTGGCAACAAAGGTAGTAGATCTCATAATAATTCAATTGTTTTCATCATCTAGTTAATATCATAATTTATTTTAGATTTTGTATTTATTGTGGTAGTCGTAGATAAATTATAGTATTCAACTTGCGGTAATGGCCATAACTCACTTGATGAATTACAGCACTCGCCTCCGGCTCGCGCTCAACCTTCATCTGCGTGAGTTATGACTTACATTACCACTCGTTAAATGATATACTATTATTGAACAAAAAAAGAAAGGGAGTTTTTACGATAAGAATATATTAGTTTTTTAACAATATACCTTTTTTTAGGAGGTGGATCAACTCAAGAGTCTCCATTCCATCTAAATAGGAATCAGAGGACTTCAGAATAGCTGCACGAGCCAAGTTCCAGTAATAGTAGAGTTCACAAAGCATGAAAAGAGCTCTAAAACAGATTTTCGTGGGACCTTCATTGCTAAAATGAGTAGGGTGCACCACATCGAAAACCTAATGCACAGAGGCTCTACTGCATCGAACTTTACTGCATCGGCGAGGCAGCACATCGAAAAACCGCCTACTTTAGAAAGTGGGCGGCACTAACTAGAGTTACTGTTCGTGCTGTCTCCTGATTGGCCGAAAGTGAAAACCCGATTATCGATCGTCTTCGTCGTTAGTTTCGCTCGATATTTGTTTCAAAGAGTGTACGTCAAGCAGTGAACTCTATATATACCTGGAAGGGACTCGCCTTAGGAGAAAAGTGAGGCAAACCGATTTCTTAGGCAACCCGCATTGCTTACGGATATCTATCTCTTTCTATCTCATTGCAGTTAATGGAACGCTCGCGAATTTCTTTGTTTATTTTAAATTTTGTATGCTTATTTAGAAGTAAACGTGATTTTTTTTCTGAACAATTTATCAGGATTAAAGTAATAAAGCAAATAGTGCATGGTTCAAGTCAAATTTTAACTGTTCTCTTATGTGGTTGGTAAATAAAATGAAAAGTTAATGGAACGCTCGCGACTTCTTTTGAATATTTTAAATTTTGCATGCTTAATAAGAAGTAAGCGTGAATATATTTGTGAATAATTCATCAATTTTCAAGTAATAAAGCAAATAGTGCATGGTTCAAGTCAAATAAGTATTGACTGTTCTCCTATGTGGTTGGTAAATAAAATGAAAAGTTAATGGAACGCTCGCGACTTCTTTTAAATATTTTAAATTTTGCATGCTTAATTAGAAGTAAGCGTGAATTTATTTGTGAACAATCAATCAATTTTAAAGTAATAAAGCAAATAGTGCTTATGGTTCAAGTCAAATCTTAACTGTTCTCCTATATGGTTGCTAAATAAAATGAAAAGAAAATCAGATGTGCAAATTTTATTTAAATATTAAAATACACTGTACATACATATAGCTGCTACTACTACTTATATAAAAATAATTTAACAGTTGTTAAATAAAACCAGTGTTGTAAGTTTTTGTCTTACTGGGGCATTTTTTCCTTGCAACTCTAAATTCAATTGCTCTACTCTTCTCTTCAGCTTCTGTTTAAGTGTTTTGACTTTTCTTCGTAATAATGTACCTTCATTAGATGAAACAGTTTGAGTTGCGTGATCAGTCAAAGTTTTAACTTGTGGGCTTTTTGAAGTTGACGGTAAATCAACATCTGTAGGTGATATGGTATGCTCAGTAATATTCTCATTATCAACATCCACAGAGAATTCCTGAGAAAAAAAAATCGTTCATTTCCTTCCAAGATGGATCCGAATATATTTTTTTCATATATACATCATATAAGGTATACCTACCACTTTTCTTATTTTCCGTCGAGGTTCAACAATTTTCGGTAACAAATGCTTGGAATATGAAAATATACTAGGAACATCATCTGGTTTCAATTTAGAGGTACATTCAGGTCTCACTATGTAATCAGTAGGAAGAAAATGCTCCCCACAAAGTTTGCTTGTTTTAGATGGAGCCCATTTCTTCCTGCGAACTGCCTTAATCCATAACTCTAGGATATCAGGTCGTTTGAATTGAAACCTATAAACAATAAATCCACCTTAAATCCATCAATGTTATTTCTTGCTATTGATACCTATTTATTATTTTATATTCAAATCTAAATATTATAAACTCACCCATGAAAGGATATTCGCCGATAATCTTGCTCGTTCTTGCATCCAAACGCTACACAATATATAACCATTTTTATTTATTGTTTAAACTATCAAAAGTTTGAAACTATCGCCAATCACAACTTGCAATAACAAAATTCCGTACTTTTTAAACTTCACACGATAAAGGCAGCTGAACTAATGGCATACCAAAACAAAATAAATGTTCATCTTCAATAATATTGCACATTCCAAACGAAGGTAATCCCCAAAATACCTGTATTTCTAAGTACGGTTCCGATTACGGTTTGTTGACGCACACTCTTTGAAACAAATATCGAGGGAAACTACCGACGAAGACGATCGATAATCGGGTTTTCACTTTCGGCCAATCAGGAGACAGCACGAACAGTAACTCTAGTTAGTGCAGCCCACTTTCTAAAGTGGGCGGTTTTTCGATGTGCTGCCTCGTCGATGCAGTAAAGTTCGATGCAGTAGAGCGTCTGTGCAATGAGTCTTCCTTGTAGTAAGGCGCACCGGCTAAAATGTATAGACCACTGAGTATCATTCTCCATACCCTTACAATGCAAATTCAACTGGTCGTCAAAAAATCCTCGTGTGCAGGAAGGGGTGGGGGGCATTTTTCCAAAAATTGACAAAAAAATTTTTTCTGTTCATTAGGTGAATATCACTCACACAAACTTCTGTTGAAATATACGATTCAAAAATATTTTTTATTAATTGTCAAAAAAGTCGGATACAATGCTCTTAAATGGAATTCCTTAAGATATAACCGCTTGCCCTGAACACCCATATTAACTATTATGTTCCGCTCGGTTTTACTCGAGATCTGTTAGGATTATCGAAAAAATGCTTTATATTAAAGGTCTGCTCCGAAAACCAACGATTCAGATGATTCTTTCGAAATTACAATAGCCAGAGAACAGTTTTCTCACAAAATAAGAAATTGTGTTATAAACTCCCATTAACCGAAACCGAACCTGGAGACGCTAGTAAGGCGCAATTGGTTGCGTTAGTCCATGTTAGTCGCGACCTTATGGATTTGAGCTTTGATCTATGCACATAAAGGTTCGTTATATCTATCCGACCAACTTTACAGTACTATTCCTGCGTGCATTCATAACGCACATTATGAAGATATTGTTTAAATTCCTTAATTTTTTATATGTATGAGAATTTTTACGTATAATTCATAGATAGTTGATTTAATTTTGTTAATTCGTTAATAAATATGCAAATATGCGAGTTCAAACTTATATTCATTACTTCATAAATCAATGTTGTGACGTAATATTAACACATTTTTTAAATCATCGCTCATTCTCATTAGTAGTTTCAAGATTTCCTGAATCCTAGACCAAAATTCTGGAAAAGAATTAAGAAGGTATATAGTTGGTATCTATGATACTAACAGTAGGGGAGACCGTGGCTGGAAGTGACAGGGGTAGGTAGTTACAGTGGCAATGGTCGCGAAACAGAGAACGCAATACTGACGTTAGAAAGGGACAAATACTCCCGTCGCCGTCGGCTAGCACACCGCGAGAGCCAGTGACCATAGATAACATACAACGCCAGTGACGCCAGCATTTTTGTGAGAGAAGCCCGCGCGTGCCGCCATTAAAATCGCAGGTTAGTAAAATTTTACACTTTTCGTAATATTGGTTTGCAACCTATGTTCCATAAAGACAAAGATGTCCATGTAGTGATATTTACACCCTAATGCTTTCGTTTAACAATGAATCTACGTTTATACAGCTATGTTTATTGGCGTTTTCACTGCATAACCTTAAAAGGTCAGATTTGGCGTTGGGGCTAAAAGTTACATTTGCGCGGGGCAGGTTGTGATTTGTCACTACCTGCCCCGTAGAGCTTGTTACCGACTGAAATAATTTGTGCTATATTGTTTTGGTCTTTTTTTGTAGGATGAGGACGTATATAAGAAAAACAGAGCGGGGAAAAATATCTAAAGATATTTATGAACAAGCAGCAGCTATTTTGGAGGAGGACAAAACTAAAAAAATTCGTGGCATCGCAAAAGACTTCGGATTATGTCATATGTCGCTAACAAGATACTTAAGGAAAAGAAAAGAAGCAAAAGAGAAGGGGACACCTATGGAATCTCTCACAGTCGGGTACCAGAGGAATAGGCAAGTTTTTAAAAACGAACAAGAAGCCGTTTTGGTGAGTTACTTAATTAAATGCAGCCAAATTTATTACAGATTGACGCCGAAGGATGTCAGGCAGCTGGCATTTGCTTGTGCACTTAAGCACAACATTGTAATGCCGCAATCGTGGCTTGACAAAAAAGAAGCAGGGTCTGATTGGCTACCAGCATTTCTTAAACGCAACCAGTCGTTATCTATAAGAACACCAGAGGCTACTAGCTTGAGCAGAGCCACGTCATTTAATAAAACGAATGTTGAAAATTTCTTTTCTAAATTGGCTGACGTGTTGGATAGATATAAATTTCCTTCGTCACGCATCTGGAATGTAGACGAAACAGGTGTGACAACAGTACTGAAACCTAGAAAAATTTTAGCTCCAAAGGGATCTAAACAAGTTGGTTCCATTACATCAGCAGAGAGAGGGACTCTTGTAACTCTTTGCGTAGCAGTAAATGCAGTGGGGAACTCGGTGCCATGTATGTTTATCTTCCCACGAATTAAATACAGGGACTATTTTGTTCGCGATGGTCCTCCAGGCTGCATTGGCGCCGGAAACTCACGTGGCTGGATGACTGGGCTGGAATTCAAAATATTTATAAAACATTTCATAGATAATGTGAAACTGTCTCCATCCGACCCAGTTCTCTTATTATTGGACAATCATTCTTCACACTTGGACATTGAGGTAATCGAAACAGCTAAAGAAAACAATGTGGTATTGCTGTCCTTCCCACCACATTGTTCACATAAGCTCCAGCCTCTGGATGTGGGGATCTACGGACCATTCAAAAATTACTGTGCCAGTCAACAAGATGGTTGGCTTAGAAACAATCCAGGCAAGACAATGACTATACACGACATTCCATCAATAGTGAAAAATGCTTTACCCTCGGCATTAAATCCAACGAACATCATCAACGGATTTAAAAAGACTGGTTGCACCATTCAATAAAGATATTTTTCAAGATGAAGACTTCTTGTCTGCTTTTGTTACTGACAGACCAATAGACGAAACAATTAACTCTAACGTCGAAAATGTCGCTGTTACAGCACAGAACACGGAGGCTGAAACTTCAACTCCATCTCCTCCTCATTCTCCCATAGAGAGTACCATGGCAGAACCCGAAAGCTTAATTTTTACTAACCCAGTTGCTGGTTGTAGCAAAGATATTATGCCCAATGAAAATAATTTTTCTCCCGAGATTATTCGGCCTTATCAAAAAGCCGCTGCGAGAACAACCAAAATAACACGAAAAACTCGCAAGTCAGCAATTTTAACAGATACGCCTGAAAAAATGGGTTCAAGCCCTGTGGACAGGAGCTTTCTGGCGCTCTAGCTCAAACAGACAAATTATATCTCCGAAAGTATTGGTTTCTCTGAGTTGGGAATTATATCAATGTATACATATGATAGAGTTGCATCATGAAGGAAATTCAATTCAAATAATAGTTTATTTATCAAGATTAAATGAGCAATCATGAGAATGAGAACTGCACCATGGAAGAAATCGAATTAAATCTGGCCAATTTTGCCCAATAACGAACTTAACCGAGATATTCATCTCCCTAACCTACTCTGAAAATTTCAACTATCTAGCTCATTCCGTTCGAGAGTTATTGTGGAAAAACATATTTTAAATTTTCAATTTTTTTTTTTTACACTTTGCGGTAATCTGGTCGATACAAACTTCACGAGTATTTCAACCCCAATATTTTTGAAGTTACAATTTTCCCTTCTGTCAAGTTGACATTATGAAAATTCATACAAGGAATAATTATATCAATCTGTGAAATACGATTTACATTGAAATTTTGAAAAATCATATCTCCGAAAGTATTAGCTTGTTAGAGTTAAAAATGATATGAATGGATTCTTATGATAAAACAGCTTATTAAAAATTATTTAATTTGGAATTTGTTAATGTGAAAAAAAATTTTTTTTTTATTACTCCGAAACCTTCTGTCCGATTTTGCCCAGTAACGAACTTAGCCGAGATATTTATCCCCCAAACCTACTCTGAAAATTTCAACTCTCTAGCTCATTCCGTTCGAGAGTTATCGTGCCTACGGCCGGACCGGCCGGCCGGACCGGCCGGACGGCCGGACAGAATGAATTTCCACCATGGATTCTTCATCAGTGAGTCGAACCAAATCGTTTAAGACCATTTTCATCGAAAAATTCGAAAATTACAGACATTTGGGCAAATTGATAAGCACTCAGTTCCGAGGAACTAGAGCGCCAAAAATGCTTTGGCACTGGCACAGAGTAACAAGAAGGAAAATAAATCCAAAAAAGGAAAGTCAGCCAAAGGAGGAAAGTCTACAGGAAAGAAGACTAAACAGTAAAATACATATAAGAGAAGGAAAACAAGTGAAAAAAAAGTCTTGCTGTAAAGAGGAAAGTATTACATGACACTGACGAAGAAAGTGAAGTAGAGGTTATTTTTGTCTGATATGTTGTGATCCTTTTGATCCGAAGCAATCTGGTGAGGAATGGGTAGAGTGTAGAGCTTGTAAGAATTGGTCACATGTTAAGTGTGTTAGAGGAAATATTACACATTACATATGTTTGAATTGCGAGAGTGACGATTCAGACTACAGTGACTGAACTGCTTGGTTTTCCTTATGTTTTTTTTTAAAAGTGTAGTTTATTTGCAATTTTAAAATGCGTTTTGTTCATTACAAAGGTTTTGTTTAATAGAAAGGTTTATTATCTTATAGGTAAGAAATTATCTATATTTTGTTTTTACGAATAAGAAGACCAAAATTTAAGTTTGTAATTTTATGTCATTTCAAATTATTATGTTTTTGTTGTAATGAGGCAAAAGACTACTTTATTTACATTATGTTATGTTATTTAAATTAAGAAAAGTAACTGATTGTGATAATTGTTCCTAATAAAAACTCTTATAATACGTTTGTTTTTTATTGTAACAATTTGCCCCGTGTAGTGTAACAACCAGCCCCAAGCACGGGGTTGAAAGTTACACAGCTTTTTTTTCAGAATTCATACATTTATGTTATTACTATTAGTCTGCAACATAAAATTTATTTTAAATAATATTCCTGAACAGTTACTTAATCAAACGAACCTATACTCAGGTACAACACTCAAACCAATGAAAAAATATGACAGTTTGTAATAAAAATGTCGCAACCAGCCCCGGTCTCCCCTAGGTTTCACGAAGCTTTGACAGCTCTTAATTGCCGAGCCGAATTAGTGCGATTCTATGTCGATTTTCAGTTCATTTTTGATACAACCATCGAATTAAATCCACAATTAAGCTAATCGAAGCTTCGTGAGGGTCTAAATATTTCTTACATGTCATGATTCATCTAATTCAACTATCACTATCAGATGAAGAATCATCAAGGGAAGGAAAATTTGAAAAATTTTAAGTACTAGTATTTGCACATGTTTGATGATGGTCGTGGTACATTACTATTGATCCAAATATTTGTTTGGTAATGGACTCGAAGGCTGTGTTGTCTCACACTATCCAATGTTGGAGGTAATTTACTTATGGATCTTGAAGAAGCTATAATATTCCCCTGAGCCTGTTGATACATTTCACATTTTCGTTTGTCGTATAAAGATTACAAATTCAACAATATCATTGAATACTTTCAAACATGGCACCGGAAGTACATGATGAATTCAAAAATAGGAATTTTGTCATTAAATTTTTGATTGGGAATTTTAACCAACTCTCTGTAGATCAGGAGCTAGAGCATATCAACAAAAACTCCAAAGCTGCAGGAAGAATAGTGGGATTAACTAAAAATAGTACTAGAATGGATGAATGGTTCTTGAGTTACAACATTATTGGTATGGAGTTAGTCACATTTCGCTCATCTTTGCATCTTCATTCAGTCAAAATGTCGAAGAAGGTAAAAAAAGAATGAAAATTGATGAAGATTCTGTGCAGATACTGCAGAGTGAACCTTCAAGATTTTGAGAGAAGAAGTATTGAATGATATTGTTGAATTCGTAATCCATCTGTATACGATAAACGAAAATGTGAAATGTATCAACAGGCTCAGGGGAATACTACAGCTTCTTCAAGATCCATAAGTAAATTACCTCCAAAATTGGATAGTTTGAGACAACACAGCCTTCGAGTCCTTTATATACCAAACAAAAATTCGGATCAATAGTAATGTACCAAGACTATCTTTACCGGATCCTATATTTAGTGGGTGGTATGTAGAAAATGGAAAACTTCTGCCAAAATTAACGACGATGCCAATCCTACCTAAGGAAACATCTATCCTTAGCAATTGCAGTTGTAGGAAAGGTAAATATTATATCGAATATCAGAGCCGTAAATATTCTTTATGAAATGGAAATTCTCATTTCAGATTGCACAGGATCAATGTGTTCCTGTAAAAGAAAACAAATTCCGTGCATTGGCTCCTGCAAATGTATGGCCCAAAAGACATGTGCAAATACTAGTACTTAAAATTATTCAAATTTTCCTTCCCTTGATGATTCTTCATCTGATAGTGATAGTTGAATTAGATGAATCATGACATGTAAGAAATTTTTAGACCCTAAATATCATAGATACCAACTATATACCTTCTTAATTCTTTTCCAGATTTTTGGTCTACGATTCAGGAAATCTTGTTACTACTAATGAGAATGAGCGATGATTTCAAAAATGTGTTAATATTACGTCATAAAATTGATTTATGAAGTAATGAATATAAGTTTGAACTCGCATATTTGCATATTTATTAACGAATTGACAAAATTAAATCAAATATATATGAATTATATGTAAAATTCTCATATATATAAAAAATTAGGAATTTAAACAATCTCTTCAAAATGTGCGTTCTGAATGCACGCAGGAATAGTACTGTAATATATATATATATATATATAAAGGTGGTCGGATAGGTATAACGAACCTTATGTGCATAGATCAAAGCTCAAATCCATAAGGTCGCCACTAACATGGACTTACGCTACAAATTGCGCCTTACTAGCGTCTCCAGGTTCGGTTTCGGTTAATGGGATAACACAATTTCTTATTTTGTGAGGAAACTGTTCTGCCTATTGTAATTTTGAAAGATAATATATAAAGCATATAAAGCATTTTTTCGATAATTCTAACAGATCTCGAGTAAAACCGAGCGGAACATAATAGTTAATATGGGTGTTCAGGGCAAGCGGTTATATCTTAAGGAATTCCATTTAAGAGCATTGTATCCGACTATTTTGACAATTAATAAAAAATATTTCTAAATCGTATATTTCAATAGAAATTTGTGTGAGTGATAGTCACCTAATATAGATGACCACAAACAGAAAAAAAAATTGTCAATTTTTGGAAAAAAGCCCCCCACCCCTTCCTGCACAAGACGATTTTTTGACGACCAGTTGAATTTGCATTGTAAGGGTATGGAGAATGATACTCAGTGGTCTGTATATTTTAGCAATGAAGGTCCCACGGGGTGACACGATAGAGCCCGGTTTGAACTCTACTATAATAATGAGCATTTGTATTATCAGCCTCCTTCAATTCTACCAGTCAACACAATCCTGTCGGAAGTATCGCATGACCTTACTAAAGCTGAGGCGCCAAATTGTACGTTAATTGAACTTACTCCAGTGCATCTTGAATGTCTCCAATACAATGGTAATGATCCGCCAAAATATGTAGTACGTAGAGAAGGAAACGAAGAAAGAAACAATGAAGATATTCTCTCTGATTTTTCTGTCGATGACGATGTAGAAGATCCAGATTTTGTACCGAGTGATGAAGTAAACCTCCAGGAAGAAAGCAGTATTGCAGTGTTGGATGTTGCAGAAAAAGCGATGAATACCAATCATGTAGGCAGTGGGTTTAATTTAGGGTCAGAAGAAGAGAATAATATACGAAATCCAGAAGAAATTGTGGATAACGACACGAGTGAAAACGACGACTTAAAAATGAAGAAATCCAGAAAACGGCAAAGATATGAAAAAAATTGAAAATTGGCAAAGAAATATTAATAAACAGAAGATCAATTCGGGTGAAGAATACATTTCAAGACTAGGTAAAAAGCATGAGGCTAAAAAAGTGCTGCATCCATGTGACAATGAAAAATGTCAATATAGGTGTACTGAAAAAATTTCCGAAGCCGATAGAACTGAAATTTTCCAAAAATTTTACTGACTTGGTGATAAGACCCTTCAAAGAGAGTACCTACTTGGCTAGAAATATAGAAAGAATCAAGCCGAAAAATGATAAAGTGTACAAAAAGAGACAGATTATTTGTGCCGATTACTTCACGACGTATAGTAAGAAAAATAGAGTATGTGAGCTGTTTTTTAGGAACACGCTAAATATTTCGAATAATTCAATTGATACTGTACCTACTAAAAAAAAAACTAATTTGATTTTTTAACACCTGAAAAACGAGGAACTCATTCTAATAGAGCCAATAAAGTGGATGATTCACTAGTAAAAGAAATAATTGATCATGTGAACAGCTTTCCCAGGACCGAATCACACTATTGTAGATCCACTACATCAAAAGAATATCTAGAAGGCTCCCTCAATATTAGTATGATGTATAGAATGTATAAAGAAAAATGTCTGGAGACTCATGAATCATTTGTCAAAGAGCACTTTTACAAAGAAGTTTTTAACACGAAATTCAATCTGGAATTCTTTAAACCAAAGAAAGATTTCTATTAACTGAAGTAGAGAAAGAAAACAAAAAGGAACAATTTGAAATACATACTAAGGGGAAGGCTTTAGCAAGAAAAGAGAAAGATTCTGATAAAAACTTGGCACTCAACGACAAAAATATATTACTCTCTGCCTTTGATTTACAAGCAGTTACCCCTCTACCAAATGGAAATGTCTCGACATTCTATTATAAGAGCAAGCTGAATGTTTTTAATTTTACTATATTAATATTCCAGAGAAAAAAGGATCTTGTTATATTTGGCCTGAGGGAGAAGCCAAAAGGGGAGCAAATGAAATTAGTACCTGCGTATTCGGTTACATCAAGACATTTGGTATTGGAAAAGACATAATTTGTTTCAGTGATAATTGCTCTTCACAAAACAAAAACAAATTCTTGATATCAATGTACTTGTATGCTGTAGAGTATTTAAATGTGCCTCAAATCCCCCATAAGTCTTTAATTATAGGTCATACTGAAAATGACGGAGATTCCATGCACTCCTGCATTGAAAAGGAACGAAGTCGAACTTTAAAATCGGGATCTATTTATATTCCCAGTGAATTTGTGACTTTAGTAAAGTCTGCGACGAAAAAAGGAGAACCCTATGAAAGAGAATTTCATTGACTGGAAGAAAATAAGCTCTTTAATGGGTAGTATCTTTAATGAAAATGAGGAAGGGGAAAAAGTGACCTGGCACGATATACAAATTATTAGAGTAAAAAAAGGTGACGCAAATAAGATATTTTACAAGATATCTTTTGCACAGGAATGTTTTGAAGTTATAAATATTAGAGGAAAAACCAGAAAAATGCGGATGGAAAATATATCCCTTGTACCAGCATACACTAAACCACCGAATATACCAAATAATAAGAAAGAAGATCTAGTTAGCTTGTGTAATGACAATTTGATACCAAAAAGGCACCATCAGGTCGTTAAATGGAGGTCCCACAACAGCACCATTCATGATGTGTGTGAAGTTGGCCCAGCACTTTTTGATTTTCAAAAAAAAAAAAATTGTGCTGAATTGTGCTAGGTTTGTGCTGCTTTGTGCCGTTGAAATTTCCTTTCTATTTCATGTGGTTCTCAAGATATTTCAAAAATCGATAAAATGGGCTAGCCCAGCACTTTTCGAAAAATCAGGTTTCAATGGCTGCAATAGATTGTGCTATGCATGTACTGAGTTGTGCCGTTCGAATTTTTCCGAAAGTCCTACTAATTTCGCAGAAAATCGAGAAGTAAAAAAAAAGTTAGCCCAGCACTTTTGTTTTTTCTTCTCACAAATGAGTGAAATAACTTGTACTACATTTGTGCTGTCTTGTGCCGTAAATATTTTCACGAAAATTTTTCGAATTTTGTATGAAATGGCGAAAATAAAAAATGAAGTCAGCCCAGCACTTTCGAATTTTTCCATTGGAAACATGCTCAAAACATTGTGCTACACGTAGTATAAGTTGTGCCGTTGAAATTTTCACGAATATCCTGCTTATTTTCCAAAAAATTAAGAAATAAAAAAAAAGTTAGCCAAGCACTTTCGTTTTTTTTTGACGAATTTTTTGTACCTAATTGAACTTCATTTGTGCTGACTTGTGCTGGTCATATTTTTCAGGAAAAACTTTCAGTTTTCCCTATAAATGGAGAAAATAAGAAAATTCAGTAGATTGTTTGAAAACTTGCAATGCGTGGCAACAGTGTGCGTGAAGTTGGCCCAGCACTTTTTGATTTTCGAAATTTTTTTTATCGTACTCAATTGTGCTGGGTTTGTGCTGCTTTGTGCCGTCAACATTTTCGTTTTATTCCATTCCGTTCTCAAGATATCTCACAAAACATCCTTTCGAATAGAGCCTCATTTAGTTATATATATTGCAACTGACTGAATCCCGTTCGATTGATAAGATTAATTATTTTACTTTTTCACACGAAATGTCCATTTTATTTTTGTTTTGTTTTTCATAAAAAATGTTTCTGTTCTTCGCATTTTATTCCATCGGTAAGAATATCGAAATTTCAGAGAGAGTTATCAAGCTCTTCGAAAGTTCATGTGAACAGTAAAAAGTGTTCAAATATAAAAATTTAACTAATGGAAGTAGAGTAAATATGTCTTACTTACCTAAAGGTTCTTGACCGAATAGAAGAGTTTAAATATTGAGCATTATTTTGTTGATCATAATACTACTAGTGAAAATACAAATAGTAAGAGACTTTCAATTTCTGTTTTTCCCAGTTGAAGGTTCCTTGAAGGAATTGGAGAACATGAAATTTTCAAATTTTTATCTTTCGAAATGCCATTGGAACAGATACACTGAGACACCCAGTATATCGAAATATTTGAAATACCAATTTTTCAGAAACACCCTGTAACTTGATAACCAATCAAGATATCTGGGATTTTTTGCTGGTAATTGATTATCTGGAAAAAAAGGGTATCCTTAATTTTTTTTTTCTAACCATTATGATTCTCGAGATGCTCTCAGTGATCATCAAATTTCGGATACACTGTACAACCTGTCAATTTCATATTCGCAAGAAACAATAAAATAATGAAATCTGTCGACAATCTACTTTCAACAATATTATGGATATTCTGCTCTGAAAGTTGAACTATGGCAACAGCGCTATCGAACCCCGCGGCAGTTGATGTCGTAAATTAGTACGAATGGAGTATGTAGTGACAGTTGACAGTTATGATCAGAGCGTTGCGGGTTGCTGTTCTCAACGATTAGAATAGTATTTGTTGCTACGTTGCCCTTTACAGATTTCCCTTATCTAATTCCGTAATTTACACGATTAGAAGAAAAAAATTGAAGACGAAAATTATGATTGCTGATACAAAATTGTTTTAATTTCAATTTTCTGCAAAATAGGAGGAAATTTCGGAAAAGTTCGAACGGCACAACTCAATGTATATATAGCACAATCTATTTCAGTTGTTTTACATCAATTTTCCGAAAAGTGCTAAGCTGGCCGGTTCTACACATTTTGTGAGATATCTTGAGAACCGAATGGAATAAAAGAAAAATGTTGACGGCACAAAGCAGCACAAACCCAGCACAATTGAGTACGAGCAAAATTTTCTCGAAAATCAAAAAGTGCTGGGCCAACTTCACGCACACTGTTGCCACGCATTGCAAGTTTTCAAACAATCTACTGAATTTTCTCCATTTATAGGGAAAACTAAAAAGTTTTTCCTGAAAAATATGACCCCCACAAGTCAGCACAAATGCAGTTCAATTAGGTAAAAAAAAAATCGTCAAAAAAAAACGAAAGTGCTTGACTAACTTTTTTTTTATTTCTTAATTTTTTGGAAAATTAGCAGGATATTCGTGAAAATTTCAACGGCACAACTTATACTACGTGTAGCACAATTTTTTGAGCATGTTTCCAATGGAGAAATTCGAAAGTGCTGGGCCGACTTCATTTTTCATTTTCGCCATTTCACAGAAAATTCGAAAAATTTTCGTGAAAATATTTACGGCACAAGACAGCACAAATGTAGTACAAGTTATTTCACTCATTTGTGAGAAGAAAAAACAAAAGTGCTGGGCTAACTTTTTTTTTACTTCTCGATTTTCTGCGAAATTAGTGGGACTTTCGGAAAAATTCGAACGGCACAACTCAGTACATGCATAGCACAATCTATTTCAGCCATTGAAACCTAATTTTTCGAAAAGTGCTGGGCTAGCCCATTTTATCGATTTTTGAAATATCTTGAGAACCACATGAAATAGAAAGGACATTTCAACGGCACAAAGTAGCACAAACCTAGCACAATTCAGCACAATTTTTTTTTTTTTGAAAATCAAAAAGTGCTGGGCCAACTTCACACACATCCATTCATGTCGTTAAATGGAGGTCCCAAAACAGCTGATCCAGATTCGGAATGAATGTCGCAGTATCCTATTATGTCGCAGTTCTATTATAAATTATTTATTTTTTATTAGTTACATGTTAACACATTGTGTTGCTAGTTATGTTTTTTTATAATAAAAATTTATTTAAAATGACTTTAAGTTGAAACAAATATTTATTTGAGTGTTAATTAAAACATGCGTGTATATTGATATCCCAAAGAGAATCTTATGTTCGATAGTGCAACAGTAGGATAAGCAATTTTTTTCTAAATAAATGTTGAATTATAACTTGTATTTATCTGCAATGACTTACATTCAAAAATATAGTAAAAGATAATAGATTGGTCAAAATTTCGTTCACATTAATGAACTGATACAAAACTGATCGATAGTTGAATTATTGATATATTTTTGAACTCGATTTTCTCGGAACTTGTATTATGCACTTGTCTCACTGTTGCTCTGGGGCGACGAAACTTGCTTAGGTTTATATTCTACACCTACTCACAAAGTTTCAATTCGATTGGATTAGTATCGGTTGTAGACAAAATTATTACTCGGAAACCATTGGGCTGATTATGCCCATTAACGAACTTGTCCGTCCCATTTGGATGCACCACCTACCCTGAAAATTTCAAGTCGCTATCTCTTTCCGTTCTCAAGTTATCGTGGCAACGGCCCGCCGGCCAGAATCAAATTTGACCTCGAATTCTTGATCAGGGAGTCGAATACAATCGTTTGAGACCATTTTCGGCGAAAAATTCGAAAATTACGGACATTTGGGCAAAATGATAACGCGATGTTCCCTAGGACATACGCGCAAAAATCCTACTTCCGCAATTGAGCGAACCTGTGAGACTAAAAAAAAAGAAAGAGATTGCCAAAATAACAGACACAATCAGCCCTATTCTGTAACTCGGATAGAAATGAACGCATCGGATCGTAATCCAATTTTGGTATCTATAACCAATGTAGAAGACGCTGCAGATTGCAGAATCGGAATTCTTATTTCTATTCGGCGCTCTTGGAAGTAGCCGGCAACGCTGCATCTGCACGCAAATCTCGCCCTTAATAACTACTGACTAAACTAAGTTTGTTAATTTTGGGTAACATAACCTAGCAAATTTCATAAAGATATGCAGTATGCAGTTTACTTTCATGAATTTTAGTAGAAAACAATAACACGCAGTTTCTGGCGGAGCAAGCGCGTAAAAAGAAAATAAAGGGACGTTTTTTTTAATTATAAGTGAAGTGAATAAATTTTCAATTTACATATCGTGGAATTTAAAAACAGAAAGAAAATTACAATTCTCCAATAGCTTCAAATGAAAGTGAGAACTGACTTCATTTATGAAATCGACAGCAATTGTTTAAGGTAAACGGTAAAGCTTCCTAAAAATTTCAAAAGGATTACTAACTGGTATCCCTAAGTTCAGGACGTTCCATTCTGAACATTTGCTGTTCGATTTTTTCTTCTATCGCTGAACGTAATTCATAGATGATATCCATGCTTTTCACTCTGATTAATCGACACTTGTTTTAAAATAGTTCCTTCTTCTGGTAAAACACCTATACTCCATTCACTTTTATAAAGTCTCCCGGTTGGCCATGAAAATTTGACACATTTCACCATGTATATTTTGAAAATGTTAGGTTATTGTCATTTTCCTGTCAGATAACGACGCAACGTTGTCCTCTCTACAAAGAAATCGTAGTAACTACGTTTTTTCACAATGTGAATTTACTTCGGAATAATAATGAATTTGAGAAGATATTATGTGAATTCAATAATTCCACAGTTCTGGCAACTGTAGAAGAAAATGTTTCCTGTGTTGTTACTGGAAAAATTACACGAATTTAAACTGGTTGGAAGATTCAATTATGCTATTTTCTTGTATGGAAATCGAGAATCAAGTGTTGGAATTTGATTGAAAAATAATGGATAGAGTTGTCCGTTACTTTGTGATAGTTCATTTGAAAATAGAATGAAAGTACCTGAAAACCCGACAGGAAAACTTCTAAACGAACAGACGTACCTATGGAATTCCCCACTTTTCTCAAGAAGACAATTAAAATACCTTAATTGTTGCACAACTTGAAATACACCAGTTTCAAAATGTAGTAGTACTACGAAACCCGAGTCATTCTTATACCTTAATAAAATATAATGATAGGAAACTAAGTAATTTCATTCGAGAATTCAACATGTCAGAATGAAGTTTTCCTTTTGCAGATTTTAATGTTATGATTATGTTAAATTTGAGACTTTTGAAAGTTGAAATTGGCAATGTCTCAGCGAATTGTTTTGACCTTGATGATATTTCAGCAGTGCCAACCTGCCTGTGTTTTAGTTACAAAAACATGATAGACTTAAATCATGGCCAACCGGGAGACTTTATAAAAGTGAATGCAGTTTTTTTATATTAAACATTTCCGTATTTACAAACGCTGGGGCTCTATTCCGAACTTCACTCGTTTTCGAACACTCGTAACGAAAACGAACGGTGGTAATTGCGAACGATAGTTTATATTGCTATTCTCATGTGCCCTTCGCAATGACCGATGACTGAAACGATTTCGTGTCGTCTGAAGACTTGGCAACATAGTAACATTTGAAATTTGAATGTGTTTATGTATATGTTATTGGCGCGCTTCTTCGTAAATCAAAACGGTAAAATATTGTTTGTTAAAGAATGTAAATCTCATTTATTAAGCGGGAAATTTACTACAGAATTTTCTTCGGAATGCCTATGAAAGAGGAACTGGGTACAATGTTAAACAGTATTCCTGGACCAAAAAAAGAATGGAAAACTTGGAGAAAGTTTTGCAATATAATATTGGAAGATTTTACAACGATTATTCCACCTCTTCAGAAAGGTCTTGGGTCAAGAACAAAATCTAGAGAGATTGTATCGCGAATACTTTTTTTTTTCTGAAAGTTTTATTCCACTGAAATTGTCGAATCATTTTGTGTTTATTGTTGTGATATATTTTTTTAGAATGAAATACATTTTTTTCAAATAGAAATCAATATCTATTTATTTATAGCGTGTCTTTTACAATTATACGAAAAGCTAAACGTATAATTATATTCCTCTGAATTCTTCATGAAATCAGCTCTGGTTTTTGTTGCCTACTAGCCACTTCCTGATCAATTCCTTCACATTCCAGTGAATTAACTGATTAGTTAAATTATGAAAATATTGGATTTATTTTACCAATTTTTGGGGGAAAAATTACAATGTATGCATCCCTAGAGTGTATAAGTGATACGGTCACAAAAATTGTAATTAATAATGATTAATTATTTCACTGAAGCTACAGCTGTTTTTCGTTATTTTTTCTATTCCAAACTGGATTTTTGTTATATAGACATTATTTTTTTTTGTTTACTGTGATATATTCTCTAGTATTGGTTATTGAATACTGTTATTTCTGATCCCTTTATTCTACGTAGACACAGTGAAATATTTTTTTTGTTGTTTGATGTTGTGAGATTATTCAGAACTTCATATTGAATACTTTTTTGGGCGTATGTTCTAGGGGAACATCGTCCTATCATTTCGTCCAAATGTCTGTAATTTTCGAATTTCGAGCTGAAAATTGGCTAATAGACTAATTCGGACTCCCTGATCACGAATCCGGTGTCAGATTTTAGGGTGCCGTCCGGCCGGCCGGCCGGCCGGTTTTCCGGCCGTAGGCACGATAACAGGAGCACTGAAGGTCCTATCGACTTCAAACTTTCAGGGTAGGTTTCTGATCAAAATGCGACGGTTAAGTTCGTTAACGGGCAAAATCGGCCGGACGGTTTAGGAGTTATAGACATTTAAAATTTTGAGGTTATTTCCCTGATATTTCAGGAACTAAAGAAGATGTTGAATCGAAACTTGGTAGTCAGTTCGAGGATATAAACGCGCAACTTTTGGCAAAATTCTGTTATGATCGAAATGTTGGTAATTTTTAAAAAAATATTTCTTTTAATTTTTTCGAAAAAAAAATTTTTTTTTCGTGAACTATTCATCAGATTGCAACAAAAACTTGTACTAACGTCAATTGTAGTATTTTGCAACATTGTGCAAAATTTTGGCTCTATACGATTTCAATTTCTGGAGATATAAGACAAAATGTGTCAAATTTCCTGGGTCTCTCTCAGTATTTTCATCGATTATTCTATGAACTCTTTGAATTCCACCGAAAACAAATTCAAAGACATAAACATAAAGAATCAAGTCATAGTTTAGACGTCGAAAGAAGGACGATGTTGATCGACTTGAAAAGTACCTCATTTGACGGCTGTTTGTCAAATCAATTAATTCCAATAATTGATGTCAGATTTCCTACATACCAAGTTCAAACACATTTTATTATATGGAAAACACTTATTATGATCACGTTCTACAGGAATTGATAATAAATAGAAGCTAGATGAAGATTATTGTAATGGAAAATTTGTGTTCCAGAATAATATTAAGGTATTCAACATGATACTGCTTTTTTTCTTTACTGGCCAGTACGGGCCACAAGGAAGATGAACATGCGCCCAAAAGCCCCCGTCATCGGTGCTTTTTTAACTAGTTTTAAGTTGTATTCTACTAAGGCATTGTTGAAAGATGTTTTGTTTATGGTTGTAATTTATTTTTTAGAATTAAATACATTTTTTTGGAAGAGAAATCTATATCTATCTATTCATAGTTATATTTTACAATTCAACGAAAAGCTAAACGTATAATTGTAATCCTCTGAATTCTTCCTGAAATCAGCTCTGGATTTTGTTGCCTCCCGGCCACTTCTTCATCAATTCCTCTACCTTCCGGTTACATTTCTGGAATGAACTAATTGATTAATTAAATAACGAAAATGTTGGATGATTTTACCCAGGTCCACTTCGTTTTCATTGTCCTCTATTTCGCCATCGTTTCGTTCAATGCAGAAGTTATGTAGAACTACACAGGCATTGATAATATGGCAGGATGTTTCTGGGTCATAGTGCAATATTCTGTGTTCGAATAAACACCTGAATCGCATCTTTAGTACACCATTAATCCTTTCAATTATGCATCTCAAGGGCGTAGCCAGGGGGGGGGTTTTGGGGGTTCAAACCCCCCCGAAATGTTATTTTTCCCTTTAAAAAAAAATTTTTGCTGCAGAAAGTGACCCTTACACCCCCAAAACCCCCCCCGAAATTAATTCCTATTTCAAAGCCCCCCCCGAAATTTATTCCTGGCTACGCCCTTGATGCATCTTGTAGTTTTATGAGCATTATTGTATCGCCTCTTTGGTGTTCCAGATGGTCTGGGGTTATAGGAGTTAACAACCATTCCCGCAATTGATAACCTAAGTCTCCTGTTGAAATATGCATATATTTATATGAATATTCATTCCATCTGACAAACTGACTATTTACCTAACAAGAAATAATCCTCATGCAGTATGCAAGTTTCTTAATAGCTGTTGCGCTTCCAAGTTATTCCAGATGAAAGAATCAAGGGTTATTCCTGGTTATCTGGCACATACATTTAAAATTTTCATTTTGCTATCACATATCTGAAAAACGTTCTGTTTATCTATACTTAATATTTTTTCAGCAACCTACCAGGTATCCTTTTCGATTAACATAAATGTGTTTTGGGTAATTTGAATCTTCAATTTTAGGTGGAAATACTGCATTGTGTGCAATCTATGCAACCTATTACACCAGGGAAGTCGAATTTTCATTGAATCTAAAAATATTAATAAACTTAAATAATTTTGCAATATTCTAAAATATCAATCCCTACCTTTGCCTTTACCTACTATTCAATTCCGCCAATGTTTGTGGGAATCTAACAAATCTATTCAATATTTCTGGTTTATTTAAAACATCGACAATTTGCAATATGATAATATTGCACCGTAAAAATACCAACTTATTTACCAACAACAGATTTGAGGTTACAAAATGTGTAGAGACTTGCATAATCAACTGAATGCGAGTGGAATTCTTCCGAAAACGAGTGCTAAATAGTAATCGTTTATAATTTCGAGCGCTCGTGTCACCAAATCATATCATCTGTCAGTTGAGAATAGCAAAACGAGTGAACGTTCGTGATGATTACGAAAACGAATGATATAATAATCGTTCGCATTCGCAATGTTGACCTCAGAATAGGGCCCCTGAAGTGAATTCGGCGGCGGCGCATACTCTCGCTCAAGGTTCCGATCTCGTAAAGCGATTCCGATATGGTTTATGGCGTATTCCATTGGTAGAACTCGTGCGCACTGAGATGGCACTGAGTGCATGAATCGTATTCCATTGGGGAATTTCGTCAAGCATTTTGACACATTTTGACGTCCAGTGCAACATTTTTTGCACTCAGTGCGTGCTCAGTGCAGCACTGGTGCTGCCAATGGAATACGCCATAAGGCATAGACCTAATATCCCATGGACGGAGCGTAAGAAACAGAGGATTGAAAGTTACATGTTGTACCAATCCTACTCTAGCTCCATCTTCTTCTCGATCCTCTTTAGATACATGTGAGAAGAGAGATGGAGCTAAGGTAGGCTCGAATCCTAAAATAGCTCCATCCTCTTTTCTACCCTCTTTAGGGTCTTCCATCTCTCTCACATTAAACTTTCAATCGATTCCGTTCAAAAGTCAGCTGATGCTCCGTCCATGGGATATTAGGTCTATGGGTTTAGGCGATAGAGAGCAATTCTATTCGATTTCGATTACAGATCTCGATAATAGAATTCGAATTGAGTTACAGAATACCAATTTGAAGCGATTCCGATTTGACCGGTGTTTTTCTATTCGATACATACCATCTCTATTCGATTTGAAGTTACAGAATAGGGCTGATTGTTGATATCCAACAAATTCATGCATATCCAGCATTCATATGCTTGTATTATGATGGAAGGCGTCAGACGAAGTACACCCCTGTGTTCCATCCCTCTACCCCACCGAAAGAGACCGTAGTACAATAGAAGCAAGAAGCAAGCGGTGCTGCAGGGTGCAGCCACAGCCCACTATAGTATATATAGGGGGCTGTGGCAGCTTACCAATTCCACTAATTGGGGAAAGTTGTAAAAGGGTGCGACATCTATTGAGAATTTCAAGAACATCAATAAGGGCCCACTAAACATGATACATAACAATAATGTTATGTTATATTGTTCAGAGATAACTTTTGTAATATTAGCAAACTAACATTGCATTGATGTTGTCATGAAGTTTCCAAACCAACGTTTTCATCCCAATGTTTATGTCACATCTAAATAACATAATCACCAATATTCATCAGATCATTTTTGTGATATTGGCAAACTAACATTGCATTAATGTTGTCATCAAGTAACCAAACCAACGTTTTCATTCACATGTTCATGCCACATCCAAATAACATAATCGATAATATTCTTTAGATGATATATAAAATGTTGATTTTATGTTTCCCAGAAGTGTCTCCTACATATTGGTTATGTTATCTGTCAAACGTTTTTGTTTAACTACCTCAAAACATTACTCAGATGTGTACAGTAGACTTGGAATTAATATTATCTTGCAACGTTTCGTAAATGTATTTTTCGGATAATAACCATGTCATTAATTTAATATTTCAACATAACCATATAACAACATAACATAAATGTCGAAATGTGAAGCAAGGAGCAGAGATCATCCCTGAGATCCAAAAGTAAACTTGTTCTTATGAGGAGCTATTTACAGGACCGAATTCAGAGGGTTCATCTTGATGTCGATGGTGTGCTGTACTCTTTATCTGACGAAGTATTGGGTGTCGGTGTACCCCAAGGAGGTATAGCTGGACCATTACTATTTCTGGTGTACGTGAATGACGTGCCGGACAGTATCTTGACTGATTTCACCACAAACCTAGATAATGCTCAATTTGCTGAGGATTCCCATACAGAAGAGGACGATCATGAAGTCGTTATGTATGCGGACGATACCAACATACTGGTGGCAACACCTGATGTTTCCAAAAGTGTGAAATCCACGGAGAGAGGTTTTTTTTCTGTCGCCAGCTGGTGTCAACAGAACCAGCTCGCCCTCAACGTGAATAAAACCGAGTGTATGATCTTTTGCACCTCGCACAACAAAACATCAAAACCAAAGTCAATAGATCTTTTGGGGCAGACTAAACAACTTTCTGTTTTTACAAGTTTCTTGGGCATTGCTCTTGACCACCATTTGAGTTGGTGTGAACATATAGGTTCACTTCAGAGTAGATTGAACTCTGTTCTTTATACTCTTCGAATCCTTGTGCGTCAGGCTGACCTCGACTTGCTCAGAACGGTATATTTTTGTAACTTCCAAACATTAATGGCTCATGGAATTATTGCGTGGGGAAACAGCTCCGATATCTCCAAGATATTCGTGATCCAAAAGAGAGCCTTGAGAACCATTCTTCGTTTACCAACTAGAGAATCTTGCCGTGGATATTTCAGAAGGGAAAGAATTCTAACACTAATCGGCCTATACATATTCAGGTGTATTGTTTTCTTGCGAAAGAACGAGTATTATTTTGAAGAACATTTGAATCTGAACAAGACCAGACGTATACAATCATTTCATTTCCCGAAGTATTCTCTAACACTTACTCAGAAAAACGTTGAATATATGTGCCTCAAGTTGTTCAATAAGGTTCCTAAAAAATTCCAAGGTTTAACAGACATCAAAAAATTGAAGAAAGCCTTTCTCAATCTATTAATAGATTTAGAGCCGTACTCTATAGATGAATATTTAAACTCTTAAAATGAATATCTGCAATTGTGTATGTAGATTCTGATTTTTCCATTTTTGCTGTGTTGTTTCTAGATTTTTCTATGACGTATTTTATTTTCTGAATGTAATTCCGATTATAAAATAAACGATATCATTATTATTAGTGTATTGTGATTCATAGTTCCATTATTTCAATTATTCTTGTTCGTTAGTCGTCGTTGTTCCATCATATTATTGAGTTTTTCTCCCCTACTGGAAGTATGAATAAAAGTAAAATAACGTGTGAAAGGAGATATAAGCAGGTGAGTGTTATTTTCTTTGTTCTTATATCCATACTTTTGAGAGATTCTGCTTCACTATAAAGTCGACCCAACATCAAATATTTCTTTCATGTCTGAAAGTATTTTTATTTATTATACAAATTCCGAATATAATGAGATATAACCCTATTTAATGTGCTCAATTTTGGTTCATTGCTGTTTCAAATTTTTATTTTAATCAATAACTGTTGAATAACTGATTAATATCTAACTATAAAGTATTCGACTGAATGTTTTTTCATTCTTATAAGTCATGCACACTATTAATACATGATAATTTTTCAGGAAAAGAAGCTCAAGATGAATAATTATTCTCCCCGCTACCTCAAAAGGTTGATTAATGAAGAGGTCAATCATGATGAACATACTGAAAGTACTAGGTATATCATCATTACCTTGTACAGAACCAACATAATTATTTGCTCTAAGTAATCCATAAACATTATATAATGCTGTCGATATGGAGCCTACCATCGAGCAACAAGAGATAAGTAATTCTATGAAAACTACTGCAATACCTTCTGATGATTCCCTCATGTTGGGTTTTTTCAACTCATCTAAGAACATGGTCAATAGAAAACTGAATTTCCCAAATTGCTTCTTCAAAATTGTTGAAAATTTTCAATTTGATTGAATTTGGGAAATCTATGTTCAGATGCTAGAATATTATTAAAGATACATAAGGAAAACTCTTTGGAAATCATGGATGGAACGATGAAAAGCTTACTGAATCTAGAAGACCTTCTGAAAACCAACAAAAATGTTGCTGCTCAATTAGTAAGTAAACCGAAAAGTACCTATGAACTACAGTGTATCCCTGGTCCTTCTCAATTCCATTACTCTGTTATCAATTTTTTATAGAAATAATAGATCTCGAGTTCATCAGAAATGACTTGAAGTTTTAAATCTCAATGTTCATCTCCACTGGTAATTGTATTCTACTATTCACGTCCAAAGGGTTTTTGCAATGCAGACATCAA
Organism: Halyzia sedecimguttata; assembly: GCA_937662695.2. NCBI lineage: Eukaryota > Metazoa > Arthropoda > Insecta > Coleoptera > Coccinellidae > Halyzia > Halyzia sedecimguttata. The sequence goes on from OW569417.2 coordinate 71,192,158, forward strand.
GTCAGAAAGTTAAATAATAATATGGATTTTTACACATGTCTATTATTCTAGATGAATAAACTGTTACTCAGATTACAAAAATTTGATAAGGATGTGCGTCCAACAGATAATCCAAGATGAGCTTGCCCAGCATTTTTCCTGGACTGGAAAATACCGAATTTCAAAATGTCAGATTTGGAAATAATGAAAATACTCAAACGTAAGTACTTCTCAGTGATTGTTTTCTTCAACCTTTAGGATCTGGTTGCATAAAGTGCTCTGTTAACTCAAGTTTTAACAGTGCTAACTAATCTGCTAAAAGCTATGCCTTATCATAGTAATAAAGAAATTTAATATTCAGTTCTTCGTTTAATTTTTTATGCAACCAGCCCTATCTTGTAAAGTAGGTATCTACTCTTAGTTTCTTTTCGCTTTACCTTTCGTTAACATGAATTATAAGTGATCTTATTTCCAACAGTCATACTACACATATTTTTGCCAATATATCATCAAGATTAATTTGTGTTTTCAGTGGTGACTTTATTTTCAGAATCTGATAAGGAGTTTCAACTCATTGTTGTGGAGTGGATGATATTCGCTTAACAGAGGCTGACAAGGAAAAAGTAGTAACTGAGGTTTAAGTGGAACGATACTGAAGACTGCAACAGATACCAAAGATATTGAGATATTTAGTGATGAATTTATTTATATTGTTTTATAGAGTATTTATTATTTTCTAAGACTTTATGATATATTTTTTTATGGAAAATTGGTCAATTTTTTGAGTTGTATTATATATTTTATGCAGATGGAATTTTTGATTAAATATGATTCTCCCACTAAACTCAACTTTTGTTCATCCATCATTCAATTTGCTTGATAATTTTTTCGTTACCCTTTTATAGTCGAATTTAAGCGAGTAACCAAAACAGAGTGTCAAGACCAATTCTTTTCAATCATAACCAATTGGATATGATAGGAAGGGATTGGTCTTGACACTCTGTTTTGGTTACTTGCTTAAATTTGACTATAAAAGGGGAAGGAACATTATATTAATGTTCTGAGTAACATTAAATATATGTAACAAAGTTACATTATAGTTATGTAAAATTAGATAGATCATACAAATGTTGCATAAATATTTCAAGCAACATTAAATATATGTAACGATGTTACGTTTATGTAATATTTATCATTAAACGTTGCATTGTAATATTAAAAAGAGGCACAAACTGCTATGTGTACTACGTAGCTGCAACATCAAGCATCTCTCCATACAACATCACAAGGTCACAATGTGACATTACATTTACGTTTAAGTTATGTTTTTATGTTTAGTGGGGGTGAACAACAAACATTCTGGTTCTAATTTGTATACGTTTAGACGGTGTTTGAGGTGTTTGTTCCGGAAAATTAGGGGTTTTTGTGTAAGAGTGGACATAATATTCACAAGTAAATAAGATTTTTGATCATTTAATTACAATCCAAGAGATAACACGCCCTCCAATGAAGGAGAAGTGGAAAAAAGCTTTAAAAATTGGAAAGGAAATTAGAGAAAACATTCTGGTTTGTAGTTTACATTTTGTAGACTTTAAGACTTCACTATTGGTGAGTTAAGAGTCATTTAATGACTAATTACAATATTATTGCCATTGTTATGAATTTTACAGCAGCAAATATGGGGAGGAGAATGAAGAAAAATGGGTTCAAGCCCTGTGGACAGGAGCTTTCTGGCGCTCTAGTTCAAACAGACCAATTATATCTCCGAAAGTATTGGTTTCTCAGAGTTGAGAATTATATCAATTTATTCTTATGATAGAACTGCATCATAAAGGAAATTCAATTCAAATAATAGTTCATTTATCTAGATTAAATGAGCAATCTGAGAATGAGAACTGCACCATGGAAGAAACCAAATTAAAATAGCTGAAATGAATTTGACTCTCTCTTATAGAACAGGATGAAATGTACGAGTATGAACACAGATCATATAATATTATTATTATTATTATTATTTATTAACGACAGTAGACGGTAGACACCGATGAGACCGCCGTGTTTGTTCGAACAATTATCAAAAGCATTTAATATCACAGAAAGGTGTATCGAAAGGTCTTATATCACTTTACAAAATACATATATCACATTAAACTATCACAGTCGTTACATTATTCTTCTTCCCTCCCCCATACATCTATACACCATAGTGCACAAAAAAGGATGTGGTCTGAGTCCTCATTTCCTGGTCAAAACGATTCTTGAATTGATTTATTGAAGCAGAGTTAACAACACTCTCACTCAGGTGGTTCCAATGGTATGCCACTCTATTGACAAGGAAATTTCTCCGCAGAAGCTTGTTGCATTTTTCCTTTGAGAGTTTCCGATTATGACCTCTCAGATTCGTATTTAGACTAAGATGGAAGATGCCTCCCAGACCGCAGGCGTAATGGCCATTGAGTATCTTGTACGTTTCAATGAGATCACCCCTAGTTCTTCTGTCCCTCAAAGTCGTCAGACCCAGTTTTACCAGCCTCACCTCATAAGGCAGATCTCTAAGTTCTTGAGGTATCTTAGTTATTCGTCTCTGCACTCTTTCTATCCGCTCTATATCTTTGACGTAATATGGATTCCAAACACCCTGAGCATATTCAAGCCTTGGCCTCACATATGACTTGTAGAGTTTCAAGATCATTTCTGCTGACATATCTTTGAAGGCTGTTTGAATAAGATAGATCATCGAATTGGCCTTTTTGGTCATCTGTGTGATATGTGCTTCCCATTTGAGATCAGATGTTACGATTATTCCTAAGTCTTTTTGTTTTGAAACCGATGTTATCTCCGCTTGCTCAATAAATTAGTCTAATTTGGGATTTTTCTGGCCTATATGTAAGACAGTACACTTAGAATCATTCAAAGGCATCCCCGACTCTCGTGTCCACTCCTTGATGTTATTAAGATCCGTCTGTAATTCAGCATGATGTAGCAGTGGGTTCACATACACGTTTCCATCATCAGCAAATGAAGCATCTTTAGCGAAAAGTCCCTGGTAGAGATCACTTAAATATGCTATAAACAGTAGTGGTCCCAGAACCGACCCCTGGGGAACACCGCTGAGGACTTTATGTTCTTTCGAAAGTGAAGAATCCACACGTACCTGGAAAGTTCTCTCAGTGAGGAAACCCCTCAGCAACCTCAAAAGCTTGCCCCTAATTCCAAAATGTTCCAACTTGTAAAGCAGAAATTCTGTTGGTACTTTGTCAAAGGCCTTCTCAAAGTCCAGATAGACCACATCAATTGGCTCGTAGTTGTCATCAGCCAGAGTCCACTCATTCAGCCTGGTAAGGAGGTTAGTGAATGTAGATTTTCGAGGAAGAAAGCCATGTTGTTGTGCCGGTAGGACATTATCGAGCAGAAATTTTGTGAGTTCTTTAGTTATTATCTTTTCCATGCATTTACACAGTGAACTAGTTAGGCTAATTGGTCTGTAATTCTCTGCAAGATGTTTGTTACCTTTTTTGTATATTGGTGTTACCACTGCTTTCTTCCAAACCACAGGGAACTCTCCTGTATCCATTATGCTATTAAATATATCAGTTAATGGCCCTTTCAGTGGTTGTACACATTTCTGAAGGAAGAATGGTGTGATCTCGTCTAGCCCAGGACTAGATTTTGGTTTAAGCGATCTAATTGCGGTTTCAACTTTTTCTTCTGTGAATATTATGTTGCCCATCTGAACTCTGGAATAGGTCTCCAATGGGAGAGCGGGTTTCACTGCACTCAAATCCACCACTGTATATACACTCTCAAACTGTTCTGCGAAGCATTCAGCAACATCTTGGCTTGTTTCGAAAGGTTGTTTGGTTGTTTTATCAATTATATTGAAGTTGTTATGCTTGGAGTTGAGAGTGCGACTTATGTATGCATAGAACTGTCTACTATTTTCCAAAAGATTGTGTTCATAAGTTTTCCTTGCCGTCAATATACACGATTTAGTTTTATTGTTTTGTTGTTGGTATATTCGATAACTCCCTTCAGATTCTGCAGTTTTATATTTGTGCCATAAATCTCGTTTTTTCTTAATTTCTTTGAACACTTCTTGGGTCAACCATGGCTTTTGATTATTTACTTTTTGAGGTCTAATCGGTACATGAATGTTAACTGTCCTATTAATAGCTTCATAAAGAGTGTCAATATTTGTTTGGTTAGCTACTTCATACAATTCATTCTGGAGCGAGTTATTGATAGCCTCATAGTCAGCTTTCCAGAAATTTCGTTTATAAATCTTACGAGTTGGCTGAGTTGTAACTTGGAGTTGTGTTTTAGCTGTGAAGACAATGTGATCACTCCTACCTAGTGGTGCATGCTGATGGATATCAAAGATTAGTTTTCTCTCGTTTGTTACAAGTAAGTCCAAAAGTGATTGTTGATCGTTTCTAATTCTTGTAGGAAAATCAATATGTTGGTGCCCTCTGTGATTCTTATAACTCTCCAGGAAGTCATAACTACATTGGTTATGTGGATGAATATCTAGTTTATCCCATTTGATTTCAGGGTAATTGAAGTCTCCCATTATAAAAAGAGGTTCTTTTAATGTCATAGCACCTTCAATGGTCCGTATTAGACTTAAATTAAGCTCTTCTGTTGTTGCTTTTTTTGATCTGTATACACACGCAACCAAAAACTTAACATTAGCAATTTTAATTTCAAGCCATAATGATTCAATTGCACCTGTTGTTTCGAACTGCTGGCTGATAACCGCATGTACATCATGTTCTGCTATGGTACGTTTAATGAAAATGCAAACACCACCTCCACCAGTTCCTCGATCTTTACGGAACATGGTGTATTCTGGCATAGATATAAGGCCATCAGGTATTTGATCAGTTAACCATGTTTCTGTAATCAAAATTATATTAGCACTGGTGTTCTGAATACTGGCTTTTAGTTCATCTAGTTTGTTTAACATGGAACATAGATTACTATACCAGAAGGAGACTTCAATAAGGGACGCTTTTAGTTTTTTGTATTATTTCTTTCCTCATTCTGAGAGAAAACTATCTTTGGAATATTATCAATGTATTTGATTCGTATGTTTGTCTCACCTTTTAGTTTTCTTTCCTCCAGGTTTTTGAGTACATTCTTTAAGTATGTTCTTTGAAGAGGTGTTTGATCTGCTTTGAAGTAAATGTTATCTTCATTAAGTTTAGCCTTGTTTCTTAGGATTTCTTTAGCTACCAAAGGTGAAGAGGTAATAATTCTTATGGGTCTGACTTTTCCCTGTGATGGTGCTCCAAGACGGTATACTCTGACATCGTGTTTTTTAATATTCTCTTTTACTTTCTTAACCATGTTCAATGCCTTGTCTAAGTCACATTCTTGCTCATTTTCGTTCTGTACAGAATTATTTTCTTTTACTCCAAAGAGCAGGATATTCGAGGCACGCTTTTCTCGTTCAGCTAGTTCACACAATGTTGGTTCAACTATGTTATTTTCAGTGGAAACTATCGTATCTGGTGTATTAATTTGTGTTTTCATTTCCACATTTAGTTGATCGACTTGCTTTTTAAGATTTGAAGTATCTGCTACTACCTGTGCATATGTTGGAGCATGATTTTCAACCTTTTCTTTAAGTTCTTGGGTTTGCTTTTCTAAGTTAGTGATTCTTTTATTCATATTGGGCAGATCTCTTACATTTGCGTTGAATAACTCCATGCAACCCGTGCAAAAGAATTTCAAACAATTTCGAGTGCTACACAATACTCTAATCTCGCTCGAAGTAAGATGGTTACAGTCTCTGCAGAAGATTTTCCTGCACACATCACATGCACAACCGAAAAGTTCCTTGATTTCTTTTGATTTCGTTGTGTCTAGAAAATAACAGTCTTTTCCGCAGTCAGAACATTTCAACTTGGACATCGCGTGTTTATTTTCTAGGTTATGACTTGTAAATTTCAATTTTTAAGAGATATAATACCAGTTTGGACAACAATCCACCAGTTCCTTGGTTGATCTGTATATTCATGTAGTTCCTCAAAGAAACTTGGTTTTCCAAAGTTGATATTTAAATATATTATCCGAAAATCACCACAGCACAAAACTTAGACAATCGTTCAAAAGTGAGGTTATTCATAGAGCTTAGATAGAATAATTATAGCATTCAGTGAAAACATAGAAGTACGATTCATTATTATTGAAATTTAGAACTTCATCTTAGCAGAAATTGAATTCATCAATCATAGAAGAATATAAATTCAACAAGAGTGCCAAAAATTATCAATCCAAAACCAATAGACGAATTCTACCCAACAACGAACTCATCCGAGATATTCATTCCCCAATTCTATGATGAACGATAATATATATATCTTTTCTCAAATCTACTAGCTCCAATACACCAATATTCCAGTTTTGTTTTTAGTGGAGATATTCTGAACTCAATATTATTAACTTACCATTACCATTCCCATCATCATATGGATTGACCATCGGCATGAAAATATCAACCAACAAAAAGTATGATAGTATATTATCATTCTCATATTTATACGATTGCTGGAATGAAACAATGTCATGTCTCAGGAGAATAAGGTGACATTATAACAATTCATAGAATACCCACATAATAATTCTATCATTCTGTGAAAACGTAGAAATACGATTTACATTGAAATTTTGAAAAATTATATCTCCGGAAGTATTAGCTTGTTAGAGTTAAAAATGATATGAATGGATTCTTATGATAAAACTGCTTATTAAAAAAAATTTAATTTGCAATTTTTTTTGTAAAAAAATATTTTTTTTTTGTTACTCCGAAACCATCTGTCCGATTTTGCCCAATAACGAACTCAGCTGAGATATTTATCCCTCAAACCTACTCTGAAAATTTCAACTCTCTAGCTCATTCCGTTCGAGAGTTATCGTGCCTACGGCCGGCCGGACAGAATGAATTTCGACCACGGATTCTTGATCATGGAGTCGAACCAAATCGTTTAAGACCATTTTCATCGAAAAATTCGAAAATAACAGACATTTGGGCAAATTGATAAGCACTCAGTTCCGAGGAAATAGAGCGCCAAAAAGGTAGGTTTACTTCTAATTTTTAACATTTTCGTCGAGACGAATGATAATTTCATATGGTGTAGAAGTCAGTCTATAGATGACTTTATATTTGCGGATTCTTTCTCCACACCACATAATAAAACGTGTCCTGCATGGAAAACTGCTTCACCTTCCTTGAGTGGTCGACTTCTATTATCGATATATCCCAATAATATATCGGTAAGGGAAACCTCAAATTTTGCCATTACTATTTTGAGGACGGATAGTTTTGAAATAACTTAATTTAAAACACAAAGTAGTTATTCGCAATACTTGAAAGCTGATATTTAAATTCAAACAGTAGCTGTTAATGTTTGTTGTTCACCCTTATATACTGCCATATTGAAATTTCAAGCGCCCTCTAGCGGGAGTTTACTTTCGCCTATTCCAATTTCCAGCTAGTCTCACAGATTACAGAACTCGTACATATATTTTCAACTATGTGAACTAATAATAAATATTATAAATTGACTGCAGTTCGTTAGTGATAACAATAGATATTATGTTAATAAATTTCAGTTTACAAATTGATATCATGAAAGATATCAACTTGAATAGTTCTCATAAAAGCTTTGAGGTGTATTATCAACCTAGTCGCTTTCAAGGCAAGCATATCATTATGACAAACTTTTAATTTGAACATTTAAAAAAATATAAAAAAGCACTGACGTGAAGTCAGTAGGTACTCTTTGGCGCTCGTGTTCACGTTGGCTAATTTGAATTGAATGATGAGTACTTCAAGCTCAGTGGATAGAGTGAGCCAGAGATATACCCAGATGGTAGTGGATACCATTCACTGTCGGTTCAAAAATTAACAGTGCTGTATCTAAGCTGTAGCATGTACGCCAAAGCAGATTGACCCAACGTCAATGTTTTTTTAGCCTTTTCCTTTCATTGTAAAGTCAATCTGCATTTGAAGCGCGTGCTTCAGCTTAGATACAGCACCACAGCACCGTTAATTTTTGAACCGTCAGTGAATGGTACCCACAACCCTCTGGGTAAATCTCCGGCTCGCTCTATTTCCTGAGCTTGAAATACTCATCATTGAATTCAAATTAGCCAACGTGAACATGTGTGCCAAAGAGTACTGACTTCACGTCAGTGCTTTTTTATATTTTTGGCGCTCTAGTTCCTCGGAACTGAGTGCTTATCAATTTGCCCAAATGTCTGTAATTTTCGTATTTTTCGATGAAAATGGTCTTGAACGATTTGGTTCGACTCACTGATCAAGAATCCGTGGTCGAAATTCATTCTGTCCGATCGTTCGGCCGGCCGGTCCGGCCGGCCGTAGGCACGATAACTTTCGAACGGAATGAGCTAGACAGTTGAAATTTTCAGAGTAGGTTTGGGGGATAAATATCTCGGCTAAGTTAGTTATTGGGCAAAATCGGACAGATGGTTTCGGAGTAACAAAAAAAAAATTTTTTTACAAAACAAATTCCAAATTAATTTTTTTTTAATAAGCAGTTTTATCATAAGAATCCATTCATATCATTTTTAACTCTAACAAGCTAATACTTCAGGAGATATGATTTTTCAAAATTTCAATGTAAATCGTATTTCTAAGTTTTCACAGAATGATAGAATTATTATGTGGGTATTCTATGAATTGTTATAATGTCAACCTATTTTCCTGAGACATGACGTTGTTTCATTCCAGCAATCGTATAAATATGAGAATGATAATATAATATCATACTTTTTGTTGGTTGATATTTTCATGCCGATGGTCAATCCATATGATGATTGGAATGGTAATGGTAAGTTAATAATATTGAGTTCAGAATATCTCCACTAAAAACAAAACTGGAATATTGGTGTATTGGAGTAGATTTGTTCATACTCGTACATTTCATCCTGTTCTATAAGAGAGAGTCAGAATACATTTTTGAGATTTATTTCTTATAGAACCAACTATTTAATACCCGATGGGGATTATCACCTGGCGCGAGATCATTTTCGCATGATGTCTTTATTGGATCGGATCGGAGAATAATTTCGGATGTACTGTTTTTGTACAAAATTCTTAATAATTTAATAAACAACCCCGATGTTCTCGCACAAATATTCATAAATGTCCCCCAGAGGTCTCTAAGGGCGAGTGAATTATTTCACCTACCGTTTAGAAACACATACTCGGCGCAGAATTCACCCCTCTGTCGTATAATGAGGTATAGTAATAAGGTTCAAAATAATGTTGATTTCTTTTTAATGTCGCTCTCTGTGATGAAAAGTGTTCTGAAGAGGCATAGGGGTGACTTCTGATTTATGAAACATGTAAAGATGATTATTCCTTTTTGCGCGTATGTTCTGGGGAACATCGCGTTATCATTTTGCCCGAATGTCTGTAACTTTCGAATTTTTTGACGAAAATGGTCTCAAACGATTAAGTTCGACTCCCCAAAGAAGAATTCTAGGTCAAATTTGATTCTGTCCGTCCGGCCGTCCGGTCGGCCGTTGCCACGATAACTTGAGAACGAAAAGAGCTAGCGACTTGAAATTCTCAGGGTGGGTGGCGCATCCCAATACGACGGACAAGTTCGTTAATGGGCATAATCGGCCCAGTGGTATCCGAGTAATAATTTTGTTTTCAACCAATATAAATCCGATCGAATTGAATCTTGGTGAGTAGTTGTAGAATATGAACCTAAGCACGTTTGTGAAATTTTGTCCGAATCGTATGGCTAGAAAATTTTAAAAAAATTATTAAAAAATATTTTTGTTGTCACGATAACTTGAGAACGGAAAGAGAAAGCGGCTTCAAGTTTTCAGGTTAGGATGTGCACCAGAACGCGACATTTCAGTTTATTTATGAGCATAATCGGCCAAACGGTTTTAGAGTTATAGCCATCTGAAATTTTCTGAAATTTGGTGGTTTTTTGTTCCTCATTAACTCGAAAAATACTGAACCGATTGAATTCAAACATGGTAATTAGTTGTAGAATGCCAACGCGAAAATGTTTGCGAAATTTGGTGAGGATAGCATTTGTAGAAAATTTTTAATAAATCATTGAAAAAAAAAAAATCTATATATCAGTAACTATTCCTTTGAAATTGCTGAAATTTTGCAAGAGCCTTCATAATCTAACTCTACTGCCTAGTTTCAAGTTTCAATAGGATCGGTTAAATATTGTTGGAGATTCGAGCATTCTTGTGTGAGTTCAGTAGATGGGTTACCGTTGCCTCGATAACTTTCGAACGAAAGGAGATAGGGACTTGCAATTTTCAGGGTAGGTTGCGTATCCGAAAGGGAGAGTTGAGTTCGTTTTTGGGCGTAATCGGTCTAACGGTTTCCGAGTTATACCCACCTGGAATATTATTTCCTTGATAACTCAAAAAATAAATATTCGATCGAATTGGTGCTTGGTAACTAGTAGTAGAAAATCATCATAAAGACGTGTTTAAAATTTTGTAAGAACCGTACCCCTAGAAAATTTGAAAAAAATGACGAAAAGAAAAATTTTAAGAACCACACCCCTAGAAAATTTCAAAAAAATCACGAAAAAAGAAATTTGTTCAAGCACTGACGTGAAGTCAGTTCTATTGTCCATTCTTCTGTATTGGACACCCTTAATCGAATTTACCATGGTAAATTATGTTGTCCATTCTCCTGTATTGGACACTCTAAATTCGAATTTACCATGGTAAATTCGAATTAAGTGTCCAATACAGGAGAATGGACAACATAATTTACCATGGTAAATTTGATTAAGGGTGTCCAATGCAGAAGAATGGACAATAGAACATACGCGCATAAGCTTCTGACTTCACGTCACTGCTTGAACCAATTTTTTTTTATGCTTCTTGCTGTTTGGTCCGTTCACTATTTCTGTCTTCTGATTGTATATAATTTAGCGTATTATTTCTAGTAATTTGTGGATACTCTAGTGGGTGTCTCTTTTGAACCTGTTTGTATCCCTATGTCCGCAATAAATACATAAATAAATAAATATTATCGTTCATCATAGAATTGAGGAATGAATATCTCGGATGAGTTCGTTGTTGGGTAGAATTCGTCTATTGGTTTTGGATTGATAATTTTTGGCACTCTTGTTGAATTTAAATTCTTCTATGATGTTCGAATTCAATTTCTGCTAAGATGAAGTTCTAAATTTCAATAATGAATCGTACTTCTATGTTTTCACAGAATGCTATAATTATTATATCTTAGCTTTATTATATGATTTGTGTTCATACTCGTACATTTCATCCTGTTCTATAAGAGAGAGTCAAATTCATTTCAGCTATTTCAATTTGGTTTCTTCCATGGTGCAGTTCTCATTCTCAGATTGCTCATTTAATCTTGATAAATGAACTATTAGTTGAATTGAATTTCCTTTATGATGCAGTTCTATCATGAGAATGAATTGATATATTTCTCAACTCTGAGAAACCAATACTTTCGGAGAAATAATTTGTCCTGTTTGAACTAGAGCGCCAGAAAGCTTCTGTCCACAGGGCTTGAACCCATTTCATTTTTTTAAGTTCCTTAAGCAGATCTGTCTTTCAATACAGTCTGGCTGTAAGCTTTACCGAAGATTAGGAAGTTAGGAACGCAATTGCCTTGCTTTTATACAAGTTTTATATTCATTCTCTCTAAAGCTCATTATGTCATCTCATAATTTTGTTAATCTAGTGCAATCAGTGTCCTGAAAACACCGGTAATTTACAGCTCTCAATGTTAATTTAATTGTTCTCAAAATTCGCAATTCGTGAATTCTAATTCAGGAGTGCACGTGTTCCGAATGAAATGCTGATGGCTGAAATCGGTCTTTCATTCATCCACATGTGTATGAATTAATTCTAATATTTCATAATGATTTCTCCCAATTGGATTTTGTGCATACAACATGATTTTCTAGATTAGGTGGTCCAGTGGGTATAAAGACCTGCTGTGGTGCCGGAGGTCGCGGGTTCGAATCCCGCTCAGGGCATGGATGTGGTGGAGGTGTGATTGTCTGGTATGAATGTGGTTAGGCTAATGACCATAGCAGTCGATGCCTATATAAAAAAAAAAAAAAAAAAAAAAAAATTTATTGATCTTCTCAAAAGATATCATCTCGTATTGAAACCAACTCGTATTGAAAAGCATCAGCTGTAAATTTAAGTCAGCTCATTTATTGTCTTAATATAATAGTCCATGGTATTGGATAATTGGTGGAAGAGCCCCAGTCAAATCCTATATTCTCAAGTGCGTCATGTGTGCAGAAAACCGAGGTGTTCCAGCTCTCCATCTCAACCACCATCATGTTATCTATGACCACCATCCATCCCATGGAATCAAAATTGGTTCACTGGTGCTCCTAACCGATGAACGACTCCCACCATGCAATTGGCCTTTAGCACGAGTGCCCTACACATGTTATCTATGCCCTACACCCTGGACAGGACGGACTCGTTCGAGTAGTCATTCTCAAGACCTCCACATCTACGTTCACTCGACTCAAGGGCGTAGCCAGGGGGGGGGGGGGGGGTTTGGGGTTCAAACCCCCCCCCCAAATGTTATTTTTCTCTTAAAATTTTTTTTTTTTGCTGCCGAAAGTGACCCTTACACCCTCAAAACCCCCCCCGAAATTAATTCCTATTTCAAAACCCCCGCCGAAATTAATTCCTGGCTACGCCCTTGACTCGACTCATCACAAAGTTAGCTATTTTACCTGTGCCATCCTCAGATGAAGACAGCCCCACGAAAGATGATCTACTCCACAATTAATCACCAATGCTGTTGGTGATGGCGGGCGGAATGTTTAAAATTGAGCATCCCCCAATTTCAAACTCAATAGAATTCCTGAATTCAACCTACATGGGGTACTTCTACAAGTAAACAAGTCTGCACACTATATTTCCGCTCTATACTATTTTTAAATTTAGCGCCTTTAACTGTTTAATCTCGAACAGGTATGCATTTTTCAAGAAACCTGCGACGAGGTGAATTTTAATTCGATCCCCGGTCAACTACGAAAACTTGACTTGTGATTTTGATTCGTTACGAATAACCTCACTGCCTTCTCTCTTGCTTTCATACAAGTTTCATATTCATTCTCTCTAAAGCTCATTAGGTCATCTCATAATTTTGTTAATCTAGTGCAATCAGTGTCCTGAAAACACAGGTAATTTACAGTTCTCAATGTTAATTTAATTGTTCTCAAAATTCGCAATACGTGAATTCTAATTCAGAAGTGCACGTGTTCCGAATGAAATGCTGATGGCTGAAATCGGTCCTTCATTCATCCACATGTGTATGAATTAATTCTAATATTTCATAATGATTTCTCTTAATTGGATTTTGTACATACAACATGATTTTCTAGATTACGATGAAATTATTGATCTTCTCAAAAGATATCATCTCGTATTGAAACCAACTCGTATTGAATAGCATCAGCTGTAAATTTAAGTCAGCTCATTTATTGTCTTGATATAATAGTCCATGGTTTGTTCGATATGAAATATCACAAAGTCTGCTCTTCTCAACAGTTTTTATATGAATTTAACTAGTTCGTTTTCACGACCGGTTGCACTGGACATTCGCCATTTTAGGTTTTCTCACAAGTTCTCATTACCATTACTTAAGATCATATTTATCATTTGATAATTATTTCAGTATTTCCTTTGTGCTCATTTGATTAATTTCACTAGAATGTAATTCTGAAAATTAGTGTCTACGTTCAAATTCAGTTTCATCTCTTATCAGTTCAAGACTTGTATAAAATGGCGACGTGCACTCAATAGATTCAAGCTTTTGTATGTAACTGCTTTTCTGAAATTACATCATCAATTCAATTTCAAGTTCAACTCTCATTTTCAGTTTCATGAAAGCTGATTGTTGGTGCACCGCGCTAGTCTACTCTCCATACATACAATACATGCATATATTTTCTTTTCTTTAGTACTCTCAAGCTGTTGTGTCAGCAACACACAGTGCAGATCTTCATATTGTGGGTTGCTGAATTATAAATGTCCAAGTTTGTTTGGAAATACGCGCATATGTAATTAACGTTTTTTGTGTATGAAAAGAACAGTCGTCTTGAGAAGCTGACGAATGCCGTATCACGTTTTAGTAGTTTTTCCGCATTTTGTTGAATATCGATCGTAAATTTGTTTGAATAACGATTAGTGATATTTTCGCTGGTTCGTCTCGCAATTTTTTGGAACCCTTATTTAAAGTGCATTAACTGATAGAGACAGTGATTTAGAATAAGTTGACTTAGATTGAAGTCGGAAAGAACAATTTTCCATTATATGGAAAGTGACCTGTTTACTTTGAGGGATCCCTCCAGGCCTGCAAGTTCAAGGAAGCCCCCAACATCCATATAGCCAGTGGTAAGACATTTTACATTCAGTCTCTTACTGTTCTGAGATCTGTGATTGTGTCTGCTTTCGCAACATCAACGAAAATACCGTCCACACTAGCTCTACGTATTAAATACGATAAAACGCCAACATTTTTTGGTCCTTCGGGCCTCCTTCAGAGGTCTTTCGTTATATGGTTGCAGGCTTCATTTTTTAATCATTCATATTTCTCGACAATTGGTTTGTGTATTTTTCTCGCGCCTGGAGGGTTATTGAATTGTTTCTAGATTAGCTTGTCAAACAATCGCTTCGCTAAAGGAAACTCAATTAATTGGGGTTCTTAATATATATTGTCTCATACGCATTTCATTTCATAAAATCTCCATTTTGAAATCATTTTTTGGGCGCATGTTCTAGGGGAACATCGTCCTATCATTTCGTCCAAATGTCTGTAATTTTCGAATTTCGAGCTGAAAATTGGCTAATAGACTAATTCGGACTCCCTGATCACGAATCCGGTGTCAGATTTTTGGGTGCCGTCCGGCCAGCCGGCCGGCAGGCCGGCCGTAGGCACGATAACAGGAGCACCGAAGGTCCTATCGACTTCAAACTTTCAGGGTAGGTTTCTGATCAAAATGCGACGGTTAAGTTCGTTAACGGGCAAAATCGGCCGGACGGTTTAGGAGTTATAGACATTTAAAATTTTGAGGTTATTTCCCTGATATTTCAGGAACTAAAGAAGATGTTGAATCGAAACTTGGTAGTCAGTTCGAGGATATAAACGCGCAACTTTTGGCAAAATTCTGTTATGATCGAAATGTTGGTAATTTTTAAAAAAATATTTCTTTTAATTTTTTTGAAAAAAAAATTTTTTTTTCGTGAACTATTCATCAGATTGCAACAAAAACTTGTACTAACGTCAATTGTAGTATTTTGCAACATTGTGCAAAATTTTGGCTCTATACGATTTCAATTTCTGGAGATATAAGACAAAATGTGTCAAATTTCCTGGGTCTCTCTCAGTATTTTCATCGATTATTCTATGAACTCTTTGAATTCCACCGAAAACAAATTCAAAGACATAAACATAAAGAATCAAGTCATAGTTTAGACGTCGAAAGAAGGACGATGTTGATCGACTTGAAAAGTACCTCATTTGACGGCTGTTTGTCAAATCAATTAATTCCAATAATTGATGTCAGATTTCCTACATACCAAGTTCAAACACATTTTATTATATGGAAAACACTTATTATGATCACGTTCTACAGGAATTGATACTAAATAGAAGCTAGATGAAGATTATTGTAATGGAAAATTTGTGTTCCAGAATAATATTAAGGTATTCAACATGATACTGCTTTTTTTCTTTACTGGTCAGTACGGGCCACAAGGAAGATGAACATGCGCCCAAAAGCCCCCGTCGTCGGTGCTTTTTTAACTAGTTTTATTGTCGGTTGTTATTTTCCGCTAGTTCACTTGAATCTCTAATGCAGCCCATACACATGCTACCTTTTCGGCGTTTATGACCACACACAAGCGTCTTAGTAGCTCGCCATTCGCTGACGCGAGAGGTGTGCAAAGTGTCGATTTTCAGCCATTGTTTACGTTCGCACACACACACAAGCGTTTTTCAAACGTTTCGCCGGCTATCCTGACGCTAAAATCAAACACGTCTGATCTTGGCGTCCGGCGGGGTCTATTCTCGACCATTCGCAATTTGCACGATCGTTCGCATCTGCCACCTTTGCGAGTGATCTGATATGGGTCTGTTGGTATTCTTGACCGTGCGCACAGCGTGCGAACGTTCGTATATTACAACGAGTGGTGTTGGGTACTCGCAGAAGGTTTGCAACGGCTGCAACCATAGAATTGATCAAAATTCTGGAATTCTATGGCCATTTCTAAATTTGAAATCTACATTAAAGTTTGATTTATGATTTGTTGACTTGTTGTGAATGTTGTGTGAGAAGAAGGGTGAACAATTTATAAATGGACGATTTGCAATACTTAGCCAATTTGGAATCACTGAAAATCGCTGAACAACCGAGTGAAAGAAGAAATCATTTTAAGAATATTGATCCTTTCACAGTATTGAGTGATCATCAGTTTTGAGAGTAGATAAAAATGTAATCAGTATAATTATGATGATGACTCAAGGTCAGAGCTATATTAGCTGACGGATGTAAGAAAATAGATATTAGCATTTGTAAAATTACCTATTGAATCAATTTTTTTGAAAAAACTTTCTTGTGTTTCTGCTTATAATAGAAATTGTAATCATTAAAGGATACTATGAGAGGTATATTCATTATTAAATGGAGATTTTCGTTAAGTGTCTGACGAAGAAGTCTAATATACACTCTGAAACATTACTATATAATTATTCTTTCATCGTTGATGTTGTTTCGTTATTGTTTGTTGGGCAACTTTGTTCGATTGATTGTTTCTGACAAATCTGTGTTTTTTACGCAGAAGCAAAATAATACATTTTTTATTTCATAGATATTTTTCAGAGTTTGGGAGAGAAAATCCAGAAAGAAACCATTTATTTAATAATAGAAATTGTCATTGTTCATTTGGAATAACTTTATTAACTATCATTATTATTATTTAGGATCGACTAAGCATTTCAAGTTTGTTCCGATAGTAATCAGCCTTCAACTGTTTTTTTGCTGTAAAGTTATTCTAAATGTCTCTGCTGTATATTGATTAGTGATTTTCTTGGTGACTTTGGAAATTTTGCCTTTGTAGCACTATTGCTACACGAAGTCGACCACCTCCACAACTATTCAGCATGTTGGTTATTTCACACCAGAGTGTTTGAGCATCCTTCATAGTGAAATTGTTGGAAAATTTTCTCCATAATAACAAATTATAATCTCACAATACCAAACTAATAGCACACAACAACGAACCAAATACGAAAACCTAGCTAGCCGAACATTCAAAACTCGCGCTAGGACTGTCAACTGTTAAATTTAAGACCCTTTTGAACTACCATTCCCATTATTTGCAATGTTGCCAGGTATATTTGAAGCTGCGAATGATACCGTTCGCATGGGATTGCGAAGGGTTGTCAAGAATACCATTTTTCGAACGTATGCGCAAATCGACCATTCGCAGCCATGCGTATGCGTGTAGTTGCGAATGATGTCGAGAATAGACCCCCTGGGGGTCTATTCTCTGATGTCGATAATAATGTATTCTATGATGTCGAGAATAGACCCCCTCGGCGAATCGCCAGCGTCGCAGCGGATACACATACACAGGCGTTTTTCGAGCGACTTTTGGGCATTTTGGTCGCTAGCGGCATCGCTAGCCACAGAATATACCCTAGAAGAAGTGATAACTATGACCAAAATCTGGAAGCAATCTAGTAGTTCTGCACCCGAACACCAGAGGCGCGACTGTGACAGCAAGTAGATGCAAATATAATCCTTATAAGAGGGACAATAAGGTGATAAATAGTGTGAAAGATTTGCTCTTGTGGTTTCGTTTGACAGGATACTGGATAATTGACAATTTTCATTTGTCAATTCGACCGCCAGCTATATTTATCGATTTCCGAATTATTTATTGATATAAGTATAAATTTGCACTAAAAATGCCGATTCATACATTCATTATAAGCTACAAACCATCATACATCTTCACAGCTGTTTAGAAATCGTGTCCAGGCCAGGGAAGCCGAGAAATGGAGGCGACACTTCAAGTGCTCGGTGCATTTACTGATTTTTGAAGAAAAGTATTCATGTAAGTATAAATTTGCACTGAAATTGTCCGCACATTCATTTTAAACATCATACATCTTTACAGAAATTGTTGCCAGGGAAGAGAGGAATCGAAGCAACAAATAACATAGACGTTGGGGTTGCAGCATTCTAGTTGAACAGCTAAGCTTTTTTCATAATCATCTTTAATTATTGAAATTAATATGTCGACTCCGAGACAGGTTTATTCTTGTAAGTATCCAGATTGCTAGAATGGATATTTTGTAGGATGAGGAAAACAGTTTTTCAAATTGCTGCAGGAAGAAATTTAGCTTTCTAAAAGGAGGAACATTTGTTAGATTAAAGATTCCATCATTTGCTCAAATTTCATCATTTATGTGAGGATCATTTCAATGATACTGATTTTGTTAATAGCAGAACAAGTAAACTCGTTAAGCATGCATCACCTCATACATTTTTTATTTCAGTTTGCAATAAATCATTCTCGGAACCACGATGTAGCTCCTTGAATGTTCAATAACTTTCTGAAGAACTCTCAATCAATTCACATTCAAATTCAATTATTAAATAATACAATTATTTCTTACCACATTATTCAATAACCAATGGATTCTTGGTTGCTTATTTATCTTTTATTTCATAATAAAACATACAGTTTGTGTCTGTAATCATTTTTGAATTGGTTATATGTATTATTCATTTCGAAACTTGATAGCGATGAACATTTATAATTTGTGTATTTCTTGATATCTGGTTTTCGTTTATAAAGTACCTATTATACATTAGGGAAAATCTATTTAAATTTATAATTTGTTAGAGCATTGTTATTTAAATTTTTAAGTAATACACTATTAATTTGTAAAAGAATATGTAAATTATTTTGTTTATTTATGTTCAATTTTGCAATAAAGCATAATTAGAATTTGTGTTTGTATTCATTTTTTTTCAATCAATGGTATTAATGAAAGTTATCAATTGAATTTTACCATTCAAAATAATGAGCTTTGAATGGTAAAATTTAAATTGATACGAATAGTTCAAATTCATAAAGAATAATCTAGAAACATGGAAGAGTGGTTCAAATTTCCCGCCTATTTTAGTGTTCAAATTTCGCGCCAAACAAATAATACAGCACCCGGACACCAGGGTGCGCTATTTTTTGTTGCCATACAATTTGTTTGGAGCTTGCACTTCTTCTAAGGTATATTCTGTGTCGCTAGCTGCCAGAACGCCGAGAAAGTAGCATGTGTATGGGCCGCATTAGAAATACACAAAACGCAAGCGCTACTTCCGCGCTCACGCAAATTCAATTCTCAGTCAGGTGACTTTGTCGCAGCCTTTGATTCGTCCGCATTTCGCTTCTACAAATTAGTTAGTTTTCACCGGTCGCTGGGTGAATATAAACAAAGGCCAAACATCGTTCAATTTTCAATAATTTTACGTTTGGAATTGCACTGTTGTTTGAAATCTCTCCAGTAAAATTCACTCGTTGAAATATTCTCCGCAACGCATCACATTTGTCGCATTCATTCTCCTTCATTATTTGTTGGAGTATTTTTGTTTTATTCGCATTCTCGTTCTGATAAATTATTATTATGGCTGATTCACGTATGAAGAAGGCCAAACTAACAAGAGGCATTTCTATTTCTGAAATGGAAACCTTGAAAGCCTTAGCCATTGCAGCTAAATCAGATAAATCTAAACAAAATCTAAACCAAAATTCGTTTCGGTGAAATCGATGTTCTCAGGGAAGATTTCCATAAACAGCATAACAATATAATAACCGGATTATTAGCTGACGATAATTCAGACATGACAGCTGAGGAAATTATACGATCTCAGTTTCAAAACGATTTCTTTCTTGTAAAAACTATTTTTTCCGAACTTTTTGACTCAGATGAAATGGGGTTCTAGAAAGCCAAGCCTATTTCCTCAGACGCATTCACCAAATATGAGATTACCTGAAATTAAGATTGGAAAATTTAATGGTGATTTCACAACGTTTCCTACATTTTTGGATTTGTTTGACGCTCTTGTTCATAATAATCAGAGTCTGTCGGAAATTGAAAAATTTAATTATTTAATTTAATCTCTTGAAGGTCAGCCCCTTTCGTAAGTACGTACATTAACAATGGTTCGTGACAACTATACGATTGCTTATGTTTCGCTCTTATAACGTTATTCTAATAAACGTTTGAGGGCTCAAGCTCACTGGGAGGCGTTAGAAAGTTTGACCAAAATTAATGCTAATAATGCGAGCTCTTTACGTCATTTACTCGATGCCTTTACTGATCATTTGGCTGCTTTGAAACACATGAAATTTCCGGTGGAAGAATGGGATTTCATCTTGGTTCAGATGTTGTTTAAACGCATGGATAATTCGTTGATAACGCGGTTTGAACTTGAGCATGGTTCTTCTGATATCCCGTAATATTCAGTTTTAATGGAATTTTTAAATAAATATTGTTGCGCCATAGAGTCTTTGAAAACTTCTACTCCTTCCGATAGCAATAGAGGGCTAACTTCTCAAAAGCTCACAACACATAATAAAAAGATAAACTCTCATTTTTCGAACGTGAGGAATGGTGCAAGTATCACTTGTTGTCTGTGTAAGGAGTCGCACCAGCTTTTCGCATGTCCAAATTTTTTGAAAAAATCCCCGAATGAGCGCCACACTTTCTGTAAAAATACTCGACTCTGTTTTAATTGCTTAAGTTCGATTCATAGCTTGCGCAACTGTAAATCACTTAATACTTGTCGGGAGTGCAAATTAAGGCATCATACGCTTTTACATCTGGGGTCGAACAATTCATTAAATCAGACTTCTACTAGTTCAGAAAATATTACGCCTAATACGGTAATTTCTGCCACAGGTGTTGTCAGAGAAACCGCCGTGGTCTTGTTGGCTACCGCATTAGTTGAGGTATGTGATAGTCACGGGAATTTCCATGTTATGCGTGCGTTAATTGATAGCGGCTCCATGATGTCATTCATATCAAAAAGGGCTTCAAATATATTAGGTCTACCGAAATAACGTATAGAGGTAAAGATTCAGAGTTTGAATTCTTTGGAAACAAGTTCAAATTATGGTTATATTACTTTTTCTTTGCGACCTGTTAATCAATATGAGCCTGTTTTGATTTCTGACGTCTGGCGTCTGGCCGTCGTTTTAGATAAAATTTGCGACAAATTGCCTCGAACTAAAGCTTTTTGCCATTTACTACATTTACTACATTGAAATTGGCTGACTCGCATTTTCACGAACCTGGAAATATTGAACTATGCTGGGCGCTGATGTTTTCTCTCAGATTGCTCTAGGGGAAGTAATTCACGGGGAAACTGGCACACTCGACGCGATAAATACCAAATTTGGTTATATTGTTATGGGTAGGATCGCTCCTCAAATCAACTCATCACAATTTTCTTCTTTTGTATCTAGTCCTGAGCAGACTTTAAATCAGGATCTTCAAAGGCTTTGGGAACTTGAAGGTTTACCATCAGACCCTGAGAGTTCATGCCACGACGACGAAGTGTGCGAGAGTATATACAGGGTGACCCAAAAACGCGATGATACTGGGAGGTATATTGTATCTCTGCCTTTTCGAGACACCTTGCCAACATTTCCGGGAAATCGGGATCTAGCTCTTTCTCGTTTTTTTAGTCTTGTGAGGCGCTTATTGAGGCAACCTCAACTTTATACTCTCTATCGAGATTTCATGCGTTACTATTTGGAAGCAGGTCATATGGAACCCTTTAAGAGCTCTATAGTTCCTCCTCATTCCTACTACTTGCCACACCATGGCGTCCTTAAGGGCGAGGGAACTTCCACAAAAATAAGGGTTGTTTTTAATGCTTCTAGCAAATGTCCTTTGCAGTTATTGTTGAATGATCACTTGCTAACAGGACGAAAACTTCAAAGTGACATCTTGTCCATAATTTTACGTTTCAGAGTACATGAATTCGTTATCTGTGAGGATATCAAACAGACGTATCGGATGATCCAGGTAAGCCCTGAACACCAGGATTATCAGCGCATTATTTGGAGGTTTTCCCCTGACGAAATCATTCAAGATTTCCGACTGCGCACTGTTACTTATGGTATATCAAGTGCTCCTTTTTTGGCCCTTCGTACATTAAAACAGTTAATAATGGATGAAGGAGCTAATTTTCCTCTCGCCGTTCAAGCTCTTGATAGAGAAACGTATATTGATGACGTCGTAAGCGGTTGTAAAACCATTGAAGACGCACGCGAATTGAAATCGCAGTTGATTAATTTGTTGTTATTGGGTGGATTCGAGTTGAGAAAGTTTTCTTCGAATAATCTTTCTATTTTGGATAATCTTCCAGAATCGCATCTTTCTTTCAATAAGAAATTTTTTGAATCAGCTGAAGAGGATGCTTCACTACGCATTTTAGGAATGCAATGGCACCCCTCTGCTGACGCATTTCGGTTTTTTGTTCGTTTTATCGATCGAAGATGCACAAAACGTCATTTGCTGTCGGAATTGTCTAGAATATATGATCCCATTGGGTTTCTGGGACCTGTTACATTTTTTCTGAAAGTATTGATTCAACGCATTTGGGCCGCAGGAATAGGCTGGGATGATGATCCCCCTGTCGAAATATTTCGTCTATGGGACAGATATAAGACGGAAGTCTCGCAATTGTCAGACCTTCAGATTTTCAGAAAGTTGTTCGTAGGAGAGTCTGATGCTAAATATGAGTTGCATGGCTTAAGTGATGCGTCGGAGAAGGGTTACTGTGCAATCATTTATATTCGTGTTGTTTGTGACCGCCAAATATATTGCAAATTCTTATGTTCCAGAACAAAAGTTGCTCCATTAAAGAAAATTACTATACCCCGATTAGAATTTTGCGCCGCCGCTCTATTATCAAATCTTTTATCATATGTTGAAAATACCTTACAGTGTCAGATTTCATTCACCAATACAGTTGCATGGTCGGACTCCAAAATAGTTTTGAGTTGGATTCATGGTCAACAGCATAAATGGACCATTTTTGTGGCCAATCGAGTTTCCCTAATCAAGTCGAAGATCCCTTACGCAAAGTGGTGTTACATTCCCACAAAAAATAATCCTGCCGATGCAGGATCCAGAGGGCTGTTGCCATCTGAATTTATGTCCAATGAATTATGGTTCCGTGGGCCTTCAGTTCTATGGGAAGAGTTTGGGTTGCCTAACCTTAGTGATGATCACGAAGGGGAAGTACTACTCGAACCTGTATCTTTTCTTGTCACGCAACCGCCTAAAGACGAATTTTATATTCTCACTGAGAAATTCTCTTCGTTTTTTAAACTTGTTCGCACAACTGGTTTCATTTTGCGTTTCAAACACAATTTGAGCCATCCCAAGTCTCAACGGAGACTTGGTTGGTTATCCTCATCAGAACTTAATTATGCACTGTTGACACTCGTGAAAAGCACCCAAAGCTTCCAGTTTTTCAAGGAGTTCCGATCAAAGATTTTTTCGAGACCTCTTCGCCGCCTCAATACTTTCGTTGATGATTTCGGAGTTTTAAGGGTTGGAGGTAGGCTAACGCATTCCTCACTAAATTATGAGGCCAAGCATCCATTACTTCTACCCTGTAAAAGTTCTCTAACTACATTGATAGTCCGCTATTATCATGAGAAATATCTTCATGCTGGTCGACGAACATTAAATTTTATATTGGCTCAACGTTTCTGGATAATATCTGCAAAGAGAGCTATTTTTTCTTGTATCTCAAAGTGTACTCGTTGCTTTAGGTCTAATCCTCGGACGTTTCAGCCGCCGATGGCAGATCTGCCTCGATTTAGAATCACTCAGTTGAAAGCGTTTTCCCATGTTGGTGTCGACTACGCTGGTCCTTACCCCGTCTCCATGAGTAGACATCGTGGAATAAAAACGACCAAAGCGTATATATGTTTGTTCGTATGTTTTAGCACCAAAGCAGTGCACTTAGAGCTCGCCTCAGATCTGTCTTCTGACATATTTTTGGCTGCTCTACAGCGTTTTATCTCCAGACGTGGTCGATGCAACCACATATGTATAGTGATTGCGGTACAAATTTTGTCGGTGCCTACCGTGAAATTAATAGTTTTATGCGTGATGCTGCATCTCGCGAACAAATACAGTGGCACTTCAATCCACCCTCTGCGCCTCATATGGGTGGACTCTGGGAAGCTGGTGTAAAATCCGTTAAAACCCATCTAAAACGAGTATTAGGAGAACAACTTCTCTCTTATGAGGAGTTTTCCACGCTCTTATGTTTAGTAGAATCCATTTCAAATTCTCGTCCTCTAAATTCGCTCTCCTCTGATCCTGAAGACGTGCACGCGTTAACGCCAGGACATTTCCTCATGCTGGAGCCTCTATCCAGTCTGTCTGTACCTGATATAACCGATTTACCAATGAATCGTTTAAGTCGTTGGCAGTTGTTACAAAAGCTACATCAGAGCCTTTGGACTCGGTGGTCCAGGGAGTACCTTCACACACTGCAACAACGCTCCAAGTGGTTGAACTCTACTGCTCCCCCAAAGGTGGGAACACTAGTACTGATTAAGGACGATAATAACCCTCCTTGTCGCTGGTCTATAGGGCGAATTGTGGCCTTATATCCCGGTACGGATAACGTACCACGTGTTGCGTCTGTTAAGACTGCTATAGGCGTACTCGACAGACCTTTAGTCAAATTATGTCCTTTGCCATCCTAAAGGGATATATCAGTGTTTACTTGTGAGGCTTGCAACCATTTCAATTTTGTTTTTCGATTTATATATTGTTTTCCTCGATATAATTTTATTTGTCATTTTCTCGCGCGTGGAGGATGTTGTGTCAGCAACACACAGTGCAGATCTTCATATTGTGGGTTGCTGAATTATAAATGTCCAAGTTTGTTTGGAAATACGCGCATATGTTATTAACGTTTTTTGTGTATGAAAAGAACAGTCGTCTTGAGAAGCTGACGAATGCCGTATCACGTTTTAGTAGTTTTTCCGCATTTTGTTGAATATCGATCGTAAATTTGTTTGAATAACGATTAGTGATATTTTCGCTGGTTCGTCTCGCAATTTTTTGGAACCGATTATTTAAAGTGCATTAACTGATAGAGACAGTGATTTAGAATAAGTTGACTTAGATTGAAGTCGGAAAGAACAATTTTCCAGTATATGGAAAGTGACCTGTTTACTTTGAGGGATCCCTCCAGGCCTGCAAGTTCAAGGAAGCCCCCAACATCCATATAGCCAGTGGTAAGACATTGTACATTCAGTCTCTTACTGTTCTGAGATCTGTGATTGTGTCTGCTTTCGCAACATCAACGAAAATACCGTCCACACTAGCTCTACGTATTAAATACGATAAAACGCCAACACAAGCAATTACGTTTTCAATTAGAATAATTAGATCATCATTGTAAACCTTCTGTTTTTCTGGTGGAATTGCACTTCTCATATTTTAATACTATTTCATTGGTCTCCATCACTGTAAACGTTGTGTTTTTTTGGTGATTATTTCCTCACTATTTGAACTTATATGTATGCTCATGTCTCTCATTTCGTTTTAACAATGTGTATATGTAAATAAATTGGTTTTAACAAATTTTTCCAACTCAATCCTCTGAAACAGTCCACTGCTTGAAAATTATGACAAAATCTGAACACCCCGATTTTGAACATTTGGTCCTTCGGGCCGGATGATTGAGTTGGGTTTACATGATCATTGTTTCATCTCATAATCACACAGTCTGACACAGATCTCAAAATGCCAAACTCAACTGACAGTCTGAAGCCAGGAAATATCAGCTCAGGAACATCTTCACTGGTCCAACTCACCACTGAGGAGCGACCAGTCTCACCTCAACTACCTCGAGATGAACCCTCACGTGGAGCCCCATCGACCCGCTCACAGGGTATTCCCACCGAACAGCTGCTCGAAGTGAACACTCAGATGGGCCGTCTGAAGGTACTCGAGGATATGCACCAGAGGAGTCAGGACCGTACTTCTCCATGGTCACGAGAGGAGCTGGCTGTGCTGAATGAAAGGCTGCAGGAGCACCATGAGCAGTTTTGAGATACTCATTCCTACTTTGAGCTCTACTGGCCGAATGCCCTCATCACGCATCCTTACTTTCTCAACCAGGTCTTCTGCAAGGAGGAAGACAGGTACACTACTGTGCGAACACAGCTGATGCAACTCAGAACGAAGCTATTGACTGAGTCTTCTCAACATCTGTCTTCTCAACCTCAGTCTTCTCAACCTCGGTCTTCTCACCCTCAGTCTTCTCACCCAAGATTACCAGATATCTCCTTACCACTTTTTTCAGGTAATTATGCTGTCTGGCCAGCATTCCGGGATCTATTCCAGTCCCTTGTCATCGAGAACCCTAACATCTCGGAAGTGGAGCGACTAAATTATCTCCGCTCTACTCTTTCTAAAGCTCCTTTACAGCTCATCTCTGGTCTCGCCATCACTGGCACGTCCTTCTCTATAGCCTGAAAGCAACTTGTCTCTCAGTACGAGAACAAGCGATTGTTAATAACCGCTCAACTCGAAAAACTCTTTTGTCCCGCTCAAGTTTCTAAGCATACTGCTCCTTCTCTCAATAGTCTTCTCACCACCATCACTGAGTGTATTCATACTCTTGAGGCCTTGGGCCAAACCCCTCGTCAATGGGATTGCGTATTGGTTCACCTTGCTGTGCGTCAACTCGACCGATCTACTCAAGAAAGTTGGGAGTCAACTCTGGGTTCATCCACGGACTAACCCCCCTTTGACCAACTGCTCAATTTCTTAACTGCAAAGGCTCGTTTGCTCGAATGGATCGAGTCTCATCCAACCTCAACTCCTCTACCTCCACCTAGGCAACTCCCCAAAGGAAGTCCACGTAAAGTTCTACACCAAACAACGGTGAAGAACCAGTCTTCTCGATCTTTCTCCTGCGATGATTGCGATGGTGATCACTATGTCGTGCACTGCTCACAGTTCCGTCAAAGGAATCTCGAGCAACGCTACAGTCTGGTTTTAAGATGACAGCTGTGTTTCAACTGTTTAGACCGTCATAATGTGAACTCTTGCCGGACCACTATCACTTGTTCAGTATGTTCCAGCAAGCCTCATTCCATGTTGCATGATGCTCTCGTCAAGAAGGGAAGTACTAACTCGAAGACCAGGTCATCACGAACCACTCCAAAGTCTAATGCCTCCAACTCAACCCATCAAGCCTGAAGTGTTCGGGCAGTCATCAACTAGTCAGCTCACCAGTAAGAAAAAGCCGCATCTCACCGCAACCTTTTAGCAACCGCTCAAGTCAAAGTCTCCACTCCAGTCATGGAAGCTCTGCTTCGTCTCCTCATTGATCCGAGATCTGAACTAACCCTCATCTCTGATCAAGCAGCAAGTCAGCTCAACGTCCGTCGACACCGGTCGAACATCACAGTTGTTGGAATAAATGGATCCTTTGCCTCTCCTACAAAGGGAATTATTTCCATCACTCTTTGTTCCCTTCACAACAACTCAGAAATCAACGTCAACGCACATATAGTCAGATCACCATTAACAGTTTTACCTTCTTTTCAGTGCATGGATATGCATTGGCCTCATATAGAAAACTCACAGCAAGCACCATTCCAGAATTCACGATGCCCACTGCTCAACTCTCAATCTTTGGATGGTTAGTCCTTGGTTCTGTCAACTCTGATCAGCAGGATCTTTCAACTCACTATTCGTATTGACATTCCATTCAAGAAGATGATCTGCATCGACTCCTCACGAAGTTCTGGGAACAAGAAGAAGTTGTCTCATCATCTGACGTTTCACTCACTCCAGAAGAAAGGAAGTGCGAAGAACATTTTCAGTCTACTCATTCCGGTCATGAATCTGGGAGATATATCGACTTCATTTAGTTTCTTCACCTGCCCTGTTGAGATCTTCACGACCTCGAGCCTTTCGATGTTTACAAGGTCTACTCCGAAAGTTCGACAAGAACCCTGAATATTGCCAGCTCTACACGAAGTTCTTGACTGAATACGAGCAACTCGGCCACATGAAGAAAACCCTTCTAGACGGAACATCCTCAAGGTACTTCCTACTATTCACAATACGCCTAACAGATACTGGGCTTCGTTTATAAATCTTATATATTTAACGCATCCGGGAATAGTTTAGATAGGTACTTAAAATTTTCAGAAATGAATGAAAGAATTAATTAGGTACTATGAGCATATTGTGTTTCATTATAATAAATATTTCAATGAATTAATTGAAAATTATATGATCTTTACAGGTACGATGTACATGTACTTGTTGTAAAAGTTTTTAGACATCTTATTCACAAATCGAAATGATTTATTATCCGACTGTACACTAATTCGTGAATACTCGATATTTCATGTATCGATACTTTCGAAACGATACGATTCAAGTATCGATACTACTTATTTCGATATAATACGATCCAGAGTATTTTCACTCGCCTATACTAAACATTTTAACCAGGAAAAGCAGAAAATTAGTTTTTACTATCAATTGGTTCTCAACAAGATAAAGTAAACATTTAATAAAAGGTTCAACTCCTGGGCACCCAGACCCCTCCCCCCCCCAACGGGGTGTCTGGGGGGGGGGTGTACGTTACGCCAATGACATTATGCATACTGGAGCAAAACTACAGCTCGATATATATATTTATATTTCGTATATATTTCGTATGAGAAGCTATTATGAAACACACACTTAAATTTAAATACAAACATAGATTAAACTAGTTCAAACAGACAAATTATATCTCCGGAAGTATTGGTTTCTCAGAGTTGGGAATTATATCAATGTATTCATATGATATAACCGTATCATAAAGGAAATTCAATTCAAATAATAGTTTATTTATCAAGATTAAATGAGCAATCATGAGAATGAGAACTACACCATGGAAGAAATCAAATTAAATCTGGCCAATTTTGCCCAATATCGAACTTAACCGAGATATTCATCTCCCTAATCTACTCTGAAAATTTCAACTACCTACCTCATTCCGTTCGAGAGTTATATCTATGTCTATGGATGAAAAGCAGTCTCACTACTCTCAGATCTCTTACTAACTTCATGTTCCGTTCCGAAATGTAAGACTTTTCTGAGAATGAGGTCCCCGTTGCATCGCTAAAATACGAGTATTTCAACCCCAATATTTTTGAAGTTATTATTCCCTTCTGTCAAGTTGACATGAGAATTTATACATAGAATAATTATATATCAATCTGTGAAATACGATTTACATTGAAATTTTGAAAAATCATATCTCCGAAAGTATTGGCTTGTTAGAGTTAAAAATGAAATGAGTGGATTCTTATGATAAAACTGCTTATTAAAAAAATTTTATTTGGAATTTGTTTTGTAAAACAAAAAATTTTTTTTTTATTGCTCCGAAACCTTCTGTCCGATTTTGCCCAGTAACGAACTTAGCCGAGATATTCATCCCCCAAACCTACTCTGAAAATTTCAATCTAGCTCATTCCGTTCGAGCGTTATCGTGCTTACGGCCGGCCGGCCGGACAGAATGAATTCCGACCACGGATTCTTGATCAGTGAGTCGAACCAAATCGTTTAAGACCATTTTCATCGAAATATTCCAAAATTACAGACATTTGGGCAAATTGATAAGCACTCAGTTCCGAGGAACTAGAGCGCCAAAAAGATATAGGTACAACACATAAATGTAAATAGTAAACATACAAGTAATTTTACACTTAGAGCCATCGATGTTGTTGACGTATTGTTTTGGGTGCGTCGTTTTAACTTTGTCTTCTCCACAGATATCACTAAGATGTATAGGCAAATTATGGTCCATCCTGATGATTGGGACCTTCAAAGCATTCTATGGTGTGACAATGACAACCGTGTTGTCCCTTACCATCTCACCACTGTTACTTATGGTACCAAGTCAGCTCCATTCTTGGCAATCAGAGTCTTACTCCAACTCATCGAAGATGAGGGTCACAAGTATCCACTCGCAATTCCACCTTTAATGAAGGGACGTTATGTCGATGACATATATGGTGGAGCCGACACCAACAATGAACTTCTCCACATAGCAACAGATTTGAAGAATCTCTGCATGGCGGGCGGCTTCTCCTTGGCAAAATGGCAATCCAACCACTCTGCTCTGCACCACATGATCAGTGACGAGACCAGCTCTTGCTCTCCAATCTCATCTGATGACTGTCCTACTACAACGAAAATACTGGGTCTTATCAGGTACCCCCAGGAAGAACACATCTCATTCAGAATCAACACAGATCAATCTGGGTCTATGATCACAAAACGTTTAGTCCTTTCTCAAATCGCAAACAATTTTTGATCCACTAGGTTTCGTATCCCTTGTCACCATCAGAGCAAAGATCTTGCTGCAGGAACTCTGGCTCCACAATTTGACATGGGATGAACCGCTGCCTTCTCACCTCGTATGAAGATGGTGCATCATCAGAGAAGATCTTAAATTGCTTGCAAGCATTAAAGTTCCACGATGGATTGGTACCCTGAAGAACTTCCGAATAGAACTTCATGTATTCTATGATGCATCTCAACTTGCAATGGCTGCTGTCATTTATCTCGTCGTTCTCTCGCCGTCCACTGGATCCAAAGTTGCATATGTCTGCTCCAAAACCAAAGTGTCGCCTCTGAAGAAATTAACAATCCCGAGACTCGAATTGTCTGCTGCCTTACTCCTGGCCAAATTAGCTCACTATGTTTATTCAATTCTAGATGTGGAAATCTCATCAGCAACTTTGTGGACGGATTCCTCTGTCTCACTAGCGTGGATCAAGTCTCACCCATCTCGCTGGAAGGACTTTGTACGGAACCGAGTAACGCTTATCCAAGAACTTACTCCAAGGGCCCATTGGGGATACATCTCCGGCAAAGAAAACCCAGCAGATTGTGCATCAAGAGGCATCACCTCAGCTCAGCTCCTGAACAGCTCCCTATGGTGGACGGGACCACCATGGTTATCCAAGTCAGCGGATTCTTGGCCTCTTCGTCAGCCGGCGGTGACCAATGCCTGTGAATCTGAAGCAAAACCAACAGTGTCACTATTCATTGCTACAACTCCCACATGTCAATGCGATTTACTTTCCCAATACTC
Organism: Halyzia sedecimguttata; assembly: GCA_937662695.2. Taxonomy (NCBI): domain Eukaryota; kingdom Metazoa; phylum Arthropoda; class Insecta; order Coleoptera; family Coccinellidae; genus Halyzia; species Halyzia sedecimguttata. Next base: position 71,223,393 of record OW569417.2, read on the forward strand.
CTCTTTGATTCGTTTATTACGAATTACCTCAATTTGTTTTAGAGTACTCGAACGACTCAAGAAAACTCCAAATACGTCTCTTGCCACTCCACTCAACTCAACTGACTTGGACAGATCTAGAATCTTCTGGATAAAGAACATTCAAGCTACCTACTTTGCACATGAGCTCAAGATCTTATCATCTAAGTCATCGCTACCAACGTCGCATGTCTTCAGTCGCCTCACAGCCTTCATCGATCATGAAGGAGTTATTCGTGTTGGAGGACGAATAGCCAACTCTCTACTAGACCCAGATAGCAAGCACCCCGCAATCTTGCCACGACACACCAAACTCACTTCTCTGATTATAGATGCAGCACATAGGCGTACCCTGCATGGAAGCACTCAGATTACCCTGTCTACAATCCGACAGCAGTATTGGATAATTGGTGGAAGAGCCCCAGTCAAATCCTATATTCTCAAGTGCGTCATGTGTGCAGAAAACCGAGGTGTTCCAGCTCTCCATCTCAACCACCATCCATCCCATTGAATAAAAATTGGTTCCCTGGTGCTCCTCACCGATGAACGACTCCCACCATGCAAGTGGCATTAGCACGAGTGCCCTACACCCTGGACAGGACGGACTCGTTCGAGTAGTCATTCTCAAGACCTCCACATCTACGTTCACTCGACTCATCACAAAGTTAGCTATTTTACCTGTGCCATCCTCAGATGAAGACAACCCCACGAAAGATGATCTACTCCACAATTAATCACCAATGCTGTTGGTGATGGCGGGCGGAATGTTTAAAATTGAGCATCCCCCAATTTCAAACTCCATAGAATTCCTGAATTCAACCTACATGGGGTACTTCTACAAGTAAACGAGTCTGCACACTATATTTCCGCTCTATACTATTTTTAAATTTAGCGCCTTCAACTGTTTAATCTCGAACAGGTATGCATTTTTCAAGAAACCTGCGACGAGGTGAATTTTAATTCGACCCCCGGTCAACTACGAAAACTTGACTTGTGATTTTGATTCGTTACGAATAACCTCACTGCCTTCTCTCTTGCTTTTATACAAGTTTTATATTCATTCTCTCTAAAGCTCATTAGGTCATCTCATAATTTTGTTAATCTAGTGCAATCAGTGTCCTGAAAACACAGGTAATTTACAGCTCTCAATGTTAATTTAATTGTTCTCAAAATTCGCAATACGTGAATTCTAATTCAGAAGTGCACGTGTTCCGAATGAAATGCTGATGGCTGAAATCGGTCTTTCATTCATCCACATGTGTATGAATTAATTCTAATATTTCATAATGATTTCTCTTAATTGGATTTTGTGCATACAACATGATTTTCTAGATTACGATGAAATTATTGATCTTCTCAAAAGATATCATCTCGTATTGAAACCAACTCGTATTGAATAGCATCAGCTGTAAATTTAAGTCAGCTCATTTATTGTCTTGATATAATAGTCCATGGTTTGTTCGATATGAAATATCACAAAGTCTGCTCTTTTCAACAGTTTTTATATGAATTCAACTAGTTCGTTTTCACGACCGGTTGCACTGGACATTCGCCATTTTAGGTTTTCTCACAAGTTCGATCATCTCATTACCATTACTTAAGATCATATTTATCATTTGGTAATTATTTCAGTATTTCCTTTGCGCTCATTTGATTAATTTCACTAGAATGTAATTCTGAAAATTAGTGTCAACGTTCAAATTCAGTTTCATCTCTTATCAGTTCAAAACTTGTATAAAATGGCGACGTGCACTCAACAGATTCAAGCTTTTGTATGTAACTGCTTTTCTGAAATTACATCATCAATTCAATTTCAAGTTCAACTCTCATTTTCAGTTTCATGAAAGTTGATTGTTGGTGCACCGCGCTAGTCTACTCTCCATACATACATGCATATATTTTCTTTTCCTTAGTACTTTCAAGCAATTACGTTTTCAATTAGATCATCATTGTAAACCTTCTGTTTTTCTGGTGGAATTGCCCTTCTCATATTTTAATACTATTTCATTGCTCTCCATCACTACAAACGTTGTGTTTTTTTGGTGATTATTTCCTCACTATTTGAACTTATATGTATGCTCATGTCTCTCATTTCGTTTAACAATGTGTATATGTAAATAAATTGGTTTTAACAATTTTTCCAACTCAATCCTCTGAAACAGTCCACTTCTTAAAAATTATGACAAAATCTGAACACCCCGATTTTGAACACTCTCAGACGAAACCTCCAGCAGTTAATTCACGTATCGTCTGCTCATGCGCATAACGAAAAATGCCTCTTACGTCTTAACATGAATTTCAAAATTAGACCCAGGGCCACGGTACGGACACTTCAACTTGGAAACAAAGCTATTTCCCCCAAACTGACTTGTCCGTGGACTGAATTGCCATGAATATTATTTTAAAACCTCACAATATCGGCTCAGCACTCCCAACATAACCCATACAACCCAAGAAGAGTCCCTTCTCCTCTGCGCATGCGTAATCTACTCGCAGATGGAGGTCCTCTCAAAATCACACACCTTACAGAAAACTCCGATTCTCCAACACTAGTGGTACAGCAGATATCGCATCTTGAATCCACGCATGGGCGGACCCCACCAGGGAATTCTGAGAAGGGATAGCATCCGCCACCCCAAAACTCCAATCCTCTCTGAATAAAACTGCAGCTGTTAAATTACTCCCAATCTGCGCATGCGTATAACGATAAAAGCCCAGAAGGGGCCGCATGAACTTCAAAAAATTGGTTCAAGCACTGACGTGAAGCCAGAAGCTTTTGCGCGTATGTTCTATTGTCCATTCTTCTGTATTGGACACCCTTAATCGAATTTACCATGGTTGTCCATTCTCCTGTATTGGACACTCTTAATTCGAATTTACTATGGTAAATTCGAATTAAGTGTCCAATACAGGAGAATGGACAACATAATTAACCATGGTAAATTCGAATTAAGTGTCCAATACAGGAGAATGGATAACATGATTAACCATGGTGAATTCGATTAAGGGTGTCCAATACACAAGAATGGACAATAGAACATACGCGCAAAAGCTTCTGACTTCACGTCAGTGCTTGAACCAATTTTTTTTTCGTGATTTTTTTAAAATTTTCTAGGGGTGCGGTTCTTAAAATTTTTATGTTTCGTCATTTTTTTCAAATTTTCTAGGGGTATGGTTCTCACAAATTTTAAACACGTCTTTATGCTGATTTTCTACTACTAGTTACCAAGCTTCAATTCAATCGAATATTAATTTTTTGAGTTATCAAGGAAATAATATTCCAGGTGGATATAACTCGGAAACCGTTCAACCGATTATGCCCAAAAACGAACTCAACTCTCCCTTTCGGATACGCAACCTACCCTGAAAATTGCATGTCCCTATCTTCTTTCGTTCGAAAGTTATCGAGGCAACGGTCACCCATCTACTGAACTCACACAAGAATGCTCGAATCTCCAACAATATTCATCGTGTTAAAACTTGAAACTTGGCAGTAGAGTTAGGTTATGAAAGCTCTTGCGAAATTTCAGCAATTTCAAAGGAATGGTTACTGATATATAGAATTTTTTTTTTTATTTTCAATGATTCATTAAAAATGTTCTACAAATGCTATCCTCCCCAAATTCTGCAAACATTTTCGCGCTGGCATTCTACAACTAATAACCAAGTTTGAATTCAATCGGTTCAGTATTTTTCGAGTTAATGAGGAACAAAAAACCACATAATTTCAGAAAATTTCAGATGGCTATAACTCTGAAACCGTTTGGCCGATTATGCTCATAAACGAACTCAAATGTCGCATTCAGATGCACAACCTAACCTGAAAGTTTCAAACCGCTATCTCTTTCCGTTCCCAGGTTATCGTGACAACAGAAATATTTTTTAATAATTTTTTTAAAATTTTCTAGTCATACGATTCGCCCAAAATTTCACAAACGTGCTTAGGTTCATACTCTACAACTACTCACCAAGTTTCAATTCGATCGGATTTATATTGGTTGAAAACAAAATTATCACTCGGAAACCACTGGGCCGATTATGCCCATTAACGAACTTGTCCGTCGTATTGCGATGCGCCATCCACCCTGAAAATTTCAAGTCGCTAGCTCTTTTCGTTCTCAAATTATCGTGGCAACGGACGGCCGGACGGACAGAATCAAATTTGACCACGAATTCTTCATTGGGGAGTCGAACTGAATCGTTTGAGACCAATTTCGTCAAAAAATTCGAACGTTACAGATATTTGGGCAAAACTATAACGCGATGTTCCCCAGAACATACGCGCAAAAAATAGGTTTCGGAATTTCAAGCAAAATATTCCGCAAAATAGTAGTAATTTTTTTAATTTTTCATGTCACGTAATCCTCACGAAATTTTGCACAAGTGTTTACTTTGGTCTTCTGCATCGAACTACTGAGTTTCAATTCAATCAGATCAGTATTTTTCGAGTTATCTTGTAAACAGAATTTTTAAATTTTTAAAATCTTTGTTTGCCACTTTATGGCCATCCGGTCAGTACAAAACTTCGCAGGCATATAAATGTCATGATTCTACAATTTGATGCCAAATTTCAGATAGATCGGTTGCGAAAATATTCATAAAAAACGTTTTTACTAAACACGGCCTTAACTGCGAAACCGCTTGGTGGATTTCGCCCGTTAACGAACTCGTCCCAGATATTTACGCTCCAAACCTACCCAGCAAATTTCAATCCTCTAACTCTTTTCGTTCGAGAGTCATCGTGCTAACAGCCGGACCGGAAGGACAGAATTGAATTTGCCCTCGAATTCTTCATCAGGGAGTCGAACCCAATCGTTTGAGACCATTTTCGCAGAAAATTTCGAAAAATACAGACATTGTGACGAAATGATAGCAAGCTGTTCCTTGTGGAACACGCGCGCAAAAATGCCCAAAAGAGGCAGTTACACCCCCAGTCGTTCACCGTTCAGACAAATTTTGAAAATTTAAAATTCCACACATCGTTCACGCATTATTTCCATTGCCATGCTAGTTACTGGTCCATGTTTTGATCAGTTGCCACATATCGCATTGATTCAGATAAACGCGCAAAAAACACGTCTGTTTGCCAGATGTTATATACTCGTAATCCACGTAGGAATTCGAACTGAAATATTTATTATTATTATTATTATTATGTACAGATATTGAGATGAGGCCAAATGGCCTATGAATCTCGTACAGGAAAATAAAAAAGACACTTCAGAAGACAAAAGAGAATAAAAAAAAGCTTTCTAAGGAAATATGGAGTCTAGTCTGTTTTTAAAAGTATTCACACTCTCGGCACCGACGACACTCTCCGGTAAAAAGTTCCACCTGCCAAATACCCTGTTCGGGAGGAAAAACTCTCTTGCACGGGTTCGATACACCCATAGAGAAATAGAAGGAAGAGAGAGTTCGATTGCCTACTAAACAGGGGCGACAAGGAATCCAGCTGGGTTTGGTGTAATTTTTATTTATTTGTATACCGTGGTGGTATTGCGAAGGGCGCATGCGGGCATTTACCCGCGCTCTTTAAATTTATTAGTAGTGTGATGCTGATTCAACTGATTTTAGTTACATAAATCACAAAGTGATTTATGTAACTTCAGTTGAATCAGTACTGAACGAAGTGATTTATGTAAATAAAATCAGTTGAATCAGTACGAAAGGAAATTGTTATTGAGCCTCTGAAAAAAAAGAAGGAGAAGAGAAAAAGAAAGTACTTTGATCAATTTGTTATATTAGAACAATTGTTCGATAACATAATAAATATAGATAGATATAAATAGATATAGGGGTTTAAGGAAACTGAAAAAATTGATTTCTTTAAACCTCCATATCTCCCGAAATACTGAGAAGAATTCCATGAAATTGCGAAGAGATAACGGCCAACCTGTTCTTCCGATGTGCCAAATTTAAGCCCGATCAGACAGCTTTCGAAATTAGAAAAATAGCAAAGACTTTGCTCTTTTTTCGAATTTCGAAAGTTGTCGGACCTGTCTCAAATTTGGTACATCGAAAGAGCAGGTGTGTCGTATTATCTCTTCCAAATTTCATTCATTTCTGTTCATTATTTCGGGAGAAATAGGGGTTTAAGGAAACTGGAAAAATTGATTTCTTTAAACCCCCATATCTCCCGAAATACTGAAAAGAATTCCATAAAATTGCGAAAAAATAATACGGCCAACCTGCTCTTTCGATGTGCCAAATTTAAGCCCGATCAGACCGCTTTCGAAATCAGAAAAATAGCAAAGACTATGCTTTGCTCTCTCTGCTCTTTTTTCGATTTTTGAAAGTTGTCGGACCGGTCTCAAATTTGGCACATCGAAAGAGCAGGTGTGTCGTATTATCTCTTCCAAATTTCATTCATTTCTGTTCATTATTTCGGGAGATACAGGGGTTTAAGGAAACTGAAAAAATTGATTTCTTTAAACCCCCATATCTCCCGAAATACTGAAAATAATTCCATGAAATTGCGAAGGGATAATACGGCCAACCTGCTCTTTCGATGTGCCAAATTTAAGCCCGATCAGACAGCTTCCGAAATTAGAAAAATAGCAAAGACTATTTGCTCTTTTTTCGAATTCCGAAAGTTGTCGAACCGGTCTCAAATTTGGGACATCGAAAGAACAGGTGTGTCGTATTATCTCTTCCAAACTTCATTCATTTCTGTTCATTATTTCGGGAGATATAGGGGTTTAAGGAAACTGAAAAAATTGATCTGTTTAAAACCCCATATCTCCCGAAATACTGAAAAGAATTCCATAAAATTGCGAAGAGATAATACGGCCAACCTGCTCTTTCGTTGTGCCAAATTTAAGCCCGATCAGACAGCTTTCGAAATTAGAAAATAGCAAAGACTATTTGCTCTTTTTTCGAATTTCGAAAGTTGTCGGATCGGTCTCAAATTTGGCACATCGAAAGAACAGGTGTGTCGTATTATCTCTTCCAAATTTCATTAATTTCTGTTCATTAGTTCGGGAGATATAGGGGTTTAAGGAAACTGAAAAAATTGATTTCTTTAAACCCCCAGTTCTCCCGAAATACTGAAAAGAATTCCATGAAATTTCGAAGAGATAATACGGCCAACCATCTCTTTCGATGTGCAAAATTTAGGCCCGATCAGACAGCTTTCGAAATCAGAAAAATAATTCTTTTTTCGAATTTCGAAAATTGTCGGACCGGTCTCAAATTTGGCATATCGAAAGAGCAGGTGTGTCGTATTATCTCTTCCAAATTCCATTCATTTCTGCTCATTATTTCGGGAGATATAGGGGTTTAGGGAAACTGAAAAAATTGATTTCCTTAAACCCCCATATCTTCCGGAATACTGAAAAGAATTCCATAAAATTGCGAAGAGATGATACGGCCAACCTGCTCTTTCGATGTGCCAAATTTAAGCCCGATCAGACAGCTTTCGAAATAAGAAAAATAGCAAAGACTATAGTCTTTGCTCTTTTTTCAAATTTCGAAAGTTGTCGGACCGGTCTCAAATTTGTCACATCGAAAGAGCAGGTGTGTCGTATTATCTCTTCCAAATTTCATTCATTTCTGTTCATTATTTCGTGGGATATAGGGGTTTAAGGAAACTGAAAAAATTGATTTCTTTAAACCCCCATATCTCCCGAAATACTGAAAAGAAATCCATGAAATTGCGAAGAGATAATACGGCCAACCGGCTCTTTTGATGTGCCAAATTAAAGCCCGATCAGACAGCTTTCGAAAGTTGTCGGACCGGTCTCAAATTTGGCACATCGAAAGAGCAGGTGTGTCGTATTAGTAGAAGATCCGAACCTGAATCGACCTTCACCGAGCTGATAATAGAATGAAACATATTTTATAATAAATTTATTATAATAGATAATATACTAAAAATGGGTTGGCTGAAAAAGTCCTGGACAGGCTATTTTTAATTATTTTTTAAAAAATTATTTTCAATTGAAGTTTGCAACATCAAGATAACAAGAAAATGTTTATACTGACTTATAGTATAAAACGTATAGAATGTGCAGCCGTTGAGTTGCATATTATTTACCTGGACGAACTACTGGGTTGCCAGGTAGGTACAAACAGGTATGTCGATGGCAGTTACTTTCACTTGAAAGGATAATAGAAAAAAAATAATATCATCATAGGCGCTGTTTTATTCCGAACACATCGATATAGGCTTGTCTGCAAAATTTTATTTGTAATAGGGGTTTGCGAATTTTAAATATTTAAATTTCAACGCGACTGGAAATGTGTGACAGAGAGATCCGAGGTAAGTCTACCGTGTAATAATAAAGGATCCAATATTGCAGGCGCACCTGATGGGACAATATATGTAAATTCTATGTGACTCAATGCAACTGATTCTATACAGGGTCTTTCACGAGGAACCTCACCCATATTTATACGGGAAACTACTGAACGTATTTTCATGAAATTCAGCACTTATATGTATTTCACGATGCTGATGAAATCTAAAATATTTTCAAGGCATGAGCACCTCCGGTTTTTCCGGAAATGACGTCAACTTCCGTTTTTCAAATTAGAACACCATTTTTTTATTGCAGAAATAGATTCCTTAGAAAATTTCAAGTTATTTTGATGTAACATTTTTCAGTTTTGGTTGGAAAATTCTCTCTGAGCGGGAAAATTCGAAAAAAAAATCGAAAATAGAGCTCCGCTGAAACAAGAATAACTTCGAGGTTTTTGGATGGAAAATTTTCATTTTTGGGATTTTTCAAGATGTAAGATTGATGTATCCACTTTAAAAATTGAAATCGCGATTCATGATACAGGGGGTGGAAAAATCGCTTTCAAAGTTAGGGATGACAAAATCGTGAAAAATTATTTTTTTCAAATTAGAACGCCATTTTTTTATGGCAGATATTGAATCTACGTTAAAAAATAATGTGAGTGTATGCATCACACCCTTGCCCTAAAATGGATATTTTCTGAGTTATTCACAAAAAACTGTTTTTCGTCTTGAATTTTCAGCTATTTCTTTTCCCTTCACGCCAAAAAGATGAAATTTTCAGGAACTGTTATTTGAACCATGCTGTAGATTTTTCACCCCTTCTTGAAACCGACTTCAAGTTACTATTAGGAGAACCATGGCAAACTCTCGCAGTTATAACTAGAGAAGATGCTCAAAGTTTTGACCGTTAATTTCTAGACATTTATTTATACGTCTCAGGAATGCTTCGTGCGTTGCTCACCTTATTTCATCGCGAGGAAGAGATCTGCAAAAGTGTTTAAAAACCAAATTGAGTTTCAAAACTATGAATCTAAAAATCTAAACAAACCTGAACGCATTTCTGACTCGTTCTATGCAGTCCTCTTTATCAGTCAGGGGAGTTGAGTAGACAATATTTTTTATCCTACCCCAAACATAATAGTCTAAAGGAGTTAAATCGGGAGAACGTGGTGGCCAAAGATGTGGACCATTGTTCGCCAACCATCGATCTTCAAATAGCCTGTAGAGGATATTTGACACATTGAGTGAATTGTGTGGAGGCGCGCCATCTTGTTGATACCATAAGTCATTAGTCAAATTTAAGCGAGTAACCGGAGCAGAGCGGTTAAGACCAATCTCTTGCTAAACATAACCGATCGGTTATAATAGCAAGGGATTGGTCCTAACCGCTCTATTCCGGTTACTCGCTTAAATTTGACTAATATGGTTCTGTACTAGCGGCTCAATTATTTGAGTCAATATGTCAGAATATCTATCTCCTAAGGGAGAACATTCTTTAAATAATGCAAACATGTGTAGTGTTCTATCTTACCAGTTAAAGTCCCATCATAAATGTGAACATCGAGAATTGCATTATTTTTGATGGCGCAAAAAACATTGAAACTCCAGGTCTCTTGAAAGTTCCATTGTCTGAAGTGGTGGTTGTTCTCTTCATCCCAATAATGACTGTTATGCCTATTGAAAGAACCATTCTTTGTCAATTTAGATTCATCTGTCCAAATTATACAGTCCAAAAAGTTTTCATTCTGTTGAAATCGAATCATCATAGCTTCGCAAAACTCTGTTCTCCTGACGAAATCAATTTCCTTCAAATGCTGTACCCTATTGAATTTATATGGGTGCATTTTATGTTTTTTTAATATTCTCCAAACACTCGATTGGGATAATCCCAGTTCAATCTCGGCATCTTTGAGAGAATTTTGAGGATTCACACGAAAATATGCAAGAACTGTAATTTCGTTGTTCTCATCTTCTACTACACTTTTTTCTCTGTATATAGTTTTCTTAACGAAAGATCCGACATTTCTCAAGTTTGTCATGGTTCTGTTAATGGTATCTCTCGTTGGTCTGGGTCGGTCAGGAAACCTCTCAATGAACAGTCGAATCGTTCTATATACAACTTTATTACATTCTCCATGAAGTAGAATGAGATTTAAATAATCTTCATTGGTAAAATTAGGCATAGTGATCGATTTTATAACTTAATACGAATTATCACCAAATTAATAGTAAAGACAAAATGCTACTGAATAAAGAGGAATTTGGCAGATGTAATTAATGATATCTATCATTAAAAAAAAAGAATGTGAAACATGGTAAGTTTTTGCATATGGTTCATAAGGAATTATTTATTTATCACTGGAGAGAAAACCGATGGCCAATTAGTTGAAATAAAGAGGTTTCCGATGCAAATTCGAATCAAAATTCGCCATCTATTTAGGAAACACCTGTAACTTTTTTCTCTTGCATATTAGGGTAGTAAAATCTAAAACATGGTTTAAGTAACAGTTCCTGAAAATTTCATCTTTTTGGCGTGAAGGGAAAAGAAATAGCTGAAAATTCAAGAAGAAAAACAGTTTTTTGTGAATAACTCAGAAAATATCCACTTCAGGGCAAGGGTGTGATGCATACACTAACATTATTTTTTAACGTAGATTCAATATCTGCCATAAAAAATGGGGTTCTAATTTGAAAAAATTGATTTTTCACGATTTTGTCATCCCTAACTTTGAAAGCGATTTTTTCACCCCCTGTATCATGAATCGCGATTTCGATTTTTAAAGTGGATACATCAATCTTACATCTTGAAAAATCCAAAAATGAAAATTTTCCCGCTCAGAGAGAATTTTCCAACCAAAACTGAAAAATGTTACATCAAAATAACTTGAAATTTTCTAAGGAATCTATTTCTGCAATGAAAAAATGGTGTTCTAATTTGAAAAACGGAAGTTGACGTCATTTCCGGAAAAACCGGAGGTGCTCATGCCTTGAAAATATTTTAGATTTCATCAGCATCGTGAAGTACTTATAAGTGCTGAATTTCATGAAAATACGTTCAGTAGTTTCCCGTATAAATATGGGTGAGGTTCCTCGTGAAAGACCCTGTATATTATATGCGAAGTTAAACCCGGAAAACTACGGTTGGCATTTGGATGATTCTTCAAAACCAACAGGTTTTATTGAAGATCAAACTCCTTTCAAAATCCAAGACATTGTCGAAATGGAAGAAAATGAGAACGAATGTAATGAATCACATGAATTCGAGAGTCTCAATTACACGTCTGATGAATCAGATATGGAATAGAAAATAATTATCAGAATATATTTTTCATTAATATTATTTTTGTATTTATGCTGTTTTGTATTAAAATTTGAACGCAATAGAAGATCTTTGCTCTATTTTTTTGGTTATTTTTTAATTAGAATTTTGGCCTATCCACTTTGTTTTTCCATAATTTTTCCCAGAAAGAGCATAGAAAAAATTTTCAAAGTAAGTAATTGATATTTTTATTATTTATGTTATCATATTTTGAGGTACAAAAACTCTTCTATTATAGATATCTTATTATAATTCTAAGTCAATATATATGCATATTGATTTAATCGATGTTGTATTGTTTCTTAATTTAGTATTATATTAGATTTTTATGTATTCAATAACTTAACTCAAATGTCAGTTGCTCCAAAATAATGCTCACTGTTTACTACAGTATAAATACCGAGCATGTGCACTTTCTTATATTCGAGGTCCCATCAGGTGTGACTGCTATGTTGGGTCCTCTATTATTACACGGTATACTTACCTCGGATCTCTCTGTCACACATTTCCAGTCGCGTTGAAATTTGAGTACTATTTAAAATTCGCAAACCCCTATAAGGACCAAAAATTTTGCAGACAAACCTATGTCGACGTGTTCGTAATAAAACAGCTCTCATGATGATATAAATTTTTTTCTATTATCCGATCAAGTGAAAGTAACTGCCATCGACATACCTGTTTGTACCTGGCAACCCAGTAGTTCGTCCAGGTAAATAATAGGCAACTTAACGGCTGCACATTCTATACGTTTTATACTTTAAGTCAGTATGAAAATTTTCTTATTATCTTGATGTTGCAAAATTAAATTGAAAATCATTTTTTTTTAAATAATTAAAAATAGTCTGTCCAGGATTTTTTCAGCCAACCCATTTTTAGTATATTTTCTAATATACAAAATTTATTATAAAATATGTTTCATTCTATTATCAGCTAGGTGAAGGTCGATTTATGTTCGGATCTTAGACTATATTATCTCTTCCAAATTTCATTAATTTCTGTCCATTATTTCGGGAGATATAGGGGTTTAAGAAAACTGAAAAAACTGATTTCTTTAAACCCCCATATCTCCCGAAATACTGAAAAGAATTCCATGAAATTGCGAAGAGATAATACGGCCACCTGCTATTTCGATGTGCCAAATTTTAGCCCGATCAGACAGCTTTCGAAATTAGAAAAATAGCAAAGACTTTGCTCTTTTTTCGAATTTCGAAAGTTTATATATATATATATATTTATATATATATATATATATATATATATATATATATATATAAATATCAGGAGTATTGCCGTATCGTCTATATTGCTGAAACTTATTCTTTGGGTACTCGGCAGTGAGGGGCGAAAATTAAGAACACACAATCTTCATTCGATCATCTATATTTCGGACCAAAGTGCGGCCCTTCATCAGGATGCTAAAAAATCATAAATTAGACCACAGTTCAATAGAACTGAAAGGTAACTCACAAATGACAAGTGGTATAAGACCCAAAAATCACAGCACGCAGATACATCAATGGGAAATCAATCATTAAATCCACATTTTACATTAATATTGGAACACACATTAACAGATAATTGGACATTTATTTCACTTTTCCTTTTAGGAAAATATTAAAAATTGCACCGGTACATATCACGTCTTAAAAATGACAGACCTGAATTGTAGGTTAGTTCGCAGAACTTGACACAACAGAAAAATCGCAAAACGACAACATTCAAGTAATGGCCTCATCGAGATTGCCATGTTGGCCAGCCCGTCTATCCAACGACAACAGATAATTATAAATATTACTCAGTCCACTAATATCAGTCTTCTTGTTAACGTTATTATCGTATTCATTAATAAAACACATCTCTAGAAAAATCACTGCCGAGTACCCAAAGAATAAGTTTCAGCAATATATATATATATATATATATATATATATATATATATATATATATATATATATATATATATATATATATATATATATATATATATATATATATATATCTTTCTCGGGTTAATAGTCGTAAAAATTTATCCAGGAAAGGGTTTAAGGCTATTCGACTAATGGTTTTTTGAAAAAAGAAAGTCAATTTTTTCACATACTCTATATTTCGTCTCAACTTTGAGACATCTTCAGGAGTAACTGCAAGGCCAAAGAAAACATTGATGTTAAAATGAACAAACACAGTATTTACTCGCAACTTACGAAGCTATGACAAAAAAACAAAAGGCAGCATTCACCACCAGGATTCAATCTCGGGATATTAACATTCGTAAAATTATACATGAAATAAAATAATCTAATAGGGTGGTAATCTGTCAGCATGGACTCATTTGTCTTATAGGTTATCACAATATACGATGCTAACCTCAGAGCAATCTTCTTCTTCCCCGCGAGGTCTCTACCTGACACTAAAATTCTTTACAAAGGCAATGAACAAACAGACCAAACACATACAAACAAAAACAATCACAGTCTGGAATGTCCTACTAAAACTATTGTAAACTAAGTAAAACAAAATTTCAAATTTAACCTAGGCTTCCTTAGCGCCCTCTCTCGAACTCTCTCGTAGTAGTCGGTAATAGGCAACCCCACATGCAGGGTAAAGTGTCCTCCTGGCATCCATAATGTGTCAGGGGATTCTAGGGTCTGGTGTGGTATCTGGTGGTTTGTTTTTATTATCACAGGAAAGTAGGTAGTTGTATATCTTACTCAGGTTCTTTGTGTCGGATCTATCATTCATAGTGAGATTTTCTTTAATATAGCACATCTCTAAGAAAGTGCGTTTATAATAGTTTTTCTCCCGGTGTAATATTTCTACGCTCTCATAGTCCATTCGGTGGTCCATCGAATTCACATGTCTTGCTAGCGCACATCGTTCTGGGGGTCTATTCTCGACCATTCGCAATTTGCACAATCGTTCGCATCTGCCACCTTTGCGAGTGATATGGGTCTGTTGGTATTCTTGACCGTGCGCACAGCGTGCGAACGTTCGTATATTACAACGAGTGGTGTTGGGTACTCGCAGAAGGTTTGCGACGGCTGCAACCATAGAATTGATCAAAATTCGGTAATTCTATGGCCATTTCTAAATTTGAAATCTAGTTTGATTTGTTGTTTGTTGTTGTTAACTTGTTGTAAATGGTGTGTTGATGTGTGAGAAGAAGGGTGAACAATTTATAAATGGACGATTTGCAATACTTAGCCAATTTGGAATCACTGGAAATCGCTGAACAACCGAGTGAAAATGGATATTGGGAGGAATTAATTTATGTCGGTGTTGCAATCCTCCGTATCGAGGTCAATAGAAGAAGTGAGCATTGCTCTGAATGAACCCCAAGTTTTCAATAGATGGGTTCATTTTCCAAGAAATATTGAAGAACTCAATATAGTAAGAATGGGGTATGTATTCATTTAAATTCCGAATATTTTTGTGATAACCATGATTGTTTGTCTGAGTAACTAATGATAATAATAATAATCTTTCAGATTCCGGAAATCCTCTTAGAACGTGGCTTTTGACACCACTGGAAGCTAAACCTATCAGGAATACCCCTGAATTTAACTACAAATATGGTGCATAAAAAAACTAGAGGTTTAATTGAGAGATGCAATGGCATTCTTAAGATGAGATTTAGGTGTCTCCTCAAGCATCGATCATTACATTATAGCCTGCTGTAGCATGTAGAATAATTAATGCCTGTGTTGTTATTCATAATATGTGCATCGAATATAATACTCCAATGCCAGAGGTGGAGGACGGTATTGAGTTGGGAATAATTTTTACCGAAAATTATGATAATAACGTCCAAAATGCAGTAGCTGGAGTGAATCTCGGACTTGCTGCAGGAAGAAGTGTTAGAACTAAGTTAATTAATACCATTTATAGGAATACCTAGACTGGATTGCTATGAGCTATGATCTCATTTAAATTCACATATCTAAATATTTTAATATGAATAAAACTCAAAATAATTAAATGTCTTTCTTTCCCTGCCCATTGTTTTGATTTTGAGAGTAGAAAAAATTTAATCAGTATAATTATGATGATGACTCAAGGTCAGAGCTATATTAGCTGACAGATGTAAGAAAATAGATATTAGCATTTGTAAAATTACCTATTGAATTAATTTTTTTCAACTGTTTTTTTGCTGTAAAGTTATTCTAAATGTCTCTGCTGTATATTGATTAGTGATTTTCTTGGTGACTTTGGAAATTTTGCCTTTGTAGCACTATTGCTACACGAAGTCGACCACCTCCACAACTATTCAGCATGTTGGTTATTTCACACCAGAGTGTTTGAGCATCCTTCATAGTGAAATTGTTGGAAAATTTGCTCCATAATAACAAATTATAATCTCACAATACCAAACTAATAGCACACAACAACGAACCAAATACAAAAACCTAGCTAGCCGAACATTCAAAACTCGCGCTAGGACTGTCAACTGTTAAATTTAAGACCCTTTTGAACTACCATTCCCATTATTTGCAATGTTGCCAGGTATATTTGCAGCTGCGAATGATACCGTTCGCATGGGATTGCGAAGGGTTGTCAAGAATACCATTTTTCGAACGTATGCGCAAATCGACCATTCGCAGCCATGCGTATGCGTGTAGTTGCGAATGATGTCGAGAATAGACCCCCAGGGGGTCTATTCTCGACATCATTCGCAACATCAGTCGCAACATTTGCGCATACGTTCGAAAAATGGTATTCTTGACAACCCTTCGCAATCCCATGCGAACGGTATCATTCGCAGCTGCAAATATACCTGGCAACATTGCAAATAATGGGTCTTAATCTGGAGTCACTTCGGTGTAGTGTCATCCTTCTTTTTATTGACTGGGATGTATGTCCAACATACGAGAAAAACCATTAGTCGAATAGCCTTAAACCCTTTCCTGGATATATATATATATATATATATATATATATGTTTGTAATCCGTCAAGTTTGGGGTCATTTTCAAACTTCGATTTTTCCTGCATACATAGGTATACATTAGCAAATAAAAGTGAAAAAACCCCGAAAATTCTAAAAAACTCACATCGATCAAGTTTGGGGACATTTTCATTTTCTATTTTTCTCGTTCAATCTTCCGTTCTTCGGTATATATTCGTATAAAGAGTCCTAAGAATCACGAATTTTTCATCTTCATCAATTTATTCTCTAAATTTCGTGATTAACTTTGCATTTGAAACTCCCGAGCCGGTGAACTATGCGATGCGATGCTATATGCTAAGCGCGATGCTACGCTATGCGCTCTGCTATGAAAGTGAACGTTGGTTAACTATATCATTGAAAAAAATAAGTAATATACTAGCGAATTGATAATAAATATTTCTGTCGAAACACACAATATTTATTTTCTTGGAATATTTCAAAGGAATATTGAGACTACTTTAATGTCAAGGTTATAATAACAAGAGCGCCAGAAACATGCCGGTAATTTCAAAATTAAAGAAATTCGATCAATAGGACAATAATCAAGTAAAAATATCATTCGTCAAAACATTGGAAAGTATATTCCACAAGCAACTTCCCCATAACATATAAATACTACCACTAATATTTCTTTCGAAAATAGATTATTATACAAATATCCTGCAGATTATTCACAGGAATTCTAATAACATTAGTCCTATGTAATGATTTGATTCCACACCGCTGCCCTTTATAACACACCGTGCATGTCCTAGACTAGAAGTTATCTATGTTCTTTTTTCTGACGGAGTCTTTTCTGGGGATTCTATGCTGCCCAGATATTAAAAAAATCGGAACAACCGTGAAATACAAAAGTTATTCATTCATTCGTTTTGTTTAATTTCGTTTTCGATCAAGTTCCTACAATTATTATAATCTGGAATCTAGACAATGCCATGTATAGAAAGAGAGATTTCTCTCAGTGGAATAGGAATACATAGTATTGCTATTGTTTTTGGGCATTGTTTACATACTCGTATTCAGAATTTGGACATCAATTTTAGTGAATACGTTAGTTAACTATATCATTACCAATATATATGTAGTATACTAGCGGTCTCAACAGATACTGAACTCGTCCAACGCTGCTCAGTTTCCAATAATTTTTCAATATCTCCAACCCTATATCTCCGATCGTGTTCAAATTTGAAACCTGGCTGCAAAACGGATAGTTTCTGAGATACATAATAATATTCAATAATTTTTTGTACGTGGGGACATCGTGCTTTTATTTTGCCAAATGTCTGCAATTTTCGAAATTTTTGCCAAAAATGGTCTCCAACCATGATGAATTCGAGGTCTAATTTGATTCTCTCTGGCCGTTCGACCGGCCGTTGCCACAATAACTTTCGAACAGAAAGATATAGCGACTTGAAATGTTCAGGATAGGTTTCGCATTAAAATGCAAAGGTCAAGTTCGTTAATGGGCATAATCGGCCAAATGGTTTCCGAGTACTAGTTTTGTTACAAACAGATCAGATCCGATCGGATAGAAACTACGTAATTAGGTGCAGAATGCCGACACAAACACAAAATTTCGTGAGGATCGTATCACTAAAAAATTAAAGAAAGATATTATGTATCTCACGATAACTTGAGAACGAAAGGTGATAGCGATTTGCAATTTTCAGCGCGTTGCGCATCCAAGTGATGTTAGTTCGACAATAGGCAAAGTCGGCCTATCGCTTTCGGAGTTACACCCATCTTGAATTTTGTTATTTCCTCTATAACCCAAAATATGTATATATATCCAATTCATTTAAAACTTAGTAATTAATTGTTTAATGCCGGCGCGCTCATTTTCTGCAAATTTCGTGAATATCGGGCCTCTAGAAAAATATAAAAAAATGTTTTCTTCAAAAATTTCATATTTCTTATGAGTCAGAATCAGCTGAAATTCCTTCGAGTCACCATTTTACAATCGAGTACCGAATTTTAGCTCGATCGACTTCTTATGAGGATGACTAGACAACGGGACAAGTTCGCAAAAGCTCCTGACTTCACGTCAGGGGTTTTTAAGAATTTTTTCAAAAGTTTCTAGTGATACGAACCTTGGCAGTGTGTTGTCATTTCACTTATAGCTATACCAAGTTTCAATTCGGTCGGATCTATATTGTTTGAGTTATTTTAACTCCGCAACGGTTTGGCCGATTATGCCCTTTAACGAACTTAACCATCGCATTCGGATAAGCAACCTACCCTGAAAATTTTGTTTTCACTCTTTCCGTTCGAAAGCTAACGTGGTAACAGCCGGCCGTAGATAATTGAATTTGACCTCGAATTCTTCATCAGTGAGTCGACCCTACTCATTTTCGGTACTAAATTCGAGAATTTCAGTCATTCGGGCAAAATGCTGCTTCCTAGAACATAAACAGAAATACACAGATCAATTAATCTTTCGGTGAAAGTTGAAATCAACCTACGTATATTTAATCGATACTTTGCACGTGAACTTAAATTTTCAACTGAATTTAGTTGATTGTTCTTGAGATACTAATATACTTATGTACATAATGTAATTCAGATTTATAATTTTCAGAAATTGAATTCGTTATTTCACATTAACTACTCAAATATTGCTTATAATTTTTTTTTCTCGATATATTTCGAATGCGATATTTCAGGCAAATAATATTTTCTTAAGATTGACCCTCGTGAATTTTCCTATTAATATACGAAATTTCATTTCACACAATCCTCTTTTGGAGATATCGGGGAATCATAATGCCTCGAAAAAATTTGCCTGCTACTACTACTGCCTGCGAAGATTTCTAATCTATTCAACGGTTTTTTTCTGGATTTTCTCTCCCAAACTCTGAAAAATATCTATAAAATAAAAATTAATTATTTTGTGATTTGCTTCTGCGTAAGAAACACAGGATATTTGTCAGAAGCAATCAATTGAACAATGTTGCCTAACAAACAACAACGAAACAACATCAACGAAGAAACAACTATATCGTAACGTTTCGGAGTCTATATCAGACTCCTTCGTCAGACGCTCAATGAAAATCGTTAGAATTATTTTGTGGATAGTTATTTTGTGAAATTCAAGAATTGTCACATTGACAGTATTATTAAAACACTTTATGATAGAGCGAACCTAATTTGTTCTACTCTTGAAATCCGAAATAATGAAATTGATTTCATCAAAAAATTTCTTGAAGAAAATGGATATCCGAGGCAATTCATAAATGTATCATGAATTTAGATAGAAAAACAAATAAACAAGAACAACAAAATAATCAACAAGTACAACAGTATAATCAACAAGAACAGCAACCCAATCTGTTGAATGTGATCCCTTATGTTCGTGGCCTTTCTGAAAAAATTAGAAGAATCGGTTCTAAGTTCAATATAAGAACCGTCTTCAAAACACAGAATGATCTTAGGTCTTTATTAACGAAAACAAAACCCATAAATGAAAAACAAAAATCAAAAAACTGTGTATATAATATTCCTTGTATTTGTGGTAAATCATACACAGGAGAAACATCAAGACCACTAGAAGTAAGAAAGTCAGAGCATAAGAATAACTTGAGAAATAGAGACATACAGAAATAAAAAATAGCAGAACATGTATGTACAATCCAAGGAGATCACATGATGGATTGGAGTAATACAAAGATTCTAATGACAGAACCTGATTTTATGAAAAGGAAACTTAAGGAGTCAACTTGTATTTTATTGAACAGAGAATGCAATTTTGCAAATTGCTCAATTGGTATTGACCATATTTGGCTAAACTTATTGAAAAAGGAGTTGGAACTTGGAAATTTCTATGCGAAGTAAAACTATGTTAGCTATGATTTTTAAATACTGTCAATGTGACAATTCTTGAATTTCACAAAATAACTATCAACAAAATAATTCTAACGATTTTCATTGAGCGTCTGACGAAGGAGTCTGATATAGACTCCGAAACGTTACGATATAGTTGTTTCTTCGTTGATATTGTTTCGTTGTTGTTTGTTAGGCAACATTGTTCAATTGATTGCTTCTGACAAATATCCTGTGTTTCTTACGCAGAAGCAAATCACAAAATAATTAATTTTTATTTTATAGATATTTTTCAGAGTTTGGGATAGAAAACCCAGAAAAAAACCGTTGAATAATGAGTATACCTCCCACAGTATCCTTTAATGATTATTTTTAATCTAATTACATATTATATCAGAAATTATCATATTGGAAATGTGCTCCCGTACTACACAATATTTGGCATCGTCCTGTTGAGATATAATTCCCGCACTTTATAACTTATATCATAGTTGTGAATGTGGGTTAAAAAGCGGGGAATCACCGATGTCAGGTGGTATACTGGCATGCGTTAGTCGAAATAAGTTATGGGGTGGCACCTTTAATATCTTAATTTAAAGGATTAAATCGCACATCTGGGATCAATTTGAACTCTCTCGTATTCTGTATTTCCTACGCATATTGGGTCATTTCATAATGGCCCTTATTACTACGGTGTTCTAGTATATATTTTCATATTAAACATTACCTGAAAATCTAATATTACTCCTAAACAATCATTGGATTACGTAGCTTCTAGGAAAATCTTATCTTTTGCGATAATGGAAACATTATGAATCTGATATATCGTATACTTAACTCATCTTATCGTTGCCCTTTAGTCATATAAGAAATTTCAGCAAACTCTAGCGATAATCTACGAGAGATCAAAATTTTTTTCGCTTCTGTCTTCGTAACTTGGAGTCGTTATTTTTAGAGATATTACATTTCAACGTCCGATGTCTAGATTTCGAAATATTGGTAAAACAAAATCTCCGAAATAATTGGGCGGATTTTGCTCATTCATCATAAACTCGATAGGCCTATTTTGACCTCTAAACTACTTTTCAAATCACGCTAAAGCCTCAAGTTCCTTTAAACCATAAAATGCCTCAATACGTCGTCCTTTGAGACTAGATCGATTCTTTGTACAATATTTTCAGATTTTGTATCTTATATGCTAATAAAGTTAAGTAAATCCTGATCAATCCTGTAGAAACGTCATCATTTTGCCCAAATGTCTGTAATTTTCGAATTTTTTGCCCAAAATGATCTCGAACGTTTGGACTCGACTCCCCGATGAAGAATTCGAGGTGAAATTTTGATTCTGTCCAGCGAGCCAGCCGGCCGTTGCCACGATAACTTGATAACGGAAAGAGCTGGCGAATTCAAATTTTCTGGGTTGGTGCCACATCCCAATTAATACGACGGACCAGTTCGTTAATGGGCATAATCGGCCGAACGGTTTCCGAGTGATAATTTTGTTTTCAACCAATACAAATCCGATCGAATTGACACTTGGAGAGTTGCATAATGCAAACCCAAGGACGGTTGTGAAATTTCGAGTGAAACGTATCACTAGAAAATTAAAAAAAACGATAACCTGAAAAATGAAAAAGACAGCTACTTGAAATTTACAGGTTAAGTTGTGCATCTGAATGCGACAGTTGAGGTAGGTATAAGCATAATCGGCCAAACGGTTTTGGAGTTATACCCATCTGAAATTTGGTTGTTATTTCTTCAATAACTCGAAAAATACAGGACGGATACAATTCAAACATTGTTATTAGTTGTAGAATACCAATGCGAAAATTCTTGCAAAATGTAGTGAGGATCGTATCACTAGAAAATTTTTGAAAAATCAATGAAGCAAATTCTATTAATGAGAAACTATTCGTCCGACATCGCTGACATTTTGCGAGAGCCTTCAGAACCTAACTGTACTACCGAGTTTCAAGTTTGAACACGATCGGATCTATATTGTTGGAGATCCGATCAGCCTTGTGTGAGTTCAGTAGCTGGATGGGTGACCGTTGCCTTGATAACTTTTGAACGAAAGGAGATAGGGACTTGCAATTTTCAGAGTAGGCTGCACATCCGAATGGGGAGGTTAAGTTTGTTTTTGAGTCGAGTCTAGTTATACCCCCTGGAATATTATATATTTCACTGTTGAATGATAAATGTTATAAAATCCTTATGAGATCTGAAAAAGAGAAATTTGGGCTTCAAGCACCTTCACCTTCAAAGAAGATATTCCGTTTTCTCAGAAATGGATCGCTAATATGAAACGGTTCAAGCACTGACGTGACGTCAGGACCTTTTGCGCGTATGTTCTATTGTCCATTCTCCTGTATTGATATTACGTATTCAGAGGGGTAACATAGAACCTCACAATTATATAATTGAGGGGAAGGGGTGGTCTAAAAATGTGAGCTAATAACCTCGTGAATAATAGACGCCCCCAAATCCAATTGTTTCAAATAATTCACAGTTGAATGATCAATTTCATAAAATCTTTATGAGGTTGGAAAAGAGAATATTGGGCTTCAAACAGCTTCACTTTCCAAGAAAGTATTCCGTTTCCTCAGAATTGGATCGCAAATGTGTAACATTTGCGTAGAATTCTGTAGAAATTAATTTGGTAGAAATGTGTGTGAACTCATACTAAAGTCCATAAATTGCGTATACAAATAATGACACTTTGAAGTAACAATTGCCATTTCATGATGAAAATTGTTGATTTTACTATAGAATATAAGAATTTTTGAAAAATGTCCTCAAACTATTCATTAGGCCAACTCCAGAAAAAGTTTGAGGACGGACCCCAAAGTTGACAAGTGTCTCCAAACTTGACATTAAGTGACTGAAAACGTCCCTAAACATTACGGATTACATAATTTTCTTTTGGAAAATATAGAGAAACGTGGAATTTCATCTAGAATTCGATGAATCGCAGAGTACATCTGACATTTCACGAACCCTATCAGAAAATTTTCAATTGATAGTTATCGGGACATATTATATGCAGACAAACCACAGGAAATTTATATGTAGTCATTATGCTTATTTCAGGAAAGATTTTGCTCAGCATGAGGTTACAATGAAGTTAGTAACAAATGTTAGGTCTAGAAAACGTATGTATCATGCTTAATCTAATGGCGATTTCCATTGACACGCTCGGATCACTCGGAGTCATATTTGACAGATATTTTCAGTTCAATTGGACAGATGCATGACATATGAGATCGATTTCGAATGCTCCGAGCCATAATAGAATTTTTCTGATTCATTTTACATTCATTTCAAATATGTTACAAGTTAACCATAAAAATTGGTTCGGGCACTGACGTAAAGTCTAGGGCTTTTTGCACGTTTGTTATATTGTCCATTGTCCTGTATTGGCCACTCTTAATTGAGTTCACCATGGTAAATTCCATTAAGAGTGTCCAATACAGGAGAATGGACAACAGAACAAGCTCCTGACTTCACGTCAGTGCTTGAACCAATTTTGTTTTTCGTAATTTTTTAAGAATTTTTTAGGTGCAGGGTGCCCACAAAATTTCACACTTGTCTTCATGTCGATATTCTACGACTAATTACCAAGCATCAATTCGATCGAGTTTATATTTTTTGAGTTATAGTGGAAATAATTAAACATTTTAGGCATACTTCAAGAAAGAATTTGCTTAGAATGGGGTTATAATGAAGTTAATAACGTATGTTAAGAGAATCATTTTATTTGAGATTTATTAGGACATAATATCCGGAACATGTATGTATCATGCTTAATTTAAGAGAATTTTTCTGTTTCATTTTACATTGTTGTCAACTATGGTACAAATTAAACATAAGTAAAAATGGACGGTACTCGAATAATCAATGGCTCTTGAAGATTGTTTCCTTGATGTAACGAATCTCTTATAACCAGAAATTTCAGTAGTTTATGGTGTTCTATATAGGTGAAATATATTGATAATAACTAGTGCCATTAAGCTGCTTTCTCGACGTCAGTGCTTTCATAACATTGAATTATTTTTGCGCGTATGTTCTGGGGAACATCGCGTTATCATTTTGCCCAAATGTCTGTCATTTTTGAATTTTTTGCTGAGGATTGTCTCAAACGACTAGGTTCAACTTACTGATGAAGAATTTGAGATAAAATTCTATTCTGTCCGGCCGTCCGTTGCCAGGATAACTTGAGAAAGGAAAAAGATAGCGACTTGAAATTTTCAGCGTTAATGGGCATAATCGGCCCAACGGATTCCGAGTAATAATTTTGTGTTCAACCATTACTGATCTGATCGAATTGAAACTTGGTGAGTAATTGTAGAATACAAACCTATGGACTTTTGTGAGAATCGTATCGCTAGAAAATCTTAAAAAAATTGTTAAAGAATATTATTTATATCACGATAAACTGCGAAGAGAAAGAGATTGTGACTTCAAATTTTCAGGTTAGGTTGTGCATTTGAATGTGACATTTGAGTTTGTTTATAGGGATAACTGGCCAAACAGTTCTGGAGTTATACCCATCTGAAATTTGGTTGTTTTTTCCTCAATAACCCGAAAAATTCAAAACCGATCGAATTCAAACAAGGTTATCAGTCGTAGAATGCCAATGCGAAAATTCTTTTTTGCGTATTATATCCTCGATAACTCAAAAAAAAATAGACTCGATAGAATTGAAGCATGGTAACTAGTAGAAGAAGATCGAAAGGAAAACGTGTGTAAAATTTTGTGAGGACCGTACCACTAGAAAAATTTTAAAAAATTACGAAAAGAAAACGGTTCAAGCACTGACGTGAAGTCAGGAGCTTTTGCGCATATGTTTTATTGTCCATTCTCCTGTATTGATATTACGTAGTGCAGAGGGGTAACATAGAACCTCACAATTATATCATTGAGGGGAAGATGTGGTCTGAAAATGTGAGCTAATAGCCTCGTGAATAATAGACGCCCCCAAATCCAATTATTATTATAATAATGTCATGATGACATATTAAATTATATCGTAAATTTTTCCTGCTCATGTTTTCATTATTTCACACAATACAAAGTAAAAACATACATCTATGGGAGATGATAGCCCTACATATGGGCCCTGTAGCGGTCTTCGAACATCTGAAGTTCTGAATAATCATCACTTGGACTGGCCAGATCTGGTTTTGAAAGAGACCCTCCTGGCCTTACGAGCAACAATTTCCTTTTTGAATTCAATATTGAAGGGATTTCTGAGATCAATATCTTTGGGAACTAGCGGAGGCGATTCTTCTCCAAGAATTCCCATGCGCCAACAGAAGAGTATATTTGTGAGAGGAGACTTTTGAAAGGTTATGTATTATTTTTGGTTTGTTCGTTCTTCTCCTCTTGTCTTTTAATTTTTCAGGTTGAGTTTTGGGTACCTTGGAGAAATCTCTCCGTTCTTTGACGAAGGAGTCCATATTGAAGAAATAAATGCCTATCAATATTTCTAAATTTCAGCAAATTTTGTGAACAATAGTTACAAATCACAACACTCACGGGGAGACAGGGTTTTTTGCTGAGGTTTTTCCCTAAGCTCTTGTATCATACGCAGAATTGTATGGTACCCCGTTACACCAACCTCTGCTAACACATATAAAACTCTTAGTCAAAAGAATATATAATATATATATTATTATTATTAAACCAAGTTACAGAGTTGAGATACCTATCACATATAAACTCTAACTTAAAAATTATCCATAAACAACTGTAAAAATTTAACTGTAAAGCAATTGTATACATCATCATAGAGCAAATTAAAAGGCGAAACATAAATGAAATAAACAATAAATTCACCAAGAATAGATGAATAAACAGTACGATATGCACAAGGAAGCGAACTACATAAAATTCACACAGGTCTATTCATTCTCCAGTAGTCTAGTCTATTCTTGAAAATGTTCACTGATTCACAGTTGAATGATCAATCTCATAAAATCTTTATGAGGTTCGAAAAAGAGAATATTGGGCTTCAAACACCTAAACTTTCCAAGAAAGTATTCCGTTTCCTCAGAATTGGATTGAATTTCGTAGAAATTAATTTGGTAGAAATGTGTGTGAATTCATACTGGAGTCCATAAATTTGCGTATAAAAATGATGACACAGAAGTAATAATCGTTATTGCAGGATGAAAATTGTTGAATTTACCAGAATATAGAAAATTTTTGAAAAATGTCCTCAAACTATTCAATGAGCCAATTCCTGAAAAAGTTTGGGGTCACGACCCTAAACTAACCATTTGTCATAAGAAAAGATTGAGGACGGACCTCAAACTTGACAAGTGACCCCAAACTTGACAGAAAGCCACCGAAATCGACCTCAAACTTTACGCATTCCATACATATATATATATATATATATATATATATATATATATATATATATATATATATATATATCCAAGGGTTACTTCCAAGACCATTTTTGATTCTGTTGTATATAGGTTAAATCGATCATATATAAGGTACAATTTCGAATGGTCATCGAAAAACAGAAAAAAAATTTCTGATATGAATATGTGTATAGTTCCAGGACATTTCATTATATATGTCCAGTTCATCCTTTGAGTATATTGAATTTATCATATATCGATATATATCACCAATGATAATAGAAAATTCCAGAAGTAACCGCCATTATTCAACTTATATAGATTATTTCATTGTACCATGCAATCCCAAGACTAATCGTCATAATTTTTTGCATTTCTGATCCTATTGTTGATGGTTTGAATGTTCCATAACAATACAATCCTCCTAGAATTGCCAAAAGTTATTTCATACTTTCAAATGATTGTGATTGTTCGATCAATTATTTCTTGAATTTTCTCGTACAAGTCAAAGAAACATGCAATTCATACATCAAATAGTCATCTCGGACGTGTTGCATCTATATCTATGATTCGTGAAACAAGCATCCGAGATCACTATTCGCTAACTTTAATACTTCTATTCTTGGTATATTCTTGGCGGGTCTGAATTTTTGGCTGAAAATGATCTCAAACGATTGAACATTTGGCTCCAAAACTCTTGTTTGAGAAAATAGTTCTAAGAAATCGGTTTCAAGAAACATCAACAACACAATACAAATTATGTACCTATCCTCAACTCGAATAATCTCACAGACAATCATATATGTTTTCATTTATTATAGAAATATAATACAATATTTCCATTTAATATAATTTGTATGTTCGATGCGGTATGAGGATTAAGTTAGTCGACCCTTAAATATTATTTCATTATCACAAGTTCTTTAAATATGGTTATAAGTTTAAATACAGTAATTCCACAAATCAACAGGAATAGGAATTAATGGGTTATCAAAAGTAACATACGAGTATAGAGCATGAGGAATGAGATGACGTTAAGGAAGAGTCAGTATATATGTAAAGTCATTATCACTTCATTACTATACGACAATAACTTCTTTAGTAGGTATATTGAAAATACAATACAGCGTTTCTTTGATTTGATAGTTAACAGCATATATTATAATACCTGCCATATTTGAAAAGAATCAGTATGACACTTCGGGATTTATGGCTAACCAAAAGTTCAGTGCAAATCAATATTACACCCTGTATCACAGAAACGTAGAGCCTAAGCCCATAATTAATTATGTGTTCTAACTTTTCTAGGTAATATATATCAACAATGAAACTAGGTACTTTTGTTCGTGGAAGAACCTGTATATTCATGAAAAAAATCATCATAAAATGCACATGAAGATGATGAAATGCTAGCAGGTCCTGGAACTATAAGTTACATAACAAGAATGTCGTAGAACTATATATTGCATAGAAAAAATTACATGGAACTATAGGATGTTTCATACTCAGGGGCTAGGTTGATAGGGAGAAAACAGAACACCTTTGAATAATTTGAAGCTTATAGTTGGTTCTTTAATCCTTCACGATTAATTTGAAAGAAACAATGCAACATTTGTGCGCCGTTCTAGTAAATAATTATATTCGTAAGGCAAATCTATGAAAACTCAGATGATATTGACGACGAATTGATATTCCATGCTCAGGGTGTTTTGTTAGAAGAGCCTATGCCCATATTTGACAACTGTGTTCTTGCTCCTCTACATAACACCTATCAACCATCAAAACATGAACATTTATTCCAGGAACAACCTGTATATTCATGGAATAAATCATTACATGCACATCAAGATCATAAAATTGTTATCAGATCCTGGAACTATATGGTACATAACTAGAATGTCTTGGAACTATATGTTGTATGTATATAATATCTTGGAACTATAGGATGCGTCATACCCATTGTCTAGGTCGATACGTAATTAATTCGAAAAGAAAGCGGAACACCTAGTATATCTTCAGGCCTAGAGTTGGTATTTGATGATTTTAACTGTCTGCACAATAAATTCGGAAGAAAAAATGAACGGTTAATGTAAATCTATAAAAAATTGGTTCAAGCACTGGCGTGAAGTCAGAACACTATAAAAGTAACTACACTCTTGTCCACTACAGTTTTTTGTCGTCTGACATAGTCTTCGAAGATGTAAACTTCGTTTCCAACTTCAAAGACGAAGCGTTACTGTCAGTAACGCTACGTCTTTGAAGATGGAAACTTTGTTTCCGAAACATATGTCAGACGACAGTAAACTGTAGTGGACTAGAGTGTAGTTATTATTATTATTATTATTATTATTATACTGATCCTCCTGGGTCTTCCACAAGGAGACCCCTCATAAGCTCTAAGAGCTTGCCCTGAGTTAGGAGAACCAGTTGTGTTCTGTGTAGGCTTTGTTACTGTGTCCTTACGCCACCTTAGGCACAGTTACTTTTATAGTGTTCACTATAAGTCCACAGTAAACTCATAATAGAATATGTGAAGTCAGAAGCTTTTGCACGTATGTTCTCTTGTCCATTCTCCTTTATTGGACACTCTTAATCGAATTTACCATGGTGAATTCTATTGTCTGTTCTCCTATATTGGACACTCCGAATTTACCATGGTAAATTCGATTAAGAGTGTCCAATACAGCAGAACGGACAATATAATTAACCATGGTATATTTGATTAAGAGAGTGTTCAATACAGGAGAACGGACAATAGAATTCACCATGGTAAATTCGATGAAGAGTGTCCAATACAGGAATATAGACAAGAGAACACACGCGTAAAAGCTCCTGATTTCACGTCAATGCTTGAACCAATTTTTTTTTTCGTGAAGTCAGGAGCTTTAGCGCGTATGTTCTATTATCCATTCTTCTGTATTGGACACTCTTAATCGAATTTACCATGGTGAATTATATTGTCTGTTTTCCTGTATTGGACACCCTTAATCGAATTCACCATGGTAAATTCGGACAAGACAACATACGCGCAAAAGCTTCTGACTTCACGTCAGTGCTTGAACCAATTTTATTTCAATGATTTCAAAAAAATTTTCGAGTGCTACGATCCTCACGAAATTTTGCAAAAATGTTCGCGTTGGCATTCTACAACTAATAACCATATTTGAATTGCATCGGATTTGTATTTTTTGAGTTATTGAAGAAATAACAACCAAATTTCAGATTGATATAACTCCAAAACCATTTGGCTGATTATGCTAGTTAACGAACTCAAATGTCGTATTTACATGCGCAATCTACCCTGAAAACTGCAAGTCGCTATTTCTTTCCGTTCTCAAGGAATCATGAGATGCATAATATTTTTTCGTAATTTTTTCAAAATTTCCCCACAACATTTTACACACGTCTTCATGTCGATATTCTGCAACTAGTTACCAAGCTTCAATTCGATCGAGTCTATATTTTTTGAGTTATCGAGGAAATAATATTCCAGATGGGTATAACTCCGAAACCGTTGGGCCGATTATGGCCAACAGCGAACATAACTCTTCCATTCAGATGTGCAACCTATCCTGAAAATTGCAAGTCCCTATCTCCTTTCGCTCGAGAGTTGTCGAAGCAACGCTCACCCATCCACCTACTGAACTCACACTAGGCTGCTCGGATCTCCAACAATATGGATCCGATCATGTTCAAACTTGGACCTTGGTAGAAGAGTTAGGTTCTGAAGGCTCTCCCAAAATATCAGCAATATCGGAAGAATAGGCTCTGATATATAGAATTTTTTTCAATAATTTTCTATGATTTTTTTAAAATTTTCTAGTTTTAAGGTCCTCAATAAATTTGGCAAGAATTTTTGCGTTACCATTCTACAACTAATAACCATCTTGGAATTGGATTGGTTTTGTATTTTTCTAGTTATTGAGGAAATACCAATCAAATTTCAGATGGGTATAACTCCAAAACCTTTTTGCCGATTATGCCTATAAACGAACTCAAATGGCGCATTAAGATTCACAAACTTACCTGAAAATTTCAAGTCGCTATCTCCTTCTGTTCTTAGGTTATTGTGACGTAAATAATATTTTTTAAATTTTCTAGCTATACGATGTGCACAAAATTTCACAAACGTTCTTAGATTTATATTCTACAACCACTCACCAAGTTTCAATTCGATCGAATTAGTATTGGTTGTAGACAAAATTATTACTCGGAAACCGTTAGGCCGATTATGCCCATTAACGAACTTGTCCGTCCTATTGGGATGCGCCACCTACCCTGAAAATTTCAAGCCGATATCTCTTTTTTTCTCAAGTTATTGTGGTAACGGCCGGCCGGACAGAATCAAATTTGACCTCAAATTCTCGATTCTTGAAACGATTGAGTTCGACCTGTCAAACTCAATCGTTTGAGACCATTTTCGGCGAAAAATTCGATAATTACACACATTTGGGCAAAATGATAATGCGATGTTCCCAGAACATACGCGCAAAAAGTCAGATGATATTGATGACAAATTGATATTCCATGTACAGAATATATGTCTCATTAAAACTGAATTTGAATATCAAAATTTCTTAGTCCTGTTCTGTTCTTATTCTGTATGGTTTATATCAACATCATGATATCCTGAGATGACAAAACCAAGAGCCAAATTTGAAAGGAATCAGTTTGGAACTTTGGAATTTATGGCTAGCCAAAGGTTCAGTCCGAATCAATAAAACTCCCTGTATCTCAGAAACGAAGAGCCTATGCCCATATTCAACAACTGTGTTCTTGCTCCTCTAGGTAACATCTATCAACCATCAAACTATGAACATTTATTCGTGGAACAACCTGTATATTCATGGAATAAATCATTATATGCATATCAAGGTCATGAAATTGTTATCAGGTCCTGGAACTATATGGTACATAACTAGAATGTCTTGGAACTATATGTTGTATACAAATAATGTCGTGGAACTATAGGATGCGTCATACCCATGGTCCAAGTCGATTCTTCATAAATTCGAATAGAAAACGGAACTCCTAGTATATTTTCAGGCCTAGAGTTGGTTTTTGAAGATTTTACCTCTCTGATCAATGAATTCGAAAGAAAAAATGAACGGTTTATGTGCCGTTCTATTGAAGAATCATATTCGTAAGGCAAATCTATAAAAAGTCAGATGATATTGACGACGACTTGATATTCCATGCACAGGGTGCTTTATTAGAACTGAAATTGAAAAACAAAAATTCTTAGACCTGTTCTGTACTGTTTCTGTATGGTTTATATAAACATTTTTATAGCCTAAGATGACACGACATGTCAAATTTGAAATGAATCGGTTTGGCACTTCGATTTATAGCTATAGCCAAAGGTTCAGTCCGAATCAATAAATGACCCTGTATATCAGAAATAAAGAGCCAAAGCCCATATTCAACTATTGTGTTCTTGCTCCCCTAGGTCACATCTTTCAACCATCAAATTATTTACATTTATTCGTTGAACAACCTGAACAACCGTTGAAAATCAGTAAAAATTCTTATTCTCAGCACCTGCTGAACCGATTTAAATGACAGATATGTTTTAGGGGGTGATGGTAGATTCTAGAAAAAAAAATAAGAGCTGTATCGGTTCATAAGATCCTTATAAAAATTACGTTTATTTTTTTAATTTTAATTTTTAACCATGTTACGATGACGGTAAAATTTTGAAATTTTGATGTACGGGAAAGTTGGTGCTCAAGAAATGATGATTTTTGACATTTATGTGATTCATCATGTTACTCTGCAAACCTGTCAAAATTGAAATTTTTTTAGAAAAATGACCAAAAGACGTAGAAATCAGAACAATATCGAAAAGTAACTCAAAGAAATGTTGCTCAGAATTTCATTTTATACCAAACTGCCAAATTTCTTATTGAAATTCTGAAATATTTTGATATTAATATTTTGATGACAGATCGCTAAAGGGAGCTTTGGGTTTTGCGGATATTTGAAATAATTATTCGGAATCTAATTCCAAATAAAGAGGCATTATCATAATGCAAATAAAGTTTATATTAATTTAATGTTCCTCATAAATTATGATTTCTATAGTGAAAACATCACAATCTTGTTGCAAACCGATTATACTTGACAAATTGAATTCGAAAAGAGCTAATTTCTCCCTGATTATTCTTGGAACATCATAAGAAATTAAATCCTCCGATATGACATCAGAAGAATAATTCTCCAACCCTCTAAAATCGCTTTTGAATATATTTACTCGAATACCACTAAAAACGCAATACAGACCTCATCTAAAACATAGATACCTGTGAAAATAATAAAATGAATTCGATTTGACAGGCGCATGGAATAATACACTTTCAAATTGTTTATTTATTTAAATGCACCTGCCAACTCGATTTCATTTTCACAGGTAACTATGTTTTAGATGAGGTCTGTATTGCGTTTTTAGTGGTATTTGAGTAAATATATTCAAAAGCGATTTTAGAGGGTTGGAGAATTATTCTTCTGATGTGATCTCGAATAATTCAATTTCTTATGATGTTCCAAGAATAATCAGCGAGATATTAACTCTTTCTCAAGTATAATTCGTTTTGCACCAAGATTGTGGGGTTTTCACCATAGAAATAGTAATTTATGAGGAACATTAAATTAATATAAACTTCATTTGAATTGTATTAATGTCTCTTCCAATGGAATTATATTACGAATGATTTTTCAAATTTCCGCGATTCCCAAAGCTCCCTCTAGCGTTCTGTCATCAAAATATTATTATCAAAATATTTCGGAATTTCACTATGAAATTTGGCAGTTTGGTATAAAATGAAATTCTGAGCAACATTTCTTCGAGAAACTTTTTGATATTGTTCTGATATCTACGTCATTTGTTCATTTTTCTAAAAAAATGTCAATTTTGACAGGTTTGCAGAGTAACATGTTCAATGACATATATGTCAAAAATCATAATTTCTTAAGCACCAACTTTCCCGAAAATCAAAATTTCAAAAAACAATACAGGTGCGAAAATTTCCTATTGGTGGGTACTTTTTGAAACGCACTGTATGAGTGTTTCTAATTTTTTCTGTTGTTTTTACCAGTTCAGTAATCCCAAAAGTTCTGTAGTTCTGTATTTTATTATTTCAAGGGTTAAATCATGAAAAAAATTGACTTTTGAGCAAAACATCAGATTTTATTTTTTTTCAATATGGCGTACCGTTTTTAAAAATTCCAAAAATTCATAATTCTATCAAAAATTTAATGAGGAATTTAAAAAAGATAGTTTCATAGTTTGACCGTCATCGTAACATGGTTAAAATTTAAAATTAAAAAAATAAACGCAATTTTTTTAAGGATCTTATGAACCAATACAGCTCTCATTTTTTTTCCTAGTAGCTACCATCAGCCCCTAAAACATATCTGGTATTTAAATCAATCGATTCTGTAGGTGCTGAGAATAATAATCTTTACTGATTTTCAACATTTTTTTTTATTTATCCAGAAACGGTAATAGATAAAGATCTGAAACTTGCAGCATTGAAGTATCTTATGGGTACCAACATTTCCTATAATGATGAGCCTGATATCTTCCTGGGGCCGATTCGGTATACTTTCGTCCCACGGCCGGCATGTTTTTTCATATCAGGAAATCATAATGTTCATATAAACAATACAGAAAAAGTACAGAACAGGACTAAGAAATTTTGATTTCTAATTTCGGTTCAGATGAAACACCCTGTACATGGAATATCAATTCGTCGTCAATATCATCTAATTTTTTATAGATTTGCCTTACGAATATTATTCCTCACTATAACGGCACATAAACCGTTCATGTTTTGTTTCGAATTTATTGGCCAGAGAGAGAATCTTTTAAAAAGCAACGCTAGGCCTGAAAATATACTAGGTGTTCCGTTTTCTTTTCGAATTAATGGCTTACACCATGGGTATGACACATCCTTTAGTTCCACGACATTATTTCTATACAACATTTGGTTCCAAGACATTGTTGTTATGTAGCATATAGTTCCAGGACCTGATAACAATTTCATAATCTTGATGTGCATATAATGATTCATTCCATGAATATACAATTTGTTCAACCAAAAAATTTTTATAGTTTGATGGTTGATAAATTTTGCCTGGAGGGACAAGAAAACAGTAGTTAAATATGAGCTTAGGCTCTTTGTTTCTAAGATAAAGGGTGTTCAATGACTCGGAATGAAGCTTTGGCTAACCATAAATCCCGAAGTGTCAAACTGATTCTTTTCAAATTTGGCATGTTTTGTCGTCTCAGGAAATATATAGTAGCATAATATAGTTCTAGGACCTGATGAAAATTTCATGATCTTGATGTGTGTATAATGATTTTTTCATTTTTTTCTATGAATATACAGGTTGTTCCACGAATAAATGTTCATAGTTTGATGATTGATACATGTCACCTAAAGGAGCAAGAATAGAGTAATAATGAAAAATGGCGATACCGTTGTTAATAAATCAACAAGTCCAGAGCGTTCCTGCCAATAGGGATGAATCCCCAGGGGTTTATTTGACTTGTGAAATATATGCATAAGTATATTAATTATACGAAGCGATTCTGAATACCCTATTGGCAGGAATGCTCTGGACTTGTTGATTTAAGAACAGAGTAGTTAAATATGAGCTTAGGCTCTTGGTTTCTGAGATACAGGGTGTTTTATTCAGTTGTACTGAACCTTTGGCTAGCCATAAATCCTGAAGTGTCAAACTGATTCTATTCAAATTTAGCAAGTATTATGATCTCAGGATATCTTAAAATCCATATAAACCATACAGAAAAAGTACAGAACAGGACTAAGAAATTTTGATTTTTAATTTCGTTCCTGGAACAACACTGTCCATGGAATATCAAAATCATCTGATTTTTTATAGATTTGCATTTCGAATATGATTCTTCACTAGAACGGCACATAAACCGTTCATGTTTTATTTCGAATTTGTTGAGCAGAAAGGAAAAATCTTTAAAAACCAACTCAAGGCCTGGAAACATACTAGGTGTTCCGTTTTCTTTTCGAATTAATGAATTATCGACTTACACCCTGAGTATGACACATCCTATAGTCCCACGTCAATATTTCTATATAACATTTAGTTCCAAGACATTCTTGTTATGTGGCATATAGTTCCAGGACCTGATAACAATTTCATGATTTTGATGTGCATATAATGATTCATTCCTTGAATATACAGGCTGTTTCACGAATAAATGCTCATAGTTCTATGGTTCATAGATGTTACCTAAAGGAGCAGGAGCACAGTAGTTAAATATGAACTTAGGCTCTATCTTTCTAAGATAGAGGGTGTTTTATTTAATCGGACTGAACCTTTGGCTATCCATAAATCCGGAAGTGTTTAACCGATTCTTTTCAAATTTGTTATGTTTTGTCATCTCAGGATATCATAATGTTCATACAAATCATACAGAAAAAGTACAGAACAGGACTAAGAAATTCTGATGAAAAACCCTGTGCATGGAATAATAATTTGTCGTCATAACATCTTATACTTTATAGATTTGCCTTTGAAATATGAATATTCACTATAGAATGGCACGTAAACTGTTGATTGTTTCTTTCAAATCTATTAAGGAGAAAGGGTAAATCCATAAAAACCAAATCTAAGCCTGAAAATATACATGGTTTTCCGTTTTCGTTTTGAATTGATGCAGTATCAACTTATACCCCGAGTATGACAAATCCTATAATTCCACAACACTATTCCTGTGCAACCTATAGTTCCAAGACAATATTGTTATGTAACATGAAGTTCCAGGACCTAATAACCATTTCATAATCTTGATGAGCAAATTATGATTTATTCCATTAATTTACTTGTTGTTCAACGAATTAATGTACATAGTTTCATGATTGATAGATATTACCTAGAAGAATCAGAACACAATAGATAAATATGAGCTTAGGCACTTCGTTTCTGATATAAAGTGTGTTTTATTGATTAGGAATAGGAACGAACATTTGGCCAAGTATTATGATCTCAGGATATCATAAAATCTATAGAAACCATAAAGAAAAAGTATAGAACAGGACTAAGAAATTCTGGTTCTGGAAAAAAACCTGTGCATGGTATATCAATACGTCATCAATATTATCTGATTTTTTATAGATTTGCATTTCGAATATGATTCTTCACTAGAACAGCACTCAGGCCGTTCATTTTTTCTTTCGAATTTATTGAGGAGAGAGGGGTTCAAAAACCAACTCTAGACCTGCAAATATACTAGGTGTTCCGTTTTCTTTTCGAATTAATAAAGTGTCGACTTACACCCTGAGTATGACACACCCTATAGTTCCACGACATTATCCCTATACAACATATAGTTCAAAGACATTCTTGTTATTTAGCATATAGTTCCAGGACCTGATAACAATTCTATTATCTTTATGTGCATATTATGATTTATTACAGGAATATTCAGGGCGTTCCGCGAATAATTGTTAGCACATAGTTTGATGGTAAATAGATGGTAGGTACCTTGGTGGACCAGAACACAATAGTTAAATATAGACTAAGGATCTTCGTTTCTGACATGATTTATTGATTCGGACTGGAATTTTGGTTAACCATAACTCCCGAACAGTCAACCTAATTCATTTGAATTTAGCGGGTTTTGTCAGGTCAGGTCATCATAACGATCACTTAAACCATACAGAAAAAGTACAGCCTAGGGCTATTATTCTTCCGTAGAACGGCTCACATACCGTTCATATTTTCGTTCAAATTTATTGAAGCGAGAGTGGAAATCTGTAAAAACCACCTCTAAGCCATAAAATATACATGGTGCTCTTTTTCCTTTTGGAGTAAGTGAGGTATCTTGGACCCAGAGTGTGACATATCCTATAGTTCCAAGTGATTATTTTTATGAAACATATTATATAGTCCCAAGACATTCTTGTTAAGTAATATATAGTTCTAGGACCTGATAATAATTTCATCATTTTGATGTGTATATAATGTTTTATTCTATGAACATACAGGGAGCTCCACGAATAACTTTTTCTAGTTTGATGGTGTGAACAGATGGAACCTCAGGAAGTCAGAAAATAACAATCAAATATGGGATTTGGCCCTTCGTTTCTGATATGCAGCATGGTTTATTGACTTGGGATGCTCCTTTGGTTAGCCATAATTCCCCAACCGTCAATCAAATTCTTTTCAAATTTGGCAGGTAGTAGGTATCATCTCAGGCGACCAAAATGTTCCTCTTAAGATGCTGAAATAGCATACACAAGGGCTAATAAATGTTCATTCTCGGTTCTATTCAAACACCCCGTACAAAAAATATCACTTCCTCGTTAATATCATCTGCTTCTTCTGACCCTTCGAAAATTATTCTTCACAAGAACGAAACATAAACCGTAAATTTTTCAAATTTATTAACGAATTCAAATCTTTTTGTCAGTATATACTACATTCTGTGAAGAGATGTCCTTGAAATCGAACTTATCGATTAAAAGAAATGAAAGAGGTTTTTCAATTTTGAAAATTGAAGTTATGTAAAGATAATTCAATACCCACTAGAATCACTAGATGATAATAATATACAGAAAAGGATGAGTGCTGCTAACAAAAGATCTTTTTCTTTCCAAATATAACAAACTAAAATAATGAAAACTATTCAAAATTTTTCTTGAAAAATATTTCAAACATTCGAATATTCTCATGGAAAAGAATTTGATTAGAGTTGTTAAAAATTAAATGAGTTTTTAACCCTGTGATGCAGTCTACTCTACGCTCCTGGTTGCCCTCCTCGCCCAACGCTATTTGGTCACAGAGTATTGTGATTTCTGACATACTCGAGATCTGACATGCGCGTTCATCTGTGATCTTTAATATAACACACCGGCAAGAACTCTCCTAACCCCTCTTCCACTCTCTTGCTGTCACTTCGCTTTTCCGCTCGTGTTACAACTTTTCTACGCTCTTGTGCCTTTTTTGCTTCTCCTACGCCATTTTCTCGCAAGTCGATTAATTTGTGCTCTACGAATTGTGAACTTGGTGCTTACGAAACAAACCTTAAAAGACAATTATATTGCTTTAAGTGATTATTTAGATCTCCTCAAATACAGGTACAGTACATTTTTCTTAACTATATGAATTGTTCCTAACATGCTTCCTATAAAATATCATGCACTCTCACGGTTCCACGAAATATCTCATGCATCTTGAGTATATATCGTTGAAGTGTATTTTATATAGCCTCCTCGTCACCTGTACCTCCCTCATTAAGGTATATTTTTGGTATTTTCATATTTATTTCTCGAACCACGTGTGTACTGTACCTAACCCTTTGTACGAACTCTCCAATTTTATAATCTCCAAACGACCCCCCCTCGTAAACTCTTCGTACCTAGTTACTCCTCGTATTCTCTCGAGCACCAGGTTCACATTTCACCTACATCTCAGGCACTTACTTCTCATTATTTTCACTCATAGTATTTCACAATCTCTCATACTCAAAAACACCTCTACGATTAGACTTCTCAGGCTTTTGTAAGTTTCAGGTACCTCTCCGTTCCAGCTGGCGTCATCACATGGATCGTACAACCAGGCCTGGTCTCAACTGATAAGTATTCAGAATTGTTCTACTCATGCAAATGCTCTCAAAACTCTAAAGGACCTGGTTGGATGTATCGCTTGATGGTTCCAGACCCATGTCACCTCACATAAGTATAATTTGTATTTGTATTTTCTTATACTTTATCACAACTTGCAACTTACATTGCCTGCACTCTATACTCTCCTCAACCTATGACCAACTATCCTCTCAAGTAAATGTGTTGTCAATTGATTCATTTCGCTAACTAAAATTTAACTGCTCTGCCTTTATATACACCTCATATGACTCTCAATTATCACCTCCATTACCATAGTTATGTTGTATTACTTCTGTTTTTCTGATAAGGACAGGCTTATCACTGTAAACGTCGTTAACCATAATTATTGATTATACATTTCTCTCATCTCCTGTCAATTACACTTACCCTCAACCATCTCTGTTTGTCAATGAACCTTCTGTTTTTCTAATAGGGGACATTTTAATACATGCCAGCTCTATTCCTGTAAACGTTGCGTTTCTATTGACAAACAATGCTCCTCAGATCAACGTTAGTGATTTAGAATTGTTACAGGCAACACATAATACTCAATACATCTCAATTATCGATCTCAAAGCATTCTCTCAATTCAAGCACAACGTTCAGACTTTCTCTATTGTGAAATATTACACTCAATTGTCTCTCAATAAATGTAAATAGGTCAACTCTGTTTAGATGTTGTTAAATTTTGTATATAATTTTAACTCCATGCGAGTACCTGTTTATAATGTGAATGTGAACTAATACAATAAACATTTTATTAAACATCTTCAACTCAATCATTTGGTAACAGTCCACTAAAAAGTAATTGCCAATTATCTCACCACCTAGATTTTTGAACATTTGGTCCTTCGAGCCGGATGATTGAGTTGTTATATTAATCGTTCACATCACATTCTCCTCAAATACAGTCACCTCAAAAGGAGGTGAGTCCTAGCACCTCAACGAAGAGGCGTTAACAGTCAGCTCAACAGGAACCTCCAAGTCGTCTCAATGTTCTGCTCGCCACCGCCACTGCCAACCTCGTCACCTCAACAGCCTCACACAAGGTTCGACTTCTCATCGACTCAGGATCTGAGTTGAGATTCATCTCTCCACCTCTGGCCAACAAGCTGAGTTTTCCTCGAAGGAAGTCACACGTTGTAATTGTCGGCATCCATGGTACCACCTCGAAGGCAAAGGGATGCCTTTCTATCACGCTCACGTCGCTATATGACCATCAATCCATACATGTTGATGCTCATGTTCTCTCATTATCCTTCTCTAACCTGCCTTCTTTTCACACCTGCTTACAGCCATCTCCACACCTCCAGAATCTCAAGCTGGCTGATCCAGACTACCACATCTCACGACCAATCGACATCATTTTGGGCGCTGATGTCTACGGCTCAATCATTCTCCCTCAAATGAAAAGAGGTCCTCCATCATCTCCAACAGCACAGCTCTCTATCTTCGGATGGCTCATCCTTGGTCCTGTGTGTCAACAACCAGAAGACATTCCACATCACTCTCCGATGTTTCATACTACTCAAGATGATCTCCATCAACTCCTCACCAAGTTTTGGGAACAGGAAGATATCCAATCAACTCCTCAGTCACACCTCACCCCTGATGAGCAAGAATGCGAAAACCACTTCGTCTCTACTCACCGAAGACTAGATTCAGGCAAATACATGGTAAGACTACCGCTGAAATCGTCTGTCGACGTCTTGGGTTCCTCAAGACAACGTGCTTTTCGATGTCTCCAAGGCCTGCTCCGTAAATTCGAAAAGGACCCAGAGTACTCCGACCTCTATCATCAATTCATCGATGAATATGAACTTCTCCATCACATGCAACCTGTTTCATCAGAGACAGCCATCTCAAGATACTTCCTGCCTCATCATGGGGTTCTCAAAACAGACAACACCTCAAAGAAACTACGAGTGGTCTTCAACGGCTCCAGCCCCACCTCAACTGGTATTTCACTCAACGATATCATGCACACAGGAGCCAAACTACAACTCGACGTGATAGATGTCCTTATGTGGGTGCGTAAGTACAAATTTGTCTTCTCCACAGACATCACAAAGATGTACAGACAGATCCTGGTCCATCCTGACGATTGGGATCTTCAATGTATCCTATGGCTCGACTCCAACAACAAAGTCCAAACGTACCACCTCACCACAGTCACATATGGAACCAGGTCCGCTCCATTCTTGGCAATTAGAATTCTTCTCCAGCTCATCAACGATGAAGGTCACAAGTTTCCGTTAGCCATTCCCCCATTGACGAAAGGTCGTTATGTCGATGACATCTGTGGCGGATCAGATACTGAAGACCAACTCCTCGAAATTGCCAAACAACTCCAGCACCTCTGCATGGCGGCCGGCCTCCCCCTCGCAAAGTGGCAGTCAAATGTACCACAACTACTCCAGTATGTACAAGAGGACGAACATACTTCATCTCCACTCTCCTTCGATGAAAATCCCACCTCAACCAAAGTCTTAGGACTCCTGTGGTACCCTCAAGAAGATTACTTCACATTTAAGGTCAGCTCCATCCTATCTGGGTCTATACTAACAAAACGCTCAGTTCTTTCTCATATCGCTCAAATATTTGATCCATTAGGTTTAGTCTCCCCTGTTACGATTAGGGCCAAGATGTTGTTGCAAGAATTATGGCTCCAAAAGTTATCATGGGACGAACCTCTACCTCAACTACTCCAACAGAAATGGCATGACATCAGCGACGACCTCTACAAGCTGGCCAGCATAAAAATTCCTCGATGGATCAACTACCAGGATGGTTGTTCCGTACAACTCCATGGCTTCTCCGATGCATCTCAATTTGCCATTTCTGCAGTCCTCTACCTCCTCGTTCAAACTCCGTCCAAGGAACGCAAAGTTTCAATGCTCTGCTCCAAAACAAAAGTAACGCCTTTGAAGCCTCTCACAATCCCGCGCCTCGAATTGTCAGCTGCACTTCTCCTCTCTCGTCTCGTAAATTATGCGCATAATATTTTACAGCTCAACAGCCTCTCCACAACTCTATGGACGGACTCCTCAGTCACTCTATCCTGGATCACAACTCATTCCTCACGTTGGAAGGACTTTGTTCGGAACCGCGTGGCAACAATCCAAGAACTAACTCCTAGGGCCCAATGGAGATATATTTCCGGCAAAGACAATCCTGCTGACTGTGCATCTCGAGGCTTAACTTCCGCTCAACTTCGCAACCACTCGCTATGGTGGACGGGACCACCATGGCTTTCCAAGTCAGAAGACTCATGGCCCAGTCGTCAGCCGGCATCGACAACTGAACATGAATCCGAAACAAAACCTGTCACCTCCATTCTCACTTCCACCTCGAAGGACTACGAGTGGGACCTTATCTACAGGTATTCTTCTATGAATAAATTGTTGAGAATCACCTCTCTTTGTTCAAAGCTTCTCGCACGACTCCAACGCAAGCTGGATCCAGCACCTCTCACAAGCCTCACCTCGTCTGACTTGGAAAAATCCAGAATTTTCTGGATAAAAGCAACTCAAGAAGTCTACTTCTCACTCGAACTCAAGGCTCTTCGCACTCGGACTCCAATCTACTCCTCAAATGCATTCAGTAGACTCACAGCCTTCCTCGACCACGATGGTGTAATTCGTGTAGGCGGACGAATCACCCAGTCAAATCTAGACCCAGATAGCAAACATCCTATAATTATTCCTCGATTCTCTCAATTCACTTCTCTAGCTATCGATGAAGCTCATCGATCAACTCTCCATGGAGGCACTCAACTCACTCTAGCCCGCATACGTCAAAGGTATTGGATTCTTGGAGGAAGAGCCCCAGTCAAATCCCATATCCTTCGATGTGTAACCTGCGCCAGGCACCGTGGCATTCGGGCACAACAGCTCATGGGACAACTACCAGCACCTCGAGTACAGCCATCTCGTCCATTCCTCCACACCGGTGTCGATTACGCCGGACCACTCACTCTCAAGACATGGAAGGGAAGAGGTTCCAGAACACACAAAGGCTGGGTTTGTGTGTTTGTCTGCTTTGCCTCCTCAGCTGTTCACCTCGAAGTCGTAAGTGACTACTCCTCTGACTCCTTCATTGCTGCTTTTCGCAGGTTCACAGCCAGACGAGGAATCTGTCATACCTTGTATTCAGACTGTGGCACCACATTCATTGGCGCTGACACCGCTCTCAAGAAACTCTTCACGAAAGCTTCCAGTCAACACCAAAACCTCTCCAAGCTTCTTCTCAATGACGGCACTACATGGTGTTTCAACCCCCCAGCAGCTCCTCATATGGGTGGAAAATGGGAATCAGTCGTCAAATCGTTCAAG
This sequence comes from Halyzia sedecimguttata, assembly GCA_937662695.2. NCBI lineage: Eukaryota > Metazoa > Arthropoda > Insecta > Coleoptera > Coccinellidae > Halyzia > Halyzia sedecimguttata. The sequence goes on from OW569417.2 coordinate 71,267,093, forward strand.
CATCACTTCATTCGAATCGTCAAGGATCAATCCTTCACCTTGGAAGAAATCATGACGCTGTCCTCTCAAATCGAAGCCATTTTGAACTCAAGACCACTCGAACCTCTCAGTGACGACCCCGACGACTGCGAAGCCCTCACACCTGGACATCTCCTCATCGGCACACCATTAAATGCTCTGCCAGAACCATCTCTCGAACATCTCTCCACGTCTCGACTCTCCAGATGGCAGTTGGTCCAACAACGAACTCAAGAGTTTTGGAACCAATGGTCATCACAATACCTGCAACGTCAGCTCTCCATCTCAAAATGGCACCACCCACGTCACGACCTCAAGATTGGTTCTTTGGTGCTGATCACTGATGAACGTACACCTCCATGCAAGTGGCCTCTAGCCAGAGTCACACATCTCCATCCCGGACGAGACGGACTCACAAGAGTGGTCACCTTAAAAACCTCCACTACAACTCTCACGAGGCCAATTGCAAAGTTATGCATTTTGCCAATCCTGGTGGACTCTGAGGACAACGAGGGGCCTGTTTCCTCCAGTTGATGGGTGGATTGAGTAGCTCAGACACTGGAGAGCAGGTTTCTCTCACCCTCCTCACCAGGGAAGTTCCACGAAGCTCTTCTCATCTATAATCAACTCCGTTAATTATGGCGGCCGGAATGTTAAAAATTAAATGAGTTTTTAACCCTGTGATGCAGTCTACTCTACGCTCCTGGTTGCCCTCCTCGCCCAACGCTATTTGGTCACAGAGTATTGTGATTTCTGACATACTCGAGATCTGACATGCGCGTTCATCTGTGATCTTTAATATAACACACCGGCAAGAACTCTCCTAACCCCTCTTCCACTCTCTTGCTGTCACTTCGCTTTTCCGCTCGTGTTACAACTTTTCTACGCTCTTGTGCCTTTTTTGCTTCTCCTACGCCATTTTCTCGCAAGTCGATTAATTTGTGCTCTACGAATTGTGAACTTGGTGCTTACGAAACAAACCTTAAAAGACAATTATATTGCTTTAAGTGATTATTTAGATCTCCTCAAATACAGGTACAGTACATTTTTCTTAACTATATGAATTGTTCCTAACATGCTTCCTATAAAATATCATGCACTCTCACGGTTCCACGAAATATCTCATGCATCTTGAGTATATATCGTTGAAGTGTATTTTATATAGCCTCCTCGTCACCTGTACCTCCCTCATTAAGGTATATTTTTGGTATTTTCATATTTATTTCTCGAACCACGTGTGTACTGTACCTAACCCTTTGTACGAACTCTCCAATTTTATAATCTCCAAACGACCCCCCCTCGTAAACTCTTCGTACCTAGTTACTCCTCGTATTCTCTCGAGCACCAGGTTCACATTTCACCTACATCTCAGGCACTTACTTCTCATTATTTTCACTCATAGTATTTCACAATCTCTCATACTCAAAAACACCTCTACGATTAGACTTCTCAGGCTTTTGTAAGTTTCAGGTACCTCTCCGTTCCAGCTGGCGTCATCACATGGATCGTACAACCAGGCCTGGTCTCAACTGATAAGTATTCAGAATTGTTCTACTCATGCAAATGCTCTCAAAACTCTAAAGGACCTGGTTGGATGTATCGCTTGATGGTTCCAGACCCATGTCACCTCACATAAGTATAATTTGTATTTGTATTTTCTTATACTTTATCACAACTTGCAACTTACATTGCCTGCACTCTATACTCTCCTCAACCTATGACCAACTATCCTCTCAAGTAAATGTGTTGTCAATTGATTCATTTCGCTAACTAAAATTTAACTGCTCTGCCTTTATATACACCTCATATGACTCTCAATTATCACCTCCATTACCATAGTTATGTTGTATTACTTCTGTTTTTCTGATAAGGACAGGCTTATCACTGTAAACGTCGTTAACCATAATTATTGATTATACATTTCTCTCATCTCCTGTCAATTACACTTACCCTCAACCATCTCTGTTTGTCAATGAACCTTCTGTTTTTCTAATAGGGGACATTTTAATACATGCCAGCTCTATTCCTGTAAACGTTGCGTTTCTATTGACAAACAATGCTCCTCAGATCAACGTTAGTGATTTAGAATTGTTACAGGCAACACATAATACTCAATACATCTCAATTATCGATCTCAAAGCATTCTCTCAATTCAAGCACAACGTTCAGACTTTCTCTATTGTGAAATATTACACTCAATTGTCTCTCAATAAATGTAAATAGGTCAACTCTGTTTAGATGTTGTTAAATTTTGTATATAATTTTAACTCCATGCGAGTACCTGTTTATAATGTGAATGTGAACTAATACAATAAACATTTTATTAAACATCTTCAACTCAATCATTTGGTAACAGTCCACTAAAAAGTAATTGCCAATTATCTCACCACCTAGATTTTTGAACAAGAGTATTGTTTCAAAGATTCCTCCTATATTCTCAATAAATTTGAAAGAAAATATTGGATGATTTGTGTGCTGTTCGATAACTTCATTCGAGGGGCAAATCAATGCAGAATCAGATAATGTTAAGGTACAGATGATATTTCATCTAAAGGGTGCTTTATTAGATCCTGAATTGAGAATTGAAATGATCATTATGATGGCCTGACATAATAATACTCGCTAAATTTGAATTCAATCAGTTTGACGCTTTCGGAGTTATGGCTAAGCAAAATTCTAGTCCGCATCAATTCATCATCTGAGAAACTAAGATCCTTAGCTCATATTTAACGGTTGTGTTCTGGCACCCATAGGTACCCACCATCTATTAATCATCAAACTATGTACATCTATTCGTAGAACGCCCTGTATATTACTGGAATAAATCATAATAAGCACATGAAGGTGATGAAATTGTTAACAGGTTCTAGTACTATATGCTACATAAGAAGAATGTCTTGGAACTATATGTTGCATAGAAATAATGTCGTGGAACTATAGGATTTGTCATACATACTCGGGGTGTAAGTTGATACTTCATCAATTCAAAACAAAAACGGAAAACCATATATATTTTTAGGCTTTGATTGGTTTTTAAAAATTTCCCCTCAATGTCGTGGAACTATAGCTTGTGACCCTACCTACCCGGGTAGTAAGTCGATACTTCATTAATTCGAAAATAATACCTCACACCCAGTATATTTTCAGGCTTAGAGTTGGTTTTTTTTTGAGATCCCCTCTCTCCTCAATAAATTAGAAAGAAACAAATGAATGGTATGTGTGCCGTTCTAGTGGAGAATCATATTATTGAACGGTTTTTTTCTGGGTTTTCTCTCCCAAACTCTGAAAAATATCTATGAAATAAAAATTTATTATTTTGTGATTTGCTTCTGCGTAAGAAACACAGGATATTTTTCAGAAGCAATCAATTGAACAATGTTGCCTAACAAACAACAACATCAACGAAGAAACAACTATATCGTAAAGTTTCGGAGTCTATATCAGAATCCTTCGTCAGACGCTCAATGAAAATAGTTAGAATTATTTTGTTGATAGTTATTTTGTGTAATTCAAGAATTGTCAGATTGACAGTATTTAAAAATCATAGCTTACATAGTTTTACTTCGCATAGAAATTTCCAAAGGCATATCTACAAAAAATCAGATGATATTGACCACGAATTGATATTAAATGGACAGGTTGTTTTATCAGAACATAAATTAAAAAGCAATATATTTTCTGAATGTATCAAAAACTACCGAAAAAATACTGAAAACAATTTAAAGTTTTCTTAAGAAATATTTCGGAGATTTTAATATTCTCATGGAAAAGAATTCGAATAGTATATGAAAGAAGTAAAAACGAAAGCATTGACATGGGGTCAATCTGGTTTGGCACGCTTGCTAAAGAGATTATTATGATTACACTGACCATGCTAGGTCTTCTCCAATCAGATTTAACCTCCTTCGAGTAAAGTCAAAATAGTTCCAAGACAGTAAACTTCCAAGACGGTCTTGGCAGCAACCTTTAGACACAAAATTTATCCAAGGCGGTCTTGGAACTCCACAAAAGTCTCGGAAGTATCAAATCGTTCAGAAAAAATGCCTCGGATGCATTCTTCTTTATATATATATATATATATATATATAAATATATATATATATATATATATATATATATGTATGCGAATTGTTCTTTTCACGGACATTCCATATTTTTTTTAGATATCTGCTACTATAACATATTTTCGAACAAATTGTGATTCTGAACGATATAATTCAATCAATTTTCCTATATGTTAATGTTTTCGCTACCTATAGCAAAAAATGCATATATTAGGACATATGAGGACATTTTATAAAATTCAATTTATATGGGATTTTGGCTTAATTAATGTGTTTTTCCGTTTATCCCTTCAATAAATAATGAAAAATGTTCTCTTACATTTTTTATATGAAACTTATTATTTGAAGTTATATTCTGCTTTCATTATTGTATACACTCAATATTCCGTGGACGTAATGAGGTTTGGATATATCAACATTAGACATGCGGGGCAATAGTACGCAGTTTTCAATTAATTACTCTGTAATAAATATATGTGAAGAATGACAAAGCATGATATTCTAATTATAATTGTTATTTTCATTAAATTATTGAATCGAAATGCGGACATTCACCCAAATCTTAGTGATTGAAAGCGACTAAATAGCAATTATAAATAGAATAGAATTTTATAGATTGCTATTGGTTACATACTTTTCGACCGAAACATCTCCTTTTGTAAATGTGAGACATATTCAATCTACAAGGTAATGCAATCATATCTACTTAACACATTATGATTCTATTCAATGGGATAAGTATACATCTATTAAAGCTACGGACACTTATTCGAGTATAAATGAATCGTCTGGTCGAAGCGTATAAAAACTAGTAAGGCAACTGTGAATTACCTCGGACCAGATACATATAAAACTTGCAAGCGAAACTGGAACTATAGTGACTGCGTGCACTTACCCGCTGCGTACTCTTACCCCACATTTATATTACAACTTATCATGAACCCAAAGTTTCAAAAGGTACTGTTGCTGTTACATTTCAACAAACAAAATAAAAAATATATAAAAAAGCACTGACGTGAAGTCAGCAGCCTTTAGTGCACTTGTTTACGTTGGCTTATTAGAATTGAATGATAAGTGCTTCAAGCTCAGTGGATAGAGCGATCCGGATACCTACCCAGTGGGTAGTGGACACCATACACTGTTGGGTCAAAAATAAACCGTGCTGTGTCCAAGGTGGCGTTAGGCTAGAGTAATAAAGTTGACAAAGAACACAACTGACTCTCTTTAGTCACACAATCTCCTAGGACCTTCTGAGGGATCACATCAATGCTTTTTTAGCCTTTTCCTTACAGAGTGAAGTCAATCTGCATTTAGAGATCCCTCAGAAGCTCTTAGGAGCTTGTGCAACTAAGGAGAGTCAGTTGTAAGCATTGTTACTCTATTCATACGCCAGCTGAGACACAACCCTGTTAATTTTTGACCCGACAGTGAATGATGTCCACTACCCTCTGGGCGAATCTCCGGCTCACTCTATCCACTGAGCTTGAAACAGTCATCATTCAATTCAAAATAGCAAACGTGAACACGCGCGCTGATGAGTACTGACTTCTCGTCAGTGCTTTTTTATATTTTGTCATGTTTCTTTTGCCAATTTGGCAATCAATACAGGCTGGGTATTAGTTTTACCGCAGGCCGAAATAAAAAAAAAGTTATAAGACCCCCGTTAGGAACGCAATTGCTTAAGCCTTCTTCAAATCCAAATGTAATTTAATATAGATCTTCCACATACCTATAGATATTTATAAATTGACCCAGGACCACGAGACATTTCAACGCGGAAACAACACTTTCCTCGAAACTGACTTGACCGTGCACAGAATTGCCATTTAATTTCTCTTTAAACCTCACGATATCGGCTCAGCACCAAATCCATGATCACTAGGCGTAAACCACTCCCAACATAAGCCATACAACCCAAAGAGAGCTATTCGTGGCTTTAGGTTTAGGTCATCTCAAAATTACACACCTCATACAAAATTCTTCAACACCATTGGTTCAGGAGATATCTGAGCATCAATCCACGCATGCGGGGAGTCTCCCAAGGGTATTCCATTGAGGAATAGCGTCCTGCACATCAAAACCCCATTCCTCCCAAATGAGAACTCCAACGGTTAAACCACTTCTCGTCTGCTCATGCGCATAATGAAATATACCCGGAAGGGGTAATATTAATTTAAAAATGAACCCCAGAGCCACGATACGGCCACTTTTACTCGGAAACAACGCTATTTCCTCCAAACTGATCCTACCGTGCATAAAATTGCCATTAATTTTCTTTTAAATCCTCACAAAATCGGCTCAGCACCAGACCCATGACCGATAGTCCTAAACCACTCCCAACATAACCCATACAACCCCAAAACAGTTACTTCTCCTTTGCGCATGCGTAATCCACTCGTGGCTGGAAGTCCTCTCAAAATCACACACCTAACACAAAACTCCGATTCTTCAACACTAGGGGTTCAGGAGTTATCGCATCTTGAATCCACGAATCCGCTGACCTCACCAGGGGATTGTATGGAGGAATAGTATCCTCCAACCCGAAGACCCGACCCTGTGAGACGAAAACTCCAGCAGTTAAATCACTTCACATCTGCGCATAAGCATAACGAAAATTGCTAAGAAGAGGCAAAATGGTAGGTCACTGTTCCTTGCGGAACAAGCGCGCAAAAATTAGGTTTCGGAATTTTAAGTAAACTATTCCGCAAGAGAGTAGTAGATTTTTGAATTTCTTCAAGTCATGTGACCCTCACGAAATTTTGCGAAAGTGTTTGCTTCGGTCTTTTGCATCTGAGTACTGAGTTTCAATTTAATCTGATCAGCAATTTTCGAGTTATTGTGGAAACAAAATTTAAAATTTTAAATATTTTTGCCACTTTACTATCTCTTCCATAAATACAATACTTCGCATGCATATGAAGGTACAATTTGATGCTGAATTTCAATAGATCGGTTCCGGAACTCCGAAATCATTAACGAAATATTTACGCTCAAAACTTCCCTGCAAATGTCATTCTCTAATTCCTTTCGTTCAAGAGTTATCGTGTTAACGGCCAGCCGGATAGACTTGAATTTGATATCAGATCATTCATCAGTGAGTTGAACTCAATCGTTTGAGAACATTTTCGACAAAAAATCCAAAAATACGGACATCCGGGCAGTATTATAGCACGCTGTTCCTTTCAGGACATGATCGCAAAAAGCACTAACGTGAAATCGGTGCGCTTTAACGCCTTTTTTCATGTTGAGCAATCTCAATAGAATGTCGTCAGAAACAAGCTCTGAAAAATGCAGTGACCTCACGTCAGTGCTTTATTATTAAACAAATGATATGTCATTGTTCGTCTAAGAGATCATCGCTGAAAAAAATGACATGCGCGTGTTTATGTTATAGTTAAATTTAGATTGATCAACACGAACAAGCGCGCCAAATCACACTGACCTCACGTCATTGCTTTCGGTGCTGATCTTCGTATGAAAATGAAAAATAATTACTTCATTAAAAAGCACTGACGTGTGGTCAGGGCGCCTTTTTACATTAAATTTTTACAATTTCAGTCAATTGTGTTAAAAATTATACTTTCGAGGCATACATCATTGAAAATGAACCACTTCTGTACAGGGTATTCTTTATATCACGGCACAATTGAAGTGATTTGTGCCACAAACTAAGCATTAACTAAATAGATACCTTGGATGGATTCTAATAATGTAACAATTTTGTTTTTCCTTTGATGTGTGGAAATGGCGCATGGACAATCATACGTCGAGTGTTCGCGCGTCGGAAAACCATCATCTTTGTTTATTTACGCACCACAAAACAAAACAAAAAATATAGTTTATCAGAAAGCTTTAAATTGATTAAGATACTGTATCATAACTGTGTGTGTCTGTTATAAACAAATTGAAACCTTATAAACAGCCAGTATTTCAGGAAAACTCTTTTTTGTAAGTAAACAACATAATGTGCAATTAATCGAAAATAATAATAAAACTTCATTCATACCGAGCATTTTTTTATTAACTTAGGCGGTGTGAAGTTCGCCGGGCCAGCTAGTTATAAAATATATAGGTAGCGATCTTCGTTCGTACTTTCTTTTAATGGGTATTGCGTGAATTTCATATAGGTACCTATACTCATATATTCATATTCTTTTATGTCTTTTCATACAGATATTAATTTCCTAAATCGAATGCAAAATTTATTCAGAGTTAACAAAAATTATACTTAGCATAACAATGAAGAGCACTAACGTGAAGTTAATACTGTTTGGCGATCTTGTTCACGTTGGCTAATTCGAATTGAATAATGAATGCTTCAAGCTCAGTGCATAAAACGAGTGGGACATCTACCCAGAGGGTAGTGATCACCATTCACTGTCGGATCATAAATTAAGAGTGATTTGTCTAAGCTGGCATAAGGATAGAGTAACAAAGTTGACCACCATTCACTGTCGGGTCAAAAATTAACCTTGCTATGGCTAAACTGGCATAAGGATACGGTAACAAAGTCGGCAAAGAACACAACTGACTCTCCTTAGTCACATAAGCTCCTAGGAGTTTCTGAGGGATCTTCCTAGGGAATTCCTAGGAGAGTCAGTATGATCATAAAATATGTCTTTGGCAAGCGCGCCAATGCAGATTGACCTCACGTCAATGCTTTTTTAGCGTTTTCACTTTTTTAATAGTGAAATCAATATGCATTGGAGCACTTGCTATAAACATGATTATGATTATACTGACCCTCCTAGGTGTTTCTCAAGGAGATCCCTCAGAAGCTTCTAGGAACATGTGCTAAGGAGAGCCAGTTGTGTTCTTTGTCGACTTTTTTACTGTATCCCTTACGCCAGCTCAGGCACAGCACTCTTAATTTTTGACCCGGCAGTGAATGGTGGCCACTACCGTCTTACTAGATCTCCGGTTCGCTCTATCTACTGAGCTTGGAGCACTCATCATTCAATTGGCCACCGTGAACACGCGTGACAATGGTTTTTTATATTTTTTCAAGTTTCTTTGACAATTCTGTCTATCAATACAGTCTGGCTATAAGTTTCATCGCAGATAGAAATAAAAAAAGATCGCTGTTAGGGGGGCCCCGTTAGGGTCACAATTAACATAACATAACATATATTTCATTTCCAACTACAGAATGAGTGTAATTTTGTTATAGTAAAGTTGATATCCATATAACAGATACTTACGCCTATTCTTCAATTTAAAAAAAACAGATCTTCCAAATATAGTTATTTATAAATTGTGGTCCCAGGGCCACGGTACAGACATTTCAACCCGGAAATAACGCTATTTCCTCGAAACTGATTTGGTCGTGCACATTATTGCCATGAATTTTCTTTTAAAACCTCACAATATCGGCTCAGCACCGAATCCATGACCGCTGGACGTAAACCACTCCCAACATGAACCATACAACCCAAAAACACTAACTTCTCCTCTGCGCATACGCAATCCACTCGTGGCTGAAAGCCAAAATCAGATCAGTGTTTTTCAAGTTATTGTGGAAACAAAATTTTCAAATGTTGAAATTTTTTTCCAGTTCAATCAATTCAAAACTTCGCATGAATATTAAGTTATTTATTCTACAATTTGATGCTGAATTTCAGATAGATCCTGTCATCGGTTTCGGGAATATTTATATAAAATATTTGAACTAAAAATGGCCATACCTCCGAAACTGCTTGGTAGATTTCGCCCATGAACGAACTTTACCGAGATATTTATGCTCCAAAACTACCCTGCATATTTTAACTTTAACTCATTTCGTTCGAGAGTTATCGAGTTAATGGCCTGCCGGACGTAGAATTGGATTTGACCCCGAATCATTCATCAGTGAGTCGAACTCATTTGAGACCATTTACGGCAAAAATATCAAAAATACAGGCATCCGGGCCAAATGATAGGCACGCTGTTCCCTGAATAGCGCGCCAAAAATTAGATATCGATCTAGGTACAGTGACTCTATACAAGTATAAAGTCACTGTAGATCTAGGAGGGTTAGCATGATAATATCAATGAAAATGGGCGTTATCCTCATTTCAATAATATCATAAATTTAGTTGAGGTACCTACTAAACTAAAAGCTTTCGAATTTGGCGGATGTGCCTCGTTTTCTGGAATCTTGGTGTATTATTTTGTATGAAGAGTTTGGCTTGAATCAATAGTAAGTTGAGTAAAAAACTAGTTTCGAAATTACAAATGTTCTCACATGATATTCACATCGCGAAATAGATAGTACTGTAACCGGGAGAAGTCAACTCTTTGAATATTTATTGATTTCGAAGTGCTGTTACCATACGATCGTTCCGCAAATGGTATACTATTTATCAGTTCGTTTTAAAAAATTCCAATATATATGATATCCTGTCTATTCGGTTTAAAAAATACCTCCGCCCTACAATACCTCATCAAAGTAACAAGTAACAAGTAACTGACGAATACATGTGATACGAATCGAAGCGAGTTGCAGGTTGCAGCGTTTTCACGAGCTGTGATTGAATAACAGTTACTGAAATATCGTATGACATCAACTATCTGCGATTCTGTGACACTAGTGAGTAGTGATACCACCAGAGACTGATACCACTCATGAAATAAACAAGTGCAGTTTTCTGTTCTGACGGTTCACACTTCACAGGACTAACAAAATTACAATTTTTATTGGTTGTTTTGCAACATATTTCTCGAAATTTTTGAATGTTATATCAAAATCAAGTTAAATACCGTTTACGAATTTTATTTACTGTAATGAATATCTCATAAACGTTATTTGTTTAATAAAAGGGGTAAATATTGTGAACAAATAGTATTTCATAGGTGAAAATGCTGAACAGTTTGCTCATTTCCATGTTTTCAGGTAACTTGTAATCCTATTTATAATTGTAAATAATCATGATGCATTATAGTGTTCACTTTGAATCACTATCAGGAGACAAAAATTGATGACTTACCCGAAATACCTACTAAACCATCATGAAGACTGGCAATCACAGTTTGATAATTACAAAGGTACCTACATGTTGAACAATCATCTCCAAATGAGCATATATATTCCGGATATTTTATCATAATTATGTTTTTAGGTAAGGCATTCACACCATTTAAGACAAAGGTATATTATGTCATTGTGGATTTTGGCAAATAATGAGGGAGCAATTGAATCTGCTCATTGTGATTGTCTGGCAGGCTTCAGTACGACTCCTAAACAAAAGTTTTGCAGTGAAAGTACTGAAAGTATGGGTACTAAACATATTAAGGAAAAAATTCCTACCAGGACTATTGATGAGCGTTATGAGTTTTAGGAAGGTATTATGGAAACTGATGACATTGTTTCAGTCATTATGTAACTACCCCTTTTGCAGAGGAGTTGAGACATTAAGTGCATTACCTCGTATCATTATTTTGAGCAAATATACAGGAGAGACAAGAAACAAGTATGCAGGTGCAATTTTTCCGAATTCACTACCTCAGTCAATATACCTGTATACAGGTATATTGAGATATTATATAAAAAATTGCACCTGCGTACTTGTTTTTTGTCTCTCCTGTATATTTGTTCAAAATAATGATACAAGGTACTGCACTTTAGCCGTCATGCAAACTTCAAAGAATAAACTTTATATCATGGATTTATTTGAAGAAAAGTATTTGAACGAATTATTGAAGAAGTTGTGGGATATCGGTTGGCGAAAATCTATGAAACTTCTAGTTCTAGAAATTTGATGCTTGTTGGTAATTGATAACTTATGTGTGCTCTTGAAATATCAATATAAAATTTTGGATAGGCATGCTTTTGAATCTAATAATAGTTATAGTATAGTATAGTTAATAGTATTAATAAACGATCCTTCAAGGATGTTATATGAATACAGCTTCTATCAACGTTGGTAAAGATTTATATATCAAAATTTTTCAGGTAGAAGAATCAATATCAATTTGACAGTGTATGAATCTAAATCTATTGAAATAGAAACCAGGGAACAGTCAAATATCAAGAGTTGGTTTTTGCATGTGTATGATTAAGAAGTATTCCGGCGGAACAATGGATATTTTATGTTATTCGTGCTCTTCATTACAATGATTTTTGGTGATAGTTTAAACTGAAGTAATCGAAGCAAGCATAATATTTAAAATAAATTGCAACAATAATAATAGATTAAAAAAACATATTGTATAATTTATAATTAATTTATAACATTAATCATGTTTAAGAAGCTCTGTATGAATAAATGAAACTACAATATCCATTTTGCTTTGTAACACCATTATCCTCCATCAACCAATAAATTATGGTTGCAAGTTCTGGTGATTTTTCACTATACTTTATATGCAGTATTCTTTGTAAATGCAATCAGTTTTTCAGAATTTCGTTAGAACATTTCGAGTTCTAACATTTGTGGTGTGCTAACAGGGGCTTATATATGTCATAAATCTCTTACACAATATCAATTGGGGACTCAATTTCGATAATTGAATGTGGGTTGGTCCACATCGCAGTTGGAATAATTGTAGATTCTGGTGTAGGTACCTATTATGATTACTTCATATTTTTGTTGAGTACAAACTTTATTCGGACAAAAAGTAATATAACCATTTGGAGAGTGTAGATGGTGTTTTTAAAATGGTTCAATCTTTTCCGCCTCAAGTGCACCAGTTATCGCCTGTGGTTGCCTGCGGTTCACATCCAAAATTTTTATAAAATTCTTGGTGCACTGGGGGAATACATTCCATATTCCATTAGGAGCCCACGCACACGGGCATACTCTAGACTCGCTTTCCATGGGAATCATGGATCTCTGGACGCCAGTGGCAGCGCAAGCACAGAACACAAATAATAGCGCAAGACCTAAACTTAATGTGGGCAAGGTATACATACAGTACAGTGACTATATTTCCATATTGGAAATATAGTCACTGTAGCAAGGTTTATGTCGAATGGCCCTCTGATGGTGCAAGTAGAAGGAAATGATTCAGAGTTATTTTTGGTTGCAGAAGAAATCCCTTACACTCCCCTGCACTTATAAAGTCAAATCCCAAAATTTCAAAACGCCCCCCCGAAATTAATTCCTGGCTACGCCCATGAACGCCAATATATATTTGGAGAATGTACTAACAAATCATGTTATTGTAAACCCTACATCAAAGTTGATTCTCAGTTGTTATGAAATTACACACCTCAAATATTGGTTATTTGAAAAGAAATTGGTTCAAGCTCCGTGGACAGGAGCTTTGGCGCTCTTGTTCAAACTTTGACAAATCATATTATCTCCGAAATTAATGGTCTCTGGGAATGATATAAATGGATTCTAACGATAGAACTGCATCATGAAAGAAATTAAATTCAAACAGACCGATTCTCCCCAATAACAAACTTATCCGAGATATTATTCATTTCTCAAATATGTTCTGAAAATTATATTATATCAATTAAAACTTAGACAATATTACAGTTTTGTTTTTACTGGAGATATTCAGAACCCAATTTGATTAAGTATCTTACCAAAGAATATATTTCCATCATCATATGGATTATCCACGGGCATTATATTATCCCTTTAAAAGTATAATATCATATCATCCTCATAATTCTACGATAGCTGAGGTTATTTCATTGGTCATTTTGCATTCAATCATACTTTGTTTTATAGAACAGGAGGTTTATTTTATTTAAATAATAACGCGAACCAGAGTCCAGAAATTATTTTGACATTTATCTCTCATAGGAATATCAGATGGAGATGATATGTAAAAATACAGATCATATAATGATGCATAGAGAGAAAAATTATTTAATTTCGAAAAAACATATCTCCGAAAGTATTAGCTTGTTAGAGTCGAAAATGATCAATGGATTTTTATGATGAAAGTGCATCTTAAAAAAAATTGAATTTGAAATTTTCAATGTAAAATTTTTTTTCCTTACTCTGAAACCACCGATTTTGCCCAATACGAACTCAACCAAGATACTTATCTCCCAAACCTACTCTGAAAATTTCAACTGCCTAGCTCATTCTGTTCGAGAGTTATTGTAGAAACAAAATTTAAAAATTTTATTTTTTTTTGACACTTTACGACCACCCGATCAATACAAAACTTCGCACGCATATAAAGGTCATTATTCTACAATTTTATGCTAAATTTCAGATAGATCAAGTGATTGGTTTCGGAAATATTCATAAAAAATGTTTTTAATAAAAACGGCCATAACTCCGAAACCGCTTGGTGGATTTCGCCCGTTAACGAACTTGTACGAGATATTTACGCTCCAAACCTACCCTGCAAATTTCAATTCTCTAACTCCTTTCGTTCGAGGGTTATCGTGTTAACGGACGGACGGCCGGACAGAATCGATTTCGACCACGGATTCTTGATCAGTGAGTCGAACCAAATCGTTTGAAACCATTTTCAGCCAAAAATTCTAACATTACAGACATTTGGGCAAATTGATAAGCACTCAGTTCCGAGGAACAAAAGCGCCAAAAAATAAAACTGCACTCTCACGTAGGTATCAAATAAGTTTAATTGAATTTTGATTTAGTCTTTTATTCTGTCCATGTTACTTGTTGGTGCTGTTGTAGCACAAATATGTATATCAATTGAATGAAGGAAGTGTCTCGTTATCTGCAAAACCGCCTGCTATAAAGGTTGAAGATATAACATATAATATGTGGTATGGACGATTATTTTTCTCTATATGGTTCAATTATTATATTGTGATATAGGATGTAACATTGATATAATTAAAATAAATTAAAAAAATTGGTTCAAGCACTGACGTGAAGTAAGGAGCTTTTGCGCGTATGTTAACTATTGTCCATTCTCCTGTATCGGACACTCTTAATCGAATTTACCATGGTGAATTATATTGTCCGTTCTCCTGTATTGGACACTCTTAATCGAATTTTCCATGGTATTTCGAGTTGTGAAATCTATGCACAGGGGTGCAACAACCCATTCCACAAGATTGAATCATTGCAGATTGCTCAATTAATCTTATTGATAAATAAATTTAATTACAATTTTTGAAGCATTAAAGCATTGTAGATTGCTCTTTTTTATTAAAGATAATTTTTGAAGCATTTATTTTTAAACGACACTATTATTAAATTTAATTTCTTTCATGATGCAGTTCTATCGTAGGAATCCATTGAGGTATACCTCCATTGATATAATTCCCAACTCTGAGAAACCAATACTTTCGGAGATATAATAATTTGTCTGTTTGAACAAGAGCGCCGAAAAGCACCTGTCCACAGGGCTTGAACCCATTGAAAGAAAGGATTGAAATATACATTTGAGAGAGATGGAGCTAATTTAAGCAGCAAGATTCCAATCCTACACTAGCTCCATCCCTTTTTTCACCCTATTTTTATTTTACTTTACGACAAACCTCATCCATTATACCAATAAACTCTCGAATAAATGCCTGCATTCATATTCTAGCATGACGAGTAAGGGGGCGTCCATAAATTATGTGAGATGTTTAAGGGGGGAGGGGGTCGAGTCAAATCTCATCTAATCTTACGTTGGAGAGAGGGGGGGTCTCGGCAAATATCACGCAATTTTTTTCTGATTGAAACAAAAAAAAAATTATACTATTTTGGTCCATTTAATCCAGATTATACATGCTTAAATCATCACTGAAAATCATATGGACATGTTGGTTCTAATAGTCTCTCTTGAGACCGCGCATGATTCTCTATGGACTGAATTAGAGTAGATATTCTTTTTTTTAATCATAGTAGTCACGATTTAAGTATTCTTTTGTTAAATTTTTATTACACTTATAACTCTCAGCAATATTGATTACTAGTCGTAAATAAAAGTACGAAGTAATTTTTTTTTCTTTTTACAATAACAATCCAACGCGTTTACGTAAGAAACCCACATTTTGAAAAATCTCACGTGAGATTGGGGGATGGGGGAGGGGGTTGAATAAAATCTCACGACATCTCACCAGGGGGGAAGGGAGGTACAGAAAATTAAAAAAAAACACCTCACGTAATTTATTGACGCCCCCTAATTGCTGAAGTTGCAAAATTTGATTTGATTGCATTTGGTGCCAAATTAATTATTTTCTGTAACTCCTCGGGAGTATTAATTATCTTCGGTGGCATAAACCATCGCCTTCGTATGTCCTCAAAAATTAAGTGGATTTGAGTCTGGTGAACGAGGTGACCGTGGAACTGGACCACCTCTACCTATCCATCTCCCAGGATAATGTTCGTCCAACTAATAATAGTGTCCTTTTATCGATATCGATTATTTGACGTTTCCATTCTAAAGCCTGGTTCTTAGAGCTACGTAGTGTCATTTGCGACACGAAATTACAGCATTTCAGCCAATCAGTGAGCTGGTAAACACACATTCCCTAACCGCCTCCTATTCCCTTGTGGTTGTCAAAATCTGTCGCGACACGCCCCCTTTGAAGTTAAAATTTGCCAACTTCATGATGATCAAGTAAACAAATCTGGAATGTGGGGATTGTCGCAGACTACACTCTACTCCATTCACTTTTATAAAGTCTCCCGGTTGGCCATGATTTAGGTCTATCACGTTTTTGTAACTGAAGCGGAGGCAGGTTGGCACTGCTGAAATATCGTCAAGGTCAAAACAATTGGTCGGGACGATGCCAACTTCGACTCTCAAAAGTCCCAAACTTAACATAAAATAATCATTGTATGTATATAGAATACCTAGTAGGCTCACCCCTTGTTAAGTTCGTTCGGCGGAAAAGATTTTAACACCAGGGGGCTACACTATCGAAAGATTTCACGTCAATAAGGTTGAAAATCGTATGTCGTCAAAGAACAGAGTCGGTCGTTCGGGATTTTGGAATTTTCGATCGATACTACGTCCAAGCAGAACAAGTGTCTTTTATTACTCTGAACATCTGCCTCCCATAAAAACCAAAACAAATCTTGTATCTGATCTATTTCGTTTCGAGTTTTTGGTTTTTGCGAGTATGTTCTGGGGAACATCGCGTTATCATTTTGCCCAAATGTCTATAATTTTTTAATTTGTCGCAGAAAATGGTCTCAATCGATTGGGTTCGACTCCCTGATCAAGAATTCGAGGTCAAATTTGATTCTGTCCGTCCGGCCGGCCGTTGCCACGATAACTTGAGAACGAAAAGAGCTAGCGACTTGAAATTTTCAGGGTAGGTGGCGCATCCCAATACGACGGACAAGTTAGTTAATGGGTATAATCGGCGCAATGGTTTCCGAGTAATAATTTGGTTTTCATCCAATATGAGTCCGATCAAATTTAAACTTGGTGAATTGTTGTAGAATATAAACCTAAGCACGCTTGTGAAATTTTGTAGAAATCGTAGCAGTAGAAAATTTTTAAAAAATTATTAAAAAATATTATTTATGACACGATAACCCGTGAACGGAAGGAGAGGCTTGAAATTTTCAGGTTAGGTTGTGCATCTGAATGCGACATATGCGATTATAGGCATAATCGGCCAGACGGTTTCTGAATCATACCCATCTGAAATTTGGTTGTTATTTCCTCAATAACTCGAAAAATACAAAAGGGATTTCTATGAACAAGAGTGAATATCTTTGAAAAATAGCGAAGGCGATTCTTCTTCAAGTAATCCATGCGCCTTCAGAAGAGTATATTTGAGAGAGGGGACTTTTGAAAGGTTATGTATTATTTTTAATATGATTTCGCTAAAATTTTGCTGAAAGCTTCGAAACTTAACATTAAATTAACCACACTTTCTGATCTTGTGAGGTGAGAGGCTCATTTGTCGATATCAAATCTCGTGATGGATAGAGAGGCATTTTAGGCCAGTTTTTCTATCACTAATGAGAATACATCTTTATGTTTCACCTCAACACCTTTAGATCTATCAATGGGCATTTATTGGTTAAGAATAAGTAATTGAATATTACTGGAATACAATTGAATTTCATTCAAAATGTTGGTAACTAAACTTACAACTACTAATTTTCTTTACTTTATATTTTTCTAGAATAATTATGTATTCTTCTCCCAAAGAAGAATTGAAGATAGACAATGTGTTAATTTTTTCATCATTGCATTCTATCCTGACTTCAGGAAAAAAAAATTGGTTCAAGATCTGACGTGAAGTCAGGAGCTTTTGCGCGTATGTTCTATTGTCTATCAATATAATTCACCATGGTAAATTCGAATTATGAGTGTCCAATACAGGAGAATGGACAACATAATATACCATGGTAAATTCAATTAAAGGTGTCCAATACAGGAGAATGGACAATAGAACGCGCAAAAGCTCCTGACTTCACTTCAGTGCTTGAACCAATTTTTTTGTTCGTAATTTTTTGGAATTTTATAGGGGTACGGTTCTTACAATTTTTTTTTCTCATTTTTTTAAAATTTTCTAGGGGTACGGTTCTTGAAAAATTTTAAACACGTCTTTATGTTGATTTTCTACTAATAGTTACCAAGCTTCAATTCGATCGAATCTTAATATTTTGAGTTATCGAGGAAATAATTTTCCAGGTGGGTATAACTCGGGAACCGTGAAACTGATTATGCCCAAAAACATACTTAACTCTCCCATTCGGATACGCAACCTACCCTGAAAATTGCAAGTCCCTATCTTCTTTTGTTCGAAAGTTATCGAGGCAACGGTCACCCATCTACTGAACTCACATAAGGCTGCTCGAATCTCCAACAATATTTAACCGATCGTGTTAAAACTTAAAACTTGGCAGTAGAGTTGGGTTCTAAAGGCTCTTGCAAAATTTCAGCAATTTCAGACGAATAGTTACTGATATATAGAATTTTTTTTTTATTTTATATGATTTCTTAAAGATTTTCTACAAATACTATCCCCACGAAATTTTGCAAGAATTTTCGTGTTGGCATTCTACAACTATTTTAACCATGTTTCAATTCAATCGGTTTAGTATTTTTCGAGTTAATGAGGAGAAAAAACAACCAAATTTCAGATGCCTATAACTCTAGAACCGTTTGGCCGATTATGCTTATAAACAAACTCAAATGTCGCATTTAGATGCACAAACTAACCTGAAATTTTCAATCCGCTATCTCTTTCCGTTCTCAGGTTATCGTGACAACAAAAATATTTTTTAATAATTTTTTAATAATTTTCTAGCAATACGATTCTCACAAAATTTCACAAACGTGCTTAGGTATATATTCTACAACTATTCACCAAGTTTGAATCCGATCGGATTTGTTTTGGTTGAAATCAAAATTATTACTCGGAAACCATTGGGTCGATTATACCCATTAACAAACTTGTCCGTCGTATTGGGAAGCGCCACCTACCCTGAAAATTTCAAGTCGCTAGCTCTTTCCGTCCTCAAGTTATCGCGGCAACGGCTGGACGGCCGGCCGGACAGAATCAAATTTGATCTCAAATTCTTCATTGGGGAGTCGAACTAAATCGTTTGAGACCATTTTCGTCAAAAAACTCGAAAGTTAAAGACATTTGGTCTGTTCGTTTTCCTGCAAAGTTATTCAGGTACTTTTATTTTTTTCTCAAATGAACTATCCCAAAGCAACGGACTACTTAATCCATTATTTTTTGATAAAATTTCAACACTTGATTATTGATTTTCATTCAAGAAAATAGCATAAATTAATCTTCCAACCAGTTTATATACGTGAAATATTTCCAGTAACAACAGAGCAAAAATTTCTTTCTATTTTCGCCAGGACTGTGGAATTATTGAATTCACATAATATCTTTTCAAATTCATTATTTTTCCGAAGTAAATTCACATTGTGAAAATACGTAATTACTACGACTTCTATGTATAGAGGACAACGTTGCGTAGTTATCTGACAGGAAAATGACTATAACCTAACATTTCCAAAATATACATGGTGAAATGTGTCAAATTTTCATGGCCAACCGGGAGACTTTATAATAGTGAATGGAGTGTACGTACTGCGTAGCTCTGAGAACCAGGCTTAATTTCTAACCTCAAGAGTTGAAAATTTGACTTGTTCATGTGCTGTTTGGTTAATAATAATTATAGCATTTGCTACTAAAGTA
This sequence comes from Halyzia sedecimguttata, assembly GCA_937662695.2. NCBI lineage: Eukaryota > Metazoa > Arthropoda > Insecta > Coleoptera > Coccinellidae > Halyzia > Halyzia sedecimguttata. The sequence continues at coordinate 71,287,214 of OW569417.2, forward strand.
TCGATTAATTCAAGTAGTGTTAGTATCATTGTGTTTGTGATTGGCCTTTTTTTTCTCACGAACAATATCAAATTCAGTTTCCCTTATCAATAATATCGGCCTCTAATATTTCAGTTTTTTTTTTTCTGTAAACGTACTTACAGTGAACCTATGTGAATATGTATTAACGCCAGCAATCATCAGAAGACCTTTATAATAGGGCTCGCATCAAGACATGTGATAGCGGTAGACGATCTGACGATCGTCAAGAATTGCATAATTCCATGCAAATTTTATTGAAGCAAGTACTGACGTGAGTCAGGAGCTTTTGCGCGTATGTTCTTTTGTCCATTCAGCTCTATTGGACACTCTTAATCGAGTTCACCATCGATATGGACCGGTTTCTCTGCTTTTATATGATATTTCATACCAAATGATCAAAGAATTTTTAATTCTGACATATGTATTCTATCCGAATGGAAATTCATTTGATATTTCATAATATACGAAAAACGTATTTATTCAGCAGAGTATTTGTTTTCAGATTAAACTCAACTTCCTTTTAAAATATCAAAACTCACAAGTCTGCGCAGATCTCCAACAATACAGATTCGATCGTGCTCAAACATACGATTTGGTTGTAGAGTTAGGTTTTGAAAGTTCCCACAAAATTTCAGCGATGTCGAACGAATAGTTTCTGATATATAGAATTTTTTTCAATGATTTTTTCTTAATTTTCTAGTCATACGATCTTCACGAAATTTTTGCGTAGGCATTCTAGAACTAGTTGCCATGTCAGAATTCAATCGGCATCATATTTTTTCAGTTATTGAGGAAATAAGAACCAAATGTCAGATGGATATAACTCCGAAACCGGCCGATTATGCCTTTTAACGAACTCAAATGTCAGTGGTGCACAACGTACCCTAGAAATTGCAGATCGCTATGTCTTTCCGTTCTCAAGTAATCGTGAGATAAATAATATTTTTTAGGATATTTTTTTTAATTTTATAGGGATAAGATCCTCAAAAAAATTCACAAACTTCTTTGCTTCACTATTCTACAACTACTTATAAAGTTTAAATTCGCTCGGATCTATATCTTTTGAGATATCGATAAAACAATATTCCAGATGGGTATAACTCTGATGAAACCGTTTGGCCGATTATACCTAACAATGAACATAACTGTCCCTCGTATGCGTAGCCTACCCTGAAAATTGCAAGCCCCTATCTCTTTTCGTTCGAGAGTTATCGAGGCAACGGTCACCCATCCAGCTACTCAACTCACTCAATACTGCTCAGATCTCAAACAATATAAATCCGAACATATTCAAATATGCAACTTGGCTGTAAAATTAGGTTCTGAAGCCTTCCGTAATTTCAGCGATATCAGGCAGATATTTTCTGAGATAGGTATAGAATTTTTTTCGAAGGTTTTCAATTATTTTTTTTTTAATTTTCCAGTGATACGATCCTCACGAAATTTCGTCAAAATTTGCGTGCCGGCATTCTACAAGTAATTACCATGTTTGAATTGGATTGGTTTGATTTCTTTTTGAGCTAAGGAGGAAATAAATAAAATTGAAACTGTTTAGCCAATTATGCATATTAACGAAATCAAATGTTGCATTCGGATGCTCACCCTACCCTGAAAATTAAAAGTCGCTATCTCTTTCCGTTCTCAAGTTATCGTGGCTACGGCCTGACCGCAGGCCGACAAGAATCAAATTTGACGTAGAATTCTTCATCAGGGAGTCGAAATCAATCGTGTGAGAACATTTTCGGCAAAAAATTCTAAAATTACGGAGATTTGGGCGAAATGACAACGCGTAGTAGTAACTACTTCGAGGACCCAATAAAAATTTGCAAACTGTAATATTCATGTATAGAGGGACAAGCAGTCTTTCAATTAAAGAATAGCTGACCCTCTATTCTCTATTAAGAATTTAGGGGTGACATCCCCTAAATCTAGGATTGAGAAGATTTTGGCTTACAATTGTGCTCAAAATATGCCCCCCCCCTGAATAAAAATTGACATGTTTCGACTTTTTCTCTCAAAACATCCCTGTCGTGACATAATTGGCCTGGCACGTTTTCAAATTGATACCTTGTGTATGAAAATACAGAGATGTTCGAACGATAAGTTATATCATGTAAGAGGCACTTATCGGCTGAGAACTGCAAGCCAGCATAAATGCGTACTGGAAAGTTTTCCATATCGAGCTCCTAATAGTTATAATAATATACCTATCTGCAGATTGCTGAATCAGCAAGCTGAAGTTCACTTTTTGGAGATGAAATTGAGTCGAATTAGTTATTCGAGTGAACCTATTAAATAAAATATACGTTACTCTCTCTTCGTACCCGCGTTAATAAGAAAAATATAAGTATTTCTGTATATCTCGAGTTTCATTCTAGTTAATGATCTCATATCCTAATAATAAGCTTAGCAGAAGTATGTACATATAAACTACAATTCAACTTTCGAAATCGGTCTCAAAGATTTATATCACAGATTTTCAATGAAGCATAATTCAAATAAATTGATTTAATATTATAATAAGCAAGAACAATATATTATTAATTCATTACTGGGAAATAGTTTTTTCAGAAATATCTTCTTGGGATTATAATTAGAATTCTAAGTATGTATAAAATACGATGTAGCTTTCGAAATTGGTCTGAAAAATGTCATAGAGTTGTAAAAAATATAGAATAATATGCATCCATAACGAAGTAATTAACAATTCTCAATTTTTTAACGATAGGGTATACCGAGAAGCTACAAACTGAGGGTGAAACGATCGAAAGAATGTGCTTTAGTGCTAAGAATGAATTGTAAACATATTGAAATTCAACCTTCTATAATAATGCTAAAGAATCCCTAAACTAACATCTGGCACCGAGTCTAGCACGCACCCGAACGCGTTGGACGTTGAATCAACAAATGCATAATTTATTCACAATCCCTTTTCATTCCGAACCATGAGTAACATTTGGCTCATCTGAACCGATTAAATAACATTTTATGTGTTGCAGGTCATCTTACGTTGATACCGTGTAGAAGATTGAAGTTTACAGTTTTTTTCTTTTGCGGACTGGGAAACCTAGTATTACAAGAATCGGGATTGTTGTCGATTTCAGCTTCTGAGGTAAACCTCGGTAAAGCTAGCAAAACCACCTTCAAGTTTTTCAAAAAAAATTCATTGTCATAATTTAGAACTCATTCTGTACTAATTTTGTACCTTATTTTAGTATTTGATACTCGTTTGTATACCGAGAAAATAATGGATTACTAAGTACTTGAAGAAATTAATGTGCCTTAATTTAGTACCAGAAATGGGGTGTAGTTGACCGATTTTGAACTTCCATTGCATTTATTTATAAGCATAAGATTTATTTTCGGGATAAGAAAACTACATGAAGATGGTATTATTAATGAGAGTAAATATGTATATCATTTGGAAGGTAACAATTTTTCAGTCAAAACTTGAAAAAAATATATAACCCGCTACTGGTGGGGTGAAGTTGAACCTTTGAAATGTGATTCTTGAATACTTGGGGTGAATTTGACCAATTAATAATTGATTTTTGATCATTGTTTTACTAAGTAAACGAGAAATAAACTATAAAATCCACATTTTCATTAATCTAAGTATGTCATAAGACATATTTAGAATTTTAAAACAAGAATATAACTTTTTACGCGCAGGGGAACATAGCATTATCATATTGCCCAAATTTCCATTTTGTAATGTTCGAATGTTTCGCCGAAAATGATGTCAAGTGATTAGATTCGACTCACTAATGAAAAATTCTATGTCACATTTGACTCTGTCCGACCGTCCGGTCGTTAGTCGACATAACTGTTTCCGAGTAATAATTTTGTCATCAACCAATAAAGATTCGATCGAATTGAAACTTGGTAGTTGGTTGTAGAATATTGACACGAAGATTTGTGGAATTTTGTGAGAATCTTATCACCAGAAAACTTTAGGAAAATTAGTAAAAAACATTATTTCTGTCACTATAAGCTGAGAATAGAAAGAGATGGAGACTTGCAATTAGTGAATCCAATCCCGCACCAAAATCTCAATCCCACAAACGCGCGGGATGAAAGTTATAAATCCCGCGGATCCGCAAAAATGCGGGATTGTTAACAATAATACTCTTTGTACTCAAACTATTAAACATGCTAATAAAAAGTGATTCAAGCACTGACGTGAAGTCAGGAGCTTATGCGCGTATGTTCTATTGTTCATTCTCCTGTATTGTATAATAACTGTATAATACAGGTATTCTACAACTATTTACCAAGCTTCAATTCGATCGAGTCTATATTTTTTGAGTTATCAAGGAAATAATATTCCAGGTGGGCATAACTCCGAAACAAATGGACCGATTATGCCCGTAAACGAACTTGACTTAACTCCCATTCAGATACGCAACATATCCTAAAAATTGCAAGTTCCTATGTCCTTTAATTCGAAAGTTATCGAGGCATCGGTCACCCCTCCATCTACTGAACTCACACAAGGCTGCTCGAATCTTCAACAATATATATCCGATCGTGTTCAAACTTGGAACCTGGCAGTAGAGGCAATAGACAGTTTTTCGCCAAGGTGCATATTTAATTTTTTAGTCGACCTCTACATACTTTTATGAATTTCGGACCTGTTAAATAATTTCATAATAACAAATCCCAGTTATTCTCATATAAGTACACTTATGGTTGTATTGAACAGTATCATGCCATATTCATAGTGACTACAGCGACTGACAGTTATTCTTACAGGCACTTATGTTTGTATTGAACCGTTACATGCCATATTCATAGTGACCAGAGCGGACGAAAAAGTACTTTTTCTTTTTAGGGGACGTTTGCGCTTTCATTGTCGAATACGGAATTTTAATATTGGGTCCCGCAAATCCCGCACGGAAAATCCCACAATTATGATTCCGCAGAATTTCAGCGGAATCCCGCATTTGCGGGATTGGATTCCCTACTTGCAATTTTTAGGGTAGGTTGTGAACCGGCCAAACTGTTTTGGTTGTTATATTTCGATAACTCGAAAAATACGAATCCCATCCAATTCAACCATGGTAATTAGTTTTAGAATGCCGACGCAAAACATCTTGCAAAAATTTTCTGAGTATCGTGTCACTAGAAATGTTTTGAAGAATCAGTGAAAAACATTGAAAAAATTATAATTATCAATACTATTCGTCCGACATCGCTGAAATTTTTCGAGTGCCTTCAAAACCTAAACCGACTGCCAAGTTCCCAGTTTGAACACGATCGGATTCTATATTGTTGGAGATCCGAGCGGTCTTGGGTGAGTTCAGTAGCTGGACGGGTGACCGCCCTCGCTAAATTTCGAACGAAAAAAGAAAGGGAATTTTTCAGGGTAGATTGCGCATCCGAATGGGAGAGTTAAGTTCGGTGTTGGGCATTATCGGCCCAACGGCTTCCGAGTAATAATTTTGTCATGAACCAATAAAGATCCGATCAAATTGAAACTTGGTGAGTAGTTGTAGAATATGAACCTAAGGACGTTTGTGAAATTTTGTGAGACCGTATCACAAGCAAATTAAAAAAAAAATTATTAAAAAATATTATTTGTCACGATAACCTGAGAACGGAAAGAGATAGTGACTTGAAATTTTCAGGTTGGTTGTGCATCTGAATGCGACATTTGGGTTTATCTACAGGCACAATCGGACAAACGGTTTCGGAGTTATACCCATCTGAAATTTGGTTCTTATTTTCTCAATTACTCGAAAGATACATACCCAATCTAATTCAAGCATGGCTATTAGTTGCCGAATGCCAACGCAAAAATTCTTGCGAAATTTCGTGAGGATGCTATAACTAGAAAATTTTAATAAAATAATTGAAAAAAATTCTATATATCAGAAATTATTCGTTCGGCATCGCTTAAATTTTGCAAGTGCCTTCAGAACCCAACTCTATTGCCAAGTACCAAGTTTCAACACGATCGGATCCATATTATTGGAGATCCGCGCAACCTTGTGAGATTCAGCAGCTGGATGGGTGACCGTTGCCTCGATAACTTTCGAACTAATGGAGATAGGGACTTCCAGTTTTCAGGGTAGGTTGCGCATCCCAATGGGAGAGTTAAGTTCGTTTTTGGGCATAATCGGTCCAACGGTTTCGGAGTTATACCCACCTGGAATTTTATTTCCACGTTAACTCAAAAAATATAGACTCGATCGAATTGAAGCTTGGTAATTAGTTGTAGAAAATAGACTTGAGGACGTGTGTCAAAGTTTGTAAGAAACGTACCCCTAGCAAATTTTTAAAAAATTACGAAAAAAAGAATTGGTTGACGCACTGACGTGAAGTCAGGAGTTTTTGCGCGTATGTTCTATTGTCCATACTACACTGCTCCTGACTTCACGTCAGTGTTTGAACCAATTTTTTTTAACTTATAAGCAACTGCATACTCACTATCATTTTGATATCGAATGTGGTTTTCAAAATATCAGGAAAATAAATGAATAAATTCCTTTATGAATGTGTTTTCGATTTATCAACAATATCACAGATTTGTTCACCAAAATTGTCAATATTATCAGATTTAATAAATTTATGGACTGAAAACTGAAATATCTAATAAAATGTTCATCAGTGAATAATTATGGTTGTTAATATTTGATGCCGTTTTGAATGATTTCAAATCTCTATTCTTCACATACATACCTAATCACAACTTTATCCCAGGAGAAGTTTTCGAAATAACACCCTAATCGACTAATTTCTTCGACGAACTTTCGATCAAAGACAAAGCACAAATTTTGTCGCCAATATTGTCCAATTGTTATTTTTGGTATTATAACATTATAGATTGAGGTCTCCGATGAAATTTTCATCATCTCTTTCAGGATGATTTCAAGTCAATGATTTGATTATTGTTAAAAAAATGGTGATTTCAAAATTCAAGGATGGTTATGTATTACATTACTCAATTTTTCACTGTAGAAATGACATTAACATAATATCTCACTTCAAGAAACGTCATATAGAGTAGAAAGATCATTTGTGTGTAGAAGAGAATATTTGTCTGTCTTGCTGTGTAACTTCGAGTGAAGTTAGATTGTGCATTTACCGTTATTGTAGCTATGGCAGTGTTGCACAATATAGCCTTGAACCAGAATGATTATTTTGAAATTCAGGAAGAATTTCAAGTAGTATCCATCAATTCGGATTATTAAATTTCGGATTCCTCTGAAGCAAACACATTTCGAAGGATGATAGTTAGTCAATCTAATAGGTAAGTTTGAATAAAACTGATAATTTATTAGTATTTTATTTATTATTTGCCATTTTTTTTTTCGAGACGAATATCAAGTTTGCTTTATCAATAATAAGTTTAATTTCAAGTCTGCATCTAATATTAAATTTTTTTTTCTCCTTATAATGCCATATTTCGTTTATTTACCATTTTTGCGCGTATGTTCTGGGGAACATCGCGTTAGCATTTTGCCCAAATTTTGCCGCCCGGCCAGCCGTTGCCACGATAACTTGAAAACGAAAAGGGATAGCGACTTAAAATTTTCAGGGTAGGTGCATTCAAATACGACGGACAAGTTCGTTAATGGGCATAATCGGCCTAACGGTTTCTGAGTAATAATTTTGTCATCAACCAATACAGATCCGATCGAATCGAAACTTGGTAGCAAGTTGTAGAATACAAATACGAAGACGTTTCTGAAATTTTGTGAGAATCGTGTTGCTAGAAAATTTGAAAAAAAATATCAAAAAATATTATTTTCTTCACGATAACCCGAAAAAGGAAATAGATAGCGACTTGCAATTTTCGGGGTAGGTTGTACATCTGAATGTACCATTTGTGTTTATAAATAGGCATAAGCGGCTAAACGGTTTTGGAGTTATGCCCTTCTGAAATTTGTTTTTTATTTCTTCAATATGACGAAAAATACAGAACCCATCTAATTCAAACTTGGTTACTAGTTGTAAAATGCCGGCTCGGAAAGTCTTGCAAAATTCCGCGAGAATCGTATCACTACAAAATTAAATAAAAATAATTTGAAAAAAAAATTATATATCGGAATCTGTTCGCCTGTCATCACTGAAATTTTGTGAGAGCCTTCAAAATCTAACTCTACTACCAAATTCCAAGTTTGAACATGATCGGATGTATATTTTTTGGAAGATCCGAGCAGCATTGGATAAGTTCTGTAGTTTGATGGGTGAACGTTGCGTTGAAATTTTCAGGCTTGGTTGCGCCAAGCCTGAATGAGAGAGTTAAGTTCGTTGTTTGGCATAATCAGCAAAACGATTTCGGAGTTATGACCACCTGGAATATTATTTTCTCGATAACTCAAATAATACACGCCCGATCGAATTGAAACTTGGTATCTAGTAGGAGAATATCGACATAAGGACGTGTAAGGAATTTTTTGAGGATCGTACTACTAGTAAATTTAAAAAAAAATTACGAAAAAATATTATATATCTCAAGATAACTGGAGAACAGAGAGAGATACTGATTTGTCATTTTTAGGGTTGGTTGCGCAGCCGAATGCGACATTTAAGTTCGTTTATAGTCATAATCAACCCAACGGTTTTGGAGTTATACCTATCTGAGATTTGGTTGTTATTTCCTCAATAACTCAAAAAATACGGAACTGATCCAATTCAAACATGGTTACAAAATTACTGCAGAATTTCGTGAGGATCGTATAACTAGGACATTTTTTGAAAATCATTGAAAAAAATTCTACATATCAGAAACTATTCGTCCACCATCGATGAAATTTTGCGAGATCCTTCAGAACCTAACTCTACTGCCAAGTTTCAAGTTTGAACACGATCGGATCTATATTGTTTGAGATCGGAGCAGCCTTCTGTGAGTTCAGTAGCAAGATGGATTACCGTTGCCTTGATAACTTTCGAACGAAAGGAGATAGGGGCTTACAATTCTCAGTGTAGGTTGCGCATCCGAATGGGAGGGTCAATTTAATTTTGGGCATAATCGGTACATCGGTTTCGGAGTTATACCCACCTGGAATATTATTTCCTTGATATAGACTCGATTGAATTGGAGCTTGGTAACTAGTTGTAGAATATCGACATAAAGACGTGTGTAAAACTTTGCAAGAACCGTACCCCTAGGAAATTTAAAAAAAATTACGAAAAAATAATTGGTTCAAGCACTGACGTGAAGTCAGGAGCTTTTGCGCGTATGTTCTATTGTCCATTCTTCTGTATTGGACACTCTTAATCGAATTTACCATGGTGAATTCTATTGTCCGTTTTCCTGTATTGGACAATCTTAATCGAATTTATCATGGTGAATTAGAAACGTTTGACACCATTTTCAACCGAATATATCAGACATTTGGGCAAATTGATAAGCACTCTGTTCTGAGCAACAAGAGCACCAAAAAAGCAAGGAGGAATTTTAGCTATGATAAAGTAAGTATCTATACACAAGAAATATTAGATTGCTTCGTAAACAATGATGATTGAAAATCGAGTTTTATTTCAGTATGAGAGGTAAAAGATAGACGGTGGAAGCTTTATGCCAAAGGCAATATTGGTGGATGCGACACTTGTAGGTATGTTACTGACCCACTTTGATTACCCCGTCAATCATTATGATTCGTCAGCAGCATATTATACAAACGGTAATTAATGAGCCAATCAAAGTAGAATATAAAATACAATATGAAGTTTCTTGAAGTGAGCTCTACTATAAATGTCTTCGGGATGATTGCCGGGATTTAAAATCAGTGTCAATAAATATTTACATAGGTTTATTGTAGGTACTTTTGCTGAAAAAAAAATGAAATATTAGAGGCAACTTGAAATTAACGATATTATTGATAAAGGAAAATCAATTTGATATTGTTCTTGAGAAAGAAATGGCAAATCATAAATTCCTAAGTACTAACACTAGTAAATTATAAGTTTTATTCAAACTCACCTTAATCCGAGCCTTAATCTATCTCATTTTGAATTTTTCATCTGTGAATATTTTCATGGGAGATCTTCAAATTCTTATGAATCGGGATATGGAAATGTTATTGATAAAGTCATGAACTTTTTCATTTGATGAGGTAGTTGAATTAAATGATACTTCAGTTGCAAGTATTAGTTTTAACCAAATAGCAACAAGTGAACTTTTTTACTCAAGTTAGAAATTAGAATGGAAACTGCAAATAGTCGATATCGATAAATGGTCACTGTAAACAGAAACCTCTAGTTATCGGCCGGTGAAAGTTATGGAACCTTAGACCAGGGTTTCTCAAACTTTTGGCTCTCCCTGTTAAACCCCTGCTAAAGACTGCAGTATTTTTTTTATTTCCTTATATTTTTATCAGCATACCGAATATCAGCTAAATCAGATTCATTTGTTAATATGTATTATGGCAACCATTTCAAACTTCGCAATGTTCATTTTTGCGCGCTTGTTCCGCCAGCAACATGTATTTTTGTTATTTTTTGGCGAAAATGGTCTCAAACGATTGGGTTCGACTCATTGATGAATAATCCGGGGTCAAATCCAATTATGTCCGTCCGTCCAGCCGTCCGTCCGTAAGGACGATACATCTCGAAGGATATTAGTTAGATAGTTGAAATTTGCAGGGTATATTTGGATCGTAAATATCTCTGTTAAGTTAGTTAATGAGCAATATCCACCCTGTGTTTTTGGAGCTATGGTCATTTTGGGCTTGAGCTTTTTTTCTGCTTTATTTACGATATTACTATACTTCGATCTGTCTGAAATTTAGCACTAGATTGTAGAATTACGACCTTCATATACATGCTAAGTTTTGTATTTATCCGGAAAACACGTTCAGAAAAAAAATCAAAGATTTGTGAATTATGTTTTCCCAATAACTAAAAAAAAAACAGGATATAATGGAATGGAAGCTTGGTAGTTCGTTGAAAAAAATACCAACAAACAGCCTTTCGCAAAATTTCTGGAGAATCGCATGACGAAAAAAAAATTATAAAATATTCTACTATTTTGCGGAATATTTTGCTTGAAATTCCGGAACTACATATCAGATTCAGTCTAAATTTGGCATTTAGGTATCCAATAATGACATGTACACAATTTCATGAAAAACAGACGCTACAGAAAACAAATCTCAATATGAAATTCCAAATACCTCTACTGGCTCTTTTACAACGAGAAATTCCTATTGCATTTCAATGCGTGTCCTGCATATAGGTACAAAGCATGGTTTTGCAAAATGAACGATGTGGGGATTTTTAATTTGTATGAATGTTGAGTGACCTGGGAGGAACTGGAAGGCCATTATTAAAACCTCATGTCAATTATGGGTGTGCATCCCAGTTTCGAGGAAACAGCATAGTTTCCGAGGTGAAATGGATACTTCACGTGCTTCCTGGGTCAATTTTGAAATTCACACTGCCAATTTCGTTTATTTTTCGTTAAACGCGTGAGCAGACGAAAAGTGATTTAACTGCTGGAGTTTTGGGCTGAGGGGAGTTGGGTTTTCAAATGGAGGATGATATTCTTCCATAGAATTTCCTTGAGAGAGCCCACGCATGCGTAGATTGAGCTGCGATATCTCCTAGGTCATTGGTGCTGGAAAATCGGAGTTTAATGTTAGGTGTGTGATTTCGGGAGGACATTCAGCCGCGAGTGGACTGCGCATGCTCAGAAGAGAAGTTGCTGTATTTTAGGTTGTATGGGTTAGATTGGAAGTGGTTTACGTCTATTGGTCATGGGTCTGATGCTAAGCCGAGAATATGAGGTTCTAAATGAAAATTCATGGCTATTATAAGAGCATACAAGTCAATTTGGGGGAAATAGCATTGTTTTATAGTTAAAGTGTCTTTACTGTGGCCAATGGTAAAGCCAATTTTGAAATTCACGCTGCCCCTTTCAGTAATTTTTCGCTCTCCGTATGAGCAGACTTTTTGTTCGTGGTTTTGGATGCTGGCAGCAATATATAGAGAGTACTATCAGTGAGGAGTGAACTGTGCATGCGCATGAGTAAGCTGCCAGTTTATGGTGTTGTTTGTGCTAGGATGCGAGTGAATTCCTATGAGTAGTCATGGGAATCTGGTGCTGTGCCAATATATGAGTCTATTGTTCCGTTTTCTTGGGAAGAATTTATAAATAACTTTTTTTTAAAGATCTACATTAAGTTATATTAAGATTTGAAGAATAGGTGCAAGGAACTTCGTTCCTGACGGTTCCCTGACCAATATCTTTTTTTTCTTATTTCGAGCGAAGGTAAGACTGATAGGTGTAGACTAAATTGGAGTAATGAACAGAATTGTCAAGAAAATATAAAAAGCACATTCAAAAGCACTGACGTAAAGTAAGTACTCTTTGGCGCGATCGTTCGCTTCAACCAATTAGAATAGGTCGAACCGGAGATCCAGTCAGACGGTAGTCGCCACCATGCACAGTTGGGTTAAATCAACAGTACTGTACCTGAGCCGGAGTAACGATACTGTAACAAAGCTTACACAGATCAAAGCTGACTCTCCTAACTCGCCCAAGTTCCTAGGAGCTTCTGAGGGGTCTCTTTGGGAAAGACCTAGGAGGATTAGTATAGTCATAATCGTGTCATTAGCAAGCACGCCAATGCAGATTGCCTTCACAGAGAAGCTAAAAAGCTATAAATGGACTGACGTGGGATCAATCTGCTTTGGCGTGCTTGGTAATGAGATGAATATTAGTATAGTGGCCCTCTTAGATCTTTCCCAAAGAGCCCTGTCAGAAGCTCCTAGGAGTTTGTGCGTGTTAGGGGAGTCAGTTGTGTTCTGTGTAGGCTTTGTTACTGTTTCTTACGTCAGCTTAGTCACAGCACTGTTAATTTTTTAGCCAACTATGCATGGTGGCCACTACCGTCTGACTAGATCTCCGATAAGCTCTCTCCACTGAACAACAAGCACTCATCATTCAATACAAATTGGTTAACGTGAACAAGGGCGCCAAAAAGTACTGACTTTCATTTATTATGCATGGCGGCCATTTTCGTATATTTTTATTATGACTAAATACATATGCCCAATATGAGCTAAATATGATTTTTTTTTCTTATGAGTTCGGCCATTATGAAATTCGGCATCGTGGATATTCTTGTGCCTTGTCTCCAGGAATGAACAAACATGCAAATTTTCAAAGCCATACCTAAATAAACAAGAATTAGCTGAATAAAAGTTTGAACATTTCGAAACCAATAAATTGCCCACATACGAACATTCGAACTTGATTAAAAGCTTCCAGATATAAGCGCATAATTAATTTGTACATAAAGTGTCAAAAAAATAAATTTAATAAGCTAGTTTGATTTTTCTTCCAAATTCGCTAAATAAAAGTTTAATAAGAAAGAAACATAAAAATTTTCTAAAAGGTTCTCGATTAGACGGATTCATGCCATGCATCGGTTATTCGCGGACCGTCTTCAAATGGAATAATTCTTGCATCGGTTATTCGCGGACCGTCCTTGAATGGTATAATTCTTGCCTCGGTTATTCGCGGACCGTCCGTGAAAGAACCAAATGTCCGCGAATAACCGTATTGTTGCATCAAAATGTCCGTGAAAAGAACAATTCGCATACATATATATATATATATATATATATATATATGGAAAGGTTTAACGGGTAATTCCGCATGATCCATATTTATATATATATATATATATCGACTTTGACAATTGTGAAATCTTACACAAAGAAACCAACAGCAAAATTAGGACTTTTCTGGAAATGATTTACATCCAAAAGGAAAAAAACTCCATAAACGACAGAACCGACCTAAAATATTTAGCAAAAATTTACCATAATATCCTACAATAACATGCAGCCCATCAGGAGGAGACATCTGTGACTACAATTGTAAAACACAAGCGAAATGAAATGAAAACTTCAATAACATATTTATTAATATATATGGAGAGGTTTAACGGGTAATTCCGCAAAAGGAGCAGATTCAAAATAATTCTGCTGGTACCTGCCGACACGTGTTTCTGCTAGTTGGCTTCTTCAGGACAGGGCAACCAAGAAACCAAGAAAGATGGAAATAAAAGTGAAAATAGGTGACACCACACCAGGAGCGAGCAACCAATTGTGCCTTCAGCTCTAGGACCTCCATTTTGGAGGTAAACTATGGCATCGGCACGGAGGAAGCATAAGCTACCTGTGCGATGCGACCTCAACCCGAGGATATGACATAGAAATATTGATCATGCGGAGTAATTTATATATATATGGAGAGGTTTAACGGGTAATTCCGCAAAAGGAGCAGATTCAAAATAATTCTGCTGGTACCTGCCGACACGTGTTTCTGCTAGTTGGCTTCTTCAGGACAGGGCAACCAAGAAACCAAGAAAGATGGAAATAAAAGTGAAAATAGGTGACACCACACCAGGAGCGAGCAACCAATTGTGCCTTCAGCTCTAGGACCTCCATTTTGGAGGTAAACTATGGCATCGGCACGGAGGAAGCATAAGCTACCTGTGCGATGCGACCTCAACCCGAGGATATGACATAGAAATATTGATCATGCGGAGTAATTTATATATATATGGAGAGGTTTAACGGGTAATTCCGCAAAAGGAGCAGATTCAAAATAATTCTGCTGGTACCTGCCGACACGTGTTTCTGCTAGTTGGCTTCTTCAGGACAGGGCAACCAAGAAACCAAGAAAGATGGAAATAAAAGTGAAAATAGGTGACACCACACCAGGAGCGAGCAACCAATTGTGCCTTCAGCTCTAGGACCTCCATTTTGGAGGTAAACTATGGCATCGGCACGGAGGAAGCATAAGCTACCTGTGCGATGCGACCTCAACCCGAGGATATGACATAGAAATATTGATCATGCGGAGTAATTTATATATATATGGAGAGGTTTAACGGGTAATTCCGCAAAAGGAGCAGATTCAAAATAATTCTGCTGGTACCTGCCGACACGTTTTCTGCTAGTTGGCTTCTTCAGGACAGGGCAACCAAGAAACCAAGAAAGATGGAAATAAAAGTGAAAATAGGTGACACCACACCAGGAGCGAGCAACCAATTGTGCCTTCAGCTCTAGGACCTCCATTTTGGAGGTAAACTATGGCATCGGCACGGAGGAAGCATAAGCTACCTGTGCGATGCGACCTCAACCCGAGGATATGACATAGAAATATTGATCATGCGGAGTAATTTATATATATATGGAGAGGTTTAACGGGTATTTCCGCAAAAGGAGCAGATTCAAAATAATTCTGCTGGTACCTGCCGACACGTGTTTCTCCTAGTTGGCTTCTTCAGGACAGGGCAACCATGAAACCAAGAAAGATGGAAATAAAAGTGAAAATAGGTGACACCACACCAGGAGCGAGCAACCAATTGTGCCTTCAGCTCTAGGACCTCCATTTTGGAGGTAAACTATGGCATCGGCACGGAGGAAGCATAAGCTACCTGTGCGATGCGACCTCAACCCGAGGATATGACATAGAAATATTGATCATGCGGAGTAATTTATATATATATGGAGAGGTTTAACGGGTAATTCCGCAAAAGGAGCAGATTCAAAATAATTCTGCTGGTACCTGCCGACACGTGTTTCTGCTAGTTGGCTTCTTCAGGACAGGGCAACCAAGAAACCAAGAAAGATGGAAATAAAAGTGAAAATAGGTGACACCACACCAGGAGCGAGCAACCAATTGTGCCTTCAGCTCTAGGACCTCCATTTTGGAGGTAAACTATGGCATCGGCACGGAGGAAGCATAAGCTACCTGTGCGATGCGACCTCAACCCGAGGATATGACATAGAAATATTGATCAATATTTCTATGTCATATCCTCGGGTTGAGGCCGCATCGCACAGGTAGCTTATGCTTCCTCCGTGCCGATGCCATAGTTTACCTCCAAAATGGAGGTCCTAGAGCTGAAGGCACAATTGGTTGCTCGCTCCTGGTGTGGTGTCACCTATTTTCACTTTTATTTCCATCTTTCTTGGTTTCTTGGTTGCCCTGTCCTGAAGAAGCCAACTAGCAGAAACACGTGTCGGCAGGTACCAGCAGAATTATTTTGAATCTGCTCCTTTTGCGGAATTACCCGTTAAACCTCTCCATATATATATAAATTACTCCGCATGATCAATATTTCTATGTCATATCCTCGGGTTGAGGTCGCATCGCACAGGTAGCTTATGCTTCCTCCGTGCCGATGCCATAGTTTACCTCCAAAATGGAGGTCCTAGAGCTGAAGGCACAATTGGTTGCTCGCTCCTGGTGTGGTGTCACCTATTTTCACTTTTATTTCCATCTTTCTTGGTTTCTTGGTTGCCCTGTCCTGAAGAAGCCAACTAGCAGAAACACGTGTCGGCAGGTACCAGCAGAATTATTTTGAATCTGCTCCTTTTGCGGAAATACCCGTTAAACCTCTCCATATATATATAAATTACTCCGCATGATCAATATTTCTATGTCATATCCTCGGGTTGAGGTCGCATCGCACAGGTAGCTTATGCTTCCTCCGTGCCGATGCCATAGTTTACCTCCAAAATGGAGGTCCTAGAGCTGAAGGCACAATTGGTTGCTCGCTCCTGGTGTGGTGTCACCTATTTTCACTTTTATTTCCATCTTTCTTGGTTTCTTGGTTGCCCTGTCCTGAAGAAGCCAACTAGCAGAAACACGTGTCGGCAGGTACCAGCAGAATTATTTTGAATCTGCTCCTTTTGCGGAATTACCCGTTAAACCTCTCCATATATATATAAATTACTCCGCATGATCAATATTTCTATGTCATATCCTCGGGTTGAGGTCGCATCGCACAGGTAGCTTATGCTTCCTCCGTGCCGATGCCATAGTTTACCTCCAAAATGGAGGTCCTAGAGCTGAAGGCACAATTGGTTGCTCGCTCCTGGTGTGGTGTCACCTATTTTCACTTTTATTTCCATCTTTCTTGGTTTCTTGGTTGCCCTGTCCTGAAGAAGCCAACTAGCAGAAACACGTGTCGGCAGGTACCAGCAGAATTATTTTGAATCTGCTCCTTTTGCGGAATTACCCGTTAAACCTCTCCATATATATATAAATTACTCCGCATGATCAATATTTCTATGTCATATCCTCGGGTTGAGGTCGCATCGCACAGGTAGCTTATGCTTCCTCCGTGCCGATGCCATAGTTTACCTCCAAAATGGAGGTCCTAGAGCTGAAGGCACAATTGGTTGCTCGCTCCTGGTGTGGTGTCACCTATTTTCACTTTTATTTCCATCTTTCTTGGTTTCTTGGTTGCCCTGTCCTGAAGAAGCCAACTAGCAGAAACACGTGTCGGCAGGTACCAGCAGAATTATTTTGAATCTGCTCCTTTTGCGGAATTACCCGTTAAACCTCTCCATATATATATAAATTACTCCGCATGATCAATATTTCTATGTCATATCCTCGGGTTGAGGTCGCATCGCACAGGTAGCTTATGCTTCCTCCGTACCGATGCCATAGTTTACCTCCAAAATGGAGGTCCTAGAGCTGAAGGCACAATTGGTTGCTCGCTCCTGGTGTGGTGTCACCTATTTTCACTTTTATTTCCATCTTTCTTGGTTTCTTGGTTGCCCTGTCCTGAAGAAGCCAACTAGCAGAAACACGTGTCGGCAGGTACCAGCAGAATTATTTTGAATCTGCTCCTTTTGCGGAATTACCCGTTAAACCTCTCCATATATATATAAATTACTCCGCATGATCAATATTTCTATGTCATATCCTCGGGTTGAGGTCGCATCGCACAGGTAGCTTATGCTTCCTCCGTGCCGATGCCATAGTTTACCTCCAAAATGGAGGTCCTAGAGCTGAAGGCACAATTGGTTGCTCGCTCCTGGTGTGGTGTCACCTATTTTCACTTTTATTTCCATCTTTCTTGGTTTCTTGGTTGCCCTGTCCTGAAGAAGCCAACTAGCAGAAACACGTGTCGGCAGGTACCAGCAGAATTATTTTGAATCTGCTCCTTTTGCGGAATTACCCGTTAAACCTCTCCATATATATATAAATTACTCCGCATGATCAATATTTCTATATTTATTAATATTCATAGATAGGCACAGATGGCAATTCAGATGTTATATCGGAGAACTGCAATGTCAGGAATTTAACAAATCAATATTTATTTGACAGTACCCTCGTAACAATCTCAATTTTATTGAATTAACTTATAGATAATTTTTATTAAAGGAAGAATACTAGACTAGTAAGTAAGCATAAACATAAAGAAAAGAAAATGTATAGTAACCAATTTTTGGTGTATTTTAGATGTTGATGTCCAACTGTAATGATGTACAATCTTGAAAAAGGCTTATTTTACGCCGAAACATATGTCGATTTTACCAAATAAAACATAATGTTTGAATTTTAATGTGCTCTAAACCCAAGAAAACTACACTCTCAATATATATATATATATAAATATATATATATATATATATATATATAAATATATATATATATATATATATATATATATATATATATATATATATATATATATATATATATTTATAGCCTTCCTGTAATTCTGCGTCCATACATTATGTTTTTTACATGTAATTCTGCGTCCACCGCATTGATGCGTCTGTATACGGACGCAGAAATGCAAGTCAATGCTAAACGCTTCATAATAACGTCCTCGTTCGTATCGTTGTAATACGGCGATGACGTCCCAATGGCGGTATCGTGTACTTTTTTTGTATACCGTAGTTCGTGTTGCCTCCACTCGTGGCGCTGCAGTCGGGAAGTGTATATTCGAAATGTATATTACTAATACACCATCCCGACATTCATGCGTCAATAAAACCGGCAACACTGTTCCGTATATCGATAACCATCAAACCGATATTTCTGCGTCCTTCAATGATTTCCAGATGTGAGTTGTTTACGTTTTTCATGTTGAAGCAGTATTCGAAGCTTCAAGGTCATAAAAATTCGACTTTCTACGATTCAGTTCCCTTAGCATTTATAATGGGGCTTAATGATAATTTCAAATTCTCACATAACGTAGCTTCATTACACTTTAAGATCGAATAATTATTTTCAGATTCATCATGTTAAGTTCTGAATCATCAAACAACATTTATTATGTTGAGGATTTTTATAAATTAGTTAGCTTAATTGTGAAAAATTCACTGGAATACTTGTTTCAACATGACTGAATAAATTAAAACCAAGCAAAATTGATAATCATGAATTATTACAATGTGAATTAGTCAGTAAGCTGCATAATAGCACTCTAAGTCAGTCAAAACCGTCACAAAAATTACTAACTCAGCAAAAGTGCAAGTAAATCTGAATTTTTGTAAGTGGCACTTGAAGAGCAATAACAAAATTTTCTGTGCTTTTTGTGGAATTAACGAAAAAACTTTTGCACTCCATTCAATATACATAAACAATGGTCATTTGAAAAAAACCTGATTCTTTGTGAATTTATTGTTCATTAAATTCGCAACAATTTGGGTGCAAATAAATTTCTATAAGTCCAAATGATAATAACAGAAGGTATTTGCAATTTGGCTGATTTCTTCCGAAAGCTTTAGCTTTTATCTTCGTGATTCATTTTCGAATATCAACACAAATGGCTCCAATATGAGTACTAATTCAGGCAGAAAGCACATGAGGTTTCTCAAAAATACCAACTTTATGCAAAACTGCTATTTTAATTTTTAGGAACCAACCCAAACTATTCTCTCATATTTTTCCTTATAAGTTAAGCCTTCTTACGATCATGAGAGAACCAAAAGTACTATCTGCTTAAATTGGTACTCCAAATGAAGCTGAATGAATATGGAACAATAAAAAACGACTAGAAAAAAATTTTTTCAGGAAAAGATCAGCTAAACGGTGAGTGCCATATCTTATCATCTATTCAACTCATAGAATTGTAATTAAACCCAAATTATTGCAAATTCAATGATAAATAAGGAGTATTTTCCTTAAATAGCATTTTGAGAGTAACGAAGTGAAAACTAAATAGAGTGAATAAGTGCAAAAATTTCGTCCTTTATCGTGAATTACCACTAGTAGCATAAATGTGCCAAATATATCATGTAAAAATCTTTTATCGGCTTCGACTGTTGTATTAAATTAAATTTTCTGGAATATAGGTACTTTGAAAACATACATATAATTTTCAAAACAAATAAATAGAAAATCACTTCTGCATCTTTTCATTGACTTATCACTGCTAGCATTACACCTATCCCTGTCCATTAAAAAAGAGAGTTCTTAGAGAGAAACAAAGGAGTTTTACTTTTAATGCCTGATTGTGTCAATGCTGGCTGTAAGCGCAATATAATTCGTCCTCAATGGTGAAAAGAAGAAAAATAGTATGTTGATTAAAGGGATATTTCCTCGAGCTTACTAGGCCTAAACAGAGTTAGTTAGTTATCTTTCTTCCACCAATGGCAGGAACTCTCTAAGACTTGGAACGGTTCCTATTGGTCGAAGAGTTAACCATGGTTAGGTATGGTAAGCTGGGTTACGCACCTGACGTACGGGCTCAGAGCCTTTTTCCAGGTGGCGACAATACCCGGGAAAAGAGGAGGGTGGTTTAGTGGGTGCAAGTCCCACACAAATCCGCCGCACGCAGTACTTTTTAACATCAAACGGCCTTGCTGCGGAAAAGGCA
Source organism: Halyzia sedecimguttata (assembly GCA_937662695.2). Lineage (NCBI taxonomy): Eukaryota > Metazoa > Arthropoda > Insecta > Coleoptera > Coccinellidae > Halyzia > Halyzia sedecimguttata. The sequence goes on from OW569417.2 coordinate 71,307,838, forward strand.
TTAGATTCCCCCTACCTCAAGGCCAAAAAAAAGGTATGGTAATACTCTAAAAAACAAGGAGTAATTTCTGTTAGTTGAAATAAATCGAAAATTGCATGAATATAATGAATTCATATCAAAAATATAGCAAAATACATTAAGCGATTAATGTATTTTGGAAGGAAGTAAAAGTGAAGTATTCTCATAAGAGTGATTTTGGAAAATATAAATTTTACGAACGCCTGTAAGTTTTATGAAGAAAAAACATGTTTTCAAAAAAAAAATCAATAATGCTCAACAAGGAGGAAGGGTGGTCACAATTACCAGAAAAAGGGCTCACGTAATGCACGGACGTACCCAAAGCATATTTCTCATTCCTTCATGATAACTTTCAAGATTGTCTGAATCTTCACAATCAGTAAAACTATTCAGGAATAAAACCTTCCTTAATCTCTTTTCAAATATTTTTTTTAAATCTATTTCGTTTGATATCAGGATACACGTACAAAAAGTTACAAGAATGTAAATGAATTCGGAAATTTCATTCTACAATAGATACAGGAGAACATGAAGCTAATTTTAAAACATTCCAAATGCTCATCACGGATAGTTGGAAATTCGAGGTATCTTCTGTTGCAGCTTCATGTCTCAACACAAGAAAATGGAATAAGGTCACAATAGTTCCATTAGCAAGTGACATAAAGCTGTTCAGAAGTTACCTCATTGAAACTGCCACAACAGCTTCGAAGGACCTTGAGACTAAACCAAATAATGAAAAAGCATATAAACTACTTTTAGAGGTAAGTTATTGCCAATCTATGCTGCTAAAACGGATACGTGGAGGTGAGCTACAAAGGATGCCTCTAGATTTATACGAACGAGTTTCTTCGAATCAATCTTATGAGGAGTTTAGTGATGCCATCTCACAAACAGAAAGAATTCTACTGAAAAAGTTCAAGAGAGTAGTGATAAGAGGCAAACGGGATAGATGAGTACCCGTGTTATTTTAGACAGACGTACAAGAGCATTTTAAGCCACTAATTTCCTTGAGGGAGAGATTCGTGAAAAAGGAAAACAAATATCTGTTTCCGATACTCAATTATGAAACACCAATTACAGGATATAAGGTCATGCAAAAACATGCCAAACTCTGTGGTGTAAAAAATCCAGAAGCCATAACTTCTACCAGGCTGAGAAAACATCTGGCAACAATGAGCCAAATTTTCGAGCTTTCTCCCAATGATATAGAGCAGTTGGCCACTTTTATGGGTCACAAAACCGATGTACACAAACAAGTTTACCGGCTACCCGATGATGTTTTTCAGACCGCAAAAATTGCCAAACTACTGCTACTGATGGAATCTGGAAAAGCCGGTGAATACAAAGGCAAGAGTTTGGATGATATCCAATTAGATTTAGAGGAAGATATAACAGAAGATCCACCAGATGAAGAAACTGTTGAGGAATCATTAGAGCAACAAGCTCCTCCTACAGTCATAGCAGACCCTTTAAAAAAAATAAGAGAGTGTTAGTGCCAAAGGACTTATGAACAGAAGGAATTTGCCAAAAAGTTTTTTGCAAAGCATATATCTCAATGCATACCGCCAAAACAGAAAGAAATTGAACAGCTGAAAACGAACCATCCCGGCGTTTTTGACAATAAAACTTGGCCACAGATAAAAGTATTCATTCAGAATATATAGAAAGAATTGAAATGTGATATTTTTATTCAACATTTTTTCTCGTTAAAAACAATTTTATCTTTACAAACATACGTTCTTTGTTAAATTTTGCTCAATTTCGTTTACTGATTTAGTTTTTGTTAATTATTCTGTAATTAAAATAAGAAATAAAATTTGTTTTTATCAATGTTTAGAACATATTCACTCCTTCTCATTCCCTTAAATTTGAATGTTATTGTGTGCTCGAGATATTGAATTCGATAAAAAATATTTAAATGTTCATCCAGAAATTCATTCAAATAGTGAAGTTTCAAAGATTCGATTATTTTCTTATGAATTGGCCCTGAATAGAACTCAATTATTCCTGAATGTTTTTGATGAATCTGATTGGCTTATAAATTCGGCGATTTAATTTACTCGAAATTTTTCATATCACTGATTGAAAAGAAAATATAGAAACAAGCCACAAAGAATTTTATAGTCAGAATGAATATGGAAATAAATACAAAATTCATTTCTTTGTAGTAATTCTAATTTTTGCTATCATCAAGTAGCTACAGTCAACCAATTGTCTTAATGAATAATATAATCGAATCACAAATATTCAAAAAACATAAGCGTACCATAATTCCCACAATACGAATTTTGAGTTATACAATGTCTGTCTGACCTGAGAGGAGAAAGTCAATTCGCACGCTGTAGTTATAGATTTCTCGGAATATTTTCTGCCAATGTACATCGATACAGTCCCATAAGTCTACATGAATCTGTTTAGTTCTTTCGTCCCTTGTTATACTTCGAACCAAAATATCTTTGGCAAATTGAATCAAAGTCTTCGATCCGTTTTACCATTCAATAGAAACTAGCAAGTAGAGCAATCCCAGAAGGGCTGACTGATTTGCATTTTTGAGAAAAATGTTTCAAAACCTTGTTTCCATAGAGGCGATCAATTTAATATTCACCTTGATATCGGGCTCGAAGATAAGGTGAAATATGTTTGTTTACATTGCATGCCATATTTTTCATACCAGAAATGAATAGAGCGAAACATTTAAGTTGATGTTGGGACCTGCAAGGCAACTCCTAGAAAGAGCACCTGGCACTTGTTTTGCAAAATTTCTCCATTGCATAAATTACAATTATTCACCTCTTGCAACCATCCCTGATCAGTGTTTGTTCATAAAGAATACACAAATATCCTGTCCTTTGTCACCATACTGACTATCTACTCAAGGTATGGTGTGATTCATGAAGGTGAAATATTCCAATTTTAGCTGAGGTTTTTAGTTCAATAAATAATAGGATTTCAGTTTCAAATCTTCTTGCATTGCTCTAAAAATTCGGAAGTAATATTACTTCGTAATCCTTGTTATGTAATATCTTGCCATCTACACGCTGTAGTTGCAGGATCTTGTTCTTCAAAATTGCCAAGGTGGTTTCGGGAAAAATTGAAATAACAAGTTCTCAGTTTTAAAATCTTTATCAAATCAGGTTTAAACAAGAAATTGAAAATAGATATAATTTTTATAGAATAATCTTCTGCTGTGTAGAAAGATGGTTAAGCACCTAAACTGTATACGCTTTTGAAGTGACGAAAGATGATTCGTATTTCAAAAAATATTTTGCCGGATAGAAGACATCGTGTTTTTGTTGATGATGATAATAATTATAACTTCAGAACTTCGAATAAATAACCCCATCCCACAAGGATCTGTTTTAGCACGCCTTCATTTCATACTCTTACGTGAATAACTCATAGTTATTCTTCCGTTCCGGTACTTTACTACTCTTTCAACTCAATACTAACACTCCACTGAATCAGAATTTATATTTCCACTAATATGCAGTGTTTCATACATAAATAATATGTGGTTAAAAACGAGGGCATTTTCATAAGTAGCTCGATTCGAACATAAAATAAATATTAGGAATAATGAATTTCATTTCAACGAAATTTAAATTATGGCTATGCATTATAAACACTTTGAAATCAACCGTTTTTTACCTAATTGAAAAAGTTGCAAAACTTAGAGTGATGTTTGAAAGTGAAACTAATTGTAAATTCCATTTTTGGCATTCATAAAATATAGGGTGCCATTTAAAAAAACCATATCTGTTATTGAAATAGTGACCTTAAGTTAAAAAGTTAAAGTCGAATTAAAAGTCACCAACTGCTAAACAGAAAATTTTTATGCAATCTTATTCATATAATTAATTCTGCTGATTCGGTCTTTTGCTAGAGAATAATAATATTACGAATAATAAGCACTGCATTATATTATTATTGATTATGGCTATTCATTATCAACTCTCTGCAATCAACTACTTCTCAGAACAACAGAATAATCCATCTAAAATTAGTCCAAGAAAACTAAGTATTTTAACACAAAGGGAAGACGTTACATTTAATTCTTGTGCTATCACAAGATTAAAAAATCATATTAAAATTTGTTCAACCAATTTTTTTTTAGGTCTCATCTTATTCTATCAATTCATCTATTCTATATAATTAAGGCAACGAACACGCAGAAGAAATTCCTATCGAAAATTCCCGTACTCAATACGTTTTCTTCCTTATCAAGAGGGGCGAAAATCCGTTGAATGTAACATCTGTGTAGGTCAGGTCTGCGTTCACATCGAATGGAATGTCAAGGCCAATCAGTCTATTCCTTCATAAAAAACCCTCATACATTTGGCAACACAGCCTGTGCAGCAATGTCCGAATGGTTGACGTGTATATAAAACGAATGACGCAGAAATGATCGAAATATCGGCAAATAAATATACGGACGCAGAATCTACGGTATTTTGTAAGGACGCAAGGTTCATTGTACCGTTGACAAGAAAATTTTCTCCCCCAGTTTTCAAGTATATTGAGATCTGAGACTCGCAAAATGATCGTGAGGTGTATACGGAGATAGTCTATTCAATATACGTCGATATACACTTCGATTTCAAGCGGACGCAAAGATGTCGGTATCATGTAATGACGCTGAAATGATGTCGGGATATATATATATATATATATATATATATATATATATATATATATATATATATATATATATATATATATATATATATATATATATATATATATATATATATATATATATATATATATTTATATATATATTAACGTCTTTCGTCGTTGTCCGATGCCTAATTTTCATAACCTCCGATCATTCGCCTACAGAGAAGTATTTTTGTGAGAGGAGACTTTTGAAAGGTTATGTATTATTTTTAATTTGTTCGTTTGTTCTTTTTTCGAAAGTTGTCGGACCGGTCTCAAATTTGGCACATCGAAAGATCAGGTGTCTCGTATTATCTCTTCCAAATTTCATTCATTTCTGTTCATTATTCCGGGAGATATAGGGGTTTGAGGAAACTGAAAAAAATGATTTCTTTAAACCCCCATATCTCCCGAAATACTGAAAAGAATTCCATGAAATTGCGAAGAAATAATACGGCCAACCTGCTCTTCCGATGTGCCAAATTTAAGCCCGATCAGACAGCTTTCGAATTTAGAAAAATAGCAAAGACTTTGCTCTTTTTTCGAATTTCGAAAGTTGTCGGACCGGCCTCAAATTTGGCACATCGAAATAGCAGGTGTGTCGTATTATCTCTTCCAAATTTCATTCATTTCTGTTCATTATTTCGGGAGATTTAGGGCCGGTTTCTCAATTGCGAGTTAACCCAAGGTTGCGGGTAACCCGAGTGTTGCGCATTCATGAATATCGCTAAATACATGCGTCAACTCGCAACCTCGAGTTAACTCGCAATTGAGAAACCGGCCCATAGGGGTTTAAGGAAACTGAAAAAATCGATTTCTTTAAACCCCCATATCTCCCGAAATACTGAAAAGAATTCCATGAAATTGCGAAGCGATAATACGGCCAACCTGCTCTTTCAGGGCCGGTTTCTCAATTGCGAGTTAACTCGAGGTTGCGAGTTGACGCATGTATTTAGCGATATTCATGAATGCGTAACACTCGGGTTACCCGCAACCTCGAGTTAACTCGCAATTGAGAAACCGGCCCTAAATGTGCCAAATTTAAGCCCGATCAGACAGCTTTCGAAATTAGAAAAATAGCAAAGTCTTTGCTCTTTTTTCGAATTTCGAAAGTTGTCGGACCGGTCTCAAATTTGGCACATCGAAAGAGCAGGTGTTTCGTATTATCTCTTCCAAATTTCATTCATTTTTGTTCATTATTTCGGGAGATATAGGGGTTTAAGGAAACTGAAAAAATTGGTTTCTTTAAACCCCCATATCTCCCGAAATACTGAAAAGAATTCCATGAAATTGCGAAGAGATAATACGGCCAACCTGCTCTTTCGATGTGCCAAATTTAAGCCCGATCAGACAGCTTTCGAAATTAGAAAAATAGCAAAGTCTTTGCTCTTTTTTCGAATTTCGAAAGTTGTCGGACCGGTCTCAAATTTGGCACATCGAAAGAGCAGGTGTGTCGTATTATCTCTTCCAAATTTCATTCATTTCTCTTCATCATTTCGGGAGATATAGGGGTTTAAGGAAACTGAAAAAATTGATTTCTTTAAACCCCCATCCCAGATAGCACACAATATCCTATGGATATCTGTTTCAAGTCCATTTCAAGTCGGGATATCTTCGTACATAGAATGGATATCCACAAGATATTCATCAGCAGATATTGAATGGATATTCAACACTGGATATCCTATGGATGTCCATAGAATATCCATTGGTGACAGTAAATGGATATCCTTTTCTCACAATGACGGATCTCCTATAAGATAATTGGTTGTCAGTTGTCATTGTCAATTTATCCGTTGAGGGTAGATCTCACAAATAAGGTTGAAAATCAATACAAAATGAACAATATGCCCAATAGATATTTCAGTAGTTAAAATTAATTGATTTTTTACGTTCCTGGTGTGGATCGGAATCAAATGTATGATTTCATATCATTATTTCATTAGGGTTATGTTCGACATGAAACGTTCACCGTACGCCGCCGATATTCGGCAATCGACGCTATTCAGTGTTTTTCTTGAGTAGGTACCTAAGTACTGAGAAGTTGAGATAAATTTCATAAACAGCAACTTTTTGAAGCTTGCTATTATATTTGTTTATTTCAGATTATGGTTTTGTGGAATATACTCAAAGATGTTTTGGAGGAAATGAAAGAAATTAATGTGAGGCCTGTCTCAAATAAGGACGAGTAAGTCAATCTTTCTATTAGTTGATAATTTCCCGATAAACAAATTAAGGAGTTCGAAACACTATTGAATGACAAACAAATTTTCTATTGTAAGTATAAAATGTAGTCACAAACTGAATCATGAATATTTTAGGTTAAGTAATTTTACAAGATGGGAAGGAGTTTCTTATATGACTTCTTAAAGAAGTTACTATAGCTGGTTGGGAGCCAAGAGGAAAAAATGTTTGGTTTCGACAAAAGTGGCTGAACTATTGATGTGTGAGTTTTTCAACATACAGTTAATTGAAGTAGCACGAAAACACTACACCACTTATATTTGAGTTCAAAATCTTGACTTTGTATAGTGAAATAATAAATGTTGTGGTTTTGTATATTCATTTCAGTGAAAGTCATTTGTAAGCATTAAATCATTTGTCGAATTTAAGCGAGTAACCGGAACAGAGCTGTTAAGACCTATCCCTTGCTATTATAACCGATCGGTTATGTTTAGCAAGAGATTGGTCTTAACCGCTCTGCTCCAGTTACTCGCTTAAATTCGACTATTGTGTATTCAAAATTCCTACATTACATTATTCACATGTAGGTACCTGACTACATGAAGGAACCTTTCAAATATGTTTCAGGAACAATTAGATAGAAAAATCTCATTGTTATTAGAATCTGCATGATACATTAATGTTACTATATTATGAGGTGTGCAGTATATAATTTATACCAGTGCATTACACAAAAGAATGCTAAAGGCTTCATTCTTCTGACATTTCTAGAAATCATTTTTCACAAATTTTACTCAAAAAAGTGTTAAAGTATCCTGTATTCCTGTATGTTGTATTCTTTAGTGACCGCAGATAAAAACCACGAATCTTCGGAAAAGAAGGCAACTGAAGTATCAACATAGGATTGGCGCAGAAGGGCTAAGGAGAGGAGCTTGTCCAGCAAAAAGAACGCAGAACTCTGAAGTGGATTCTTTAACATTTTCAAATAAGTATACTTTTTTGTGTTGTGTTCATTGGTTAGAATGTTATTTTTCAGTTACAAATTATTTTCAAGTACACTGATATTCAAGGAATTCTTCTGTGCATTAAACTAAATTTGTTTTGACTATTTAACAAATTGTTTTTAAGACATATATGTTCCATTTTCAAGATTTAGATCTTGTACTCAAAAGAAATTATATTTTTTCATTTCAAATGGTTTTCATTGCACTTTCAATTTGAATATTATTGTAACTATTGAAGTACACAAATCTTGTCACTTTAATGATTAAACTAGATTCGATATTCTTCAACTGATAAGATTCAAATATTGTTATCAAAAGGAAAGTCATTTTTGGCATTCCTTTTGATAAAAATGTTTGAATCTTATCAGTTGAAGAATATCGAATCTAGTTTAATTTACAAAGGATATCTCATGAACATATATATCGGTAACGGACATCTCATGGATATCCATAACAGATGTCTTATGGAAGTCTGTAACAGATATCTTATGGACGTCGGTAATGGATGTCCGATTTGGTGGCCAACAGATATCTTTAGGACATCCATAGGATATCTAATAACCTCCCAGGATATCCTATGGATGTCCGGAATATCCGCTTCGGATATCCATCGGACATCCATAGGACGAACCTGTGCTATCTGGGATATCTCCCGAAATACTGAAAAGAATTCCATGAAATTGCGAAGAGATAATACTGCCAACCTGCTCTTTCGATGTGCCAAATTTAAGCCCGATCAGACAGCTTTTGAAATTAGAAAAATAGCAAAGACTATAGTTTTTGCTTTTTTTTCGAATTTCGAAAGTTGTCGGACCGGTCTCAAATTTGGCATTATTCAACGGTTTTTTTCTGCGTTTTCTCTCCCAAACTCTGAAAAATATCTATAAAATAAAAATTAATTATTTTGTGATTTGCTTCTGCGTAAGAAGCACAGGATATTTGTCAGAAGCAATCAATTGAACAATGTTGCCTAACAAACAACAACGAAACAATATCAACGAACAAACAGCTATATCGTAACGTTTCAGAGTCTATATCAGACTCCTTCGTCAGACACTCAATTCTTGAATTTCACAAAATAACTATAAACAAAATAATTCTAACGATTTTCATTGAGCGTCTGACGAAGGAGTCTGATATAGACTCTGAAACGTTACGATATAATTGTTTGTTCGTTGATATTGTTTCGTTGTTGTTTGTTAGGCAACATTGTTCAATTGATTGCTTCTGACAAATATCCTGTGTTTCTTACGCAGCAGCAAATCACAAAATAATTAATTTTTATTTTATAGATATTTTTCAGAGTTTGGGAGAGAAAACCCAGAAAAAAACCGTTGAATAATGAGTATACCTCCCACAGTATCCTTTAATGATTACTCAAATTTGGCACATCGAAAGAGCAGGTGTGTCGTATTATCTCTTCCAAATTTCATTCATTTCTGTTCATTATTTCAAACGTTTTAATTATTAAAAGAGGTTTTCAAACAAAAAAGGTGAAAATGTATTCAGAAGTAACCATGCGGAAAATGTAGGAGAGTGGAAGACAAACTAATATTAAACAACACTTCATTATTGTTATTTATTAATTTCATTTAAAATATCAAATAAAGATATGAACTAGTCAAAATACATTTAATTCTATTTTACTACTTTAAAAATAAGTTTTTGTAAGATTACTATAGTACACAGCATACATGAATAATTATAACGGCAAAGTACGGCACAAGATCAATGTAATTTACTGTAAATGGTAGTGGCATAGTTTCTTACATATTCTCTTTTACTAGGCCAGAAAATATATTTTTTTGTTTTCTGTGCTAGTGAATCTAGATCTACATGTTGGATATACATAAAAAAAATTGAGTACCATAAAAAAATAGACCTGTGTGTGTTTAAGTATAAAAATCAATAATCTGTTTCCAGAGATATTTTGTTGGATTTTGATCAGTGGTTACAGATCTAATAATAATTTAAAAACTGTTCCTCATTTTTTATAGAAGTACATCCTCGAAATCTAGATAATGAAATTGGTATGTCAGGTCCACAAAACACTGTTTGAGTCACGATCAAAGTCACATGAAAAAACAAAGTCATAACTTATGTGCTCAAATGACACCACTGGAATCGAAGTATCGACTGTTGCATCGATCCTTGTAGCTAACTGAACACCTTCAGATAAATCATTAATTAATTTCTTCACTATCATCACATGACACTTCAGATACTAATTTTCTTTTTTCACTTACTTGATACAATGTACGGCTTTCATCCACTTTTGGCGTTCTAACAAATTTGGTTTTGAATAAAATGTTATATTTGTATCAGTCTTTCCATAAGTATTAAAGTATTATGACATGATATAATACAACAACTTGTGTCACCAGATCTGGATTTGTTTTTAACGTTATTTCCAATTATTATCCCTCAATTATAATTTTACATGTTTGGATTTCTACGTTAAGTGAGAGTTCAACATCACGTATGAACTTACTAAATTACCGAAAGAGGCGCCACTAGTGTTTACTCAGTTTCTCTATAGTATGTATGTTCAACACAATTTCGGGGAAAGGTTCGGACTCACTATCGACTGTGTCCTTACTTATAGGTATACAAATCCACGAAGTTGGCTATAAGCAATATAGCGTACATATACTAAGTTGCTTGCATAATTTATTCAACGATTTTTACATTAGATAAGAAATTTGATGTCAAAAGCGTTTCTAACTTATTCTTCAAAGTTATGGATTGGCAATGAAGATTCTTTAGTGACGGAGAAGCTCCTTGTAAAATGGTCTGAGATTTAGAAATATGTTGATCTATATCAGTTAATGACTTTTTATCATGTCTTGCAAAATCTTTAATGACATATTCCAAGTCATCATAAAATATGCTATTTGATTCACCTGAAAAAAATATTTATTTTTATATCCCATGGAAGGTAAACAATTAATTAATATATTAAGAAGAAAATTACATACTCAATTTGTGGTGCAGCAAAGATTGGCTTTTAGTATGACTCGTTTTTCCATCAATCCTCTCTTTTGATATAATCAGACTTGTTGCTATAGTACAACCAGATACGCTATCTTTTTCTGAAAAATTCGGTTTAATATAGAATTCATTTCAATCTCAAAAATAAATCGATTAAAACTTATGTATCATTTAATTACGTCATAAAATTATTGCTCACCATCACTATCAGATTCTGCATCTTCTCCTGTAATTTCTAGACACTGTACCTCATCAGTTACTTTAAGTGATGTTGATGTCTGAAATGTAGGAATGATGAATATCTCATCTTGAAATGTGTCTCGGACCTATGTTTCAATCTCAATCCATTCAATTTTGATTCATAAAAATTTCATCAGATCATGAAAGAGCTAGGCTAATGAATTACCACAACAACATAACTAGTATTATAACTATTATAATAATAATAATATGGTTTATTCCGTGAAGCTCCAGGTATAAACAATTATCACGGAGGCGTGAGCCGCTACGTGATCTACTATTAAACAAAATATTATAAGCCGATATTCAAATTATCTTGCAAATTCTATTCTATTCTTATGAAATCATACATTGTTTTTATGGAGGGAGATATGGACGTTATCCTCACTGTCAGTTTCAGAAGCTTCTCCATCAAAGATAGGCATTTCAACTTTGTTTCCGTCTTTCATCCGAAAGTTTTTCTCTCTGTTGTATAAGAACAATAGTCAAATCTTTGAATTTGTTTTGAAGAAGATCCGAGTTATCACTTTAATGGCGATTTCCATTGACCCCACAGAACATATAATATAAGAAGTGCTACCTGCCTTGTAAACTGTGCGCAACAGTAGTGACATTTATACAATAGATTAGAGAGAGACAAAATAAGTGGAAGTTATTCCATTATGGTTCTAGGGGGTGTCCGCTTGTTGAAGTATATGTCATTTTACAAAAGGATTAGAATGGTGCTCTGTGGTTCGTTTTTTAAATTTTCGGAATTTATATTATTCTGTGTTCGAAAAGAAATATTCTTCAAAATGAAACAAAGCTTTATAAACAATAATTGCTTTATTAAAATAATTTTTACAATTGCATATGTATTAAATAATCCATTAAAGAATAAAACAAGTACATTTATGCTTTACAGCTTTTCGAATGTGAATATAATTTAGGTAGCAGTTTTCTAAAACAAATACAGTAGAAATCGGTTATAGCGACATCGAAAGTACTGCATGTTTAGGACGCTATATCCGATAGTCGTTATAAGCAATGTACTATGTAGGTGTAGGGATCTCACCAGGACCCTACCTTTTAGTCCTTATAACCGGTTTCTACTATAAGTACAATTTGCTTTTGGAGAAACTTAAATCCATGACACAATTCAATGAAACAAACAAATTTTTGACCAACCACAAGTCTTAGATTATTCCAAAATTAGAATCCAAAGTAGAATTTGGTTTACGTTATTTCAAGTTCTTGGAGATATAACTACCAAATTCCCCAACAATTATCTGAATCAAATGTCTATTACAGTTTGATGTTTATGAATTAAAGATAAAAAAATATTTGTGTGTCAACACTCATTCACAACGGTCTTTCAAATATCATTATGATCAGATTTGTCACTTCACTAAATCACAATAACACTGATTCATCTGAGGAGGGGAAGAGGCATCCACAGTCACAATAGACAGTCAAAATCAGGTAGAATCCATCAATGCAGGATATGACCGTCAATATCACACTTTACTGAAAAAAGAAACAAGTATCATTTTTACATATGAAGTAATAGAAGATGAGTTTTGAAATATAAATATTTCTGATCAATTTGGTCAGGAAGATCTTAATAGGTTGGTTCTATCAGAATTAAGTTAATGTATAATCCTGGTATATCCCTTATCATTCCTAAAAAAATGCTCCTCAGTAAACTATTCACGTTATTTACAATAGTCGAATTTAAGCGAGTAACTGGAGCAGAGCGGTTAAGACATATCTCTTCCTAAACATAACCAATCGGTTATAATAGCAAGGGATTGGTCCTATACGCTCTGTTCCAATTGCTTGCTTAAATTCGACTATTGTGTGCAATAATTAATATCACAGTGAATTTTAGGCTGGAATCGCCAGACATCGTCATTGTGTGAGTTTATCATCTGAGAATTATTAGATGGTGATGGTTGATTTTAAGGCTGGAATTTCCTGACATAGTCATGCTCATTGTATGAATGAATCACTTGAGATGATTGAGGCACTGCCTTTTTGTTCAGATGATCCTATAGACAGAGAGCGTTATATTTGAAATCCGATACTGAAAAATGATCAACACATAAGCGAAAATAGTAATATGTTGGCTAGGAAATATTTTACGAATATCATTCCAAGTTTTCTGGATGGAGAGGTCTTTGTGGAAGATTTTTTGCAAACAGGAGCTCAATTGATGATCTATGAATTTTTGCAAGAAAGATATTAACAAGAATACTTACCATCTTTACGGAACAATGAGCAGCTGAAACTGAAACTTATCTTCACATGGGCGTTATATTTATTCTTAGTATAACAATACATTCGTGTTCTGCTAAAACGAAAATTATTGCCATTTGCAACAAAAACAAACGCACAAACTAGAAAATCTCACGTACATCTTGTCAACAAACAGCTTTGCCATTGCCACTTTTATTTTTCTCTTTGTCAATTGTCATGTCATTCATCCATTTGAACCTATCTACGACATACGACATACTTCAAAATAAATGTCAAAATAAGTGGAAACGTATGTCTTGTTTGTTGCCGCTTTTCCCACTGTCGCTTCACCCCCCTGATTGACCCGATCGGAGCACTCGAAATCGATCTCATCTGTCATGCATCTGTCCAATTGAACCGAAAATATCTGTCAAATATGTCAGTGTGACAGCTCCGAGTGATCCGAGCGTGTCAAAGGAAATCGCCATTAGTAACTTCACATATACTCCATTCACTTTTATAAAGTCTCCCGGTTGGCCATGATTTAGGTCTATCACGTTTTTGTAACTAAAACGAAGGCAGGTTGGCACTGCTGAAATATCGTCAAGGTCAAAAGAATTCGCCGCGACGTTGCCAATTTCTACTCTCAACATAATCATAATATAATCTTCAAACTTAAACAAGATATTATCACAGACCATTTTCTTCGAATAATAAATAATTCTTCGTTTTGAAATTGAAAATGCCGAAAGTAGTTATGAGGAAGCAGAAGTGCTATACAGAACCGAAATCTGCAATAGAAAAACTTCATTCTGACATGTTGATCTCTCGAATGAAATTACTTAGTTTCCTATAATTATATTTTATTGAGGTATAAGAATGAATCGGGTTTCGTAGTACTAGTACATTTTGAAACTGGTGTATTTCAAGTTTTCCTGCCGGGTTATTCAGGTACATTTATGCTTTCTTCAAATGAACTATCACAAAGTAGCGGACTACTCTATCCATTATTTTCAATAAAATTCCAACACCTGATTTCCATACAAGAAAATAGGTTAATCCGCCGTATTCACAAAGCATTCAATCTCCGTTAAGTCCTAACTGAGGTTCTCAGTTAAAGATAAACTGGGCATAATAAGGGACAATAAGGGGTAAAGGTGGTAAAACAGGCCTGTCTCACCACCGTTAAATACGTTAACTGAGGTTGCGATTCATATTTATCCTTAACTGAGGACCTCAGTTACGACTTAACGGAGATTCAAACACTTAACAATGCTTTGTGAATACGGCGGTATATCTTATCAAATTAATCATTTTTCCGGAGTAAATTCACATTGTGAAAATACGTAATTACTACGACTTCTTTGTAGAGAGGACAACGTTGCGTAGTTATCTGTCAGCAAAATGACTATAACCTAACATTTTCAAAATATACATGGTGAAATGTGTCAAATTTTCATGGCCAACCGGGAGACTTTATAAAAGTGAATGGAGTATAAGGACAAGGTTTATTCCACAGAACCAAGATGCATAGATGCATGTATTCTATGCATCTGTCACAGAACAGATAATATAAGAAGTGCTACCTGGGCCCGTATACTCGACTTCCGTAGAGATGAGTATTCTCATGCGAGAACTCATACGAGAAATCCCATCTCACACATAATATTAATTCCGTATTCTTGACTGAAGACCCGGAAGAGATATGTTGTCCGCTGTTGCCAAACGTAAGTGGTGCAAATAATCCACATCCCAAAATCCAAATACTTAACAGTTTCTGACGTAATGTTTACGGCTATCATAAGTAAACAATAAACATATGTTTTATCATCATGTGTTTACATTTCATTTTATTACAGTTATATATTAAAGTTGGGATTCATTAATGGCTTAGATCCTTTCACATTGAATGTTTCTGATCTGGGTAGTGGATAATTCAATTGATGGTGTTCCTCCAATCTTATATATGGATATTGCAACGTATTTGATTTATTATATACCACAACGTACAAGACATACATGTATATTTGCGAATGAAGAGTTCTTGTCTAATAGCACAAGCTGGAATGATTACTTTTAAAAAACACACAGTTGTTACTACCAAATACAAGTGCAACTATTCATCTCACAGTCGCATTTTTGTGATTTTGTTATATGGTCTCCAAATATTTGTTTAGTACGAATGATCTGGAAATATGGGAAAAGAACTTAGAAACTGCTAAGAAATTTCATTCAGAAGTTATTATGCCAGGACTGATGGCAAAATATTCCACATCTGAAGAGGGTACAGCTGAATTTATTCACTTTTGCATTTGCAACAGCGGATGATGCATGTGCGATGATAAAATGTGATGGGAACGACTGTCAAATAGAAGATTTCATTTTGATTGTGTATGACCAGTTGACACTCCTAATGGTACCTGATATTGTAATAAATGTGATGAAAAGGTCTGGATTTTTATAAAAATGGAATAGATTACATAAAAAATTCTTAATTTTTTATTTCATGTCTACACATTAATAGCATGGCATGACAAACAAATAATATAAAAACAGATGAAAGCCCTTGGATTTTTCTTCTTATTTATTGATGAATACATAGTAGAATCTGGATATAACAATCCTCGAGGGATCCACGACACTTCATCGTACTGAACGCAGCAGACTGCTGCAAACTCTCTGATACTTGAGCTTTGAAACTTTTCTCTTGATTTCAGCTAGCCATAGGGTTCTTCGCTTTCTGAATAACTCATTTTTACTAGTCAAAAACTTCTGTGTAGTACTTGGAAACATACTATATCCTTGTTGTGATGAGATCAACAGCCAACCATAATGCATGTAAGAGGCATTTTTTTACTTGTATTATTATTCAAAATTAAAAATACAACCCAAATACGCACAGGAAATCAAAAAACGAACAATATACCACTATAATTATGGACATATATCATAAAATTCAAAGTAAACAATACAATGTGTGCCAATAGTCGCCATATTGCTTTAGTTTTGACAGGTCGAGAACGAAAGTTGTCTATGGACGAGGTAAAGAACACAGAATACTAATAATGTTAATGGTCAAGAGGAGTCTCCCGAAATTAACAATCTCTACCGCCTATTAGTAGTAGAGAAAGAACACATATATATATTATGAAATCTCCTATGCTTTGATGTGGTTACTGCTTTCAGCGACCTCACGCGGCTGGTTTTGGAAGTTTTCTGGCGGATATTTATATCAAATAAGCGCGAAAATTTGAAATGCTTCATATTGAAATTGAATACTTTCATTCGGATTCTGACACTGCAAATGAAACAAAACGTATTATTCCAATAGGGGTTGTTTCATATCATGTCATATTTTTTATTTGGACCTAAATTTCAGGAAATTCACAAATGTAGACAGTAAAATAATTTTATTTTCTCATGGGTTTTTCACAATGTTTGATATATTTTGTTTTCGTGATGTTTTTGATTGGGCCCATACTTTGAAAGTTTTGATCCAAAACAATTCTGAATTCACAATCAGTACCCCTCACAAATTGCATGAATACTCTCTTACTCCAAAAGTATAAATAGCACTACTTCACAAATAATTCACAGGCAGTAGTTACTGAGTCCACAAACAACACACAGTTAACTGGCCTGAAATCTACTTTTTCCTGTAAAATTAGTTTCAGCACACACTATATTTTCCATGTGGCATAATGATATAATGTAAAAAGCACTGAGTAACTAAGTAATAAAAAACACTGCCTGGTAATATAATTCTTGAATTTTCTGTATATCTTCTAGCCTCGATGCTTGTCTCTGAACACCATCAGCTGGGAGAGTTAGGACAGAGAATCCTTGGACTTCGTGAACATCATTGGTGTCTATTTTAGTTTCAATGTCTTCTCCATTTCCATCTGAATATTCTGCAAATTATAATTATATAATAACAAGTTAAAGAAATCGGTTAAATAGAAAATGAATACAAGTTCTCAGTACTAATTCGTTCATTCAATCCATTGCACCAATGAAATATATATATATACAATTCCTTGTGTATATATTTATTTGGTGCTGAGAACTTAACACGTTGACTGTCCCATGCATCACATATGATGCATAAAGATTTTCGCCAGGAGTCCATGAGTCGTATGTGATTCATTTAACGTTCAAGATAAATATGGCTACTATTTACGAACGCTGCAGTGTGGTCGGTTTATATGGGCTGAACGTCTCTTAGAAGTAAATGTATTGATAACCTCAATCATACGTGATTCAAGAAACGTCAGCATCAAGCCTTCCATTAGACTTGAAAATTTTGAACATGAACACTTTCCTGATTTCAAATTATTTATTTTGAATGAACAATATACAAAAATATACGAAAACAACCTTGAAACTCCTTGAAACATTGGAGACAAAAGGCTTTTTCACAATCGTGGTTAAATTCATGTTCACATATGATACAGAGACGTCCAGTATTGAAAAAATAGACTAAGGCGTTCATGAATCACATATGAACATGTAAAAAACATTGACAAAATGGCTGCAGAATTAATTTTTTCATAGAATATATATTTTATCACTCAAAAGTAACCCTAATCTTTGGAAAAATGTGTTGAACGTGGGGGGTGAAGAAAAAATTAGAATGGGGACAGTCAACGTGTTAATAAAGCGATATGGTTTTGTTTCCAAACTATTGAAAATACATAACTGACAATAGACGAATTGAAGCGAGTAACTGGAACAGAGTGGTTAAGACCAATTCCTTGCTATCATAACCAACATCGGTTATGTTCCACTCTGTTCCGGTGACTCGCTTAAATTCGACAAATGTAACTTACCAGACATATAAAATTATAAAACGGGGATAGCAGTCTTCCAAAGACCTCTATCTAATTTTACTTCATCTGGGAAATGCCTATCACCAACAAAACAACTCTTGCGTATTTGTTCATTAATTTTGCTTCTCAACAATGGATTGTTCACTTTTTCCGTTCAAGTTTGAAAATGGTTAGCTGGGTATCTGCTCTCGGAAAACTACATTTATCTTAACAATTAGGAACACAGCATTTGTTGGATCCTAAAATATTTTCAACATATTTTCAAATCATCACAATATGAAAATAAAACAGAATGATTAAAACACTAATCTGTAACGAAAAACGTGAATCACTTCGCTCTCCGGATCAACATTCAATACGAATAGAAATTAGAAAGAGGTTTAGTATTAGTATATCTCAGTATATCTTAGTATACCCTCTAGAATAGGGCCCCAGGGGCCCTATTCTCGAAATCTCTCCTGCGACATTTATCGCGTGACATTAACTCTGCGCAGTCTCCGTATGAAAAATAGGAGACTCCGTATTCTTGACTATCGTCGAGCTCTCTTGTCGATTGAAAGTTTTTCTCATGAAGTAAATAGTAGTAGAGAAGACTGAGATAGCCATCTCTGGCGCACTACTTTAGTTCCAAAACAGGCAAATGGCAACGCTGGCATTGCTGATTTTTCGTTTGTTTTGAAATTTTGCGAGGTTATGCAAAATTTCAAAACAAACGCATAAACAAGATATACTAATACTAAACCTCTTTCTAATTTCTATTCGTATTGAATGTTGATCCGGAGAGCGAAGTGATTCACGTTTTTCGTTACAGATTAGTGTTTTAATCATTCTGTTTTATTTTCATATTGTGATGATTTGAAAATATGTTGAAAATATTTTAGGATCCAACAAATGCTGTGTTCCTAATTGTTAAGATAAATGTAGTTTTCCGAGAGCAGATACCCAGCTAACCATTTTCAAACTTGAACGGAAAAAGTGAACAATCCATTGTTGAGAAGCAAAATTAATGAACAAATACGCAAGAGTTGTTTTGTTGGTGATAGGCATTTCCCAGATGAAGTAAAATTAGATAGAGGTCTTTGGAAGACTGCTATCCCCGTTTTATAATTTTATATGTCTGGTAAGTTACATTTGTCGAATTTAAGCGAGTCACCGGAACAGAGTGGAACATAACCGATGTTGGTTATGATAGCAAGGAATTGGTCTTAACCACTCTGTTCCAGTTACTCGCTTCAATTCGTCTATTGTCAGTTATGTATTTTCAATAGTTTGGAAACAAAACCATATCGCTTTATTAACACGTTGACTGTCCCCATTCTAATTTTTTCTTCACCCCCCACGTTCAACACATTTTTCCAAAGATTAGGGTTACTTTTGAGTGATAAAATATATATTCTATGAAAAAATTAATTCTGCAGCCATTTTGTCAATGTTTTTTACATGTTCATATGTGATTCATGAACGCCTTAGTCTATTTTTTCAATACTGGACGTCTCTGTATCATATGTGAACATGAATTTAACCACGATTGTGAAAAAGCCTTTTGTCTCCAATGTTTCAAGGAGTTTCAAGGTTGTTTTCGTATATTTTTGTATATTGTTCATTCAAAATAAATAATTTGAAATCAGGAAAGTGTTCATGTTCAAAATTTTCAAGTCTAATGGAAGGCTTGATGCTGACGTTTCTTGAATCACGTATGATTGAGGTTATCAATACATTTACTTCTAAGAGACGTTCAGCCCATATAAACCGACCACACTGCAGCGTTCGTAAATAGTAGCCATATTTATCTTGAACGTTAAATGAATCACATACGACTCATGGACTCCTGGCGAAAATCTTTATGCATCATATGTGATGCATGGGACAGTCAACGTGTTAAGTTCTCAGCACCAAATAAATATATACACAAGGAATTGTATATATATATATTTCATTGGTGCAATGGATTGAATGAACGAATTAGTACTGAGAACTTGTATTCATTTTCTATTTAACCGATTTCTTTAACTTGTTATTATATAATTATAATTTGCAGAATATTCAGATGGAAATGGAGAAGACATTGAAACTAAAATAGACACCAATGATGTTCACGAAGTCCAAGGATTCTCTGTCCTAACTCTCCCAGCTGATGGTGTTCAGAGACAAGCATCGAGGCTAGAAGATATACAGAAAATTCAAGAATTATATTACCAGGCAGTGTTTTTTATTACTTAGTTACTCAGTGCTTTTTACATTATATCATTATGCCACATGGAAAATATAGTGTGTGCTGAAACTAATTTTACAGGAAAAAGTAGATTTCAGGCCAGTTAACTGTGTGTTGTTTGTGGACTCAGTAACTACTGCCTGTGAATTATTTGTGAAGTAGTGCTATTTATACTTTTGGAGTAAGAGAGTATTCATGCAATTTGTGAGGGGTACTGATTGTGAATTCAGAATTGTTTTGGATCAAAACTTTCAAAGTATGGACCCAATCAAAAACATCACGAAAACAAAATATATCAAACATTGTGAAAAACCCATGAGAAAATAAAATTATTTTACTGTCTACATTTGTGAATTTCCTGAAATTTAGGTCCAAATAAAAAATATGACATGATATGAAACAACCCCTATTGGAATAATACGTTTTGTTTCATTTGCAGTGTCAGAATCCGAATGAAAGTATTCAATTTCAATATGAAGCATTTCAAATTTTCGCGCTTATTTGATATAAATATCCGCCAGAAAACTTCCAAAACCAGCCGCGTGAGGTCACTGAAAGCAGTAACCACATCAAAGCATAGGAGATTTCATAATATATATATGTGTTCTTTCTCTACTACTAATAGGCGGTAGAGATTGTTAATTTCGGGAGACTCCTCTTGACCATTAACATTATTAGTATTCTGTGTTCTTTACCTCGTCCATAGACAACTTTCGTTCTCGACCTGTCAAAACTAAAGCAATATGGCGACTATTGGCACACATTGTATTGTTTACTTTGAATTTTATGATATATGTCCATAATTATAGTGGTATATTGTTCGTTTTTTGATTTCCTGTGCGTATTTGGGTTGTATTTTTAATTTTGAATAATAATACAAGTAAAAAAATGCCTCTTACATGCATTATGGTTGGCTGTTGATCTCATCACAACAAGGATATAGTATGTTTCCAAGTACTACACAGAAGTTTTTGACTAGTAAAAATGAGTTATTCAGAAAGCGAAGAACCCTATGGCTAGCTGAAATCAAGAGAAAAGTTTCAAAGCTCAAGTATCAGAGAGTTTGCAGCAGTCTGCTGCGTTCAGTACGATGAAGTGTCGTGGATCCCTCGAGGATTGTTATATCCAGATTCTACTATGTATTCATCAATAAATAAGAAGAAAAATCCAAGGGCTTTCATCTGTTTTTATATTATTTGTTTGTCATGCCATGCTATTAATGTGTAGACATGAAATAAAAAATCAAGAATTTTTTATGTAATCTATTCCATTTTTATAAAAATCCAGACCTTTTCATCACATTTATTACAATATCAGGTACCATTAGGAGTGTCAACTGGTCATACACAATCAAAATGAAATCTTCTATTTGACAGTCGTTCCCATCACATTTTATCATCGCACATGCATCATCCGCTGTTGCAAATGCAAAAGTGAATAAATTCAGCTGTACCCTCTTCAGATGTGGAATATTTTGCCATCAGTCCTGGCATAATAACTTCTGAATGAAATTTCTTAGCAGTTTCTAAGTTCTTTTCCCATATTTCCAGATCATTCGTACTAAACAAATATTTGGAGACCATATAACAAAATCACAAAAATGCGACTGTGAGATGAATAGTTGCACTTGTATTTGGTAGTAACAACTGTGTGTTTTTTAAAAGTAATCATTCCAGCTTGTGCTATTAGACAAGAACTCTTCATTCGCAAATATACATGTATGTCTTGTACGTTGTGGTATATAATAAATCAAATACGTTGCAATATCCATATATATGATTGGAGGAACACCATCAATTGAATTATCCACTACCCAGATCAGAAACATTCAATGTGAAAGGATCTAAGCCATTAATGAATCCCAACTTTAATATATAACTGTAATAAAATGAAATGTAAACACATGATGATAAAACATATGTTTATTGTTTACTTATGATAGCCGTAAACATTACGTCAGAAACTGTTAAGTATTTGGATTTTGGGATGTGGATTATTTGCACCACTTACGTTTGGCAACAGCGGACAACATATCTCTTTCGGGGGGTCTATTCTCGACATCATTCGCAACTACACGCATACGCATGGCTGCGAATGGTCGATTTGCGAATACGTTCGAAAAATGGTATTCTTGACAACCCTTCGCAATCCCATGCGAACGGTATCATTCGCAGCTTCAAATATACCTGGCAACATTGCAAATAATGGGAATGGTAGTTCAAAAGGGTCTTAAATTTAACAGTTGACAGTCCTAGCGCGAGTTTTGAATGTTCGGCTAGCTAGGTTTTTGTATTTGGTTCGTTGTTGTGTGCTATTAGTTTGGTATTGTGAGATTATAATTTGTTATTATGGAGAAAATTTTCCAACAATTTCACTATGAAGGATGCTCAAACACTCTGGTGTGAAATAACCAACATGCTGAATAGTTGTGGAGGTGGTCGACTTCGTGTAGCAATAGTGCTACAAAGGCATAATTTCCAAAGTCACCAAGAAAATCACTAATCAATATACAGCAGAGACATTTAGAATAACTTTACAGCAAAAAAACAGTTGAAGGCTGATTACTATCGGAACAAACTTGAAATGCTTAGTCGATCCTAAATAATAATAATGATAGTTAATAAAGTTATTCCAAGTGAACAAAGACAATTTCTATTATTAAATGGTTTCTTTCTGGGTTTTCTCTCCCAAACTCTGAAAAATATCTATGAAATACAGTATGTATTATTTCGCTTCTGCATAAAAAACACAGATTTGTCAGAAACAATCAATCGAACAAAGTTGCTCAACAAACAATAACGAAACAACATCAACGAAGAAAGAATAATTATATCGTAATGTTTCAGAGTGTATATTAGACTTCTTCGTCAGACACTTAACGAAAATCTCCATTTAATAATGAATATACCTCTCATAGTATCCTTTAATGATTACAATTTCTATTATTAGCAGAAACACAAGAAAGTTTTTTCAAAAAAATTAATTCAATAGGTAATTTTACGAATGCTAATATCTATTTTCTTACATCTGTCAGCTAATATAGCTCTGACCTTGAGTCATCATCATAATTATACTGATTACATTTTTGTCTACTCTCAAAATCAAAACAATGGGCAGGGAAAGAAAGACATTTAATTATTTTGAGTTTTATTCATATTAAAATATTTAGATATGTGAATTTAAATGAGATCATAGCTCATAGCAATACAGTCTAGGTATTCCTATAAATGGTATTAATTAAGTTAGTTCTAACACTTCTTCCTGCAGCAAGTCCGAGATTCACTCCAGCTACTGCATTTTGGACGTTATTATCATAATTTTCGGTAAAAATTATTCCCAACTCAATACCGTCCTCCACCTCTGGCATTGGAGTATTATATTCGATGCACATATTATGAATAACAACACAGGCATTAATTATTCTACATGCTACAGCAGGTTATAATGTAATGATCGATGCTTGAGGAGACACCTAAATCTCATCTTAAGAATGCCATTGCATCTCTCAATTAAACCTCTAGTTTTCTTATGCGCCATATTGTAGTTGAATTCAGGGGTATTCCTGATAGGTTTTGCTTCCAGTGGTGTCAAAAGCCACGTTCTAAGAGGATATCCGAAATCACCTAATAGAAAATAATGTATTAAATATATAAAGAATTTCAATCCGATGAATATTTTTTTACCCAAAAGATAGTAATTTCTATGTCCTCTGTCATGTAAGTTTGTGAGTACATTTAAAATATTGGAATTGACCCAAATGAATGCATCATGTGTGCTCCCTGGGTATCGAGCATTCACATTTGTTATCCTCAGCGTACTATCACATATCTAAAACTAATAACAATGAAAGTCAAAATGTAGAGTATTGAGTTTTTCAAGTATGTACTAACCAGTTGGACATTGATCGAATGATATCCTTTTCGATTTACATAAACATGCTCTGGGCTTTGGTCATCTTCGGTGGAAAAATGGCTACATGTGTAAAATCTACACAGCCAACAACTCCAGGAAAATTAAATTTTTTATAGAATCTGAAAGATTATTATCATTAGTTACTCAGACAAACAATCATGGTTATCACAAAAATATTTGGAATTTAAATGAATACATACCCCATTCTTACTATATTGAGTTCTTCAATATTTCTTGGAAAATGAACCCATCTATTGAAAACTTGGGGTTCATTCAGAGCAATGCTCACTTCTTCTATTGACCTCGATACGGAGGATTGCAACACCGACATAAATTAATTCCTCCCAATATCCATTTTCACTCGGTTGTTCAGCGATTTCCAGTGATTCCAAATTGGCTAAGTATTGCAAATCGTCCATTTATAAATTGTTCACCCTTCTTCTCACACAACATTCACAACAAGTCAACAAATCATAAATCAAACTTTAATGTAGATTTCAAATTTAGAAATGGCCATAGAATTACCGAATTTTGATCAATTCTATGGTTGCAGCCGTCGCAAACCTTCTGCGAGTACCCAACACCACTCGTTGTAATATACGAACGTTCGCACGCTGTGCGCACGGTCAAGAATACCAACAGACCCATATCACTCGCAAAGGTGGCAGATGCGAACGATTGTGCAAATTGCGAATGGTCGAGAATAGACCCCCGGGTCTTCAGTCAAGAATACGGAATTAATATTATGTGTGAGATGGGATTTCTCGTATGAGTTCTCGCATGAGAATACTCATCTCTACGGAAGTCGAGTATACGGGCCCTGGGGGGTCGCATCTGCCACCTTTGCGAGTGATATGGGTCTGTTGGTATTCTTGACCGTGCGCACAGCGTGCGAACGTTCGTATATTACAACGAGTGGTGTTGGGTACTCGCAGAAGGTTTGCGACGGCTGCAACCATAGAATTGATCAAAATTTGGTAATTCTATGGCCATTTCTAATCTAATAATTTGAAAAAATCTAGTTTGATTTGTTGTTTGTTGAATTGTTGCGAATGATGTGTGAGAAGAAGGGTGAACAATTTATAAATGGACGATTTGCAATACTTAGCCAATTTGGAATCACTCGAGATCGCTGAACAACCGAGTGAAAATGGATATTGGGAGGAATTAATTTATGTCGGTGTCGCAATCCTCCGTATCGAGGTCAATAGAAGAAGTGAGCATTGCTCTGAATGAACCCCAAGTTTTCAATAGATGGGTTCATTTTCCAAGAAATATTGAAGAACTCAATATAGTAAGAATGGGGTATGTATTCATTTAAATTCCAAATATTTTTGTGATAACCATGATTGTTTGTCTGAGAAACTAATGATAATAATCTTTCAGATTCTATGAAAAATTTAATTTTCCTGGAGTTGTTGGCTGTGTAGATTTTACACATGTAGCCATTTTTCCACCGAAGATTGAAGATGACCAAAGCCCAGAGCATGTTTATGTAAATCGAGAAGGATATCATTCGATCAATGTCCAACTGGTTAGTACATACTTGAAAAACTCAATACTCTACATTTTGACTTTCATTATTATTAGTTTTAGATATGTGATAGTACGTTGAGGATAACAAATGTGAATGCCCGATACCCAGGGAGCACACATGATGCATTCATTTGGGTCAATTCCAATATTTTAAATGTACTCACAAACTTACATGACAGAGGACATAGAAATTACTATCTTTTGGGTAAAAATTTAGGTGTCTCCTCAAGCATCGATCATTACATTATAAACCTGCTGTAGCATGTAGAATAATTAATGCCTGTGTTGTTATTCATAATATGTGCATCGAATATAATACTCCAATGCCAGAGGTGGAGGACGATATTGAGTTGGGAATAATTTTTACCGAAAATTATGATAATAACGTCCAAAATGCAGTAGGTGGAGTGAATCTCGGACTTGCTGCAGGAAGAAGTGTTAGAACTAACTTAATTAATACCATTTATAGGAATACCTGGACTGGATTGCTATGGCTATGATCTCATTTAAATTCACATATCTAAATATTTTAATATGAATAAAACTCAAAATAATTAAATGTCTTTCTTTCCCTGCCCATTGTTTTGATTTTGAGAGTATACAAAAATGTAATCAGTATAATTATGATGATGACTCAAGGTCAGAGCTATATTAGCTGACGGATGTAAGAAAATAGATATTAGCATTTGTAAAATTACCTATTGAATTAATTTTTTTGAAAAAACTTTCTTGTGTTTCTGCTAATAATAGAAATTTTAATCATTAAAGGATACTATGAGAGGTATATTCATTATTAAATAGAGATTTTCGTTAAGTGTCTGACGAAGAAGTCTAATATACACTCTGAAACATTACGATATAATTATTCCTTCATCGTTGATGTTGTTTCGTTATTTTTTGTTGAGCAACTTTGTTTGATTGATTGTTTCTGACAAATCTGTGTTTTTTACGCAGAAGCAAAATAATACATTTTTTGGCGCTCTAGTTCCTCGGAACTGAGTGCTTAACAATTTGCCCAAATGTCTGTAATTTTGGAATATTTCGATGAAAATGGTCTTAAACGATTTGGTTCGACTCACTGATCAAGAATCCGTGGTCGGAATTCATTCTGTCCGGCCGGTCCGGCCGGCCGTAAGCACGATTACTCTCGAACGGAATGAGCTAGAGAGTTGAAATTTTCAGAGTAGGTTTGGGGGATGAATATCTCGGCTAAGTTCGTTATTGGGCAAAATCGGACAGATGGTTTCGGAGTAACAAAAACAAAAATTTTTTTTTACGAAACAAATTCCAAATCAAATTTTTTTTAATAAGCAGTTTTATCATAAGAATCCATTCATATCATTTTCAACTCCAACAAGCTAATACTTCCGGAGATATGATTTTTTAAAATTTCAATTTAAATCGTATTTCACAGATTGATATAATTATTTTATGTATACTTATTCTATGTATGAATTGTCATAAAGTCAACTTGACAGAAGGAAATATTGTAACTTCAAGAATATTGGTGTTGAAATACTCGTATTTTAGCGATGCAACGGGGACCTAACCCGAAAATGTTTGAAAATATTACGTAAATATTGAAAGCATAATTCTGTAGTTTGGTGAACGTAGATCAGGAAATTTTTGATCGATTACAAGGTAATTTATTATTACTTATCTAATAAACTATTATTTGAATTGAATTTTCTTTATGATGCAGTGATATCATATGAATACATTGATATAATTCCCAACTCTGAGAAACCAATACCAGATATAATTTGTCTGTTTGAACTAGAGCGCCAGAAAGCTCCTGTCCACAGGGCTTGAACCCATTTTTTTATTTCATAGATATTTTTCAGAGTTTGGGAGAGAAAACCCAGAAAGAAACCATTTAATAATAGAAATTGTCTTTGTTCATTTGGAATAACTTTATTAACTATCATTATTATTATGTAGGATCGACTAAGCATTTCAAGTTTGTTCCGATAGTAATAATCAGCCTTCAACTGTTTTTTTGCTGTAAAGTTATTCTAAATGTCTCTCTGCTATATATTGAAGCATGTTGGTTATTTCACACCAGAGTGTTTGAGCATCCTTCATAGTGAAATTGTTGGAAAATTTTCTCCATAAAAACAAATTATGATCTCACAATACCAAACTAATAGCACACAACAACGAATCAAATACAAAAACCTAGCTAGCCGAACATTCAAAACTCGCGCTAGGACTGTCAACTGTTAAATTTAAGACCCTTTTGAACTACCATTCCCATTATTTGCAATGTTGCCAGGTATATTTGAAGCTGCGAATGATACCGTTCGCAAGGGATTGCGAAGGGTTGTCAAGAATACCATTTTTCGAACGTATGCGCAAATCGACCATTCGCAGCCATGCGTATGCGTGTAGTTGCGAATGATGTCGAGAGTCGAGAATAGACCCCCAGTTCAGGGGGTCTATTCTCGACATCATTCGCAACTACACGCATACGCATGGCTGCGAATGGTCGATTTGCGCATACGTTCGAAAAATGGTATTCTTGACAACCCTTCGCAATCCCATGCGAACGGTATCATTCGCAACTGCAAATATACCTGGCAACATTGCAAATAATGGGAATGGTAGTTCAAAAGGGTCTTAAATTTAACAGTTGACAGTCCTAGCGCGAGTTTTGAATGTTCGGCTAGCTAGGTTTTTGTATTTGGTTCGTTGTTGTGTGCTATTAGGGTTTCTTTCTGGGTTTTCTCTCCCAAACTCTGAAAAATATCTATGAAATAAAAAATGTATTATTTTGCTTCTGCATAAAAAACACAGATTTGTCAGAAACAATCAATCGAACAAAGTTGCTCAACAAACAATAACGAAACAACATCAACTATGAAAGAATTATTATATCGTAATGTTTCAGAGTGTATATTAGACTTCTTCGTCAGACAGTTAACGGAAATCTCCATTTAATAATGAATATACCTCTCATAGTATCCTTTAATGATTACAATTTGTATTATTAGCAGAAACACAAGAAAGTTTTTTCAAAAAAATTAATTCAATAGGTAATTTTACAAATGCTACTATCTATTTTCTTACATCTGTCAGCTAATATAGCTCTGACCTTGAGTCATCAAAATCAAAACAACGGGCAGGGAAAGAAAGACATTTAATTATTTTGAGTTTTATTCATATTAAAATATTTAGATATGTGAATTTAAATGAGATCATAGCTCATAGCAATCCAGTCTAGGTATTCCTATAAATGGTATTAATTAAGTTAGTTCTAACACTTCTTCCTGCAGCAAGTCCGAGATTCACTCCAGCTACTGCATTTTGGACGTTATTATCATAATTTTCGGTAAAAATTATTCCCAACTCAATACCGTCCTCCACCTCTGGCATTGGAGTATTATATTCGATGCACATATTATGAATAACAACACAGGCATTAATTATTCTACATGCTACAGCAGGTTATAATGTAATGATCGATGCTTGAGGAGACACCTAAATCTCATCTTAAGAATGCCATTGCATCTCTCAATTAAACCTCTAGTTTTCTTATGCGCCATATTGTAGTTAAATTCAGGGGTATTCCTGATAGGTTTAGCTTCCAGTGGTGTCAAAAGCCACGTTCTAAGAGAATATCCGGAATCACCTAATAGAAAAGAATGTATTAAATATATAAAGAATTTCAATCCGATGAATATTTTTTTACCCAAAAGATAGTAATTTCTATGTCCTCTGTCATGTAAGTTTGTGAGTACATTTAAAATATTGGAATTGACCCAAATGAATGCATCATGTGTGCTCCCTGGGTATCGGGCATTCACATTTGTTATCCTCAACGTACTATCACATATCTAAAACTAATAATAATGAAAGTCAAAATGTAGAGTATTGAGTTTTTCAAGTATGTACTAACCAGTTGGACATTGATCGAATGATATCCTTTTCGATTTACATAAACATGCTCTGGGCTTTGGTCATTTTCGGTGGAAAAATGGCTACATGTGTAAAATCTACACAGCCAACAACTCCAGGAAAATTAAATTTTTCATAGAATCTGAAAGATTATTATCATTAGTTACTCAGACAAACAATCATGGTTATCACAAAAATATTTGGAATTTAAATGAATACATACCCCATTCTTACTATATTGAGTTCTTCAATATTTCTTGGAAAATGAACCCATCTATTGAAAACTTGGGGTTCATTCAGAGCAATGCTCACTTCTTCTATTGACCTCGATACGGAGGATTGCAACACCGACATAAATTAATTCCTCCCAATATCCATTTTCACTCGGTTGTTCAGCGATTTCCAGTGATTCCAAATTGGCTAAGTATTGCAAATCGTCCATTTATAAATTGTTCACCCTTCTTCTCACACATCAACACATCATCGATCATTTACAACAAGTCAACAACAACAAATCAAACTAGATTTCAAATTTAGAAATGGCCATAGAATTACCGAATTTTGATCAATTCTATGGTTGCAGCCGTCGCAAACCTTCTGCGAGTACCCAACATATATATATATATATATATATATGCATTTGGGGATATTTCATATAAATTGACATTTCTTGTCAAATACGTCGGGTCGGAGAAAAAGAATTTAAATATTGTTAATTAGTATTCTGTGTACAAATGTTATGTATACAATAGGCGCTTTCTATTTGACGCTGTATCACTTCCAAACTGAAGAAATAGCCGGAATTTCCCTCTATTTCTCTCTGAAACGAATTCGTGTCGTCTGAAGACTTGGGAACATATACTACGTTTACATGCACCTTCTCGATCCGTTTTGAACCAATGCGCATGTTTTGATGCGAATTAGATGAAATATGGTTTGAGAGTTTACATGCCTTATCTGAAACTAGTTTTCTGTAATTCGGCTTTATTCTAAGTTCGCGTAGCCAAGGTGGGAAGATTGAAAAAAATTAAAAATGGAAATTAAGAAAAGAAAATCATTCTAAATATCTTAAAAAATGATGAAGAACACCATAATTTCGCAAGGAATTAACCTTTTCTGGGTGGTTACAAGTGATTGAAAGAGCAAATCGTGAAAATGAATCCAGAAAATTGACAGAAAATGATTAAAGATAATAGAAAAAGTTACCTCGAACAATATATTATATCATTTTTATCTCAAGAGATTTATTTCGATCTTCCAGCTTAGGAATTACGATTAACGTAACCCCAAAGCAGGTTCGTTAGATTATCAGATTTGTAAAACTAATAAATTTGGTGTTGGTAATTCTGAAATTTGTTTCTTTTAAAACTACTCTCAATGCGTATTTGGTGTATACATGCACATTAAATCGGTTTGGGAAAACTCAATCCACCTTTTCAAATCGCATTTACTAATTCGCATTTGAGTAGTCAATTCGAATTGAAAAAACGTTTACATGCGTTTTCAATGCGCATTACGGAATACGCATTGGCTTAAAACGGTTCGAGAGGATGCATGTAAACGTAGTAATAGTAACATTTGAAATTTGAATGTGTTTATGTACATGTTATTGGCGCGCTTCTTCATAAATCAAAACGATATTTTATTGTTTGTTGAACTTGAGTGATTTATTTGGTTTTTTCTGTTTGCTTCGATAAGAAGAAAGTAATTATAAATTTCCTAAAATGGAAGTCTCAGTTATTAAGCGGGAAATTTACTACAGAATTTTCTTCGGAATGCCTATGAAAGGGGAACTGAGTACGATGTTAAATAGTATTCCTGGACCAAAAAAAAAGAATGGAAAACTTGGAGAAAGTTTCGCAATATAATATTGAAAGATTTTACAACGATTGGTTATTTCACCTCTTCAGACAGGTCTTGAGTCAAGAACAAAATCTAGAGAGATTGTATCGATTATTTTTTTTTGTTCTGAACGTTTTATTCCACTGAAATTGTCGAATGATTTTCTGTTATTGTTGTGATATTTTCTTTTAGAATGAAATAAATTTTTCTCAAATAGAAATCAATATCTATTTATTTATAGCGTGTCTTTTACAATTCTACGAAAAGCTAAATGTATAATTATATTCCTCCGAAGTCTTCATGAAATCAGCTCTGGTTTTTGTTGCCTACTAGCCACTTCGTGATCAATTCCTTCACATTCCAGTGAATTAACTGATAACTTAATTAATGAAAATATTGAATTTATTTTACCAATTTTTGGGGGAAAAATTACAATGTATGCGTCCTTAGAGCATATAAGTGATACGGTCACAAACATTTATGGATGTTTTGCAACACTTGCCAAATAAACAATTGTAATTAATAATGATTAATTATTTCACTGAAGCTACAGTTATTTTTCGTTAATTTTTCTATTCCAAACTGGATTTTTGTTATATAGACATTACTTTTTGTTTACTGTGATATATTCTCTAGTATTGGTTATTGAATACTTTTTTTTAAGTTGTATTCTACTAAGGCATTGTTGAATGATGTTTTGTTCATGGTTATGATTTATTTCTTAGAATTAAATACATTTTTTTGGAGAAGAGAAATCTATATCTATTTATTCATAGTGTATCTTTTACAATTCAACGAAAAGCTAAACGTATAAATGTATTCCTCTGAATTCTTTCTGAAATCAGCTCTGGATTTTGTTGCCTCCCAGCTACTTCTTGATCAATTCCTCTAACTTCCGGTTACATTTCTGGAATGAACTAATTGATTAATTAAATAACAAAAATGTTGGATGATTTTACCCATTTCCACTTCGTTTTCATTGTCATCTATTTCGCCATCATTTCGTTCAATGCAGAAGTTATGTAGAACTACACAGGCATTGATAATATGGCAGGATGTTTCTGGGTCATAGTGCAATATCTTGTGTTCGAATAAACACCTGAATCGCATGTTTAGTACACCATTAACCCTTTCAATTATGCATCTTGTAGTTTTATGAGCATTATTGAATTGATAAGCTGAGCCTCCTGTTGAAATATGCATATATTTATATGAAGATTCATTCCATCTGACAAACTGACTATTTACCTAACAAGAAATAATCCTCATGACCAGCAGTGTGCAAGTTTCTTAATAGCTGTTGCACTTCCGAGTTATTCCAGATGAAAGAATCAAGGGTTATTCCTGGTTATCTGGCACATACATTTATAATTTTCATTTTGCTATCACATATCTGAAAAACGTTCTGTTTATCTATACTTAATATTTTTTCAGCAACCTACCAGTTGAACATTAATCAAATGGTATCCTTTTCAATTAACATAAATGTGTTTTGAGTAACTTGAATCTTCAATTTTAGGAGGAAATATTGCATTGTGTGCAATCTATGCAACCTATTACACCAGGGAAGTCGAATTTTCATTGAATCTAAAAATATGAATAAACTTAAATAATTTTGCAGTATTCTAAAATATCAATACCTACCTTTTCCTTTACCTACTAATCAATTCCACCAATGTTTGTGGGAATGTAATAAATCTATTCAATATTTCTGGTTTATTTAAAACATCGACAATTTGCAATATGATAATATTGCACCGTAAAAATACCAACTTATGAACTTATTTACCAATAACAGATTTGAGGTTACAAAATGTGTAGAGGCTTGCATAATGCATAATCAACTGAATGCGAGTGGAAAGTGGAATTCTTCCGAAAACGAGTGGTAAATAGCACTCGTTTAGAATTTCGAACGCTCGTGTCACCAAATCATATCACAGATTAACCAGATACGCCACTCCCAGTATTTATGAATGAACTCTGCTAACGCGTAATGTTGACCATGGAATTCTCGGCACCCCCAAATAGTTCCTAGCTCCTAACTATTTGGGGGTGCCAATAAAATCGCAGATATATGATCACGGCCAATCGCAACTATGGTAGAGGCAGAACGACGTTCATTCATAAATTTATAACAACAAACGGAAAGGTTTGCTAAAATACTCAGCTTATGTACGAAAATTTGTAACTCAAGTGGGATTAATTTAATGAATTTTATAAAGTGTAATGAAGACATTTAAGATGCAGTTTGTGGCGTATGTGCAAGAAATAAAAGGAATATGATTATTATGGCGTATTCCATTGGCAGCACCAGTGCTGCACTGAGCACGCACTGAGTGCAAAAAATGTTGCACTGGACGTCAAAATGTGTCAAAATGCTTGACGAAATTCCCCAATGGAATACGATTCATGCACTCAGTGCATGCTCAGTGCGCACGAGTTGAGTTGAGGTTAGAGTTTGTTTAAAGAGCGAGAACGTAGTTCATTTCTCTCTGTCATTTTACTACGTCTTCATGGGTAGTAAATCTGAAGGTCAAACCTACGTGCTTCCCGCCAACTGTCGATTGCACTATCTGGTAATCTGTGATCATATCATCTGTCAGTTGAGAATTGCAAAACGAGTGAACGTTCGTGATGATTACGAAAACGAATGATAATCGTTCGCAATGTCGACCTCAGAATTGGGCCCCGGGTGGGGTGGACCCAGTCACAGAATATATCTAGGGTATATTCTGTGGACCCATTAGTGTCCCCCAAAATTTGGATGCGCAGTGGTCGAAGCTCATTCTCTTTCCCTCTATTTCTCTGCGCAATCGTCATGTGGAACGACTATACGAACGTTTTGGACGTTGCGATCATCTAGTGGAACGTACTCCTAGTTATTATTAGATTGGTTCTGTGATATTAGTGTTCTTTCTGTGGTTGGTATCACAGATCTCAGAACACTAATTGTGACTAATTATTGTTTGCTATTCAGTGCTATTCAGCTATATATTTGTATTCTGTGCTATTCAGGAATCCAGGCGATTCTTTATAGTGAATTGAAACGAATATTATGTTATTTCACATTTAATTGTTATGTGTAGTGTTGTGAGATATTAATAACTGTTTATTTTATAGCATTCTGCTTGAATTCTTGGGTCGAAGTGCTTCTAATCGGTTTTCAAAAGATAATGACTACAATCTATCAAGATCAAGTGAATGGTGGCACGGTATGATATTGATACAGCATTTCTTTCATTTTCCAAACCCGCTTATACTACTGTAAGTGATGTTCTAATAGATGATGTTATTACGTATCATATTTTTCAGCCATCACAAGGGAATATTCCTACTCCACTGGAAGACCAGACACAAGACGTTGAAATGGAGGAAATACCAAATCCTCTACAAGCTATTGACAGCAATGTTCTGGAGGAGCCTAGTAGTAAGTATAAGACTATCTATAAAATATTTGAAGGGTAAAAGCCTCAAGTAAGGGACACCCATTCTAATGTGTGATGTCTACTTGAGATGTTGCAGAATTGAGATCAGCCGGCACGTTACCAAACTTGGAGTTGATGTTGAATTGCTGTTGTAACCATAGCCTGCATGGTTACTGGTAGGAATTGCCTATACATAGTTATTTAGTGTTGGAATATGTGTTTCAAGTATTCTTTTATTTGCTTGAACCTAAAATGAATGTTTTGTTTGAGTACTCTTGAGAAAAAAAAGGATAAGGTTCAGTTGAAATTTTAAAAGGGTTTCCCATCTTTTCCATCGAAGAAGCTGTGTTTAAACCTTTGTGGAACTATTGCCTTGAAATAGTTCTATAGAAATTGCAACAGATTTCATATAGCATCTCTCATACTATTTGTAAATTTCCATTGGAAAAAAAAATTCATCCAAAATTGGGAAAACTGAGGCTAAGGCTCAGTTGCTTACTCTGTGTACATCCTTTTTCCAAAATTTCAAACGGGGGGAATCAGGTATTACGTTTTTACTCTCACTAACCTATGATACCATAGGTTTTAATCACTGAAATGCCACTTTCAAGCCAAGAATGTTGAAAAACTAGATGACATTAATCAAAAGTTGTGTTAATCTAATAAGGAAAAATCAGTGGAATAGTGGTGTCTATATACATGTTAGGCTGACAGAAGTTGTGGAAATATACTAAAGCCAGATTTCTTTTGACTTGTCAACATATACCCCATTTTGTTGAAAGGTTTTGAAATGTAATGAAATTATTCTATCTCAACAGTAGACCCTAGTTAACACAATTTTATTGAACACAGAAACCTTAAAATTACAACATTCAGAAACAAGTTGTGCTGGTTTTAACCCAGTTTATTACTGTTCTCCTTCTTTATTATAAACCAAATTTGTCACAATATCGATAAAGAAATGAGTAAACTTAACTTTTTACTCTATTCTTTTGTGTTTCTTCAAACAGTACTAATAGGTTGTATGCCACTAGATATAATTTTAAGTTTTACCTATTCTCTTCAGATAACAGTATACCAGTGAAGATCTTTGGAAAACGAATCTTAAGATGAAAATTAACATGACCTTATCTGATTGCTAAGCAGGAAAACAAATTGAAGCACTCGTAGTCAGCTGAATATACTGGATAAAGGTGTTCATCCCCTTTACCCATAATAATAATTACCTTTATTGATCCTCAAATCACAATAATATGTATAGTACAAGTCAAGGAATGAACAAATTTAACGGCCTGAAAAATGAATCAGATCATAAAAGGCTTGCGTAGTAAGAATCTTTTTGAGTCTTGTCTTAAACTTGAGAAAAGTCATTTCAGAAAGTCTTTCAAGGGGTAATAGATTGAAATAATCACATCCTACATACTCTTTTCTCATGTGATCGATATGCGAATCTGCTTAGTTTCACCTGATTTCGATTTCTTGTATCATAGCTATGTACAACTCCAACCTTCTCAATATGATCTCTTCGGTTATATATCCAGGGGATGCAAGTTGAACATTAGGCAGATTATTCTATTTTGAGCGATAAATATTCTTCGACTGTGGCTCTACCGTAAGCAATAATATTGTAGCTAATCGCTGAATATATTAACGCGTAGTATGCTCCAAGAAACCCCTTCTGATTGACGAAATTTTTAAGGTTCAATAGAGCATAGTAGCCACTATTCAATTTCTTGCACATGGTCTACCCAACTGAGAGTGTCATTTAGGCAAATACCCAAGAATTTTACTGTTCTTTCAGGCTTCAATATATTATGTTCATTAAATATATTTATTATTATGTTTTCGTCTTTAGGGATGAAACTCTTATGGAAATTCAGACACTGTTTTATTGTGGTTCAGTATAAGTAAGTTTTTAGAACACCACTGACTAAACTCCTCTACAACAACATTGATCTTATGTTAGTATGCCATGTTTTATCAGAAATTTATTGATTCGGACGACGGCGTTCTTTTCTTGAATCTTGGAAAATATACTCAGTAGTGAGATAGGTTGTTAATTTTCAGGGGAAAGTGGGTCACGTTTCTTATACAGTGTGGAAAAGCGAAATGGAATAAATTCATTATCTTGGGTACTGTACATATTTATGGAAAATCCCGAAACACGTCAAATTCAAATTTTAAATTGTTATTCTTCTTCATAAAAATGCGAACCCTATCTTCAACCCCCTTCGAAAGACAGGTACAACCCCCAATTTTTCAAATAGGAAATATGGGCTTGTGGTACATCGCTTGAAAGGTCGCGTCATTCTCTATTCGGAAATGTCATCACTTCCATGTTTTTTGCAAAACTCAAAATAGGAAAAATATAAAATCATGTAATTACCCAAATTCATTATAATATTCCCTCGAATATTCTCACATCTTATTACGATAATACTAAACTCATTTGCCTTTAAGATGGGGTAGAAAGAAAATGAAAGAAAAACCATAATATTGATGTTTTCCAGATGATCCTTTGAAAACTACATAAAACACTTTCAGTGGCAATGTTAGTTTCTTTTGAACGCCTTCGCAAATTGTTTTGTGCTCATAAGTTGTAGTTTGTAAATTATCTAATTTCTGTTCGAATTTCATTAACTTAAGTTTTGAATAATGGTTCGATTAACGGAAATGCACAAAATAATAATTTTACAAATAATTGGTTATGGAGATATAGAAGCAGTTTCGCCAGTTCGAGCATGTAAGGCAGATTAAAAAATCTACTGCTAATACACTGTGTGCGGATGTGAAATTGATGTGATGCTTGACTTTGAATCCTCATAAATCGAGTAGAGATACCTCCACAATATTCAATATCAGTCATACATCGATTCTAAACATATTAAAACAAAATAAAATGCATTAAAGTGATACCCACCCAGGAGCTCTTGGAAGACGATTTTTGTGAACAAATGATTGACATGTTGGATAACAATATTATCCAATCAGTAGACGTTTTGGTGCACTGTTTCTCTCAACGGCCATGCTAATCGTGAAAATTGCCGCTACTGATCTACCGAAAATCCTCAGTGGATGAGAGAGGCACGCAATTCCCTCAAACGGATCATGTTTGGGCAGGAAATGTTCGAAACTATAGAGGGTGTCTGGTGAGGAATGGGACAACGTTTAGGTGGTGATGAGGGATGTCTCAAGGAGTGAGAAAATGCCATTGGAAATCATCTGAGGTTCATGGTTCCTGATATACAGGGCGTTTTAGAAAAAATAACGAAATTTCTAATTACTAAAATTCAGGAAATATTGGAGCTAATCCGATGATTTTTCGTATGAACAATAATAGAGTGAGTACAAATCTGTTTGGATGAAAAATTCGAAACAAAATCAGATCCGGACTCAGAAATTTTAGTTTTTCTGAAATTAGGAAAAAACAACACCCTGTATGAGGTTTTAAATTTTTTTGACTTCAGATTCTGAGAGAGCAGGAAAAATACTTTCAAACTCAACTGTCATCCTGAATGGCACAAATTTTCCCTGCTTTCTCTGACCCTTCGAATGTCAATCTTCCAATTTTCGCTTCTTCCAAATTTTTTTCCCGACATTGCAGAAACATGAGATCTCAGATAGTTACTTATGAGTAAAAAAAAAAGATCATAAACGAATCAAAAATTTTATAAAAATTATCAAAAAAGCGAAAAACAGTTAACATTTGGAAAATTTACGAACTATTTCTGAAGTACTAATTGATGATTCAGTAGGAACAAAATTAATGATTAATTCTTCAAATATTATTCAAAATGAAAACCGTCAACTACTTGTCTCTTAGTAGAGTTTGGATCATTTTTTCCTGTAATATCCAAAGTTTCATTCTCCATCATTAGTCTTGAATCTAGTTGCCAGTTATGTCAATTCTATGGTTTGCTATCATTCATGATGAGAAAAGATAGAGCATTTAGTTATCTGTCAAACTAGTGATTTTATTGTTGATACGATCTTGCTTCAATTTGTTGAAAATCATGCCGCACACATTTTCTAATGAAGAGTATGTTGACATGCTTTTGGTGTATGGTTCATATGATATGAACGGAAGAGCAGCTGAAAGGGAGTATCGTAGACGTTTTCCCAATCGTCGAGTTCCAAATCACAAAATTTTTTCGTGGTCGTGGTGGTCAAAGAGCAGGGCCACCTCGGTCTCCAGACATGACACCGTTAGATTATTTACGAGGGAACAATTAATTCAGCGTATAATAGACGCATGTGACGAAATACGAAACAACCCAAATGTGATAAGGAAAGCAGTTTTGAATTTAATGAAAAGAGCAGATAAATGTGTAGAAGTTGGTGGTTTTCATTTTGAACAATATTTGAAGAATTAATCATTAATTTTGTTCCCACTGAATCATCAATTAGTACTTCAGAAATACTTCGTGAATTTTCCAAATGTTATATGTTTTTCGCTTTTTTGATGATTTTTTTAAATTTTTGATTCGTTTATGATCTTTTTTTTTACTTATAAGTAACTATCTGAGATCTCATGTTTCTGCAATGTCGAGAAAAAAATATGGAAGAAGCGAAAATCGGAAGATTGACATTCGAAGGGTCAGAGAAAGCAGGGAAAATTTGTGCCATTCGGGATGACAGTTGAGTTTGAAAGTTTTTTTCCTGCTCTCTCAGAATCTGAAGTCAAAAAAATTGAAAACCGCATACAGGGTGTTGTTTTTTCCTAATTTCAGAAGAACTAGTATTTCTGAGTCCGGATCTGTTTTAATTTCGAATTTTTCATCCAAACTCACTCTATCATTGTTCATACCAAAAATCATCGGATTAGCTCTAATATTTCTTGAATTATAGTCATTTGAAATTTCGTAATTTTTTCTAAAACACCCTGTATATCAGGAACCATAAACCTCAGATGATTTCAAATGGCATTTTCTCACTCCTTGAGACATCCCTCATCACCACCTAAACGTTGTCCCATTCCTCACCAGACACCCTGTATTATAGGCCCCTTTTTCGTTGAGGGCAATTTGAATCGCGATAATTATTTAGCTCTACTTCAAAATGATAATAATAATAATAATCACTTTATTTCCATTGAATGTCTACATACATTGTGGAAAAAGTCATACATTTCAAAGAAACAGCAATACAAAAATATTCTGAGGAAGTTACCTCAGTGTAAAAATTCATCGAGACTATAGAAACATCCCTCAATAAGAAAAGATTTCAATCTTTTTTTAAATAATATTCTATTAGTTGAGTTCTTTATTTCACTACTCAATTTATTATAGACCTACATTCCCAAATACATATGTGATTGTCTTCCTATTCTTAGTTTGAATGCAGGAACAATGAAATCATTTTGATGGCGTGTGAAATATTGGTGATAATCACTATTTTTGTCAAAAGTACTTTTATGCTCATAAATAAATGTGGCTAGTCCCAATATGAAAATTGAAGGTAATGAAAGAATTTTCAGAGATTTGAAAAATGGCCTACATGACTCTCTCTGTTTAATACCAGCCAGACATCTTATCACCCTCTTCTGACTTACAAAAACAGCTTCAACACCGGAAGAAGCACCCCAAAAAGTTACGCCATATCTTAATCTGGACGTTACTTGCGCATGGTATAATTGAACCAACTGTTCCAGCATAAGAACTCCCTTCAAATTTCTAAAAAGGAAGCAGATTGAACTGAGTTTCTTACTAAGATTCTCACAATGAGATTTCCAGTTTAGGTGCTCATCAATACCAAGAAATCTTGTATTTTTAACCCTGGTTAATTCTTTCTGATCCAAATTCAATTGTATATTGATAATCTTATTATAATTATGAAATACCATACAAATGGTTTTATTTAGATTGAGATGTAATCCATTCATTCGAAACCAACTGAATAGAACACCCAGGCTATTTTGCGAGTTCATTTCTAAAGTGGAACTGGTATTTCCTGAAACAATTGCTGTTGCATCATCGGCATATAGAAAGAGTTCGAGATCACTACCTCCTGTTATGTCATTCAGATAAAGAACGAAAAGAAGTGGTCCCAAAATAGAACCCTGGGGCACCCCTATTTCTGTTGAAAGGAAATTAGAGTTAACAGATTCCTGACTTGCATTTTTCACTGTGACATATTGCTTTCTGTTACTGAGGTAACTGTTAATCCAATCTTCAGCTTTTCCTCGAATACCATATTTCTTTAGTTTCGCAATCAGCCTCCTGTGGTCGACAGTATCGAACGCCTTACTTAAATCACAAAAAATACCCACAGAAGGCGAGCCAGCCTCTAATTGTTCTACCACAAACTTCAAAAATGCATAAATAGCATCACTTGTACTGAGATTACGA
Source organism: Halyzia sedecimguttata (assembly GCA_937662695.2). Lineage (NCBI taxonomy): Eukaryota > Metazoa > Arthropoda > Insecta > Coleoptera > Coccinellidae > Halyzia > Halyzia sedecimguttata. Next base: position 71,349,148 of record OW569417.2, read on the forward strand.
CGGAATCCGAATTGGTTTTTGTTGAAAATTGTATGCATATTCAAAATCCGATCAACCTCTCAAGAAAACAATACTCGAAGATTTTGGAAAATGTCGAAATCAATGATATTGGTCTATAATTATTCATTACCTCCTTATCACCTTTTTTATGTAAAGGGACTATTTTGGATATTTTTAATTTTTCCGGAAAAGAGCCATTGAGAAATGACATATTCACCAAAAAAGAAAGTGGTTCTGAGATCTGCTTCAAACATCTTCTTATTACAAACCCAGACACATTATCGAAACCGGCCGATCGCTTAGCTTTAAGTTTTGCATTTATCAAACTGAAAAGTTCTTCCACAACATATGGCATAAGAAACATTGTGTTGTCATTTGATTGGATCTGACCTATGCATTCTGTCGAAGAAACATTGAAACGTATATCTTCGATAGATTTTACGAAAAAATTATTGAACTTATTTGCGACAACATAACTGTTCTCATGAATAATACCATCATCATTTATTCTAAGTGTATGTGGTCTGCTTTTAGAAACATTACTCAAGTCATTCATGACATGCCAAGCCGTTCTAACCCTGTTGGTAGAAAGTGATTCTAATAAAAAGATTTTTTCTTATTTTTGATCAGAAGAGAGTGATAAGACTTACAATCACGATAATCCGCTCGCAAACCTGGAAAACTCTTACTTGATATATAAAGATCTCTCAAGCGACTACTGGACTGCACAACATCCTCATCAACCCATGACTTATTCTGCCTCCTATAAAATTTTTGCAGCGGAAAACTCTTCTCAAAACAAGACATGAATGTGCCATAGAATGAATTAAAAGCTTCATCAAAACACAGTGAATTATACATTTCGGCCCAACTTTCATTAGCTAATTGTGTAAGGAAGCAGTCAATATTATACTCACTGAAATTTCTACGATAATCGTAGACATTCGTGTTTGATTTTTCATACATCATGTGCATAATAACCGCTTTATGATCAGAAAAACGAATGTCAATCACATCAGTTGTGGATGGAATATTTGTAAATATGTAATCTAGGGTATTATTATTACGAGTTTTTTCATTCACCGTGTTTTGCATGTTGAAACCTCCAAAAATATTAGTTATTTTCATATAAATATTATCATCTCTTAAAGGATCAATATTGAGGTCTCCACACAGTATAATATCTATGCCAGGTTCATATATAAACTCCAACAAGTTACTCAACTGATCACAGAACAAACTAGCATCGGTACCGGTGCAAGATCGGTAGCAGTTCAGTATTATAGTTTTTTTTACCTGAATTTCTGCATACAATTCCACATATTTCAAATTCTTTTTCTATACAAAAGTTATTCAAATTTAAACATTTAGTCTGTACTGAATTCTTACACCAAATACCAACTCCGCCACCTCTCATGGTATATCTACAAAACTCAGCTGCCCTGTAAAAATTTGGAAAGTAAACACAATCCACATTGTGATCAGTACACCAAGTTTCACCAGCACAAATAAAATCTAAGTTACTATGAATTTCGAGAAATTCAGATGATATATAGTCAGTTTTAAGGCTTGTTAAGCATTGACAATTTAGTGAGAGTAATGCACACTCGGATAGTTTTTTTTGTTTCTGCACTCATGTTTTCTCCTGTGTTTGACCCCTCTTCCGGAAAAACCGAGTCACATATACAGATACACCCTCTGGCCACATCAATGGATCCATTGCCTTATCGAGGTAGTGCGGTTGGCTCAGTGGTAGAGTAATTGACTTGGGAGCGGAAGCCCCAAGTTCAATTCCAAGGCTAGGAAAGAAATTTTCTAGTCACGGTAATCGCCACCATTCGCTGTTGGGTCAAAAATTAACAGTGCTGTGCCTAAGGTGGCGTAAGGACACAGTAACAAAGCCTACACAGAACACAACTGGTTCTCCTTACTAGCTCAAGCTCTTAGAGCTTATGAGGGGTCTCCTTGTGGAAGACCCAGGAGGATCAGTATAATAATAATAATAATAATAATTTAGATTGATAATAACTTTGAACGATGTATAATATTCTGGATATTTCGATACAAGTTCTTCACATCCCACTTCGCTGAACTGATCTTTGAGGAAACTCTTCAAATCTTCCGCCGTCGTACCAGGTTGCAATCTTGACACATAAAGAAAAGCCTTCTTGGGATTTACTTTTATATTCGTTGGATTTCTACCACTTCCTATGATGTTTTTTTAATTTCTTTTCTTATTTTGTCTCTCTCGTTTCACCATCGTCCATCATTCAGATGGATTAATATCTTTTATTGTTAAATCGGTGGAAACTATTTTCGAATTAATTTCTTTCGGAATATTGTGTTTAGAAGGAATCACCTTATCGTTTTTGTTTACAGGTTTCAGTGCAGATGTACTCGCTTCAGATACTTCGCCATGTGTCTTGTTCATTTCAGAACTAAAAATAACTTCCATACTCGGCGGAACATCATGACTTATTATTTCAGATTGTTTACTTTTTTTTGCGTAGGTGGTTTTTACTTCAATGTTCATTATCTTCTCATTAAGAAGTTTATTATTTTCCAGCAAAATTGCATTTTTACTTCTTGATTCCTGGAGTAATTCAGAAAGAAGTTTTACCTGCATTCTGAGATATGCGAGTTCCGAATATTCTTCACCCAACTTATGGTGAACCACCAGATCGGGCTCCTGTACATGAATACAAACAGCCGATTTCTTGAGATTTGCTCGTTCCAAGCAAGCAGGATGTAGATTTGCTTTGCACTTCAAGCACCTCACAATATCAACCACTTTTTGGCGCTCTAGTTCCTCGGAACTGAGTGCTTATCAATTTGCCCAAATGTCTGTAATTTTCGAATTTTTCGATGAAAATGGTCGATTTGGTTCGACTCACTGATCAAGAATCCGTGGTCGAAATTCATTCTGTCTGGCCGGTCCGGCCGTAGGCACGATAACTCTCGAACGGAATGAGCTAGACAGTTGAAATTTTCAGAGTAGGTTTGGGGGATAAATATCTCGGCTAAGTTCGTTATTGGGCAAAATCGGACAGATGGTTTCGGAGTAACAAAAAAAAAATTTTTTTTACAGAACAAATTCCAAATTAAATTTTTTTTCAATAAGGAGTTTTACCATAAGAATCCATTCATATCATTTTTAACTCTAACAAACTAATACTTTCGGAGATATGATTTTTCAAAATTTCAATGATAGAATTATTCTGTGGCTATTCTATGAATTGTTATAACGTCAACTTTGACGTTGTCTCATTGTCATTCATTCCAGTAATGGTATCAATATGAGAATTATAATATCATCATACTTTTTGTTGGTTGATATTTTCATGCCGATGGTCAATCCATATGATGATGGGAATGGTAATGGTAAGTTAATAACATTGTCATTCATTCCAGCAATCGTATAAATATGAGAATTATAATATAATATCATAGTTTTTGTTGGTTGATATTTTCATGCCGATGGTCAATCCATATGATGATGGGAATGGTAATGGTAAGTTAATAATATTGAGTTCAGAATATCTCCACTAAAAACAAAACTGGAATTGAGGAATGAATATCTCGGATGAGTTCGTTGTTGGGTAGAATTCGTCTATTGGTTTTGGATTGATAATTTTTGGCACTCTTGTTGAATTTAAATTCTTCTATGATGTTTGAATTCAATTTCTGCTAAGATGAAGTTCTAAATTTCAATAATGAATCGTACTTCTATGTTTTCACAGAATGCTATAATTTTTCTATCTAAGCTTCATTATATGATCGGTGTTCATACTCGTACATTTCAGCCTGTTCTATAAGAGAGAGTCAAATTCATTTCAGCTATTTTAATTTGGTTTCTTCCATGGTGCAGTTCTCATTCTCAGATTGCTCATTTAATCTTGATAAATAAACTATTATTTGAATTGAATTTCCTGTATGATGCAGTTCTATCATAAGAATACATTGATATAATTCTCAACTCTGAGAAACCAATACTTTCGGAGATATAATTTGTCTGTTTGAACTAGAGCGCCAGAAAGCTCCTGTCCACAGGACTTGAACCTATTTTTACTGCAGTGGTCGCAAATTGCCACTTTCAATTCCTTAAAATTTGAAGCCTTCACAGAGCGATCATCGCTTTCGTCCGCACTCGACAACATCTTGGTGTCGTAATGTCGTTGATGTCGTTGCAACTGTGGCAAATTGATATCCTGATCAAGGAAATCCTAAAGTCCAATGGAATACGATATAGTTCCAACAGGATGGAGCACCACCACATTACCAACGCAATGTCCGGCAGGACCTCGACGCAATATTTCCAAATATGTGGATAGGAAGGCGAGGAATGATCGAATGACCATCGATCCCCTAATCTTAACCCATTAGATTTCTTTTTATGGGATATGTGAAGTGCATTGTGTAAAAAACTAAACCCTCTGATTTGAATGATCTAAAATTCTAAAAGATCGAACAACGCTTGCGATTATGTTGATCACTCCTGAGATGAATAATGTTGGAAGAAAGAAGTGCATGACGATACCTTTCAAAAGATTTATCACAATACCATACTTGCTATTTGAAAAATTGGGGGTTGTGCCTGTCTTTCGAAGGGGGTTGAAGGTAGGGTTCGCTTTTTTACAAAGAATGACAAATTTAAATTTGACGTGTTTCGGGATATTCCATAAATATGTATCGGTCATGGAATAAATTCTTTATCTTCGTTGCTTTATCGGGTGTCCCAAATTCATTGTTTATTAAACACAAGTTTGTATTACAACTCGAAAAGTAACCACAATAAAAATAAATTGGTAACACCAGTAGACTCTACTCAAAAAAATGGTTTTTGTTTCAAGTCTATAGATTGAGTATTAAAGAAGTTATGAGTACTTTTCATTTCACGCCATTTTCGCTCATAACTCGAAAACACTTGAACTTATAAGGTTGCGGTCTTTACCAAATTGATTCTCTCAAAAATCGAGGCCGAAAATGTACTATTCATTTTTTTACGCTCTTGTTCCTCGGAACAGAGTGCTTATCAATTTGCCCAAATGTCTGTAATTTTCGAATGTTTGGCTGAAAATGGTCTCAAACGATTTAATTCGACTCACTGATCAAGAATCCGTGGTCGAAATCGATTATGTGAGGCCGTCCGTCCGTTAACACGATAACTCTCGAACGAAAGGAGTTAGATGATTGTAATTTGCAGGGTAGGTTTGGGGCGTAAATATCTGTCCGGCCGTCCGTCCGTTAACACGATAACTCTCAAACCAAAGGAGTTAGAGGATTGAAATTACCAGGATAGGTTTGGAGCGTAAATATCTCGGACGAGTTCGTTAACGGGCGAAATCCACCAAGCGGTTTCTGAGTTATGGCCGTTTTTAGTAAAAACATTTTTTATGAATATTTCCGAAACCGATCACTCGATTTGTTTGAAATTTAGCTTAAAATTGTAAAATAATGACCTTTATATGCATGCGAAGTTTTGTATTGATCGGGTTGCCGTAAATTAAAAAAAAAATAAATTATTTTTAAATTTTCTTTCTACAATAACTCTCGAACAGAATGAGTTAGGCAGTTAAAATTATCAGAGTTGGTTTGGGAGACAATTATCTGGGTTGAGTTCGTTATTGGGCAAAATAGATGGTTTCGGGGTACCGAAAAATTATAATTTTTTTTAACTTACAAATTTCAAATTCAATTTTGCAGTTTCACGATAAAAATCCATTGATATCAATATCAACTCTGAGAAGCTAATACTTTCGGAGATATGATTTTTCGAATTTCAATAATGAATCGTACTTTTATGTTTTTACAGAATGCTATAATTATTCTATCTATGAATTATTATATGATATGTGTTCATTCTCGTACATGTCATCCTGTTCTATAAGAGATAATTCATTTCAGCTATTTTTATTCGATTTCTTCCATGGTGCAGTCCTCATTCTCAGATTGCTTATTTAATCTTGATAAATAAACTATCATTTGAATTAAATTTTCATTATGATGCAGTTCTATCATAAGAATACATTGATATCATTCCCAACTCTGAGAAACCATTACTTTCGGATATATGCCTGCGAAGTTTTGTACTGACCGGACGGCCCTAAAGTGTCAAAAAAAAAATTCAGAAATTCTAAAATTTTGTTTTCACGATAACTCGAAAAATACTGATCTGATTAAATTGAAACTCAGCAGTTAGATGCAAAAGAACAAAGCAAACACTTTTGCAAAATTTCGTGAAGATCACGTGACATGAAGAAATTCAAAAAATTACTACTATTTTGCGGAACACTTTGCTTGAAATGCCGAAACCTATTCTTTTGAGGTTCATGCTGCCCTTTCCGGGCATTTTTCGTTATGCGCATGCGCAGATGAGAAGTCATTTAACTGCTGTAGTTTTCGTCAGAGAGGATTGGGGTCTTGGGGTGGCGGATGCTATTCCTCCATAGAATCCAGATCCATGATGAGGGTCTGCGCATGCGTGGATTAAAGATGCGATATCTTCCGAACCACTAGTGTTGGAGAATCGAAGTTTTTTGTAAGGTGTGTGATTTTGAGAGGACTTTTAGTCGCGAGTAGATTGCGCATGCGCAGAAGAGAAGTGACTGTTTTTGGGTTGGATGGGTTATGTTGGGAGTGCTGAGTCGATATTGTGAGGTTTTAAAAGAATATTCATGGCAATTCAGTGCAAGGACAAGTCAGTTTGGCGGATGCAGCGTTGTTTCCGAGTTGCAGTTTCCGTACCGTGGCCCTGGGGCTAATTTTGAAATGTATGTTATCCCTTACGGGTATTTTTCGTTATGCGCATGAGCAGACCATCAGTGATTTAACTGCTGGTGTTTTCGTCAGAGAGGATTGGGGTTTTGGGGTGGCGGATGCTATTACTTCATAGAAATCCCTGGTAAGGGTATGCGCATGCGATATCTCCTGAACCACTGATGTTGGATAATCGGAGTTTTTTGTAAGGTGTGTGATTTTGAGAGGACTTTCAGCCGCGAGTAGATTGCGTATGCGCAGAAGAGAAGTGACTGTTCTTGGGTTGTACGGGTTATGTCGGGAGTGCTGTGCCAATATTGTGGGATTTTAAAAGAATATTCATGGCAATTCAGTGCAAGGAGAAGTCAGTTTGGGGGATGTAGCGTTGTTTCCGAGTTGAAGTGTCCGTACCGTGGCCCTGGGGCCAATTTTGAAATCGATGTTACCCCTTTCGGGCAGTTTCCGTTATGCGCATGAGCAGACCATCCGTGATTCAACTGCTGGTGTTTTCGTCAGAGAGGATTGGGATTTTGGGGTGGTGGATGCTATTCCTCCATAGAATCCCCTGGTGAGGGTCTACGCATGCGCGGATTCAAGATGCGATATGTCCTGAACCACAAGTGTTGGAGAATCAGAGTTTTTGTAAGGTGTGTGATTTTGGGAGGACCTGCAGCCGCGAGTAGATTGTGCATGCGCAGAAGAGATGTGACTGTTTTTGGGTAGTATAGGTTATGTTGGGAGTAATGAGCCGATATTGTGAGGTTTTAAAAGGATATTCATGGCCAATTATTGCACGGAGAAGTCAGTTTGGGGGATGTAGCGTTGTTTCCGAGTTGAAGTGTCCATACCGTGGACCTGGGGCTAATTTTGAAATCGATGTTACCCCTTACGGGCATTTTTCGTTATGCGCATGAGGAGACCATCAGTGATTTAACTGCTGGTGTTTTCGTCAAAGAGGATTGGGGTTTTGGGGTGGCGGATGCTATTCCTCCATAGAATCCCCTAGTGAGGGTCTGCGCATGCGTGGATTCAAGAAGCGATATCTCCTTAACCACTAGTGTTGGAGAATCGGAGTTTTTTGTGAGGTGTGTAATTTTGGTAGGACTTGCAGCCACGAGTGGACTGTGCATGCGCAGACGAGAAGTGAATGTTTTTGGGTAGTATGGGTTATGTTGGGAGCCGATATTGTGAGGTTCTAAAAAGTGTGAGGTTCTAAAAGAATATTCATGTCAATTCAGTGCACGGACACAAGTCAGTTTGGGGGAAATAGCGTTGTTTCCGAGTTGAAATGTCTGTATGGTGGCACTGAGGCGAATTTATAGATAACTATATTCGGTAGATCTATATTAAAATACGCTCGGATTTGGAGAAGAGGCAATTGCGTTCCTAACGGAGGTCCCATACCCTAATTTTTTTTCGATCTACGGTAAAGCTAGCAGCCAAACTGTATTGATAGCTATATATGTTGAAGGAACTTGAAAAAAAAAGGACTGACGTGAAGTCAGTACTCTTGGGCGCTCGTGTTCACGGTGGCTAATTTGAATTGATTGATGAGTACTTCAAGCTCAGTGGATAGAGCGAGCCGAAGATCTACCCAAAGGATAGTGGACACCATTCACTGTCGGTTCAAAAATTAACAGTGCTGTATCTAAGCTGCCATCAGGATAGACTAACAAAGTTGGAAAAGAACACAACTGACTCTCCTTAGTCGCACACGCTCCTAGAAGATTTGGGGGGGGTCAGTATAATCCTAATCTTCTTTATAGCACGCGCGCCGCATGCAGAATGACTTAACAATGAAAGAAAAAGTGTAAAAAAGCGTTGATGTGGGGTCAATCTGCTTTGGCGCGCGTGCTGAAACACTAGTGTAGGTGAATCGGAGTTTTTTGTAAGGTGTGTAATTTCGGAAGGACTTTCAGCCGCCAGTAGCAGCAGTAGATTGCGCATGCGCAGAAGAGAAGTGAGTGTTTTTGGGTTGTATGGGTTATGTTGGGAGTAATGAGCCGATATTGTGAGGTTTTAAAAGAATATTCATGTCAATTAAGTGCACGGACACAAGTCAGTTTGGGTGAAATAGCGTTGTTTCCGAGTTGTATTGTCTGTATCATGGCCCTGAGGCGAATTTATAAATAATTATACTTCTCGCAAAAATTAAAGGAACAAAAAAATTTTCGAAATTTTTTGGCAATTTTAAACAGGCTGTATTTCAGTGAAAAATGGCCGTACAGAAAATAAAAAACATAGCTTCTCAAGCTTGAAGACTCTAGTTTACGAATTTCTTGGTTAAACATTTTTTGGAGCCCCGGTAATCATGCGATTCTTGGATAAAGCACAAAGAAAAAATTTTCTAAATTTTATACATTTTTATTTTCGCTATACGGACATGGGAATTTTTTTTCGACGTAGACCAATGCATAGGTCGTATAGCCTGTTCATTCAGCTTCAATTTGCTTTTTGCAAGAGTCAAATACGACCATTTGTCTTCGAGATATCGAATTTTGAATGCAAAAGGATCCTTTTTCACTCAACTGCCGATATCTCTGAAACTACTGGTCGCCCAGCAAGCGGACAGGGAGTTTCGTTTTCTGTAGAAAATTTCCGATAAAAAAGTTTGTCATGATTGATTGGGAAAAAAAATTTTCCACTTGAAACGTTAACGTGAAAAAAGAGCAAGAATATGCCATTTTCCCTTTTTTTGGTAAATCGACTGTATTTTCGACAATATTAGGGGAAATGCTTAGGTTAGAAAAAAATTTTACTGTCTAATGTACCCCAAAGGCCCCCCTAAATCGGTAGATCGATCGGTTCAGCGGTTTCCTTGGACCGATTGATTGAAATTTTGAAAAAATTAAGGGAACAAGATTCTTGTTCCTTAAACTTGACCTAATCTTTTCAAAAATCAATAATTTAATTTTTTTTTACAATTTACTCAATTTTGAGTCTTCTAAAGATTGATTAGCAAAAAAAATCCGACAAAATTTTTTCAAAAATTTCCAAAAAAATTTTGTTTTGAAAATTTAAAAAAAGTTTTTATTTTCATTTTTAAGAAAATCAAAGTTTCTGACAAAAATTTTCATTGATAACTGATTCACCGCCGGCATTAGCGTTATCCAAAGCATACCACGCGGAGGTTGCACGGTCGGATTTACCCTTCTTTTGTGCTTACGCACATGTGTTATGATTCTTCGGAAAAAATGAGACCCTGTGGTTCGTCAGCTGCACATTATTTAACTACTCCAAACTCATTTTCCGAAGGGTGTGTGTGTGTGTGTGTGTGTGTGTGTGTGTCGTGTTCAGTATCGAGTGTTCCCGCCTCTACTCCTAATCACAGCTAGCAATCTTTGCCGCATATTCGAAATGCAATTTCGAATCATCCGTTGAGGAATCTGACGCCAAACTCTTATCAAAGTGTTCTTTAATGCTGCTAAATTATTCAGATTCGGATAGTTTTGTCGTAATCGGCGGCCCAGTATGTCCCAGACGTGCTCTATGGGATTCAGATCAGGACTCATTGCAGGATGCGTCAACAATGTAATGTTGTTTCTCTGAAAGAATTGACGGGTGATATTCGCTGTATGAGGCCTAGCATTATCCTGCACGAAAATAAATCCTCTCCTGTTTCTTGCTAAAGGTAACACCTGAGGTTGCAAGATTCGGTCGATATAACGCCTAGCATTGAGAGTGTCTCGAAATTTTTGAAAAAATTTTTTTGGATTTTTTTTGCTGATCAATCTTTAGAAGACTCAAAATTGGGTGAATTGTAAAAAAAATAGGAAATTATTGATTTTTGAAAAGATCAGTTCAAGTTTAAGGAACAAAGGTCTTGTTCCCTTAATTTTTTCAAAATTTCAATCAATCGGTCCAAGGAAACCGCTGAACCGATCGATCTACCGATTTAGGGGGGCCTTTGGGGTACATTAGACAGTAAAATTTTCTTCTAACCTAAGCATTTCCCCTAATATTGTCGAAAATACAGTCGATTAACCAAAAATAGGGAAAATGGCATTTTTTTGCCCTTTTTTCACGTTAACGTTTCAAGTGGAAAAAATTTTTTTCCAATCAACCATGACAAACTTTTTTATCGGAAATTTTCTGCAGAAAACGAAACTCCCTGTCCGCTTGCTGGGCGACCAGTAGTTTCAGAGATATCGGCAGTTGAGTGAAAAAGGATCCTTTTGCATTCAAAATTCGATATCTCGAAGACAAATGGTCGTATTTGACTCATGCAAAAAGCAAATTGAAGCTGAATGAATAGGCTATACGACCTATGCATTGGTCTACGTCGAAAAAATGTTTCCATGTCCGTAGAGCGAAAATAAAAATGTAAAAAATTTAGAAAATTTTTTCTTTGTGCTTTATCCAAGAATCGTATGATTACCGGGTCTCCAAAAAAATTTTAACCAAGAAATTCGTAAACTAGAGTCTTCAAGCTTGAAAAGCTATGTTTTTTATTTTCTGTACGGCCATTTTTCACTGAAATACAGCCTGTTGAAAATTGCCAAAAAATTTCGAAAATTTTTTTGTTCCTTTAATTTTTGCGAGAAGTGTATATTCGGTAGATCTATATTAAAATACGTTCGGATTTGGAGAAGAGGCAATTGCGTTCCTAACGGAGGTCCCATAACCGCAATTTTTTTCGATCTACGGTAAAGCTATCAGCCAAACTGTATTGATAGCCATATTTGTTAAAGGAACTTGAAAAAAAGCACTGACGTGAAGTCAGTACTCTTTGGCGCACGTGTTCACGGTGACTAATTCGAATTGAATGATTAGTACTTCAAGCTCAGTGGATAGAGCAAGGCGAAGATCTACCCAAAGGATAGTGGACATCATTCACTGTCGGTTCAAAAATTAACAGTGCTGTATCTAAGCTGCCATAAGGATAGAGTAACAAAGTTGAAAAAGAACTCTCCTTAGTCGCACAAGCTCCTAGAAGATTCTGAGGGATCTCCTTGGGAAAGACTTGGGAGGGTCAGTATAATCATAATCATGTTTATAGCACGCGCGCCAAATGCAGATTGACTTAACAATGAAAGAAAAAGTGTTAAAAAGCATTGGCGTTGGGTCAATCTGCTTTGGCGAGCGTGATATAAACATGATTATGATTATACTGACCCTCCCAAGTCTTTCCCAAGGAGATCTCTCAGAATCTTCTAGGAGCTTGTGCGACTAAGGATAGTCGGTTATGTTTTTTTTCAACTTTGTTACTCTATCCTTATGGCAGCTTAGATACAGCACTGTTAATTTTTGAACCGACAGTGAATCAGAGCTGACCCAAAGCACTGTGCTTAGTGCTTGTAGAAGTGCTTGAAGCCTTTTTGTTCTCTTGAGTACTGTGCTCCCGAGCACTTTTCAAAATCAGTGCTTAGTGCTTTATAATACAAGCACTTCATGAAAAGGCTTAGTGCTTAGTAATCCCTTAAGCCTTTCCGGAATCATGTCGTAACAAGAATAGACGCTAACGCGCTGTGGCCCGAGGAGTGTGTACCAGGGTGATCAATAATTGAGGCATGAACGGGACTTGTAATTATAAGTTGTTGGTTATTGATTCATGGAATGGGACGGGATATGTCGATATTACCAACACCTGGAAAGTATTCAGTATCGAAGCTGTATTATGTGGTTCGTCTATCAGGAAGATATGAGTAATTTTTTTTTGGAAAATTTTCATGTTAATTCACAGATCTGTCCGATGAATCCATATTTAAATTTACATCTGATTTACAATGCTAAATTTCTTAGGAACACAATCCCAATATAAAATAATGCTATCCGATTTCTATGCAGATTAATATTTTTGATATTTTAAAAAATTAAATAAAGCATGCTCAATTCGAATTAAATTATGAATTAATGGAAAACTACCACAAAGTGCACTGAATTCACGTCAGTGCTTTTTTTATTAGTAAGGGAAAGAAACACTTGGCCCAAGTTTCACAATAATACTATGTCATTTTGAAATTGGGAAATTCATTTTGCATGTGCAGAAAAGACTGAGACGCTTATGGAATTCATATTTCCATTAATTGATCATTATTTCCTAAAATAATAAAGAACATTTCAAACTGTGTGAGAACATAACGAATTTTGAGTTTTCTGCATTCCATTCCATTCGCCATTTCTTATCCGTCAATGACGCATATATTATGAGGAATGCAAGTTTGCTAGTTTAGATGTTTCTGCAATTGAGTACAATTTTATATAACAATTCGGAGCAAATATCCTCATTTCCAACAGTTTTCTAAAAGTGCTTAGTGCTTAGTGCTCGAAAAATCGAATTACTTTTATAAAGTGCTTAGTAATCGCAACCCTTTTGTGAAAACGCGGTGCTTTGTGCTCGAGGATCCGGAGCATTTTTATTGAGTGCTTAGGGCTTGAAGCACTTTTCTTCAGTGCTCGGCACAGCTCTGCAGTGAATGATGTCCACTATCCTTTGGGTAGATCTTCGGCTCGCTCTATCCACTGAGCTTGAAGTACTCATTTGATAAGTACATAAGAATAGCGTATCAAATAGTCCATTTCCAAATAAATAGAAAATCTTTGAAACTCTCATTTCCTATGGAAGAATATGACCTGTTTAGTCCATAAAATATGAACAATAAAATGAAGTAAACTAGTATATTCTATACTTGCTATATAAACATTTTTATTTTTAACTTTTATATCTAAATACGTCTCCTAGGTTCGAAAGAGTTGAAAATCGGTATATAACTGAATAGAAGTGAGAAAAACGCTGAGATTAGCCATTTTTCAACATTTGGGGCATATGATTTCTGAATTATGACATACTGCTAAGTTTCAGATTCAGATATGTTTGAATCGAGATCCTGGACAGAACGTTATTGACATGAGAAGGTGTGTCCAGTGATGATTTTATCACAATATATCAATGATTCAATCGAATGCTATAGAAAATCATTAAGCACCATCTATATTATTTTACAATTGATATGAACACCTTGGACATCACTGATTCTGGTGGTAAAAATGGGATTTTCCGCTAATATTTTCATAAGAATTTAATCATTGTTATGAATAATTGAAGAAGACACATATTCTCAAAACACAGTGCATTAGGATGAAATCCCATTATTGAGACATTTCTATTTTCTCTCTGTGTTTCCAGATACATACTATTAGTTGCTCCTGTACAGAATATCTAACTAGTGCCTTGTCGACCTCTGCCGGACACAAGAGTTGCTGAAAGTTTTTTCGTTTTCTAAAGGGTAGATCAAATATTTAACGCACATTTTCTACAGTATTAAAAATTGCCTGAGTGAACTTGATGATTTCGAATCATTGCCTTTTCTGGTTCTCATCAGACAATGAGATAGTAGATAATAATTTCACTGAAAAAAATGTATTAAAATAAATTGTAGAAAGCATACCCGTGTTACAGTTGATTGCAAGTTTGTTTCAAATCCAAATTTATTATTCACATGGGACTATCCCCGTTTGTACTTGATCAATATCCTGGTGTTTTACAGAATCTGGTTGTCTTTTGTGAAGAAAGTTTCAAGGCATGCAGCTCTTCCTCTATAGTTTCTATACAGGGTCCGAGGCCGCCACACCCACACGGGCAAGGAGGTGATGGGGTACCATTAGGATGTCACACTTCCTGTTATTAAACTGTCCTCCGGGTCTTCTGATGGAAGTTATGGATGGTTTAAGCCAGTGGTGAGTTCCCCTATTTTGCAAATATTCTAGAGACCAGTTGAGATAGAGCAATGAAATTTGAGTAAGCAGCTCGAGTACTTTGAAACCCTGGTGAAATAAGTTATTGTAACCCCCACTAAAACAAATGGTAGGGGAGGGGTACTTCTTAAAATTAATGATTTTTTTCACGGTAACGTACTGATAATAAAAAAGATTCCAAAACTGATCTTTTACCTTTCATTTGGTGTATCGTTGGCACTTGGGGCTCGAGCGATTACAAAGATATTATCAAAAGAATGTCACAAACATACAACATTTTCGATAATGGGGCACTACATACAGATCGGCGTTTTCCAGCTTCCCATTACCATATTAAAATGTTTTCTCTTGCGAGTGTCGTTAGGGACCATAGTTTCCATATTTTCAAGATGTTGAGAAGTATACATGTTGTCCCAAAAAAGACTAGTCATCTCGCAAACTTCCAAATTTTCAATGTGATACCCTGCATACTTTGTCATTTTTGAATTTTTTCTAATATTTCATTTAATGATTGAATTGTTAGCATGCATTCTGAAAATAAGAAATATTTACTGTGTCCTTGATATTTTGTTATGTTTGCAAGCCTTGAAAATACGGCTGCTTAAATAAAAAAAGTTCTACTCATAAACTTGCTTTAAAATTTGTCGTAGAATTAAAAAATGACAAAGTATACATATAGGGTATCACATTGAAAATTTGGAAGTTGTGAGATGACTATCCTTTTTTGGAACACCATGTATACTTCTAAATATCTCGAAAATATGGAGACTATGGTGCAGGGCCGTAGCTAAGAGCTTTTCCGAGGGGGGGGAGAAACGTCTTTTGGCGCCCCTAATTTGAAAAAATATACAAAAATCGAAAAACACACAAATATGGATAAATCATAAATTAATATAACTATGAATGAAAATTATTTTACAAAGAAGAACGCCTTCTGAATTTGTGTTTTCGAGTGAAAAAAATTGTGTGCATCTTTCAAAAGATCCAGGACCAAAAAAGAATTCTATTTGACCAAAATAAATATATATATATTTATATAACAAGCTTTCGAGATAATGAGAATAATCTGAAGAGTTTATAAATATTAAAAAGAAAACTTTCGAAAAATGATATACCAATAATTTCATGTTACCCTGCTATCTAGAGTGGAATGTTCCAACAATTCTTTGAAAATATCTGCTATTTGGAATATTGAATGAGTTTTTTGTAATTCCTGAATTAAAGCAATATTTTCGTACTCATCACCCTGAAAATTTTTGTAGTATGTATATAGAAAATCTTCGATGCCACTCAATCGAAAATTTTACCGAATTATTACGAAAAAAAATTTTTATGTTTTATAGGCACTGAAAATCAACCTGTCGGTGAAGTTGTTGAATGGAGATTCACAAGGTGCTACTTCCCTTAAAAACTATGTATCAGCAATGGCCAAAACTTACCCTTTTCGCTCTATTCGAAAATACAGTCCTCTTTTTTGCGCGCATGTTCTGGGTAACATCACGTTATCATTTTGCCCAAAAGTCTGTAATTTTCTGATTTTTTGCCGTAAATTGTCTCAAACAATTTGGTTCAATTCTCTAATGAAGAATTCGAGGTCAAATTTGATTCTGTCCGACCAGCCAGCCGTTGGCACGATAACTTGAGGACGGAAAGAGAACTTTGAAATTTTCAGGGTAGGTTGTGCATCTTAATGCGAGTTTGTTCATAGATATAATCGGCCAAACGGTTTTGGAGTTATACCCATCCGAAATTTGGTTGTTATTTACTCAATAACTCGAAAAATACAAAAGCGATCCAATTCATACGTGGTTATTAGTTGTACAATGCCAACGCGAAATCTTGCGAAATTTCGTGAGGATCGTATCACAAGAATTTTTTTTTGAAATCATTGAATATGATTGAAAGAAATTCTATATGTCCTAAACTATTCGTTCGATATCGCTGAAATTTTACCAGAGCATTCAGAACTTAACTCGACTGCCAAGTTTGAACACGATCGGATGTGTGAGTTTAGTAGCTGAATGGGGGTGACCGTTGCCTCACTAACTTTCGAACAAAAGGGGATGGGGACTTGCAATTTTCAGGGTAGATTGCGCATCCCAATGGGAGAGTTAACTTCGTTTTTGAGCATAATCGGCCCAACTATTTCGGAGTTATAACCACCTGGAATATTATTTCCCTGATAACTCAAAAAATATAGACCCGATCGAATTGAAGTTTGGACTAGTTGTAGAATATCGACATAAAGATGTGTTTAAAATTTTATAAGAACCGTACCCCTATAAATTAAAAAAAAAATTGTTCTTAATCGGTAAATTCGATTAAGGGGAATGGACAATAGAACATGCGCACAAAAGCTCCTGTCTTCACGTCAGTGCTTGAACAACTCGCCGTTAGCCATGTATTTTTTGGGACAGTATGGCGATTTGGTCGATGCCGAGGTTTAATCAGGCCTCAATCTGCCTACTCCTGATTAACCCGGAATAACAACGAAAGTAAACATGCGCTGACTAGGCCTCAATCTGCCTACTCCCAGTCAGCAAAAATAAAGTTTCCTAACTAGGCTTCAATCTGCCTACTCCTAGTTAGGTTAATAAATAAAACAGTGAAAAACATGGATTAGATATATACTGACAATAAGCAACACAACACAAGATCAAAGCACTTCAATACATTATGACTGTTCTGCCTTTTTGGTTGCGCTTCCTCGACTTTATTTAAAGTGTGAACTCGCTTTCGAGTGATATCTATTCCGGGGAGCCATTTATCCGTTGCCGTTGGTAGTTTGGCCCCCTGGTGGTGTATCTCCGCTTCATGTGTCTTGTGACGCTCTCTGTTGGGGGTAGCGTTAACATGGTTGGCAGCGCCAACAATAACCGTAACGCAGTAGTCACCCCACAGGGCGCGCCACCGTGACGGTGAAGAGCCCACAGTACTCCCTTGCTAGTGATTAACGATACCAATTGCATCACAGCCCTGCCTGGAAACGCTCGGGGAAACGAACTTGCCGACCTTATCTGGTCGTGTAAGCTGCTGGCGCTTGCGTTACTGTCTCTGGTTCTGCTGGTGCAGGTGGGATAGGTTGTTGGGCCGGAGGTGAGTTCCTGCCTGGCAAAAAGAAAAGAATTCCTTCGTCGTCGTCGGCCTTGTTCGGATTTACAGCGTCCTCCGGTGAATTTTAGTTGACCACGATGTAGGCTGGTTTCAGCCTGTCGATTGAAACCGGAACGTTGGTACCGTGAATTCGGAGGGTGTAGTGTTTTTCGGTTCGAGAAACCACCTCGAATGGTCCATCGTAGGGGTGCTGGAGCGGACGCCGAACGGCGTCGTGCCTTACGAAGACGTGGGATGCGGTGGCGAGATCTTTAAAGACGAAGATCTTCCGCTCACCGTGTCTGGTGCCGTTGACTGCTCGGAGCGCCTGAAAGTGCTGGCGCAGGTCGCGAACGAAATCGTCGGAGTTATCCGGGTTCATGGTAGATGTTGAAACCAGGAACTCGCCAGGAAGACGGAGTGGTTCTCCGTATATCATCTCAGCAGCAGTGGATTGGAGATCTTCCTTCCAAGCGGAGCGGATCCCCAGTAGTGCAGTGGGTAGTGCGTGGACCCACGTGTCAGAATCCAAGCATTTAATGGAAGCTTTGAGCTGACCTTGGAGTCGCTCGACCATTCCGTTGGCGGCCGGGTGGTATGCCGTGGTTCTGAGATGGTCCGTCCCCAGTAGCTTGTTCAAGCAGCGAAATAGGTAGGACTCGAATTGCCGTCCTTGGTCTGTAGTTACTCGGAGTGGGACGCCAAACCTGGCAACCCAGTTAGTGTAAAATGCTCGGGCGACGGTTTCTGCTGTCTGGTCTTGGAGCGGTATTGCTTCTGGCTATCGAGAAAATCGATCTACGCAGGTGAGGCAATACCGATATCCTTTGGAAAATGGCATCACGATCAGGTCGATGTGCACATGTCCGAAACGGCTCGACGGCGGTGTAAAGTAACCGATCGGAGACGAAACATGTCGTGACACTTTTGACCGCTGGCACTGGATGCAGACTCGGGACCACGCTCGACAATCTTTGGAGATGGAGGGCCAGATGTATCGTTGCTTCATCAGCTTGGTGGTGGCCTTGGCGCCTGGATGGGACAGACCGTGGATGGCGTCAAAAGCTGGTTTCCGGAATGGACCTGTCAGGAAGGGTCTTGCCTTTGTGGTGGATATATCGCAGAAGACCGCAACGTTGGATCCTGTTATCGTGACTTGGCGCAGAAGTAAGCCAGAATCTTGCTTCTGGCGGAACTCTTGGAGCTCTGGGTCACATTGCTGGGATGCTGCGAGGGTCTCGAAGTCGAGTGGTGCTGCGATCTCGTCCACCCTGGAAAGGGCATCTGCGACGACGTTTTCCTTTCCGGATATATGCCGGATATCTTTAGTGAACTGCCCGATGAAGTCCAGGTGGCGGTAGCGGCGTGGGGAGCATTGATCAGATTTTTGACTGAAGGTGGCGTCCTTCAACCATGTGTCGGAAGTACTTGACCGATTTGTAGATGGCCAGGAGTTCCCGATCGTAGGCGCTGTACTTGCACTCAGCGCCAGCCAGCTTCTTCGAAAAAAATCCAAGTGGTTCCCACTCGTTGCCAGCCCGTTGGTGCAGTGCGGCTCCAATGGTGTGGTCTGATGCATCACAAACCAAGGAGACCTCGGCACCAAGTTTGGGGTGTGCCAGAAGTGTCGCTTTTGCAAGTTCTTCCTTGCAGGCGGCGAATGCGGCATTAGCGTGGTCGTTCCAATTCACTGGTGTCTTCTTTTTTATGTTTCCTTGGAGCAGGTCATTGAGTGGCGCCTGGGTCTTAGCAGTCCCGGGCATGAAACGCCTGTAGAAGTTCAACATGCCCAGGAATAGCCGGAGATCTTTTGCTGTTGTTGGCCTGGGATATTCGCGGATGGCAGCGACTTTCTCGGGGAGCGGTTTTGTTCCATCACCAGATACTAGGTATCCCAAGAACTTGACTTCCCTAGCCCCAAAGCAACATTTCGCTGAATTGACGACAATTCCGTACAGCCGGAGACGTTCGAAAAGAATGCGGAGATGTTCATGATGCTCTTCCTCGGACGAGGAGGCCACCAGTAGGTCGTCAATATAGGCGTACACGAAGTCAAGTCCCCGGAGAACCTCGTCGATGAACCGCTGGAACGTTTGGGCGGCGTTTCGTAGTCCAAAACTCATTGCCGGGAATTCGAACAATCCGAACGGAGTAGTGATGGCCGTCTTCTCCACGTCTTCAGGGGCCACCGGGATATGATGGTACGCTCGTACCAGGTCAATGGTGGAAAAAATTGACTTTCCACGGAGCACTTGGGCGAAGTCTTGGATGTGGCGCACTGGATATCGGTCTTGTAAAGTGCGCGCGTTCAGTCCCCGGTAGTCTCCACGAGGACGCCATTCATCTCCCTTCTTTGGCACCATGTGGAGTGGCGAAGCCCAACTGCTCTGCGATGGGCGACAAATACCCAATTGCAACATGGATTCGAATTCCTTCCTAGCGGCGAGATAGCGGTCCGCGGCTAGGCGACGTGGCTTCTGTGAGACGGCTTGTCCTGGTGTGGTGTGAATGTGATGCACCGTACGGTGTTTCACATCAGCTGCTTTGCAAGCGCCATCGGGGCGCGTCAGCTCCGGGAGCTGTTGGAGCAACGCGTGATAGCGGGTATCACCCGCGGATGTCCGAATTCCGGCGATAGTCGCGCACTTGGAGTCCCGTCCCGTGACACTGATACTCGTGGATCGGTCAAGTAAGCGTCCGTTGCGCAGATCCACGAGGAGGTCGTAATGAGTCAGAAAATCCACCCCGATGATGGCCTTGGACACGTCCGCGATGACGAAACTCCACGCAAAATCACGGCGGAGACCGAGGTTGAGTGTCAGCGGAATCGAACCATACGTGTCGATCGCACTACCGTTAGCCGCGGTTAGCAGGGGAATTCCCCACTCCTGCCATCTAATCTCTAGCAGCAACAAAGCTTTCTACAATGCTGTCAGTCTGGTACAAATAAATCGACTAGATGGCAGGGTAGGCAATCATTCGATACAGTCACTTTACTGTATAATAATAATCATCTTATGCAAGTAGTAGTTCAAAAAAATCTGTCTTCATTATGTCATTTGGCTATAGTTTTCCAACTATCCGCGGTCAATTTGGCGCCTTTTGAGATATGATCCGAGGGGAGGCTCCCCTCCCTCCCCTCCTCCGATAGCGACGGCCCTGCTATGGTGCCTAACGAAAAAATTCCAATATGGTAATGGGAAGCTGGAAAACGCCGCTCTGTATGTAGTGCTCTACCCCGTTATCGAAAATGTTCTGTGTTCGTACATTCTTTTGATAACATATTTGTAACCGCTTGATACCCAAGTGTCAACAATACATTAGATGAAAGGTAAAGGATGGCAGTTTTGGAATCTTATTCATTATTAGTACGTTACCGTGGAAAAAAATAATTTATTTTAAAAAGTACCCAACCCCCTACCGACCATTGTGTTTTAGTGGGGGTTACAAAATCATATTTCACCAGGGTTTCAAAGTACTCGAGCTTCTTACTCAAACTGTCAAATTTCATTGCTCTTAACTGGTCTCTAAAATATTTGCAAAATAAGGAAACTCACCCCTGGCTTAAACCATCCCTAACTTCCATCAGAGGCAGCAGTGGCGGCCTCGGACCCTGTATAGTACCAATTTTGATACATTGTTCTGTGTTCTTCATAATGATTGTACATTCTTTTATCTGAGATTACAAACTGTAGGAGTCGTAGGGGGCATATTCCTGGACTTTAAATCTGGGTTTGAACCCTCCTGGCTACGCCCTTGATCTATAATCATTCAAGTTGAAGTAAGACTCCTACCATGCAGAAGATTCTGACAAAGCTTTGAATCTTCTTGGAAGACCTAGGAGGTTCGGGATGATCATAGTCAACCAACATTACAGATCTTTTTCTTGATCTACATTTCTATTTTAAGACATTGCCTTCAACACCTCTCAAAACACACCCATTACATCCAATCAACAGGCAATTTATTATTTTTTTATCTTGATTTCAGTTTTCACATGTAATTTTCAACACCATGATATTGATTTATGAGCAATTAATTGCTCTATGGTGCTCGTGGAATAGCGTAATTTCTAACGACTTGAGTGAAATTGGAATTTAATTTTTATTTTCAGAATATGCCGATGGAAATAATTATTGTCTTTGGATTGTTCGGAACGCTTCTAAATTTTTTTTATGATTTTAGAAATTCCCTGATGATCATCCTGCTTTTCTTGTCATTTTACTTTATAGGCCCAACGAAATATTTGATGCTACTAGAGGACTTTACAGATTTATCGTAAGGAAATTTAAATGGAGAACAAAAATGAGATTTTCCTGATGAGCATACACAAAGTTAACTTTAAGAGGATCAATGCTTTCAGTTGTGTCTTCAAAAGTGAAAGTTGCCACAATATGAAAACCTTCAACTTGATTACTCATAGGCAAAAATTTTTGTTATGTTACAGCGTTGATAATTTCATAATTTTTCCAACAGTTCAAAGTCAGTTTGAAAATTTTCCCGATTCTGTTGATTCAAAGTTTTTGTGATATAATTCAAGCCAAACCAATATCTACACTGTAACAAGATTTTCATTTGCAGTATGGTAAAGAAGAAGTTTTTTGATTATTTTTTTACTAAAGGATAAACATGTTTGTTATATAATGCCGGATTTATGCAGAGAGAATTTAGCACTTAGCTCTTTTTAGTTTTTCTTATGAGATTATTTCATTGCAATACCTCTGAATACAATAAAAATATTTTGATGAATTGAACATAACATTTAAGTTCTGTTTTGGTTCCCTTGAAACTTCTTCTGATGACCATTTCTTGACTTGTAAATTCCAAATTTTCATGAACTTTTGTAATGAATATGATACCCTGTACTGATAGTATTTTAAAATGTTTATGTTTGTTTTAGATGGGACTCTGGGTGTGGAATATATCTATGATATTAATCAAGCTGGCGAAGTTATAACAGGTATGTTGTTCACTCATCTATTCACCCTATCTGATATTTTGTAGAGATGATATCTCTCAAGTGAAAATATTCGATTATTGCAACCTCTTGTGTTGTTTGAAAAATGCGAGCGTATTAATTCGAATGATTTTCTCTCGTGTTCCAAGTGGCAACAAAATGAGATAACTTGAAAGCCGAGATGCATATTGTATACTGAATTTCGAACATATGGAAATGAATATAGTACCAAATTCGGCATAATATTCACGTAATAAAGTAATTAACTGTGAATACTATTATAACAAACCGAAACTATTGGCAATAAGGGAAGAACAAAATTATACTGGTCTACCCTTAATGGAAGCCGCTGACGCTACGACGAGTGGGGACAGAGACCAACATCTCAAGCGATTAATATCTCGAAAGATCATTCAAATATTGAAACATCTCAAAAACCCACATATCGGTTGTGCCAACCCTAATATTTTGCGTTATTCAATTTGAGTACACAGAAATATTCTATTTGAATTCTGTCGGATGTGCACATTTATACAAGTGTCTGTGAGAAGAAAGTGCAGCAGATTATTACAGATAACTCTTTCGATTTTATATCAAACTAGCTGACCTGCCAGACGTAGTCCTGTCTTAGGTATGAATATTCAATTCGAACTGGAATAAATAATAAAAAAATATTTCAAAAACAGAGATAGGAAGAAATCAACTATATTATTATGAATCAAATGGCTATCGACCTAAGACTTCCAGCCGGTTACATGGATTTCTATTTTACAAAAATTATTTCGTTTTAAAAGATGTTATTCTAAGGAGATTGAGTATGCAAGTAGTGGTATTGCTGGTAATTTTGCTTTCATTTCTCCATGGTAATGGTGTATCAGTGGATCCACAATACTGCTGTTCTGATTTGAGATACCCAGTTTATTTATTCTCTCCAATATTGGTTCTATATCCGTAGTGTCATATTGAAGTTGATATGAAAGATTGTGCAATGCATTTTTGGGATTTCTCAATTTAGAAGATTCATAGTTTTTTATAGGTGAGAGATCGAAAGTGTCCAGCTCTAGCGGTAACTGTTTTCTTTTGTGTTTTTATGTGTGCCTTGAAGTTATAAAATAATAATTATATTATAATAACGTTTATTTTCTGGTACCAGGATGAGCGGTTGAAGTTTTGCTTTTAAATCCAAATTGGTATGGTGGAATGGCTTCTCCTATGTTTGTACAAATTCTCCCGGCCAGAGTTTTTAAAATTTTTTCTCTCAGTACATAGCATACCATTTTTCCATTCGTTGGGGAAATAAAAGTTTTCAATACAGAAGTTGTATATTTTCATTATTATGTTGTGGATATTAGTGTCCAATTTCCTAAATATTTTTCCGGATATGTTGTCATAACCATGTGTTGTGATTTTCCATGGTTTAAAGCTTTGGTGCATTCTTCTTCTGTTATAAGTTCTTGCTTCTAATTTTGTATGGGGAAAGTTCAATTGATACCAATGCTCTACTTTGTTTTTGTGTGTTTCTTCAAATTCTTTGTTAGTAGTAGAGATAGATCTCTCTATCATTTATCAGAGTTTTTCCATTAACCTGTATTGGGTCTGTGAGACTATATGGATAGTTTCTTGATTGTTCTCCAATATGTTTGTCCTTTCTGGTCATCTATTTCCTTACATCTTTCCAGATATTTATGAGATCTGTAGTTCATAATTAGCTTGTGAATATACTCATTAAAGTTATTAAATTTTGTTTTCAGGTTTTAATCATTATTATTGATTTGGTACTCACGGTATAGTTGTTTATTGACTCTTATTACTTTTATACTATATGGTGGAAATATTTGGCTACTTTTTATGTAAAATTGTGGTTGGAATTTTTATATTATTCTTGACAGTGTGTTATGAAATAATGATATGTATGTTGGTGTGATCTCGCCTTCTGGGTTAATTTCTTCTAGTATTTGTTTGCTAACTTCATCGATGTTGCGTTTTTCAGATATAAGCCTAACTTTTGTTTCTTGAGGGTTTTATTGTTGTCTATTGTGAATTCTATCACGAGATGGCCCGCTCCTAAGTCAGGGGTAAGGTTAATTTGTTGGATGTTGTGCTTTATTTTTCGTTGTGCACAGTATCATGTCAGGTGTAGAATCTGGCTTGTTCTGCCATCCTACGAATATTCTGATTTAGTATACTCCCATGTTTGTGTATCGTTCTCCAGTCTCTATAATAAAAGTTGCTGTTTTCTTTGGTATAGCTTTCTACAAGTATTGCACAGTTTATGCTGTTATTTTCTATACATGGTGTCCCGGTACTACGTGAATATTTCTCGGGTGTAAATAAGGAATGTAAAGACGAGTCAGGAATGCTTTAATTTTTTTTCCTACGACGCCCCCCTGCGAAGATATGTGCCTCCAAATGAGTACCATTTGGAGGCACATATCTTCGCAGGGGGGCGTCGTAGGAAAAAAAAATTAAAGCATTCCTCGTCACAATTCGGTTTTTTTGTGATAACTTCCGAACGAATCATCCGATTCTGGTAATTTTTCGAATTTGTATCAATAAAAATATCAGTAGGTATTGATTTGTTTCCGACACCTTCCCCATAAATCTTCAAGACCGCCAGGGACGGACTGACCCTAGCACTTAACGGTCAGAAACTTCTTTTTGGTTGTAGATATCGGTGAAATTCCTCCATGTATGCATTTTATCATTCATTCTGCAAAAAAAGGTATATAAGTGCAACATTGAAAAAATGCACCGTTTTCGAGTTACAAGCATTTTTATGATTGAATATCAACATTTTTTCATAATATTGCAAGCTGTCTATTGTTGATATGGTTACTAAAACTTCTCTTTCTGTGATTGTTCATGTGAGACTTCCCCCAAATATTTTGATATTCAATCATAAAAATGGTGCATTTTTTCAATGTTTCACCACTATACCTTTTTTTGCTGAATTAATGATAAAATACATAAATCGAAGAATTTCGCCGATTTCTTGAACCAAAATAAAGTTTCTTACCATTAAGTGCTTCTGACGACTGAAGAACTCGAAGAGCAGAATACTAGAAGGAACTAAAGAAGAGATTGAAACCAACGGAAACTCTTACTAATATGGACATAAGTGAGTTGAACCAGAAAATCATCACCGATATCTGCACCGCTACGAAAAAGATTTGCTCGAAATCCAAAAGCAAAAAAAAAAAAAGCACTGACGTGAAGTCAGTACTCTTTGGCGCGCGTGTTCACGGTGGCTAATTTGAATTGAATTATTCAAAATTTAACAGTGCTGTATCTAAGCTGCCATCAGGATAGAGTAACAAAGTTGGAAAAGAACACAAGTGACTCTCCTTAGTCGCACAAGCTCCTAGAAGATTTGGGAGGGTCAGTATAATCCTAATCATGTTTATAGCACGCGCGCCAAAGCAGATTGACTTTTTACACTTTTTCTTTCATTGTTAAGTCAATCTGCTTTTGCGCGCGTGCTATAAACATGATTAGGATTATACTGACCCTCCCAAATCTTCTAGGAGCTTGTGCGACTAAGGAGAGTCACTTGTGTTCTTTTCCAACTTTGTTACTCTATCCTGATGGCAGCTTAGATACAGCACTGTTAAATTTTGAATAATTCAATTCAAATTAGCCACCGTGAACACGCGCGCCAAAGAGTACTGACTTCACGTCAGTGCTTTTTTTTTTTTTTCAAGTTCCTTTAACAAATATAGCTATCAATACAGTTTGGCTGTTAGTTTTACCGTAGATCAGAAAAAAATTCGGTTGTGGGTCCTCCGTTAGGGACAAAATTGCATCTTCTCCAAATCCGAACGCATTTTAATATAGATCTACCAAATATAGTTATTTATAAATTCGCCTCAGGGCCACCATACAGACATTTCAAATCGGAAACAACGCTATTTCCCCCAAACTGACTTGTGTCCGTGCACTGAATTGACATGAATATTCTTTTAAAACCTCACAATATCGGCTCATTACTCCCAACATAACCCAAACAACCCAAAACCATTCACTTCTCGTCTGCGCAAGCGCAGTATACTCGTGGCTGCAAGTCCTCCCAAAATTACACACCTCACAAAAAACTCCGATTCTCCAACACTAGTGGTTCAGGAGATATCGCTTCTTGAATCCACGCATGCGCAGACCCTCACCAGGGGATTCTATAGCGGAAAAGCATCCGCCACCCCAAAACCCCAATCCTCTCTGACGAAAGCACCACCAGTTAAAGCACTGATGGTCTGCTCATGCGCATAACGAAAAATGCCCGTAAGGGGTTGCATCCATTTCGAAATTAGCCCCAGGGCCAAGGTAAGGACACTTTAACTCTGAAGCAACGCTACAGCCCCCAAA
Source organism: Halyzia sedecimguttata (assembly GCA_937662695.2). Classification (NCBI taxonomy): domain Eukaryota; kingdom Metazoa; phylum Arthropoda; class Insecta; order Coleoptera; family Coccinellidae; genus Halyzia; species Halyzia sedecimguttata. The sequence goes on from OW569417.2 coordinate 71,376,008, forward strand.
CTGACTTGTCCTTGCACTGAATTGCTATGAATATTCTTTTAAAACCTCATAATATCGTATCAGCACTCCCAACATAACCCATCCAACCCAAAAACAGTCACTTCTCTTCTGCGCATGCGCAATCTACTCGCGGCTAAAAGTCCTTTTCAAAATAACACACCTTACAAAAAACTTCGATTCTCCAACACTAGTGGTTCAGGAGATATCACATCTTTAATCCACGCATGTGCAGACCCTCAACAGGGGATTCTATAGAGGAATAGCATCCACCACCCCAAAACCCTAATCCTCTCTGACGAAAACACCACCAGTTAAATTACTGATGGTCTGCTCATGCGCATAACGAAAAATGCCTGTAAGGGCTAACATCAATTTCAAAATTAGCCCCAGGGCCACGGTACGGACACTTTAACTCGGAAACAACGCTACATCCCCCAAACTGACTTGTCCTTGCACTGAATTGCTATGAATATTCTATTAAAACCTCATAATATCGACTCAGCACTCCCAACATAACCCATCCAACCCAAAAACACTCACTTCTCTTCTGCGCATGCGCAATCTACTCGCGACTAAAAGTCCTCTCAAAATCACACACCTTACAAAAAACTTCGATTCTCCAACACTAGTGGTTCGGAAGATATCGCATCTTTAATCTACGCATGCGCAGACCCTCATCAGGGATCTGAATTCTATGGAGGAATAGCATCCGCCACCCCAAAACCCCAATCCTCTCTGACGAAAACTACAGCAGTTAAAGGACTTCTCATCTGCGCATGCGCAATACGGAAAATGCCCGGAAAGGGCAGCATGAACCTCAAAAACATATGTTTCGGCATTAAAAGCAAAGTATTCCGCAAAATAGTAGTAATTTTTTTATTTTTTTCATGTCACGTGATATTCACGAAATTTTGCAAAAGTGTTTGCTTTGGTCTTTTGCATCTAACTACTGAGTTTCAATTTAATCAGATCAGTATTTTTCGAGTTATCGTGAAAACAAAATTTTCAAATTTTCAAAATTTTTTTTTGCCACTTTAGGGCCGTCCGATCAACACAAAACTTCGCAGGCATATAAAGGTCATGATTCTACAATCTGATGCCAAATTTCAAAAAGATTGAGTGATCGGTTCCGGAAATATTCATAAAAAACGTTTTTATTAAAAACGGCCTTAACTCCGAAACCGCTCGGTCGATTTCGCCCGTTAACGAACTTGTCCGAGATATTTACGCTACGAAACTACCCTGCAAATTTCAACGCTCTAAGTCGTTCCGTTCGAGAGTTATCGTGCTAACGGCCGGACCGGCCGGCCGGACGGACAGAATTGAATTTGACCTCAAATTCTTCATCAGGGAGTCGAACCCAATCGTTTGAGACCATTTTCGAAAAAAAATTCGAAAAATACAGACATTGTGACGAAATGATAGCACGCTGTTCCTTGCGGAACACGCGCGCAAAAAGGACACCAAAATACAACTATGTAGCTACATTAGAACTTATGGAACAACGCAAAAGAATTCCTAGAGATACATCCAACTATCGAGAACTAAATAACAAGATTCATAAAGAAATAATAATAAGTTGTTTATTTTCAACAGGTACATACCCAGTTACAGAAAATAACTAAACCTAGCATAATACAAGAAACCAAGGTACAGTGCTAACAATGAAAAGGAAGAAACATACCGAACAAAATCGAACGATATTATGAATACTGAGACCAGAAATATGTGAATGCGAAATCAACCAATATTACAAACTTAAAAATTGAAACAATAAAATAACATGAAATTAATAAAAAAAAAACGTTAGGCGGCAAACATAATTACGCATATATAAATTTATTTACTTCTGTTTCTAATTTAACCTCAATACATATCTGCTGATAGCAGTCGCCAACACGTCAAAGTGAATGTCACAATCTCTCGCAATCGAGTTGAAAATAGACTCCATGAACCAAATGGGGGATTGCATTAATAAATTGGTCCTCGGGGTCTGCAGATGGAATAAATCCACAGCACGACATGTCACTCTTGGAACGCGGAAACTCAAAGCAGTCAATAGAGGTGGACAGTCAATATTGTTGTGCAGTAGTTTGTGAAGGAACTTAAGAGCCACAATCTCTCTTCTACCTCGCAATGAAACCACATTGAATCGATTCAACAATAAGCTATTGTCGAATCCTCTTGGTGGATAAACTTTATCCTCCCTCCAAGCCAAGAATTTCAAGAATCTCTTCTGCACCGCCTCAAGGTGGTATTCATGGCAATAATAAATAGGACGCCAAATTATGCTGGCATACTCCAACTTGCTACGAATAAAGGAACCGAAGAGAATCAACAATGTTGAAGTATTACTGAAGTACTTGCCATTGCGCGTGATGAATCCATATGTTCTGGAGGTAGACGAAATGAGTTGGGATATATGCGGGATAAACGAAAACTTCTGATCAAAGATCACACCAAGATCCTTCACCCTATCAACGCGAGAAAGGACCTGATCCCCGACGACATAATCGTAATGAGAAAAGACATTCGAGCTCACAATACTAAGGTAATTAAAAACATAATAGAGTGAAGACAAAATTACATGCGAAATGATGTCTGCAATAAGGTAAAATTCCCCCAACACATGGCAAAACGCAGAAGTAGTATTGTTATTCAAAAAAGGAGTCTACCTTTATCTGAGACAGAATATAACCTAGAACTTAACCTTATTAAGCATATTGCCATCAACCATAACAACCCAGACGGCACAAACATATTGCATGAATATGCCATGCATATCCCACCAGCATATTGGCATATGCCAGGGATATTCCATATCCTCCAAAGCATATGCTACGCATATTCCATGGATATCCAAGGTCACCATGAATATGCCATGCATATCCCACCGGCATATTGGCATATGCCAGGGATATTCCATATCCTCCAAGCATATGATACGCATATTCTATGGATATCCCGGGAATATATTTTAATCTCCTAAAAGATATTCATGGCATATGCCAGGAATATATTTTCCTACTGTATAGCATATGCTTTTTGAATATTAATATCAAAAAAATTATACAGGGTGAGTCTTTAAGCCGTACATTAAATTTAACCATAAATTCCTCTCATCAAATTGAATACTTTTTTCATTCAATATCTTTTCCAAATTTGACTCAGGTAAAAGATACAGGCTGTTGAAATTAAAAAAAAAATATATCATTTTATATTGTAACTTTGACGTGTTTTTCTGGAAAATATGTATCATAGTTATAGGAAACTTCAACACCAACATTCGTTTGATTCAGAAAAAGAATGTCAAAGCTATACAAAATAGAAACTGATTTTTTTTCGAAATTTCAAGAGCCTGTATCTTTTTACCTTAGCCGAATTGGGAAAAATGGTAAATGAAAAAAGTGTTTCATTTGATGATAAGAATCTATGGTTAACATTAATGTACAACTTTAAGACTCACCCTGTATATATTTTTTTTTCTACTTCCACTATATGGTCAAATGTAGGTTAGTTATTTTGAGAAATACAAAACTAAATCAGAAAATATTTATTACAAAAAACAAAAATATTTTTTCGTAGAAAATACGAAAAAAATATTATATTATATAAAATATGTATATCTTGCGGTAAACCCGCAAACTTTTTAGTCGCTTAGATATTATTATCTTTTTACCTTATGAATATTGGATATTATTGAAAAAAAACCACGCCTATATCTTACAAACTAACAGAGACCGCAGAGTTTTCACTTAAGATTTGCATTCTGGAGATGTCATTAAATACATTGAAGTAAATATATCTAATTAATATTAGAGAAATTGAACAAATAATAAATTAAAACAACACCTTATTAATATTACTATGTATTTATAGCACCAATTCTTCCTCCGGGTGATTTTGTTTGTATTCCTTATTCCTAAAACCAACAAATATAAGAAAAAACACTTCGTCATAGAATAATTTACTCACAGTTTCAGTTGCTCTCTAGTCAGGAAAATAGCTTATATATATATATATACTTAATATAATGGTGGACGCCAAAGGGTTCAGAGAGACTAGGAAAATAGCAATCCTTTTTTCTACTTCCTTTTCAGTGCATTGCTTCGTAAGTGGATTTTTCCTTCATACCACTGAAAAAAGTATTAATATATTATCTCGATGTCAATGATATGTCCTCTGCTAATTATTCACATTGATTCAATTGGTGAATAGAAATTGTATTTTGTAAAGTGAAGATGGTATTCAGTTGAAAAAAACCCTATGGCAGAGTTGTTCTAAATTATGGAAATACCGAAACACAAATATTATATTCAAGAACAGTTGGACAACACAGGGAATATGTTTCTCAAATATGTCAAAAACCCAATATAAAATTAGTAAAGAGAAAATGGAATTAACATAGACTACTGGATTATATTTTAACCTTTGATTAATGTAGCCATGTGAAGAACAGAAAACTTCTTGCCCTCCAACCCAGCTTAACTGCTTCAAAATGACATCATCGACATGAGTCGAATTTAAGCGAATAACCGGAACAGTGCGGTTAAGACCAATCCCTTGCTAAACATAACCGATCGGTTATAATAGCAAGGGATTGGTCTTAACCGCACTGTTCCGGTTATTCGCTTAAATTCGACTCAACTGAGGCATGCGTCTTCTGTCAACATCTTTTGTGTCAGTGCCTCCAACATGGACAAGCTTAGTCAACTATGAATAAAATGATTTGTTTTCTATTTCTACTCTGGTATATTGGTATCTATCTACTATTGGTTTTGGAATATTGATATCTTGGGCAGTATCTTCACTCCTTGAATTCAGCATTGCCGTGATCAATTCCGTATTTTGCTCGACCCTTCCATTAAATTTATGAAGCATTCTTATAATTTCAGTAGTCTATAAAAAACAAAATAAGGTTCAAAGTCACAAATACATAAATATATAAGAGGTGTACTAACCTTTACTGGATAAACATTTCTGTTTTGCTGCAGTGGAAGTTGAAGTTCTGGAGGTAGACGCATCCGAGTTGAGGTTTTGGAATATTGTATTGCTGTGTCACTTTCTTTTCTAAATTCAAGTTTCTTTGCACCACCTCTAATGCTGCTTCAGACTGTGATGAGCAGGCTTGTTGTGACTGATAAGCTGAAAAAATATCTAATGTTGCTATTTGACGATATAAAAGCAAATAAATATAAATTTCATTAAGAAATAGAGAATTTGAGATTTTATACCAGTGGGGAAACTCAATATATAGGTACAGCCCACAATTCAATATCTTCCTGAAAACTCAGGTGGTTACTTTGGCCAGGTCCAGAGAGACAAGTATTTCCAACTACATTACTCGGTAACTGAAGATCGTGACTGAATCCAGTAACAATACTTCGGTTTTCTGGTAGAGTCAAGGCTGGAATAGTTTCAGTAGAACAACTATCTACTGTATCAGGTATCTTCAGTCCTCTGGTCATATTCTTGCGAATCATCAGTAATATTGTGCTCTTGAGTAAACAACAATGTTTGGCCGGACAATCTTTTCACTTTGCTCAAAAAAGATTGCTTCATTATGTACTCTGTAAAACCCTTGATACCTTTTCACCTAGCCAAAGGTTGATATATCAGATAAATGGTATTCACCAAAAATTGAGTTATATAAATATAATACTCCTCTAAAAGCACTACTTACTTGTTAAATAACAACACAATTCCTTAATTTCACCAATTCACTGTTTGTCCATATCAAAATAAAGACCAGCCAACTACAAAACAGATTTCAAACTTGATCATAACTTGACTTGATTTGATATTCTTTTGTTTTGACAATGGAAACAAAGAAAAACGATTTATTTGTCAGATGATGACCACAGAACACTATATATGATAAAGCTTCTATAGACAAGATATAGTCTTCATATGGTCTCAGTATAAAAATAATAAAAATATCGGTCGGTAGGTCGCGGCGATGGAACGACTACGCCTGACGGTCATCCTCGTCCATAGCTCACAAAACATCTGTCGGCGGATAAAATTTAAATTTTATCTTCGTTCTAGCTAGGATACCGGAGGTCCTGGGTTCGTATCCCGCTCAAGGCATCGATTCACACAACCCAACACGGGTTGTGTGAATGTACAAAAAAGATTTGAAAGAGCATTTTGAAATAAGGTAGATCTGTGTAGATATAGCCGCAGTTCCCTATACTACATATAGCGTATAAACAAATAATTTAACCTATATAAAGGCGCATTTTGTTGTTATACATTGTAATAATTAAAAGTCTAACGTTACTAAATGCTTCATTTTTGGCTGCGAAGCTTCAACGAAGAATTTTCCCAGCTGGTGTTCTAACGAAATGTTTCAAATTGATAGTACAAAAATTATTACGTATCTATAGAGAAATGTGCAATGAAAATGCTTTTCGAATATTCATAGGATATTCGAATGCTCAAATTTCAGTTTGATATGCCGTTTGAATATGCCAGTCATATTCAAGGAGAATATCTGTGGAATATTCGTGGGAGTATATTCCAGGCATATGCTTTATGGATATAAGATAATGGCATATTCATGGAATATTCCAGGGATATTGCCATATCTATTGGAAAATAGGATATTGTAGGCATATTCCAGGAATATTGGGTGCCGTCTGGGAAGCTGTTGAACCAGAAGAAATACAAAATGATGTTGAAATCTCTTAACCTACAAAATATCAATTCGGACAACAACAGAGTTCATTATGAGTCACTGTTATACATAGGAAATCCCTCAGTGGTAATTGCCAAAAATTTTAAAAGGAGAAAAAATAAATATATCCTTTGGACCTAAAAATCAGTTGAAGAATATGGTCTTAAACAATGTGGACACAATAGATAAGATGGAAAAGAGCGGAGTTTACTCCCTAACGTGTCAAGAATATAAGGCCAGATATGTTGGACAAACCGGAAGAAAATTCTAGGATAGAGTGTTAGAACACTACGAAAACCGGATTCACATTATGCTGATCATTTTTTCGAGTCGAATAATGATTATAGTTTAACAAGTTTCAAACCGTTACATTTCCAGAACAAAGGTATCCGGTTGGATATTAAGGAAAATCTAGAAATTTTTAAAAACTCCAAGACATGTGAAAATCCACTAAATATACAGACAAATTCAGAGTGTCAGTCATTGTTTCAATTTACATAGAATCATGATATATATATATATTCTTTTGAATCATGATAGAAACCGGTTACGATTCGATAGTATACAAGGGAACTAAATTGCAGTAAGAATTTTGACTGTAACGCAGCCTAGAATCGCACAATGGAAACACCCCATGAAATCATATCACCTGTCGGGTGAAGACAGTTTATATTTATTGAACTTATAGGTGAAAATAACGTCTCTTTGACGCCAACAACATGGTTTATCTGTCAAACTACAGCAAACACTTACAAACAGTTAGTTGAATGAAAGTGAGGCTATTGTTTGATGTGAATTTGCTTTAATGTTTAATTTATTGTTTTGACCTCTTTCATGTATTTTAAGTGAAAGTATGACAGTGATGTCTGTGATTTTATGTAACTTTCATTTCGATATTATAGTCTTTGTATGTCTTACAATCTTACATGTTTTTTAAGTGAAAGTATCACAGTGATGTCTGTGATTTTATGTAATTTTCATTTCGATATTATAGACTTTGGCTGAAGAGTATTCCGAAACCGGTCCCAATGATCTGAATAAAGATTGAAACAAAGAACTGTTGGTTATAGAAATTTTCACCTCTCATTCATAATAAAAACCAACATGGATAATCTGACAGATTATACGCGCTGAGTAAGTTCACTATTTTGTTTATTTTGAAATTTGATTTGATTTCATTTCATGTCCAATGCATTTTTTCACGTGTAAACGCAAAAAGGACGGCCTGAATTTTCATGCAGTATTTGGTGAGGGTGCCTGAATAGACAATAGAACATGCGGCAAACTTCCTGTCGGTGCTTTTTGCGCGCGTGTTCCGCAAGGAAGAGCGTGCTATCATTTCGTCACAATGTCTGTATTTTTCGATTTTTTTTTCGAAAATGGTCTCAAACGGTTGGGTTCGACTCCTTGATGAAGAATTCGAGGTCAAATTCAATTCTGTCCGTCCGGTCCGGCCGGCCGTTAGCACGATAACTCTCGAACGGAACGACTTAGGCCGTTGAAATTTGCAGGGTAGTTTTGTAGCGTAAATATCTCGGACAAGTTCGTTAACGGGCGAAATCCACCAAGCGGTTTCGGAGTTAAGGCCGTTTTTAGTATAAACGTTTTTTATGAATATTTCCGGAACCGATCACTCGATCTATCTGAAATTTGGCATCAAATTTTAGAATCATGACCTTCATATGCCTGCAGAGTTTTGTACTGACCAGACGTGGCAAAAAAAAATTCAAAAATTTTAAAATTTTGTTTTCATGATAACTCGAAAAATACTGATCTGATTAAATTGAAACTCAGTAGTTAGATGCAAAAGACCGAAGCAAACACTTTTGCGAAATTTCGTGAAGATCACGTGACATGAAAAAAATCAAAAAATTACTACATACTATTTTGCGGAATACTTTGCTTGAATTGCCGAAACCTATGTTTTTGAGGTTCATGCTGCCCTTTCCGGGCATTTTTCGTTATGCGCATGCGCAGATGATAAGTCATTTAACTGCTGTAGTTGCCGTCAGATAGGATTGGGGTGGCGGATGCTATTCCTCCATATAATCCAGATCCGTGAAGTGGGTCTGCGCATGCGTGGATTAAAGATGCGAAATCTCCTGAACCACTAGTGTTGGAGAATCGGGGTTTTTTGTTAGGTGTGTGATTTTGAGAGGACTTTTAGCCGCGAGAAGATTGTGCATGCGCAGAAGAGAAGTGACTTTTGTTGGGAGCGCTGAGCCGGTATTTTGAGGTTTTAAAAGAATATTCATGGCAATTCAGTGCAAGGACAAGTCAGTTTGGGGGATGTAGCGTTGTTTCCGAGTTGAAGTGTTCGTACCGTGGCCCTAGGGCTAATTTTGAAATTCATGTTAAGCCCTAAGAGGCATTTTTCGTTATGCGCATGAGCAGACGATAAGTGAATTAACTGCTGGAGGTTTCGTCTGAGAGTGTTCAAAATCGGGGTGTTCAGATTTTGTCATAATTTATGTTACCCCTTACGGGCATTTTTCGTTATGCGCATGAGTATCAGTGATTTAACTGCTGGTGTTTTCGTCAGAGAGGATTGGGGTTTTGGGGTGGCGGATGCTATTCCTCCATAGAATCCCCTGGTCAGGGTCAGCGCATGCGTGGATTAAAGATGCGATATCTTCTGAACCACTGATGTTGGATAATCGGAGTTTTTTGTAAGGTGTGTGATTTTGAGAGGACTTTCAGCCGCGAGTAGATTGCGCACGCGCAGAAGAGAAGTGTTTTTGGGTTGTACGGGTTATGTCGGGAGTGCTGAGCCAATATTATGAGGTTTTAAAAGAATATTCATGGCAATTCAGTGCACGGAGAAGTCAGTTTGGGGGATGAAGCGTTGTTTCCGATTTGCAGTATCCGTACCGTGGCCCTGGGGCTAATTTTGAAATCGATGTTACATCTTACGGGCAGTTTTCGTTATGCGCAGGAGCAGACCATCCGTGATTCAACTGCTGGTGTTTAAGTCAGAGAGGATTGGGGTTTTAGGGTGGCGGATGCTATTCCTCCATATAATCCCCTGGTGAGGGTCTGTGCATGCGTCGATTCAAGATGTAATATCTCCTGAACCACTAGTGTTGGAGAATCGGAGTTTTTTGTTAGGAATGTGATATGGGGAGGACTTTCAGCCGCAAGTAGATTGCACATGCGCAGAAAAAGAAGTGACTGTTTTTTGGTTGTACGGTTTATGTCGGGAGTGGTGAGCCATTATTGTGAGGTTTCAAAAGAATAATCATGGCTATTCAGTGCACGGACAAGTCAGTTTGGGGGATGTAGCGTTGTTTCCGAATTGAAGTGTCCATACCGTGGCCCTGGGGCTAATTTTGTAATCGATGTTACCCCTTACGGGCATTTTTCGTTATGCGCATGAGCAGACCATCAGTGATTTAAATGCTGGTGTTTTTGTCAAAGAGGATTGGGGTTTTGGTGTGGCGGATGCTATTCCTCCATATAATCCCCTGGTGAGGGTCTGCGTATGCGTGGATTCAAGAAGCGATATCTCCTGAACCACTAGTGTTGGAGAATCGGAGTTTTTTGTGAGGTGTATAATTTTGAGGGGACTTGCAGCCACGAGTAGATTGCGCATGCGCAGAAAAAGAAGTGACTGTTTTTGGGTTGTACGGGTTATGTCGGGAGTGGTGAGCCATTATTGTGAGGTTTCAAAAGAATAATCATGTCAATTCAGTGCACGGACACAAGTCAGTTTGGGGGAAATAGCGTTGTTTCCGAGTTGAAATGTCGGTATGGTGGCCCTGAGGCGAAATTATAAATAACTATATTCGGTAGATCTATATTGAAATACGTTCGGATTTGGAGAAGAGGCAATTGCGTTCCTAACGGAGGTCCCATAACCGCAATTTTTTTCGATATACGGTGAAGCTAACAGCCAAGCTGTATTGATAGCTATATTTGTTGAAGGAACTTGAAAAAAATTAAAAGCACTGACCTGAAGTCAGTACTCTTTGGCGCGCGTGTTCACGGTGGCTAATTTGAATTGAATGATGAGTACTTCAAGCTCAGTGGATAGAGCGAGCCGAAGATCTACCCAAAGGATAGTGGACACCATTCACCGTCGGTTCAAAAATTAACAGTGCTGTATCTAAGCTGCCATCAGGATAGAGTAACAAAGTTGGAAAAGAACACAATTGACTCTCCTTAGTCGCACAAGCTTCTAGAAGATTTGGGAGGGTCAGTATATATAATCATGTCTATAGTACGCGCGCCAAATGTAGATTGACTTAACAATGAAGGAAAAAGTGTAAAAAAGCATTGACGTGGGTTCAATCGGCTTTGGCGCGCATGCTATAAACATGATTAGGATTATACTGACCCTCCCAAATCTTCTAGGAGGTTGTGCGACTAAGGAGAGTCAGTTGTGTTCTTTTCCAACTTTGTTACACTATCCTGATGGCAGCTTAGATACAGCACTGTTAATTTTTGAACCGACAGTGAATGGTGTCCACTATCTTTTGGGTAGATCTTCGGCTCGCTCTATCCACTGAGCTTGAAGTACTCATCATTCAATTCAAATTAGCCACCGTGAACACGCGCGCCAAAGAGTACTGACTTCACGTCAGTGCTTTTTTGCGCGTATGTTCTGGGGAACATCGCGTTATCATTTTGCCCAAATGTCTGTAACTTTCGAATTTTTTGACGAAAATGGTCTCAAACGATTAAGTTCGACTCCCCATTGAAGAATTCGATGTCAAACTTGATTCTGTCCGGCCATTGCCACGATAACTTGAGAACGAAAAGAGCTAGCGACTTGAAATTTCCAGGGTGGGTGGCGCATCCCAATACGACGGACAAGTTCGTTAATGGGCATAATCGGCCTAGTGGTTTCCGAGTAATAATTTTGTTTTCAACCAATATAAATCCGATCGAATTGAAACTTGGTGAGTAGTTGTAGAATGTGAACCTAAGCACGTTTGTGAAATTTTGTGCGAATCGTATGGCTAGAAAATTATTAAAAAATATTTTTGTTGTCACGATAACTTGAGAACGGAAAGAGATAGCGGCTACAAATTTTCAGGTTAGGATGTGCACTAGAACGCGACATTTCAGTTTGATTATGAGCATAATCGACCAAACGGTTTTAGAGTTATAGCCATCTGAAATTTTCTGAAATTTGGTGGTTTTTGTTCCTCATTAACTCGAAAAATGCTGAACCGATTGAATTCAAACATGGTTATTAGTTGTAGAATGCCAACGCGTAAATGCTTGCGAAATTTGGTGAGGATAGCATTTGTAGAAAGTTTTTAATATATCATTGAAAATAAAAAAAAAATTCTATATATCAGTAACTAATCGTTTGAAATTGCTGAAATTTTGCAAGAGCCTTCATAACCTAACTCTTCTGCCAAGTTTCAAGTTTTAATACGATCGGTTAAATATTGTTGGAGATTCGAGCATTCTTGTGTGAGTTCAGTAGATGGGTGACCGTTGCCTCGATAACTTTCGAACGAAAGGAGATAGGGACTTGCAATTTTCAGGGTAGGTTGCGTATCCGAAAGGGAGAGTTGAGTTCGATTTTGAGCATAATCGGTCTAACGGTGTCCGAGTTATACCCACCTGGAATATTATTTCCTTGATAACTCAAAAAATAAATATTCGATCGAATTGAAGCATGGTAACTAACCGCATCCCTAGAAAATTTCAAAAAAATCACGAAAAAAAAAAATTGGTTCAAGCACTGACGTGAAGTCAGAAGCTTTTGCGCGTATGTTCTATTGTCCATTCTTCTGTATTGGAAACCCTTAATCGAATTTACCATGGTAAATTATGTTGTCCATTCTCCTGTATTGGACACTTAATTCGAATTTGCCATGGTAAATTCGAATTAAGAGTGTCCAATACAGGAGAATGGACAACATAATGTACCATGGTAAATTCGATTAAGGGTTTCCAATACAGAAGAATGGACAAAAGAACATACGCGCAAAAGCTTCTGACTTCACGTCAGTGCTTGAACCAATTTTTTTTGTTTCTACAATAATCTCGAACAGAATGTGCTAGGCAGTTGAAATTTACAGAGTGTGTTTGGGAGATAAATATCTTGATTAAGTTCGTTATTGGGAAAAATCGGCCTGATGGATTCAGAGTAACGAAAACATTTTTTTTTTACACAAGGGCGATTCCATTATCGCAGGTGCAACATTTAGACGCATATTTTAGTTTCATGCATTTAAATAATGAATATTTTTGATCAAATTAGTCTTTTTTAAAAGACTACATTTTAATATTCTCACTTCATAAAGGTTTACAAGGATTTTAAAATAATATTTCAAAAGCCAGGAAGAAGGTTCAAACTGCCATCGCGGGTGCAACAGATTTGGCCCAACCTTACCAGATCATAGACAAAAAAACGCATAAATCTCTTAATTGTGATACATTTTATATGTAATGCCTCAATATTTTATAAGATGTTTACGTAACAAAGTACATTCAATTAAATTGGTTCAAGCTCTGTGGACATGAGCTCTCTGGCGCTCTAGCTCAAACAGACAAATTATATCTCCGAAAGTATTGGTTTCTCAGAGTTGAGAATTATATCAATGTGTTCTTATGATAGAACTGCATCATAACGGAAATTCAATTCAAATAATAGTTTATTTATCAAGATTAAATGAGCAATCTGAGAATGAGAACTGCACCATGGAAGAAATCAAATTAAAATAGCTGAAATGAATTTGACTCTCTCTTATAGAACAGGATGACATGTACGAGTATGAACACAGAGCATATAATAAAGCTTAGATAGAATAATTATAGCATTCTGTGAAAACATAGAAGTACGATTCATTATTGAAATTCCGAAAAATCATATCTCCGAAAGTATAAGCTTCTTGGAGTTAAAAACAGACAAATTATATCTCCGACAGTATTGGTTTCTCAGAGTTGGGAATTATATAAATGGATTCTTATGAAAGAACTTCATCTTAGTAGAAATTGAATTCAAACATCATAGAAGAATTTACATTCAACAAGAGTGCCAAAAATTATCAATCCAAAACCAATAGGCGAATTCTACCCAACAACGAACTCATCCGAGATATTCATTCCTCAATTCTATGATGAACGATAATATATATCTTTCCTCAAATATACTCCAATACACCAATATTCCAGTTTTGTTTTTAGTGGAGATATTCTGAACTCAATATTATTAACTTACCATTACCATTCCCATCATCATATGGATTGACCATCGGCATGAAAATATCAACCAACAAAAACTATGATATTATATTATAATTCTCATATTTCTACGATTGCTGGAATGAATGAATTAGACAACGTCATGTCTCAGGAAAATAAGTTGGCATTATAACAATTCATAGAATACCCACAGAATAATTATATCATTCTTTGGAAACATATACATGTTATATATATATATATTATATATATATGTAAATACGATTTATATTGAAATTTTGAAAAATCATATCTCCGAAAGTATTAGCTTGTTAGGGTTAAAAATGATACCAATGGATTCTTATGGTAAAACTGCATGTTGAAAAAAATGTAATTTGGAATTTGTTATGTAAAAAAAAAATTTTCTTGTTACTCCGAAACCATCTGTCCGATTTCGCCCAATAACGAACTCGGCCGAGATATTTATCTCCCTAACCTACTCTGAAAATTTCAACTGTCTAGCTCATTCCGTTCGAGAGTAATCGTGCCTACGGCCGGCCGGAGCGGCCGGACAGAATGAATTTCGACCACGGATTCTTGATCAGTGAGTCGAACCAAATCGTTTAAGACCATTTTCATCGAGAAATTCGAAAATTACAGACATTTGGGCGAATTGATAAGCACTCAGTTCCGAGGAACTAGAGCGCCAAAAACTTTAAACAAAACAAAAATAAACAATGAATTATTCATTTTTTAACGAATCGCGGGTGCAACATCAAATTATCGCGGGTGCAACCAGTCTAGATTAAGTGAATATAGAATTCAATTTAACTTATATAGGAACAAAATGATACCATCATCATTAAATCATATTTATTACTAAATAGCACACTTTTGTTGTTGCGTATATTAATTATTTCTTTTCAAATACTTCGATATTCGTCGAAAATTTTATGAACATATTATTTCCATCAGTCTTTTTCTCCGACGCTTCCAACTTCGCGATAAAATCATTAAATTGTACGTCTGCTATGTCGTTAACGATTTCTGTGAAACGTTTGCGATCAATCGTCGTCATAAATTGTACTCTGATTTCTCCATCTTCATCCATATTGCTCTGACATAACCACACGATATTGAGTAATTTTTTTGTCGCTTTTGAAGAGCAGTTGTACGAGCACATACAAACCAGCGCAAACATCTATCGGTAAGACAGCAGCTTAGACAGTAGCAGTTTCAGGACATGCTTCTGGTGAGAATTCTGAAGTTGCGGGTGCAACCAATTTAAGTTATCGTTTATTTTGACCTAACAATCATTACACTCTTAAAAATAATTTATTTAAGTTTAGTTTTGATTTCTTCTTACTTTTGCAAAGTTTCAGAATGATAGCTCTTTATTTCAGTGAGAAAAGTAAACTTATATATATTTTGTATCGCGGGTGCAACAAGTTATCAGTGTATTATATCAGTCAATAATGCTTTATAAATAACAACATATACTTACATTTTTTGTAATATGAGAATAGATGAATATTGTCATTTCCCGTTTAGTCGGTAAAACATACCCTCAAACTGTAAGCAACAACTGTTTCGCTTCTGTGTTGGTAGGTATGATTTAATGGTTTGCACCAACTCTTCGGGTGGTAATATATTCAAACCAAAAAAGGTGATATGGAATAAAATAAAATAAAAGTGCATATTAAATTTCGACCTTCTTCTTTGCACTAATAACAAAAAAAAAACAACTAATAGTGTGATTTAAAATCAATCAATATCGAGAATCGTCTATAGCGGAATCGCCCATTACAAATTTCAAATTCATTTTTTTTAAGATGCAGTTTCACCATAAAAATCCATTGATATCATTTTCAACTCTAACAAGCTAATACTTTCGGAGGTATGATTTTTCGAAATTTCAATAATGAGTCGTACTTCTATGTTTTCACAGAATGCTGTACTTAATTTTTATATCTATGAATTATTATATAATCTGTGTTCTTACATGTCATCTTATTTTCCTATGAGAGATCAATGTCAAAATTATTTCTGGTTCGTTATTCTTCATATAAAATAAACCTCCTGTTCTTTAAAACAAAGTATCATTGAATGCAAAATGACCAAATAACCTCAGCTATCGTAGAATTATGAGGATGATAGGATATTATACTTTTAAGGTGATAATATAATGCCCGTGGATAATCCATATGATGATGGAAATATATTCTTTGGTAAGATACATAATCAAATTGGGTTCAGAATATCTCCAGTAAAAACAAAACTGCAATATTGTCTAAGTTTTAATTGATATAATATAATTTTCAGAGTAGATTTGAGGAATGAATATCTCGGATGAGTTCTTTATTGGGGAGAATCGGTCTGTTTGAATTTAATTCCTTTCATGATGCAGTTCTATCGTAAGAATCCAGACCAATAATTTCGGAGATATGATTTGTCAAAGTTTGAACAAGAGCGCCAAAGCTCCTGTCCACAGGGCTTGAACCAATTTGATGTAATATGACCCATCTGTAAAATTACAACTCCAAATTTCTTCAATTGAGGACAGTTTTACTTTTCCTAAAGACACTCGGTTTCAGATTAATTCTATTCACGTTGTTTCTTATCAATAGGGATTTTCAAATTTAATTTTAGTAATTTGGAAAAATAAATGGGAGGGACGCTATTCTACAAAGTGTGAGGCAAAAAAAACAAACATGCATTACGCCGTTACCCTGACCCCTGCCTACACTTTAATTTTTTCATACACATGCTTTATTGTTTGATGTTCAAAATATATTGCTCCTTCTTCAAAAGAATATTATGAAAATGTGAACCGAACCCACTACCACAGAAATTGCTGCAGAGTTTAATTTGAGACATCCCCAACGCGCTCCTATTACTTTATGCTACTGGAGCTGCCGCATTTACTACAAATGAGGTGGTATCGTCTCAAAACTGTAGGAACTGGACCCAAGAGAACCCTCATTAAGTTATAAACTAAATATTCCCAGAAAGGGAAATTATAGTGTGGGATATTAGGAGAATAATTGGTTTCTTAATCTTTGTGTTCTTCGTTGAATGTTGAACGTCTAGTTAACTTCTTTGAAGGAGATTTTTGAAATGCAACTGAAACTCTTCCTCTTAATGGTCGACATGATATATATATTTGCAGTTAAATAGTGCATCAATTTACGAATTGTACGTCAATAGCTGAATGAACATTTTCCAATGCGTTATTTAAGAAGAAACAGTCTTTTTGAGCTATGGTCTCCAAGGTCACCCTGAAGTTTTATTGCTGGGGTCTGATCAAGAATAGAGTGAATAAAACAAGGCCAAGAAATCGGAATGAACTTGATATGGAAATGGGGCAGCATCCCAGAACAGAGACGAGTAGCCAAACAAAACCGTAAGGTCATATGCAAATATTCGTGAAATTTTTCGTCATTTAGCCAAATTTTTATACAGAACATTGAATTCCCCATAACTTGACCGTGATTTATTTATGTCATGAACCCAACATGATGGATGAGCCCGTGAAATGGTATAGTCTACAGATTAATTATCTTTAAGACACAATTTTAGGGCAATTTTTGAAAGTGAGATCTCGTCAACGTGCCGACAAGCAAATGACCAAGCCACCTAGCGACCCATCACGCAAACCAACTTCAGTGCTGGCCAGTGTATCCTAGCAATTAGCCAGAATGCAAGGCTCTTGGCGCTAAGCAAGCCATCTGTCTGTCCGAACGTGGCCTAAGAATTGAAAAATGTATTTAAATTGACGGAGGATGTTGCCATTCTCAAGTAAATGGCTACAGTCGATAGTTACCTACTTACAAAAATGATGTCTTTCTATAACCTTAAAAGGTTTTTGATAATTATTAAATTAAGAAAATCACTGACGTGAAGTCAGGAGCTTTTGCGCGCATGTTCCATTGTCCATTGTGGTTATTGAGAAAAATAATAAATTTAAAGGCATGTTCTATTATAATTACTCTGCGTAATCAAAACAGAAAATATGAAATTTTGTGCAGGGATGAACAAAGAAAATATGATGAAATTTTGATTCAACTCAAGAATGAATATTATAGCCAAATAATTCTGACATCAGACCACAAAAATGAACGAATGTAGAATATATGCCGTCAAATTCAGGGAAAAATTTCTAATGAGGCAGAATGTCTATACCCGGTTCACCCAAATGTGTGTCAACAATGTACATATAATGAATTTCTAACAAACATAGTCCTAAATTTTTTTCAAAATAGTAAAGGTTCCAATTTTGCTCGCAATACTAATACAAATACTTCCTTGTACATGAAACCCCTTCACTATATCAGAAGTTCCAGTGAGCATTGTAAAGCTTAGCATAGATATTATTAAAGATGATTTATGCTATATTATCAACAACTCCTTTTAATTTGGATATTTCCTGATCAACTTGAAATATCTGTGATAACACCAATTTCCAAGCCGGATGATCCGGAAAAATTGGAAAATTATAGACCAATAATTATTTTGAACAGTTGGACTCGCTATGGCCACTCGTCTTCCCACATATTTTAACAATTGTATATTTGCCTTAGCATGGATACTTGGGAGGAAAGTCAACTCAAACTGCAATTTTTCAATTTACCTCGAACATCTTGAAATTCTTTGATGAAAAAACTGGTGGCAGGTTTGTTCATAGATCTGTCGAATGCTTTCGATTGTTTGAATAGAGAATACCTGAAAACAAAGTTAGAACTATAGGGTATTGTGCGGAATGCCTTGGGTTGGCTTTCCTCCTACCTCTCTAATCGGTGGCAGTGTGTAAAAATCAGAAAAAATGACGATTGTCACTTTCTCTGGTTGCAAAATGAATTTGGCGTACCTCAAGGTTGCATCTTGGGGGTACTCCTTTCTGTTAATAACCATAAATGACCTTTGTGATGTTACAAATCAGGTAGAAAGTTCGGAAATAGTGAATTTTGCAGATGATGCTAACTTTCTAGTAGCGGAACAAAGGATTAATAGCTTGAAGAAAGAATGTATTGAATTGTACAGTGTTGAAAATTGGTTTTTGAATAATGATTTCAGTATTAACACCAGGAAAACTAATATTTCATATTCAGAGTGAGTAGCTCAAAAGAGAAACCATCAGAAATAAATCTTAACAGCCAGATTGTCAAGACCGTAGAGTGTGCTATAATTGACGAATTCTTGTCGCACATATTGAAGAAACTCAATAGAGTAATTTACGCTTTCAGGATCGTGAGTAGATGCGTGAATGAAAATGTAAAGAAAGTTTTATATTATGCTAATTACGAATCGTTAATGAGATATGGAATTATTTTTTGGGGCATAAGTACGTCTATGTCGAAAATTGCAAGTAGCTATCTCTTTCCGTTCTCAAGTTATCGTGAGATACATCATTTTATTTTATTTTCTAGTGATATGATCCTAACAAATTTCCACATGTCTTTGACTCAGTATTCTACAAGTAGTTTCCAAGTTTGTATTTTTTAAGTTAGCGAGAAAACAATATTCCAAATGAGTATAACTCCGAAACCGTCTCCCCAATTATGCCCAACAAAGAACTTGACTGTCCCATTCGCATGCGCCACCTACCCAGAAAATTGCAAGTTGCTATCTTTTCTGTTCGAAAGTTATCGTGGCAACGGTCACCAATCCAGATACTGAATTCACCCAAGGCTGCTCGGATCAAGCATCGGAATAATATAGATATGATTTTTGTTCGAATCTTGGCTGTAAAGTTAAGTTTTAAAGGCTCTCGCCTGAGATATAGAATTTTTTTTTAATTTTCTAGTTACACAAAATTCCGCAAAAATTTGCTCGTCGGCATTCTACAACTAATTACCACAGATAAAACCAGATGCGCCACTCCCAGTATTTATGAATGAACTCAGCTGACGTATAATGTTGACCATGGAATTCTCGGCACCCCCAAATAGTTCCTAGCTCCTAACTATTTTGGGGGTGCCAATAAAATCGCAGATACAGGATCACGTGACCTCTCGGCCAATCGCAACTATGGTAGAGGCAGAACGACGTTCATTCATAAATTTTATAACAACAAACGTAAAGGTTAGCTAAAATACTCAGCTTATATTCGAAAATTTGTAACTCAAGTGGGATTAATTTAATCAATTTTATAAAGTGTAATGAAGAGGTTTAAGATGCAGTCGAACTCGAAAACTAGTGTGTCAACGGAATTTTTTCCTGCACTTAACGATCCTTAAAGTCTGATATATTTGTCATAATTAATGAAATCGTCCTATTCAAGGGATGAAGAGCGCAAGCTGCGAACTATTTGTGATCTTTCAATATATATTCCTATTGCTAATTTTTTTTTGTTTCACTTGTGTGCTGTTAGTCGTTCAAGTCGAGTCAAATAAGTGAATAATTATTTAGTACGTTCAACCTGGAAGTGTGGTTCTTTACTTGATATTAAGATGTAAATCATCTATTGAAAAAAATCTTTCTATATTAGTCAAATGAAATGTTTTGAACAGTGCTTTCTTCGCAAAAAAAATCAGGTATTCACACCTACTTTTGTAGAATATTAAATTAAAACAGACTATTTGGTTTTGTTTTATTTGCGAATGTAATAATAATAATAATATCTCTTATAATAATAGTACATCATGTTATGCATTCTAAATTAAAATGTCCTTTACATACTAATAAATGGTATATTATTTAGTTGTTACCTGATAACATAGTTCTGATTGCATTTATCTGTGACCAAAATATCAAATTTCCTCTGAATCCATAATAGTACTGTAAACGTTTCTTTGTTCAATAAATAAATTCTATCCTTGAAATATTCTACTTCTATTTTCAATCCTCATGAACTATGAATCAGAAATAAAATTTAAAGAGGAACGAAAACAAAACAAAATTAGGATCCATATATCAGATACCAGGGTCATACATTGAGTCCTATCTCCTCCATTTTGCCAGGGCCGTCGCTAGCCAAACTGCCGCCCTAGACAGAGACTCATTTTGCCGCCCTAAAAAAGTTACGTCTACGGTCTGGAGGAGGCAAAAGTTGAATATTCGGTAATTCGGGGTTTTAACCAAGTGATGAGAAAATTAAAAGCATATTTTTGAGATCGTTTAATAATACCACAGGTAAATATTCGTCAACAATACAATAAAAAATTTCAAAATTTTAACAAAAATTAAAATGTATCAAAATATAATAATTGGTGTATTGAAAAAAAAATAATAATGAAGAGTATCTATATTATAACGATACAGAAATATGTATTTGTGAAGAAAATTGGACAAATTCTTCAGAAAGGGACCTTTCGTGCTTTCAGTTTAGCAAATTTGCTTATGAGCTCTTTGATATCCAATGATTCTGCCAGTTCAGATTCAATGGAAAGAAATGCTAACCCGCTAAGCCGATCTTGTAGCATACTGTTCCTAACGTAAGATTTGATTAATTTTAATTTAGAATATTGATATTTTTTTGTCTAATAAACGAATCATTTTCCAATACTCAAATTGAAATTTTAGTAATAGTCTATCCTGTAGAATGATTCGATGAAATATTATCAAAATCGGTCGATATGCAAAATATTATGTAAATAATGAAGTTGCCCTGACGTCCTGTATCATGAATTGAAAATGTTTGTAGTATTGAACTACTCAGATGATTTTCGGTTTTTCCATAGTTTTCTATCAAACTGGATGGCAGTGATGCTACCAATCAAGAAGAATTTAACGTATTTCGTATTTCTTTGGGAATAATACAAATAATGCAATACTGTCGAATCAGAGAACATGTGAATGTGATCGATCATTGATCTAATTTATTTTATCATCCGACGCTTCAACCGTAGGTATTATCCAGCGCTGAAAAAAGCTTGAAAAGAACAACATAACTTACCTTCAGAAAATATCCTTCAATACAAGTGCAAATCAGAGAATATGATCAAAAACAATCACTTAGCACATACACACACTCAACAATATCCAACTTCGCTAGCCCTAGAATTCTAAATCTAAATATTCTAATATCCAAAAGATACTGACATGAAATAAAATTGTTTCTCCAGTAACCTGCTTTTTCATTCCTCTGCAAAATTAACACGCTGATTGGCTGTTTGAAAATAAAAATCATTGCTGGGATATCAGGAAGCCGCCCCTAATATAATTAGGTCGGCGGCATTTTATCTAAGAGAATTGTGACACGTGGCACTTTTGATGAGTTAAAGCGTGGATTACTGAAAAAAATTGGGTGAGGGTATATTGCGGTAAGCGGTATCTTTGATGCTTTCCGATATTAAATTGGTCTATATTTCTGTTGTTAGGCACTGAATGCCGCTCTCATTCGGTCACTTTGAATTTCCACAAATTATGTGATATATGTTTTGTTCAATTGACTTCAAAGTTCAAATGCCGCCCCTGAAATCTTGGCAAGTGTGATGAGTTACAGCGTCGTTACCGAAAAAGAAAGGGGCGACCACCCAAGACTACTGAAGGGAATTACGCGTCGGCTTGCATATTTACGGGTATATTGCGGTAAGCGGTACCTTTGATGTTTTTCGATATTAAATTCGTCTATTTTTCTGTTGCTAGGCACTGAATAATTGAATTGCGCTCTCATTTGGATACTTTGAATTTCCACATGTGATATATGTTTTGTTTACTTGGCTGCAAATGCCGCCCCTGAAATCTTGACGCCCTAGGCGACCGCCTGCCCTGCCTACCCCCTAGCGACGGCCCTGCATTTTGCCGATACAATCAAAAATAATTTCCTCAGATTTGTCGCACTAAAAACTGTATAAAAAAAAATGGGTTCAATCCCTGTGGACAGGAGCTTTCTGGTGCTCTAGTTCAAACAGACAAATTATATCTCCGAAAGTATTGGTTTCTCAGAGTTGGGAATTATATCAATATATTCTTAGGATAGAACTGCATCATAAAGGAAATTCAATTCAAATAATAGTTTATTTATCAAGATTAAATGAGCAATCTGAGAATGAGAACTGCACCATGGAAGAAATCAAATTAAAAAAGCTGAAATGAATTTGACTCTTTCTTATAGAACAGGATGAAATGTACGAGTATGAACACAGATCATATAATAAAGCTTAGATAGAATAATTATAGCATTCTGTGAAAACATAGAAGTACGTACGATTCATTATTGAAATTCAGAAAAATCATATTTCCGAAAGTATTAGTTTGTTGGAGTTGAAAATGATATTGATGGATTTTAATGGTGAAACTGCATCTTAAATAAAAATTACAGACATTTGGGCAAATTGATGAACACTCAGTTCCGAGGAACTAGAGCGCCAAAAAGTGTAATTCCCTTTCCGGGATTTGAACCCGCCTTCTCTCGTTCCGAAACCGAAGCGTAGACCAACCCGCTATCGGGCTCCTCGTACGATCTTGTCGATCTCCGGTATTAGAATGAAACGTCGGTACTTACCTGGGATATATATTCTTAATTTTCACTTTTCGACATAAAATCGCCATATGGGGGTTTATTTGACGGTTTTTTACCCTTGTCTCTCTAAGTCGATTTTGACGTTTCTCGAACCAACTATTAGCAAGGAATTAGACAATGTCATGTCTCAGGAAAATAAGTTGACATTATGACAATTCATACATAGAATAATTATATAATTCTGTGAAAACGTAAAAATACGATTTTTTATTGAAATTTTGTAAAATCATATCTCCGAAAGTATTAGCTTGTTAGAGTTAAAAATGATATCATTGGGTTCTTAATATAAAACTGCTTATTGAAAAAAATTTAATTTGGATTTGTTTTGTAAAAAATTTTTTTTTTGTTTCTCCGAAACCATCTGTCCGATTTCGCCCAATAACGAACTTAGTTCGAGAGTTATCGTGCCTACGGCCGGCCGGCCGGACAGAATGGATTTCGACCACGGATTCTTGATCAGTGAGTCAAACCAAGTCGTTTAAGACCATTTTCATCGAAAAATTCGAAAAGTACAGACATTTGGGCAAATTGATAAGCACTCAGTTCCGAGGAACTAGAGCGCCAAAAACGTGGTTTCCGAGTTGGAATGTCCGTACCGTGGCCCAGGGGCTAATTTTGAAATTCATGTGACCCCTTACGGGCATTTACGTTATACGCATGCACAGACGAGAAGTGATTTAACAGCTGTAGTTTTCGTCTGAGAGAATTGGGGTTTGGAGGTGCAGGATGCTATTCCTCCATAGAATCCCCTTAGAAGTGTCCGCGCATGCGTCGATTGAAGCTGCAATATCTCCCGAACCAATGGTGTTGAAGAAACTGAGTTTTTTGTGAGGTGTATAAATTTGAGAGGCCTTTCAGCCAAGAGTAGATTGCGCAGGGGAGAAGTTGTTCTTTTTTGGTTGTATGGCTTATGTTGGGCGCGCTTTACGTCTAGCTTGTTGCTGAGCCGATATTGTGAGGTTTTAAAAGAAAATTCAAGGCAATTCTGTGAACGGACAAGTCAGTTTCGAGAAAATAGCGTTTTGTCCGAGTTTAAATGTCTGCCCTGGGGCCAATTTATAAATGACTATATTTGGAAGATCTAAATCGAATTACATTCTGATTTGAAGAAAAGGTGAAGAAATTGCGTTCTTAATTCATGTAACCCCTGTCGGGCATTTTTCGTTTCGCGCATGAGAAGACAAGAAGTGATTTATCTGCTCTATTTCATACAAAAACATTGGAAACGTATCAACATTAATATATATATACAGGTGTCCAGAAATCAACTATAAGCCGGTAACGGGCGATAGGCCAAGTCATAACAGTTATCAGAAAAATATAAAAAAAATCTTTGTCATGTACTTTTCGAATTATAGGTATTAGAAAAAAAAAGGAAAAACTGACATCCTGTGATGATCTTTCAAGTCCTGTGTCTACAAATATTAATTTTTCGTCAGTCTTTTTTCTGTAATGTAATAATGAATAATTAAAACATAACTGCCCCAGTTTTAAATAAAATGTTGGATTTTTGCCCAACATTAAATTCGAAATAATTACATCATTAACCGACTGTACTGTAAAAAAATGTACTACACTTTTTTGGCAAGTAACATCAAAAGATGGCGCATATAGTCTGGATTCCAAAGTGGTATGATACTTGCTAGATTACTTCTTAGTTGAGGAAAATAATAATGTTTTTTTAAATGGAACCGGATTTCAGGCCAATTCTGTTTAGTTATTGGAAATGGAGCCACAGAATCAGGTTCAATGTACCTTAGCATTTGGTAGGTTATGCGAAATGTTACTTCCGTTTTAGTTTTTCAATTTTGGAAGGCGTGCCAGCTTGAATTCTCCCAGATTGAGGCAATGCTTTGTTTTTACGTAGCGAAATTGACGTTGGCTGGACTCGAATTTTTCAAGATGTTCTCCCGCATATTCGACCTTTAGCTTCCAAAAGGTTTAAATTTTGGAAAGGGGTTTTCAGGCTGTTCATTAGTGTATTAAACTTAATGATGGATAAAGTAGCTTCTGGGCTTTGATTGCCTTCGAGCGTACTTGTTATGCGATCAAATTAACAGCGCATTCTTATAATTTCTTTTTTAAATCGGATTTCACTTTCTTCGGCAGGAACAGAATCAGTTGATTGAACTGAGTTCAAAGTTTTCAAGATCAGTTGTATTCGAATCCATATTTTTATAAAATTCCTCTGGTGCTGAATGCACAACAGCTAATTTGGCTAATTGTATTCTGTCATGAACGCTTAGAACTGGGGACGTTTTAAATAATATACAAAATTTTTTGATCTATTGCACATAGGTGCTTACAGAATTTGCCACCTGTGCTGTGCCTGATGGACAATCACAAAAAGCAATATTAGCAGTCACTGTATAAAATGAATTGGAGTCTTTTTTCAGATGCAACATAAAAAATTGTATTGTCCCTTCGATGAATAATGTTAATTTCTTTTGCTCTAAAACACATATTTCTATAATCAATTTGGGGTTTAGATCTTCTTGAATTCGCAAATTCCAACAATTTTCGCTTATATTAGTTTTCGAAGACATTGATAATAAAATCAACCAGTGCACAAGAGTTAAAAATCTGGCACCTTTGCAAAACTATATATTTAAAAATCCTAATTGAAGCTTCAGTGTAATTCTTAGTGTTGTTACCTCTTGTTATTATATTATTTCTGTACGAAATACATCATTCTTTTCTACGGACCCACGATTTCTCCAGATGATCATATAATACTTTGTACTATATTATTACTCGTGAAGAAATCATAATTCTCTTCTGAATATTCTGATGTTAGAGCGTGAAGAATGTTCCTAAACATTTCCTTCACTGTTCTTCTGTCCTCCTTTTTCACGTTATGGTTAGTTTGCCAGAGCCATCTCCATAAAGCTTGACAAAGATAGAATGTACACAGAAGTAACATGGAGTTCGGAAATACAGCTGATAACGCATTGCGCTCGGATGCACTGTCATCAGTCATAAACACTTTTGAATCAAACTTTCTATTTTCTACATGGATAGCTCCAGTGGCAGACGCAAAGCTAAAGTATAATTCGCTTCAGTTTGGGCTGTGTGAATACATATCATACTTTTTTCTTCTCGACTACCGTACTGAGAGAAACGCCACATCATCAAATACCTGCCTGTCAGTAGGATTTTCTCTAGCATTAGCTATAAGATATTATGCTGTACTTACATTCTGTATTTCTTTCGTTTCTTCAGAACCAGATTCGATTATTTTCATTTCATGATAAAATCTGGCAGCTGACGGAGTCATTAGAGAGATATGGCAAGTGCGTATAACTGTCACGTTATCGAATAGCGGTGATGCGCTATTTAAATAACGTGAATAACGTTCTGTGCTTTATTTTAGTGATATGGCAAACGGATTAGAATTAACGTTACGCTATTTAAGTAAACCATAGATATTTATATTTGTAAACTAAAAACTAACCTATATAGTTTTTCGTTTCGATCATTCTCATATGAAAAAAGAATATTATTATATTTTTCATGTTTGTTCACTAGAGACTTTCTCTAGGATATTCTCAGTCCAGATAGCTAAATGGAACAAGAAATTGGAGATATTTTATTTGCTGGTGGCAATGCTGAAAACCGATTTAGAGCAAACACTTTTAAGGAGCATTATCGGATAATTTAATGAATATGTTGTTGGAAATGAAGCTGTGGGAATGCCTGATGTGATAACAACATACAAAAGAAACAAAGTAACATATATAATTAAGTTACATTTCCTCCGTGACGAACTCACCTGAGGGGATCTTGAGACAAGCTGAGGACTAGTCACTATTAACTTGATGTATGATGAAGAAAACTGTCCACTAGGAAGGAAACCTGTTAACGGAAATCACAAGCAAAACAGCACAAGGCTGGTGTGAGGGGGAACAGTTAAAAGTGAACATGCATAAGACCTTGACCATTCAATTCACAAAAGGAGCTGAATATGTATTCCTCACTCTTAATGGAATTCACATACCATTTCTGGATGTGGCTAGAAATCTGGGTATGTCGTCCTAGATAGAAAGCTTAACAGGAATTTACAACTGGAAAGGGTGATTCACAAGGCTAAGCACTGTCAATGGTCATACCATTGGACTTTTGGAAAAAGATGGACTACCTTCGTAATTGCTCTACTGGCTATATGTGGATAGGATGATACGACCACAAATTACTTATGGCAGTATTGCTTGGTGGGATTGCAATTCAAATGTGCTATTTCAATATAAGTTCGTGAAATTTGAGGGATCTACGTGAATGCTGGTAATGGGAGCCTTTCGCTCCAGTCTTACTACAGTTCTGGAACATATTCTAGACCTTGCCACTCTTAACCAAGTGATCAGGAGATGGCCTGGATGACGACATACAGATTTTTCAATATGACAAGTCATGCACTATGACATATCTGCAACCAAAACCTACACAGAGTGGACCTACTGTATAGTGTTTCCCAGCAGATACGATTAGACTATCGCTGGACACCCACTGCTTGAGGGCCCGTTGGTTCACAGATGTCTCCGCTACCTAACAAGTGGGGTGGGAGCGGCAGTCAGCGGTTGCAAAATTGCTGAGGGTGTATCCATCAGCCTAGGTAGTTTCGTGACTGTCTTTTGCCATTGATCATTGTGCGAAGCTAATACTTGAGAAAGGATGGGTCCGCAGATCAATCAAGATCCTATTGGATAGCCGAAGCGCCTTGACTCCATACAACTGATAAGCATAGACAATAGAATATATAATGGTTACGATACATGATGCATCTATGGAATGTGCAATGTAATTTATATCAAATTACTGGTTTTCACTTCAACACAAGTACTTGTCAAGCTACGTTTTGAAGAATTTAATTAAACAATAGAGAGAGAGAAAGAGAGAAGATATTTACTACTCTAGCAAATGGCTAATTTTTGCGTCTTTTTGCCATTATATTATACATTTCGTTTTAGTCAAAAGTATTATTCATATTTGTGAAAGAAAAAAGTTCAATTTTTAAATGAAACAATATATAAATAAATATGATTGTGTATTTTTAAATCACTTGCACGTACAAATTACAAGTAATAATCTCTGAAAAATAATAAAATTTAAATCTTGAGTCATGGCATACAGAAAAAATCATGAATAAATTATTCTTATAATTCCTTATAAAAAATTATTTTGTGTTCATTATTTAGATTTCTTCCTTTCAATTCTTAGCCATTTACATTATTTTCGGTGTCGTTTTTCCTGCTTTCTTTGTGTCTTAATATTTTTCCTAGTAATTACACCTTTAGTATACAGGGACCAGTTGTAGATGCAACGGCTGCAGGCTTACTGCATGTCTTTGCAAAGAACATGTCATTCATTATCTGTAATGTATTTGTTATATTAAGATATATGTGTGAATTTTAAGATTTCCAGCTTCAACGTCATCTACATTTTTGTGTTTCCGTTCCATCGAAACATGGAACATCACTAAATTTCAGATGATGTTTCACACATGTCATTACTTCAAAAAACTGCCAATTGCGTCAGACTTGTTATCGTAGTCTGTTATAGCTTTATAAGTTTTTTCAAATTTTTTGGGTAAAACTTTACTACTACTGAACTCATTGTCCTTTTTACGATATTTTCCAATAATAGTAAAATGTAAGGTGAAGGTAGAGATGAATAAGAACAATTATTTATATGAGAGCAAAATGCATATACCCTATATATCCCATATATACCTTCAAATTCTTCGAATGCCACAGTATAAGCTCTGTTGACATCAGTTGTATTTTCAGTAACCGTATTTTCTTTGTTGTCGGCGTTTCATCACTTGGTTTTTGTTATAACCAGAAATTGTATTCTGCTGTAGAGCATTTTTGAAAAGCTTCCCAGCGAATGCACTATCTGAAACAGTTGGAAGTATTTCAGGTTACGGACTAAGATTTATTTTAAAAACAGAAGAAATTGAGAAGGTAATAATATTACCTTTTTCTGCACTCCTGGCATCTTCCAGAGATACATTAATTTTGATTCATTTCTGTTAACATAATTTTTTTTGGCGCTCTTGTTCTGGAATCAAGATTGAAGATTGTAATCCACTCGGCCGCCAACACAGAAAATAAATTACTGAACACTGAACTGAGAAATAACGTAACAAATGACGGCCATAACCTTATCCGTTCGTAAATTACGTCATGCGCTAACGCTAATAGCGTCCTTTACGTTATATCTTGTCTATGGGTATAATCCAGAGACTTTTCTCTATGGTATAATCTATGTGTATCTATTAACACCGAAAAAATGTAAGGGGTGGTTCTGTGGTGAAAATTAAGGTGGGTATTTGAAACACCTCCCCCCGGAAGAGTTACACCCCTTCGAAGATTAACAAAAAAAAATGTATCTATTTTTTATTTTCTCTGTATATTAAGCTAAAGATACGAAACTTGGTAAATAGGTATTATTTGTTAATAAAACTACACATTTTGGAATTTTTTCTACCCTGAAGTATGCTTGGAAGGGGTTGAAATAGTCAACCCCTAAGAAATCTTTTCTTCCAACTTATTATGGATAAAGATTATCCTTATAAAAAGACATAGCTGAAAAGCCCAATTCAGTTACTAACCTTTTTATCTCTACAAGTATTTTCGAAAGCTTAAGCATTTATGAGAAAAATGCAATGAAGTTTCAAAAAGCACCAAGTTTTCCTATATTTACTTGATAATGATCACCCATTCTAATCTAATACCTTTCTTGAAGACTTTTAATATACAGGGAAAATAAAAAAGAGAAACAATTCATTTTGTTAATCTTCGAAGGGGTGTAACTTTTCCACAGGGAGTTTTTGCAAAAAATTTTATACCAAATACCCACCATAATTTTCATCACAGAATCACCCCTACATTTTTTCATTGTTATTCAGAAACACCCTAGAGACTTTATTTCCCTATGCTATTCACAGTCCAGATTTCGAAATGGAACAAAGATATTGAAGATACTCTAATTAGTCTAATTGCTGGTGGCAATGCTGAAGATATGGAAGCTACAATTTTATGAAGCATTGTCGGAGAATACAATGAATATGGTGGTAGAAATAAATTCAAGCTTTTTGACACTAATAATTTTCAGCAGATGAATACAAATTTAACTTCCTGCTTGAAAATAATGATTTATTTAGACTATCACATGTTCTGGGAATGCCTGTTGTGATAACGTCTTACAAACCAAACGGATTAACAGGCATAATTTAGTTATATTTCTTCCATGACGAACATTCATGAGTCAGGATGAGGACATAATCTACACTTTTAACTTGACTTATGAATAAAAAAAAACCACTAAGGAAATCTGATAACAAGAAAACATCTTGGTGGGACCCCGGCCAAGAAAAATGTAGAATAGAAGTTTGGAGACTATTTGAGTAAGCAAGGGTATCTGGCAACTGAGATATTCATAGAAATACTCCAACAAATTACAACACAGGAATAAAAAAGGTCAAATAGTCCTGGAGAATGTTCTTCTGGTTGGTTGGTCTACCCCAAAGAGCGCCTGACTTCACACAATCCTCTCTATAGAACCGTCTAAAGTACTGGGATGTATCGCTAGATCCAATGGTTTTTACGGAATATGTAATATAATGTATCACTTTAAACAGAAGTACTTAACATGCTATGTTTTGAAGAAGATAATGAAACAATATAGAGAGAAACAAAGATATTTATTGCTCTAGCAAATGGCTAACATCTTACGACATTTTGCCAGTATATACATTTTGTTTTAGTTGTAAAAGTATTATAATATTCATATGTGTGAAAACAAAAGTCAATTTGTTATGAAACCATATGCAGGGTCCGAGGCCACTCCACCGCCATGGGCAAGGAGGTGATAGGTCACCATTAGGGTGTCACATTTCCTGTTGTTCAACTGTCCTCCTGATCTTCTGATGGAAAATAGGGATGGTTTAAGCCAGGGGTGAGTTTCCTTATTTTGCAAATATTTTAGAGACAAGTTGAAATGGAAAGATGAAATTTGACGGTTTGAGTAAGCAGCTTGAGTACTTTGAAACCCTGGTGAAATAAGTTTTTGTAACCCCCACTTAAACAGATGGTGGGCGGTGGGTGGTGATTTTTTGCCACAGTAACGTACTAATATTAAATTAGGTTCCAAAACTACCAAGTATTACCTTTCATTTGGTGTACGTGTACCGTTGATACTTGGGACTTAAGCGGTTACAAAGATGTTATCAAAAGAATGTCACAGACACACAACATTTTCGATAGCAGGGTAGAGCACTACATACAGATCGGAGTTTTCCAGCTTCCCATTACCATATTGAAATTTTTTCTCTTTGAGAGTGTCGTTAGGGATCATAGTCTCCATATTTTCAAGATATTAAGAAGTATACATGGTGTTCCAAAAAAGGCTAATCATCTCACAACAGTCACAACTTCCAAATTTTCAATATGATACCCTGTATACTTTCTCATTTTTTAATTTTTTCTAATATTTTATTTGATGATTGAATTGTTGGCATTCCACAAATAAAAAATATTCTGTGTCCATAATATTTTGTTATTTTTACAAGCCTTGAAAATGCGCCTTTTTGCCTAAAAAATAAATCAAAAATGGCTGCTTAAAAAAAAAGTTTTCGTCACAAACAGGTTATCAAATTGAAAATTTGGAAGTTGTGAGATGACTAGTCGTTTTTGAAACACCATGCATACTTCTTAAAACTTGAAAATATGGAGACTATCGATCCTAACGAAACTCGCAAGAGAAAAAATTTCAATATGGTAATGGGAAGCTGTAAAATGTCAATCAGTATGTATAGTTCTCTACCCCGTTATAGAAAATTTTGTGTGTTGGTGACATTCATTTGATAACATCTAACTGCTTGAGCCCCAAGTGTCAACGACACAAAAAAAGAAAGGTAAAAGATCGCAGTTCTGGAATCAAATTTATTATTAGTACGTTACTGTGGAAAAAAATAATTTATTTTAAAAAGTACCCTCTCCCCCTCCATTTGTTTTAGTGGGGAATACAAAAACTTAATTCACCAGGATTTCAAAGTACTCGAGCTGCTTACTCAAACCGTCTAATTTCATTTCTCTATCTAAACTGGTCTCTAAAACATTTGCAAAATAAGGAAACTCACCCCTGGCTTGAACCATCCCTAACTTCCATCAGAAGACCTGGAACAGCAGGAAGTGTGACACCCTAATGGTACTCCATCACCTCCTTGTCCGTGGCGGTGTGGCATCGTCGGACCCTGTATATAATTCATAAATAAATGATTCTTACAATTCTCAATCAATTTCCAACCTCTTCTTAGCCATTTACATTCTTTGTCTGCGTCGATTTTTCCTATTTTATTCTTGCTGCTGTGTCTGTCTTAATCCTTTTCTTAGTAATGACGCAATAGCTCCTTCCTTAGATTTGGATGAGATGTGTAATTCATAAACAAACTTGTTAAACATGTACTACTTGACTACTCAGCATTTAAAATCTCCTTTTGAAATGAAGAGACCAATTGAAGATACAACGGCTGTAGACTTACTCCTTGTCTTTTCAATAAAGATGTTGTTCATTATCTGTAATGTATATAAGTAATCATAAAAGGAGCTGAATTCATCAGGTAATGGTTTTAGGTTTTCTCCACCAAACCGTGAAAAATATATATGAAATAAAAAAATTTATTATTTTGAAAATGCTTCTGCGTTGGAAACTCTACATATTTGTCAGGAGCAATAGATAAAACAATGTTGCCTAATAAACAGAACGAAACAACATCAACTGGTATTTTCTTGAATAGAGAAAACAATTCTGTAAATTGCTTAGTTGGAATTTACCATGAAAGGGTTGAATTTGTTGAATAACGAATAATTCAGAAGATTTTGGCTTAGAGTATGACTTAGTCTCCAAAACATTAACAATTAATTTTTTTTTATTGTTGATGTTGTTTCCTTATTCATTATCAGGAAACATTGTTATATATATAGTTTCAGACAAAGATTAAGTGTTTATAATGCAGAAGCAATTTCAAAATAATAAAACGTTTAATTTCAAACATATTTTGCAAAGTTTGAGAGAAAACACCCAGAAAGGAACCATTTAGCGATGTAATGCATTTGTTACATCAAGATATGTATTGGAGTTTTCCAGCTAGAACCTCACCTGCAAGTTTTTATTTCGGCTCCACAAACACTTCAAAAAAATTGCCAATTACCTCAGTCGTTGCCAGTCTTTTGTAACTGTTTCAAGTTTCTTTCAAACTTCTCAATTTAGAGCTACATTGAGGTCCAGATATCTTAGGAAAACTTTGCAACTACTGAACTCATGGTCCTTTATATGATATGTTTGCTCTATAAGTAAAATGCAACATGAACTCCACCTATCAAGAGGAACTGTAAGAGAAGAACAAGAACCATTATTCATATGAAAGCTTTTAACGAAGCTATGATTGCAAATATTCAAATGAAATACTAGTACCTACCTATGGAAGATCTTCGGTGCTACAGTATTAGCTCGGTTAACATAAGCTTTATTTTCTTTGTTGTCGACGTTTTCATCATTTGATTTTATATCGCCAAAATTTGTATTCAGCTGTAGAGTATTTCTCAAAAGCTTCACAGCAAAAGCACTATCTGAAACAGTTGAAAGTATTTTGGGTTTTGGTGTATTTTACATTTGAAAGAAAATGAGGAGGTTATATCAGAAATACATACACTTAATAGGCAATATTATACTTTACCTTTATCTACTCGCCTGGCATCTTTCGGAGATACATTTATTCTGATTTTTTAATCCATTTCTACTAAGGTACTAACATATTTTATTATTCATTTCTGAAATCAAACAAGGTTATCCACTCGGCCGCCATCATAGAAATGTGTAAATGTAAACAAGCCCAAATAAGAGAGACGTTATTCACAAATAACGCATAACGTTATCCGATCGTGATACGGTAACGGATCACGTGTGCGATAAACGTCAAAATAACGTATACCGCTATTACCGCATGACGTTATTGACTTTGCCATATCTCTCTATTCCCGAAATAAAGTATGACTCAAAAATTTCTTGTACTGTCTTGTTCACACGTAAGTATCGAGAAGCATGTGCCACATTTACCCTATGGGAATGTTGAAAATTTATTTTTATCACTACCTTAATTCCGTCTTTTAACACAACATAATTTTCTATTGTTTTTCTATTAATTTTTGACGTGACAACGTCTTATAAATTGGTTTGCCGGGTGACACTTCAAGAAACTGCGTTACGCTCCGCTCACGTTATGCGCTCACAATGAGAGCGAGTGAGAGGCACGCGTCCCTTCCACTCGGGCATGGTTAGCTTCTATTTCGCTTAGGCGCCTGCATACAAGTTTACACGTTGCCAGTTAATTGTAAAACGATTGTGTAGTGATAATGTGAAGGTAGTTTCGTCCATCGCAACAATTCAAACAGCAAAGGTAAATAATTTCAGACTGATAATATAACATGATGAAATAAATGACTTAGACATAAATAATAAATAAATGTTTTAAATTGTTACTATTATTTCATCCTTCTTCCTACTATACGAATGAATATTCACATTAAAATTATTTTACCACTCAAAGTCGTTGTCACGTAAAACTTTCGCCCGTATACCGACTTTACAGGCAACCAATTTTTTTAAATTTAATGTGCTTTGCAATTTTTGTTCCTAACTTCACACTATTGCCGTTTTCGTTCAGTATAGCTTTCGAAATTCATAGCGAGTTGCATTAGGATAACGTCTTGACGTTATCCAGTTTGTATTGGTCGAGTATGAAAAATCTTTTACCCAATTGTCACATTTTTCATCCACTGTGCCCTCTCCTGAAAGCTCACATTGCATTAAAATACTGAACTGTTCGTTGTTGTCCACAGCGGTTATATTAAGAATGTTTACATTTTGGCACAAACGCCTGAACAAACTTTTTAAGGTTGCTTCATCCATGGTGCACGTGATCGAATCAAGACAAAATAGAAATTATAACCTATAACAACGTGAACGTGTACTATGCAACTAGTAACTAGTCAATATTACAATTCCAAGTCAGCAGGACGAGGAATTTTGACGGTTGCTCTGTATCGTACTGTGATTTGTCAGACGCAAGATGCATAGAATAAAAAGGTGTCGACACTCCCTACTAATTCCTGTTAAAATTTTCAGCCAAAAAACGGGCCTAGAACTGTCAAATCTCGTACTTTATGTACTACTTCACCTTATTAACGATGGTGCCGCTAAAGTCGATTTCGAAGATTCTGACAAGCGAATAAATGAAAACTGACAAGCGACCAAGTTCACTCTCCACCGTTGCCCGTTGCTAGTTCGTGAATCCAAATTAAAAGAATAGAATGAAGCAGTTTATTGAAAAATCAATTCACTTTTTGATTAATCAGTCATCTGTTCAGACATTATATGTAAACCCCATTTGTTTGGAATAGAAATTTCATCTTGCCAAGACATAATGAGGTCAAATAAGGGATTTATCAGTAAAGGAGTTTCTTTGGAACATTTTGAATGGAACTGTAAATGAAGAAATCTGTGAAATCATTATTTTTCCATTACAAAAGATCACATCAAACGTCATTATAGAGTACAAGCATTTAATTTATGTATTTTGAAATACATTGAATAATACAGAATTTTCTGTAATACCTCTACATACAATATCTTTCGATATCATATTATTATTCAAATGTATTAATTACCTTTATCATGTAAGGCTCTTTTAAATTGAACATTTTACTTATTATATTAGATGTATAATTTGAAACTTCATCAAAACATTCTCATGTATACAGCATTTTTTCAGTCACCCCTTGACAACTTTTCATGTTCTCAGCAATTAGATTGCTGAATATAGGTATTTGATTCGATAGCTATTATTCAGAACTAAGTATACTGATGAAATATCGAAAAATGATTCATTAAATTGGTAAACTAACCAAATAGAGGGTAGTGTACTACGTTTCAATCTATTATTCAATATATATTCGCTAGAAAAATATTTTGAACAAACAAATGTTCTAATTTTCAATACCCTACCTCTAGCACAAGCCAGTTGCCATTCTTGTCGTGTAACAATATCCTTGAAACAAATAATATTATAGTATAAGAGCGCCAAAATGAATGACGCCCTAGGAAAGCTATACAACTTTGGTGAAATCACACTGTGTGGTTGCTCTGAACTTTGTTCTCTGCTAGTCCTTTCATCGCTCACAAATAATATTGTTAGTTTTCATAACATGGCATTTCATTCCTTCTCAATATATAACTGAATTGTATAATGAATATAATTATTAATCAATAGAGTTATATCTTACTGTTTCAACTGTTAAAACAGTTTATGTTCATCAACCGGCAAGATTATAGTAAATCAACAAGTCTTAGCGTTCTCCTATGTTGATTTATTAACAATCAACGGTATTAGCGATCTTATTAATACTATAATTAATACCTATCTTGATACTAGAAATCTGCCCCTGATCCGGTAAGAATAAACAATTGTTAAAAAACTATATTGGCATAAAAACGAATATTTTCGAAATGAAAATAGTACCTATTTGATTAAAATGGTTCTGGATACTCGTTCAGAGTGAATAAGCAAAGATTCAAATTTAATTTGACATGTCGGTAATTTTGTCCATAAAATCGGCGAAAATTGAAGTAAAACAAAATCCTTGTATTTTGACAGTATTTGGACCGCAAATCGGCCGAAAATATGTCAAAGAGTGTCTTCACCATGTATTCTATGCATCTATGTGAGACGCAACGCAGCGTATTCATAAACAAAGCCACGAGTGGTACAGAGCGTTGCGCGGACCTCGCGCTCTATACTATACAGGCTTTTGCCTTTACGCTGACAGGCCTTCCCTCGCTAACCATTTGATTAGGGAATCGACCCTCTGCGAATGACCGATGCACATTAATAAACACTCGATAATCGGGATCACGCTTAGCGTTGGGGTATCTCTCACGGTACATTCTAGCTGCACCTAATGCGTTGCATAAGCATTCTCCATAAATAAGATGCATATTGGCGTATTCTCGTGCGGTGTATATGGTGTATCGAGATGGCATGATAACACACTACAATGGAATTACAAAACAAGTCCAGGGCAGATAAATCCAAATCACAATGCCAATCAAGTCCAATGAACAAAGCCACATGTTGTACGTACGATATGTCAAAACAGATACAGAAAGATGCGCCGTAAAGGAAACATCGTAACGTATTGCAGTATTGTTCTATCTGTCTCACTCAAACTAGTCGAAATGATGTGCCAATTCGTCTCACTCTCGCATAAAAGTAGCGTCACTATCTATCTCGCTCACACTTAGCGTCACCATCTGTCTCACTCTTACTAGACAAAATAACGTCACTCTCCTTCTACCGTTTAAATCAAACTTTACTTGTAAATTGTGGACTTAAAGATGCCTAGGCTCCATTTCCAATAATTAAACAGAATTGGCCTGAAATCCGGTTCCATTTAAAACAAGCACTGACGTGGAGTCAGAAGCTTTTGCGCGTATGTTCTATTGTCCATTCTTCTGTATTGGACACCCTTAATCGAATTTACCATGGTAAATTATGTATGGACAATAGAACATACGCGCAAAAGCTTCTGACTCCACGTCAGTGCTTGAACCAATTTTTTTTTTCGTGATTTTTTTAAAATTTTCTAGGGGTACGATTCTTGAAATTTTTTTTTCGTAATTTTTTTCAAATTTTCTAGGGGTACGGTTCTTACAAAATTTTAAACACGTCTTTATGTTGATTTTCTACTACTAGTTACAAAGCGCCATTTCGATCGAATATTTATTTATAACTCGGAAACCGTTAGACCGATTATGCCCAAAAACGAACTCAACTCTCCCTTTCGGATACGCAACCTACCCTGAAAATTGCAAGTCCCTATCTCCTTTCGTTCGAAAGTTATCGAGGCAACGGTCACCCATCTACTGAACTCACACAAGAATGCTCGAATCTCCAACAATATTTAACCGATCGTATTAAAACTTGAAACTTGGCAGTAGAGTTAGGTTATGTAGGCTCTTGCAAAATTT
This sequence comes from Halyzia sedecimguttata, assembly GCA_937662695.2. NCBI lineage: Eukaryota > Metazoa > Arthropoda > Insecta > Coleoptera > Coccinellidae > Halyzia > Halyzia sedecimguttata. Next base: position 71,414,377 of record OW569417.2, read on the forward strand.
CAGCAATTTCGAACGAATAGTTACTGATATATAGAATTTTTTTTTTTATTTTATATGATTTATTAAAAATTTTCTACAAATGCTATCCTCACCAAATTTTGCAAACATTTTCGCGTTGGCATTCTACAACTAATAACCATGTTTGAATTCAATCGGTTTAGTATTTTTCGAGTTAATGAGGAACAAAAAACCACCAAATTTCAGAAAATTTCAGATGGCTATAACTCTGAAACCGTTTGGCCGATTATGCTCATAAACAAACTGAAATGTCGCGTTCTGGTGCACATCCTAACCTGAAAATTTCAAGCCGCTATCTCATTCCGTTCTCAAGTTATCGTGACAACAAAAATATTTTTTAATAATTTTTTTAAAATTTTCTAGCCATACGATTCGCACAAAATTTCACAAACGTGCTTAGGTTCATATTCTACAACTACCCACCAAGTTTGAATTCGATCGGATTTATATTGGTTGAAAACAAAATTATTACTCGGAAACCACTGGGCCGATTATGCCCATTAACGAACTTGTCCGTCGTATTGGGATGCGCAACCCACCCTGAAAATTTCAAGTCGCTGGCTTTTTTCGTTCTCAAGTTATCGTGGCAACGGCCGGACGGCCGGCCGGACGGCCGGCCGGACATAATCAAATTTGACCTCGAATTCTTCATTGGGGAGTCGAACTTGATCGTTTGAGACCATTTTTTTCAAAAAATTCGAAAGTTACAGACATTTGGGCAAAACTATAACGCGATGTTCCCCAGAACATACGCGCAAAAACATTATCATTTTCCTCAACTAAGGAATCTAGCAAGTATCATACCATTTTGGAATCCAGCCAAAATAGTGTAGTACATTTTGTTTACAGTACAGTCGGTTAAAGTTGGAAGATGTAATTATTTCGAATTTAATAATAATAAAACTGAGGCAGTTATGTTTGAATTTTAAACTGTAATTTACAAAAGGGTTATTCATGATTACATTACAGAAAAAAGACTGACGAAAAATTAATATTTGTAGACACAGGACTTGAAAGATCATCACAGGATGTCAGTTTTCCTTTTTTTTCTAATAACTATAATTTGAAAAGTACATGACAAAGATTTTTTTTTATATTTTTCTGATAACTGTTATGACTTGGCCTATCCCGTGTTACCGGCTTATCCTTGATTTCTGGGACACCCTATATATTTATATATATAGTTTGATTCTTTTATATATATATACATATATATATATGATCAATCTTCAATATTGTTTTTTTCGACCAAACTCAGATATAATATATGTGTTATCGGGAATGTGGTCAGTACAAGAAATTGGAACAACAATTTACTTCAAATTCTCAATATTTCGTCAATATATTTTCGACGTCATCAGGAGAATAACTAAAAAATGTTTACATATCATCAGTGAGATCATGGGCAAGACAAAACAAACAATCAACTTACAAGACTAGAGTTCCATTCTTAATTATTTTTATAATTTATTCTCCTGATGATGTCGAAAATATATTGACGAAACATTGAGAATTTGAAGTAAATTGTTGTTCCAATTTCTTGTACTGACCACATTCCCGATAACACATATATTATATATATATATATGTATACAAAATTCCGCTCTAAAATCTCTTTTTTGAGCGAAAATGCTGACTTAATACAATATTAAAGTATAACACTGGGTTCCTTGAACTGTGTTCGAGGGTATTCACATTCTATTTAGGAATGCGGAAGCCTACAATTCTACGTATGATACAAGAGCTTAGGGAAAAACCTCAGCAAAAAACCCTGTCTCCCCGTGACTGTTGTGATTTGTAACTATTCTTTACAAAATTTGCTGAAATTTAAAAATATTGATAGGCATTCATTTCTTCAATATGGATTCCTTCGACAAAAAACGGAGAGGTTCCTCCAAGGAAGCTCAACCTGATAAATGAAAAGACAAGTGGAGAAGAACAACAAATTAAAAATAATACATAACCTTTCAAAAGTCTCCTCTCTCAAATATACTTTATATAACTTCAATGAACCACATTAAAAAGAACCGAGTTTCGAATTCATCGACCTAGAGCCGAGTTGAGAAATATAGGACTCGTCCCATCACTACAGAGAACCCTTCCTCTATCAGGGCGTGCCTCCGTTTTTCATTAATGTTAACGAACGTAAGCGGGAAGAAAATCTAAAATAAACCCTTTTCGCAAAAAAATTCCTTAATATGTTCGATGGTCGGTTGCCATTGCAACAGTCCTTTTAGTAGTATTCATTGATTATTCAATAATTAATAATGATTACACCGAAACTTTTATTCCGAGAAGATCGCCCAAAAGCCATTAAGAGCTTGTATAAGTAAGGATAATCAATTGTTTTGGGTAAGTTGTGTTACTGTCTCCTCACGCCACCTTAGCCTCCCAGAACAATCAGTGAATGGTGGCCGCTACCGGCCGACTAGCAATTTTTTTTCCTAACCAGCCAAGGGTGGGACTCTGTAACTTGCATTCCAAAGCGAAAGCAAAGCAGAAACTTTTTCTGCTTTCTATTGTATTGTATGCTCCGTATCAAGATTCGGATTAGTTCGGCAGCACCGAAGATGTATTCGGTAACAAAGCGAAAGCGTCAGGCGATAGGGTCTCGCTTCGCTTTGGCGCTGTTAGTGTCTCACCAGGGGTATGAAACTTGGACCAAAATTTGGAAACAGCCCGGCACCTAACATGGCAGCCACGCATGCGCACATCGCAGAAATTGTAGTGCCGATGACAGATGTCTGTTGTTTTTGAGTGATTATTTACTGTGGTTAGTAAAGTTTTCGTACAAATAGATCAATAGATGTCCAATTATTATTATATAAATAAATATTATTTGTGTTCTGTGATGTCCAAGAAGTTTGATAGGATTTTATGATGTAAGTAATCTCTGTTTCATTTGATTTATAACTTACAAATAAGGATCAAATTATTTCAGGTTTCAAGATCCTCCTACTTGAAAAACCAGGAATGAAATTGCCCTAATAGCTATTGGAAGGAATTAAGGTAAGTATACATTTATGCACTGTGAATTTTATTGGATAAAGTATCGTCCTTTGTTTTAAATTTCTAACCCTATCTATGCTTTTCTGTTTTCTAGCTTGTCTGAAACTACAGTAATGTCTTCAACTACCCTTAAGATTGCTTACTCTTGCAAATATCCGTCCTGCAATAGCGTCTTCAGGAGGAATTTGCCTCCTGGAGAAAAAAATAATTTTTTTTTTTATTTTCCCAGAGATCATTCAAGAAGAGAAACTTGGAGAAAAATTTGTGGATTGAGTCCTATCACCAATGTTTTCAATTTCAGAATATGCGAAGAACATTTCAGATTTTCTGATTATAATAATCCTAGGGAACCAAAATATCTCAAACATGTGACAATTCCTAAACCACCTATTAATCCACCGTATCATCAATTTCTAACTTCAGGTCCACCACCAAAATGCAACATCAGCATTCCATGCAATAATCCAGTTTTCGTCAATATTTCTAACGAACCTTCTATTGAAAACAGCTCTTCCTCCAACTTGTCATTTAATGTAACACAGTAAGTGGAAAACTATAATCATTTTTTATTCTCAGAAGGATTACCTAACAATTTCAATACAATCCTTCCAACTCAAATTGATCAACTGTCTAGTGTTAGTACGGCTGTTAGAAATTTATTATCAAACTCGCTCCAGATGAGCATCCCACAGTCCAGCAATCAAGATGGGAACATCTCTGTGGATCCTTCTTCCAGTCATGGTACTGTCCAAACTTCATTACCCGGCACCTCACTTCAAACTGACATCTCCCCAGGAAACAAACAAGATGAAGACATTACTGTTGATCCTACTAGTAGAGATAATAGCCCCTTATCATATTCGAAGATAAGCTCACATTCCAACGTGATACATAAATTCTCATTTCTGAAAGAGACTCCAAACAATAATTCAACTCGTGCGGGACAAGATATGTACCAGATACATGGAAATACAACATCAAAGCTTCCTAAATTAAAAAAAATTTTGAAAAATAATCGAACTCAGCTTAGTGAATTAAATAAATTGTATAGGGAAGGTAAATTCAAATTTATGGAAGAAAATTTAAATTCAATTAGTAAAGATTTTATTAATTCTCAGTTGAGAAATACTGCTAAATCGCCCACGGGTTGTAGATGGAGTAAATGACAAAACTTTTGCTTTGTCAATGTATAAGAGAAGCCCGTGACTTTATAAGTATTTGAGATCGGTATTCAAATTGCCTGCACTTAGAACTTTACAAACCGTTCTCTCTAATATACCTTTCGAATGTGGGATTTTAAAATCTGTTATGGAATTTTTAAAAATTCATACAAACAAGATGGATGAGCTCGATTCTTATTGCATATTAATGTTTGATGAAATAAGTATAAGTAGTGGTCTGTCTTATGATATTCAGAAGCAGAAGATATCAGGAATTGAAGATTTAGGTTCATTGGGTCGAACATCAAGCCCGGCTAATCATGCTCTCGTTTTTATGATAAGGGGCATCCAAAAACATTTTAAACTACCAGTTGCGTATTATTTTTCAAAAGATTGTGTTAAATCATATAATTTAAAGTCTTTGATAATAAATATAATTGAGGAATTACAATCGGTTGGTGTGAAAGTTTGTGCAACTGTATGTGATCAAAGCAGTACTAATAGAACTGCTTTGAACTCATTAGTTTCAGACTGCACAGATGATACACCTTCTCCGTATCACTTCTCAGTTAAGGGTCAAAGAGTTTTCACAATTTTTGATGTCCCACATCTTTTGAAGAGTACCAGAAATTCAATTGTGTAGGGCAAATTAGAATTTGAGAGGGGAAAGTTTGCATGCATGGGTCATATAACGCAAGCTTTTTTTATTGATAAATCTAAGAGAACCTATAAGTGCTGCAATAAGTTGAATGACAATCATTTTAATTTTTCAGATTCCTACATGAAGATGAAGGTGAACGTGGCAGCCCGACAGCTCAGTCATACTGTGGCAGCAGCTATAGAGACCTTCCATGCATCTGGATAGTTGGAGTCGAGTGCATTGCATACAGCTGAATTTTGTCATCAAATTGATAATTTATTTGATTCATTAAACAGTTCCCAGTTTCATAATTCAGAAGGAAAAAAATATCGATCTGCAGAAAGCTAACAGCAAATTTACATGTTTGATCTCCATTCATGTAAGACAATTCATAACACATTTTAACCAATCTCCCGCTATGCCATAACATGTTTTTTCTTACTATTTTTGGATATATTAACGATGAAGTGTATTCAGAACAATGATTTTTTTAACTTTCCCCTTAAGTTAAAAATACTGTTTATTTAATGAATTATGTTAACAATACTGTTTATTCAATAAGTTATGTTAACTATAGCGCCAAAAATACTGTTTATTCAATACATTTTTTTATTAAAATTCTCGTCTCTTTGCAATCCTGAACCTTCACTAAAAATGAAGTAATATATTTATCTGACGGCGGGGAAGAAAGATTCAAATCAGATTTGAATATTCCCGCCTCTTCCCCACTACTCTGGCACCTAACATGGCCGCCAATATTTGTTGCCAATGATTAGTAGGAAGTTTGCACTTCTTATTATTTGTGTTCTGTGTGTCTCACTTCGCTTCCGAATACATGTTCGGTGCTGCCGAACCAATCCGAATCTTGATACGGAGCATATAATACAATAGAAAGCAATAATACTGCTTTGCCTTCGCTTTGGAATGTAAGTTATACCGCCGTATTCACAAAGCATTGAATCTCCGTTAAGTCCTAACTGAGGTCCTTAGTTAAGGATAAATAAGAATCGCAACTTCAGTTAACGTATGTAACGATGGTGAAGCAGGCCTGTTTCACGTTAATTTTCACGTAAACTGAGGTTGCGATTCTTATTTATCCTTAACTGGGGACCTCAGTTAGGACTTAACGGAGATTGAATGCTTTGCGAATACGGCGGTATGCGTCCCACCGCAGGTTTAACTCGGGAACCACTCCTTCCTAGTCAACGCTCTAACCAACAGAGCTAGGCGAGCTCTGATTGAATGCCCAATATTTTGACAGAATTCTTAAATGTACAATTCGTTCATGGTCGTCCAGATGAATCACAATTGATATACTGATATTTTTCAGGTCCAGGTGCCAGAAGTAATTCAATCGCTGGTATTTTGGGAGGTACCTTAGCAAAATTGTCCTCTGAACACTCGGACTGGGTTAACAAAGCAAAAAAATATGCAATGGAGCAAAGCATTAGAATGGTCCTCATGAAACAAACATTGGCTCATCAACAGCAGGTACGAAAAGTTGTGAAGTTTATAGTTGGTAGTTTCGTCAATAGTTTGATTTTGAAAATGCTAGAAATAATGAGGAAGTTCGAAATAGCTGGTCCTCGGCGTGACGGATGAAAGGGTTTTAAATGAAATAATGAACAAATAACTTGAGAGATTTTTTCTCTATTATATTTCCAAATACCTAAAATGCATATAACATCCGATTTGAATTTTATTTAGAGTGTAATCACTAATGTGCCTAGGCCAACTCTTGTGGCCGTAACTTGTAATATGGGCTTCTATGGCTTTAGACCATTCAATAGTGTTGATAGTCATAAGGATAACATGAAAAATCAGTTCTAGTTTGGCTACCTTCTCACTAGGGTACTGAAGGAAATTAAAACGTGGATGCCCTTGCAAAAAAAGGAAGCTGAAACACCTTTCATATTTATTGAAACAAGACCCCCCTTGTGGGATGTCACTGTTGACCGCAGAGATGAATGGGGTGTAAGTGCCGAGGAATGGTTACCTGATTAAAACATCCAGGCAAAGGCAAGCCAATGAGCTTATTGTGTCTTCAAAAGAAGACACAACAAGATCTTTCTCTATCAAAGCAAGAATTATAACTAGTTACTGGTCACTGCAGGATGAGTTACCACCTGCAAAAAATTGCTTAAGAAGTTTCTGATATATGGTTCAGCAGATGGATCCAACGAATACATACTGGCAAAGCATTGGTGTATATGGGACTTGCTCTGCTGGGAGGTATAATACTGAAACCTGCAGATTTAAAAAGGCAATTCTCTAAGGGAATTCATCAGCTTTGCAAAGGAGATAATGTTCCTGAATAATAAATGCCTTACAACTCATAAAAGATAATATTGATCGCTGTTCAGAAAGTCTACATTGGGGCCAACTGACCATCCTTTATTTGTTCTCACCTACCATATGGAAAGGTTACAAAATCACGCTCTACGCCACTTGTTCAACATTTCATTTGAACCCAAATGATGTGGGGTCCAGTTAGTTGCGTTATTCCTGTCGGGAAGATAAACATTCTTAAAAACTTGTTGCTTTTGTTGGATTAAAATTCATATAAAAGTATTATTAATTCAGGGATTCTGATTAGATGATCTGATCTGAAGATAATTGAAGAATACACAGGAATAAAGATCATAGTCTCAAAACCCACAATTCACAGAATTTTAAATTCAATATTTTCATAGTCACAACTAATCTCCAAATTACTCTGAAAGCATGGTTTTACACATCTATGCTTAATGTAGTTTACGTGAATGTTGTAAAACAAAAACTAAGTTAATGTGGCTTGTAGTATTCTTAGAATAGGATAATTCTTCATATTGAGTCAAAACATCTCTGATCGTCATTAAATGGTATAGCAGACGCCAAAATAATGTTGAAATGAATTCTAGTTTATTCACTTTATTGTAACGCATACAATATTTTTGTTGATTAAAAAAAAACAAATAATTATGAACCTATTGCACTGTTTGGGATCTCTTTTTGGCGCGCTGTTCACCTCCCTGAACAGAATGCCTATAGATTCGTCCAAACGTCTGTATTTTTCGCATTTTTGGCCGAGAATGGTCTCAAACGATTAGTTTCGACTCTCTGATGACGAATCTGAGGTCAAACTTGATTCAGTCCGACTGGCTGTCAGCTCGATTACGCACGAACGCAACGAGTTAGAGAGCTGACATTTTCAAAGTAGGTTTGGAGACCAAATGTGCCTGCTAAGTAATGGACACAATCCGTCGAGTAGTTTCGGAATTATAGATATCTGAAATTTTGTTTTCCCAATAACTCGAAAAATACTGATCTGATAGAATTAAAGCGCGGTAGGTAGTTGAAAAATACCGACACGAGACTTTTGCAAAATTCTGTGAGGATCGAATGACTGGAAAATTAAAAAAATATATTTAAAAAAATTCTGTATCTCGGAAACTATCCGTTGAAAAACCTCGATTAGATCTGTATTGTTGAAGATATAAGGAAAATACAGAAAAATAACATAAAAAAGTGGACCAGTTTTTTTTTACAGTCGGATTTATATTCTTGGAAATATTGCGAATTTTTTTTTGATTCGTGGAGCTAAGCAGTCTTGGGCGACTTCAGTACCGTTTCTTAATAACTGCATACTTATAGAAAATGATCAACATTGTCTAACGTAATTATTTAAATTGAATTGATATGTGATCTCTAAAAAGTTTATCATTGATTGTTCCGATCGCAGTATCATTAGACGTCAATAAGGTCCTGAATTTAAATTTATTGGATCCTGCAAAAATGGCATGCGCTTTTGAAAATGATAAAGACAGACAGTATATGACAGATGGATCATTCAGAAATGATGACTAACTTTTTCAGTTGAAAAAACTTCCGATCAAATTAGTGTTACGATTGCTTCTGACAATTAGTAAAGGACTTTTAGTGAACTACTGTTCCCTTAACTTTTTGCAGTTTTCTCTGAATAAGATCTGTACCGTTGAGAAAATATCTCTAAAATTTTTCGTTATGATATAGATATTGAAGGCCATTGAAAGAACCACCCACTTGTTGATTTTTTTTTGGGAACACCCCGAATATTAGAAAATACATTTCTGAGATGCAGATATGAGAGTACAAGGGGCCTGCTTTCGAACGAAATATCTCAGATGTCTGGTTCGGCAGTTATGGAAGCGCAACGCACTATTGCAGGAGCCTGTATAATCATCAATTATCATCTAACTAATATTAAATATCTCATCTTTTTTATTTACATCAGTTAATTGACTATGATAGATTACGAAAGTGCAATTTAGTGAATTAATAATGAAAAATGGCGATACCGTTGTTAAAAAAATCAACAAGTTAAGAGCGTTCCTGCTAATCGGTTCACTGGTGGGGAGAGGCTGATTTCCGTGTTTCGTTTCATAGGTGGCGTGGGCGATTATAATGATCGACCAAGCCGGCTCTGAAAGGCTTAACCCGGGTCAGTTTAGTTGAATTTGTTGGGAAAGCTACAGGGTACTGATGTAGGCCAAGAAGCCAGAAACGCGTCTGCTCTTGCTTTCTCGGCAGATCAATGAACCCTCTGGGGTCTATTTGATTTGTGAAATATATGCATAAGTATATTTATTATACGAAGCCATTCATGAAGGACCCGATTAGCAGGAACGCTTTTAACTTGTTGATTTTTTTAGTGAATTAATTCTCAAAAGGAACTAGTTTTCATCATCTGCTGCGACAACCCAGAACTTCCTATTATCAGAAACTCATTTATTTGCCATGCACACCAGTTTTTTCATACACATTCATGAGAAAACATTCATAATTAATTTTCTTGATATGTGTCACTCATTTCTTGCATATACTAATCGCAATAATATTCATCTAAAAGTGGTGTTAATTTCCACCTGCGTTTCAAAATCTGTGGGTTGTGAGTTAATATTTGAGGTTTTTTCATTCGTTCTTTTGTGGATTTTAAAATCGCTGCTTATATCATGTATAATCTAGAACCGTTGATGCACTGCACAACTTTTTTATTATAAATGGCATATTCACTATTTAAAATAAATTACGATCTATCTGATCGTATTGACTTGACGCCATCTTAATTTCATAAAGTAACTTCATCGCAGTTAGATAACGGCAATTACTACTGTTTTTGGACAGGAACGCATGCCATTTTTGATTTAATAGATACATTTCTTATTTGAGTTTTTTTGAAGAAATCATTGAAAAATGTTGTGTAATTTGATTAATTTTATGCAAAGATGGAAAATTTATCAACTTCGAAATCATCCTGTAATAGAAATGATTTCCTATACTTTCACTACTTTCAGGCATTATGATGTATCAATGGAATAGTTTACGTACGATGATTTCAACTGTTTATTTTTTCGTATATGGTTTTAATATGTAATTTTCAAATTTGTACCGCCCTGATCGACTAATTGACAGCAGAATCTTTTACTATCGTTGTTACGTCGGTTTTTGGAAGTACTAATAAAGTTTTGCTTCGCAGAAGAATAGAACCTTCCAGCGTCATCAAGTGCTAAATTTGATGTGCAGGTTAGTGCGTTGGAATCGCAGCGCCTGCCTAGGGGGCGAGAGCTCGCCCCCGTTAACCTGACTCATTTTAACTAGCATAAAAATCTTTTAAGCAAATGTCAAAACGGCTCCTCTGTTGCAGCAAATGGCAAGTCAGAGGACTCAAGTACAGCGACAACAGGCTCTCGCCCTCATGTGCAGGTTAGCAGCGTTTTTGTTGTCTGTAGTTACTTTTCAGGTCAAAGAAATTGTAAGTATCACGGTTGTTTAAAAGACTGTAAGTGGAAATTTAATGTGGACAGTTAAATAAGATTCTTTATGTGACACTGCTGATTCAGTTGAGGATATGTCTAGTCATGGAGCTGCAAATAAAGGAAGTTTTTCTAAAGCTATATTTATGATGTGAATAAAATACATAATGTGTTCTTATGATATTAAATGCAAAGTGTGAAATTATTGAGCGTACAAAAATGAAAGACTTTATTTGTGGCTCGATTACCGGACTCTGCATAATCTAAAATTAGAATTTCCATAAAAATCTTGGATCTTGTAATTTTAAAACAAAAGATTTATGAAAAAAAATTATGAGAAGTATATTTATGGAATTTATTTAAAATCAATTCATGAACTGTGTGTTTCAGGAAATATTAGTCAAACAGGTATAATGTTTTGATACATGAATAGGTACATTTTTATCTTTAACATAACTAATCGAGTCCAGGGTTATACATAAAATGAATTCAGAGATTTTAGCTAATGTTTATAACTAGCCTAATGTTTATAACTGGAACCATTTTCTCTCGCCTGAAATAATACACTCCTACCCTGCTTTGCCTTGCTTCGAACTCGACCCGTGTGTGGACGAGGGTTGAAATTCCAGAAAATGGAATTATAACTTTCATTACCATCTTGAGTCTGGAACATCACATTAACGCTGGTTTCCGGACTCTTCCCCTTTTGGTCAGCCTTTCTGCGGTGCATACTCATCAGTCTAACAAATAATTAAAATAATTTGCCCAATGGCGTCTACTGGTTTATGATGCTGTCGATGATAGCAAATCTATTATGAATTGACACATTTCAATCAGTTCTGTTGTTTTCTCAATCAGTTTTGTAATTTTTCAATGTGACTGGTGCACTCTTTCCTAATGACGCAAAATTCTCATTTCCTTTTATTAAAGTGGTGATTTCAATAGGGGGTTTCACAAAACATTATTTCGCTCTCATCAATTTCTGAATTGTTTAATAAAAAGTGAGTGCCTGGGAGAGCAAAGTTTGGCGACTCCCACTGTCACCCTTCAAATCGCCGTGTCTAAAATATAACATGTCAGATAAGTTGAATATTTCATTGATGCATCGAATTCCATTTCACTGGATGATTATGTATGGTTGGTTCTTTTGCGTTTATCTTCTTCATACTTGGTAGAATCTTTTTGGCGCTCTTGTTCCTCGGAACAGAGTGCTTATCAATTTGCCCAAATGTCTGTAATTTTAGAATTTTCGCTGAGAATGGTCTCAAACGATTTGGTTCGACTCACTGATCAAGAATCCGTGGTCGAAATCGATTATGTGCGGCCGTCCGTCCGTTAACACGATAACTCTCGAACGAAAGGAGTTAGAGTATTGTAATTTGCAGGGTAGGTTTGGGGCGTAAATATCTCGGACGAGTTCGTTAACGGGCGAAATCCACCAAGCGGTTTCAGAGTTATGGCCGTTTTTAGTAAAAACATTTTTTTATGAATATTTCCGAAACCGATCACTCGATCTGTTTGAAATTCAGCATCAAATTGTAGACCAATGATCTTTATGCGCATGCGAAGTTTTGTATTGATCGGTTTGCAGTAAAGTGTAAAAAAAAAAAATTTAATTTTGTTTCTGCAATAACTCTCGAACAAAATGAGCTAGGCAGTTGTATGTTTGGGGGATAAATATCTCGGTTAAGTTCTTTATTGGGCAAAATAGGCCAGATGGTTTCAGAGTAAAGAAAAAAAATTTTTGTTTCAAGTAACAAATTTCAAATTCAATTTTTTTCAAGATGCAGTTTCTTCATAAAAATCCATCGATACCATTTCTAACTTTAACAGACTAATACTTTCGGAGATATGATTTTTCGAAATTTCAATAATGAATCGTCCTTCTATGTTTCCACAGAATGCTATAATTATTCTATCTATGAATTATTATATGATCTGTGTTCATACTCGTACATGTCATCCTGTTCTATAAGAGAGAGTCAAATTCATTTAAGCTATTTTAATTTGATTTCTTGCATGGTGCAGTTCTCATTCTCAGATTGCTCATTAAATCTTGATAAATAAACTATTATTTGAATTGAATTGAATCAGTTCTATCATAAGAATACATTGATATCATTCCTCTGAGAAACCAATACTTTCGGAGATATGATGTGTCAAAGATTGAACAAGAGCGCCAAAGCTCCTGTCCACAGGGCTTGAACCAATTGTTTATATTCTCAAGCGAGCCAATATTCACAACAAGCATTTATCAGGGTGATGTCTTATATAGTAGAAGTACCAAATAGTTTTCATCCCGGGTATTAGTATTTTTATGGTCCTTTCCAAAGGACAAATCAAAGATTTCTTTCCAAAGTAAAACCCACTGACTGAAGTCACTTTGTATAGAATATCAAAATTGCCACTTTGAGTAGTGTCCATGTTTTTATTTTTGCAATTTTAGTTATTAAATTACAGAAAACACAATATAGTAATTTGTTGTTGACATACATGTTTCGGGATTTATTTGAAGTTTATTCTATCCAGTTTTGAAAACGAGTAAATCCGGAAATATATAGATCAACAGATTGTTATTGTTTACAGTTGCTGAGATATCCGAAACTATTTATTAATTCTTCTATATGCGTTTATGAAACACATAACTGAACAATGTCGAAATAAAAAAAATAAAAAAAAGCACTGACGTGAAGTCAGTACTCTTTGGCGCGCGTGTTCACGGTGGCTAATTTGAATTGAGTGATGAGTACTCCTTTTGGGTAGATCTTCGGCTCGCTCTATCCACTGAGCTTGAAGTACTCATCATTCAATTCAAATTAGCCACCGTGAACACGCGCGCCAAAGAGTACTGACTTCACGTCAGTGCTTTTTTTTATTTTTGACACTAAACTCAGTATGCATGAATTCATCCCCCAAACTGTCTTGTCCTTACTCTGAATTGCCACGAATATTCTTTTAAAACCTCACAATATTGGCTCAGCACTCCCAACATAACCCATACAACCCAAAAACAGTCACTTCTCTACTGCGCATGCGCAATCTACTTGCAGCTGAAAGTCCTCCCAAAATCACACACCTTACAAAAAACTCCGATTCTCCAACACTAGTGGTTCAGGAGATATCGCATCTTGAATCCACGCATGCGCAGACCCTCACCAGGGGATTCTATAGAGGAATAGCATCCGCCACACCAAATCCCCAATCCTCTCTGGCGAAAACTTCAGCAGTTGAATCACTGATGGTCTGCTCATGCGCATAACGAAAAATGCCCGTAAGGGGTAACAGCAATTTCGAAATTAGCCCCAGGGCCACGGTACGGACACTTTAACTCGGAAACAACGCTACATCCCCCAAACTGACTTGTTCTTGCACTGAATTGCTATGAATATTCTTTTAAAACCTCACAATATCGACTCAGCACTCCCAACATAACCCATCCAACCCAAAAACAGTCACTTCTCTTCTGCGCATGCGCAATCTACTCGCGGCTAAAAGTCCTTTCAAAATAACACACCTTACAAAAAACTCCGATTCTCCAACACTAGTGGTTCGGAAGATATCGCATCTTTAATCTACGCATGCGCAGACCCTCATCAGGGATCTGGAGTCTATGGAGGAATAGCATCCGCCACCCCAAAACCCCAATCCTCTCTGACGAAAACTACAGCAGTTAAATGACTTCTCATCTGCGCATGCGCAATCTACTCGCGGCTAAAAGTCCTTTCAAAATAACACACCTTACAAAAAACTCCGATTCTCCAACACTAGTGGTTCGGAAGATATCGCATCTTTAATCTACGCATGCGCAGACCCTCATCAGGGATCTGGATTCTATGGAGGAATAGCATCCGCCACCCCAAAACCCCAATCCTCTCTGACGAAAACTACAGCAGTTAAATGACTTCTCATCTGCGCATGCGCACAACGAAAAATGCCCGGAAAGGGCAGCATGAACCTCAAAAAAATAGGTTTCGGCATTTTAAGCAAAGTATTCCGCAAAATAGTAGTAACTTTTTTATTTTTTTCATGTCACGTGATCTTCACGAAATTTTGCAAAAGTGTTTGCATCGGTCTTTTGCATCTAACTACTGAGTTTCAATTTAATCAGATCAGTATTTTTCGAGTTATCCTGAAAACAAAATTTGAAAATTTTTGAATTTTTTTTTTGGCACTTTAGGGCCTTCCGATCAAAACAAAACTTCGCAGGCATATAAAGGTCATGATTCTTCATATTGGTGCCAAATTTCAGAAAGATCGAGCAATCAGTTCCGGAAATATTCATAAAAAACGTTTTGACTAAAAAGGGCCTTAACTCCGAAACCGCTCGGTGGATTTCGCCCGTTAACGAACTTGTCCGAGATATTTACGTTACAAAACTACCCTGCAAATTTAAACGCTCTAAGTCGTTCCGTTCGAGAGTTATCGTGCTAACGGCCGGCCGGACCGGACGGACAGAATTGAATTTGACCTCGAATTCTTCATCAGGAAGTCGAACCTAATCGTTTGAGACCATTTTCGAAAAAAAATTCGAAAAATACAGACATTGTGACGAAATTATAGCACGCTGTTCCTTGCGGAACACGCGCGCAAAAATACAACTCTGTAGCACCATTTCATTTAATCTTCTCTAATTTTGTCATCGTTTACCTGATTTCTATAAATCTTGCAGAAATATTTTCGAGATATAATGTCGCGAAATGAAGTATGTTTGTATACTCATGACTAGGTATATCCTCCTGTAATGTTAGTTCACATGTCCACAGCCAAGTGCATTTTAATCTATAAAATGTCACTACTACCGTTTATTAGCATTTCGAAAAATGGTAGAATTGTTTAATCTAGATAACTTGTTTCAAGGGATATAATAAATATTCATATATATATATTATACTACATTACACTTGACACTTTTGTACACAACAAATTTCTTAGGAGACGGGAACATCTTTCCCGAAAAATGTCAAATGACAAAATTAGTAGTTGGCAAGAGTGTAGTTACTCGTATAGTACATATATTTTAATAAATTAGGATAATGCGGAGATGATGTTATTGGTTAACAGGTAATTCCACGAAAGGAGCTGAGAAAAAACGAAATTATCCGTTAACCTTTTCCATTAATATATATATATCATCTCCGCATTATCCTAATTTATCTGAATATATATATATATATATATATAAAGAACAATAGGATAATGCGGATAAGTATATTTAAATGGAAAAGTATAATGGGCGATTCCGCAAGAAGAGCAGAGAAAACATTCTGCTGGTACCTGCCGACACGTGTTTCTGCTAGTTGGCTTCTTCAGGACAGGGCAACCAAGAAACCAAAAATGGTGAAAAGATAACTGAAAACAGGTGGCACCACAACAGGAGCGAGCAACCAATTTGTGCCTTCAGCTCTAGGACCTCCAATTCGGAGGTAAACTATGGCATCAGCACGAAGGAAGCATAAGCTACCTGTGCGATGCGACCTCAGCCCGAGGATATGTACTGTACCGGCAGGTACCAGCAGAATGTTTTCTCTGCTCTTCTTGCGGAATCGCCCATTATACTTTTCCATTTATATATATATATATATATATATATATATCACACTCTTATAGTTGGTTAACGGATAATTCCGCTTTTTCTCAGCTCCTTCTGCGGAATTACCCATTAACCTTTTCCATGAAATATGTATATATACAGGGTGTCCCGGCACTAAGTGACTCTTTCTCAAGTGTATATGAAGTATGTAAATACGAGTCAGGAATGCTTTAATTTGTGGTAACTTCCGATTCTGGTCATTTTTCGAATTTGAATCAATAAAAATACATATCAGTATTGATTTGTTTCCAACACCTTCCCCATAAGTCTTCAAGACCGCCAGGAACGGGCTGATGTGTATGAATCGTACATTTTTTATTTGTTTCTTATAATGTATGCACATACCTATAGTTTGGTATCACTTAATTTTTGAAGGTCAAATCAGGTAGGTGACATCCCTCATTCTAAACAAAGTAAAAGTTTGTCATGACTCTAGCCAGTATATCAGGCGTTATGTTTGCAATTCCTTCCTGGATGTTGGTCTTCAAATCTTGTAGGGTCCCTACATGACATAAACACGGGATTTCAAAAAATCGCATTCAAAAAAATCTTGAGAACGGGTTGGCTACTGCAAATCGCCCAAAATTCAGATGAGGTACTCTGGAAAGTGTTTCCTATAAACAACCATTGATGCTCTTGCAGTGTGTGCTGTTGCCACCGTCCTGTTGAATTCAAGTGTCCCCTAAAGTCATCATCTAGCCGAGGGAAAATAAATCCTGTAACATGTTCACATACCACTCCGAATTCAATGTGACTTAATTTTTCTCAAAGAACTAGGGACGAATGATTCCACCTGAATTAATTGCACACCACATTGTGATTTTAGGTGAATGCAAAGGCAATTCTCGAGGAGTGGTGTCAGCCCAGTAGCGCATGTTTATGTTTGTTTTCGCCTCCAAATAAGTGTAAATTGGCTTCATCACTAAAAAAAAACAATGTCGCCTCCGGAACAACTTTCAGAAGATCCTCACACACGTTCCTCCGAGAATTGAAGTAACGCTCAGAAAGTTCCTGCACAATTCCCATCTTGAACGGATCGAAATGAAGATCATGAAGAATTCTTCTCAAATAACTATCGGGAATTCCAAGGACAGACGCATGTTTGCGCGTAGAACGCCGTTGTGATCCCAACAATGAAGCTGTCTCAATGTTCTCAGGTGATCTAATGGACCGAGGGACCCCAGTTCTTCGTCTTGTCACACTTGCAGTTTCTCTGAACGTAGTGACGCACGTAACTAAAGATTTACGGTCAGGGAACGGTGATTCCGAAAGGCACTCACAGAACATCCGCTCGAAAAAAGGACTGAACGGCAAACGCACGCTCCCCACTGTTTCAACACGGAATTGCGACTGAACTGTGAAACTTTATAGTCCCACCTCGCGATCACTAGTTATGCTGCCGCACCCTGTATATATATATATATATATATATATATATGTAACAATTTCGGCACAGTGAACTATATATATATGTATATCCTAATTTTGAAAAAACTCATTCAGTTGAAACTCTAGGTCCATATTGGCAGACATCTTTGCAAGACAATGTTAAGAAATTACTACTTAATACTGTAATATTTCCAAAGGAACATTTTTTTAGTTGATTATGGGAATTTATTTATTCACCAAAATTCCTTACATGAATACATGAAGGACCTATAGGGGATATAGATGCCCGTACATAGGTTGGTCCTTAAAACTAACGATAAACACATAAAAACATCAGCATACGAAACCAATTGTTCCCACACAATTGTAGGATTTATTTTTATTTCAAATCAACTCAACAGATTGTTAAAAATCATATTATTTAATGAAAAGGCAAGCCATAAATGAATCAAGGTTTGTTCAAATTTAAAAAAATTCTCTACAAATTTATATATTTATCTACATATTATTATTTTCAACGTGAATTTCACTGTGGGAATTTTCGAAATACCATTTTTTTTTTTTAGTTTCATTTCTTGTAGATACTGTTAGACGACAATGCTTCCATTGGAATGTTACCTAATACTTCATCATTATTGAATATTAGTACAAGTAGATCTTCAGTTTGCTCAAAATTTTCATTCTAGATTTTATTGCATGTGATAGTGATTAACTCAATTGAAAATGGAAGAAACGTGCATATAAATGATATAAATTCTTGCTGTTATTGCATAGTTTCAATAAAATGTAGCCCTGGTAAATCATAATGTTTTCTCCCTTTATTAAACAAATTTTCATACGATGTAACTAGCTAGCCTTTTTTTGAAATGCTACACCTAACGATAACTTTTATTAAATAAATGGACAATGGTAAATTACTCGAATTTTCCTGTTCATATGATAGTGATTTTAACATATTGACAATTTCTATGACCTGCTTCATTGTTCTTATGTTAACAGGTGGCTCTCCTATAATTAACAATCTGGTTTGAGTTGCAAAGAATAGTGTTCTAACCTGAATCTCATCGTTTTGGCTGTGATGACAAAGTACCTGATTTGGAAATTGTTGAGGAAACTACATTTTCTCCAATTTGTGATAATATCTTGCTGATAAGATCTGAACCAATACGAAAGAAAGATTCAGGCAATTGACATTCATATTTAGTTGTGATGAAAATTGTATTGGCCTAGAAATTGTGGATGAAATGAAAATTTTCTACAATTGTGATTATTTTGCGGATAAGATCTGAACTAGTCCCCATGTCACCAAAAATAATTGCCTAGTTGGGGTGCATATTGAAATTTGTTCGGTGATAATGAATGGATGTGTTACACTAGTTCGTTATTTATATTTATATAAAATGATAAATATATATTTCCACTAGAGTGTGAACATGATATCTCACAACTAATTTTCTTTTAATTTGTAACTCAAACTATGTATATAAAGGGTGAGTCTTTTGAGTTGTACATTAATTTTAACCATATATTAATCAAAGGAAACACCTTTTCCGTTTACTGTTTCGTCAAATTCTGCTCAGGCCCAGGTAGGAAGATACATGTTTGTTAAAATTTCATTATAAATCAGTTTTTGCTTCGTAGCTTTGACGTGGTTTTTTCCAGTGAAGTGAATGTTCCTTTGAAATTTTCTATAACTATGCCACATATCTCTTTCTAGTTATAGAGTCGCGGATTCATAAAAATAAATTAAATTTGCATTAAGAAAGCAGAGGCAGTTTATCTGGAGCCATTTCAAAAATATTTAATCATTTTAGATCCAGAAATTTTACTACTCTTATCCTCTACTGTGCTTCAGAATCCTCGAATCATGCTGTAAGCCACATTGTCGTACTTTATTCTCCTTCAATATCAAAGTCAGATGATTTATATGAGCGTATTAGCACATTGTGAAATATTTAAACGCTTCTAACTTTTTACCTGTAACGATTTTGGAAAAATGGTTTTATTTGATGAGAGGAAGCGATGGTTAAAATTAATTAACAACTTACAAGACTCGCTCTGTATATAAACATCCCTTTTTCTTGTAGTAGATAATGTGGCATTGCGATTTGGATCCTTATTTTTCACCAACTGGTTCATAATTTTTCATCAGCAATGAATAGCAAAATAATTATTATAATACTGGAAAAAATTAAAAAAGAGTTTATTAAACTTGTTGAAAAAAATATTCTATATTTCGAATAGAGTTTTAATAGTTCTAATTACATGCTATATACTAGGGTGGAGAACAGGGATAGGGAACCTGCGGGTAGACGTTGTGGCGGTTCAGATAAAGGTAAATAAGATAAACGTAAGAACAAAACAAGCAAAACAAAAATTTTTGATTGACCCACCTAGGTCTTTCAAGGAGACCCCTCAGAAGCTCCTAGGATTCTGTGCTAGTTAGGAAAATCAGTTTTGCTCTGTGTAGGCTTTGTTATTGTTTCCTTACACCATCGTGGCCGCTATCGTCTGACTAGGATATTTCTTCCATAGCCCGGGGTTGAACTCGGGACCTTCCGGTTTCAAGTCCTACTCTACTACTGAGCTAACTAGCACGCATAATGATAGTTTACATTCGATAGCTCTTCTATCTAGGAAAACTATCCAAAAAAACAGATTGAAAAAATGTCTTCTTTTGGAGACTTTTTTTAATGTCGAAAATGACGAGGGATTTTTACAAAAACATATTTTGCTGAACAGCCTCTACCCGCAGCTAGCCCATTATCCATTCATTACGCCAACCCCTGTGTAAGCAACTCACCTATAATCTACCAACTGCAATATACTGCAAACATGGATTCCGAAGAAGTTTCATATGTCAGTGCTTTCTTATCACAAAGTACGTCACTTAAAATATTAGGAGCATCCAATTGACGTAGATTAGAAAAAGGGTAATTGAAATCAATCAGACGAAGTTTCAAGATAAAATTGTTGAACCATTTATCGAATTGTACTAGAAGTTCAATCAGTATCATTGAAATCAGTGTTAGTATTATATCAAATATTTTAATCGGCATTATGGTGTAATCAAAAACTTTTCAGGATGTATCTTGATTATACAAAATAAAATTGTGGAATCACCACTTGTTGATCTCCTTTGTGGCGTGCTTAATCGGTGTAAAGGATCACTAACCATACATAAGCATATCAAGGGCGTAGCCAGGGGGGGGGTTTTGGGGGTTCAAACCCCCCCCGAAATTTTTTTTTTCTCTTAAAAAAAAATTTTTTGCTGCAGAAAGTGACCCTTACACCCCCAAAACCCCCCCCCGAAATTAATTCCTATTTCAAAACCCCCCCCGAAATTCATTCCTGGCTACGCCCTTGAAGCATATACTTGCCCCTTGTGTCTGGATATATCCCATTCGACCAGATTCAAAAGCATCGAAAAATTGTATTTAGGTATAGATTTTCAAATCGTTTGATTACGACAGCGTTCATACTCCATGTATGTATATTAATGAAGCAATTGTTGCAAACCTGATTTTTTTGTTCATACACGGATAGCCTTACCCTATCCTAATTTTAAACGAGTACAAAAAGAGTTATGGAATATTTTTTTCAGGCACTATTTACATTTTTTCATGGCGTGGCTGAAAGCTTCATCTGTTGAGGGAAAGCTATCATTGTTATCAGTTTTCACGAGTATTAATTGAATTAATATTATGCAACGCTACTTCTTCCTACTATTATTTGCTACCTAACCCTGTCTGAACTAGTGTAGACCTCACAGTTCGGTTTTCATTTTAATAGTTAGAATTTTCCAGAGTTTACGTTGGCAGCATCAGTTTTGAGCTTAAAGAAGACACTATCCGGCAGTCATTCTTACCATTTGGGCCAATAAAATCTATAAATATGTCATGGGATCCTGTTACACAGAAACATAAGGGATTTGCCTTTGTAGAGTATGAAATTCCAGAGGCTGCTCACTTGGCACTTGAACAGATGAATGGAGTTATGATTGGGGGGAGGAACATCAAAGTGGTTGGAAGACCTAGTAATATGCCTCAGGCACAGACTGTGATAGACGAGATACAGGAAGAGGCAAAGTTGTACAATCGGATCTATGTTGCTTCCATACATCCGGATTTGACAGAGGATGACATTAAAAGGTAAGGAATTCAATATTTCAACGAACAACGTCTGATAGACCTTTTTGGCGCTCTAGTTCCTCGGAACTGAGTGCTTATCAATTTGCCCCAATGTCTGTAATTTTCGAATATTTCGATGAAAATGGTCTTAAACAATTTGGTTCGACTCACTGATCAAGAATCCGTGGTCGAAATTCATTCTGTCCGGCCGGCCGTAGGCACGATAACTCTCGAACGGAATGAGCTAGAGAGTTAAAATTTTCAGAGTAGGTTTGGGGGATAAATATCTCGCCTAAGTTCGTTACTGGGCAAAATAGGACAGATGGTTTCGGAGTAACAAAAAAAAATTTTTTTTTTTACAGAACAAATTCCAAATCAAATTTTTTTCAATAAGCAGTTTTACGATAAGAATCCAATGATATCATTTTTAACTCTAACAAGCTAATACTTTCGGAGATACGATTTTTCAAAATTTCAATGATAAATCGTATTTCACAGAGTGATATAATTATTCTATGTATGAATTGTCATAATGTCAACTCATTCTCCTGAGACATGTCATTATCTAATCAATCGAAGAATTGTGAGCGAAGTGAGAAAAATCACAGTTGTTTGCTCCGAAATTGGTTTTTCTCAGAAAAGTCTTACATTTCGGAACGGAACATGAAGTAAGAGATCTGAGAGTAGTGAGACTGCTTTTCATCCATAGACATAGAATGCAAATAGAATGTAAATATTGAAAGCATAATTCTGCAGTTCGAGAGAGGAGAAAATTTTGTGAACGTAGATCAGGAAATTTTTGATCGATTACATGGCGATTACTTGTTGGCGCTCTAGTTCCTCGGAACTGAGTGCTCATCAATTTGCCCAAATGTCTGTAATTTTCGAATTTTTCGATGAAAATGGTCTTAAACGATTTGGTTCGACTCACTGATCAAGAATCCGAGGTCGAAATCCATTCTGTCTCGAACGAAAGGAGTTAGCGGATTGAAATTTGCAAGGTGGGTTTGGAGCGTAAATATCTCGGACGAGCTCGTTAATGGGAGAAATTCATCAAGCGGTTTCGGAGTTATGGCCGATTTTACTAAAAATATTTTTTATGAATATTTCCGAAACCGATCACTCGATCTATCTAAAATTTAGCATCAAATTGTAGAATCATGTCCTTTATACGCATGTGAAGTTTTGTATTGACCAGATTACCACAAAGTGAAAAAAAAAATTTAAAATTTAAAAAAAGTTTTTCTACAATAACTCTCGAACGGAATGAGCTAGGTAGTTGAAATTTTCAGAGTAGGTTGGGCAGATGAATATCTCGGTTAAGTTCGTTATTGGTCAAAATTGGCCAGATATAATTCGATTTCTTCCATGGTGCAGTTCTCATTCTCAGATTGCTCATTTAATCTTGATAAATAAACTATTATTTAAATTGAATTTCCTTTATGATGCAATTCATCATAATAATACATTGATATAATTGTCAACTCTGAGAAACCAATACTTTCGGAGATATAATTTGCCTGTTTGAACTAGAGCGCCAGAAAGCTCCTGTCCACAGGGCTTGAACCCATTTTTACAATGCGACATAAGCTATACATAGTATTGAAGGACTACATTAAAACAGTATGAGTGCAGGTAGCTTAGTGGTAGAGCGTTCGACTAGGAACCGTAAGGTCCCGAGTCCGATGCCTGACAAGGAAAGAAATTTCCTCAATGCGCCAAAGTGGTAACATGAAATTAGAGATGGGACCTCTTGAGTAAAAATAATCGAACCTTGCGATTATTGAATCCTCTCGAGATATCTCGAGATGTTCTGAAATATGCGTCTATCATGTGGCGACGAGATGATATTAAGCAACTCGAGTTACGAGAATGCCCAGATATCTCGTCTACGTTTTGAATATTTTGGTATTTCGATTGACTTGCAGACTTGAGGGCGAGATATGGGATGTTCGTTCAACAATCGATATAATTTATGGTAGACATCTGATGTCATTCTTCATGTTCATACTTTCATACATCATCTCGAACAGCTGGAAATAGTGATCATTCGGTTATTGCAACCTCTCAAGAACCTATTTTTCGAATATTGAAATCATTCTTTTATGCCCAACTCTACATGAAATGCCCTATTTCCTCCAATATTGTATGACTGTCTATACTTATGAAAAACTGGCTTGAATATATTTTTGCATTTTTCAAATTCATAGATAAAGTACTGATCCACACACTTAGAGACCAGCGACATGGGGGTTATGTCATCCTTTATTAGGACAACTGTACCGATGTTCGGTGGATCTGTACTATTTAACCACTTGGAACTTGGTCAAGTCAGGTAGAGGCATACGTGAAAGAGGCTCCAGAGTGAGAAAATGTCCACGAGTTAGAGAATTTATTTCCTCGAGGCCTCTAGATAATGAACTCGGCGGGCAAGAGTTTAAAATTGACTATCAAATAAAGTAGCGTGTTAAATTCGTCATATGAAAGTATTTCCTCTCCTGACGAACGTTTCTAGTAAACTTTTACAGATTTTTCGCCAGCTTCCTAAAGGTGCACCCATTTGGGGAGTGGTAGGAGAATTGAAATCATGGGTTAAGAACCAGCATCGCACAACTCAATTTTTTCTACTTTTCAGGAGAATGAAAAAACTGATGAGTTGTGCTATGCCGCTGCACATTTAGGGCGGGTTGTAACTCAGTTGGTTAAACTCTGGTTTTCCTTAACCATCGGATACCGTTGGTTAACATGTTTGCATGAATACCGGACTCCAACCTTGAGATTTCATTAGCCCCTTACAGCTGTGTGTTAGGCAACACACAACATAAAAATCGGTCACTGGCCATGTGCGAAAGTTTTACCTTGCGTTTTAACTTTCGCACATGGCCAGTGACCGATTTTGATGTTGTGTGTTGCCTAACACACAGCTGTAAGGGGCTAAGGTTGGAGTCCGGTATTCATGCAAACATGTTAACCAACGGTATCCGATGGTTAAGGAAAACCAGAGTTTAACCAACTGAGTTACAACCCGCCCTTAGAGATATTTGGAATGATTCAATCGCGAATAGCCGCACTCTACGTCATCTGAGCAGGAAAATATCTGAACATTCTTTTCACTATCAATTTTTCAAAAATCTTTGAGACGTTGCATACCAACATCATAGGCCTATAATTTGAAGCCTCAATCTCCAAACCGGTCTTGTATAAGGGCTTCTCAATTCCGACAGTCAGAAGATACCTTTCTACAAATATCCATTGCCTAATCTGACAAGAATGGAATTGTTGAGCTAACGGATTGGCATCTTGTTTAAGATATTTTCCCATCTAATCTGGTTTCAATATCATTAGGATTGAAATGATGTGAACAAATGATACGGCAGACATTTGTCCATCCCAAAAAAAGCCCAAATTAGTTTATTTTTATCGTCATTTGGGAACCTGAATTCAAGAAAATTTTCTTGTACATATTTTCATTGAAAACTTATTTAGTTACTACGCTACTGAACTTGTAAACAACTTGATTCTTTAGTTTTAACATTGCACTTACCTATGAAACGATAAATTCAAACTATGAAAAACTGACTAACAAATATCCTATAATTTAAGTACTTTTTTTTCACTGTCCCACATCCGTCAACTTTTTGTTTCGAGAACATGTGATGAGAGAGAGAGAAAGAGAGAGCCAACCTTCGTCACCCTCTTCTAATCTCAAGCAGAAAGAAAGAGCGGTGTTGTCATAATTCCAATCTGAATTTCTTTCGTTCAATAGCAGAATCAACTCGTATTCTTTGATTTAGTTAGGTATTGCTAAACTATTCGAAACGACTATTAATTCGTAATTTTATATAAAATAAGTGATTTTATATAAAATATTTATTGTAAATGAGTGAAATAGTTTTTGTGTATATTAATAAGTCTTTAGAGGAACCTACCATCTGCACAGTTTGGCAACATGAAAATATAGCAACATCTTGAATGGACCAGTATACGTTACAGTCGACCAGCTCGAAGTTCCAGAATCTACATGTTTTAATGTAAATAAACGTGTCTCTACTATACAGGGTCTTTCACGAGGAACCTCACCCATATTTGTACGGGAAACTACTGACCGTATTTTCATGAAATTCAGCACTTATAAGTATTTCACGATGCTGATGAAATCTAAAATATTTTCAAGGCATGAGCACCTACGGTTTTTCCGGAAATGACGTCAACTTCCGTTTTTCAAATTAGAACACCATTTTTTTATTGCAGAAATAGATTCCTTAGAAAATTTCAAGTTATTTTGATGTAACATTTTTCAGTTTTGGTTGGAAAATTCTCTCTGAGCGGGAAAATTCGAAAAAAAAATCGAAAATAGAGCTCCGCTGAAACAAGAATAACTTCGAGGTTTTTGGATGGAAAATTTTCATTTTTGGGATTTTTCAAGATGTAAGATTGATGTATCCACTTCAAAAATCGAAATCGCGATTCATGATACAGGGGGTGAAAAAATCGCTTTCAAAGTTAGGGATGACAAAATCGTGAAAAATCAATTTTTTCAAATTAGAACCCCATTTTTTTATGGCAGATATTGAATCTACGTTAAAAAATAATGTGAGTGTATGCATCACACCCTTGCCCTAAAATGGATATTTTCTGAGTTATTCACAAAAAACTGTTTTTCGTCTTGAATTTTCAGCTATTTCTTTTCCCTTCACGCCAAAAAGATGAAATTTTCAGGAACTGTTATTTGAACCATGCTGTAGATTTTTCACCCCTTCTTGAAACCGACTTCAAGTTACTATTAGGAGAACCATGGCAAACTCTCGCAGTTATAACTAGAGAAGATGCTCAAAGTTTTGACCGTTAATTTCTAGACATTTATTTATACGTCTCAGGAATGCTTCGTGCGTTGCTCTTCTTATTTCATCGGGAAGAAGAGATCTGCAAAAGTGTTTAAAAACCAAATTGAGTTTCAAAACTATGAATCTAAAAATCTAAACAAACCTGAACGCATTTCTGACTCGTTCTATGCAGTCCTCTTTATCAGTCAGGGGAGTTGAGTAGACAATATTTTTTATCCTACCCCAAACATAATAGTCTAAAGGAGTTAAATCGGGAGAACGTGGTGGCCAAAGATATGGACCATTGTTCGCCAACCATCGATCTTCAAATAGCCTGTAGAGGATATTTGACACATTGAGTGAATTGTGTGGAGCGCCATCTTGTTGATACCATAAGTCATTATGGTTCTGTACTAGCGGCTCAATTATTTGATTCAATATGTCAGAATATCTATCTCCTAAGGGAGAACATTCTTTAAATAATGCAAACATGTGTAGTGTTCTATCTTACCAGTTAAAGTCCCATAATAAATGTGAACATCGAGAATTGCATTATTTTTGATGGCGCAAAAAACATTGAAACTCCAGGTCTCTTGAAAGTTCCATTGTCTGAAGTGGTGGTTGTTCTCTTCATCCCAATAATGACTGTTATTCCTATTGAAAGAACCATTCTTTGTGAATTTAGATTCATCTGTCCAAATTATACAGTCCAAAAAGTTTTCATTCTCTTGAAATCGAATCATCATAGCTTCGCAAAACTCTGTTCTCCTGGCGAAATCAGTTTCCTTCAAATGCTGTACCCTATTGAATTTATATGGGTGCATTTTATGTTTTTTTAATATTCTCCAAACACTCGATTGAGATAATCCCAGATCAATCTCGGCATCTTTGAGAGAATTTTGAGGATTCACACGAAAATATGCAAGAACTGTAGTTTCGTTGTTCTCATCTTCTACTACACTTTTTTCTCTGTATATAGTTTTCTTAACGAAAGATCCGACATTTCTCAAGTTTGTCATGGTTCTGTTAATGGTATCTCTCGTTGGTCTGGGTCGGTCAGGAAACCTCTCAATGAACAGTCGAATCGTTCTATCTACAACTTTATTACATTCTCCATGAAGTAGAATGAGATTTAAATAATCTTCATTGGTAAAATTAGGCATAGTGATCGATTTTATAACTTAATACGAATTATCACCAAATTAATAGTAAACACAAAATGCTACTGAATAAAGAGGAATTTGGCAGATGTAATTAATGATATCTATCATTAAAAAAAAGAATGTAAAACATGGTAAGTTTTTGCATATGGTTCATAAGGAATTATTTATTTATCACTGGAGAGAAAACCGATGGCCGATTAGTTGTAATAAAGAGGTTTCCGATACAAATTCGAATCAAAATTCGCCATCTATTTAGGAACAACCTGTAACTTTTTTCTCTTGCAAATTAGGGTAGTAAAATCTAAAACATGGTTTAAGTAACAGTTCCTGAAAATTTCATCTTTTTGGCGTGAAGGGAAAAGAAATAGCTGAAAATTCAAGACGAAAAACAGTTTTTTGTGAATAACTCAGAAAATATCCACTTTAGGGCAAGGGTGTGATGCATACACTCACATTATTTTTTAACGTAGATTCAATATCTGCCATAAAAAAATGGGGTTCTAATTTGAAAAAATTGATTTTTCACGATTTTGTCATCCCTAACTTTGAAAGCGATTTTTTCACCCCCTGTATCATGAATCGCGATTTCGATTTTCAAAGTGGATACATCAATCTTACATCTTGAAAAATCCCAAAAATGAAAATTTTCCATCCAAAAACCTCGAAGTTATTCTTGTTTCAGCGGAGCTCCATTTTCGATTTTTTTTTCGAATTTTCCCGCTCAGAGAGAATTTTCCAACCAAAACTGAAAAATGTTACATCAAAATAACTTGAAATTTTCTAAGGAATCTATTTCTGCAATGAAAAAATGGTGTTCTAATTTGAAAAACGGAAGTTGACGTCATTTCCGGAAAAACCGGAGGTGCTCATGCCTTGAAAATATTTTAGATTTCATCAGCATCGTGAAGTACTTATAAGTGCTGAATTTCATGAAAATACGTTCAGTAGTTTCCCGTATAAATATGGGTGAGGTTCCTCGTGAAAGACCCTGTATAGTCTAAGATTTATATAGATTGATTGTCCTAGGGCCGGTTTCTGACGCATTTGAATGGAGTTTATCTTCAGTTTATCTACTGAATTCTATTGAATAGGACAGATAAAAAATGGGTTCAAGCCCTGTGGACAGGAGCTTTCTGGCGCTCTAGTTCAAACAGACAAATTATATCTGGTATTGGTTTCTCAGAGTTGGGAATTATATCAATGTATTCATATGATAGAACTGCATCATGAAGGAAATTCAATTCAAATAATAGTTTATTTATCAAGATTAAATGAGCAATCATGAGAATGAGAACTGCACCACATTTTCCATTTTTTTTTGACACTTTGCGGTAATCTGGTCAATACAAAACTTCACATGCGTATAAAGGTCATGATTCTACAATTTGGTGCTAAATTTCAGATAGATCGAGTGATCGGTTTCGGAAATATTCATAAAAAATATTTTTACTAAAATCGGCCATAACTCCGAAACCCCTTGATGGATTTCGCCCATTAACGAACATGTCCGAGATATTTACGCTCCAAAACCACCTTGCAATTTTCAATCCGCTAACTCCTTTCGTTCGAGAGTTATCGTGCCTACGGCCGGTCGGCCGGCCGGATAGAATCGATTTCGCACTCGGATTCTTGATCAGTGAATCGAACCAAATCATTTGAGACCATTTTCAGCCAAAAATTCCAAAATTACTGACACTTGAGCAAATTGATAAGCACTCTGTTCCGAGGAACTAGAGCGTCAAAAAAACAAGTTTCGTATGACAATTGCCCAAAACAGGTTTAAAGTACCTACAAATAGTAGGTATTCCATAAAACATGTATAAAAGAAGATAAGTAATAATAAAAAATTACCTTGTAATCGATCAAAAATTTCCTGATCTACGTTCACCAAATTTTCTCCTCTCTCGAACTACAGAATTATGCTTTCAATATTTACGTAATATTTTCAAACATTTTCGGGTGAGGTCCCCGTTGCATCGCTAAAATACGAGTATTTCAACCCCAATATTTTTGAAGTTACAATATTCCCTTCTGTCAAGTTGACATTATGACAATTCATACATAGAATATACATAGAATAATTATATCAATCTGTGAAATACGATTTACGTTGAAATTTTGAAAAATCATATCTCCGAAAGTATTAGCATGTTAGAGTTAAAAATGATATGAATGGATTCTTACGATAAAACTGCTCATTAAAAAAAATTTAATTTGGAATTTATTTTGTAAAAAAATAATTTTTTTTTGTTACTCCGAAACCATCTGTCCGATTTTGCCCAATAACGAACTTAGCCGAGATATTTATCCCCCAAACCTACTCTGAAAATTTCAACTCTCTAGCTCATTCCGTTCGAGAGTTATCGTGCCTACGGCCGGCCGGCCGGATGGACCGGCCGGACGGC
Source organism: Halyzia sedecimguttata (assembly GCA_937662695.2). NCBI lineage: Eukaryota > Metazoa > Arthropoda > Insecta > Coleoptera > Coccinellidae > Halyzia > Halyzia sedecimguttata. The sequence goes on from OW569417.2 coordinate 71,444,475, forward strand.
CGGACAGAATGAATTTCGACCTCGGATTCTTGATCAGTGAGTCGAACCAAATCGAACCATTTTCATCGAAATATTCGAAAATTACAGACATTTGGGCAAATTGATAAGCACTCAGTTCCGAGGAACTAGAGCGCCAAAAACATGTTATATTCCTCAGAAACCGGCCCCTAATCGTTTTAGTGTGGTTACGACCGCAAACCAGAGAAAATCGGGGTGAGACAAACGCCGAGAGATTGTCCACATTTTCTGGACACTGTGTGACAGAATAGTTTTGGGCGCTTATATTTCTCAAAATAATGTTCGTTAATAACTGATATTTTGGCCTCTATATTACTGTATTGTTTATAATTGAGGTTCATCATCCTGTTGGATCTAAACCTTCGCAATGTTCGTATTGGTAGACCATGAATCATTCGTGGTACCTATGTAATAATCCCTGTTAATACTTATAAGGCTGATAGAGGGCACAAATTCGAATCAAAATTCGCCATCTATTTAGGAACAACCTGTAACTTTTTTCTCTTGCAAATTAGGGTAGTAAAATCTAAAACATGGTTTAAGTAACAGTTCCTGAAAATTTCATCTTTTTGGCGTGAAGGGAAAAGAAATAGCTGAAAATTCAAGACGAAAAACAGTTTTTTGTGAATAACTCAGAAAATATCCACTTTAGGGCAAGGGTGTGATGCATACACTCACATTATTTTTTAACGTAGATTCAATATCTGCCATAAAAAAATGGGGTTCTAATTTGAAAAAATTGATTTTTCACGATTTTGTCATCCCTAACTTTGAAAGCGATTTTTTCACCCCCTGTATCATGAATCGCGATTTCGATTTTCAAAGTGGATACATCAATCTTACATCTTGAAAAATCCCAAAAATGAAAATTTTCCATCCAAAAACCTCGAAGTTATTCTTGTTTCAGCGGAGCTCCATTTTCGATTTTTTTTTCGAATTTTCCCGCTCAGAGAGAATTTTCCAACCAAAACTGAAAAATGTTACATCAAAATAACTTGAAATTTTCTAAGGAATCTATTTCTGCAATGAAAAAATGGTGTTCTAATTTGAAAAACGGAAGTTGACGTCATTTCCGGAAAAACCGGAGGTGCTCATGCCTTGAAAATATTTTAGATTTCATCCGCATCGTGAAGTACTTATAAGTGCTGAATTTCATGAAAATACGTTCAGTAGTTTCCCGTATAAATATGGGTGAGGTTCCTCGTGAAAGACCCTGTATAGTCTAAGATTTATATAGATTGATTGTCCTAGGGCCGGTTTCTGACGCATTTGAATGGAGTTTATCTTCAGTTTATCTACTGAATTCTATTGAATAGGACAGATAAAAAATGGGTTCAAGCCCTGTGGACAGGAGCTTTCTGGCGCTCTAGTTCAAACAGACAAATTATATCTGGTATTGGTTTCTCAGAGTTGGGAATTATATCAATGTATTCATATGATAGAACTGCATCATGAAGGAAATTCAATTCAAATAATAGTTTATTTATCAAGATTAAATGAGCAATCATGAGAATGAGAACTGCACCACATTTTCCATTTTTTTTTGACACTTTGCGGTAATCTGGTCAATACAAAACTTCACATGCGTATAAAGGTCATGATTCTACAATTTGGTGCTAAATTTCAGATAGATCGAGTGATCGGTTTCGGAAATATTCATAAAAAATATTTTTACTAAAATCGGCCATAACTCCGAAACCCCTTGATGGATTTCGCCCATTAACGAACATGTCCGAGATATTTACGCTCCAAAACCACCTTGCAATTTTCAATCCGCTAACTCCTTTCGTTCGAGAGTTATCGTGCCTACGGCCGGTCGGCCGGCCGGATAGAATCGATTTCGCACTCGGATTCTTGATCAGTGAATCGAACCAAATCATTTGAGACCATTTTCAGCCAAAAATTCCAAAATTACTGACACTTGAGCAAATTGATAAGCACTCTGTTCCGAGGAACTAGAGCGTCAAAAAAACAAGTTTCGTATGACAATTGCCCAAAACAGGTTTAAAGTACCTACAAATAGTAGGTATTCCATAAAACATGTATAAAAGAAGATAAGTAATAATAAAAAATTACCTTGTAATCGATCAAAAATTTCCTGATCTACGTTCACCAAATTTTCTCCTCTCTCGAACTACAGAATTATGCTTTCAATATTTACGTAATTATTTCAAACATTTTCGGGTGAGGTCCCCGTTGCATCGCTAAAATACGAGTATTTCAACCCCAATATTTTTGAAGTTACAATATTCCCTTCTGTCAAGTTGACATTATGACAATTCATACATAGAATATACATAGAATAATTATATCAATCTGTGAAATACGATTTACGTTGAAATTTTGAAAAATCATATCTCCGAAAGTATTAGCATGTTAGAGTTAAAAATGATATGAATGGATTCTTACGATAAAACTGCTCATTAAAAAAAATTTAATTTGGAATTTATTTTGTAAAAAAATAATTTTTTTTTGTTACTCCGAAACCATCTGTCCGATTTTGCCCAATAACGAACTTAGCCGAGATATTTATCCCCCAAACCTACTCTGAAAATTTCAACTCTCTAGCTCATTCCGTTCGAGAGTTATCGTGCCTACGGCCGGCCGGCCGGATGGACCGGCCGGACAGAATGAATTTCGACCTCGGATTCTTGATCAGTGAGTCGAACCAAATCGAACCATTTTCATCGAAATATTCGAAAATTACAGACATTTGGGCAAATTGATAAGCACTCAGTTCCGAGGAACTAGAGCGCCAAAAACATGTTATATTCCTCAGAAACCGGCCCCTAATCGTTTTAGTGTGGTTACGACCGCAAACCAGAGAAAATCGGGGTGAGACAAACGCCGAGAGATTGTCCACATTTTCTGGACACTGTGTGACAGAATAGTTTTGGGCGCTTATATTTCTCAAAATAATGTTCTTTAATAACTGATATTTTGGCCTCTATATTACTGTATTGTTTATAATTGAGGTTCATCATCCTGTTGGATCTAAACCTTCGCAATGTTCGTATTGGTAGACCATGAATCATTCGTGGTACCTATGTAATAATCCCTGTTAATACTTATAAGGCTGATAGAGGGCACCGAGGTCGTTCTAGGTGCACCACATTTATTGACTCTAACTGTCTTTGTAACCGTTTTATGAATTTTGCCCATCTCTTCCTGGGGATAACAAGGGAACTGTATATTTTCTTTATATTTGGCATACGTGTTTCTTAATTAAAGCTGGAATGAATCACTTACAAACCACAAGTAAAATCTCGGTCGGGGTTAACAAAAAATTATGAAGCAATTGTATCCTTGAAAGAACACCTTGTATATCGAAATTTTGAAAATCCGTTTGCATTTTTAAAAAGAGCACAAAAATCTTAACTGAAACGCTTGCTTTACATTTTCGCGCAGAAAGTTTCGAGCACTAATTTTCAACCTCAAAGTGAAGTTTTTGAGAACTCGAATACAAAAAAGTGGTTATAAGTGACTTTTAATAATAAAAATTAACAGTAGTAGATACATAATTCGAAATATACGGGGTGGTTCGCTTGTTATCACCCCAGGGAGAAATTAGCGAAATTCATAAAACACCCTGTATATCATGTATATTTATGTTAAAAAGACAGAGCCAATATATAATTATGGTATATCTAGAATCACTGAACACAAACTGGTTCTTCTTACTCGCTCAAGCTCTTCGAGAGCTTATGAGGGGTCTCCTTGGAGAAGACCTAGGAGGATCAGTATAATAATATACAATAATAATACAATAATATACATCGGTGCTGTCTATTCGCCTTTTTTAGTATTTCCGTTTCCTAATGAAACACCCTGTATATGATTTATGGAATCATTTTCACGAAAGTCTGCGTGTCATACTGATTTGTTAATAATAACATTGATGATAAGTTTTCAGGAAAATAACAGTGAAAAATTCCCATCTTTTTCAGCGTTTTCGAAGCCTTTGGTCCCATCACCTTCTGCAAACTTGCGCAAGGCAGTACTGGCCACAAACACAAAGGCTACGGTTTCATCGAGTACGAAACTGGTCAGGCCGCCAATGAAGCTATAGCAAGTATGAACCTTTTCGACCTCGGAGGACAATATCTACGTGTCGGCCGCGCTATAACACCTCCAAATGCTTTGTTGGGACCTTCTGCTGGATCGGGAGCGATGCCTACTGCTGCGGCAGTGGCCGCGGCCGCAGCGACCGCGAAAATTCAAGCCATGGACGCGGTTGCTAGTAACGCTGTTGCTCTGGGATTGAAACTGACGCAGCCGACAGTCACGGCAGCGATTCCCGCTGTGGTTCCACCCCCCGGTATTGCTATTCCGACTGTAAGTGAGAAATTTCGGTATATTATTTCGAAACTCTCCTGCTGTTTAATTCTTTCGCGATTTGTAACAATTTTGATATCTCGAGATTTTCTGGTCAATGTATTCTAGAAGGAACAAATTGAAATGAGGGTACATGAGAAATCGCAAGAGTGAATACATTGGGAGAATAAATGGCATGACTTAATACGAATATAACTCCTCGCGCTTACTAACTGGGGATATAAAATATGGTGCAACATTCGTTGTAAAGGTCGTGGTAAACCCAAAAAAACCTGCCCAGGCCATCTCTGCGATCAGTATCAAAAATATGTCAAAAACATTGCATGTAACCATTGTTCATTATTCCAAGCCCACTCCTGTTCTGAACTTCAGGAACTTCATAGCTGCTGATGGTTTGGTCAACACCTCTGCTGTCTGGACACCTGTTGAAATATATTCAAGTGTTATTACCTTATTCTCTAGTTGTTCCCTAGAGAAATGATACTTTATATCTATGTGCTTTGATCTCTTAAGACTAGTTGGATTATTCGCAAAACTTATACGAATTCAATTAAATTTTTATTCCAAGAAACAGTTTGATATCTTTTAAATCTTTCATGCGAAATCGGTTCATTAAATAATTCTTACAATTATTCACTGTTTGAATGCTAGCTGTAGCAATCACCAAATTATCAACATATAGTACCACATAGATATTCCTTGATATATCACCTGTATATATATATATATATATATATATATATATATATATATATATATATATATATATATATATATATATATATATATATATATATATATATATATATATATATATATATATATATATATATATATATATATATATATATATATATATATATATAAGGACAACTGAGTCCCAAAATGGTATATGGTTGGTAAAAAGTGAGACCCGTTTTGTACATGTGAGGCCCCTTTCCGGGTCTCGCATTGTTTTTTGGTGGAAATGGACTCCTTAGGGCCCCCCCTCAGCTCCCTGATGTCTCCCCCAAAAAAAATTTTGGACTCGGATGTCTGTTATAAACCTCAACTTACACGGAATTTAGTTAATGGGAATTCGCTTCAGATGGCGCTGTAGAAGTTCTGTATATATTCTCAATTAAGCAGGTTGCTGTGAGATGAGAGTCCCGCCAATCTGGCAACACTGCTCTATAGATCATTCAGTACACTAACGGTGGTTTTCATAAAGCTCTGATAAGATTTATTATAGCTATAATACGATTTCGGCTAGATGAACTGGAAATCAACATAGAAGTTCACTGATTTGGCTAGTAATAGTTATGAAAGTGTCATCAAACACTGGGTCAATATATTATTAGCTTTCTAAGAATCAGATACATTGAAATGAAAATTTATGAAATAATAATATTCATTATTCATTAGTCATTGCCATTTCCACACACGATCATACGATATATTAACCATTTAAATATTTACTATTGACTGCCCCGCGATATTTTCCAATTGTTTCAGTGAATTATTGGTTTCTCTAAATTCCCGAAAAACTATTGACTTTACTCATTCATATGTGTTAATGAGTCGTGTAACTACACGACTCTCAATTTTCGTGTTTTAGTAGATTCATAGTGTCTAAGACTTAAAGACGAATATTTTGAAATGATTCTTGAATTATCTGCATATTATATTCCATCCATTTTTGGAATTATTGATTCGGTGAACGGTTAACTATCTCGAAATTACGAAATGTTTGTTTTTCATACAATCGGTAAACCCATCCAGCTATTGAACTCAAACAAGGCTGCTCGGATCTCCAACAATATAGATCCAATCGTGTTCAAAGTTGGAACTTAGCAGAAGAGTTTGGTTCTGAAGGCTCCCGAAAATTTCCAGCGATGTTGGACGAACAATTTCTGATATATAGGATTTTTTTCAAGGATTTTCAATGATTTTTTAAAAACTTTCTAGTGATACGATTCTCACTACATTTCGCAAGAATTTTAACGCTGGCATTCTACAATAGATAACCTTGTTTGAATTGGATCGGTTTAGTATTTTTCGAGTTATTGAGGAAATAAGAACCAAATTTCAGATGGGTACAACTCCAAAATCGTTTGGCTGATTATGTCCAATAAACAAACTCAAGTGTTTCAATCAGAGTCACAACCTGAACTAAACATTTCAAGTAGCTATCTCTTTCCTTTCTCAGGTTATCTTGATATAAATAATATTTTTTTATAATGTTTCTAAAATTTTGATATGATTCCCACAATATTTCACAAACGTCCTCAGGTTTGTATTCTATAACTACTCAACAAGTTTCAATTCGATCGGATTTGTATTAGTTGAAAACAAAATTATTACTCGGAAACCGTTGGCCGATTATACCCATTATCGAACTCGACCGTCGTATTGAGATGCGCCACCTACCCTGAAAATTTCAAGTCGCTCTCTCTTTTCGCTCTCAAGTTATCGTGGTAACGGCCAAATTAAAAAATTACAGACATTTGGGCAAAATGATAACGTGATATTCCCCAGAACATCGCGAAAATTCTGACAAGGTCTTGCAGTACTGTAATGAGTTTAAAGTTTTTGTCACAATTATCAAGTTATCTGAATAAGACAAGAAATTATGTTGATATTCATGCGGAAAAACGAAATTACGACCGACTTCCTGAATATCTGGGAGAGACAAATACTTTCAAAATATTATAGAAAAAAACATTTTTTGAAATTTCCTCATTACAAATTACCAGAACTGAATTCCAACAAAATTGTGAGAGATATCTAATGCCTTTCTTCTTTTACTAAGTAAAATACTTCATAGGTAAAATAAAGAAGAATTTAAACTCAACAAGAGTGCTAAAAGTTATTAATCCAAAACCAATAGACCAATTCTACCCAATGACGAACTCATTCGAGATATTAATTCCTCAATTCATGATGAACGATATATTCTTTCCTCAAATCCACTCTGAAAATTATTATATCAATTGAAACTTTAGCCAATATTCTAGTTTTGTTTTTACTGGAGATATTCTTAGCTCAATATTATTAATTTACCAATACCATTCCCATCATCATATGGATTAACCAAGGGCATTAAAATATCACCCAGAATGTATGATATCATATTTTAATCCTCATAATTCTACGATAGCCGAAATGAATTCGACATGTCATGTCTCAGGAAAATGAGTTGAAATGTATCAACACAGATCATATAATAATTCATAGCATTCTGTGAAAACATAGAAGTACGATTTATTATTGAAATTGTGCAAAATCATATCTCCGAAAGTATTAGATTTTTAGAGTTGAAAATGATATCAATGGATTCTTATGGTGAAACTACATTTTGAAAAAAAATTTAATTTAAAATTTGTAGTATAAAAATTTTTTTTTTGTTTCTCCGAAACCATTTGGTCGATTTTGCCCAATAACGAACTTAGCCGAGATATTAATCTCCCGAACCTACTCTGAAAATTTCAACTGTCTAGCTCAGGGCTTTCCAAACTTATTTTTACTGTGACGCCCTTGGGACTTTGCCATTTTTGTACGACGCCCCTTAACTCAGCCCCCAAAAATAATTACCAATTTTAGTACTAGCCTAGTAATACGTTATCAGCTAACTAGACTCGGTCGCAATCAACGTGCGACGCCCCTAGGACAATGTCGCGACGCACATTTCGTTCGAGTGTTATCGTGTCTACGGGCGGATCGATACTGACCACGGATTCTTGATCAGTGAGTCGCATCAAATCGTTTAAGACAAATTACAGACATTTGAACAAATTGATTAGCACTCTGTTCCGAGGAAAAAGAGCGCCAAAAAAATTGAAGACCATTTCAGATCTAGGTGCAATCCTAATGCGAAAACGTGATATAGGTTTGTGAAGTACCTAATCAAGTTTACATCAACTTCCAGTATGACTGATGTTGAGAAACCCAAACACTGCTCCAACTTCAACGAAGACATTTCGATGAGAGAAAACAAATAGTTCATGTGAAATGTAAGTGATGTGAATATCATCATGAACGAATATAAATATCAATGTTGACAACAATAATAGGGTATAGGTGGAAAGTTTTTCGACAACAAGATTTGAAGAAACCATTGACCATTATTGGAAAAAATGTCCTGCGTACAGGAGCTTTGGCGCTCTTGTTCAATTGCTGACAAATTATATCCCCGAAAGTATTGGTTTCTCAGAGTTGGGACTTATATCAATGGAATCTAATGATAGAACTGCATCATGAAATAAATTAAATAAGAATCCATTGATATAATTCCCAACTCGGAGGAATCAAAACTTTCAGAGTTATGATTTGTCAAAGTTTGAACAAGAGTGCCAAAGCTCCTGTTCACAGGGCTTTCCCACTTTTTGACGCTCTTGTTCCTCGGAACAGAGAATTTATCAATTTGTCCAAATGTCTCTAATTTTCGAATTTTTTGATGAAAATGGTATCAAACGATTTGGTTCGACTCACTGATCGAGAATCCGTGGTCAAAATCGATTCTGTCCGGCCGGCCGGCCCTCCGTTAACACGATGACTCTCGAACAAAATGAGCTAGACAGTGGAATTTTCAGAGTAGGTTTGAGGGATAAATATCTCGGTTAATTTCGTTATTGGGCAAAATCGGCCTAATAGTTTCGGAACAACGAAAATAAAAATTTTTTTTTTCATTACAACTTTCGAATTAAATATTTTTTAAGATGGAGTTTCATCATAAGAATCCATTGTTATCATTTTCAACTCTTACAAGCTAATACTTTCGGATATATGATATTTCAAAATTTCAATAATACATCGTAGTTCTGTGTATTCACCAAATGTGAACACAGAATCTGTCTGTGTTCACTGTTCATAAATGTCAATTCATCTAGCTATTACAGACTTGTCTATCGTAGTTTGAAATTATTTTCTGTTGGAAAACAAGTATCCGATTCTTCAATTTATTAATATATTAATATTCAAAACAGTCTTGTATATATACAAGACTGTTTTGAAACTGAAAATAATATTGACTGATTACATATTGAATAATTTATGTATAAATATGGGGATGATGTTCCAGAAGATTTAGAATTGGATCATTTTAATGAGTTGTGAGACATGTTCCTATATACAGTAATTTCATAATGTTGCTAGCAAAAATATGCTGGAATAAGGATCTACATTTGTGTATCAAACATTTTCTCTTGAGTTCAGGTCCATAATACAGAAATGAATATGTAAGTGGTATGGACTATTAAAATAATTTGTTCGTCATCAGCCTCTACCTACCAAATATCAGGAATAAATGGACAATCTGCTATGATTGTCTGCAGCCTTGCTCTAGACATTTCGATGATATTTTCCTTAGATATTTCGAGTTGTGTAAACTATGCACCGAGTGTGACTTGCAACAGCCCATTTCACGAGGTTGAATAATTTCAGATTGCTCATTAAATCTTGATAAATAAATTTAATGACAATTTTTGAAGCTTCAAAGCATTGAAGCTTTGTAGATTGCTCTTTTTTGGCGCTCTAGTTCCTTGGAACTGAGTGCTTATCAATTTGCCCAAATGTCTGTAATTTTCGAATTTTTCGATGAAAATGGTCTTAAAAGATTTGGTTCGACTCACTGATCAAGAATCCGTGGTCGAAATTCATTCTGTCCGGCCGACCGTAGGCACGATAACTCTCGAACGGAATGAGCTAGACATGAAGTTTTCAGAGTAGGTTTGGAGCGTAAATTTCTCGGCTAAGTTCGTTAATGGGCAAAATCCATCAAGCGGTTTCGGAGTTAAGGCCGATTTTAGTAAAACACATTTTTTATGAATATTTCCTAAACAGATCACTCGATCTATCTGAAATTTTGCATCAAATTTTAGAATCTTGACCTTCATACGTATGTGAAGTTTTGTACTGACCAGGTTACCGCAAAGTGTGAAAAAAAATTTTGAAAATTTAAATTTTTTTTTTTTTACGATAACTCTCGAACGGAATGAGCTAGGCAGTTGAAATTCACAGAGTAGGTTAGGGAGATTAATATCTCGGTTGTGTTCGTTATTGGGCAAAATAGGCCAGATGCTTTCGGAGTAACGAAAAATAATTTTTGTTTCAAGTAACAAATTTCAAATTCAATTTTTATTCAAGATACAGTTTCACCATAAAAATCCATTGATATCATTCTCAACTCCAACAAGCTAATACTTTCGGAGATATGATTTTTCGAAATTTCAATAATGAATCGTACTTCTATGTTTTCACAGAATGTTATAATTATTCTAACTAAGCTTTATTATATGATTTGTGTTCATACTCTTACATGTCATCCTGTTCTATAACAGAGAGTCAAATACATTTCAGCTATTTTAATTCGATTTCTTCCATGGTGCAGTTCTCATTCTCAGATTGCTCATTTAATCTTGATAAATAAACTATTATTTGAATTGAATTTCCTTCATGATGCAGTTCTATCATAAGAATACATTGATATAATTCCCAACTCTGAGAAACCAATACTTTCGGAGATATAATTTGTCTGTTAGAACTAGAGCGCCAGAAAGCTCCTGTCCACAGGGCTTGAACCCATTTTTGGGCGCATGTTCTAGGGGAACATCGTCCTATCATTTCGTCCAAATGTCTGTAATTTTCGAATTTCGAGCTGAAAATTGGCTAATAGACTAATTCGGACTCCCTGATCACGAATCCGGTGTCAGATTTTTGGGTGCCGTCCGGCCGGCCGGCCGGCCGTAGGCACGATAACAGGAGCACCGAAGGTCCTATCGACTTCAAACTTTCAGGGTAGGTTTCTGATCAAAATGCGACGGTTAAGTTCGTTAACGGGCAAAATCGGCCGGGCGGTTTAGGAGTTATAGACATTTAAAATTTTGAGGTTATTTCCCTGATATTTCAGGAACTAAAGAAGATGTTGAATCGAAACTTGGTAGTCAGTTCGAGGATATAAACGCGCAACTTTTGGCAAAATTCTGTTATGATCGAAATGTTGGTAATTTTTAAAAAAATATTTCTTTTAATTTTTTCGAAAAAAAAAAATTTTTTTCGTGAACTATTCATCAGATTGCAACAAAAACTTGTACTAACGTCAATTGTAGTATTTTGCAACATTGTGCAAAATTTTGGCTCTATACGATTTCAATTTCTGGAGATATAAGACAAAATGTGTCAAATTTCCTGGGTCTCTCTCAGTATTTTCATCGATTATTCTATGAACTCTTTGAATTCCACCGAAAACAAATTCAAATACATAAACATAAAGAATCAAGTCATAGTTTAGACGTCGAAAGAAGGACGATGTTGATCGACTTGAAAAGGTACCTATTTCAAGAAATGCAATAATGAATGAAATGAAATTATGGATATAATATTATCTAAGTATTGTTGGGATCGGGCAGTTGGAAAATTTTTTAATAAAAAAATTTGTACCGACGTTAAATCAAGCAAAAGTGTGCAAAATTTCAGTTCGATACGATCTCAATTCCAGAAGATATTGCTTAAAATTCACATTCCAGCGTGTTTTGACGTTCTATGGTCACAGAAAATCGTCACAAAAATCTATTTACCTCATTTGACGGCTGTTTGTCAAATCAATTAATTCCAATAATTGATGTCAGATTTCCTACATACCAAGTTCAAACACATTTTATTATATGGAAAACACTTATTATGATCACGTTCTACAGGAATTGATACTAAATAGAAGCTAGATGAAGATTATTGTAATGGAAAATTTGTGTTCCAGAATAATATTAAGGTATTCAACATGATACTGCTTTTTTTCTTTACTGGTCAGTACGGGCCACAAGGAAGATGAACATGCGCCCAAAAGCCCCCGTCGTCGGTGCTTTTCAATCTAGTTCAATGTCACTTCTGTACGTCAATTCTTAAGAATTTTTGTAATTAAATTCAAAATGTAGGTCTATGACTCATCTCATGTTGGATTTATATACATCAGCAAATTATAATCAAAGTATTCTATGAAAGCATAATATAAAAATGGAGAATAATTATTATAATTCAAAAAAATCATATCCGATAGTTTGTTAGAGTTGAGAATGACATCAATGGATTCTTTTGGTAAAACTACATCTTAAAAATGGGTTCAAGCCCGGTGGACAGGAGCTTTACGGCGCTGTTCAAACAGACAAATTATATCTCCGAAAGTATTGGTTTCTCAGAGTTGGGAATTATATCAATGTATTCATATGATAGAACTGCATCATAAAGAAAATCCAATTCAAATAATAGTTAATTTATCAAGATTAAATGAGCAATCATGAGAATGAGAACTGCACCTTGGAAGAAATCAAATTAAATCTGGCCAATTTTGCTCAACAACGAACTTAACCGATTCATCTCCCTAACCAACTCTGAAAATTTCAACTACCTAGGTCATTCCGTTCGAGAGTTTTTGTAGAAAAACTTTTTTTAAATTTTCAAAATTTTTTTTTGACACTTTGCGGTAATCTGGTGAATACAAAACTTCAAATGCGTATAAAGGTCATGATTCTACAATTTGATGCTAAATTTCAGATAGATCGAGTGATCGGTTTCGGAAATATTCATAAAAAATATTTTTACTAAAATCGGCCATAACTCCGAAACCGCTTGATGGATTTCGCCCATTAACGAGCTCGTCCGAGATATTTATGCTCCAAACCCACCTTGCAAATTTCAATCCGCTAACTCCTTTCGTTCGAGAGTTATCGTGCCTACGGCCGGCCGGCCGGCTGGACAGAATCGATTTCGACCTCGGACTCTTGATCAGTGAGTCGAACCAAATCGTTTGAGACCATTTTCAGCCAAAAATTCCAAAATTACAGGCACTTAGGCAAATTGATAAGCACTCTGTTCCGAGGAACTAGAGCGCCAAAAAAAACAAGTTTCGTATGACAATTGCCCAAAACAGGTTTAAAGTACCTACAAATAGAAGATATTCCATAAAACATGTAGGTAAGAAAGAAGAGAAGTAATAATGAAAAATTACGTTGTAATCGATCAAAAATTTCCTGATCTACGTTCACCAAATTTTCTCCTCTCTCGAACTACAGAATTATGCTTTCAATATTTACGTAATATTTTCAAACATTTTTGGGTGAGGTCCCCATGGCATCGCTAAAATACTAGTATTTCAACCCCAATATTTTTGAAGTTATAATATTTCCTTCCGTCAGTCCCGTCATAAATTGAGAGAACTGAGCATTATAATTATATGTCTATGGATGAAAAGCAGTCTCACTACTCGCAGATCTCTTACTTCATGTTCCGTTCCGAAATGTAAGACTTTTCTGAGAAAAACTAATTTCGGAGCAAACAACTGAGATTTTTCTAACTTCGCTCACAATTCTTCGATTGATTAGATAATGTCATGTCTAGGGAAAATGAGTTGACATTATGACAATTGATACATAGAATAATTATATCATTCTGTCACAATACGATTTATTATTGAAATTTTGAAAAATCTTATCTCCGAAAGTATTAGCTTGTTAGAGTTTAAAATGGTATCATTGGATTCTTATGGCAAAACTGCTTATTGAAGAAAAATAAATTTGGAATTTGCCTTGTGAAAAAAAAAATTTTTTGTTACTCCGAAACCATCTGTCCGATTTTGCCCAATAACGAACTTAGCCGAGATATTTATCTCCCAAACCTACTCTGAAAATTTCAACTGTCTAGCTCATTCCGTTCGAGAGTTATCGTGCCTACGGCCGGCCGGCCGGACAGAATGAATATCGACCACGGATTCTTTATCAGTGAGTCGAACCAAATCGTTTAAGACCATTTTCATTGAAAAATTCGAAAATTACAGACATTTGGGCAAATTGATAAGCACTCAGTTCCGAGGAACTAGAGCGCCAAAAATGATATCATTGAATTCTTATGGAAAAACTGCTTATTGAAAAAAATTTAATATGGAATTTGCTTTGTAAAAAAAAAATTTTTTTTTTGTTACTCCGAAACCATCAGTCCGATTTTGCCCAATAACGAACTTAGCCGAGATATTTATCACCCAAACTTACTCTGAAAATTTCAACTATCTAGCTCATTCCGTTCGAGAGTTATCGTGCCTACGGCCGGACCGGCCGGACAGAATGAATTTCGACCACGGATTCTTTATCAGTGAGTCGAACCAAATCGTGTAAGACCATTTTCATCGAAAAATTCGAAAATTACAGACATTTGGGCAAATTGATAAGCACTCAGTTCCGAGGAACTAGAGCGCCAAAAATTGGTTCAAGCACTGAAGTCAGGAGCTTTTGCGTATTTGGAAAGAACGAATCTACTTTCCCGCTGAAATAGTTCACAATCTGACTTGCGAGTTCGACTTTAATATTATCTGCATTTCGCGCCTTCGCGGGCTCATTGTCTCGACTATTTATTCAATTTTTTGTTTATGTTTAGATTTGGCATCGTTGGAGGGACTCGCAAGTGCGAAGAATATACCAGAATATACACTGAGGGCCTCGCATTAGTGTTTGATATATAACGGGTCTCGGAACTTCTTTGGAGATTTCTTTTTCAACAGTTTTTTGAAAAAGCTTCCCCTCTCACGATATGCGCAATAAGCACCATTATAACCTTGTGATAATGAAAAAAATATTTCAAAAAAGTTATATTCTGATATGGGTCTCAGGTTGTCTGTTGGCTACCGCGGGTCTCACATGTGTTAATATTTAACACGTTGACTGTCCCCATTCTAATTTTTTCTTCACCCCCCACGTTCAACACATTTTTCCAAAGATTAGGGTTACTTCTGAGTGATAAAATATATATTCTATGAAAAAATTAATTCTGCAGCCATTTTGTCAATGTTTTTTACATGTTCATATGTGAATCATGAACGCCTTAGTCTATTTTTTCAATACTGGACGTCTCTGTATCATATGTGAACATGAATTTAACCACGATTGTGAAAAAGCCTTTTGTCTCCAATGTTTCAAGGAGTTTCAAGGTTGTTTTCGTATATTTTTTCCAAAAATTGTATATTGTTCATTCAAAATAAATAATTCGAAATCAGGAAAGTGTTCATGTTCAAAATTTTCAAGTCCAATGGAAGGCTTGATGCTGACGTTTCTTGAATCACGTATGATTCATTATGATTGAGGTTATCAATACATTTACTTCTAAGAGACGTTCAGCCCATATAAACCGACCACACTGCAGCGTTCGTAAATAGTAGCCATATTTATCTTGAACGTTAAATGAATCACATACGACTCATGGACTCCTGGCGAAAATCTTTATGCATCATATGTGATGCATGGGACAGTCAACGTGTTGTATATATATATATATATACTAAAGAACAATAGGATAAGTATATTTAAATGGAAAAGCATAATGGGCGATTCCGCAAGAAGAGCAGAGAAAACATTCTGCTGGTACCTGCCGACACGTGTTTCTGCTAGTTGGCTTCTTCAGGACAGGGCAACCAAGAAACCAAAAATGGTGAAAAGATAACTGAAAACAGGTGGCACCACAACAGGAGCGAGCAACCAATTTGTGCCTTCAGCTCCCATTTTTGGTTTCTTGGTTGCCCTATCCGGCAGGTACCAGCAGAATGTTTTCTCTGCTCTTCTTGCGGAATCGCCCATTATGCTTTTCCATTTAAATATACTTATCCGCATTATCCTATTGTTCTTTAGTACATATCCTCGGGCTGAGGTCGCATCGCACAGGTAGCTTATGCTTCCTCCGTGCCGATGCCATAGTTTACCTCCGAATTGGAGGTCCTAGAGCTGAAGGCACAAATTGGTTGCTCGCTCCTGTTGTGGTGCCACCTGTTTTCAGTTATCTTTTCACCATTTTTGGTTTCTTGGTTGCCCTGTCCTGAAGAAGCCAACTAGCAGAAACACGTGTCGGCAGGTACCAGCAGAATGTTTTCTCTGCTCTTCTTGCGGAATCGCCCATTATGCTTTTCCATTTATATATATATATATATATTGCTGAAACTTATTCTTTGGGTACTCGGCAGTGACTTGTGGATTCATAAAACTAAACGAAATTAGCATAAAGAAAGCATATAAAGTTTTTCTTGACTCATTTCAAGAATATTCCATCGTTTTAGAACGTTATATTATTCTTCATCATTTCTCCTTAAACGCACCGTTTTCGAGATATTCTTCATTGAATGTTTTAAAATGGAAAACTCCAGAAATTTCACTACTTTTATGGATCCGTCCCTGAGCGTTGGAATCCCGAATCAAGCTGTAAACCACGTTACCATGCCTTATTCTCATCCGCCAACAATGTCATATATAATTTATATGCGGGAGTGTATTAGCTCATTGTGAAATCTTTAAACGCTTATAACTTTTTACCTGAGCCGAATCTGGAAAAATGGTAAATGAAAAAATTGTTTCATTTGATGAGAGGAATCTTTGGTTAAAATTAATGCAGTGGTCAAAGACTCACCCTCTATATATAATATATATATATATATATATATAATATATATAAGCGAATCCTGAAGTTCCAGACACTGTACTTTTCACTATTGAAAGGTGTGATGGTTTCTACTATTCGTGGAATGTAGATATATAAAGACTATTATTTTAAACTTAATATTTATTCTTAAACTTCAGTATTTTAACTTCTCTCATGCAGTATAATTTGATACTGACTGAACATAAGGATCTCACTCGATCGCGCAGGGAAAACATAAGTCATGCGTGATAGAGGAGAGAAAATTTGAACCATCATTAGAATCTACTACAATACCTCCTTCCCTATAATGTAATGAGAGATTACCCACAAATAAAAAAAAATATATATAACAATACCTATTTACAAATATGCCATAGTCCTAAAATTAATTATAGTTCAGTCTATCAACAGGTTTAATTAGTCTTTTAGGTCGAGAATACAAAGTGTCTTCAACGCTGGGCATATCACTTATTGCGTTTTTCACTTCACTGGGGCTATAACTTGTTGAGTGTTTCAGTTCACTGGGACGCATCACTAAAGAATGTTCATTTTCATTGGGCAAATCAGAAATCATATTGGGAGAGTCACCTAATCCATTGTTATTCAAATTTCTACCAAGTGAAGTATCTGATGAATTACTCTCATAAAGTTCTGATAACTGTAACATTCGCTTAATTTGATTTAGGTGACGCTTCCAAATGACATTGGCTAATTCAGGTATTTTTACAAGATACAAAGTCTTTCCTATTTTTCTGAAAATTATACCCTTAATCCATTTGGGTTTAGAAATATCTCTATAATCTCTGACGGTGACATCATCATTTATATCGAATTCTATAAACCGTTTTCCTCCATGATACAATTTTTGTTTGATTTGTTTGTTAAGAACGTGATCTTTCAAACCTGAATCTTTATATTCCGTTTCTGGTAAAAGTATATCGAATCCCATCCTCGTCGCCACTGTGATGGTTTCTTCTATTCGTGGAATGTAGATATATAAAGACTATTGTTTTAAACTTAATATTTATTCTTAAACTTCAGTATTTTAACTTCTCTCATGCAGTATAATTTGATACTGACTGAACATAAGGATCTCACTCGATCGCGCAGGGAAAACATAAGTCATGCGTGATAGAGGAGAGAAAATTTGAACCATCATTAGAATATACTACAATAGGTGTGATATTCCTTCTGATTGTTGAAGTCTCCATTGTCATTTTGAACTATAACTTATCCAGTCTCAAAAACAGTTTTTTTCACTTATTATACTTGTTCACATGTTCACTTCGTAAATCGCGTAAACTGGTCCCATAACATATTGGATTTTTTTATAGGATGGAAATTCGAGGATTCGGATTTAAAAACGAATATACGCATTATATTATTATTTAATGAACGCACGAGGAAGAATGTCTATCCTCGTCCACGGTCGAAAAACTCAAAGATTCACTGAAATATTCATGGCAGAAAACGTGTCAGCCATTTGGGATTACCCAACATTCTCATGGCTTTGCTCTCCAGTTTAAGTGAGGTCTTATCGAACCCTATCCCCCTATCGAGTGATTTTTGTTTACGTCTTATAAATATACATACGTTCAGAAATTCCAAGACTTTTCAAAAACTTTTAAACAGAACTTTTCAGGCAACTTTCTCAGTTTAAACTTACGAAAGTTTTTATGTTTATCGTTTGATAATGACACAATGCTGAAACATGTCACCTAATGATTTGAAATAATAGTTCTACAAGAAAGAAGTGTTTTACAGACCCTTTTCCTTCATCATCTATAACACTTCAGAATGGGTTTTTACGAGATTATGAATAGGGAAACCTCTCTCACAGGCCAAGGGATTTTCCGACGATTTTAAATGGAAATACGCAATGAACAAAATGACATGGGAGCTCGTTTAATACGGAAACATAGACGAGCGTTCTTCCGATAAATAAGAGGGTCTTAATGTAAATTATTATTAGCTCCGTTCATCCGGGAGTCGGATAAGCGTGACTCTGTTAATTTGAATTTTACTTAATACAGTATTAGTATTGATAAGTAATTTTCAGACTGCGTTCAAGCCGTTTTTTGTACAATCTTGATTTCCTATCCTTACGATGGAACGACTGGGACAAAAAGCTTGGAAGCTAAATGCCGAATAATTATCTCTAGTCGAACTACGTTTCATACATTTTTCACTTATAGTTTTGGAAATAATGAACGAAAAATGCAATTTGAAATATAAAAATTATCTAATACTAATTCTTCATTACAGGTTCCTGGTGTAATCACAGCAGCCCCAAATGTTATACCAGGAGTTGCAATTCCGGGAGTACCTAAAGCTACCGTTCCCACAATAGGATCCCCTGTTATAGCGGTGCCCGCTATATGTGCCCAAGGAGTGACGGTTCCCACCATAGCCACACCGCCTGTACCCATTTCTGGTGTTTCCCTACCAGGGGTCGTCAGTCCTACAGTTGGTACCATGATACAACCCCCCGGCATAGCCATTCCTCAGTACGCAAACGTTATTCAACCAACCATTGTTGCCCCTGTAGTCAGTACCATACCCCAATCTGTTATACCACCTCCTTCTATGGTCACATTGGCTCAGCCTGTCTTGCCTGTCACAACTCCGGCTCAAGATGCGTTGAAGAGAGCGCAAGAAGCGCAATTGAAACAGCAGGAGGAACTCCAGAAGAAACTGCTGGATCAGAATGAACCACAGACCCTTCAACAGCAGGAAAACATGTCTATCAAGGGGCAGAACGCGAGACATTTGGTGATGCAGAAATTGATGCGCAAGGTGGATTCAAAAGTTGTTATTTTAAGGAATATGGTGGGGCCAGATGAGGTAGATGAAACGCTTGAGGAAGAAATTCAAGAGGAGTGCAGCAAGTATGGTCGTGTAGAAAGGGTTGTTGTTTATAATGAGGTGCAATCTGAGGGAAACGAAGATGATGTCATCGTCAAGATTTTCGTGGAGTTTGTTGCTACTAAAGGTTTGATTTTGTTTTATTCTGTGTGTTCATTATATTTTCATAATTGTGATAAATGTATCAGTCAATTAAATGGCGTGGAATTGAAAATTTAACATACTTAATAAGTTATACATATACAATAATGTTTATTTTTATGATGGTTAGATCGTGAAATTAATTAACAAGAACAATTTTTAGGTTTTATAAATTTTCAAGGTTCTAAACATCGTGGTACTTATTCGAATACACTATTTGAAACCGCAAACTTCGTACCGCTCCAGGATCAATAATATGTTGTATTAACCTATCGGCTGACTTAAATTCAGTTTTTGGCGCTCTAGTTCCTCGGAACTGAGTGCTTATCAATTTGCCCAAATGTCTGTAATTTTCGAATTTTTGGCTGAAAATTGTCTCAAACGATTTGGTTCGACTCATTGATCAAGAATCCGAGGTCGAAATCGATTCTGTCCGGCCGGCCGTAGGCACGATAACTCTCGAACGAAAGGAGTTAGAGGATTGAAATTTGCCAGGTGGGTTTGGAGCGTAAATATCTCGGACAAATTCGTTAATGGGCAAAATCCATCAAGCGGTTTCGGAGTTATGGCCGATTTTAGTAGAACACATTTTTTATGAATATTTCCGAAACCGATCACTCGATCTATCTGAAATTTAGCATTTAATTGTAGAATCATAACCTTTATACGCATGTGAAGTTTTGTATTGACCAGGTTACCGCAAAGTGTCAAAAAAAAATTTCAAAATTAAAAAAAAATGTTTCTACAATAACTCTCGAACGGAATGAGCTAGGCAGTTGAAATATTCAGAGTAGGTTAGGGAGATGAATATCTCGGTTGAGTTCGTTATTGGGCAAAACAGGTCAGATGATTTCGGAGTAACGAAAAATAATATTTTTGTTTAAGCTACAAATTTCAAATTCAATTTTTATTTAAGATGCAGTTTCACCATTAAAATTCATCGATATCGTTTTCAACTCCAACAAGCTAATACTTTCGGAGATATGATTTTTCTAAATTTCAATAATGAATCGTACTTCTATGTTTTCACAGAATGCAATAATTATTCTATCTAAGCTTTATTATATGATCAGTGTTCAAGTTCGTACATTTCATCCTGTTCTATAAGAGAGAGTCAAATTCATTTCAGCTATTTTAATTTTATTTCTTCCATGGTGCAGTTCTCATTCTCAGATTGCTCATTTAATCTTGATAAATAAACTATTATTTGAATTGAATTTCCTTTATGATGCAGTTTTGTCATAAGAATACATTGAAATAATTCCCAACTCTGAGAAACCAATACTTTCTGAGATATAATTTGTCTCTTTAAACTAGAGCGCCAGAAAGCTCCTGTCCACAGGGCTTGAACCCATTTTTTTATCAAGATGAATTTCGAGAAAACTGGGACGAAAGGATACGAGCTGCAGTTCATTGTGGAATCGTATTGAGAAGCTACTTGACTCGTCGAACATAATCACGTTGTTGATCTGTGCAACTGAACCATTTGACGTCCTGCCTCTCTTCATGTGTTTGTACTCTTCTCGTGCGAATTTTGTTCATCTGTAGTAGATTGATTCGCCATATTCCGAAGTCTAATCGTATTACGACGTTGTGAAAGATTAGATTTTCTGGTTCGCGACAAATTAAATAACACTGGAAAATTATCAAAGAATTAAAAGTAAGTGGCTCCATCTTTGAAGACGGTGGATAACTTCAGATCTATTAATAACATTAATAGAAACTGAAGCGAGAAACTAAATCAGCTTCTCTTTGCCAACGCCACGCTATTTCACCTAAGATCGAGGTGTGCGAAATTTTGTTAGAAATGAAGTTATTTGACTTCCTCGTCTTCGACCAGCCCCACAGAAGCAGATCGCGATTTCGGTGTTATTTCACCTCATCAGTGCAACATAGTGGATAGGGTCCGAAGACGACGAAGTCAAAAATGTTCGTAAGGTTATAGACCTTGGGAGTGCTTGTCGCGATCTGCTTCTGTGGGGCTGGTCGAAGACGAGGAAGTCAAATAACTTCATTTCTAACTGGAAAATTAATCGCACAATTCAAAATTACATAATGAAGCAATTATCGTTGCTTCACCCGATTTGTTTTGAATGATAATGATCAGGCACAATATTGGAGTAAGAATGCAATGTCTACGTTTCGATAATGGATATTTCCAAACATTTCACTAATTTTTGAAAACATTAATTCTTCATTATTCATTTTTTCATGATAATATCTTTCAACCTCACGAGAATCAACAAAACTTATTTTTCTTTCTACAAAAGAATTTCATTTCCAACAATCAGAACATAAATATTTGAAATCCTGAAACGAATCAAAATATACTTTAAAACAAAAATCTTGTCACAAGAACAGGGAAACAAACAATAGGATCTTGTGTTGATCACGTTCTAACACAATTAAATTGGGAAACAGAAGTAAACGCCGAAGTCAGCATTCTCAGATCATATTTTACGTATTATTTCACCTTGAGGAAACTTAAGTTATTGCCAGAAGAATGAATAATTGAAACAGGTCATTTATAGTTTCAATAAAATAAACTCAGTTTGTGAATATGTACCATATACAAAGAATACAATTTAGGCGTTCCTGAATTAATTTATTTTGATTGGAATAGCACGCGAACGGTTTCTTCTTACAGGTTCAAGGGTTTTAAAAGTATCATGTTGAATCCCAAGTTTCAAGTATTTCTTTAATATTAGTTTTTCATTCCCATGCAATGGCCCTCTAAAGGATCATCCCAATAGAGATAAGTACCAAAGGCCTAAAATATGTCTACAGAAAAATTTTATTATTGATGAAAACGTTTGTAGGATTTTTTGCTCCCGTGTTGAAAATACCTGCTTTTCTATCAAAAAATCTGAGGTACTTTTCAGCTGCCCTGCAAACACTGGTAACGATTTCACTCGTTTAATCAAGTTTTAATATAGGTTTTTCCTTTATAGCTCAGATAGAGCTAAAATGCTCTCCAACAAATCAGCACATAGGTACCACTTTTATGACAAAACCAGTTATGTACCCAACTACATACATCTTCAACGTACATGGTAAGATGCCGAGCTGCACTAGAGTTGAATTCATCATTTTCAATGTCAGTCTTGGTTTTGTCAATAAATAAAACTCATCTTACTCTAAATTTCGTCCTGAATCAGTATTGGTAATTTTTTTCCAGTCCCACAAGTTAAAATTGCGATTGATTTCAAATTCACTGCATTGCTACTATCTGAAGACTATGGGTTTGTTCCTACAACGGCCGAAACCGTACAGTGTACGGTCCACGGACTGCGCTGTGGTGTAAAAGGAAGGCTTTTACTCCACCGCACAGTCCATGGACTGTTCACTGTACGGTTTTGGCCGCTGTAGGAACAAAGCTTATGTATCAATAGCCTCTTGTAGGAAGTCTTGAATTGTCTGGCAGTTGGGTTGTTATTATAACCTGCCTTGATCTGAGGTCACCAAAAAATATTTCAAAATGATCTTGAGGGAGTTTATGCGTTAAAATGTACCTCAATAATTTTTTCTTCAAAAATGTTAAATGTATTATAGAAAATTGGTTCAAGCCCTGTGGACAGGAGCTTTTGGGCGCATGTTCATCTTCCTTGTGGCCCGTACTGACCAGTAAAGAAAAAAAGCAGTATCATGTTGAATACCTTAATATTATTCTGGAACACAAATTTTCCATTACAATAATCTTCATCTAGCTTCTATTTAGTATCAATTCCTGTAGAACGTGATCATAATAAGTGTTTTCCATATAATAAAATGTGTTTGAACTTGGTATGTAGGAAATCTGATATCAATTATTGGAATTAATTGATTTGACAAACAGCCGTCAAATGAGGTAAATATATTTTTGTGACGATTTTCTGTGACCATAGAACGTCAAAACACGCTGGAATGTGAATTTTAAGCAATATCTTCTGGAATTGAGATCGTATCGAACTGAAATTTTGCACACTCGTGTAGAATGCTTGATTTAACGTCGGTACAAATTTTTTTATTAAAAAATTTTCCAACTGCCCGATCCCAACAATACTTAGATAATATTATATCCATAAATTAAGCATTTCATTATTGCATTTCTTGAAATAGGTACCTTTTCAAGTCGATCAACATCGTCCTTCTTTCGACGTCTAAACTATGACTTGATTCTTTATGTGTATGTCTTTGAATTTGTTTTCGGTGGAATTCAAAGAGTTCATAGAATAATCGATGAAAATACTGAGAGAGACCCAGGAAATTTGACACATTTTGTCTTATATCTCCAGAAATTGAAATCGTATAGAGCCAAAATTTTGCACAATGTTGCAAAATACTACAATTGACGTTAGTACAAGTTTTTGTTGCAATCTGATGAATAGTTCACGAAAAAATTAAAAGAAATATTTTTTTAAAAATTACCAACATTTCGATCATAACAGAATTTTGCCAAAAGTTGCGCGTTTATATCCTCGAACTGACTACCAAGTTTCGATTCAACATCTTATTTAGTTCCTGAAATATCAGGGAAATAACCTCAAAATTTTAAATGTCTATAACTCCTAAACCGTCCGGCCGATTTTGCCCGTTAACGAACTTAACCGTCGCATTTTGATCAGAAAGCTACCCTGAAAGTTTGAAGTCGATAGGACCTTCGGTGCTCCTGTTATCGTGCCTACGGCCGGAAGTACGGCCGGCCGGCCGTACGGCACCCTGAAATCTGACACCGGATTCGTGATCAGGGAGTCCGAATTAGTCTATTAGCCAATTTTCAGCTCGAAATTCGAAAATTACAGACATTTGGACGAAATGATAGGACGATGTTCCCCTAGAACATGCGCCCAAAAACTATCTATCAGATTCCGCCGAAATTCCACAAAAACCTTCAAGACGCCATTTTAGAGAGAGAGAGACATTTATTGGTGTCTTACAACACAGGGTTGTTTACACAAGTCAATATATAATAAATAGTGAAATTTGAGAGTATAAATGAAATCAACACTGTGACATCCCCCGCAAGAGACCAGAAGAAAGATATGTTCCTGAATTATAGTTAATTCAAAATAAAACCTGTCATCCACCGTCACAGATTGAAATTCATCTATTGAATAAAACTCCGCATCTGTTAAAAATGTAAATGTAACTTAAGCTGCCTTCTTGACAGGGTCTTAGCCGAACCAGGAAGTTTGTTGTAGATAGCTGTGCTGTAGAGTCTACCATGCTGTGTCTATTAAGTCTAAGGAAATCCTTAGGAGTCAATGATTCCCTCGTGTTTCGTGATCATGAATATTCGTATATGAAATTTATTTTTATTCGAGTGGACGTTTACAATCGAGTACCGGATTTCAGCTTGATCGGCTTCGTAGTTAGCAATTACTGTGAAAATAAAATTCTGAACTGGTATCTGCTTCTGAAATTTCAAATCATATAAATCTCAGAACTCTGGAATGTCTTGTATATACAAATTGATTGCATCTTTTGGTGTGGCGCAGGAGATCCTGCCTGGTTCGAATCTCCGCTGAGTAAGTTCACTTTTTTTGTCCGCTCGAGAGGAAAAACCTTTTATAGGTCTGCCCTGAGAGTGTCCGCTTCTCTCAGGAGTGTGAGACTCCAGTTGTTGATGGGTTACTCCTTAAAAACCTTTCGCACGTTCCTTGGAGTAGATCTTCTTCCTGTCCTTACAGCGTCCCCTAACAAAAGAGATAAGCTGCAAGCGGCATTCACAGTTGCTGGGAGCTGTGGAGGAGGAAAATTCGACGCCAAGTTTTTTGAGTTCTTTGTCCAGCAGGAGTATATCTGGCTTTATGGAGTGCTGGTGTTTACTCATGTGATCTTCGAGTAGTATCTTCAGTTGTGCCTGTCGTATCTCTCTGCCAACTCTTCTTTAGTCTACTGGCGTGATAGGTGTTCCTGCTAGCTCATGATCGATGGATATGATAGTTATACTGGGCTTCTCCAAAGCTCTCTGACTAGCCCTAAATAGGAAAGCTCCTTGGTTCCTAATTTCATGATGAGCTCCACCATTTTCAGAAGTAGGTCTTCATTTCTCAATATCGTTATTACCATTTCCAACGTTTGTTGATGGTGTTGGTAATCCAAACTTTGCAAACTCATGTCTCCCTGCGTTCGTGGAAGGTGTACATACTCTTTGTATCGAGCAGTTGGGATGCAGGCTACGGTTCATGTTCATCACTTTACCTGTGGATTTGTTGAGCTCGAGAATTTCATTCACTGTCCAGTTAACTACCCCGAAAGAGTAGGTGACTATCGAGGCTGCCAAGCTGTTCGTAGCAGACACTTTATTTTTCCCGGACAGATGTGATTTTCATATATCTCGGAGCTTCCTTTTCTTGCTAGCTGTTAAGGTATCCTTGATTTGGGTTGTCTCCAGCGCGCTTCTTTGTCTCATTCCAAGAATTTTGTAAGTTTCTCCCTCTTCGAAGTGTCGAATGCTTATTCCCCCTTCTAGTTCGATGTTTCCTCCTGTTTATTCAACACATTCGTCCAAACCGAATGACATTCCTATTACTGGGGTGTATTCGGCAACGATATTCAGTTGTACTGCTGCGTTGGAAGAAGCGTACAGTTTTAAGTCGTCCATGTACAGGACATGTGAGATCAGATGTTCTCTTCTGCCTGGTGGCCCGGCCTTGTACCCTATTCTGATTGCCCTCAACTCAGTTGTTAATGGTATTAGTGTTATGCAAAACAATAACAGGCTTAGCGAGACTTCTTGAAATACGCCTCGCCTGTATCTCACCCATCCGGTATAAGAGATCCGACCTTGGCATCGAACGACGAACTTAGTTTTCCATAGCGCCATAATGTTTTCCATCACATGGGCGATGTTGGAGGGATTTTGAGCATCTCTAGCAGCTGGATTATCGAGCTGTGCGCCGATGTATCAAATGCTTTCGCGTAATCCAACCATGATGTATGTAGGTCGCGCTTGTATCGTCTCGCATCTTGACAAATACTCTTGTCTATAAGAAGGTTGTCCATGCACCCCTGTACTCCTTTCCTTGATCCTCTTTGTTCGTGGATTTAATCCCACACTGATCCAATTAACTCCAGAATCCGATGTTAAAAAATATCTTTGAGAATTTCATACAGCGCGTGTCGGTAGCTGTTTGGCTGTCCTAGATCACCTGAATTCCGTATCATTACAGCTCTGCCATCTACCAACCATGAAGGAATTGGCTCACGGTAAATTATTATTTCACTGAATAATCTAGCCAGATGTTGGTGGATAGCTGGAAAGTCCTTTCACCAGTAGTTCTGAACGCCATCCAGTCCAGGTACCGTGAAATCCTGTTTGTTCTTCAGGGCATGTCTAATCTCTTCGGCTGTTATTTCAGTCAGCTCTTCGGTCTGTTGCAGATTTTGGTCACATAATATCCGGTATCTGTGAAGTGCTGGAGTATCCCTGATTTCCGCTGGTCGCTCATACAATTTTTCCAGAACTGTTCTACTTCTTCCGGTGATGGTGGGTTTTTTCCTCTACTTATTTGGGTCGTAATAACTTTGAAGGTTCTGCGTTGAAGGTGTTATCTCCTATCCACTTTTGCCACTTGATCAGCTTCTTCCTTGCTGCCGCAAGTGATCTTATTTTATCGACGGCCTTCCGCTTCAGTAGAGTGATAGTGGGCAAGCTCATCGTACGATGAAACGCACGCAGCTCACCCATCATGACCTCTATTTTCTTGCTCTGCTTCAGTTGTCCTTTCATAACATCTATGATACATTGGTACCAAAATGCTTGCTGCCTTATGGTTCTTAGCTTCTTGTCTAGCTTATTCAATCTTGACCTATGTTTGTCCTCCTTTGTTATTGTTCTTACTGGTTGGTACAGTGAAGTAGCAGCTCTCACTGCGGCCATGACATCTTCTAGCGGACAGTCCTCCTTTAGGTGATCATCGATTATATTATTCATCACGGCTAGGTCTTCAGCTGGTAGTGTGGATTTCTGCCTTGTGGTCTTCATGTTAGGATTCCTTACTGCGGCATCAAATGCTTCTATTCTATTGACGGCTAACTCTGGAACATATCTCTCCTGTCCCTATGCGACCAACAACTTGTTCTCTCTCCTACTCGATGTCCTCGTCGGAAGCTGTAATCTCTTGTATGACAGGCGCCCGCCTCCTCAGAATCCTGCCGTTGGTGGTCCGCATGCTATGAATCATCTAGTTTTGAAAATGTTCACATTGCCGACCGACACTACACCCTGTTGTAATGAATTCCAATCCTGAAAGATTCGATTTTTATATCAAGTTGAGTAGATCTGAAATTTTCACTTTTCAGTATCTGTGAATGACCGCGAAGACGAGAATATGTCGATCTCTGAAACAATTTTTCAAGCACTCCGTCCTGCTCACACAAACAATGATACACCGTTATCAAGTCCCCTCGTCGTATTCTCTGTTCAAGATTAGGTAGCTTGAATATTGTCAATCTATCCTCGTATGCCGGATGGACGCGACCGAACGGAATGCTGGTAGCTCGACGTTGAACTTTCTCGAGCAAATTCACGTCCAGAACACGTGACGGACACCACACACTGTTAACGAACTCTAAAATGGGTCTAATGAATCCTTTATAAACACTGGACATAGTCTTAACATCAACATATTGAAATCATTTGTTGATGAAGAATAGGCTGGAATTTGCCTTTTCGACTTGTTTATCAATGTGTAGCGCTACGAAAGTCCACTGTCACTCCCAAGTCGAGGCGGTTCTCGGTGTTATTCAGAAGTTCATCAGACAAGCGGTATTCCCGCTTTGGGTTCTTCCCTCCCAGATGTAAGGCCTTACATTTAACGACATGGAATCAACCATTCCCTGGACCATTAGACAATTTTTGACAAACCATATCTCTGAAAATATTGTTTTCTCGGAGTCGGGAATGGATTCTTATGATAGAACTGCACCATTGAAGAAATTAAGTTCAAATAATAATTTATTTATCAGGATTAAACGAACTATCTGAAATGATTTAACCTCGTGGAATGGGTTGTTGCAACTTACACTCGGTGCATAGTTTTCACAACTCGAAATACCTAGGGTATCATCTAAATGTCTAGAGCAAGGCTGGAGACAATCATAGCAGATTGTCTATTTATTCCTGATATTTGAATAAGTATAGGCTGACGAACAAATTATTTCAATAGTTCAAAATATATTAATAAAAAACAATCCTCTTTTCATAATTTAATAGTTCATACCACTCACACATTAATTCTGTTTTATGAACCTTAACTCAAGAAAGAATGAATTCTGACTACGGATTCTTGATCAGAGTGAGTCGAACCAAATCCTTTAGGACCATTTTCAGTCAAAAATTCGAAAATTAAGGACATTTGGGCAAATTGATAAGCACTCTGTTCCGAGGAACAAGAGCGCCAAAAACGAAAAAAATATATGAAAAAGAGAAAATATTAACACAAATTAACGAAATACAGTGAACTGACGTGAATATGTGCACCATAAAATATCAACTCCCCAAACTACAAAATTACAACTGGTTCACAAACAGCTTCATTACCAATTCCTTTTTAAATGATTTAAGAGAATTTCTTTCGCGCATAATTAACAATTCATTGTGAAGTTTCACCTCATTAGAGGTGAAAGAGCGCAGAAACATAGCTGAACTAAATCGAGGCAGCATAAGTCTCCCCACATGCCTCACAGCCACCTCGTGATCCCGTCTGAAGACCAGCTTGACTTTAGAGAGGAATACCTGTACCTAAAGTTTGATGTACCACAATCGCCACATGAAGTCGGAAGATATTATCGGGCCTGGGCCACTCCAACCTATTTATTCCACTATTAATCCCCTTATCGTACTTTCTCAAACCCAGAACGTAGCGACATCACGAATCCTGCATTTTCTGCAACCTATATTAATCGACAGAATCTAGACATGGATGAAAATCTTAGCTTAGACAACACTACGGTTACGCAGAGATACTTCCGTGATTGAAAATCCAAAAACTCCTCAACAGAAATGAGACATGCTCCCCGAATCGAAAAAGATTGCCAAGGTTTCTGCAGCAAGCAGAGGATGGAATTTTATCATCATTATAAATTTGCGTGTAATCTGCGTAGAATGAACACGGTGAAGCAATGTGGTGTTTGGAGGTTACAGGTATACAAAATGAACAGGAGCGGCCCCAAAACTGATCCCTAGGGTACACCACTTCGCACTGCTTTAGAAGTACTGAGAACAGATCCAACCTTAACCTGAAATGTCCTTCCAGTTAAAAATTACCTAATAGACGCCAGCAACTTGCCTCGTATTCCGATGTGTTCGAGTTTTTTGAGAAGACGTTGTGTGGGTATGCTATCGAAGGCCTTAGGCTTGTTTCACATGCATACGATTCCATTCGGTTTTGATCGTTTTCGGTTAACGAATGGAAACCTTTCATATCACACGATTCATATTAGGTTTTATGTTTTCTTCCGAAACGGGCTCAATCGAAATTCAAGTTTTTTCGAAGTCATTCAAAATTTAATCATAAATATCTTAGCATGCTTCCTACGTCTTCAATGTATCTTTATATCTTTCGGAAGTTTTGTCCCACATCACTGGTTTAGATGTACTAAAGAATTCAGTCGAGTCTATCTACATAACCATTTGGTAAACCGCTCATTTATTTTCTCACAAATACAGAGATCGCAACAAATCTCGAAAATATGTAATCATTAAAGGATACTGTGAGAGGTATATTCATTGTTAAATGGTTTATTTCTGGGTTTTCTCTCCCAAACTCTAAAAAATATCTATAAAATAAAAAATTCATTATTTTGTGATTTGCTTCTGCGTAGAAAACACAAGAGATTTGTCAGAAGCAATCAATCCAACAATGTTACCTAACAAACAATAAGGAAACAACATCAACGATGAAACAACTATATCGTAACGTTTCGTAGTCTATATCAGACTCCTTCGTCAGACACTTAACGAAAATCTTGAGAATTATTTTTGTTGATAGTTATTCTGAATTTCTAGAATTGATAAGGATGAAACCGCAGTATGTAGCTATTCAATTTTGATGAAATCATACACACTGTGGATTGCTCTAAGCGGTCCAATTTATATATACGGATTCTATTTCCGACCGTATCATCACTTGACTCCTCAACCCTAGCAGTGATTATGTTATTCGAACGTTTCATTCGCTCAACGGCCTCAATAATGGTCTCCTCAGAACACTGAGGATAAATGACCTCTGTAATCTGTGATCTTATTTGCCAAAGATTCAACCTTTGTCTCGAAACTTCTACTCATTTCCTCAAGTTTTCCATTGAAATCCCGTTTCAAGGAATCCAGTAATTCCTTGATCTGGTCGAAAGCAGAAATCTTGTTATCTTAATACTACTCGACTTCCGACGAGTCACGCGGATATCGTCTAGTGACTGCATCCCAACACATCGTTAGTGCACTCCAACATCGCAGCCGTCGCACTGAATCGCCTGCTGGTTCGAATTGATTTTATGTTTACAATTCAGACAGTCGCCCGCCATCGTGATGTCATATGTTAACGACGGCGATGAGGATGAAAAATATAAAAAAGCAATGACGTGAAGTCAGCTTACTACAGAAATAATTATGATTATACCGGCCTTCCTAGGTCTTGCCCAAGGAGATCCCTCAAAATCTCCTAGGAGCTTGTGCGACTGAGTCAGTTGTGTTCTTTGTCGCCTTTGTTACTGTATTCTTACGCCAGCTTAGGCACAGTAATGACATCACGTCAGTGCTTTTTTGTATTTTTTCAAGTTTCTTTTACAATTCTGGCTAATTAATACAGTTTGGCTATTAGTTTTACGTAGGTCGAAATAGACAAAAAAATTCCCGTTGGGAACGCAATTGCTCCCGCCTATTCTTCAAATCCGAATCTAATTTAAAATAGATCTTCCGGATACAGTTATTTATAAATTTGCCCAGACATTCAAATTCGGAAACAACGCTATTTCCTCGAATCTGTTGTCCGTGCGCAGAATTTCTATGAATTTTCTTTTAAAACTTCACAATATCGGCTCACCACCAAATCCATGACCGCTAGACGTAAACCACTCCTAGCATAAGCCCTACAACCAGAAATGAGTCACTTCTACTCTGCGCATGCGTAATCTACTCGTGGCTGAAGTTGCTCTCAAAATCAAACTTCTCACACAAAACTCTGATACTTCAACACCAGTGGTTCAGGAGATATCACAACTTCAATCCATGCATTCGCGAACCCTCCCAACGGGGAGGAGTAGCATCCTGAGCATCCTGCACCTCAAAACACCAATCCTCCCAAGAGGTCATGTTTGGTCACCGAAATGCCAAAATTTAAATCAATCCTATATGTACTTGGTTTCGGAATTTGAAGCAAAATATTCCGCTAATAGTTACAGTTTTTCAATTTTGTCTTACTCATGCTCTTCTCACGAAATTTTGCGCCGGTTGTTGAAGTGAACTCAAGAAGTTCTAAATTGATGTAATGTAGTACTGTTGTTTTTATAAGTGTGCTGGTACTTAAAAAACAATGTCAAGTACGATTGATATAATATAAAAAGTCTAATTCACTTGAATTATATTTCCGCTGTTAAAACGAGAACTAGGAATATTCTCCTGTAAGGGAAGATCACATTTACCTTAACATTTTGCATCTAACTACCGAGTTTCAATTCAATCAGATCAGTCCTTTTCGAGTTATTGTGGAAACAAAATGTTCAAATTTTAGTTTTCCAGTTTATAGCCATCCGATCAATACAAAACTTTGCATATAAAGGTCATGATTCTACAATTTGATGATAAATTTCAGATAGATTGTTACGATTTTCAATTCGGTTATGAATCTATCGTTTATTCTATTTCATCAAAACCATCATTCCCGGATCATTATTTATTTCATTTGATTTTTCAACTGAATTAATTGAGTAGGTACTTCAGAACGTAATAAGGCAGGATTATGTTACCTATATGCAATTGCAGATGGTTTACAACTAATATTACATGTTAAATAAAATGTAATCTTCTATCAAGTCAAAAGTAACTGTTCAGAGTGTTTATCACTATTAATACTCAAGTATGTTTTCGGCTTCTCTGGGCACGGTGGCTGATTGTGGTTGATAATGGTACGACGGCCTTCTGTCGTCCTACGGTCGTCTACTCTCGATCGAAAGTAGGAATGGGTAATTCCCACCAAATGTTCCCCTTTCGCATTTTAGTTTAAGAAAAAATAAATTAACAATAATCGAATTTATTTTTAGATATCCTAAACCAGAAATTAATTCTTATTAATCTTATGCCTAAGGTTACACACTTTCGTTGGTATTTTGTGAAATAATGAGATTTTCATGAAACCGGCATTTACGGATGTGAGACAAAATTCACGGAAATTAAATAATGTTAAATTTTAAATGAAAAAAAAAATTCATATATCCTTAATATAAAAAAATTGGTTCAAGCACTGACGTGAAGTCAGGAGCTTTTGCGCGTATGTTCTATTGTCCATTCTCCTGTATTGGACACTTTTAATCGAATTTACCATGGTGAATTCTATTGTCTATTCTCCTGTATTGGACAGCCTTAATCGAATTCACCATGGTAAATTCGATTAAGAGTGTCTCATACAGGAGAACAGACAATAGAATTCACCATGGTAAATTCGATTAAGAGAGTGTCCAATACAGGAGAACGAACAATAGAATTCACCATGGTAAATTCGATTAAGAGTGTCCAATACAGGAGGATGGACAATAGAACATACGCGCAAAAGCTCCTGACTTCACGTCAGTGCTTGAACCAATTTTCTCTTTCGGACAAATCCAGAATATTTTTAATTTTTCCTTCCTTTTTTCTTTTATAATAGCCCTCGTTCTTTACGTTTTTCTTCTTCGTATAATTCAGGATCATTTTTTCGGGCTTCATGAAGTCTTCTCATAGATTTTCGTTGTTTTTTCTTCTGTTCTTCATGAGATGCAGTAACTTTTTTCTTATTTTTTTTTTTAATAATGTTAGAATTCATTTCCTGAAAGGAGGAACAGAATATTATTATCACATCCGTGAAGAGTACCTCACCTCCGTGAATTACTATATTCACGGAGGTGAGATTCACGGAGGTGAGAAATTTTACTTTTTGCGCGTATGTTCTGGGGAACATCGCGTTATAGTTTTGCCCAAATGTCTGTAACTTTCGAATTTTTTGAAAAAAATGGTCTCAAACGATTAAGTTCGACTCCCCAATGAAGAATTCGAGGTCAAATTTGATTCTGTCCGGCCGGCCGTCCGGCCGTTGCCACGATAACTTGAGAACGAAGAAAGCCAGCGACTTGAAATTTCCAGGGTGAGTTGCGCATCCCAATACGACGGACAAGTTCGTTAATGGGCATAATCGGCCCAGTGGTTTCCGAGTAATAATTTTGTTTTCAACCAATATAAATCCGATCGAATTGAAACTTGGTGGGTAGTTGTAGAATATGAACCTAAGCACGTTTGTGAAATTTTGTGCGAATCGTATGGCTAGAAAATTTTAAAGAAATTATTAAAAAATATTTTTGTTGTCACGATAACTTGAGAACGGAATGAGATAGCGGCTTGAAATTTTCAGGTTAGGATGTGCACCAGAACGCGACATTTCAGTTTGTTTATGAGCATAATCGGCCAAACGGTTTTAGAGTTATAGCCATCTGAAATTTTCTGAAATTTGGTGGTTTTTTGTTCCTCATTAACTCGAAAAATACTGAACCGATTGAATTCAAACATGGTTATTAGTTGTAGAATGCCAACGCGAAAATGTTTGCAAAATTTGGTGAGGATAGCATTTGTAGAAAATTTTTAATAAATCATAGAAAATAAAAAAAAAATTCTATATATCAGTAACTATTCGTTCGAAATTGCTGAAATTTTGCAAGAGCCTTCATAACCTAACTCTACTGCCAAGTTTCAAGTTTTAATACGATCGGTTAAATATTGTTGGAGATTCGAGCATTCTTGTGTGAGTTCAGTAGATGGGTGACCGTTGCCTCGATAACTTTCGAACGAAAGGAGATAGGGACTTGCAATTTTCAGGGTAGGTTGCGTATCCGAAATGGAGAGTTGAGTTCGTTTTTGGGCATAATCGGTCTAACGCTTTCCGAGTTATACCCACCTGGAATATTATTTCCTTAATAACTCAAAAAATAAATATTCGATCGAAATGGCGCTTTGTAACTAGTAGTAGAAAATCAACATAAAGACGTGTTTAAAATTTTGTAAGAACCGTACCCCTAGAAAATTTGAAAAAAATTACGAAAAAAAAAATTTTAAGAATCCCTAGAAAATTTTAAAAAAATCACGAAAAAAAAATTGGTTCAAGCACTGACGTGAAGTCAGAAGCTTTTGCACGTATGTTCTATTGTCCATTCTTCTGTATTGGACACCCTTAATCGAATTTACCATGGTAAATTATGTTGTCCATTATCCTGTATTGGACACTCAATTCGAATTTACCATAGTAAATTCGAATTGAGAGTGTCCAATACAGGAGAATGGACAACATAATTTACCATGGTAAATTCGATTAAGGGTGTCCAATACAGAAGAATGGACAATAGAACATACGCGCAAAAGCTTCTGACTTCACGTCAGTGCTTGAACCAATTTTTTTTATAGAATATCTCATTTAAAGAAAAAGGCTTCAAAACAATATTTTAACTCATTAAATAACTTTCGTAATTAAGTATATTCAGATAACAAATAATTGAATAAAATAATCTCCTACCTTACAATTCATCTTCACGGAGGTGAGAATCCCAAATTTCCCATACACGTCTTTATCACTTGGGTAAGAATTTAACCAATAAGTTACATTTTGAAGTTCAAATCTCAAGTGGTCAGTATTACCTGCGCATCAACCGATATTCCAGGCGGTCCACGATGACGATACCGTCATCTTGCGATTAAAGAGTCAAATTACAATGTCGCTTCACGGAGGTGATAGATAATGCAGGAACATCGACTAATATAAGTATAATTCGAACACCGATAATTTTTTTATTGAGATTTTATCATGTCAGCATTATTTAGTTAATTGTGGATAATGAACTAGAAATACGCTGTGCCAGAATTCCATTAGTGCTATAATTTTAAGTTTAGGACAATGCGATAACTAAGAGGAACAGTCACGGAGGTGAGGTTTTCAATTCTTCTGGAAAGAAAACTAGCGTTGAAAATTAAAATTTTTGAAATTTTGCAATTTTTTATTCTTTATAGTGATTGCTACATTTCAAAAGGATATAATATAGAGAATTAAACGATTAAACCAGTTTTATGTAGCAGAAAACTGTCATGAACACCAAAGTGGAACATTTCGTGAGAACTACCCGAATATATACGTAAATGAAATGATAACCTCGATAAAAACCTACAACAAGTATAAAGAAATTAATGATATGAAAATAATGTAAATCTTGTCTTACCTTCGAAATCGTAGGTTTCAATTTTTGAAAAGAACTTAAGGATGATGCATTCGAATCCCACAGTGTGGTATGATCGTCGAATCCTCGAAAATCTTCCTAACAGATTCGTCTCTATAATCCCGTGTTACGGTTTATTTGTCCCTCTTTCCAAATTGACAAATGCGATGAGAACAAATCTCAGCACCTCCAGTTCAATAATTCGTATATTCAATCAAATACCAATTTGCCTTCGAACATTCGGTCAGCTCTCAAATTCAAAGAATGAATTCATTCCGCGTCGCTTTCCGATTTCCACCTTCCCACTTACCGCTACGTATATGCGCGAGCGCGCCAAATTTGAAACCGTAACAAGATCGAGTGATCGGTTTCGGTCATTCATAAAAAATGTTTTAAATAAATATTAAAAAGCACTGACGTGAAGTCAGTACTCTTTGGCACGCGTGTTCAGGTTGGCTAATTTGAATTGAATGATGAGTGTTTCAAGCTCAGTGGATAGAACGAACCAGAGATCTACCCAGAGGGTATTGTACACAATTCACTGTCGGGTCATCAATTAACAGTTCTATGTCTAAGCTGGATAGAGTAACAAAGTTGACAAAGAACACAACTGACTCTCCTTAGTCGCGCAAGCTCCCAGGAGCTTCTATGGGATATCCCTGGAGAAGACTTGGGAGGGTCAGTATAATCATGTTTATAACATGAGCGTCAAAGCAAATTGACCCCACGTCAATGCTTTTTAGCCTTTTTCTTTCATTGTGAAATGCGGTTGTGGGACCCCCGTTGGGGACGCAATTGCTTACGCCTATTCTCCAAAGCTGAACGTAATTTAATATAGATCTTCTAAATATAGTCATTTATAAATTGGCCCCACGACCAGGATACAGACAATACAATTCGGAAACAAGGCTATTTCCTCGAAACTGACTTATCGGTGCACAGAATTGTTATGAAAATTCTCCTAAAATCTCACAATATCGGCTCAGCACCAAATCCATGAACGTTAGACGCAAACCACTCCCAACATGAGCCTTACAACCCAAAAAGAGCCTATGTCTCTACTCGTCCTCTCAAAATCACACACTTCACGCAAAATTCTGATTCTTCAACACTAGTGGTTCAGGATATATTGCCGCTTTAATCGACGCATGCGCAGACTCTTCCAAGGGGACTCAGTGAATTGAGCGAGCCGGAGATCCACCCAAGGGATAGTGGACACCATTCACTGTCGGTTCAAAAACAGTGCTGTATCTAAGTTTCCGTAAGGATAGAGTAACACTGTTGAAAAAGAAAACAACTGACTCTCCTTAGTCGCACCAGCTTCTAGAAGATTCTGAGGGATCTCCGGCTCGCTCAATTCACTGAGCTTGAAGTACTCATCACTCAATTCAAATTAGCCACCGTGAACACGCGCGCCAAAGAGTACTGACTTCACATCAGTGCTTTTTTTTCTCATGTCATGTAATACTCACGAAATCTTGCTAAAGTGTTGGTTTCGGTCTTTTGCATCTAATTACTGAGTTTCTATTCAATCAGATCAGTATTTTTCAAGTTATTGTGGAAACAAATTTTTGAAAATTTGTTTTGCCACTTTATGGCAATCCGATCAGTACAAAACTTCGCATGCATATAAAGGTCATGATTCTATAATTTGATGCTAAATTTCAGATAGATCAAGTGATCTGTTATGGAAATATTCATAAAAAATGTTTTTACTAAAAACGACCATAACTCCAAACCGCTTGTTGCATTTTACCCGAGATATTTACGCTTATTATACTGATCCTCCTACTGTTCTGTGTAGGCTTTGTTACTGTGTCCTTACGCCACCTTAGACACAGCACTGTTAATTTTTGACCCAACAGTGAATGGTGGCGATCTCCGTGACTAGAAAATGTCTTTCCTAGCCTCGGGATTGAACTTCATCAGTAAGTCGAACTCAACGTTTAAGACCGTTTTCGGCAAAAAATTATAAAAATATATACATCCGGGCAAAATGATATCACGCAGTTCCTTGCGGAACAAGCGCGCAAAAATGATGTAGTAGTCACCTCACCAGCAACTTGCACCAAAACGTTCAGACAATTTTCAGTAACTCTGAAATCCACTTTAAAAATTTAAAATCAACAAACACAACAAACAAAAAATGGGTTCAAGCCCTGTGGACAGGAGCTTTCTGGCGCTCTAGTTCAAACAGACAAATTATATCTCCGAAAGTATTGGTTACACAGAGTTGGGAATTATATCAATGTATTCATATGATAGAACTGCATCATAAAGGAAATTCAATTCAAATAATAGTTTATTTATCAAGAT
Organism: Halyzia sedecimguttata; assembly: GCA_937662695.2. Lineage (NCBI taxonomy): Eukaryota > Metazoa > Arthropoda > Insecta > Coleoptera > Coccinellidae > Halyzia > Halyzia sedecimguttata. The sequence continues at coordinate 71,482,998 of OW569417.2, forward strand.
TAAATGAGCAATCATGAGAATGAGAACTGCACCATGGAAGAAATCAAATTAAATCTGGCCAATTTTGCCCAATAACGAACTTAACCGAGATATTCATCTCCCTAACCTACTCTGAATATTTCAACTACCTACCTCATTCCGTTCGAGAGTTATATCTATGTCTATGGATGAAAAGCAGTCTCACTACTCTCAGATCTCTTACTTCATGTTCCGTTCCGAAATGTAAGACTTTTCTGAGAAAAACTAATTTAGGAGCAAACAACTGAGATTTTTCTCACTTCGCTCACAATTTTCATCGAAAAATTCGAAAATCACAGACATTTGGGCAAATTGATAAGCACTCAGTTCCGAGGAACTAGAGCGCCAAAAATTATCACATCCACTACTGTTTTGAATTAGGTTCTAATAAATAAATCATGTAACAAAATTTCATTCAAACCGTTCGGAAAATAATGAAGTTATGATGATTTTTCTAAAATGGGCAACGCTAGTTTTTCCAAGTTTTTCCTTTTTCTTTGTAGAAATTTCAGAAGATGCCATTGTATGTACATTTTCACGTTGGAACGGGATGTTTATCTTGAATTGTTTAGAAATAACCGAAAGTACCCTCAATGAGCAACGAAATAGTGTCCACCGTGTATATATTCTGTATCCGTGTATATATGGAAACCATGAAATTTATTATTCAAAAATAGTTTTCCTTATCCAAACTGTAACAAAAGAATGTAATTGGAATTCCTTTATGCACCTTGCATGCTCCGAAGAATGTAATTTTTACTCAGGCTTACATTTTTCGTGTGAAGAAGCCTTGATGATTCCAAGTAAAGGCCTTTGTTTATTTACTGAGGCCAAACAAAGAACAGTCCCAAATTACAGACATTATAGGACCAACGAAAACTTTCGGAGCACACTACTTGGAGACTTGTATGATATTTGCAGGGTGGATTTGATGTAATGAGCCGGTCAAGTATATGAATGGGTGAAATCAGTCAAATTGGTTGACAGTTATTCCTTTTAAAAATTATATTTTCCCAATATTTCCAAAACTACAGATCCGATCGAGTTGAATTTCTATATTTAGATGTAGAATGAACACTTCTTTATCACAAGAAAAAAAATTCAAGAATTGCAATTGAGCCAACCTGAGACTAGAAAAAAAAAAGGTCCTACTACCTTTTCGGCCGCGAATTCACCGGTAATTTCTCGTTTATGCGTGATAGAAGATTGCGAATATATCGAAATATCACGGCTCGGACTTTGATGGACGCTTTTCAATGACGGACATCTTGTACGAATGACAGACGTCTGGTCACCCTACCCTGTCAACATCAGGTTGTGTTTGGAAGTCCTGGATCTGAACATATAGTATAACTCGCGCAAAAGCCCCTGACTTCACGTCAGTGCTTGAACCAATTTTAATTTTTGCGGCTGTCAGAGGCATATTATATGGTCGGAGGAAAGCTAAATAAATCCAGCATTACAACGACGTCGTTAATATGACTAAACGAACGACGAGAAGATTTGTCATTCCCAAATGAAACTGGTTTGATGATGTTAATTTCTGATTTTACAGAGGCTGAAGCTACAAGAGATGCACTCAATGGAAGATATTTTGGAGGAAGAATGGTCAGAGCGTCTCTGTATGATCAGACTTTATATGATCACAGCGATTTTTCTGGATAGACTAGATGGACATTTAGAAGAATACTATTATTTTCTACTGTGTAGGAAGGATGTTAATCGAAACATTATTATAAGTTCAAACAATTGTTTGCCAAGTCTATTAATTGAACAACATATTCGATTTCTGTACATACAATTGTAAATAATGTTTCTTTAAATTTGGCTTCGGCAAATTCACTGAATTTTGCAATTTGGAGTGAAGTATATTATATTTTAATAAATTTTTTCAAATACATATTTTAAATTTCTGCCACTTATTCAATATAAATACCTGATATATGTGTAAGAATATTTGAGAAATTTAAATTGCTAGATTTCAGATGTTAAGTTTAAAACACTTATTACGGACCTGCATATTTATCAGTTTGAAGATTAATCGACGCATGGAAGTGTATTTCACGTTCAACTGATTCTACTGGGTGGTTCAAAAGTTATGAGCAATTGAAAATATTGGCAAATACATTAATCACCCTGTATCTCGGTTATGGAGCTGATTAGACCTATCATATGTAGGTTTTTTTTTAACTTGTCTAGAGTAGCTCTACCTAAGGTTAACGTATGTTCATTTACCAATGAAACACCCTGTATAATATGTCTAATGTTCAAAGGTCCGTTGAAATTTTCCTTATGGGTGACAAAATATGAGAACTATATGCTTTTGTAGGTTCTGCAAACAAAAATGCATTTTCTTAATTTTTGTGGAAATGACTCATTTCCACAAAAATGACGAAATATGAGATCTATATGCTTTTGTTGGTTCTGAAAACAAAAATGCATTTTTGTGGAAATGACTCATTTCCACAAGAATTGAGGAAATGCATTTTTGTTTTCAGAACCTACAGAAGCATATAGTGTTCATATTTTGTCACCCATAAGAAGAAGTTCAACGGGCTTTTGAATATTAGACAAATTATACAGGGTGTTTCATTGGTAAATGAACATCCGTTTGGGGGAAATGACGTTGTTTCCTAGTTGGAGTGTCCGTGCGGTGGCCCTGGGGCTAATTTTGACATTCATATTACCCTTTTTGGACATTTTTCCTTATGCAAATGAGCAGATGAGGAGTGATTTAACTCCTGGAGGTTTCATCTGAAGGGATTGGGGTTTTGGCGTGGAGGATGCTATTCCCCCAAAGAGTCCCCTGGTGAAGGTCTGTGCATGCGTGGATTCAAGGAAGTTCCTATTCACAGACAAGGCTATTTTTTCTAGAGATCCAATAACTAATTTTCGTAATAACCACATGTGGGCCAAAGAGAAACCTCACGCCAAGGGCGGATCCAGGGGAGAGGCTCATGACCCCCCCTCCATTTCCCCTTGGACGGGTGGGACCTTAACAAAATCCTCATAAGAATATGATATGTCGTGGATGGCTGGTACGCAAACCACCTGACCGTGACCTAGACTTACACTTTATATTTTAAATAATCGGCATACAGGCGATGCTATCTTATCAAAACAAATTTCCCTAGTTCGGCTCTGATTTTTTTATTAAGAATACGTCAATGTTTTGAGTCTTAAGTGAATCATCCAAATTTGAGCAGACTTGATACAACAATAAAGAAAATATTTGAGTCCAATGTTTTGGCACATTTCGATAAATCATCCCCTATAACCCAATGGGAAGACAAAAAGCAGTAATAATATTAATGTTATCCAGACTCTCCTAGATGCCCTTTAACCTAAAATCAAGTTTTCCCTCATCTGGTCTTGGAATACCCTGTATAATAGAACTGAAATCAAGTAGGTATCTAAAAAAGTTACCTTAAGAGAAGTATTTATAATTTCCTATTTTTAAAGAGTAACTAGATACTTAAAGTAACTTCTGATAGCCTTTCAAAAAGTAACTAGATACTTTCTCTAAGTATCTTTGACAGCTCTGATTATATCATACCACTTTCAAATCTGTGGAAAGTATGAGTCAGTGGCCAGTAGACAACACATATTTTAGGAAAGCCTCTAATTAGCCCCCTTGTTAGTCAATGGTACCTACCTGTATAAAATGGGGGATAGCTAAGCCCAGTCGTGGTCGCTTTAGCGTCCCTCAGGTATGATAATTTCACGAACTAAAAATGTATTTTAGGAAAGCTGGCGTTTCTACAGTGAATAAAAACATTTTGTCTGTTTTTTGCGCGGCACAAAACACAAACTTTATTTCACTCAACAAAATCCCCTTGTTGTAACTTTAAACGGGTTGTAGGACCATAAAATGGGTGTTTCCTACGCACAACGATTTGGTAGGAAATTGATAGAGCCAACTTGGTTGATTTGGGTAGTTGAATCCTCCTTGTGTGTACTGTGTTGTACGAGCACAGACACTTGTGGATTATAAAAAATAACTGTAGCTAGTGGACTGTATATTTCAAACTAAAATGTGGTAAGTCTTACCCTTCTGCTACTACGTGCGACTTCTTACAACTCTCTTAAGTTAATACTAATATACAAGAACAAAAATGGATGCTCACTTAAGCCAGCTCCCTAGGGGGTGCTGGGGGTCACAATGCGCAAGCATCTTGCGCATTGATGCTAAATACATAGGCGTCGATCTAGCAAGGGAAGTGCTTGGCCAGTGGCGGAACATTTCTTAACACCCCACTTCACTAAAATAAATAATTGTCTGCTAATAATATGAACGTTTTTGTGTTAACTACATGTATCCAATGTTTGACACTACCATATCATTAAACATAGAAAAGAAATCTCACCATATACAACATATCTACATACATACACCCACGCAGGAGGAAAGGTTTTACTGTCGGCCAAGTCAAAGTAACCGACGGACAATTCTGCCTTGAAAAATAGCTTGTAATACTGCCGTGAATAACAGGAAATTCACGTTTCATTAAATACTTTTTTAGGTTGTGAAATAATCACACCTATCATACCTGAGGGAAGGTAAAGCCACCGCGACTGGGCTTAGCTATTCCCAATTTCATATATGGTAGGTACCATAGTATAACTGGGTAAATTTCAGGCTTTCCTAAAATATGTGTTTTCTGCCGGCCACTGGCTCTTGCACTATATTATTATTACTAAATTTCAACGCTAATACAGGAAGTTTTCATATCAATAATAATCCATATTTGTTGAATACTTGGAATGTTATGCATATGTGGATTTCTTAAATTTTCTACAACCCCTTAAATCTTCAAAATCATGTTTGGAGCAATTTTATCAGTGAGTTCTGTAGATGATTCTATCGTGTCAAGACTGCATATAAGGAAATCAGTGTTGTGATACGAAGTTTTACTATGCCTTGCCTATACAAAGTATGACTTTCACAAAATATTAAATTTGAAGATAAGATATATCACGAATGCACTATTTGTATAATTTGGGAGAAGTTTATAAATGGTACAAATTGATTTGAAAGGGTTTCTTTTGATTTGAAAATACTTTTAAAGTTTCCGATCGCAACTATTTTGTGAAATTGAAACTCCTAACAAAATCGCATCAAGTCTTTATTCAACAGCCTACTGCTTCACAAAAAGACTTATACAAATACTTTGAATACAAAACTCAATATCATTCAGCTTCCTCTCCCTCTGAAGAACTTTCACTTGTCTTACTATCATCTCCTTTATCACTTCCAGCAGCATCGGGATTGAAATCTTCATCCGTACTTTCATCCTCACTATCTTCTTCCCTCTCTTGACCTTCTGCTTTGACTCTCTCCAAATATGCATCAGGGGCAGCTTCATTATCCGAATCTCCAAAATCATCTTTGTATGAAGCTTTCTCATTTTTACCTCTATTCTTTACATGCAGTTTCTTGGAAGCTATGAAGTCAAAAAGTTTGCCATATTCTTCTTTTTCAATACTACTAAATGTATGTACAGTACTAGACTTCAACTCGATTTCGAAATCAAAAGACCTCGTATTCCCTCCCCCACGAGCATAATTTACTGAGGCTATTTCGTCGAAACGGATATGAATAGGAGGTTTGTGGATGTATATGAAGCCTCTCTCCAAGGGATATAGAAAACCAGCTGCAGCCTTATAGGAACATCCAACTGCAGGTGTACCAGTATGACCAATAAAACTACTAGGACCTGTAATTTTTCTGTTTATTATAGTTTTCATCACTTTTCCCAACACTTCATAAGTTGGTCCAGAAATTTCTTTATCTAACTTATTTTCAAACTTGGATTTCAACTCTTCTTCCGAAAAAGGAAGCTCAATAGAAGTTTCTTCATCTTGTCTAAATAAAAGTACAAGGAAATGGTATCTTGTTTGTCCCTGTTTGATTGGAGGATCCAAACTTATTACGAAAAATATTTGTCTTTGATCTCGATGTGGCAAAATAAATAGCCTCAGCACTGTAGACATAGGAATTTTATAATCGAAGGTTTTACCATGGAGTTGAAAAAAAGTATTGAATATTTTTATATCATAACGACCACGAGGTGTGAGACAATGTATTTCTCTGAATATTGCAATTGCATCTCCAGAAACATTGATAACACTAGCTTTCTTCATAACATTTTCCTGGAATGCTTCAACAGGATCAACATCACCAGCTATTTCACTTTGTGGAATGAAAAATCTCATTTCCATTAAACTCACAGGGGCATCATCGTTTTGGTGAAACTCCATAGTGATTTCATTCTTCCCAGAGGTACACTGTGATACATAATTGAGTGGAATTTCGAAAGCAGTCTTTTCTCCAATATTAAAGCCGAGTACAGATCCAGTGAATTTGGCTGTACCCCAATTCCAGCCTTTCAAACTGATTTCTTTTTCCAATGAGGTAATATTACACGATTTGGAGAAATATTTAGCCAATTTTTCTTTCTCAGATTCTTTGAAACCAGCAAATCTGTGTAGATTGCCATTCTTGAGGAATATTCTCAGGCCAAGGGACCCAGCAAAATTTTGGAAAAATACATCGTCTAATTCGTTCACTTGAATCTGCTCTACTTTTCCTGTCTTGCTATTTTTGAACACGATGTTTTGATCAGTCATTTTCAATTTTCCTGGAGTCATGCATCCTTTTATTTCGGAAGATATATCTGAATATTCTAAGAAGTCCATCTTGGTCTAGAACTTTGTTCAGCACAACTAGAGGACTTATAATAATTAGCAGACGACAATTTGCCCTGGGTTAAAAATAATTCCTCCTGAGGCAAATATAGAAATATTTAAAATTAAATCCATGCAATTCGTTTCAAACAAGATAAACACTAAACTTAAACTTAACTAAAGACTAAACGGCCACAGGTCAAAAGAAATAAGTGCTTTCAATCACAGAAAACTAATATATAATTTAATTGCTTTCAAAATGTAAACTGAAGAAATTAGCGCCTAAATTTGACATTCCTAAGAGTGCGTTCCACTCAGTCCCTCTATTTCTCTGAGTGTCCCCCAAAATTTGGATGCACAGTGGACAATGCAGTGGTAGTGGTCAGAGAAATAGAGGGAAAAATCCATGGAAAAATCCCTCTATTTCTCTGGCAGTGGTCGTGGTTCACTTCTTATATATAATAATATAATGGCGTATTCTACAGTGACTATATTCTCATATAATAAAGAGATAAGAATATAGATACAGATAGTCACTGTACAGTGCAGCACTGCAGTGGGACTCTGTAACAACAAAGCAAAAGCATAAGCGGATGTAGCCGATTGCTATATACAGTTTTGTACTCCCTATCACGATTCGGATTAGATCGGTAGCACCGTGTGTTCTGTGGGTAGCACCGAACATGTATTCGGAAGCAAAGCAAAAGCGTCAGGTCAGGGTTTCGGCGCTATGCTTTCGCTTTGGAATGCAAGTTACAGAGTCCCACTGCTGGTGCTGCCAATGGAATACGCCATTAGTGTTCTGTGGTCTATGCTTCAACCTCAAATTAGTCAAATATTTTGAGATGTATGCCCAGCGATATAAATATACCAAGCAGGATATCTAAATATTTTTGGTTTGTCTTTAGTCTTTGGCAAAATAGAAAATTCCGGTATATCGAAAATGATTGTTAGCACGTTGAGGAACATGGGTCACTTGACCCAAAGAATATTAAAATTTCCAGGTAAGTATAGCATGAATGTTATATAATATTCGATATTGAGTTCTCGCAAATCACTTGGTATTGAATACACTTGGTAATATTTTGAACTGAAAAATCAATTTGACTTGAGTTTAACAAATAGCTACTAAGCTGTTAACATAATATGTTTCGGGGTTTTATCCCCTTTTTTTAAACGGGGATTTAATATCCATTCCTATAGAATTTTTATACCTACTCATGTTACGTTCATCATAACTCAGTTAATTAATAATATTAAATCATTACCTTTGTTCTAATAAAATTTGATTATTTCAATTTCAGTATCTCAAAGAAGCATGTCAGAGCATAGGGTGTTCCCCTTGCAGCCTAGCAAATACACTTGGACTAAATTTAAGGATTTGGTACACTTTTATGTATTGCTTGGTGTTATACCTTCTGCAGTTGTAATAACTTATTGCAATGTGTTCATTGGACCTGCCACATTATCTGAAATTCCTGAAGATTATACTCCCAAATACTGGGAGTATCATAGGGTAATTTTATTTTACCATATTAGCCCCCTTCCAATCTAATTCTGCATTAAGGTAGTTAAATGAGGGGAATTCCAATGAGTGTGTATTAAAAGTAACTTGGAATGCCTTTCTTAGTTTGTGAACTTTTCATTGAAAGAGTATTTCTTTGAATATACATTTAGTGATGTAGTTTATTTATTTTATTACAGCAAGTGTTAGTTGTTGATTATTTAATGGACTTGATAATATTTATAAATTATTTAAAATTTGTAGCATCCTATCACTAGACTCATTGCGAAGTATTTGACTGCAAATCCACAGCAAGAATATGAGAAATATTTGGCCCATCTATATATTGAGGATGAGAAAAGATGTATTAGGTAAATTTATTATCAATATTCACAAATGGAATCATAATAATATTTACACAATACTATTAGCAAAGTAAAATATAACCAATAACAGGCAGGGATTGTTTTTTTTGTAGGCGTTTGGAAGAAAATATCAAGTTGAAAATGAAGGAAAGAGATGATTATCAAGCCTATTACTATCGACCTGTTTTGGCTAAATATCACAGGAGAGTTAAACAAGCTGCAGATTATGTTGAATCAATTCAAGGAGATTAATTTTGAAAAAATTGTTGGAATAATTCTAGTAGTACCCTATTGAAGGAAATCAGAATATCTTATTTCATTATCTTTGTAGTAGCTTTTAATAAATATTTGTTGTTAAAAGCTATCAATATACTCTACACAATGTTTGAAGTTTTGGATGGGATGAACCTGTAAAGTAAACAAAGGGTTACTATGTACTCCACATACATGGTTGCCAGAGACAAAGATAATATTTATTATCAAACTTATTGTACCATTTTGTATATACCACAGATGTTAAGGAACCAATGAATGCCAACAAGCCAGAAAATAGTAATAGCTACCACTATATTTGCTTTTGCACCACACAAAAAATTCATCAATGTTGTATGGTTCATGCTTTATTGAAAATTTGTTGATCCTTTATAAAAGAGCCTCACCACTGTTATAGTCTATCAAATATGAGGGAATCGCATTCATAAACTTGAAACATACCTTGAATGCTTTTCCGAGTTGAACTCCGGTGGCATAAATAAAGGATAATAAAAATTGTATAACTATGAGAAGTAGATTTTAGGCGGAATGTTCCGATAACCCTTTTCCATAAAGGATAATTATATTTAAATATATGTAGGGTATAAGTTATTCGACCTGAAATGATCTTGACATGATCTTGAAATTTCATACCGAGAATTGTTCTCAATGTCATCTGTGTGATGAGTGGTGAATATCCTCTCAGCCTTACTACAATTTTCCCAGTAAATGCCATAGGTTACGTGAGAAACAAAGATGGGTGATAAGGTTTTCCTGTCCACCTCATGTTTCAGAATAGTAGTAGCACTTTATTGAAACTATAGGCGTATTCTTTTTACCAATTTCAGCTGAGATTCTCAGTTCTGACTCAGTAGTTAGAAGACAAGATGCAAGATTCTATGCATCTATTGAGATGAAACAAGGTAAAAAGAATACGGCTTATGTTCTAAAGACCTGTCTTTCTGCTTCCTGCCCATGTACAAATTTATGTTTTACATTATACAGTGTGGAACAGCCAAATGGAATAAATTCGATAACGGATAAATGAGAGCGTGTTTGGAAGAACGCTTGGACACGGCGATTTGTATTTTAAACTGCGCATTTTTTCAAAAAAAAAAAAAATTATATAGGGTGCGTCATGTGACAGTGGCCAATACCCACTTTCTTATTTTAAATGCAAGCCCCTGTATATTATTAATTTTTTGGATTCTTCAGAGAATTCTAGACCTAAATCATGTACAATGTCCTATACATATCTTCAACTGTTTCGGAAATATTAAGTGTTTTCAGATTTATTACAAAAATTAACATTAAAAAAAAAAAATTATTTTATTTCACAAATTCGCTTCATTACATTCAATACTTAAATCCCATTTAGCTACATTACATTCAATACTTATTTCCCATTTAGCTCTTGATAATGAGAAAGTAAACAAAAACCATTCCTGCGTTTCTTTTTACTGATATGAAATGAAAAAAATATAAAAAAACATTGTTTATTTTCGTATAAAACTGATAGCCATAGCAACTTGTCTGCCTGCATGACAGTAGTGGTCAGTGTCAGTGCTATTGTCGTTTAAATTTCGTTAACCGTACGTAATAATACAAGAAAAATGGTTCATTTAACAGAAAAGCACAAAATAACCATTCTACAAATGATTGGTTATGGAGATAACACAAGGACACAAATGGAAGTTTCTCGCTTATTTCACGAAAAATTTCCAAATTTGCCGCCTGTATCCCAAGGAACAATTAGCAAAATAGAAAAGCAGTTTCGCGAGCTTGGTCATGTGAGACAGATAAAAAAATAGCTGCCAATGCAGTACGTAATGATACGAAATTGGATATTATGCTTGAGTTTCAAGAAAACCCACATAATTCTGGTCGAAATAAAGCAGCCCCACTGTTCAACGTTAGCCACACAACAATTTTTCGAACATTAAAGGAAAGTAAAATGCATCCCTATAAAATGATACCAACTCAGGAGCTCATGGAAGACGATTTCGATAGGAGAACGTATTTTTGTGAGCAAATGATGGAAATGTTAGATAACAATGTGATCCAATTAGAAGATGTTTTGTTTTCTGATGAGAGCACATTTACATTTACACTTCACGGTCATGTTAATCGTCAAAATTGCCGCTATTGGTCTGATGAGAATCCTCACTGGATGAGAGAGGAACATACCCAATATCCTGAAAAAGTGAATGTTTGGGCAGGAATTGTTGGAAATCATATCGTAGGTCCCTTTTTCATTGATGGCAACTTGAATGGAGATAAATATTTAGAACTGTTCCAAAATAATGTCGTGCCAACTTTGACAAACTTATATCCTGATCCAGCAAACCCACAAGTTCCTGCCAATACAATATGGTTCCAGCAAGATGGAGCACCGCCCCATTACCAAATCAATGTCCGGCAGTACCTGAACCAAATTTTTCCAAATCGATGGATAGGGAGGCGCGGACCGATAGAATGGCCAGCACGATCTCCTGATCTGTCGCTGTTAGACTACTTTTTGTGGGGATATGTCAAAAGTATTATATACAAAACTAAACCCCTCAACTTAGATAACTTAAAAAGACGAATCACGCTTGCGATTAGATAAGTTACACCTGAGATGTTGAGTAATGTTAGAAGACATTTTATCAGATTAGCATGTTGCCAAGACGTTCGCGGCGAGCATTTTGAACGTTTACTACATTGACATTAATATTTTTTTGTTTTTTTCTTTAATTATTAAGAAATAATCAGTATTGATTATTAGGTTTTTAGTGTAATGTAGCGAATTTGTGAAATAAAAAAATTTTCTTTTTTTAATGTTAATTTTTGTAATAAATCTGAAAACACTTAATATTTCCGAAACAGTTGAAGATAGGTATAGGACATTGTACATGATTTATGTCTAGAATTCTCTGAAGAATCCAAAAAATTAATAATATACAGGGGCTTGCATTTAAAATAAGAAAGTGGGTATTGGCCACTGTCACATGACGCACCCTAATATAATTTTATTTTTTTTTAAAAATGCTCAGTTAAAAATACAAATCGACGTGTCCAAGCGTTTTTCCAAACACGCTCTCATTTATCCGTTATCGAATTTATTCCATTTGGCTGTTCCACTGTATATTATATAATGCTACGGAATATTTAATGCGTAGATCGCAGAAAGCGATTTTCTATTTAGCAGTGGAGCTGTACAAAATGATTATCCCACTTCAATCAAATTGCAAGATGTGGGGCCAGAAATTTCGTTGACCTTCCTATTCTGATCGTAGCTATTATGAATCACCTATGTTGGAAAAAACTCACAATTCATCCAACCTCTGCGGAGAGAAAAAAAGCACATAGACCATTTCCAGCTATATTATTTCCATTTTCCAGTCAGCTGATTTTGATAACATCAAGACATATGCTGAGGGGCAACCATACTTAATTTTCCGGTTTCCCTTTGCGAAGTATAGTAGTGCATGTAGAAGTTGTAATTTAAAGGTTTTTAATTGATTTTTGATGATTATTTCTGGCAGAATGTCTTCTAGTGAATATTATGAATTACTCAGAGGTGATGTGAGCGCTGTCTACAAAAAATGGTAGTTATTGATGATATTGACCCGTACACTTTGAAAGTCGGCGATTTATCAAAAAACCTCTACAAGCCCACAAATATAATGCATCATATTTTCTGCAGAAGGTTTTGATCATAAACTACCTGGTACTTTTGTTGCTATGGGAGAGGTAATATTAATACCACTAGTGTTACGAAATGTAACAGAGCATTTTTGTTGTGTTCCATCAGAACATTACATATTGCTGCGATTCATTATTCATTTTGTTTTAGGAGAAACATTCGCAGAAACTTTGAGTTAAACCAATGAATCTATGCTTAGTTGTTATCAAAAACAGTGACAGCTCCAGTGCACATTGCAACTGTATGGCTGGTTCGAGTGCTGTATGCATACATAGCAGCTATGTTATGCTACCTGGTGTCTTGCCCCGCAAATGTACTGTCGTTTCTACATAAAATATCGACATGTTGGGAATCAAGGATATGAAAAATACTGACAGTCAGCATAATCAACTGAAAACAAATTACATGATCTGTAGCAATTGCTCGCTTAATCGAGCCATTTGTTCTGTTTGCTATTATTTAGAATCCATCTACAAAGAAGACGCATTGAAAGTAACCTATAAACAAATACCAGAAGCTTGTGAAGCTATTGTAATTCACATGTTACCCAATGATATTGTTGCAAATGACCAATTGGTGAATAGCTTATGGTTAATTACAGATTTGGAAGAATTAGCTTTCCAAAATTTAAAGGGTCAAATACAAACATCGAGAAGTCTTCATTAACACTCATAAAAAGTAATTGCTATCGATGAAAAATGGTAATCACTGTAGGGGTACCTTGAAAGGTGAATTCATCATTCAAATGTAATTTATTATCAATTAAGGTATTTATTTATTGTTGAAATATCTGAAAATATAATAACAATTACTCCTGTTTCATTCCTGTTTTCTTTATTTTATTGAATGTCTGATCTCAAAAATGTGATACTTTATGTATATTCTGAAATGTGAGCGAAGTGAGAAAAATCACAGAAGTTTGTTCCGAAATTGGTTTACCTCAGCAATTTTTCAAAAGATTCTTATATTTCGGTATAGAACATAAGTTCTCTCAGACCTCTTACTTCGTGTTCTGTCGGAAATATAAGAATCTTACCATACTTAGGAAACACCCTGTATACATACAAACAAAATTTAAAATTGCTGAGAGACCTAAAAAATTATAACATATAAACAATGAACATGAGCCGTGTACCTTCCTTCATATTCAACAATATTGAAATCCGAACAGTTTCTCAAAACTCTTTTCATAAGTAATATGAATAGGTTTGATCTTTGATAAATGAGCTACAGTCTAATCATAGTTTTTGCTATCATCATTACACAATTATTTACAAAATATATAAAACTAAAAAACGTTTTTTCCTTCAAATCTCAATTACTAATAAAGAAATATCTCAATGTGGCTTAGGTGTATGGCCATCTACATAAAAGTTCCTAGTAGCCTTTGGTAATTGAACCACCAAACCTTCTAGATCCTTCCTTAAAATGATTTGACAACCAAGTCTAGAATTTTCCTTCAAAAATGGAGCCATATCTAATAAATCTTCCTCTTTTTCTTTAGCTGGTTCTAAAATATCTACATGATCACTATTAATGTACACATGACATGTTGTACATGCTAGAGATGCTTCACATGCTCCCTCCATTGGAATTTCATAACGATGAGCTAGATAAAGTAAATTGTCTCCTACTTTTCCTTTAACAGGTATTCTTTTTCCATCCTTACTGAAGAATGTTATATTTACCCTAAAAAAAAACAATGAGTTCCTAGTGAAGGAGGTGATTATGATTATCCTTAAACTCCTAGGTCTCACGAACATACCCCTCAAAGCTCTTACAAGAGCTTGTAGGAGTTGTACAGGATGTTGATTCAAATGCCAAATTAAGAAACTCACACTTCATCTTCGGACTTCGGATCTTGCCATTCATATTCTCCATGTGATAATCCTGAAAATCATTTAGAACTAGGAAAATGTGTCAGAAACTTTCGTAAAGTTTTTTACTCAACGTTCCATGAAGAAATTGTTTACGCTCAAAAAATATATATTTTCTCACATAACTACTTAGTTTAGGAAGATTTTCACAGTAGGCTTTTATCATTTTTAATGAATTTTAATAAAGTCATAAAGATAATTTCATCACAGACAAGTTATCAGAGATCAGATCAGAGGATGTTATTATTCCGAGCACAGAACATATAATAACGACAGTGTTGCCAGAGGCTTCGATTGAAATTTCCCAGCACGGCAACTGAAAATTCCCGGTTTTTCCCGAACAACGGTATATGCAGTATGACGTCACAAAATGTCTCCATTAGTAGCTTCTTGCCAATAACTTTGAATCATGGCGTATTCCATTGGCAGCACCAGTGCTGCACTGAGCACGCACTGAGTGCAAAAAATGTTGCACTGGACGTCAAAATGTGTCAAAATGCTTGACGAAATTCCCCAATGGAATACGATTCATGCACTCAGTGCGCACGACTCGGCACGAGTTCTACCAATGGAATACGCCATCAGAGAGTTTGCGCACGCCATCTTAAGATGTAATATTATAACAAATTAATTTGGCGAAAGAATCTTTTATTAGTGGTAACAATCTCGAGTTTCGTGGCGAAAGAATTTGAGATGAAATGGTTTCGTAATGGTACAATCGGTGCATAGAACACGAAACGTATCAAATCCATGGAAGTAGAACTCCTACCTCCAAAAATCAAAATATTAGAGTAAATTAGATTATTTTAGAGCATCTTGAATGCATTGCAAGTATGATCATTGCAGTTAATATAAAGGTAACTATGCTGCATAGACTATGTCTCAAAACTGCTAAAATGCAGAATGTGAAAACTGTTTCGTCTGGCCTATATCAGCCATAGGTCAAAGACATCTAAACTAAACACAATTTATAGACCTCATCCGGTACATTTATCCTAGATTTTAAATGCACTTGGGTCAGTTGTGATTCTAGTTGTTGATGACAACAGAATTAATTCCAGAATTTGTTTACAAAAAAAATACCTTGATAAACAAAAGTTTCATAAAAAATAAAAATTTATTTATTTAATACAACTACTTAAAGAAGGGATATTCTAATGGAATTTTGAAGATTTGAGAGTTAACAATGGAACATGTTTATGCTAAAAACGGTGGACAATATTTTGAAAAAAATATGTGGTACATCTCCATTCCAATTTTTTCAAATTTTTTTTCATTGACTATTCCATTTATTAAAAGGTTTCTTCCTGGGTTTTCTCTCACAAACTCTGAAAATATCTATAACTTAATGTATCAACTTGTATTTTATTGAACAGGGAATGAAATTGCAAATTGCTCAATTGGTATTGACCATATTTGGCTGAATTTATTGAAAAAGGAGTTGGAATTTGGAAATTTCTATGCAAAGTAAAACTATAGTAGCTTTCTATTTGACGCTGTATCACTTGCAAACTGATGCGAAATCACGTGATCAAAACACGTGGTTTTGTGACATTTGATTATGGAACACAGAAATCACAGAATGCAAAACGAATCCGGTTGTTCTGAGGGTTATCATTCAGGCTACTAACAAACATAACATATTTGAATGGATCTAATTTTCGAAAATAGCAAAGCAAAAAAATTTCAACTGAGATAAATTAAATTCCCGGATATTTCCCGGAATATGGCATATCCCGGCAAAATTCCCAAGAAGCATAAAATATCCCGAAATTCGGGAAAATTCCCGGTAATTGGCAACACTGAATAACGAGGTTATTATTCCCAGATTATTATTATTCCCGTAGATCAACTTGGTTAGGTAGTTATGTACCCAGTCTCTTCCCACCCAGGGGGGTGAAGCGACAAGCGACAGTGGGAAAAGTGGCAACAAGGACATATTACGTTTCCACTTATTTTGACATTTATTTTGAAGTATGTCGTAGATCATAGACTCGTAGATATAATATATATATATATATATATAATATAGTTAATAAAGTTGTTCCAACTGAACAAAGACAATTTCTATTATTAAATGGTTTCTTTCTGGGTTTTCTCTCCCAAACTCTGAAAAATATCTATGAAATAAAAAATGTATTATTTTGCTTCTGCGTAAAAAACACAGATTTGTCAGAAACAATCAATCGAACAAAGTTGGTCAACAAACAATAACGAAACAACATCAACGATGAAAGAATAATTATATCGTAATGTTTCAGAGTGTATATTAGACTTCTTCGTCAGACACTTAACGAAAATCTCTATTTAATAATGAATATACCTCTCATAGTATCCTTTAATGATTACAATTTCTATTATTAGCAGAAACACAAGAAAGTTTTTTCAAAAAAATTAAATCAATAGGTAATTTTATAAATGCTAATATCTATTTTCTTACATCCGTCAGCTAATATAGCTCTGACCTTGAGTCATCATCATAATTATACTGATTACATTTTTGTCTACTCTCAAAATCAAAACATTTGGTAAAAACAATGGGCAGGGAAACAAAGACATTTAATTATTTTGAGTTTTATTCATATTAAAATATTTAGATATGTGAATTTAAATGAGATCATAGCAGTCCAGTCTAGGTATTCCTATAAATGGTATTAATTAAGTTAGTTCTAACACTTCTTCCTGCAGCAAGTCCGAGATTCACTCCAGCTACTGCATTTTGGACGTTATTATCATAATTTTCGGTAAAAATTATTCCCAACTCAATACCGTCCTCCACCTCTGGCATTGGAGTATTATATTCGATGCACATATTATGAATAACAACACAGGCATTAATTATTCTACATGCTACAGCAGGTTTATAATGTAATGATCGATGCTTGAGAAGACACCTATATCTCATCTTAAGAATGCCATTGCAGCTCTCAATTAAACCTCTAGTTTTCTTAAGCGCCATATTGTAGTTAAATTCAGGGGTATTCCTGATAGGTTCAGCTTCCAGTGGTGTCAAAAGCCACGTTCTAAGAGGATATCCGGAATCACCTAATAGAAAAGAATGTATTAAATATATAAAGAATTTCAATCCGATGAATATTTTTTTACCCAAAAGATAGTAATTTCTATGTCCTTTGTCATGTAAGTTTGTGAGTACATTTAAAATATTGGAATTGACCCAAATGCATGATGTGTGCTCCCTGGGTATCGGGCATTCACATTTGTTATCCTCAACGTACTATCACATATCTAAAACTAATAATAATGAAAGTCAAAATGTAGAGTATTGAGTTTTTCAAGTATGTACTAACCAGTTGGAAATTG
Organism: Halyzia sedecimguttata; assembly: GCA_937662695.2. NCBI lineage: Eukaryota > Metazoa > Arthropoda > Insecta > Coleoptera > Coccinellidae > Halyzia > Halyzia sedecimguttata. Next base: position 71,500,710 of record OW569417.2, read on the forward strand.
ATCGAATGATATCCTTTTCGATTTACATAAACATGCTCTGGGCTTTGGTCATCTTCAATCTTCGGAGGAAAAATGGCTACATGTGTAAAATCTACACAGCCAACAACTCCAGGAAAATTAAATTTTTCATAGAATCTGAAAGATTATTATCATTAGTTACTCAGACAAACAATCATGGTTATCACAAAAATATTTGGAATTTAAATGAATACATACCCCAGTCTTACTATATTGAGTTCTTCAATATTTCTTGGAAAATGAACCCATCTATTGAAAACTTGGGGTTCATTCAGAGCAATGCTCACTTCTTCTATTGACCTCGATACGGAGGATTGCGACACCGACATAAATTAATTCCTCCCAATATCCATTTTCACTCGGTTGTTCAGCGATTTCCAGTGATTCCAAATTGGCTAAGTATTGCAAATCGTCCATTTATAAATTGTTCACCATTCTTCATTCTTCTCACACATCATTTACAACAAGTCAACATGTTATCTATGAAGTCAACAACAACGAATCAAACTAGATTTCAAATTTAGAAATGGCCATAGAATTACCGAATTTTGATCAATTCTATGGTTGCAGCCGTCGCAAACCTTCTGCGAGTACCCAACAACACTCGTTGTAATATACGAACGTTCGCACGCTGTTCGCACCACAGAATATATATATATTCTGTGGTTCGCACGGTCAAGAATACCAACAGAAACAGACTGTTCTGTTCTGAAACAGACCTTTATCACTCGCAGGGCCGGTTTCTCAATTGCGAGTTAACCCGAGGTTGCGGGTAACCCGAGTGTTGCGCATTCATGAATATCGCTAAATACATGCGTCAACTTGCAACCTCGAGTTAACTCGCAATTGAGAAACCGACAAGCAAAGGTGGCAGATGCGAACGATCGTGCAAATTGCGTATGGTCGAGAATAGACCCCCTAGTATCAAGATAGGTATTAATTATAATATTAATAATATTGAAAGATCGCTGATACCGTTGTTAATAAATCAACATAGGAGAACGCTTACACTTGCTGATTTAATTATAATCGTGCCGGTTGATGAACATTAAGGAATATCTCTATTAATAAAATTATATTCATTATACAATTCAGTTATATATTGAGAAGGAATTAAATGATATGTTATGAAAACTAACAATATTATTTGTCAACGATGAAAGGACTAGCAGAGAACAAAGTTCAAACCAACCACTCAGTGTGATTTCATCAAAGTTGAATAGCTTTCCTTAAGCGGCATTCTTTTTGGCGCTCTTATTCTATATTATTTGTTTCATGGATACTGTTACACGATAAGAATGGCAACTAGTAGAGGTAGGGCATTGAAAATTAAAACATTTGTTTGTTCAAAACATTTTTCTATCGAATATATATTGAATAAAATATTCAAACGTAGTACACTACCCTCTATTTGGTTAGTTTTTCAATTTAATGAATGATTTTTCTATATTTTATCAATATACTTAGTTCTGAATAATAGCTATCGAATTTTGCAATATAATCATCCAATTGCTCAGAACATAAAAAGTTGTCAAGGGGTATTGGGTGAAAAAATGCTATATATACATAATAATGTTTTGATGAAGTTTCAAATTATACATCGAAAATAATAAGTAAAATGTTCAATTTAAATGAGCTGTAGGTACATGATAAAGTTAATTAATACATTTGAATAATAATAATATGATATCGAAGGATATTATGTAGAGGTATTATAGAAAATTTTGTATCATTCAATGTATTTCAAGATACACAAATTAAATGCTTAGATATATTCTAAAGACATTGGATGTGATCTTTTGTAATGGGAAAATAATGATTTCACAGATTTCTTCATTTACAGTTCCATTCAAAATGTTCCAATGAAACTCTTTTACTGATAAATCCTTAGAATATAGAACAACTTGTTGTTCTTTATTCATTGGATAAATACCTTATTTAACCTCATTGTGTCTTGGCAAAATGAATTTTTCTGTTCCAAACAAATGGGGTTTAAATATAATGTCCAAGCAGATGTCTGATTAATCAAAAAGTGAATTTATTTTTCAATAAACTGCTTCATTATATTCTTTCAATTTGGATTTACGAACTAACAACGGTGGAAAGACTGGAAAGTGACTTTTGTCGCTAGGCAATTTTCATTTATTCGCTTGCCAGAACCTTCGAAATCGACACTAGCGGCACCATCGTTAACAAAGTGAAGTAGTACATAAAGTACGTGATTTGACAATTCTAGGTCCGTTTTTCGGCCGAAAATTTTAACAGGATTTAGCAGGGAGTGTCGACACCTTGTTATTCTATGCATCTTGGTTGAAACAAAGATAAAAGAGAACTCTTTAATCTTTGGGTTGAAAAGGATACTTGACGTACACAGGACTGGACTTCATGTATTTGTTAGTTAGTTAGTTTTGACTGGCTATAACCTTATTTGAGATGATCTCAAAAACTCAATTACAGATTTAATCATGGAGGTAGGAGGAAATGGAGGGAGCATGTGCTATATTTCCCTTGTAACTAAAATGTCACATAAAATCGGCCATATTGGTATGGGCAAATCCTTTGTTATAAACATGAAATTGTGAGTTTTCTATGGTTGGAATTCCGGATTCCTATAGACCACATTAGTTAGGTTAGAATCATTCGCTTGGCGGGAGATCCATATTCAAATTTTTTAACAAAGAATTTCAACTTTGAGATGAAACCACCCTATTTAAAAGAGACTGGTTAGTACAGAGACAACAATTATTGTAATGTTCTTGGTTCGTATGAATATATTTCGGTTGTAGGGATAATAACGCAATTTTCTTCATGAAACGTATATTCGCTATATCTTCCAGATTACAACTAATTGTACAATTAATATGCATATGTGAATACTACCTTTTGATATAGAGGGGATTAACTTCGGCGGATTGAATACATTACAGATATCTCCCCTTTTAAAATTGATATTATTTACAAGAACATTTTGAATCAATTACAATCTTACAATCTAATCTGATACTAGTTACTAATCTAATACTAATTAATTTATATGTACAATTTACAATTCTATTCCATATCTTTGAATAGGTTTAGTATTTCTTTTAGGTCTCGAATTTCCTAACTCATTGTGATCAGATTCAACATTAACGTCTTTAAAATTGCTGTCCTCAAATTCCTTACTCTTTATTACCTCATCAACTATTGCTTCTTTATGATCTATTTCTTTATCAGATTCTACTGAAATTCCAGAAGTGAATACATCCGGTTGAAAAGTTTTACGCATTTGATTTGAATGACGTTTCCAGGAAACCTTCAGCTCTGGAATCTCAATAAAATATGTACATCTTCCCACTTTTTTATTTACTATTCCCTTAATCCACATTACCTTAGGTCTAAATCTATAATCCTTAACTAAAATTACTTCACCGAAATCATAATGAATTTTTCTTTTTCCCTTAAAGTATTGTTTTTGTTTATTTTGTCTTACTTCTACCCTATTTTCAACTTCATTCTTGTCAATTATTTTCTTTTTAACATGAGGATTTATCAAGTCAAATTTAGTTCTTAATGAATGTCCGAACATTAAATTCGCTGGGCTAACTCCTGTTGTGCAGTGAGCAGTGTTTCTATAATCTAATAAAAATCTACAAATAATCTGATTGGTAGTGGACTGATGGTCCGCAGTGAGAGCTTTCATCAGAGCGCCTTTAACCAATTTTACACAATTTTCGGCCGCACCATTTGAAGAGGGATTATATGGTGGGGATGTCATATGTACAATACTATTTCTTGAAAGGAATTCAGTGAATTCTTGTGAGGTGAAGGAAGTAGCATTATCTGAAACTAGAAATTTTGGTATTCCAAAAGTCGCAAATATTTTCCGTAAATTCTCCATGGTAGTAAATGAATTAGTGGTGGTTGTTTCACTTACTTCTAACCACTTAGTATGCGCGTCAATAGCAATTAAATAAAATTTATTTTTGAAAGGTCCTAAATAATCTATGTGTAGACGTTCCCATGGTTCCGCAGGAAATGTCCAACTATTTAATTCTATCTTACTAGGATTTTGAAAATAATTATTGCAAGAATCACATTGTTTTGTTAGTAACTCAATTTCTTTATCTATCCCCGGCCACCATAAGTAACCTCTTGCAATCGACTTCATCTTCACAACTCCTAGATGTGTAGCATGTAATTCTTCTAGAATTGATCCGCGTAAAATTTTAGGAACTACGATCCTATGATTCCAAAAGATACAATTATCTTGTATTGTAAATTCATATCTCTTAGAGAAATATCCTTTCATTTTGTCGTCTGGACACTTATCCGGCCAACCCTTGTTAACGTAATGTTTGATTTCTTTCAAAATGTTGTCTTTTTCCGATTCCAATTTAATTTGAGAATAATGAATATTAATTTCTGAACTATTTGAGAAGAAGTGACAATAATCTAAGTCTTTTTCATTAATTTCCAAACTATCGTCAGTAGTAGGAAGCCTAGATAACCAATCTGCATGGTTTTCTTTGGAACTGACATATTCAATGTCATAACTATAATTTGCCAGTATCACCGCCCACCGTCTATTAGCCGCATACTCTGGAATACCCCTTTTAGGACTAAATATAGAGAGCAAGGGACGATGGTCAGTTCTTAGCGTAAAATGTTTAAGATACAAATATTGATGAAACTTAACGACTCCAAAAATCAAGGCATAAGCTTCTTTTTCCAATTGTGAATATGATTGTTGAGCTTTATTCAATGTTTTTGAGGCAAAAGCAATAGGTTTTTCAACACCTGATGGAAAAATATGACTAATAAATGCTCCTACGCCATAACTACTTGCATCTACCGTCAATCTTATTGGTAATTTTTCATTATAATGCACTAAAATATCAGATGACGTAAGCATGTTTTTGATTTTGATGAAAGCATTTTCGCAATTATGATTCCATTTGAATGATACATTTTTCTGGAGTAGTGAATACAAAGGAAATAATGTGGAGGATAAATTTCTGATAAATTTTCCGTAATAATTAACTGAACCTAGAAAACTTTTCAACTGCGTTACTTGGAGCATTCTCAATCGCATTAACTTTATCTTTACAAGGATGTAAACCTTCTTTATCAATTACATAACCTAGGTATTCAACCTGGTCCTGAAAAAATTTACATTTATTTAGACTCAATTTGAACCCGGATTTATCCAATATATTAAAAACTAGTCGCAATCTACACAAGTGCTCCTGAAAATCTTTACCTGTAATCAGGATATCGTCTATAAAAATCGCAACACCGTCAATACCTTGGAATAACGATTCCATAATCTTCTGAAATTTGGCAGGTGCTGAGGCTATACCATACGTTAGACGATTAAACCTGAACAAACCCTTGTGTGTCGAAATGGTTAAAAGCTCCCTGGATGAATGATCAACAACTATCTGCTGATATGCTTGTGAAAGGTCCAACTTTGAAAATTGTTCTCCACACTGCAACGTACCAAACAGATCTTCTATGCGGGGAATTGGATATTTATCCACTTCGATATAAGGATTGATCGTTATCTTGAAGTCAGCACATAGTCTTACTTCTCCAGTCTTTTTCATGACTGGCACCACAGGAGTTGCCCAGTCGCTGTAGTCAACTGGTGTCAGAATACCTAAATCAATAAGTCTATTAATTTCGTCTTCAACTAGATCGCGAATTGCAAATGGTAATGGCCTAGCCTTAAAGAATTTTGGACTCACACTTGGATCCTTCAATTTAATGATAGCTAAACCCTTATTGAATTTTCCCAATTCACACGAAAATAATGAACTAAATTCATTAAGTAATTCACCAACCTCTTTATCAATCTTTTTCTCAACAAAATTCAACTTTTCAAATTTCACATTGAACTTATTCAAAAAATCTCGACCTACGATTGGTGGTCCTCCATTTTTAATAACATATAAATCTATGAATTTCTGAACATTTTGAATTTCCATTGCAACCCTGATATAACCCATTGGTTTAATTTTTTCTCCATTATAAAAACATAATATTTTGTCAGTGGTTAACAATTTATTTCTTGGAAATTTGTTGAAATAATCCCTATCTGAAATAGCACTAATGCTTGAACCTGTATCAATTTGAAAATTGATTATAATTCCATTCAATTTCACCTTAATATTATATGGTAAATGTTTAGCATCCGTCAGTGAAAAAAGTTCTAACTCATCAACATCATGATCCCTATTTTGAAGTGTTATCAAATTATTTTTCTCAGTTCCTTTCTTATATTTACTATGTTTTTTAAAACAAACATTGGCTAAATGACCTTTTTTGTGACAAAAATTACATATCGAATTAGCATGAAAACACTTATCTTTTGTATGCCCTATGCGGCCACATACTGCGCATTCCTTCTTATATGTCATCTTAGAACCATTGCTTGATTCTGGTCGCCGATTGGTCCTGGGATGTTTCTGCATCCCCCCTTCCTTCTGGCGGTTGCGCACATACAGTACTTCATGCTTGACCGTTTTTCCTTCTTGAAAATGTCCCTCCTGGCCATTTTTACCTTTTGATGATGAAAACGCCGCCATTTTGAGATTTGCTAACTTGATCGCATCAGCCAAGGAAATGGTGATTTTCTCTTCCACAAGTCGATCGAAGACAGGTCCTCGCCCAAATCCACAAATAAATTTATCTCTGAGCGCGATTTCGAGGTGATTCTCAAATTCACACTGTACTGCCAATCTTCGAACACGTGCTGCCCACTCATTTGCAGATTCTTCCGGTCTTCTTTCGGCTTCATAAAATTTAATTCTTTCAGCGAACGGTGTACGCACCGGCGTGAAATGATTATCAAATATCTCTAACAGCTGTGAATAACTTTTCATCTCTGGCTTCACCGGACTGCATTGATCGAACATTAGGCCATAAGATTCTTCATCCAGCATGTTGAGGAAAATCGCTCTTCTCTTATCATCCATGATGTTGTTCGCTTCGAAATAGTTATCGAGTCTTGCTTTATATATTGCCCAATCTGATATATTAAAATTAAATTCTTGTAGTTTCCCGATGAGACTGTTCTGTCCGATGTAACTATTGTCTTGCGCCATTATGGTCCTTTTCACTATCACTAGGTATCACTCGTCGCCACTGTAATGTTCTTGGTTCGTATGAATATATTTCGGTTGTAGGGATAATAACGCAATTTTCGTCATGAAACGTATATTCGCTATATCTTCCAGATTACAACTAACTGTACAATTAATATGCATATGTGAATACTACCTTTTGATATAGAGGGGATTAACTTCGGCGGATTGAATACATTACAGGTACCTTCATCATTAGTGCATGTTTTCATGTTATTTCCACATTAAAATCTACTTCTATTTATTCTTAAATCAAAATTGAAACCATTCTAGTTCGAAAGATTTCCGTATGTCGTAGATGACTTCTGTTGTGCGTCATTACAAGGCCGATTTAGGGTTATGTTATTATTTTTGACTGATTTTGAGTGAGCTCAGACATACGTCAAACGAATTTAGTGAACACTTTTATATTTATTAATTATTTTGGAAATATACAATTTTGTTATGAAAACTTGATTCTAGATGGTTGAGAAAGGTTCACAGAATCTATTTCAACCGAAATAAACCTTAAGAAATTAGCCAAAGTATCTAAAAACAGGCGAGAAATTCGCGTAAATTTTAGGTCCACACTAAATGCATGGGGAATTCAGTGCTCGGATCCACGGATGGATCGTAATTCATATTTCCCGCCTAACCTAACTAATGTGGTCTATAGAAAATTGGGACACACCAATATGGCGGAGTATATATATATATGTGACAAGTTTCGATCTTTATGCCCCCTCCACTTCCTTCTACCTCCATGAATTTAATAGAGAGATATTGGAAACTTCCTTTATTAATGCTGGTTTATGCTACAGTGACTATATTAGAATATATGATTATATGACTATATGAGAATATAGTCACTGTAGTTTATGCTGGCTGGTAACTTTAACATAACCTTTAACTTAAAAATTGAAATATTCGCTATATTAGCGAATTCCATTGGTAGAACTCGTGCGCACTGAGTGCATGAATCGTATTCCATTGGGGAATTTCGTTGAGCATTTTGACGTCCAGTGCAACATTTTTTGCACTCAGTGCAGCACCAGTGCACCACTGGTGCTGCCAATGGAATACGCTACAGTGACTATATTCTTGAGAATATAGTCACTGTAGAATACGCCATTAGATTTCTAGGAATATTGTTTATACTGAGACTAAATAATCCGTTTACTTATCAATAATAATAATAATTAATAAGTTAACGGATTCTTTAGTCTGATTATAAGCCATTATACTGAAAATCTGCGTCTATATATATTATATATATATGATTAAGTTAAAGTTACCAGCCAGCATAAACCAACCTTTAAGGGTTAGCACTATTAAAAGCAACTTGAAGCTTCCTTTAAATGGTTCGCTTACAATGAACTATATACTAACTGGAAGGGATCCGTCCATACAAATTACGTTTGAAAAGTGAGGCAGGGGCAACGAAGACAAAGATAGCACTAGTTACGGTTACAGTGACTATATTCTCAGAATATAGTCACTGTAGTTACGGTAGCCTGTCTTTGTTGCACTCATACAAGCGAGTTATGTTTACCTACATTAATTGTCTTTTACTTAGAAATTCAGGTAGTTTGGGGATTACCTTCGTTTGGAATGTGCAATATTATTGAAGATGAACATTTATTTCGTTTTGGTATGCCATTAGTTCAGCTGCCTTTATCGTGTGAAGTTTAAAAAGTACAGAATTTTGTTAGTGCAAGTTGTGATTGACGATAGTTTCAAACTTTTGAAATGGTTATATATTGTGTAGCGTTTGGATGCAAGAACGAGCAAGATTATAGGTGAATATCTTTTCATGGGTGAGTTTATAATATTTAGATTTGATTATAAAATAATAAATAGGTATCAATAGCAAGAACATTGATGGATTTAAGGTGGATTTATTGTTTATAGGTTTCCATTCAAACGACCTGATATCCTAAAGTTATGGATTAAGGCAGTTCGCAGGAAGAAATGGGCTCCATCTAAAACAAGCAAACTTTGTGGGGAGCATTTTCTTCCTACTGATTTCATAGTGAGACCTGGATGTACCTCTAAATTATTGAAACCAGATGCTGTTCCTAGTATATTTTCATACCCCAAGCATTTGTCAATCGAGGAGGTCTCCTTTATGCTTCTGATATTGTGTATAAAATTTTGCATTTTGCAGAAAAACAAATTCGTTTACTGTTAGAAAGTGGAAACCTTTTGTCTAGTAAAATGAACTTAAAGCAGACAATCATAAATTCACTTATAAAGCATTTTATTGCAAAAATAGGTCTCTTTACACCTAAACATCCGGTTATTCAAGAATTTTTAGTTGAGGAATGTCATGAAATTCAAATTATTCGGAAAATAACAACATTATATTTGAAGTGCCGCATGTATCACCACAGTAGGCAATTGAATTTAGAGTTACAAGGAAAAAATACCCCAGTAAGACAAAAACTTACAAAACTGGTTTTATTTAGCAACTGTTAAATTATTTTTATATAAGTAGTAGTAGCAGCTATATGTATGTACAGTATATTTTAATATTTAAATAAAATTTGCACATCTGATTTTCTTTTCATTTTATTTACCAACCACATAGGAGAACAGTTAAAATTTGACTTGAACCATGCACTATTTGCTTTATTACTTGAAAATTGATGAATTGTTCACTTATAAAATTCACGCTTACTTCTAATTAGGCATGCAAAATTTAAAATATTCAAAAGAAGTCGCGAGCGTTCCATTAACTTTTCATTTTATTTACCAACCACATAGGAGAGCAGTTAAAATTTGACTTGAACCATGCACTATTTGCCTTATTACTTTAATCCTGATAAATTGTTCAGAAAAAAAATCACGTTTACTTCTAAATAAGCATACAAAATTTAAAATAAACGAAGAAAATCGCGAGCGTTCCATTAACTGCAATGAGATAGAAAGAGATAGATATCCGTAAGCAATGCGGGTTGCCTGAGAAATCGGTTTGCCTCACTTTTCTCCCAAGGCGAGTCCCTTCCTGCAGTGGGACTCTGTAACTTGCATTCCAAAGCGAAAGCATAGCGCCGAAACCCTGACGCTTTTGCTTTGCTTCCGAATACATGTTCGGTGCTACCCACAGAACACACGGTGCTACCGATCTAATCCGAATCGTGATAGGGAGTACAAAACTGTATATAGCAATCGGCTACATCCGCTTATGCTTTTGCTTTGTTGTTACAGAGTCCCACTGCTGGGGCCCTATTCTCGAAATCTCTCCTGCGACATTTATCGCGTGACATTAACTCTGCGCAGTCTCCGTATGAAAAATAGGAGACTCCGTATTCTTGACTATCGTCGAGCTCTCTTGTCGATTGAAAGTTTTTCTCATGAAGTAAATAGTAGTAGAGAAGACTGAGATAGCCATCTCTGGCGCACTACTTTAGTTCCAAAACAGGCAAATGGCAACGCTGGCATTGCTGATTTTTCGTTTGTTTTGAAATTTTGCGAGGTTATGCAAAATTTCAAAACAAACGCATAAACAAGATATACTAATACTAAACCTCTTTCTAATTTCTATTCGTATTGAATGTTGATCCGGAGAACGAAGTGATCCACGTTTTTCGTTACAGATTAGTGTTTTAATCATTCTGTTTTATTTTCATATTGTGATGATTTGAAAATATGTTGAAAATATTTTAGGATCCAACAAATGCTGTGTTCCTAATTGTTAAGATAAATGTAGTTTTCCGAGAGCAGATACCCAGCTAACCATTTTCAAACTTGAACGGAAAAAGTGAACAATCCATTGTTGAGAAGCAAAATTAATGAACAAATACGCAAGAGTTGTTTTGTTGGTGATAGGCATTTCCCAGATGAAGTAAAATTAGATAGAGGTCTTTGGAAGACTGCTATCCCCGTTTTATAATTTTATATATGGTAAGTTACATTTGTCGAATTTAAGCGAGTCACCGGAACAGAGTGGAACATAACCGATGTTGGTTATGATAGCAAGGGATTGGTCTTAACCACTCTGTTCCAGTTACTCGCTTCAATTCGTCTATTGTCAGTTATGTATTTTCAATAGTTTGGAAACAAAACCATATCGCTTTATTAAGTTCTCAGCACCAAATAAATATATACACAAGGAATTGTATATATATATATTTCATTGGTGCAATGGATTGAATGAACGAATTAGTACTGAGAACTTGTATTCATTTTCTATTTAACCGATTTCTTTAACTTGTTATTATATAATTATAATTTGCAGAATATTCAGATGGAAATAGAGAAGACATTGAAACTAAAATAGACACCAATGATGTTCACGAAGTCCAAGGATTCTCTGTCCTAACTCTCCCAGCTGATGGTGTTCAGAGACAAGCATCGAGGCTAGAAGATATACAGAAAATTCAAGAATGATATTACCAGGCAGTGTTTTTTATTACTTAGTTACTCAGTGCTTTTTACATTATATCATTATGCCACATGGAAAATATAGTGTGTGCTGAAACTAATTTTACAGGAAAAAGTAGATTTCAGGCCAGTTAACTGTGTGTTGTTTGTGGACTCAGTAACTACTGCCTGTGAATTATTTGTGAAGAAGTGCTATTTATATTTTTGGAGTAAGAGAGTATTCATGCAATTGTGAGGGGTACTGATTGTGAATTCAGAATTGTTTTGGATCAAAACTTTCAAAGTATGGACCCAATCAAAAACATCACGAAAACAAAATATATCAAACATTGTGAAAAACCCATGAGAAAATAAAATTATTTTACTGTCTACATTTGTGAATTTCCTGAAATTTAGGTCCAAATGAAAAAATATGACATGATATGAAACAACCCCTATTGGAATAATACGTTTTGTTTCATTTGCAGTGTCAGAATCCGAATGAAAGTATTCAATTTCAATATGAAGCATTTCAAATTTTCGCGCTTATTTGTTATAAATATCCGCCAGAAAACTTCCAAAACCAGCCGCGTGATGTCGCTGAAAGCAGTAACCACATCAAAGCATAGGAGATTTCATAATATATATATGTGTTCTTTCTCTACTACTAATAGGCGGTAGAGATTGTTAATTTCGGGAGACTCCTCTTGACCATTAACATTATTAGTATTCTGTGTTCTTTACCTCGTCCATAGACAACTTTCGTTCTCGAGTTGTTTTTTGTTTTGTATCATTGGGAACTTCCAAAACTCTGGTGGCGAGATTCGGCAACTAACCAAGCTAGTAATGAGCCACGTGCTCGAGTTTAATTCTTCAGTATTCGTCAATAAACTTTTGTTTGAAAGAAAAATTCAAGTTGAAATAGTGAATATTATCCTGCCTAATATGTCTTCGACCAGAAACGACTATTGTTGTGTGCCTCAATGCAATTCATGGGCGAAAAAATGCCAAAATGAATAGGTTTGAGTTTTCACTTCTTACCTCCGGAAAACCAAATATAAATATTGGAAATGCGTTAGAAGGATAACTAATAGACCGAAGAGTACTTAACCTGGAACTACATCCATATAATCTTTATTATACCTCAAACATTACACTTATTGTTAATCATTCTTTTCACATAATATATGTATCATATTTTGAAAAAATCATTTCAATTATTGGTAACTGTTTTACAAAAGCTTTATCTGGTTCAATTTGACACTATATTCTCATAAATTAACTAGAACATCATGCACCTGGGGCTCTATTCTGGACTTCACTCGTTTTCGACCACTCGTAACGAAAACGAACGGTGGTAATTGCGAACGATAGTTTATATTGCTATTCTCATGTGCCCTTCGTAATGACCGATGACTTAAACGAATTCGTGTCGTCAGAAGACTTGGCAACATAGTAAAATTTGAAATTTGAATGTGTTTATGTACATGTTATTGGCGCGCTTCTTCATAAATCAAAACGATAATTTATTGTTTGTCGAACTTGAATGATTTATTTGGTTTTTTCTGTTTGCTTCGATAAGAAAAAAGTAATTCTAATTTTCCTAAAATGTAAGTCTCAGTTATTAAGCGGAGAATTTACTACAGAATTTTCTTCGGAATGCCTATGAAAGAGGAACTGAGTACAATGTTAAATAGTATTCCTGGATCAAAAAAAGAATGGAAAACTTGGAGAAAGTTTTGCAATATAATATTGAAAGATTTTTACAACGATTAAGGGTTATTTCACCTCTTTAGACAGGTCTTAGGTCAAGAACAAAATCTAGAGAGATTGTATCGAATACTTTTTTTTTTCTGAAAGTTTTATTCCACTGAAATTGTCGAATGATTTTCTGTTTATTGTTGTGATATATTTTTTTAGAATGAAATACATTTTTTTCAAATAGAAATCGATATCTATTTAGTTATAGTGTGTCTTTTACAATTCTACGAAAAGCTAAACGTATAATTATATTCCTCAGAATTCTTCATGAAATCAGCTCTGGTTTTTCTATTCCAAACTGGATTTTTGTTGTATAGGCATTATTTTTTGTTTACTGTGATATATTCTTTAGTATTGGTTATTGAATACTTTTATTTCTGATTCTTTTATTCTACATAGACACTGAAATATTTTTTTTGTTGTTCGATGTTGTGATTACTTAGAACTTCATATTGAATACTTTTATTTTAAGTTGTATTCTATTAAGGCATTGTTGATAAATATCAATACCTACCTTTGCCTTTACCTACTATTCAATTCCGCCAATGTTTGTGGGAATCTAACAAATCTATTCAATATTTCTGGTTTATTTAAAACATCGACAATTTGCAATATGATAATAATTCTGACAATTTAATTATTTTTACTGAATATATTTGTTAATTACACCGTAAAAATACCATGGAGGTAGGAGGTCCATGAAAAATACCAACTTATTTACCAACAACAGATTTGAGGTTACAATTGTTACAAAATGTGTAGAGGCTTGCATAATCAACTGAATGCGAGTGGAATTCTTCCGAAAACGAGTGCTAAATAGCACTCGTTTAGAATTTCGAGCGCTCGTGTCACCAAATCATATCATCTGTCAGTTGAGAATAGCAAAACGAGTGAACGTTCGTGATGATTACGAAAACGAATGATAATCGTTCGCAATGTCGACCTCAGAATAGGGCTCCTGAACTTTAATTAATACATCAGTAATATGTTTACACCTCCTCCATGCTCCGACTTTACAAGAATATACCATTCCTTCTATTTTAAGTTTACCATTCTCCACATTAATGGGCCATCAATTTTATGTGGTACTGAATTAAGGGCACTACTTTGTAAACATAAAGATCAAATGTCTATAAAACTGGGACCATAATTTGTTTTGTCACACACGATTACATGATCTACATTTAGAACCTCTTCTCCTTCTACAAGGACTCTAGAATTAGAAGTTGAAGCTCCTATGTACTCCAGAAATTCTAATCAACTGAGTCCCTTCTTAATCATTCGCAAATAGTAACTGAAAGAACTTTTAAATATAATGTAAGTTTGACAAACATATATGAATATACTTACTGGTTGTAGTCTTTATATCAGTCAAGTGCCATAAAATTAGTTATATAATGATCAATATTTGAATCTATATCACAAAGTAATCCAACAATGATCTCAAGTTAATTATAATTTAAATTTTCCATGAAAATTTCGGTCAAACTTCGTCGACTGACCTGTCCAACACGAGATTGTTTACATTTATTACTAGCGTGGTTAGTTGCCGTTTTGTATCATAGAGACATATTCCTAGCTTTCTATTTGACGCTGTATCACTTCCAAAGTGATGCGAAATCAGTTCAAACCAGAGAAATAGAGGGAAATTCCGGCTATTTCTGTGGTTTAAACTGATTTCGCATCAGTTTGGAAGTGATACAGCGTCGAATAGAAAGGGCCTAATATTAGGGAATCCAACGACCTGTCAAAACTAAAGCAATATGGCGACTGTTGGCACACATTGTATTGTTTACTTTGAATTTTATGATATATGTCCATAATTATAGTGGTATATTGTTCGTTTTTTGATTTCCTGTGCGTATTTGGGTTGTATTTTTAATTTTGAATAATAATACAAGTAAAAAAATGCCTCTTACATGCATTATGGTTGGCTGTGGATCTCATCACGACAAGGATATAGTATGTTTCCAAGTACTACACAGAAGTTTTTGACTAGTAAAAATGAGTTATTCAGAAAGCGAAGAACCCTATGGCTAGCTGAAATCAAGAGAAAAGTTTCAAAGCTCAAGTATCAGAGAGTTTGCAGCAGTCTGCTGCGTTCAGTACGATGAAGTGTCGTGGATCCCTCGAGGATTGTTATATCCAGATTCTACTATGTATTCATCAATAAATAAGAAGAAAAATCCAAGGGCTTTCATCTGTTTTTATATTATTTGTTTGTAATGCAATGCTATTAATGTGTGGACATGAAATAAAAAATCAAGAATTTTTTATGTAATCTATTCCATTTTTATAAAAATCCAGACCTTTTCATCACATTTATTACAATATCAGGTACCATAAGGAGTGTCAACTGGTCATACACAATCAAAATGAAATCTTCTATTTGACAGTCATTCCCATCACATTTTATCATCGCACATGCATCATCCGCTGTTGCAAATGCAATAGTGAATAAATTCAGCTGTACCCTCTTCAGATGTGGAATATTTTGCCATCAGTCCTGGCATAATAACTTCTGAATGAAATTTCTTAGCAGTTTCTAAGTTCTTTTCCCATATTTCCAGATCATTCGTACTAAACAAATATTTGGAGACCATATAACAAAATCACAAAAATGCGACTGTGAGATGAATAGTTGCACTTGTATTTGGTAGTAACAACTGTGTGTTTTTTAAAAGTAATCATTCCAGCTTGAGCTATTAGACAAGAACTCTTCATTCGCAAATATACATGTATGTCTTGTACGTTGTGGTATATAATAAATCAAATACGTTGCAATATCCATATATAAGATTGGAGGAACACCATCAATTGAATTATCCACTACCCAGATCAGAAACATTCAATGTGAAAGGATCTAAGCCATTAATTAATCCCAACTTTAATATATAACTGTAATAAAATGAAATGTAAACACATGATGATAAAACATATGTTTATTGTTTACTTATGATAGCCGTAAACATTACGTCAGAAACTGTGAAGTATTTGGATTTTGGCAACGTTTGGCAACAGCGGACAACATATCTCTTTCGGGTCTTCAGTCAAGAATACGGAATTAATATTATGTGTGAGATGGGATTTCTCGTATGAGTTCTCGCATGAGAATACTCATCTCTACGAAAGTCGAGAATACGGGCCCAGGTATATATAGAGTTCACTGTTCGCTTAAGAGACAAACTATGACAGTGACATTTGTATGAAAGATAACCCTATTCTTTATTAACAATAACAAATAATTTGAAGCTTGCGGAGATGCATTATGCCATTTAGATAGTCGAATTTGTCATTTATATTGTTGGAGATCCAAGCAGCCTTGTGTAAGTTCAGTAGCTGGATGGGTGACCGTCACCTCGATAACTTTCGAACGAAAAGAGATGGGGACTTGAAATTTTCAGGGTAGGTTGAGCAACCGAATGGGACAGTTACGTTCGTTGTTGGGCATAATCGGACAAACGGTTTCGGAGTTATAACCATCTGGATAATTATTTTCTAGATAACTCAAAAAATACTAACGTGATTGAATTGAAGAATATCGACATAAAAGACGTGTGTGAAATATTGCGAGAATCGTACAACTACAAAATTTAAAAAAAAAATACGAAAAAATATTATGCAATTATGCATGTCACGATAATTTGATAACGGAAAGATATATGGCTACTTGCAATTTTCAGGGTAGATTGCGCATCCGAATGCGACATTTAATTTCGCTAATTGTCTTAATCGGCCAAAAGGTTTTGGAGTTATACTAATCTGAAATTTTGCTTGTATTTCCTCTATAACACAAAATATACAAATCTGATCCAATTAAAACTCGGTGATTACTTGTAGTATACTGACCCACCGGACCCACTAGTTTTCACGGAATTTTATGAATATATATCGTATCCTGGATGAGATGAGGCATACGTTCAGTATCTATAATCTATGCATACGTTTTTTCGCATTTGAATTTCAATAGAATACATCAATGAAAGAATTAAAAAATTGGTTCAAGCCCTGTGGACAGGAGCTTTCAGGCGCTCTAGTTCAAACAGACAAATTATATCTCCGAAAGTATTGGTTTCTCAGAGTTGGGAATTAAATCAATGTATTCTTATGAAAGAACTGCATCATAAAGGGAATTAAATTCAAATAACAGTTTATTTATCAAGATTAAATGAGCAATCTGAGAATGAGAACTGCACCATGGAAGAAATCAAATTAAAGTAGCTGAAATGAATTTGACTCCTTCTTATAGAACAGGATGAAATGTACGAGTATGAACACAGATCATATAATAAAGCATAGATAGAATAATTATAGCATTCTGTGAAAACATAGAAGTAGGTACGATTCATTATTGAAATTTAGAAAAATCATATTTCCGAAAGTATTAGCTTGTTGGAGTTGAAAATGATATCGATGGATTTTAATGATGAAACTGCATCTTAAATAAAAATTACAGAAATTTGGGCAAATTGATAAGCACTCAGTCCCGAGGAACTAGAGCGCCAAAAAGTCCCGCCTTCTCTCGTTCCGAAACCGAGAACCCGACAGCCGTACAGTGACTATATTCTCAAGAATATAGTCACTGTAGACAGCCGTAGACACACCGGCTGTCGGGCTCCTCGTACGATCTTGTCGATCTCCGGTATTAGAATAAAACGTCGGTACTTACCTGGGATATATATTCTTAATTTTCACTTTTCGACATAAAATCTCCACATGGGGGTTTATTTGACGGTTTTTTTACCCTTGTCTCTCTGAGTCGATTTTGACGTTTCTCGAACCAACTATTAGCAAGGAATTAGACAATGTCATATCTCAGGAAAATAAGTTGACATTATGACAATTCATACATAGAATAATTATATAATTCTGTGAAAATGTAAAAATACGACATTTTGCCCAAAATGTCTGTAACTTTCGAATTTTTTGACGAAAATGGTCTCAAACGATTAAGTTCGACTCCCCAATGAAGAATTCGATGTCAAATTTGATTCTGTCCGGCCGGCCGTCGTGCCGTTGCCACGATAACTTGAGAACGAAAAGAGCTAGCGACTTGAAATTTTCAGGGTGGGTGGCGCATCTCAATACGAAGGACAAGTTCGTTAATGGGCATAATCGGCCCAGTGGTTTCCGAGTAATAATTTTGTTTTCAACCAATATAAATCCGATCGAATTGAAACTTGGTGAGTAGTTGTAGAATATAAACCTAAGCACGTTTGTGAAATTTTGTGCGAATCGTATGGCTAGAAAATTATTAAAAAATTATTGAAAAATATTTTTGTTGTCACGATAACTTGAGAACGGAAAGAGATAGCGGCTTCAAGTCTTCAGGTTAGGATGTGCACTAGAACGCGACATTTCAGTTTGATTATGAGCATAATCGGCCAAACGGTTTTAGAGTTATAGCCATCTGAAATTTTCTGAAATTTGGTGGTTTTTTGTACCTCATTAACTCGAAAAATACTGAACCGATTGAATTCAAACTTGGTTATTAGTTGTAGAATGCCAACGCGGAAATGTTTGCAAAATTTGGTGGGGATAGCATTTGTAGAAAATTTTTAATAAATCATTGAAAATAAAAAAAAAATTCTATATATCTTTAACTAATAGTTTGAAATTGCTGAAATTTTGCAAGAGCCTTCATAACCTAACTCTACTGCCAAGTTTCAAGTTTTAATACGATCGGTTAAATATTGTTGGAGATTCGAGCATTCTTGTGTGAGTTCAGTAGATGGGTGACCGTTGCCTCGATAACTTTCGAACGAAAGGAGATAGGGACTTGCAATTTTCAGGGTAGGTTTTGTATCCGAAAGGGAGAGTTGAGTTTGATTTTGGGCATAATCGGCCTAATGGTTTCCGAGTTATACCCACCTGGAATATTATTTCCTTGATAACTAAAAAAAAAAATTGGTTCAAGCACTGACGTGAAGTCAGAAGCTTTTGCGCGTATGTTCAATTGTTCATTCTTCTTTATTGGACACTCTTAATCGAATTTACCATGGTAAATTATGTTGTCCATTCTCCTGTATTGGACAATTAATTCGAATTTACCATGATAAATTCGAATTAAGAGTGTCCAATAAAGGAGAATGGACAACATAATTTACCATGGTAAATTCGATTAAGGGTGTCCAATACAGAAGAATGAACAATAGAACCTACGCGCAAAAGCTTCTGACTTCACGTCAGTGCTTGAACCAATTTTTTTTAACGAATATTTTAGATTTTTCTGCAGACAGCCATTGGCAACATTGGTTGCTATATATAATCATTCAGGTTAATCAGGTTGCTAATAAGTTGCAGAGACGTATTCTATTTCTATGTACGTTGCCATTTCAAATTTTAAATAGAGAAGTTAAAAAAACCATCTAAATACTGTAATTAGTGTAATTGAACCAGATACATGTCGTCTGTCTGATCAAACTCTTGGAGTGTTATTCTTTATTCTATAATTAGTAGAAAGACATTCTTCATGAATCCTAACCACCAATAGCAAAGCGTCGTTTTCCGTTTTGAGGCTTGGCTTCGCTTTTTTAT
Organism: Halyzia sedecimguttata; assembly: GCA_937662695.2. Classification (NCBI taxonomy): domain Eukaryota; kingdom Metazoa; phylum Arthropoda; class Insecta; order Coleoptera; family Coccinellidae; genus Halyzia; species Halyzia sedecimguttata. The sequence goes on from OW569417.2 coordinate 71,520,497, forward strand.
AGAACGTGAACCTCGCTGTTGCTTTGCTTCACATCAACGGCGTTCCGTTGTTTTGGTTTCGCTTGTTTGAAGTTTAATTTGAGTTGAGTCTTCACAAAGGGCATTATTTGAGAAGGCACCCAACTATACCTTTCATTCTAAATAAACAAATTCAATATTATATCTGGTTAGATAATTTGCAAGTAAGTAGGTATAGTATTTTCTGCGTCGATTGAAAATTTTGAACGTGATTATATAATTTTTCCGAGCGGTAGTTTATTATTTATGTTTTCACCTACATATTCCATTAAGGATATGTACAAAGTGTAGACTGAATTATTTGTATTAATAATTATTAATTTATGAAGTAAACTTTTAATTGTTTACAACCTCGTTTTATAGGTTCACCCATTCATAATGGTAAGAGAAGAAACTAACTCAAGTGCATCAAGAGGCACATATATTAGAAAAAAATCACCTGCCAGGGCCAAAAGCCCTTCTAGAAAAGGACCTGCATCAAAAAGTCCTGAATCGAAACCTGAAGAAACAACAAAAAAAACACGTGAGAGAAGTTCAGGTAGAAAAACTCCAGAAAGAAGTAAGAGCCCATCCAGAGTTGTTAAGGATAAGAGTTTAAATAAAATTACAAAAGAAAAGAGTCCATCTAGACCTGCAAGGACAAAAAGTCCTGGGAGGACGAAATCACCTAGCCGTTTGTCGCCATCTAGGACTGCAGCTGGTGATACCAAAGTCATTATTAAAAAAGGTAGGTAGTTTTGAGTTAATACTATTCTCAGATATGGAATTTATTGTCTTATTGAGTGTAACCTCAGTTTCAGTACAGATAAATAAGAATGAAATAGAATTATCAGGTTCAGATGATGATATACCAAAAGAAAAACCAAGAGCTACAGTCAAAGGAAGATCCCGAAAATTTGAACTCGAAGAAATATTACAGGTAACAATTTTTCTTATTTAATTTTGTTTCATATTATTTTGTCAGTAAATGGATTGGATATAAATCACCTTAAAAGTATACGAAATATGATGGCATTATGAAATCCGATCTTGATGACATTAATGAGTTGCAATTAGTTGTAATGTGTATATTCATTCATTATAATAATAATTTAAAGCAGCAGGAAACATACAAATTATCAGTAATTATCAAGGGCCTGCTGTATAGATCAAACTATCAATTAATCCTATAACTCGGTACTTGGTTAAGTTTCTTCAATTTTATGGAACTAAATACAAGAAAATATGCCTTCATAACTAGTCTTGAATGCTTGAAAGATTTTGGCAACTGGCAGGGAAATTGTTGATAAGTTGGAACACATTTGTGGAAACTCAAGCTTTGTCCTATTATTGTTCATTTGTAGGCTTTGTGAATTATCATTATTTTCATTTTTCATTTATTTGTCATGTATGTTAAGTGTTGTAGGAATATTCAATGAGTAACATTTGTTTTCATACCTATTAAATGAGAGGACATAGTACCAATTTTTTTCAATGTATTAATTAATGAAATTTTTTCTTGGGGATCTACTGGATAACGAACATAGGTTCTCTGCGGCTCTCTTCTGCAAGAACATAATTGGCGTTAAAGGTATATTCTGTGGCAAGTAAACAGTTCTTAAGGACTGAAGATGTCATGGGAGTGCCTGGGTAAATTTAACAAACTAGGTAACCACCATAGGGTATCCCCTTGGTTTGGATTTCCAGGCACTCGGGAATTAGGGGTGAAGAGAAGGCTAACATACTGACCAGAAAAGCGCTTCAACTCCCTTTGCAGTACCCAAACCTTTCTGTGGCTCAGGGAAACAAAGCTATAAAGAAAAGTTTGAGGAGAAAGAAGAATCTAACATATAAGCTCTCTGGCAGTATCTTCTAGGTTTGGAGCACTCCAATAAGTTCCTTCAGAACATTAGCACCGAGAAGTCTTTAGCAAGTAGTGCTTGGGCCATGAATTCTTAAAGGATTCCTCCTTGAAGCCACATGCCATATTCTGGAGTTCATTAGAACTCCACAGGAACTGGAAGGGGACCTATAGTCTGGGACATACCCAAGAGCTCCATGTAGGGCGCACAATAGATCATAGGTTGCAGTGCACTTGTTCGCCTCATACAATAATCAATCATCAATAAGTACTGAAGGCCACTGGAGACAAAGGAAAACTATAACATCTGCTAACACATAAAGCTCTCAATCAAAAGAATATATATATATATGATATATGTTGGTCTGTTTGTCTTGACAAGACAAACAGACCAACACCAAATTGACACAAATAATAAAATAACAAATATTGTTTTAAATCTTTTAACTTTTGACTAGTCCTATTTATTAATTTTATAAGTGTGTTTTAAACAGTATATATAGTTAATGTAATGTCATGTCCCATATACAAATTTTATTTTATACTCATCGACGAGAGATGTTGCGTAGTTACGAACTTCCACAACATAACCTAAAATTCAAAGCACTGAAGAAGAATTGAAATAAAATTCGAAAGCTTGGCGAATAATTAATAGTTTCACTTAAATTTCTCCAAAAATCGAGTCGTTACACCCTTACCTTCAATACAAATTATATATATGTATATATATACATATACATTATTATATTATCTTTGATGTAAATTACTGAAAGGAATTAGGAAATTTGTCTTTGATATCACATTTATGTCTACCTAAGAATAAATCAGCAGTTAGCTAAATTGGTTTATCCTTATTCTTCATAGGGTTCGAAGATAACTTGTGCATTATTTTGGATTTCTTTAAATTTTGTTCAGATGGAGAGTATGTTACAGTATTCACGTCATGCAGGATCGTAATAAAATGAATCTTTCCTTGATATAAGGAGAAATATCCCTATCTAAACGTTTTCAAGATAAAAATGAAATTTAAAATTAAGGATGTAAGTTCAACATATAAGATAACAATTCCTTATAAAAGTAAACAACTTTCTGATTATTCCTTCATGCATATTTGTTAACCGGATTTGGTATTAGTTTTATTTTGCTATCTTATCTAATTTATGATAAAAAAAAAATTAATATCAATTTATTTAGTAAGGTAAATCATGAATATCTGAATAGATCTGTTTTAATATCGGTTCTATTATAAATAGTTCAATTACATTGTGAAATTGCTGGATCTGAAAGATGGACAAGGTAAATAAGAAGAAATTATTTTCAGTCCATATTTAAGTATTGAATATTTTAAGCTGATAAGAAACTAATATAACTATAAGAAATTGCTTATTTCATAATATGAAAAGTTATATGGTTCATATAGGTAAACCTATTTGAATCCTACCGGGCACCCCTTCTCTTCTGTAGGTTATACAACCTCTTTAATGTCATCCTATACTTGTCCTTATGGGCTACCTATTTTTGCTTTAACTTCCTAGTTACGTTGATCCTTCTTTAACCCTTCATTTATCTGTTCTGGTGAAAGTTGTTTTAATAAAAAATCAGTTGATTAATAGATTGAGAATCTGTGAAGAAAAGCTCTGACTATGTGTGTGAATCTGTTGCTAGGAGTTGCAATTTTTATATCGAGCTTAAATGTGAGTTTATAGGATTATTCCTCTACTCGGTAGCATTTTATAATAATAAGACATTTTTTTTGACACAAACCTATTGTGGAATTTCGAATTTTTGCTTTTTCCATTGAACGAAATGTGTAAAAGCTTTTCACATAAGAGTAATGTTCTACCATTTGATGAAATTCCTATTGTATAAGAACTCATTGATTTTTTTAGATTTCGTCCTTTGTTGATTTTCCCGTAGCCTTTTCCTGCAATGTATAGATCTTGGTTGTCAGTATATTTCAACGTTACACTATCATGATTGCTGCAGAATATGGGGTAACATAAACATCTTAGATGTTTTCCTCAACATTAGTCGTGATGTGTACGTAAATTTTACGATATTCCCATGTTCTATCCCCCTCGCACATTCTCAAGTTTTGAACGAATTGATTTAGTATCGCATGTTCGTTCTTGTTAACACTCGTTTGGTGTCTCAGAAATTACACAGTTGAATTCGTCCAATATTATTATTTTTTGACAAAACTTATATGTCTTAATGATGAATTCTTGAACATGGAATTGCGTTGTTATGCTCCCTGACTCCCAATAGGAGTATATATATTTACCACCCTTATTCCGTTGATTGTTGCTGACAGAATATTTCCATTGACACTATGGGGTATATCCTTGGAGACAGGAAAAACATTATAGCTGTTCGTTCCTCTATTCTTACCTCCAGGATCTCTTAAATAGTAATATATATGATACTAAGGTTAACCAAATTTACCTCTTGCAAGCACAAGATGTCTATGTCTAGTTTCCAAACAAAATCCTTTAGTACTTGTGTGTCTGTTCCATATTCCATTAATACGTAGGGATGTGATAATTCTACACCCATCCATTTTTTACCAGAGAGAGTTCTGGGCTCAATACTGCTTCCTCATTTTGAAAACCAAGTAATTGGTAATTGCTTTTTCTCGATTTTTTCGAGCTCTCATCAGGGACGACTGCGGCAGATTCTTCCCTTTGCCTATCTTCCTCCTCACTGGTACAAGATCGTAGTATTACAAGTTTGACTCTATTCTGTTCATTAGTGTCATCTCTTTTTCCAAGTGTGTCATCCTCTTTCATGTTTTTTGCGCGCAAGAAACAGCGTGATATAATTTTGCCACAATGTCTGTATTTTTCGATTTTTTTTCCAAAAATGGTCTCAAACGATTCAGTTCGACTCACTGATGAATAATCCGGGGTCAAATTCAATTCTGTCCGTCCGGTCCGGCCGTTAGCACGATAACTCTCGAACGGAATGAGTTAGAGCGTTGACATTTGCAGGGTAGTTTTGTGGCGTAAATATCTCGGACAACGTCGTTAATGGGCAAAATCCACCAAGCCGTTTCGGAGTTGTGGCCATTTTTGCGCGCGTGTTCCGCAAGGAACAGCGTGCTATCATTTCGTCAGCATGTCTGTATTTTTCTAATTTTTTTCCGAAAATGGTCTCAAACGATTCAGTTCGACTCACTGATGAATAATCCGGGGTCAAATTCAATTCTGTCCGTCCGGTCGGACCGTTAGCACGATAACTCTCGAAGGGAACGAGTTAGAGCGTTGAAATTTGCAGGGTAGTTTTGTAACGTGAATATCTCGGACAAGTTCGTTAACGGGCGAAATCCACCAAATGGTTTCGGAGTTGAGGCCGTTTTTGGTAAAAACGTTTTTTATGAAATTTCCGGAACCGATCACTCGATCTATCTGAAATTTTGTATCAAATTGTAGAATCTAGAAAAAAAAAGATGTCGAATATTTGAAATTGAAATTTTGTTTTCTCTATAACTCGAAAAATACTGATCTGATTGAATTGAAGCTCGGTAGTTAAATGCAAAATCCCGACGAAAATACTCGTGCAGAATTTCGTGGAGATAGCATGAGTAGAAAAAATTAAAAAAATGTTCAACTATAAGCGGCATATTTTGCTTGAAATTCCGAAACCAAATATCGGATTGAGGTCAATTTTAGCACTTCGGGGACCAATGATGACCTCTTAGGGTGTGCAAAATTTCACTGAGGACAGAACACTAGGAGCCTCAAAAAAAAAAAAATAATTTTGAACTTCCAAACTGGCGAATTATTTCAGTAGCGAGTTCCTACGTGGAATACGAGTACATAACATCTGGTAAGCAGGCGTGTTTTTTTGCGCGTTTATCTGAATCAATGCCATATGTACCAGATTAAAAAATGGACCGATAACTGACAATTGAATTAATGCGTAAACGATGTGTGGAATTTTAAATTGGTTTTCAAAAATTGTCTGAACGGTGAACGACTGGGGGTGTAACTGCCTCCTTTGAGCAGTTTTGCGCGCGTGTTCCGCAAGGAACAGCGTGCTATCATTTTGTCACAATGTCTGTATTTTTCAAATTTTCTGAAAATGGTCGCAAACGATTCAGTTCGACTCACTGATGAATAATCCGGGGTCAAATTCAATTCTGTCTGTCCGGTCCGACCGTTAGCACGATAACTCTCGAAGGGAACGAGTTAGAGCGTTGAAATTTGCAGGGTAGTTTTTTAGCGTAAATATCTCGGACAAGTTCGTTAACGGGCGAAATCCAAATGGTTTCGGAGTTGAGGCCGTTTTTAGTAAAAACGTTTTTTATGAAATTTCCGGAACCGATCACTCGATCTATCTGAAATTTGGCATCGAATTGTAGAATCATGACCTTTATATGCCTGCGAAGTTTTGTACTGACCGGATGGCCATAAAGTGGCAAAAAAAAATTTCAAGAATTTTAAAATTTTGTTTCCATGATAACTCGAAAAATACTGATCTGAATGAACTGAAACTCTGTAGTTAGATACAAAAGACCAAAGCAAACACTTTTGCAACATTTCGTGAAGATCACGTGAAATGAAAAAATTCAAAAAATTACTACTATTTTGCGGAATATTTTGCTTGAAATTCCGAAACCTATTTTTTGCGCGTATGTTCTGAGGAACATCGCGTTATCATTTTGCCCAAATGTGAAATTTAATTCTGTGGTGCCGCCCGGCCGTTGCCACGATAACTTGAGAACGGAAAGAGCTAGCGACTTGAAAAATTGTCAGGGTAGGTGGCGCATCCCAATACGACGGACAAGTTCGTTAATGGGCATAATCGGCCCAATGGTTTCCGAGTAATAATTTTGTTTTCAACCAATATGAATCCGAACAAATTGAAACTTGGTGAATAGTTGTAGAATCTAAACCACGTTCGTGAAATTTTGTGAGAATCGTATCGCTATAAAATTATTAAAAAATGATAAAAAAATATTTTTGTTGTCACGATAACCTGAGAACGGAAAGAGATAGCGTCTTGAAATTTTCAGGTTAGGTTGTGCACCTGAATGCGACATTTGAGTTCGTTTATAAGCATAATCGGCCAAACGGTTTTAGAGTTATAGCCATCTGAAATTTGGTTGATTTTTGTTCCCCATTAACTCGAAAAATACAAAACCGATTGAATTCAAACATGGTTATTAGTTGTAGAATGCCAACGCGAAAATTCTTGCAGAATTTCGTGAGGAACTAGAAAATTTTAAAAAAATTATTGAAAATAATTGAAAAAAATTCTATATATCATAAACTATTCGTCCGGCATGGCTGAAATTTTGGAACAGCCTTCAGAACCTAACTCTACTGCAGAGTTCCAAGTTTGAACACGATCGGATCAATATTGTTGGAGAACCGAGCAGCCTTTTGTGAGTTCGGTAGCTGGATGCGAATCGTCGTATGATATGTTGTCTTTGGTCGTATTTTTGCGAGAACCTTCAAAAGTATGAATGTCATGATGACATATTTTTGCGCGTATGTTCTTGGGAAAATCGTGTTATTTCATCACAAATCTATGGGAGATGATAGCCCTACATTAGCGGTCAGACCTGGTTTTGAAAGAGATCCTCCTTAGGAGGAGGCAACTAAATATTGAAGGGATTTCTATGAACAAGAGTGAATATCTTTGAGAAATAGAGAAGGCGATTCTTCTTCAAGAGATCCATGTGCCTTCAGAGGAGTATATTTGTGAGAGGGGACTTTTGAAAGGTTATGTATTATTTTTAATATGATATCGCTGAAATTTGGCTGAACGCTTCAAAACTTAACTTTAAATTAACCACACTTTCTGATCTTGTAAGGTGAGAGGCTCATTTGTGGATATTAAATCTCGTGGTGGGTAGAGAGGAATTTCAGGCCAGTTTTTCAATCACTAATGAGAATATATCTTTATGTTTCACCTCATCACCTTTAGATCTATCAATGGACATTTATTGGTTAAGAGTAAGTAATTGAATATTACTGGAATTCAATTGAATTTCATTCAATATGTTAGTAACTAAACTTATAATTTTCTTTACTTTGATTATTTAAATATGACATTAATTCCAGTAATATTTTTCAAGAATAATTATGTATTCTTCTCCTAAAGAAGAATTGAAGGTAGACAATAATGTGTTAATTTTCTCATCATTGACTTCACGAAAAAAAAATGGTTCAAGCACTGACGTGAAGTCAGGAGCTTTTGCGCGTATGTTCTATTGCCCATTTTCCTGTATTGAACACTCTTAATCGAATTTACCATGGTGAATTCGATCCAATACAGGAGAACGGACAATAGAATTCACCATGGTGTATTTGATTAAGAGTGTCCAATACAGGAGAATGGACAATAGAACATACGCGCAAAAGCTCCTGACTTCACGTCAGTGCTTGAACCGATTTTTTTTTTCGTAACTTTTTTCAAAATTTTCTAGCGGTACCTATTTGAGTTGATAAATTCAAAAGAGATTTCAGATGTGAAATCGAAGATTTTGATTTCATATGACGTTCCAAGAATAATAAGCATTTAATTTCTCAAGTACCATAGGTTTGCATGAATTTTTATTATTGGAATCTATTATTATATCCATAAGAATACTGAAAAAGTTCCACCGCCGTCAAAAATTTCAATTTTCAACGAGAAAACGATCATTCAAATTTGGTTGCACATAACGGCTGTTCAAACGATCGATACTTGGCGCCCCCGCATGACGTAACCCGTCATATCTACTCTCACTCTCTTCTCGTGTCCGTTTCACTCTTTATTCCAGTGTAACACAGCACCCTATAAATGGCTCGTTGTCGACATTGGCTGTAACAAGCAGATGGTGCATTATGAGTAGGTACGTCAGCCGTCATAGCAACGATTCAGAAGCGTTTCACATCATTTGAATTGGCTTCTTGATTTACCGATTTTCAATACCGAAATATTCAAATTTTATAAATTATGATAGTGTATGGGGACATACATGATGATCTGGTATTGAAGTAGATTCAGAAAAACATGAACATATGTGATTTCGTGTTACATGCACCTATTCGGTTTGCACCAAGATTGTGAGGTTTTCACTATAGAAATCATAATTTATGAGAAACATAAAATGAATATGAACTTTATTTGAATTGTGATATTGTCTCTTTCATTGGAATTATATTTCAAATAATTTTTCAAATTTCCGCAAAGCCCAAAGCTCCCTCTAGCTTGCTGTCATCAAAATATTAATATCACAAAATTTCGGAATTTCACTATGAAATTTGGCAGTTTGGTATAAAATGAAATTCTGAGTAACATTCTACGTCTTTTGGTAATTTTTCTAAAAAAATGTCAATGTTGGCAGGTTTGCAGAGTAACACGATCAATGACATATAGGTCAAAACCATCGCTTCTTGAGCACCATCAACTTTCCCGAAAACCAAAATTTCAAAAAACGATACAGGCGAGAAATTTTCCTGTTGGTGCGTACTTCCTGAAACGCACTGTATATATATTTTGAGCATTGGGAAAGAAAAATAAAGTAGCCGTTTTTATTCAGATTTTTTACTGATAAAAATGTTGAAATTCTCGAAAATAACTTGAAAATGTATGCTAACCAGCAGTAATTCATGAATATTGTACGAACTTTGGATACAATTTTATTATTTATAGAACTAAGTCATGTAGTCAAATCTTTATACCATCTTCATCTTCAAACAATTACTATTTCGCATTTTATTTTCAGCCCAATGTCAAATACGCAGTTCGCACCGAGTCCTACAATGCCACATCTAATGAAGTGAGAAGACTAACCCGCAGTTCCCAATCTCAAGAACGTGTTGTACATTTGAAGCATTTCGATACCGTGCCGAAGAAATTAGGAGAATTCTCCGACGATGAAAATACTTCTACCAAACCTGTCAAAAAAACAAAAATATCCTTGAATGAACTTTTGGAAGTGCTACATTTCATTATACTCACTCCTGTTTTTGTGATTGCTATGCACCTTTTATGTAGCGAGTCCAAATGTACTTTATTTGCCTTGCCTGAGTGGAAAAATTTCAAATCTCTAAATTATTTTTTTAACTTACATGCTTTTATTGGGTATTCAGCTGTGGCTGGTTTAATGGCTGTTCTTAGCACTTTACCATTCGGAGGGGGGAAAATCTGCAGTCTACCGAGTAAACAACCAAAATTCACCTATGTCATCAACGGACTATTTTCCCTAGTTGTTATGGTTAGTTTGGCTGTAATTTTGGAGAATTTTTCTGATTTTAAGATTTCCACGTTTATTGTGGAACATCTATTCCATCTCATGATTTCGTCCATTATCATGGGAACTCTTTTTTCAGTCTATTTGTATATCAGGAGCTTTTATGTTCCAATAAGCTCTTTGAATTCAGCTCAAGTTGACTCCTCATTTTTGAGTGGCTTTTTCTATGGCAGAGAGGTAAATCCACGCTTGGGAAATGTTTTGGACTTCAAGATTTATCTTTTGAGACTCTACTCTTTATCACTGGTAAGTACTATGTTTTTAGCATGTAAAATGGTATGTAAAACCTCACTTTTCACATCTGCATCAACCACAATGAGCATTTTCAGTATTTTTAATTTTTTTGCATAACATTATGAAGACCAGTTCAAAACTTTATCCAAACTATTTGTTCACTTCAAATTTTAAGAACTGATTTATTTTTCAATATTGAAAACGCCATTTGAATACACTTATTCAAACGCTTTTCAGCTGTGAAGTATTTGGAAAATTTCCGAATTTATTCCTTGAATGTACTTTACTGTTATCTGGTCTCAATTCAACCGTAAATTTGAAAATATTCAAAAATTAGGAAACATAACATATGACCACATCTTCTAGCCTCATCTGTAATGATGATAATAATTTTTGATATATTCATCATAGATAAATTTCATTTGATGTCTATAATTTGTGTAGACAACAGCAAACCATCACCAAACTAAACTTTTGTTGAAGTTAATATAATATGTACTAAGACTCCAAAATATATCACAACGACAGATGAAAAATATTCCCAGATTCAAAGTTAATGTTACATAACTATTTGCACTGGTTAATAAATGTTCATTCTGATTTATCATATTTATTTATTATTAGGCCATTTTGTCATTTGCATTGTAGTTTTATCAGCTGGCTCAGCAACTATCATATACTGATCCCATCATAAATTGATGGAGAAATGGATAAATGTTACGTATTATATTTTTTCTGGGAATGACTATCGATATATTTCTCCATCACACAATTGAACCACCAATATTTCTGTTTGTATATTGAACGTTAAAAAAACTATTTATTGTTCAGATACTTTTTGTTGGATATTTACCATTATTTTTAGAAATTATGTTGTTGAAGTTTTTTTCCAAATTTAATTTTCTCGCAATTTCAAACCTTATTACAATTTGTATGAATACTGATTCAGTTTTTTTGTTTATATTCCAATGGATCAAGATTGAGAAATGTTAAGATTTTTTTCCACAAGCGGATTAGTTGACGAACGTAGCCTAATTATATATCATTACATTGTTCATCTCTAACGGTATAGCGTTATATTTGTCAGTGCCTAAAAAACAACTTCACTAATCTCATTTATTTTCAGTAGCAATAACCCAAGGACATTGATAATTGTTCGAAAAAATTTTATGACAGATTTCGAAAGCTTGTTGCTTGGGAACAGATCGACGCCGTAGGCGGAGATCTGTTGCCTACAAGCAACAAGCTTGAGAAAGTTGTCATAAAATTTTTGAGCATTTATCAATGTCCGAGGGTTATTCGGATAGAAAATTTTTTGCTAGTTATAGAAAAAATGCGGAGCCAAAACAATTTATTTAAACGTGCAATTAACAAAGGAGCAATTAGAAAAGTTGAATGACATTTCGAAATATTAAATATTTGAAACTTCATAATCGAAATAAATCAATATATGTTCATAGCAACGTGAAAACAGCCCATGGTCTGTTATCGATGTAATGTTGACATGATTGGGTGAAATTGTTCATATGATACAAAATGAGGAAATTTGATTGGTTGTTGGAACTGTCAAAAAATTTTCAGAGTAATTACTAGATTTGACAGATATTTTTAATAGTTGCTGTAGCGTTTTTTGGAGAAGAACTAAGAGGTTCAGTTAATCCTATAGTAATAATCATGTCCTTAGCAAGCGCGCCAAAGCAGACTGACCTCACATCAGTGATGTCCCAACTTTTTTATAGGGAAGTCAATCAGAAGATTTGACCATCGTTTCCGAAGCATGTCAGACTACAAAATTTGTAGTGGATAAGAATATAGTTACTTGCTGTATACTTTTAAGATTCAGTTCACAGACAACTCAATCCAGAATAGAAGAATGCAAAATCCTAGAACAATGTATTTTTCACATTCAAACTATAAACTGATTTTTGTTCTCATTTGATTCAGAAGAGTTATCATGTATATTTGATGAAAACATAGTTAATTGTCCTCCTAAAAGGTTTATTATTCAGAAATATAAATCAAAACTGAAGATTGCCTATTAGATTGATTGAAAACATCTGAATCATGTACATTTTATTTCAAAGAAAACACATAGACAAACTGCTGCAATATTTTTGATATTTAAACTGTGATTCTGTTTTAACAGGTTTTGGTAGATGGCGCCCTTTTAGTCAAAGGACTAGAGCTTGATACAAAATTAGGACCAGCGATTCGGAATTTAGATTGGAAACCACTTTTGTCCCACCCGACTCTCCTAGTTATTGTGATACTTCACCTTATCTATTTCGTTGGACATCTGGTCTACGAAGCTAGAGCTTTGAGTACTTACTTTATACAGTATGAGGCGCCAGGATTCGCTACTAACATTGGAATTTTGCTCTTGCCCTTCCAGATGATACTTCAAACTAAGTATATTGTTGATCATAAAGTTGAGTATGCCAATTGGGAATTGGGAGTTCTATGTCTTGTTTACCTAATTGGATACATTATTTTCACTGTGAGCAATAACCAGAAGGATTCGTTCAGAAGAAACCCCTATAGTACGTCTGCAAGTAAGTGTAATATCTTTGAGAGAACTTTTTTATGTTATTTTGGGAATGGGGGCATATCGATATTGCTGTAAGCTTTCACGATTTTAATTTTAGCAAGAGGTGAAGAGGTTCCTTGTCATCTCGTACAGGTGACGTGAGCGTTTACGTAAAACTTCGGCTGTACAATGGTTGACATGGTCTGAAACGCATCTGTTCTTGCTCTCAGCAAATCAATGAAACCTCCTGTTCATTAATTCGAGTTATGAAGTCTAAGCTTAAGTATAGATTACAAACCCATTGCACGAGACCCTATTGGTAGAAAGTTCAGATCTTATTGATTACTTTTTTGGCGCTCTTGTTCCTCGGAACAGAGTGCTCATCAATTTGCCCAAATGTCTGTAATTTTCAAATTTTTGGCCGAAAATGGTCTCAAACGATTTGGTTCGAGCCACTGATCAAGAATCCGCGGTCGAAATCGATTCTCTACGGCCGTCCGTTAACACGATAACTCTCGAACGAAAGGAGTTAGAGGATTGAAATTTTCAGGGTAGGTTTGGAGTGTAAATATCTCGGACGAATTCGTTAACGGGCGAAATCCATCTAGCGGTTTCGGGGTAATGGCCGTTTTTAGTAAAAAATTTTTATGAATATTTCCGAAATATTTCTGAAATAATTCCCAACTCTGAGAAACCAATACTTTCGGAGATATAATTTGTCTGTTTGAACAAGAGCGCCAGAAAGCTCCTGTACAAAGGGCTTGAACCAATTTTTATGTTTATATAAGTGTTCATCAAAAAACTAGGAACCCCGGCATTTGTCAAATTAAACTGAATGTTTTACTGATACAGTCAAAATAAGAGTTCAAATGGAAAATTATGCATCATTTATGCTTATTTATTTAATATTGTGTTTTGTCGACACAGTCACCTCTTCAGACTACATCATACAAGTTATTAACGTTACAGTGTCTATGGGAGACTATATGACTATGATATGAGCTAGAAGAGAACTAGAATAAGGGGAGTTATATCAGGATCTCGATTAAAGTATCAATACTTTTCAACACTCGTACTGGGAAGCTAGCATTTCTTCCAAATTTCTGAATTTTTCGAATATTTAGCCAAAAATGGTCTGAACCATTACGTTGGTCATACTTATATCCCTTCTAAAGTGGTGAATCAACAGACCTGCCAAGAAAACCGCTTTGGTTGCCTTCCTAGACATGGAACGCGCATTCAATGCAGTCCTCTTAAATAATAAATAATAATAACAATAAATATTTATTGACGAACAAAAAGTCCATTTTTCATACAAGACAGACAAACAATCCTCCTACAAAAATAAATATTTTACATAAATGCTTAAAACTGAGGTCATACAAGACAGACAAACAATCCTCCTACAAAAATAAATATTTTACATAAATGCTTAAAACTGAGGTCTGCATTTTGAAAACTACCAGTTACAACAGATTAGATAATAAAATGTAGTCACACTTCAAACCTAAACACAAACAGCAAAACATCCACGGATACCGAACCGGAACAACTTGAGGCAACTGACCAAGAAACCATTTTTCCGTGAAGTAGACCCACATCGCAATAAAGAACCAGAATTTAGTTAAGTTAATATGACTAAGAAACTTCCACCATACGCTCCCGATTCTTGTAGAATCTAGTTAATATGGATTCCACAAAGAGGATGCATACTCAAGATGAGATCTAACGAGACTAAAATAGTATATTCTAAAACAAGTTGCAGAATGGGCTCCTATTAAAACACGAATGCGAAATTCGAAAACGAGCGACGAAGGAGCGAGTTTTCGAACGCATGAGTGTTGGAATTGCCTTCTGCAACGAGTATTAGACGATATTTTCTCTATTTCAGGCAAGTTTTGTAAAATGCTGTTGAAATTTAATGAAAAATTCGGATTATACATCCTAGTGACTTTTGTATTGTATCTTGGTAGTTGGTGTGACTGTTACGAAAGTTGACAGATTACGGAATTTGAATTTGAAACGTACGTACGGCATGGAGATCAGATTTAAAATAGTTTCCTTATAGCATGAATGATTCAAAATTAGCAAGAAGGAAATCTCTAGTACCATATTTTTTATGTCGAATGTCAGTGCTGTCTACCACAAAACGAAAAATATAACTAGAAACAATGCAGGAATGAGTTCATTCCAGCACTGTTTTCAGTGCTGGAATGGGCTCATTACGATACTGAAATAGAGAAAAATTATGATGTGATCAGCATAGGACAGTTCAAGGTTATGTATGGTACCGAGATCCTTTATTGTTTCGTATGTTGCAAGAATCTCGTCTATCTAGTGCCTATCAATTCGTCCAAAATGTCTGTAATTTTCGAATATTTGGCCGAAAATGATCTCAAACGATTAGTTTCATAGTCGTGAACGTGTGTTCAACTAATGCAGTCGTGGTGATCGTTATCGCCATAGTATTTGAGTATTGTGAATACGACAGTAATAAGCCGCCCACTCCGGGTGTAAACACCCGGATTGATCGATCTAGTTTGCTGAAATTGCAGAAATACGAACAAAACATTTATTCCATCGGGAATATTGTCGACAAATATTCCAATTATTTAAAAGAATCCGGTGAAAATTTCGTAAAAAGGTATTCTTATGAGTCCAGATGATAGATGGATAAGACAAACGCAGATAACGTCGAACATATTAACATGAGCTCAACACCAGATAATTGCGGACCAGCACATGAGAATATACAGGACGTCATAATGAACACTCAACAACAAGGTGGTCATCATTTTCACAGATTGACATCAACAAAGTGACGAAGAATGGTTTCAATGGAAATAATGTGGAAAAAATCAATTCCTCGAATACAGCACAATGTACCAAATAACTGGCACAAAATACCAGAACTTATATAAGAAGGGTGCCCACAAGTATTCAAAATCTACCTCACCAGCAGCAATTAACTAGCAGCTATGCAAATGTAACTAAGAATACACCTATTGAACAGGCAAATGACATCAACAACATAATGAGCACATTTTTGGAAGAATTCAAGACAATGTTTCAGCAGCTGATACACCAAAATACTATGGTATTAAACATGCTTACAACACTTCGGTCAAAAATTCTGTAATTTCATTAAAATCGCAGAATGGAATTCAAATGGACTTTTGCAACATAAAAACGAAGTTGAATATTTTCTGCACCAAAACTCCATATTATTTTAATAAGTGAAACCCATTTTACCCAGAAATCGCACATTGACATACCAAATTATATCACATATTGATATTGCACAAACCACCCAGAAAAAACTGCTCATGCTGGCACAGGTATTATCATCAAAAATACTATCAACCATATATAGATGCCAAAATATGAAGAAGCATACTTGCAAACCTACAGTTGTAAAACTCAAATGTCTACCCTATGATCTGTCTATTGCCGCCAAGACATAACATAAAAAAAGCACTGACGTGAAGTCAGTACTCTTTGGCGCGCGTGTTCACGGTGGCTCCGATTCTCCAACACTAGTGGTACGGGAGATATCGCATCTTAAATCTACGCATGCGCAGATCCTCATCAGGGATGTGGATTCTATGGAGGAATAGCATCCGCCACCCCAAAATCCCAATCCTCTCTTACGAAAACTACAGCAGTTAAATGACTTCTCATCTGCGCATGCGCACAACGGAAAATGCCCGGAAAAGACAGCATGAACCTTAAAAAAATAGGTTTCGGCATTTTAAGCAAAGTATTCCGCAAAATAGTAGTAATTTTTTGATTTTTTTCATGTCACGTGATCTTCACGAAATTTTGCAAAAGTGTTTGCATTGGTCTTTTGCATCTAACTACTGAGTTTCAATTTAATCAGATCAGTATGTTTCGAGTTATCGTAAAAACAAAATTTTAAAATTTTTGAAATTTTTTTTTGCCACTTTAGGGCCGTCCGGTCATAACAAAACTTCGCAGGCATATAAACGTCATGATTCTACAATTTGATGCCAAATTTCAGAAAGATCGATTGATCGGTTCCGGAAATATACATAAAAAACGTTTTGACTAAAAACGGCCTTAACTCCGAAACCGCTAGGTGGATTTCGCCCGTTAACGAACTTGTCCGAGATATTTACGCTACAAAACTACCCTGCAAATTTCAATGCTCTAAGTCGTTCCGTTCGAGAGTTATCGTGCTAACGGCCGGCCGGACCGGACGGACAGAATTGAATTTGACCTCGAATTCTTCATCAGGGAGTCGAACCCAATCGTTTGAGACCATTTTCGAAAAAAAATTCGAAAAATACAGACGTGACGAAATGATAGCACGCTGTTCCTTGCGGAACACGCGCGCAAAAAGAAAATTTCAGAGATTTCTTTCAAACTCTAGGACCTAAATATATTGCCGGAGGTGACTAACATCAAGCACACTCTATTTGGTTCAAGATTCACTACAACAAAAGGCAAAGAATTAGCAAAACTGATACAAGAATTCAACTTAAAAGACAAAAATCAACAACTACAGCTATGACAGCTATCTTTGAAGCACTGGAAAGTAATTGGGAGGTCTTGATAAAGTGCCTGGACTTGCCCAAAGCTTTCGACAGCGTATCACATGAAAGGATGATTTCAAAACTTGAAAACTGCGGCATCAGGGGTGTTCCACTGAAACTGACCAGATCGTATCTTGATGGCAGGTTGGCATTAGTGGAATGGAACGGTCAGAGGTCGAAACAGCTGAATTTCAGGGTGGGCGCGCCTCAAGCTTCCGTCTTGAGTCCCATTCTCTATTTAATTTTCACGAACGACTCACTACTGAGCATAAATGGAAAAAAGAAAGCTTTTGCAGACGATTTAACTTTTTTGAGCGTTGGTAGGTCGGGACGGGACCTGGACGATCTGTCCAGAAGAGCTCTACTTAGGGGCACATAACTGGTACGCAGATAATGAGATGAAACTGAATATGGACAAGACACAACAACTATTAGTAACAACAAAGTATACAGAAGACCGCAGCATAATGATACTACTGCACATCCTACCATTATGTGTAACACGGTTTTATAACAAAACAGTACGTAAACGCTCAGATGAACACAATAAACACACGTTCACCACATCGTTTGGTGTCTACCAAACCGTCAAAGTTTTAATTTCAGATCTATAGCGTTGCGTAGTACGGCATGCGGTATCCCCTCTCTTCCCTAATCAAAGCATAATACTATGGGGTGCCCCGTCCTCATGGCATAGAGTATTTCTCCTGCAAAAAAAGCTGTAAGAACACTAGCTGGGGAACCAAACTCAACCAGCTGCAGAAGTCTATTCACTTAGTATGGCATACTCACTATTCCTGATTGCTATATACAGTGCTTCCCAACAACTCCGCACCAAGAGGGACTTTTCTTTTCTATTAATATTTCCGAATTTCATTTTTGCGCGTATGTTCTGGGGAACATCGCGTTATAGTTTTGCCCAAATGTCTGTAACTTTCGATTTTTTTGACGAAAATGGTCTCAAACGATTTAGTTCGACTCCCCAATGAAGAATTCGAGGTCTAATTTGATTCTGTCCGGCCTGCCGTCCGTCCGGCCGTTGCCACGATAACTTGAGAACGAAAAGAGCTAGCGCCTTGAAATTTTCAGGGTGGGTGGCGCATCCCAATACGACGGACAAGTTCGTTAATGGGCATAATCGGCCCAGTGGTTTCCGAATAATAATTTTGTTTTCAACCAATATAAATCCGATCGAATTGAAACTTGGTGAGTAGTTGTAGAATATGAACTTAAGCACGTTTGTGAGATTTTGTGCGAATCGTATGGCTAGAGAATTTAAAAAAAATTATCAAAAAATATTTTTGTTGTCACGATAACTTGAGAACGGAAAGAGATAGCGGCTTGAAGTTTTCAGGTTAGGATGTGCACCAGAACGCGACATTTCAGTTCGTTTATGAGCATAATCGGCCAAACGGTTTTAGATTTATAGCCATCTGAAATTTGGTTGTTTTTTGTTCCTCATTAACTCGAAAAATACTAAACCGATTGAATTCAAACATGGTAATTAGTTGTAGAATGCCAACGCGAAAATTCTTGCAAAATTTCGTGAGGATAGTATTTGTAAAAAATTTTAAAAAAATCAATGAAAATTGAAAAAAGAAATTCTATATATCAGTAACTATCCGTTTGAAATTGCTGAAATTTTGCAACCTAACTCTTCTGCCAAGTTTCAAGTTTTAACACGATCGGTTGAATCTTGTTGGAGATTGGAGCATTCTTGTATGAGTTCAATAGATGGGTGACCGTTACCTCGATAACTTTCGAACGAAAGGAGATAAGGACTTGCAATTTCCAGGGTAGGTTCCGTATCCGAAAGGGAGAGTTGAGTTCGTTTTTGGGCATAATCGGTCAAACGGTTTCCGAGTTATACCCACCTGGAATATTATTTCCTTGATAACTCAAAAAATAGATATTCGATCAAATTGAAGCTTGGTTACTAGTAGTAGAAAATCATCATAAAGACGTGTTTGAAATTTTCTAAGAACCGTACCCCTAGAAAATTTAAAAAAAATGTCGAATTTACCATGTTAAATTCGAATTAAGAGTGTCCAATTACAGGAGAATGGACAACATAATTTACCATGGTAAATTCAAGGGTGTCCAATACAGAAGAATGGACAATAGAACATACGCGCAAAAGCTTCTGACTTCACGTCAGTGCTTGAACCAATTTTTTACGAAAAGGTGGTGCATCAAAAATTGTTTTAAAATGATATAAAACTGTGACTTGCGGTTTCAGTGGAAATCGCCATTTTTAAACCAAAATGTTTATTATTTCGGAAAATTCAAATTTTTTGAATGAAACACTGCTCGGGCACCATTTTGTGACGCGTCTCCCGTCTCCATCATCTTGTGTTGCCATTTTTACCTGTGAAGATAGAGTCTCGGGCGCTACCTCTAGTTTGAAGTGTTGAGGACACTGCAGTACCTATGGCGGTATCCCATTGGGTCCAGGAGTTCCTAGTCAGAGAAGGTTATGTCCAGGGGTTTGTTGTTCGTACCTAAATAGAAATTTCCTACCTCTGATAAATACTTCAAAAATTCCTCGGCTGAAATAAAATACACAATGTCAAAAAAACTTCTATTGAATAATCGGTAAATAATGACATGATGAAATAATGCATTGAAATAAATTATGTAAAATAATATACAAGTTGATATGCAAGGAAAGGTAAGCGGGCGGTGAAAAGGCGAAAGCGGGATGCAACATGCGGTAAAACTTCAAGCGGTGAAAGCTCTTGCTACCCAAACAATTAGCAGTATACATGCGGACTAAAATAAGCGGTAGAATCGAGATGACGGTGAAAGTATGAGAGGAAAATAGTTCAAGCTATGCTTAGTGAGGGTTCCACGCAAGCAAGCTCTGACTTGCTGGCATATAACGGCTCGGAAACATATGACGGTTTTCGGACTGTGGACGTAAAAAGGGAAGGCACTAGATAGGATGATAGGGGAGGATCTGTTGCGCCGTTTCAAGCCAGCACACACCCTCCAATATCCTCGGAGATATTTGATGTCCACGCCTGCCACTGAAGCTCCTTGCATGATCATCAGGATCTCGAGAATGGATAGGAAGGGCGCTACAAGACTGTATATGGGCCGTTTCAAACTAACATTATACCATCTTGTAGACTCAGAATTTCAGGACATCATGCAGGCCGTTTAAAGCTACTACACCACCTCCAAAAACTCGATAGGTACAGAGAAAGGAAAATAATACCAGCAAGTTAGAATTCAAAACAAAAACATACCTCTAACCGCGCTGCGGTACTAGGGTTGAAGTAGCGGAATTTTTGTTTCATTCGACTGATTTAATCTTTTTTTTTTTTTTTTTTTTTTTTAAACAGGAGAAACCTTTTATAGGCGAACCTTGAACGGAACAGTGTGGGAGTCCATCTTCTCCTGAAGATGTTTACCTCACTAAAACTCCTGTCTCCATCAGGGCGTCGATGGGTGTTTTGAGTTAGTATTCAATACTTTTACTCATGTTGTCTCTATTTTTTTATTTCCTTCTTGAATGTGTTGTTGAAGTGTTACCTCTTCACTTCGTTAGATGTCGGTTTCTTCATTGTCCTCCGACAGGTAATAGTGCCAATTTTGGCCGTTTGATCTTTGTGGGTTCTTCTGGGTCATAGTCCAAAGCTTCTCTAAGTGTTGGGTTCGTGTGGCGTTCTGTGTTTTCCAGGATCCTCTTGTTCCTCTGTCGTATCTGTTCTTCTATCGTGCTCACCTCTAGGTCTTGCCGGATGTTTCTATTCCTGATGAACCAGGGCGCATCAGTTATCTGTCTCAGGAGTTTGTTCTGGGCTGTTTCCAGTTTCTTCATGTGGCTTTTTGCTGTCTGTCCCCATGCAGTTGAACAGTACAACATGCGTGGTACAATTATTGACTTGTATAAGCGTAACTTGTTGCTTATACTGAGCTTATTGTTTCTAGCAATTAGCGGATACAGTTCTATTTTTCTCACAGCAACTTTCTGCATAATATAATCGATGTGGTCTTTCCACGTGATTTTTCTATCAAATATTACACCCAGATATTTGATTTTGGCTTTCCAGGGAATCGTTTCTCCGTCTATCTCTATTTCTTCTGTGGGTAATGTTCTTTTCTTGCTGAATACAATAGCCTGTGTCTTTCCTGCATTCACTTTTATTTTCCATTTCTCCATCCATTCCAGGATGATGTCAATTGCCGTCTGTGCATATCGGGTTCCTAGGTTCAAGTTCCTTGAGTGTGCCAGGATTGCGGTGTCATCTGCGTATGTGAACACTTTTGTGTCGTTGGGGAGTCCATTCGGTATATCTGCGGTGTATAAATTATACAACTTCGAAGATAGTACTCCTCCTTGTGGAACTCCTCCTGTTATGGGAGTTTTTCGGGATCTATTCCTTCCAATTTTCACTTGGAACGATCGGTTCTTCAGGTATTTTCCAATTATCTTTATGATTGGTAGGCTTATATTGGCTTCTTTCATCTTGAATATCAATCCTTCATGCCACATCTTGTCGAATGCTTTCGAGACATCTAGGAATGCTGCCACGTTCACGTGTTTTCTGTTTATGTTGTGGATTATGTTTTCCGTCAGTCTTAGTGTCTGGAGTTCTGTTGAGTGTCCAGCTCTGAATCCATATTGTTCTGGTGGGATCACTTTCTTCTCTTCCAGTTCATCTTCTAATCGTCGTAGTATCAATTTCTCTACCAGTTTTCCTAGTGTGCATAGCAAGCTTATCGGTCGGTGGTTCTGCGGGT
Source organism: Halyzia sedecimguttata (assembly GCA_937662695.2). Taxonomy (NCBI): domain Eukaryota; kingdom Metazoa; phylum Arthropoda; class Insecta; order Coleoptera; family Coccinellidae; genus Halyzia; species Halyzia sedecimguttata. The sequence goes on from OW569417.2 coordinate 71,542,669, forward strand.
ATAGTTGGTCCTCTCCTTGCTTCGGGATCATGATCACTGTGGCATTCTTCCAGGCTTCAGGGAAGTATAACAGTCTTAATATGCCGTTGCAGATGTTCACGATGAATTCCAGGTATTCCATCGGAAGGTGTCGTAGTTGAGTGTTGTTTATTCCATCTTCACCGGGTGCACTCTTCTTTTTAAGGTGTTTGATTTCTTCTTTCACCTCGTCGATTGTTGTAGGTCTTATTCGTTCATCTGTATCTGTTTGCAGTATTCGTGCTGCTGTTCTTTCCACTTCCTCTTCGAAATCGATGTCGTCGTCTGGGGTGCGATGCGGTGCAAATTGCAGCTCTAGCGTCTCAGCAAATGCGTTCGCTTTTTCTTCGTCGGCGTATACTATGCCATTTACCCCGTGTAAAGGCCGTGATCTGTTGCACCTTTTCTTCAGGATTCGATTTAATCGCCACATTGGTTTATAGTGGGCGTCTTGTTCTTCGCAGTCTTCGTTGATGCTTTCAAGTAGCACTTGCCATTTCTCGTTCCTGTACTTCTTTATTTCTTCTTTGACTAAGTTTGCTAGTCTGTTGGCCTCTCTCTTATCTTCGGGATAAAGTGTTCGTTGTGCTATTCTTCGTGCTCTATTTTTGTTCCTGATTAGAGCTTTCAATTCAGGGGGTAGTTTGTTGACGTCTTTGGCACACTTCTTGATTGTTTTCGTGGCTTTTCCTAGTGAATTTTGAATTTCCTTGGTCACTTTGTTTACTTCTAGTTCGATTTCGGTGGTAGTTCGTAGATCCGGTGGAACTCTCTCGGTATTCTTCAGTATTTCGGTGAATTTTCTCCAGTCGATTCTTCTTTCTTCCTGTTGTTGAGGTATTGAGTTCCAGTGATCCAGTGTAAGAATAACTGGATTATGATTGGAGCTCAGTACCGCCTCGGTGTCTATGGTGGTGGGTTGATTGACGTTATTCGTAATAAAAATGTCTAAGAGATCTGGTCTACCTGTTGACCCGTAGAACGTCGGTCTGTCCGGTCCGATTACCGAATAATTATTTGATTCCGCGTGAGCCGCTAATGTTCTGCCGCGCGTAGTAGTTACTCTGGAGTTCCAGATGCTGTGTTTAGCGTTCAAGTCACCGCCTAAAATTATTTCGTTGGGCGAAGGGAACATTTCGTCCAAGTCGGAAGTTAAAAGTGTTTTTCTAGGCGCGTTATATGCGGCTATGACAGTTATTGTTCTGTTGCCAGCCATATATATGTTAACCGCGGCGTTTTCTAAGTTTTCCGTATTGAAATTATTAATCCGCTGGTGCGCTATGGAGTTCTTAACGAGTACGGCTACTCCGCCTCCTTGATTTGTTCGATCACTCCGGTATATCGCGAAGTTCGGTAAAGCTAAATGAACTTGGGGGTCGAGCTTTGTTTCGCTCAGTAACGCCACGTCGATATTTTCTTCGGATAAATAATCCCCAAGCTCTAGAATTTTGTTCCTGATGGAATTCGCGTTCCACGCAAGTATCTTTAATGATCGCGGTTTTGATTTATCCAAGACGACTGGCTATCTTGGTCATCAGCACTGTCATTTGTGCCAACATCTCTGCGACTTGATTAGGACTTGTATTTGTTTTCGTACTCTTTTCCGGCGTTGGTTTCGCGGATTGTTTTGCTGCTGAGAGGTAAGATTTACCTTCAACAACTCTGCTTTCCCGAATAATTCTTTTCGGTTGACTTTGGGTCGATGTTTTGGGGGTATTTCCCGGATAATATTTGCACCCACGATAATTAGCGGGGTGAGCAAGCTTGCAGTTGGCGCACACTGCTGGGGTATTTGTGGGTTTCGCGCATTCATTGGACCAGTGTCCTTCGCCGCATTTAACACATCGCGGGAGGATGTGGCAAGTCGATTGAGTATGGCCATAATTTTGGCAACGGTGACACTGAAGGTGTCTCTTCGTTGACCTCTGCGGCTCTACTCTGATTTTGAAGAATCCTAAATAATTCATTTTGAAGATGTCTTTGCTGTCGTCCGTTTTCGGCAGCTTGACCAGCATGAGCGGAAACACATGTTTGACACCTGCTTCCCGTTTATAGAGTTGGGTTACTTGGATTACTTTGAATCCCTGGTCGGTGAGTTGTTGGAATACGGATTCTTCCGTCTCGTGCGACGGGATTCCGCGAATGACTACCCTTAATACTTTCTCGTCATCACGAGTGTAAGTATAAAACTGTTGTCCGTGCCTTTCAAGGCCTTTCGTCAGTTTACGGTGATCGGCTTCTGTCTCTACGTGGATGTGCAGCGCGTTGCTGTTTTCCGTGGCGTATTTGATTTTAATATCGTCGTTCTTTGCTAAACTGGCAATGGCGGGGAATGACGCTTTGTTTAAAATTTTGATTGGTGGAATTCTCTTCACCGGGATCTTTTTGGGGGTAACAGTGGTCTGACTGACCGGAAGTGGAGGGAAGTTAATCAAATTTGAATTCCTAGAGGTCCTTCTCGAATAGGAAACTCTGGGATTGCTGTCGGTAGCAGGGGTATTGTCATTCACGATAACAGACTCTGTTGACATGAGCATGTCGTCATTATCGTCTTCATTTTGAAGAACATCAAATCTGTTTGATGTTCTTACCGGGGAATTTGAGTCTTGGCGTTGAACGCGGGGTCTTTTTCGATTTTCCGTTTTCTCAAACGCATTTTTATTGAGAGGGAAACCTAATTTTTCCGCTATTAGCACGAACAGCTTGGCTAGCGTTTCGCGGTCTCCCGCTATCGTTTCAATAAACGATTCCGCGGTAGAGCCGGCCATTTTCGAATTTTAGTTTCTCAGTAGATAGGGGGTTATATAATCAATATCATATTTTCAATAAAAAATAAAAAAAAAAATATTAAAATATCACAGTCGTAAGACTCACCTGTAGTTTCCTGTGGAACCAACGATCCGAAGATCTGGACTCAACACATCACTACAAACATCACTTACTTGTCACCAGTACCCGTAACGGGTCGATCGAGTCGGCTAACCCGTCAGACGGGTTGAACTTAACAGCACTGCACACTGGTACGGGAGCGCATGCGCACTGATCGGACGAGCACTGAACTGACGTCTGCACTGGACGAAGCCACGACGGAGACTGACTGATTTAATCAGGTTGCGGGTCCTCCTTTCATAGTGAATTCTGGACGCGTGTCTAACCACGCCCATCTGTTTAAAAACGAGAACTCGTAATCTAATTTCGCGCGTACTTCGGAGAGGCGACGTAACGTTTTCGTTTACCGTCGACTTAGTTGAAATAGGACGAGTTAATGAAGGAAATTATTTCGCTTCAAACAACAATTCAGATCAATATGCAAAAATTCAGATCGTAAAACCATGTATTTTTGGCGCCCTTTTTCCTCGGAACAGAGTGCTTATCAATTTGCCCAAATGTCTGTAATTTTGGAATTTTTGGCTGAAAATGTTCTTAAACGATTTGGTTCGACTCATTGATCAAGAATCCATTGTCGACATCTATTCTGTCCGGCCGGCCGTCCGTCCGGTCGTTAACTCTCGAACGGAATGAGCTAGACAGTTGAAATTTTCGGAGTAGGTTTAGGAGATAAATATCTCGGTTAAGTTCGGTTCGGAGTAACAAAAAAAATATTTTTTTTTACATTACAAATTTTGAATTGAATTTTTTTTAAGATGCAGTTTCATCATAAGAATCCATTGATGACATTTTCAACTCTAACAAACTAATACTTTCAACTAATATGATTTTTCAAAATTTCAATAATTATTCTCAATTCTATATGATTTCATAGAATACTCTACTTATAATTTCCTGATGTATATAAATCCAACATGAGGTGAGTCATAGACCAACGTTTCGAATTTAATTACGAAAATTCTTGAGAATCGACACACAGAAGCCAAAATGAAAAAGTGGGAAAGCAATGTGGACTTCGGCGCTCTTGTTCAAACTTTGACAAATCATAACTTCGAAAGTATTGGTTTCTGCGAGTTGGGAATGATATCAATAGATTCTTATTTAATATATTTTATTTTATATGAGGTTCTATCAGAAGAATCCATTGATATCATCCTCAACTCTAACAAACTAATACTTTGGGAGATATGATTTTTCAAAATTTTAATTATCATTCCTAACTCTGAGAAACCAATACTTTCGGAAATAATATGATTTGTCAAAGTTTGAATAAGAGCGCCAAAGCTCCTGTCCACAGGGCTTGAACCAATTTTTTTGAAGTGAAACTTCTAATGCGACTTCCAACAAGGTCGCGTTAAACGTTTTCTACCCCTTCCTATTTTCATTTACACATTACGAAGTTTTACTTCTTCCGATCGGAAGGACCCCACGCACATCTTTTTTTTCTATCACTATTTTAAAAATGGGTTCAAGCCCTGTGGACAGGAGCTTTCTGGCGCTCTAGTTCAAACAGACAAATTATATCTGGTATTGGTTTCTCAGAGTTGGGAATTATATCAATGTATTCATATGATATCACTGCATCTTAAGGAAATTCAATTCAAATAATAGTTTATTAGATAAGTAATAATAAATTACCTTGTAATCGATCAAAAATTTCCTGATCTACGTTCACCAAACTACAGAATTATGCTTTCAATATTTACGTAATATTTTCAAACATTTTCGGGTGAGGTCCCCATTGCATCGCTAAAATACGAGTATTTCAACCCCAATATTTTTGAAGTTACAATATTCCCTTCTGTCAAGTTGACATTATGAGAATTCATACATAGAATAATAATTATATCAATCTGTGAAATACGATTTACATTGAAATTTTAAAAAATCATATCTCCGAAAGTATTAGCTTGTTAGAGTTGAAAATGATATGAATGGATTCTTATGATAAAACTGCTTATTGAAAAAAATTTGATTTGGAATTTGTTTCGTAAAAAAAAATTTTTTTTTTTGTTACTCCGAAACCATCTGTCCGATTTTGCCCAATAACGAACTTAGCCGAGATATTCATCCCCCAAACCTACTCTGAAAATTTCAACTCCCTAGCTTATTCCGTTCGAGAGTTATCGTGCTTACGGCCGGCCGGCCGGCCGGACAGAATGAATTCCGACCACGGATTCTTGATCAGTGAGTCGAACTAAATCGTTTAAGACCATTTTCATGGAAATATTCCAAAATTACAGACATTTGGGCAAATTGATAAGCACTCAGTTCCGAGGAACTAGAGCGCCAAAAATGGTATAATTACCTATCGGTAACTGAATATGACTGTAACTAAAAAATGTTTTGTTTGGACGTGGTTTTTCGACATTGTTTCGAATTTTCACTAATCTGCGATCATAGAAAAAAAATTGATGTTCAGATTGAACTAACGATGGACTTTCAAAAATTCCGAAATTTAGCTATAACTTGGCATTTTGCAGCATGTTTTGCAGTCTTGGGATTCTCAGAAGTGAATTGAATGTGAAATTGAAAGATTTTAATGGCGAAAATATGAATAGGATCACCAGAATGAAACGACTTTTCATGAAAAATTCGAACAAATGTCGAAAAACCAACTTTGAACAGAATATTCCAGTTACATTCATATTCGTGCTGACATTAATGTTGCCTAGTCACCAAAAAAAAATTTCGTTAGGTAATTATTCAATTTTTGAAAGAGTTCCGAGCAAAACAAGAAAAAATATTTTTCATGGTTTTCCGACCTGAATTTTTGTACATTGATCTGAATTGTAATTTCAAACAAGTTTACTCAGAGCATTCAGAACAAAAACTTGAATTTTCCAAAATAACTGATATATTTGTTGAAAAATGGCGATTTCCGCTCAGACCGGAAGTCACAGCTGGTTGAGTTTTATATAATTTTTGATGCACTAACTTTTTGTAAGAAACAAAATTCGGAAATATTAATAGAAAAGGAAAGTCCCTCTTGGTGCGGAGTTGTTGGGAAGTACTGTATATGTAAGTACCGTGGCAATGGAATAAGTGGGCGAACGATGTTTGGAATTTTATATTGTTTATCAAAATTTGTCTGAATATTGAGCGACTGGGGAGGAATTGGAAGTCTATATTACCACCTCATGTCAGTTATGTGAGTATGCAAGCCAGTTTCGAGGAAATAGCGTAGTGTCCGAGATTTAGTGTTCATAACGTGGTCCTTGGGCCAGTTTTGAAATTCTGCCCCTTTCCGGTATTTTTCGTTCTGGGCATGAGCAGACGATAAGTGATTTAACTGATGGAGTTTTCATCTGAGAGGATTGGGTTTTTGTGGAGGTGGATAATACTATTCTTCCTACTACCGACACGAAGACTCAAGTTGAAAGGATCTATATCCTGGCTATTGGTATTAATTCCGAATGTCAGGCTTTTTGATATACACTCCCCACTTTCACTCAACTTATAAATTTGTTATTATTGGGTAAGGGGTACGAGTGCATCGTAACCTGTGATCAGTTGTATACCCCTTTCTGGGGCTTGTAACGTGCCAATCGTCCACTTATAAACGATTGTAGAGCATGAGAATCTACTTTTGATTTTCTAGGGGTGGGAGGCTAAACTGGCTTAATTCGGCAACAAAACTCCCTCCCAGGTTTTCACAATATATATATTAAAATTGAAAAATTACAATGGGTCGACCCTTTTTCACCCTACACAGTCTCATACTACTTAACTTAATAAAAAAACAACGTCGTGGCCCCCTCGGAGTTCGATATTATGATCCTGATCTTGATGTTCCAATTTTAAAGAAACCACTTCCAATCCGAAGTAAAGTGTCTCCTGGTTACTTTTCCATCCAAAGGAAGTACTACGTTGATTCTCCCAATTTCAAGGGTAGTTGGTGTATCTGGAGGATTCCTCGGTAAAAATTCAATTCCAGTCAATCCAAACCAAGGTACAACTTCTGTCAAGCCAAGGTACAATAATTACCATCCAAGCCGAGGTATAATTGTAATCCAAGCCAAGGTACGATTAGCATCCAAGCCAAGGTGCTATTGGGAAAAACGAACAAAGGAATTATAATAGGAAAAACTTTTACAACTCCTTCTCGGGTTTCTGAACTTAAATCTACAACTAATCAATCACAAAATATATCACAAATTGAACCTGAGAAGGAGTTTCGTTCAGAATATCAAACAACTTCCACCAAATTTACCAAATCTGAGATCGCTTCCACAAAATGGATGACACTGAAAAAACTATGATCTTTAAAATTCAATTTTCTCCCCTGGTGAGGACTCTGACCTATAATGATATCAAATTAAGCACTTACCGAGAATTTCAGCACAATTCTCGCCGATAATTCAACTCGTAAATCCAACGATAAAAATGCTGTTATATTGAAATTTTCCGGAATCGCAAGAAGAACAGCAGAACTTTCCAGCCTTTTCACGACACATGAAAACGCGGGCGCTCTGGTTTCACGCGCAGGTTCCCGGTAGTTGTTCGACGCGTAATTCAGGATACGATCAAAACAGAGGCGGATCGTCCGCTTGATTTATCCATAGACGTGCTATATCGTTGCAGGCTGACCAGGTTTGTCCCAGGCTACAGCCCCCTCCTGTATACAGAGTGATTCACGAAGACCGTTCGTTAGAATATTTCAAAGAAAGATTCGAGATAAACACTTGAAATTATATAGTTAAGCTTTGTTAGGTGAGATGAATTCTAGTAAAAAATTTCAAATTTCATCGACCGGTTTCACTGGAAATGTTACCAACTTTCGTTTTTTAAATGTAATACTCAGTTTTTTCATTGATAATCAGATTTCCCATTGAATTCTACATTGTTTTAATGTGTCACTTACATATTATTTTCAGAAAAATCGTGTGAAATCTGAACAATTGAACAAACAGGGTGTTTCTATTTCAATGTCAAAGTCAGTCATGTCAAAAACCTCAAAACTCTTTATTTTTCAAATGAGAACCCACTTTTTTTATTGGTCAGCTGGAATCTACGTTAAAAAAATTGGTTCAAGCACAGACGTGAAGTCAGAAGCTTTTGCGCGTAATCTCTATGGTCCATTCTCCTGTATTGGACACTCTTGATTGAATTTACCATTCGATTAAGAGTGTCCAATACAAGAGAATGGACAATAGAACATACGCGCAAAAGCTCCTGACTTCACGTCAGTGCTTGAACCAATTTTTTTTTTCGAAATTTCTTTGAAGTTTTCTAGGGGTACGGTTCTCATAAAATGTTAAACACGTCTTTATGTTGTCGATATTCTACAACTAGTTACCAAGCTTCAATTCGATCGAGTCTAAATTTTTTTGAGTTATCGAGGAAATAACATTCCAGGTGGGAAACCGTTGGACCAATTATGCCCATTAACTCTCCCATTCGGATACGCAACATACCCTGAAAATTGCAAGTCCCTATCTCCTTTCGTTCAAAAGTTATCGAGGCAACGGTCACCCATTCATCTACTGAACTCACACAAGGCTGCTCGATTCTCCATCAAAATATATCCGACAGTGTTCAAACTTGGAACTGGTCAGCAGAGTTAGGTTCTGAAGGCTCTCTCAAAATTTCAGCGATGTCGGACGAATAGTTACTGAATTTTTTTCAATAATAATGTTTTTTTTTTTAATTTTCTAATGATACGATCCTCACGAAATTTTGCAAGAGTTTTCGCGTTGGCATTATACAACTACTGACCATGTTTGAATTTAATTGGTTCTGTATTTTTCGAGTTATTGAGGAAATAAAAACCAAATCGGCGTCCATAAATTACGTGAGGTGTGTTTTTAAATTTTCTGTCCCTCCCTCCCCCACTGGTGAGATGTCGTGAGATTTATTTCAACCCCCTCCCCCATCCCCCAATCTCACGTGAGATTTTTCGAAATGTGGGCTTCTTACGTAAACGCGTTGGATTGTTATTGTAAAAAGAAAAAAAAAATTACTTAGTACTTTTATTTACGACTAGTAATCAATATTGCTGAAAGTTATAAGTGTAATAAAAATTTAACAATAGAATACTTAAATCGTGACTACTGTGATTAAAAAATGGACCAAAATAGTATAATTTTTTTTGTTTCAATCAGAAAAAAAATTACGTGATATTTGCCGAGACCCCCCCCCCCTCTCTCCAACGTAAGATTAGATGAGATTTGACTCGACCCCCTCCCCCCCTTAAACATCTCACGTAATTTTTGGACGCCCCCTAACTCCAAAACCGTTTGACCGATTATGCCTATAGACAAACTCAAATGTTGCATTCAGATACACAACCTAACCGGAAAATTTCAAGTCGCTATCTCTTTCCGTTCTCAGGTTATTGTGACATAAAAAATATTTTTTAATGAATTTTTTAAAATTTTATAGTGACACGATTTCACAAACGTGCTTAGATTTATATTCTACAACTATTCACCAAGTTTCAATACGATCGGTTCCATATTGGTTGAAAATAAAAATATTACTCGGAAACTATTGGGCCGATTATGCCCATTAACGAACTTGTCCGTCGTATTAGGATGATCATTTCAAGTTGCTATCTCTTTCCGTTCTCAAGTTATCGTGGCAACGGACGGCCGGCCGGACAGAATCAAATTTGGCCTCAAATTCTTCATCAGTGAGTTGAACGTAGTCGTTTGAGACCATTCTCGGCAAAAAATTCGAAAATTACAGAACATACCGACAAAAATTGTGTATTTTTTTATAATACTGCTTTACTTACCGAATACCTCGGGAAATAAGCATTTTAGAGCAGTTGTAGGTATTATAAAACCACACTATTTTCAACGTAGATACCAGCTGACCAATAAAAAAATGGTTTCTGATTTGAAAAAAATTAGTTTTGAGGTTTTTGTCATGACTGACTTTGACAATGAAATAGAAACACCCTATGTGTTCAATTGAAGTTTTGATTAACGAAGGGGGAGCATTGATATGTCTTCTGATAGAAGCTTAGGAATTTACATGCAAAAATCTACAAGTTATTAATTTTGGAATGAAGTCCTATTTGAGAAAATTTAAAGGGTTTTTTTCTGATTTCATACGAATTTTCTGAGAATAATATGTAAGTGACACATTAAAACAATGCAGAATTCAATGGGTGATCTAATTATCAATGAAAAAACTGGGTGTATTACATTTAAAAAACGAAAGTTTGTATCATTTCCGATATCCGGTGAAACCAGTAGTCGAATGAATCTGATTTTTTTTCGAAGAATTTATCTCTCCTAACAAAGCTTGACTATAAAATTTCAAGTGTTTATCTCGAGTCTTTTTGCGCGCGTGTTCCGCAAGGAACAGCGTGCTATCATTTCGTCACAATGTCTGTATTTTTCGATTTTTTTTTCGAAAATGGTCTCAAACGATTGGGTTCGACTCCCTGATGAAGAATTCGAGGTCAAATTCAATTCTGTCCGTCCGGTCCGGCCGGCTGGCCGGCCGGTCCGGCCGTTAGCACGATAACCCTCGAACGGAACGACTTAGAGCGTTGAAATTTGCAGGGTAGTTTTGTAGCGTAAATATCTCGGACAAGTTCGTTAACGGGCAAAATCCACCGAGCGGTTTCGGAGTTACGGCCGTTTTTAGTCAAACCGTTTTTTATGAATATTTCCGGAACCGATCACTCGGTCTTTCTGAAATTTGGCATCAAATTGTAGAATCATGACCTTTATATGCCTGCGAAGTTTTGTTATGACCAGACGGCCCTAAAGTGGCAAAAAAAATTTTCAAAAATTTTAAAATTTTGTTTTCACGATAACTCGAAAAATACTGATCTGATTAAATTGAAACTCAGTAGTTAGATGCAAAAGACCAATGCAAACACTTTTGCAAAATTTCGTGAAGATCACGTGACATGAAAAAAATCAAAAAATTACTACTATTTTGCGGAATACTTTGCTTAAAATGCCGAAACCTATTTTTTTAAGGTTCATGCTGCCTTTTCCGGGCATTTTCCGTTGTGCGCATGCGCAGATGAGAAGTCATTTAACTGCTGTAGTTTTCGTCAGAGAGGATTGGGGTTTTGGGGTGGCGGATGCTATTCCTCCATAGAATCCAGATCCCTGTTGAGGGTCTGCGCATGCGTGGATTAAAGATGTGATATCTCCTGACCCACTAGTGTTGGAGAATCGGAGTTTTTTGTAAGGTGTGTGATTTCGAGAGGACTTTTAGCCGCAAGTAGATTGAGCATGCGCAGAAGAGAAGTGACTGTTTTTGGGTTGTATGGGTTATGTTGGGAGTGCTGAGCCAATATTGTGAGGTTTCAAAAGAATATTCATGGCAATTCAGTGCAAGGACAAGTCAGTTTGGGGATGTAGCGTTGTTTCCGAGTTAAAGTGTTCGTACCGTGGCCCTGGGGCTAATTTAGAAATTGATGTTACCCCTTACAGGCATTTTTCGTTATGCGCATGAGCAGACCATCAGTGATTTAACTGCTGGTGCTTTCGTCAGAGAGGATTGGGATTTTGGGGTGGCGGATTCTATTCCTCTATAGAATCCCTGCTGAGGGTCTGCGCATGCGTGGATTCAAGAAGCGATATCTCCTGAACCACTAGTGTTGGAGAATTGGAGTTTTTTGTGAGGTGTGTAATTTTGGGAGGACTCGCAGCCACGAGTATATTGCGCATGCGCAGACGAGAAGTGAATGGTTTTGGGTTGTTTGGGTTATGTTGGGAGTAATGAGCCGATATTGTGAGGTTTTAAATGAATATTCATGTCAATTCAGTGCACGTATACAAGTCAGTTTGGGGGAAATAGCGTTGTTTCTGAGTTGAAATGTCTGTATGGTAGCCCTTAGGCGAATTTATAAGGGTCAAAATCAGAGAGGTGAGCATTTTATGTTTCCAAATATCTGAGAAATTAAGTTTTCTTTTGAAGAAAACTAACAAGTGGAGTCCGTTGTGTCATTAGTCATGAACCTTTCCTGTGAAGAGGCACGCACAAAAATATATATTTTAGAAATTATACCTGTCAAGAAGCATTATACCAAGGCCAAAAGTCATTTTGGGAACACTTTTAAATATTTTTTTTAATAATAATATAACCAATGCATTTAAGAATCACCTTCAAGAAATTGTAATTAACCAGTTCCTAACTCGGAAAATGGTATTATTTTGTATATTTTCATAATAAAAACACTTATTTTGCAAATTACTCTCCATAAATTTTCCATTGGTGTAAATTTCTCTCCAAAAATTTCAATTTATTGTATTCATTTTTGTACTTCGTTGTATATTAATAATATAAATATAAAAGTACGAAGATCATTTCATGTTGTATATATAATATTTAACTATAGCTTTACTCATTTGTAATTTATTTGCTGTTTTTGTGATGTTCCCGAAAATGATGGGGTGTTCCCTAAATGACGTTGACGTTCCCTGAATGAACGCAACGCGCGGTTTTGGCCTATTTTATGCATGAAAATATTACACATTTACAGAGTATTATACCTTTATTTGTACTTCAGGAATGAGGAACATGAATATAAAAATTTAAACTCGAAATCGGTGTTTTTTCATATGGTTTCCACTTACGCATTTTTGAGAAGCCTCCCGCTGTTTAGAATTTTTCGGTAATTCATCAACGGTGTCTTCTAGTTGTGTTTTGCCACAACCTTGCCAAATAATAGTCATTTACGAACGGGGTAACAAAACATCCTCTTATTATTTCATCAACTTTGCGAGTAAGCGTATCAGCACTCTTTTGGAATGCTCTTTCTTCGCGTCTTCTGCTTCTCTGAACTTTTTTTCGCAACTGATCTATAATTCCTTGCATTTTCTGTATTTTATGTTTCTGTTTTTTAATAGTTTGGTAAGCCTGTACTTTTTCTTTTCAAACCTGTTTTCATCCTAATTTCTTCCTTGACACGCGATTATAGTTTTCTATCTCATATTCAGAATATGGGAGGCTGTTAGCTAAAATATTTGCCATCATAAATTTTTTTTTGTATATACATACTTTCGGAAATTTATTCTCCATAACTTTCTCTGTTTCCTCTTCTGTCTTTCAGTCATATAACTTACAGTCTTAACTTTATTTTCAGCTTTCTTCCTTTGGTAATATTCCCTATCTTTCATACTCTTCATCTCTTTTTTTTTTCCGGTGTTATTTTATTTAAAAACTTGCACTTCCTTGCATTACCCTTTTCACGATATTTTTTTATAAGCTATACTGCCTTTTTCCCTGATACTCCTACTAAATGGATACCTAAAACCAAAATTTTGCATGGTTATGCTTTTAAAAGCATTAGAGTATCATGTTGCCTATTAAACATGTCATTTCAGAAACACCGGGTCATTTAGGGAACGCCCTTCATACGAGAACGTTCCCGAAATTACCGTTCCCGAAATGACTGTTCGATAAATATTTTCATGTCACGCTTGATGCCGCCATGTTAGATATTAGTTTTAGAGGTTATGAACAAGTGAGCTGTAATATTTATAAGAATTTCACAAAAAGTATCCAAATTTTCGAAAACCAAATCACCAAACAGCGTTCCCATAGTGACAGGGAATTGAAGTACGCTTCACACATATCAAATTAAAAGGTACTTTTCAACAAAATCAATTATTTTTTTCCGTAAACAAGACACACGCCTTTTACTTAGACTAGTGAAGTTCACACTGAAGCTCACTAACGTCACATAACGTGTATTGTTTTAATTACATCGACCGATATCCACCACGTTCACGGAATGATTTGATAAACGTCAGACAGCATTTGAATAGCCAAAATATGAAGAAATCAAACTGGTATTCATTCAATTTATACGTATATTCTTAATCAGATGATTTTCAAAGCTTATATTAAAATATGGCATTTGTAAGTCGTAATTGTACATATTTTTGACTGGTCTGATCTATGAAACATGGTATAAGGACGCATTCCCGGAATGACTATTTAGACCCTTTTTTTTTTAAATCAATTAAAATATTATTGAAAAATAAAAATTCTAACTGCCTCGTAATTAAGCACAGAACCTTTATTTTAAGATGAATATTTTAGTAATATCATGTTATTTTATTAAGAAAACCTTTGTCAGAAGCGTAATGCTCACCTCTCTGATTTTGACCCATAAATAACTATATTCGGTAGATCTATATTAAAATACGTTCGGATTTGGAGAAGAGGCAATTGCTTTCCTAACGGAGGTCCCACAACCGCAATTTTTTTTTATCTACGGTAAAGCTAACAGCCAAACTGTATTGATAGTTATATTTGTTAAAGGAACTTGAAGAAAAAAAAAGCACTGACGTGAAGTCAGTACTCTTTGGCGCGCGTGTTCACGGTGGCTAATTTGAATTGAATGATGAGTACTTCAAGCTCAGTGGATAGAGCGAGCCGAAGATCTACCCAAAGGATAGTGCACACCATTCACTGTCGGTTCAAAAATTAACAGTGCTGTATCTAAGCTGCCATCAGGATAGAGTAACTAAGTTGGAAAAGAACACAACTGACCCTCCTTAGTAGCACAAGCTCCTAGAAGATTTGGGAGGGTCAGTATAATCCTAATCATGTTTTTAGCACGCGCGCAAAAGCAGAGTGACTTAACAATGAAAGAAAAAGTGTAAAAAGTCAATCTGCTTTGGCGCGCGTGCTATAAACATGATTAGGATTATACTGACCCTCCCAAATCTTCTAGGAGCTTGTGCGACTAAGGAGGGTCAGTTGTGTTCTTTTCCAACTTTGTTACTCTATCCTGATGGCAGCTTAGATACAGCACTGTTAATTTTTGAACCGACAGTGAATGGTGTCCACTATCCTTTGGGTAGATCTTCGGCTCGCTCTATCCACTGAGCTTGAAGTACTCATCATTCAATTCAAATTAGCCACCGTGAACACGCGCGCCAAAGAGTACTGACTTCACGTCAGTGCTTTTTTTTTTTGAAATATTCTAACGAAGGGTCTTCGTGAATCACCCTGTACACAGGGTGTACAGGGGGTACATATGACAGCTTCAAGAAGGGTATGTTCCCATCCTTTAAGAAATTCATGGCCCAAGCACTCTTAGCGTTGGAACCCATTGGTATTCCGTTACCAGGTGTTTAGGAGTCTCACCTTCCTCACCACTGGATCTACATTCATCTTTTCTTTTTTTGCTAATCCAAATCTCACTTGGTGCTTTTTGATTGGCGACAGTAAAGGCTGGTTTATGCTGGCTGGTAACTTTAACTTAATCATATATATATATAATATATATAGATATTTATTTTTAGTGTTATGCTTTATAATCAGACTAAATAATCCGTTAACTTATTAATTATTATTATTAATAATAAGTAAATGGATTATTCAGTCTCAGTATCAACCATAGCGTTAGAAATCTTTGTTTCAATTTTTAAGTTAGGGAATAAGTTAAAGTTACCAGCCAGCATAAACCAGCCTTAAGGAATATAACAATTGTGGATATTTGAAATGGTAAAATGAGGGAATGTTCATGCAGATATATCTATCTTGTTCACTTTTCATTTCCTAACATCTTTCAGAGACATGAATATAGTTTCAACCAGGAACTCCATTTAATTTTTTATTTTCAGAATTCGAGTCTATTCCAACATCACAAGGAAAGAGGATTTTGTGTTCTGGCTGCTGGGGAGTGGTGAGACAACCAAACATAATAGGAGACATTTTGGTGCACTTGGTGTTCTTACGTTTTGCATTCGATGCTTACCCAGTATTTGCAGTTGTGTCTATAATTCATATGCTTGTTGGTAGAGCTATAAATTCTCAAGAAGATTGTAAGAATAAATATGGGGCTGCATGGGATAAATACTGTGAAAAAGTTAAATATGTTCTCATACCACGGGTATACTGAGTATATATATATATAATAGATATATGTTTATTATTTTGGAGGGTATACTGAGTAAAGAGAATTTAATTTATTGTATATTTCAAGGTACAATTTTTCCCAAATCGTATTTTTAATAAGTGTCATAATTATATATAATTTGTGATACTTTTTGCAATAAGAAGATATTTTTAATAAATAAAACGGTTTATATACAAATAAACAATGACATATCTGATAAAATTGATTGAGAATATTTTTATGTCTATGTAAATTTATATTCTTAAAAATGATCTATTCTGTATATATATTTAGAAAATGTTGAAGAATTTATGGTATCATTCTCTATTGTACCTGAGAGTGGTAAACAGAACCAAATGACAAAGCTCAACTTTTTGATCTCCTTTATTTCATTTCATCGGAAAATGTATTTCATCTGAAATATTGAGATTAGTACAAAATAATCGCATTATTATTGGATATTGACTAGCCTTATACTGTTTGTGAAAGTTATTGAAAAAATGTAATTAATATTTCCAATCATGTAATTCGACCTGTTGCATATTGTTCTATTCATCAGTAAACCCAAAAATAATGAAAGACTTGATGTTCAATTGCTATATATCTATCAGATATTGTTCTTCGTTGACAAATTAAGTAGGCCAAAGTCCTTCAACCCTGGGTTGTGTTTGAATATTAACTCCGTAGAGTATTATTTACTAAATTCCGTTCGCAAACTGAAAAGCTGTGCTTATTTTACTCTTCGAAAATATCTGAGTATTCGACTCCGAGTAAACTCTTGTAACTCTACAAAATAGCTGGGAATGGAGAATCTCTTATTTTTGTCTCATTGCTTTATGAAGAGTATATTTTATGTTCTGTGAGTACTCAAGTAGAGGTAATTCAATATTTTCAATACACTCACAATAATATTCCTCATTAGAGTTGCATATATGTGAAGAAAAAATAATAATGATAGGTTCTTTCTAATACCAACATAACCTATTCTGATATCGGCACCTTCTGTCACTAGAACTCCGAATGTAAATCAGAACAGTTCGATTATTAAATGAAGAGTAGTCAAATCCAGAGTAAATCCATCAAACCTTCAAAAACTCTACTCTACTCGGGGTAGTAAATATTCGAACTCGACCCTGTGCATTTCTGTCACAATAGATCAATTGACATATTTATGATGACTTTTCAACATATCCACAACATAAGAGCCTATCTATCACTGTGCATGTACTGGATAAATGAAACTTGATAACTGAGCTTAAAAAAATGGAAAACAATAGAAAAAATCTGAAAAGAGGTTCTCAAATGGGATTGCGTAAGATACTGAAGTAATGAATCATCGTGTTTTCTTTTCAGAAAAGTACCTACCTCTATTTTGGCATATTTAGAAAAGATTTAATTTTCCGTAAAAAAATTATGAGAAATCTTGTAAAAATGAAATATCAAAAATGCAGTTGGGAAAATATTCGAGTATTTGGCAAGCACTCGGGATATAACTACTGAATATTTTTTGGCGTAACTGAGTTCTTGCAAATATTTTTTAGCTCTCTGAGTGTAAACTAAACTATTCTATGACTCTTCTGAGGTCTTCCATAAAATAATAATATATGAACTTTTCCATTGTTTGAGCGAGATGTTACTATTTCTTTCCAATGGTTACTGGTTGGAATTGTGAATTTTTGATTGTATGTCATTAATTTTTACCAAGTTTTTCATGATATTTTAACTAACAGAAAGAAATGTTCTTAAAACTTTGATTTCAGGGAAAAAAAATCGACCTGTTCAATACTTCCAGTGCCGCCCAAATGGGTATAAATTTGCAAATGTGCTTAAAATGGACCCAACCCCATTTAATTTTTTAGATTTCTTTTATAGTTTTTCCTTTTCTTATAATAAAGCTGAAATATCGAGTTTTCCTAACCATGTACATTAAGATAGTACTCTCGGGGTAGAACATTTTGATTGACTTTGTGAGCTTTTATTTTTATTACAAGTAACGTCCTTATGGAATTTGAATATTTTGAAATATTGCCTATTTTTCTTTTTGATAAAGAATGAGCAAGTGGTTAGTGATAATGCACATTTACTGTATCTTATATAATAAGTACATGAGTTTCTGTCGGACGTTTTATAATGTAGTAGTTCCACCCATTTGTTCACTGTTAATTATGAAAACTGAATTTATTCAAGATTGAAATTACAATTTCTGAACATATTAATTTGAATTCTCCTCAGCTGTGTCAATGTCAACATGGCGTATGATTGGTTGAAGTTTTGCTAAGTTCGAAAAGTTCAAATTGCAGATGTGATAAATGTCTAAAAATGTTGATCACGTACAGATTACATTTTCGACATCTCCAATAAACGAACGGTCCAGAGAAAACGTTAGGTTAGGTTGAAACCAGTTTGTTTGTTTGTTGGTCTGATCCTCTTTTACAGCTGTAGAAGAGGGGATGAATGGGCTCGCCGAAGCATGCGCCCAGATTACAGTGTTCTTCTTTTCTCTTATTTTGAACTTCTATATGTTATCCCTCGTATCGCCCTCCCTGGAATCTGATAGGAAAGGGTATACATTAGGAGACATAAAGGACACACACAGGACATTCACAATACTTTTTAGTATCCTCTCCAAATAACCAAATTCATCTACACAAAAAAAAATTAAAACTTCCGCTCTCCCCTGTTATAACTTAATGTTGGATTTCTCCAAAAATTCGGATATTACCTTGACTATCTCTTCTTTCTCCGAATAGAACACCTCATACATGTTGCTGGGCAACTGATATCCCAAATTTTGTATTTTCCCATAAAGAATTTCACAGTTTTGCCTGTTTTTTTCACACTGAAGGAAGATATGATGCAAGGTTCCCAGCTCACCACATTCGCAATTCGGACTAGATAATATTCCAATTTCATTAAGATGTTCTGGTGTCAGGCAATGACCAGACCGTATTCTTATCATCGTGGTTAAATGTTTTCTTGACAGATCGGATATAAGCATTGAGTAGGGTTTAGATATGTTAGATTTATTCCTATTTCTATTGAAACCAGTTGAAACATCATGGAATATGATATGTCATCATGATGTATGAGTATGATATGTTTAAAGGCACACAGACACACGAACAAGAACGCGAAGATGAACGCACGTACATGTTCGCCAGTGTGTAGGCAAAATGTCATTCAAATGACCGACGGACATGTTTACTGGTCCTGCTAGAATTTATCTCCGCACGTACATAAACACGCTGACATATCCGACAGTGTAGAGACAAATAATTGTTCGTCTTTTGTCAGTGCTGTGCGTGTGGTATAGTTTGTTCTGCAGATGGCCGATTTAAGAAGTTTTACAAAAGAGTTTCTTGCTGACTTTATTGAACTTATTCATGTTGGTGGAAAAGTAAATTAAAAGACTATATGAATTGAAATAGGAAAAATGAAGCTTATAAAGTGTTACTAGTAAAACTACAGGAAGTCGAGAGAGAGAAGCTGCAAAAGATACTGTAAAAAAAGAATTGATAACCTTCGCCCTAGTTTTTCGAGAAAAACAAAAAAATTCAAGATTCAAAAAATCAGGTTCTGGGGCAGATGATATACATGTTCCTCGTCTGTGGTAGCCAAATATCGAAGTGTGGCTGATAATATTTCATGAGGCGATATAGCAGATCTCATAAGGGTGTCCTGTCTTACTGTGTTACTAACTCTAAAAGTGATCCATAACTGCCTTCGTTCATGCGTCCATAGCTCGTAAAGTAAATTAATACGAGTAGTATATTCATTCCAGGGATGTTGCGGATGCTGATTTTTTCACATCCGCGAATGCGGATGTGGAGTTTTGAAAGCTCACATCCGCGGATGCGGATGTTCAAGATATGTAAATAAAGTCTATTAATGAAGAATTAACACATCGATAATTTAATTATTAACATTTTTATTGTAATCAAATCATACATAAGTATCTATTTTTATAGTAAACACCTACTATGTAGTTCTAAGGGAAATTAAAAATAGGAGCATTATAGTTAATAAACAGTAGGACCCGCCCAAATTCTTTCTTGTCGCTAGCACTACTTGAATGATATTCGCATCCGCATGGACATCCGCACTGATTAATGCGGATGCGGATGCAGATGTCCAAATCTATGCGGAAGTTCCGCATTTGCGGATGCGAATGTTCGCAACATCCCTGATTCATTCCACTTCAAACGCCATTCTTTAACCCATTTCCCCCGTGGTTGGAGTCTTTTCTGTAATTGATGTTTTTTTGAAATACAAACACGCCACTGCTAGTAAATGTAATTCATCTTCACTTGACATCATGATAAAATAAAACTGCTATGCCTAGAAAAATGATACACAAGTACGTATGTGTGTAGAGTTGACAGGATGAACGTGCGTACATGTTCGCGTTCTTGTTTGTGTGTCTGTAGGCGCCTGAAGATGCATTTTCACTTTTTGTCGAAATGTTTTGCTTAGTATGGATTATTAGCCAATATTTATTTCTCACATCATCTTTTCTAACAGAGTCCCACTCACTGTTCTGAATATTAGCCATGTTCATAATTTTATGATTCAATTAAATTTTAAACACCGTGACAGTTGTGACAATACAATAACAATTTCCGTCACTGCCATCATTTGAGAAATCTCATTTTTAGCGCTCTTGTTCCTCGGAACAGAGTGCTTATCAATTTGCCCAAATGTCTGTAATTTTCGAATTTTTGGCTGAAAATGGTCTCAAACGATTTGGTTCGAGTCACTGATCAAGAATCCATGGTCAAAACCGATTCTGTCCGGCCGTTAACACGATAATTCGAACGGAATGAGCTAGACAGTTGAAATTTTCAAATTTTTTAGGTTCGGGAGATAAATATCTCGGCCAAGTTCGTTATTGGGCAAAATCGGCCTAGTGGTTTCGGAGTAACAAATTTTTTTTTACATTACAAATTTCAAATTCTATTTTTTTAAGATGCAGTTTTATCATAAGAATCCATTGATATCATTCTCAACTTTAACAAACTAATACTTTCGGAGATATGATTTTTAAAAATTTCAATAATTTCATAGAACACTGATTATGTATGTAAATCCAACATGAGATGATTCATAGACCTACGTTTTGAATTTAATTACGAAAATTCTTGAAAACTGACGCACAGAAGCCAAATTGGAAAAGTGGGAAAGCCCTGTGGACAGGAGCTTTGGCGCTCTTGTTCAAACTTTGTCAAATCATATCTCTGAAAGTATTGGTTTTTCAGAGTTGGGAATGATATCAATGGATTCTTATTTAATTTATTTTATTTTATGATGCTTGGATTCATAAGAATCCATTGATATAATTCCCAACTCTGAGAAACCACTTTTGGAGATATGATTTGTCAAAGTTTGAGCAAGAGCGCCAAAGCTCCTGTCCACAGGGCTTGAACCAATTTTTCATATCGAGATGGGAAAAAATCTAATCTATGAGGTCACATCTGGACTTAAAAACTCAATTTCATTGTCGACAGATGTGGAAGATGGGACTAAACGAACAACTTTTATGTCAGATGTAAAAAATGAGGACTTTTCGAACTTAGCATTTGATAAAGTTGAGATTGTGAAACACATTTTGCCAAGTCTTTGTAATATCTACAATTTTGATATTTTCGACCAAGAAAACACTCTTTTAAAAAGATCTATTTTATTTGACAAGTCGACGATGTCGATTCTAAAACATTACTGCCTTTATGAAGATGGGTTCTATAGAAAAGGAACAAAAAAACTTTTTTGAAAATGTTACTACGAACGTGAAGATTTTTCGGACGTTAGGAGGGGGGGAGGGGG
Organism: Halyzia sedecimguttata; assembly: GCA_937662695.2. NCBI lineage: Eukaryota > Metazoa > Arthropoda > Insecta > Coleoptera > Coccinellidae > Halyzia > Halyzia sedecimguttata. Next base: position 71,564,225 of record OW569417.2, read on the forward strand.
GAAATTTCCAAGGGGTTTCGCGAGGAAAAAGACGGAAGTTTCGTAGGGTTTCGCGTTTTCGGAGCGAAAAGAAGGGGGTGTATTTTTAAAAAAATCGCGAAAAGGCGAAAAAACGCCGATTTTGGCGAAAGGTACGAAATGAAGGAAAGGAGATCGGAGGACGGGTGGCGTTCGGAACGACGGTATTTGCGGGAACGCGAAGACGAGATTCGAAATTAGTCCGTAGCTGAGCCCTTTTTTCGATTCACTCTTTCGTTTTCCCGGAAGAACGATAGGAAAATGTGACTTTTTGCGAGAATCGACGAAATTCTGACGTTTCACGTATTTCTGTGGCGAATTTTAACGCGGCTGCTTCACGGTCGACGTTTTCGGTCCGAAGGAGCGATTAGAAATGTCAAATCGAATTTGAATTTCGAACCGAATCGGTCGAAAACCTTCGAATAGTCTAGAAAAACCGCGAGAAATATGAACGAGTAACCGATTTCGATCGATCGCTCGACAGGATTGACGATATTCTGAAAATCGAATGACGGAAATCATCCGAGTACTTAAAATCTTTATGTGGTACATAATCGGGGTCGATTCACGTAGACGTCGGTGGCCAAGCGGACTAGGCGTTGGGTTCATAGTCCAGAGCCTCGCAGGGCGGCGGGTTCGGATCCTCGGTGCGTCAGAAATAGCTAACTTATTAATTTTTTCATTTTTACCCAATGGAAAACTCAGAGGAGCGTTCTCCGGTGAACGTATTTTGGGATTTGGATCTTTTCGTTAAGTCACGAAATCTATATAGAATATCCGTTCGATCGGACGGATTTTTGCATTAAAATTACTCAAAATATTCAAATATTGAGCTGAAAATTAACGGTCAAAATGAAAAACCCCTGCTATACAGGGTGTTTCAAGTAAAATGTCACCACAAGAGATCTATCGTAAAGAGAATTCTCAACACTGTAAAACTGCTACGAAAAGATAACCGCTGCTATACGGGGTGTTTCTAAAAACATTTCAACTCCGAAACGACTTGACCGATTTTGATGAAACTTTGTGTGTGTGTGTGTTTCGGCGTGTCTCAGGGTCATAATAGGTAACCGTTAGATGGCGCTGTATTCGTTTCATAGAAACTCAAGAACGGCTGAACCGATTTCGATGAAACTTTGTGTGTGTATCTGAGGTTGTGTCAGGTCCGCAATACACCCCGGTAGGTGGCGCTGCAATCCGTCTGTAAGAACTCAGAAGTGCCTCGACCGATTTTGATGAAACATTGTGTGCGTGTTTGAGTGGCTCTAAGGGTCACAATAGAAACCCGTTAGGTGGCACTGCATTCGGTTTATGAAGACTCAAGAATGACTGGACCGATTTCGATGAAACTTTGTGTATGTATCTGAGTAGGTTTCAGATCCACAATATTCCCCGGTAGGTGGTACTACAATCGGTTTACACGAACTCAAAAATGGCTATACCGATTTTGGTGAATCTTTGTGATTGTGTTTCGGAAGGCCTTAGGTTTACAATACGATTCGGTAGGTGGCGCTATATTTGGTTTTAAGTAACTCAAAAACGTGTGAATCATTCTCAGAATCACAACAGAACCTGTTAGATGTCATTGAACAACCGGTTCAATTGATCTACCGATTATATTGATCTACTGAAAAAATTTAGATCTCATGGAAAAATGCAGATCTACCGGAAAAAAGTAGATCTACCGGAAAAATGTAGATCTACCGAAAAAATGTAGATCTACTGGAAAAATGTAGATCTACCGAAAAAATGTAGATCTACGGAAAAATGCAGATCTACCGGAAAAATGTAGATCTACCGTAAAAATGTAGATCTCCCAGAAAAATGTGGATCTATTGCTAGGTAGATCTGCTGGCTCATCTGAATCCCAAAATATGGACTGCTGGCCACTAGTTATAAGCTAATATTGTTCTGGCTAATCTAGTTTCTAATGTTTAATTCTTATTTATGTCATCCTCATCATCAAAAGTTTCTTCTTGATATTCGTATGGATCTTGTTCGTAATATTCAAAATTATTTTCAATTTCTGTAGAAGTTCCTGATTCAACGTGAGTTAATTCCTCAGAAATGAAATTTTGTTGTGATGAGTTTGGTTGATTAAAAAATCTAGGTTTTTGAAATTGAGGCTGAGAGCTTTGTATAGAAGACGATGCTTCACGTTTCTGGGGTAAAATTCTAGTGTTTATTGACATAGGAGTGGGTGGTGGTAAGTTTTGATTTCGAGCCGAATTTGGCTTGAAAACGTTTTGTGGTTTTCCGAACACTTGTTCGTTTGTGAAAAATCTAGGATTCGAGTTGGTTCTCGATTGTAAGTTAATTGGTTGAGAAGGAAAAGATGTTTGTCTTATCGATCGGTTACTAAACGAGGTCGATTGGTGAGGATATAATTGATTTCTAGATTGTTTATGTTGTTTTTGAGGAATGAAATGATAATTCCAATTCAAATGAGACATTTGCGATGTATAATCCGAGATTATACTCACTGCTGTATCGAAATTGATATTTTTCTGGAGAATTAAAGAACTCCTTAATTCTAACGAAACGTTTCGCAATAAAACTTCGGTAGCTAACCGGTCAGTTTGTTTTTTCATGCAAAGTTCATCAATTTCTGTGAGTCCCTCTGCACTTATTCTACTACAAATTCTAATCTTGAAATTTCTGACTCTCTCCATAAAAGAAAATATATCTTCATTATGTGCTTTTCTCATTATTTGCAATTGATTATTGAGAACGAAAATGTTAGTTCGATCTCCAAATTTCTGTTGTAAAAAATCTTTCAAATTTGGCCAAGTGTCTGGTACGTTGGAGACACTTAACTCCTTTTTTGCTAATCCTATTATTTTACTTTTAATCAATAGAATGCAGAAAGTTTTGGCAGTTTCCGAGCTACCCGAGAATTTATTTAAATAAGATTTACATTGTTCAATAAAATCTGGTAGACAAGCTTGGTCTCCTCCAAATGTAGAAAGTAAAGTTCCGTATTTTTCGGCTAAAGCAATTTCTTCCATTTTAATTATATCTGATTGATTATGAAATTTAAAATTTCAAATATTATTTGAATTTCAAATGTAATTGTTTGAAAAATTATTATCAAAAAAATAATAATTTTTTTCGGGAATGGGAATGGGAATGGATTTTTTTTTTTTTTGAGTAATGAATTTTCTTGCCTTTGGTCTTTCCAGGTAGGTGAAAGAGTTGTGAGGTCTTCCAATGCTACTTGTTGGTTTTCTCTTGCTGCTTCCAAGGGGACTGGCTCTAGCTTTGCTGGCACTGTGTACTCCTTGAAGATCGGTCGGGGTTTGAATTTCCACCAAAAACTTGAAAGTCGCCTGTGGTTGAAGAAATTTTCTTGTCGCTTCTTCTGTTGTCTCACAGTGTGAAAATCCTGGTCACGGCACCAATTTTGATATTTTCGACCAAGAAAACACTCTTTTTAAAAGATCTATTTTATTTGACAAGTCGACGATGTCGATTCTAAAACATTACTGCCTTTGTCCCTGTGGAATATTGTTCCACAATGGATTGATAAAATTCCGCTGACACTGCAACTGCAGGGAAGCGATCTAAATTCTAAGTAATTGAAATATGCAGTTCGTATTTACAATCTCTTCGTTAAGGGATCCAGGGTCGGACTCAAATTATATAATTCTACGATATTATTTAAGTCTAATAACAGATTGTAAGTGATTAATTACTGGCTTCTTTCATATTTTACTGTGAACATTATGATTTGGAAGACATGCGTGGAATTCCACAACGGAGTAGTTGGGTCACATTTGCCAGATAGCCTTTCCATCATCACTATAAATCAGGGCTGTCCAAACCATCAAACCAAACCACGTGATATGTTTGTGATCTACCGCAAATAATAAAATTTTTCTTTTAAAACTTTTATTTGGTTTGTTACGGCATCCAAATAAATAATTAATTATTTATGGCGATTTACATTGACTCACTCGGAGTCACATTCATGTCATATTTGACAGATATTTTCGGTTCATTTGGACAGATGAGATCGATTTCGAGTGCTCCGAGCGTGTCTATGGAAATCGCCATTAGTTTGGCAACAAGTTTCCTGTCAAATAAAATAGTATCAACCTATCAACCGCCTTGCTCTCGATGATAGAGCTCAAAATTATTTGACTCTGCGGCACCCGCCCCAATTTATTTAATAATTTGTATTATCTTAGGATCTCATATGGTTCGGACAGCTCTGCTATAAATTAATAACGTTATTAGGGTTGCCATATCTGCGAGAGAGAGAGAGGGCAGCGTGGCTGAAGTGAGGAGGGCTCTTGGTTTTAGAAGTATTTTTGGCGCAAAAATATTTTTTAATATTCTCGGAGCATAAAATATCAAATTCCAAAAAATCAGAACAGGACGAATATTAACCAAATAAATCATGCTGAACGTAGTGTGACATCAACAGCTGAAAATCATTGATAAAATATGAAAAAATAAACATTTCATAAATATACATAAAAAAATTCTCAGATTACCCTCCGCTACAGTTAATTTTAGCAAAACTCTTTCGCATTATTTGAAATATGGTACTTAGTCTGAACAGTTGAATGAGAAATTGCATTTCATAAGTAATTCGATCTATTGTTTTCAATGCAATTTTATTCTAGTCTCTCAACTCGAAGCATTAAACTGAAAATTCTTTGGGAATATGCGTTTGAATAAGATAAATGAAATAAGTACATCATTCAACAAAATTTCTTACCTGCACTTTATTTTCAAAGCGTTACATTTGGAAACACCTGAGAACTGCTGAAAAAGCGTCTTGCAACCCTACCCTATGTTAATATACATATATTTCATATAGTGTGAAAAGTAGTTTATCATAATATCCGGCTATCATTAATTATTAACATTCAACTATTTTTATAAAGCACTAATAAACGTGTTGGAAAATATAAGGTTGACAAATTGATAATAGGCCTATTTTGGTTCGCAGTAGGGACAGTTCCGAATCGGTTCTTAACAGTGGGACAAACGTAGCGTGTGAAAGGTTTCGCCCAGCTTCAATTACAATACACGACTGTGTGACTACTTTGAACGTTTCTAGGACCATCCCTATTGCGATCCAATATGCCTAATTAGTCACCTGAATGTCAGTTCCTTTGGAAAAATCATATATTTGGCAATGCTTTGATGTAAATTATTGATTTGTTCAGCAATCAGAACATCCATTCGAAATCACTTGCCACAGGGTTCCTCCTTTCAATCACTTCAACTTGAGGTAATATTTTGGCAGATTCAAAAATTTTTTCCTTGATAAGTTGAATAAACAAAAAACAACTTTTTTCTGAACATAATTTGAAAAGCGCATTGTCACAAGCACTTGAATATTCTTTCAGCATCATGCATAACTTTATAGTATATAAGATATTGAAAGCAATAAGTTTCTTGGTTCTTGAAATTTAATAGAGCCGAGAGGAATTGAAATAAAATTAAATAAACAAATTTGTAAATAGCTTTTTTATTTGTGATCATGTCTACATGTCATCGTCATCGTCATCTTCATCACTTGTAACATCAATTTCGTCGCACTCTCTCAAACATTTCTCACAATTACAGATGAATAAATAGTTTTCCATCAATACCTTCTGTCTTGATAATCTAGATCTGTGCAATTGGCATTCATCTAAATAACTAATCAGTATCTCATCGCCTTCTTTTATGTCTTCTAAACATATGAGAGATAATTTTGTATTGTTATGGGAGAAAGTCACTTCTGCATTCGGTGAACAACTGTGATTTATCGTACTTTGTAGCATGTACAAAGCAACTCCTTCATTGTTGATAAAATCTCCTGTGTGCTCATCAATATCCTGGTATAACTTTTCTATAAATTGGTCCAAACTATTTTTTTCCAAGTCTGTTAGAGGGAGTTTTGAAGTTTCTGATACCCATTGACTCAGTGCACTTGTACCTTAAACAAACATAAAAACTGTAAAAGGTAGAATCAAATTGGGAAATATTTAAAACCAAAATTTATCTAGGATGATTTACCACTGTCAAGACAGTCGAAGGGATATTTAAATTTTACTTTCTCTCATGATACTGCGTTGCCCTAATATTACAAGGTACTATGAGTCACAGCAGTAGATCTTCGACTTTCATTTCCGGTGATCAGATACATATATTTTATACTTTCTCACTACTTATATGTATGATTCCTTCAAAAACAAAAAAGAGAACACCAGAAAAATAATTTATTGAATAAAGAAAATACTACAACTGTCATTTCCAAAAGATAAAAAGAAATGAAATATGGGAGGGGGAAACCGCTGACAAAACTTTGTACACCAGAATTCCAATTTAAGCGGAATTTCCATTGTAATTCAATTGGAATTCTTTTGGAACCTAAGGAAAACAAAAAGAATTGCACAAAAACCCATTGAATTGAATGTCCTTTAAATTTTACGTGTAGGTGTGAAATGATATATGCCCTTGTAATACCTAATAAATAATCGAATGTCATAGGGATGAGATCTTCAAACGCAAAAAAAATTCCAATAGTAAATTCCATGTTATTTTCCTTATATCTTTGGCAATGCTTGTTTGATATCCTGATATTTGGTATTTAATTAGGCAACTGGTATTAAATGAGGAAAAATAAAAAAAGCACTGAAGTGACTTCAGTCTGCTTCAGCGCACTTGTTCACATTCTACTCGAATGGGACAACATGAACAAGCGTGCCAAAGGAGACTGACCTCATGTCAGTACTTTAAAATTTTTTAAAACTGAACGGAAAAATACTCCAAGAAATCATAAAGCAACAATTAAATTCTACGCTAAGCGCAGTAATTGTTTTCTTACTAAACCCAAAACTCATATTGAAGTTAAAACTCTTATAACTCTTAGGCTATTTAATAAAGCTTCGTAGATAGCTTTCGATCGAAGCATTTTTGACTCTATGTGGGCCTGATTGGTTCAGTGGTTAGAACGTTTGACACAGGGACAGGAGGTCCCGAGTTCTACCCTGGGCTGGATAAAAAATTTTCTAGTCACGGCAATCGCCACTATTCACTTTTGGGTCCAAAATTAACAGTGCTGTAGTGACGCAAGGACACAGTGCCTAAGGTGACGCAAGGACACAGTAACGAAGCCTACACAAAACACAACTTATTCTCCTAAGTCGCTCAAGCTCTTGAGCATTCTCCTTAGGCAGACCTAGGGGGATCAGTATAATAGTATATATAGCAAATTGTGATCTGCATGGATGTATTAAAATATTTATATTAAATCATACAAATGAGAGAATTATCAATTTTACTATCCAACATAGAGACAGACGCAAACAGAATGAAACATTCACGAGAATATCTATTGAAAGCTCTTTACTGGATCTTTATCAGAGATTAAATATTTAAAACTAAAGAATTATGCGTAAATTTGTCTATTTATTGCCAAGTATATTTTTGTAGGTTACGAAAAGCAGAGGAAAATGCATCCACTTCTAACTGCTAAAATCCGGTTAAAATAGGGTGACCAGACGTCCATCATTGCGACGGACAGTCCGTCATTCGTACAAGATGTCCGTCATTGACAAGCGTCCGTCACGTCATTGTGTCTGTCAAAGTCCTAGCCACGATAATTTCGCAATCTCGAAAATAAGGTTAAAACCAACTATTTGGAGCTGTTTACATGATTGTCCGATAGGTGTCGCACCCTAATATCAACAGGAATTCTTCATAATTCAATAGGAATTCAGCGGAATTCAATAGTAATTCTACAGAATTCAATAGGAATTCTGCGAAATTGGATCGAATTCAATCGGAATTCCACGGAATTCAAAAGGAATTCCAGGGAATTCAAAAGGAATTCCAGAAATTCAATAGGAATTGCTCGGAATTCAACTTTCTTGTACACCAGAATTGCTAGCGGTTTACCCCTCGGAAATATGTAACAGCCTGAACAGCTGTGAAATAAAGTATTTTTTATTCACATTGGGTTTCACAAAGCTTTGACAGCTCTTAATTGCCGAATTAGTGCGATTCTATGTCGATTTTCAGTTCATTTTTCTTACAACCATCGAATTAAATCCACGATTAAGCTAATCGAAGCTTCGTGAAACCCAACATCAGGCTGACATGGTTTGTTGATTCATTCATTTTGTCTAGCTAATAGTTTTTTCCTCGTTCAACTTCATACTTGATAGATAGATAGATCTGAGACCTATGTTCATTGAAACATAGAATTTAATGTATATACCTTACTTTGAGGATAGATGCATAGAATACATGGTGAAGACACTCTTTGACATATTTTCGGCCGAATTGCGGTCCAAATACTGTCCAAATACAAGGATTATCTTTTAGTTCAGTTTTCGCCGATAGATGCCGGCAGTAGAAATTTTATGGACAAAATTATCGACATGTCAAATTAAATTTGAATCTTTGTTTATTCTAGTTACTTGTGGAAAGTCGTACCGTTTGCTGAAATTCGGTATTTTGAGTATTTTGTTCAACGTCCTTGTTTTCCGCGCCGAAAGTAAGCCAAATGTTTGCTGTGTGAACTCTGAACGAGTATCCAGAATCATTTTAATCAAATACTATTTTCATTTCGAAAATCCTTCGTTTTTATATGGGAATATAGTTTCTCTATTTCAGTATCGTAATGAGTCCATTCCAACACTGAAAACAGTGCTGGAATGAACTCATTCCCGCATTGTTTCTAGTTATATTTTTCGTTTTGTGGTAGTCAGCACTGACATTTGTTCCTATCAAATTTCAACACACGTCAATTGACAATACAATATAATCTGGATATAGGGAAATAATTGTTGAGGAAAAGCTTTATTTTCATAACAAAATATGGTAGGTACTAGAGATTTCCTTCTTGCTAATTTTGAATCATTCATGCTGGTAGGAAACTGTTTTAAATCTGATCTCCATGCCCTACGTACGTTTCAAATTCAAATTCCGTAATCTGTCAACTTTCGTAACAGTCACACCAACTGCCAAGATACAATACAAAAGTAACTCCCAGATAGCACACAATATCCTATGGATATCCGATTCAAGTCCATTTCAGGTCGGGATATCTTCGTACATATAATGGATATCCATAAGATATCCATCAGCAGATATTAAATGGATATTCAACACTGGATATCCTATGGATGTCCATAGAATATCCATTGGCGACAGTAAATGGATATCCTTTTCTCACAATGACGGATCTCCTATGGACGTCCATAAGATAATTGGTTATCAGTTGTCATTTTCATATACTTAGTTATCTGTGGTCATTATCAATTTATCCGTTACAGGTAGATCCATAGTAGATCTCTCAAATAAGGTTGAAAATCAATACAAAATGAACAATGTGCCCAATAGATATTTCAGTAGTTAAAATTAATTGATTCGAATTTACCATGGTAAATTCGAATTAAGTGTCCAATACAGGATAATGGACAACATAATTTACCAAGGTTAATTCGATTAAGGGTGTCCAATACAGAAGAATGGAGAATAGAAAATACGCGCAAAAACTTCTGACTTCACGTCAGTGCTTGAACCAATTTTTTTTTCGTGATTTTTTTGAAATTTTCTAGGGGTGCGGTTCTTAACATTTTTTTTCGTCATTTTTTAAAATTTTCTAGGGGTACGGTTCTTACAAAATTTCAAACACGTCTTTATGTTGATTTTCTACTACTAGTTACCAAGCTTCAATTCGATCGAATATTTATTTTTTGAGTTATCAAGGAAATAATATTCCAGGTGGGTATAACTCGGAAACCGTTTGACCCAAAAACGCCCAAAAACAAACTCAACTCTCCCTTTCGGATACGCAACCTGCCCTGGAAATTGCAAGTCCCTATCTCCTTTCGTTCGAAAGTTATCGAGGCACCGGTCACCCATCTACTGAACTCACACAAGAATGCTCGAATCTCCAACAATATTCAACCGATCGTGTTAAAACTTGAAACTTGGCAGTAGAGTTAGGTTATGAAGGCTCTTGCAAAATTTCAACAATTTCAAACGAATAGTTACAGATATATAGAATTTTTTTTTCAATTTTCAATGATTTTTTAAAAATTTTTTACAAATACTATCCTCACGAAATTTTGCAAGAATTTTCGCGTTGGCATTCTACAACTAATTACCATATTTGAATTCAATCGGTTTAGTATTTTTCGAGTTAATGAGGAACAAAAAACAACCAAATTTCAGATGGCTATAACTCTAAAACCGTTTTTCCGATTATGCTCATAAACGAACTGAAATGTCGTGTTCTGGTGCACATCCTAACCTGAAAGCTTCAAGCCGCTATCTCTCTCCGTTCTCAAGTTATCGTGACGACAAAAATATTTTTTAATAATTTTTTCAAAATTTTCTAGCCATACGATTCGCACAAAATTTCACAAACGTGCTCAAGTTCATATTCTACAACTACTCACCAAGTTTCAATTCGATCGGATTTATATTGGTTGAAAACAAAATTATTACTCGGAAACCACTGAAAATTTCAAGTCGCTAGCTCTTTTCGTTCTCAAGTTATCGTGGCAACGGCCGGATGGACGGACGGCCGGCCGGACAGAATCAAATTTGACCTCGAATTCTTCATTGGGGAGTCGAACTAAATCGTTTGAGACCATTTTCGTCAAAAAATGCGAAAGTAACAGACATTTGGGCAAAACTATAACGCGATGTTCCCCAGAACATACGCGCAAAAAAATAAAACCAAACAGAGTAGAATACATTCCAGCCTTACAATACATGACCATATCATTGAGACATACATAAATAAAATAAATAAACCTAAACATACAGACAGACAACAGCTCCTTCAGAAATTACAAAAAAGCTTTATCGAAACATACCGTATAAACACCATACCGACTTTTGTCGGGAATAGACTGTATTTGCTAATGGTTGATACGGAGAAAGAACAGAACACTGCTGAAACCGAACCCACGGAGGGGGTACAATTACATCAAGATATTGGGCACTAAAATGGTATACGCAAACATCAACAGCATAGAAAACAAAAAAAACTAATACTTTATTGAAAACAATGGTATCAGATGTGCAATGTTCATCGAAACCAAAACAAAAGAAACCAGCAATATCAACTATAGGGACTGGAGTATAATAAGTAAACATGGAAATATAATTAATAAGAATTAACTGTATCGATAGCCATATTCGTTAAAGGAACTTGAAAAAATAAAAAAAGCACTGACGTGAAGTCAGTACTCTTTGGCGCGCGTGTTCACGGTGGCTATTTTCAATTGAATGATGAGTACTTCAAGCTCAGTGGATAGAGCGAGCCGGAGATCTACCCAAAGGATAGTGGACACCATTCACTGTCGGTTCAAAAATTAACAGTGCTTAATCTGAGCTGCCATAAGGATAGAGTAACAAAGTTGAAAAAGAACACAACTGACTCTCCTTAGTCGCACAAGCTCCTAGAAGATTCTGGGGGATCTCTTTGGGAAAGACTTGGAGTGGCCAGTATAATCATAATCATGTTTATAGCACGCGCGCCAAATGCAGATTGACTTAACAATGAGAGAAAAAGTGTAAAAAAGCATTGACGTGGGGTCAATCTGCTTTGGCGGGCGTGCTATAAACATGATTATGATTATACTGACCCCTCCAAGTCTTTCCCAAAGAGATCCCTCAGAATCTTCTAGGAGCTTGTGCGACTAAGGAGAGTCAGTTGTGTTCTTTTTCAACTTTGTTACCCTATACTTATGGTAGCTTAGATTAAGCACTGTTAATTTTTGAACCGACAAGGAATGGTGTCCAGTATCCTTTGGGTAGATTTCCGGCTCGCATTTTTCGTTATGCACATGAGCAGACCATCAGTGATTTAACTGCTAGTGTTTTCGTCAGAGAGCATTGATATTTTCGGGTGGCGGATGCTATTCCTCCATAGAATTCCCTGGTGAGGGTCTGCGCATGCGTGGATTAAAGATGCGATATCTCCTGAACAACTAGTGATGGAGAATCGGAGGTTTTTGTAAGGTGTGTGATTTTGAGAGGACTTTTAGCCGCGAGTAGATTGCGCATGCGCAGAAGGGAAGTGACTGTTTTTGGGTTGTACGGGTTATGTCGGGAGTGCTGAGCCAATATTGTGAGGTTTTGAAACAATATTCATGGCAATTCAGTGCACGGAGAGGACAGTTTGGGGGATGTAGCGTTGTTTCCGAGTTGAAGTGTCCGCACCTTGGCCCTGGGGCTAATTTTGAAATCGATGTTACCCCTTACGGGCAGTTTTCGATATGCGCATGAGCAGACCATCCGTGATTTAACTGCTGGTGTTTTCGTCAGAGAGGATTGGGATTTTGGTGTGGCGGACGCAATTCCTCCATAGAATCCCCTGGTGAGGGTCTGCGCATGCGTGGATTCAAGATGCGATATCTCTTCAACCACTAGTATTGGAGAATCGGAGTTTTTGGTAAGGACGGTGATTTTGGGAAGACTTTCAGCCGCAAGTAGATTGCACATGCGCAGAAGGGAAGTGACTGTTTTTGGGTTGTACGGGTTATGTCGGGAGTGCTGAGCCAATATTGTGAGGTTTTAAAAGAATATTCATGGCAATTCAGTGCACGGACGAGTCAGTTTGAGGGATGTAGCGTTGTTTCCGAATTGAAGTGTCCGTATCATGGCCCTGGGGCTAATTTTGAAATCGGTGTTACCACTTGCGGGCATTTATCGTTATGCGCATAACACAATATAGATCCGATCGTGTTCAAACTTGGAACTCTGCAGTAGAGTTAGGTTCTGAAGGCTCTTCCAAAATTTCAGCCATGCTGGACGAATAGTTTATGATATATAGAATTCTTTCCAATTATTTTTAATTTTTTTTTTTTAATTTTCTAGTTATTCCATCCTCACGAAATTCTGCAAGAATTTTCGCGTTGGCATTCTACAACTAATAACCATGTTTGAATTCAATCGGTTCTGTATTCTTCGAGTTAATGAGGAACAAAAAACAACCAAATTTCAGAAAATTTCAGATGGCTATAACTCTAAAACCGTTTGGACGATTATGCTCATAAACAAACTCAAATGTCGCATTCGGATGCACAACCTAACCTGAAATTTTCAAGCCGCTATATCTTTCCGTTCTCAGGTTATCGTGACAACAAAAATATTTTTTAATAATATTCTAGCGACACGATTCTCACAAAATTTCACGTGCTTAGTTCTATATTCTACAACTATTCAGCAAGTTTAAATTCGATCGGATTTATTTTGGTTGAAAACAAAATTATTACTCGGAAACCATTGGGCCGATTATACCCATTAACGAACTTGTCCGTCGTATTGGGATACGCCACCTACCCTGAAAATTTCAAGTCGCTACCTCTTTCCGTTCTCAAGTTATCGTGGCAACGGCCGGACGGCACCACAGAATTGAATTTCACATTCGGGCAAAACTATAACGCGATGTTCCCCAGAACATACGCGCAAAAACCTGATAGACCTAAATCATGGCCAACCGGGAGTCTTTATAAAAGTGAATGGAGTATACATAGGGATAGACAGAAAGCGGGAAGCGACTTTGTTTTATACTATGTAGTGATACCAAGTCTAAAGCGAGTTGAACTGAGTTTCAAATTCTGCAAGGCAATCAAACAGGAAACATTTCCTCAACAACAAAAAATTTTACAAAATGCATTTTGACTAATATATTGATATGATTATACTGAAACTCAGGATCTTCCGAAGAGACTCCTTATAACCTCATAAGAGCTTGTGTTAGTTTAGATAATCAGATGGAGCAACATTTAGGGTTCTCCCCTAAATCGCATCCAACTCCACTATCAGGACTACTATCAGACGTTGTCAACGGCACCAGGTAACACAGCAGTTCTTGAAGCCAGTAATGCTTTTGGCGGTCTAATCCATGTGTAAAACACTCTATTCGAAAAATATCACTGACGCTGCGTCGTTTAGTTATTTTCCATATACAGTGCTTACCAGTTACTCCTCACTAAGAGGGTATTTTTCCATATATACTAATTGAAATTGAGTCATGGCAACCGATTACTTAGGGAAATATGTGTAAAAACGGGCGGTCTCTGGATGGCTAAACCCTCTTATATAACCGCTATATTACGACGGGAGGGGAAAGATTTCTACAGCAATAGGCTATCGAGAAGATTTTTCGGAGGGGTCCTTATGCGTTAAAAAAAATCGAGAAATCGACGAAATTTTTGCGATTTTTCCTAAGTAAATCGGGAATTTTGGGAATTGTTTTAAAAATCTAGAGGACGGATCGAGGTTCGAAGGGGGTGGATATCGAATCTTAGGGAGGGAGAAAGGGTAGATCCGAAGACCCTAAGTCGATATCTATCGCGGTTTTCCCGTAACGAACGAAAATGTATTTTTTATCCTTCGCCCGGCGAAAAAGCGAGACCGACTTTATTCCGCATAAGGCTTCGAAAATACAACCGCTCTGGCTCCGAATTTTTCGTCGAGACGAAGAAGAAGTATCGGTTCTACAAAAACCAGCTCAACTTTCACCTACGATAAGTCAAAATATACTAAATCGATACAAGTTCTGGAAGTTTCGCTTCCGGGAATCTTCCTTGTCTTTTCTATTAATATTTCCAAACTTTTTCTTCTCTAAAAAGTTGATAAATCAAAAATGAAAAAAAAAAAAATTATATATAAATCGACCAACTGCGACTACCGTTTTGAGCAGAAATCGCCAGTTATGTAGCAGCAAGAGAGTAATTTTTTCCTGTTACTGGCTCACGTCTTCAAAATTTATATACAGTAGTACACCGATTACCCGGACAGGCCGGGACAGAACCTCGCCGGATAATCGAAAACTAGGATAATCCCAACACCACATTTTTGGGCGCATGTTCTAGATAACAGCATTTTGCTAAAATGTCAGTAATTTTCGAATTCTTTGCTGAAAATGGTCTCAAACGATAATCTTCGACTTAGTGATGAAGAATTCCAGGTCAAAATCGATTCTGACTGGCAGCCGTCTGTTGTTACGATAACTGTCGAACAAAATAGATAGCCCGTGACTTCTCTTCAGTGCTTTTTTGAAATTCTTTATTTTTTGCGCGTATGTTCTGGGGAACATCGCGTTATCATTTTGCCCAAATGTCTGTAATTTTCGAATTTTTTGCCAAAAATGGTCTCAAACGATTGGGTTCGACCCCCTGATGAAGAATTCGAGCTCAAATTTCATTCTGTCCGGCCGTCCGTTGCCACGATAAAGAGACAGCGACTTGAAATTTTCGGGTAAGGTTGTGCATCTGAATGAAATGAAACATTTGAGTTTGTTTATAGGCATAATCAGCTAGGTGGCGTATCGTAATACGACGGACAAGTTCGTTAATGGGCATAATCGGCCCAATGGTTTCTGAGTAATAATTCTGTTTTCCACCAATACTAATCTGATCAAATTGAAACTTGGTGAGTAGTTGTAGATTACAGACCTCAGGACGTTTGAGAAATTTTGTGACAATCGTATCACTAGAAAATTAAAAAAAAAATTATTAAAAAATATTATTTATGTCACGATAACCTGCGAACGGAAAGACTTGAAATTTTCAGGTTAGGTTGTGCAACTGAATGCGACATTTGAGTTATGTTATGTATATTATGTATCTCACGATACCTTGAGAACGGGAAGAAATAGCGACTTGCAAGTTTTCAAGGCAGATTGCGCATCTGAATGCGACATTTAAATTCGTTAATTAGCATAATCGGCCAAATGGTTTTGGAGTTATATCATTCTGAAATTTGGTTATTATTTCTTCAATAATCCAAAAAATGCCATGCCGATTCAATTCAAACATGGTAATTAGTTCTAGAATGCCGAGAAATTTTTTAACAAATTTCATGAAGATCGTATAACTAGAAAATTTTGAAAAAATCATTGAAAAAAATGTATATTGTATATCAAAAAGCATTAGTCCGACATCGCTGAAATTTTGCGAGAACCTTCAAAACCATGAATGTCATAATGACATCTTAAATTATAACATACATTTTCGGGTCAATTTTTTCATAACACAATAGAAAGTGAAGCGTGTATCTATGGGAGATGATAGCCCTACATTAGGGTCCTGTAGCGGTCTTCGAACATCTGAAGTTCTGAATAATCATTGCTTGGATTGGCCAGACCTGGTTTTGAAAGAGACTCTCCTGGCCTTATGAGCTACGACATTTTCCTCTTTGAAATCAAATATTGAAGGAATTTCTATGAACAGGAGTGAATATCATTGAAAACTAGTGGAGGCGATTCTTCTCCAAGAGATCCATGCGGCTACAGAGGAGTATATTTGTGAGAGGGGAAAGGTTATGTATTATTTTTAATTTGTTCGTTTTCCTCCTCTTGTCTTTTCATTTTTGCGCGTATGTCCTGGGAAATATCGCGTTATCATTTTGCCCAAATGTCTGTAATTTTCGAATTTTCGCCGAAGTGGTCTCTAACAAGACTCCCTGATGGAAAATTCGAGGTCAAATTTGAATCTGTCCGGCAGGCCGGCCGACCGTTGCCACGATATTTTGAGAACGAAATGGGCAACTTGAAATTTTCAGGGTGGTAGCGCATCCAAATACGACGTATAAGTTCGTTAATGGGCATAATCACTCCAATAGTTTCAGAGTAATAATTTTGTTTTCTACCAATACAAATCCGATCGAATTGAAACTTGGTGATTAGCTCTAGAATACAAAGTGAAGGACATTTGTGACATTTTGTCAGAATGGTATCACTAGAAAATTTTAAAAAAATTATTTAAAAAAAAATTGGTTCAAGTACTGACGTGAAGTAAGAAGCTTTTGCGCGTATGTTCTGTTGTCAATTCTCCTGTATATGACACTCTTAATCGAATTTTCCATGGTGAACCAATTTTTGTATTCTTAAATCAGTGCCCCCCCTGAACAAAATTATCACCAGCCGCCACTGGTAGCACTGTATACCTCGCATTCTTATATATTGGAAAGATATTAGTCCGAATATTTCCATGGGAATACACATCAGGAATAATTTACGGAAAAACAAAATTTTAGGCATTCACATGCAATACATTAAATACCAAATGAATAATATGCAATAATTTTTAATTGAAACATACCAGTTCCTTGTCCGTTTGTACCTATCAGTGCAAGCAAACTCTTGAAGCCTTCTTCGGTTAGAAATTGTTGGATTATTTCAAATGGCAGAACTTGCCTCATTAATATAAGAAGATCATTTATCTGTTCAGCAAATTTTTCACCAAGTAATTTGTGAGCAAGCTCGTTATCTTCATTGACTGTTCTGTGACAAAATTGTAATGTTTGTGTGATAGCCAGTTCGGAATTTTCTGATTGTACGATTCTAGCCAAGAGCCTCACTATCAACATCACCGAATTGGTTTCTGGTGGATAATGAATATTCCTTGAAATAAAAAAAACATATTAATTACTACTACTTCACTATAATTTTTGATGTTACAAAAAAATATGTACCGGGTTTTTCACTATAATTTGAACCCCCTCTAACTTTGTTACTAAAGGGGATACAAAAAAATGTTTCATACAAAAATTTCACGAAATCAACTGAGGTTTTTTAATATGACTTCACGAACTGAAATATATACAAGGTGGCCAACATATTGATGGCAACTTCATTTTTTCAAATGGAACACCCTGTATATTTTCCCATATTTGGCTAGCTCTTTTTCCCCTGATTTCGAATATGTAACACATATTGATCTATCTCTTTTATTCTGAGTTATTCAGAGTTTCATATTACTAAGGAGATAACTCCAAAAACGGGCATTTTTAATAATCGCTGCCTGCCACTTGAAAAGTTATTGCTGAGCTTGCCAGGTTGTTCTTGAAATTTGAAACTCTGTGGTGCTCAGAATAAGAGAGATAGACCAACATATCTTACATATTCGAAATAAGGGGAAAAAGAGCTAGCCAAATATGGTAACATATACAGGGTGTTCCATTAGAAATGAAGTTGCCATCAATATGTTGGCCACCTTGTATATATTTCAGTTCGTGAAGTCATATTAAAAAACCTCAGTTGATTTCGTGAAATTTTTGTATGAAACATTTTTTTGTATCTCCTTTAGTAACAAAGTTAAAGGGGGGGTCAAATTATAGTGGAAAACCCTGTACAGTGTCCCAGAGTAGGTATAACAAACTGATAGGGTAGGTAGATAGTGCTAATGAAAATAAGCACAAATTTCATGCAAATATAAAACGGTGTTAAAGTTGGAAAAAATATATCGCTTTATTGCTATAATTCCAAAATGGCTGAAGATATTTCGATGCGATCCAAAACCGCCACACTGCTTGACGAGAGTTAATGTTTAAAGTACCTATCTTACATGTTTCAAACATTTTCAGTGGCCTATACAGGGTGTCCGGGGAATAACTGTAGTCTTACCAGATATAGAGTTGGACTAGCTGATTACTGGTTGACTATAAAAAATTTATTTCTCTATTTCAGTATCGTAACGAGTCCATTCCAGCACTAAAAATTGGTTCAAGCACTGACGTGAAGTCAGAAGCTTTTGCGCGTATGTTCTATTGTCCATTCTTCTGTATTGGTCACCCTTAATCGAATTTCCAATTTTTTTTTTCGTAATTTTTTTGAAATTTTCTAGGGGTGCGGTTATTAAAATTTTTTTTTTCGTAATTTTTTTCAAATTTTCTAGGGGTACGGTTCTTACATTTTAAACACGTCTTTATGATGATTTTCTACTACTAGTTACCAAGCTTCAATTCGATCGAATATTTATTTTTTGAGTTATCAAGGAAATAATATTCCAGGTGGGTATAACTCGGAAACCGTTTGACCGATTATGCCCAAAAACGAACTCAACTCTCCCTTTCGGATACGCAACCTACCCTGAAAATTGCAAGTCCCTATCTCCTTTCGTTCGAAAGTTATCGAGGCAACGGTCAATCATCTACTGAACTCACACAAGAATACTCGAATCTCCAACAATATTCAACCGATCGTGTTAAAACTTGAAACTTGGCAGTAGAGATAGGTTATGAAGGCTCTTGCAAAATTTCAGCAATTTCAAAGGAATAGTTACTGATATATAGAATTTTTTTTTTCAATTTTCAATGATTTTTTAAAATTTTTTACAAATACCATCCTCACGAAATTTTGCATGAATTTTCGCGTTGGCATTCTACAACTAATTACCATGTTTGAATTCAATCGGTTTAGTATTTTTCGAGTTAATGAGGAACAAAAAACAACCAAATTTCAGATGGCTATAACTCTAAAACCGTTTGGCCGATTATGCTCATAAACAAACTGAAATGTCGCGTTTAGGTGCACATCCTAACCTGAAAACTTCAAGCCGCTATCTCTTTCCGTTCTCAAGTTATCGTGACAACAAAAATATTTTTTGATAATTTTTTTAAAATTTTCTAGCCATACGATTCGCACAAAATCTCACAAACGTGCTTAAGTTCATATTCTACAACTACTCACCAAGTTTCAATTCGATCGGATTTATATTGGTTGAAAACAAAATTATTATTCGGAAACCACTGGGCCGATTATGCCCATTAACGAACTTGTCCGTCGTATTGGGATGCGCCACGCACCCTGAAAATTTCAAGGCGCTAGCTCTTTTCGTTCTCAAGTTATCGTGGCAACGGCCGGACAGAATCAAATTTGACGTCGAATTCTTCAATGGGGAGTCGAACTAAATCGTTTGAGACCATTTTCGTCAAAAAAATCGAAAGTTACAGACATTTGGGCAAAACTATAACGCGATGTTCCCCAGAACATACGCGCAAAAACAGTGCTGGAATGAACTCATTCCCGCATTGTTTCTAGTTATATTTTTCGTTTTGTGGTAGGCAGCATTGACATTCGATCCTATCAAATTTCAACACACGTCAATTGTCAATATAATATAATCTGGATATAGTGAAATAATTGTTGAGGGAAAAAGATTAATTTTGATTAAAAAATAAAGTACTAGAGATTTCCTTCTTGCTAGTTTTGAATCATTCATGCTATTAGGAAGCTGTTTTAAATCTGATCTCCATGTCCTACTTATGATTCAAATTCAAATTCCGTAATCTGTCAACTTTCGTAACAGTCTCAACAACTGATACAATACAAAAGTCACTAGGATGTATAATCCGAATTTTTCATTAAATTTCAACAGTATTTTACAAAAATGAAATAGAGAAAATATCGTCTAATACTCGTTGCAGAAGGCAATTCCAACACTCATGCGTTCGAATTTCGCATTCGTGTTTCAATAGGAGCCCATTCTGCAACTTGTATTAGAATATACTATTCTGGATTTCCCTAGAAAGCTACAGGGTGATTTTCCAACTTCATGGAAATACTTAGACCATCATAAAATCTAAACTTATTGACGGATATTATTGAAACTTGGGAGGTTATTGGCACATGCTAAGGTCGAGTCAGAAAGATATCAATTATTTCATTATTCCAGGGCCGCACTAATTAATCTTCATTTAAAGTGTTCAGGGTAAAAAAACACTTTGTATTTCGAATTACAAATAATTGATTCGCTTTTTAGAAAGAAGCTAAATTATGCTTCAATTTGTCGTATCGCTTAAAGTTGTCACATCAACAATTATTTTGTTATGAATTTTTGAATTTGGATAAAGTTCGGAAAATGGAAATTTTCACCATGAAGAGAATCGAAAATCTCATGTTTGAATATAAAATGCGAAAGTATTAGTAGAAAATAGTAGAAATTTTCTAAATAGTTCAGAGCTTTAATGGACATTCCATAACGAAACAATAACGAATTAAAGAAACTAAAATACCTACAGTAAAGGGTACCTAATAAAAATGAAAATAGGAACGAATGAATTGCTGAGTCAACGTTATTTCAGAAGTGGTTCGAAATGAAAACCATTCGCTTGTATACATTTCTCTTGCCGAATGTTCAAATTGGATACAGCCTTGCGAATCATATCGCCATTATTTCTTAAAATATCGCAACAGTTGATAATTCTGTTGATCAGCTGTTCTCTTGACTGGATTTCTTCAGAATATAGCATATCCTTCAATTTTCCCCATAAAAATAATCTAGCGGGTTGAAATCTAGAGATCGAGGAGGCCATGGAATAGGTCCTCCTCGACCTATTTATATAGGTATTGTCGAGGATTTGCGTGAAGTTATCCACACATTCTCATCCACACATTATGACGTGGGGACTGTCGAATATGGGATATACGGAATTTAACGAGCAGTGTTGCCAGACTGACAATTATTCCCTTATTAACAAATTTGTCAAAATAGGAGATTACACGCGCATTAAAATTCATTTTAAATCATAAGGGGGTTTCACATACAATTATGACCGACAAACTATACAGGTGGGGACTATGTGTCTTATATATGTAAATGATTAATTTTCCTCGAAAAGCATCCAAGTGTCCCAACGAATATGATAATAAATTCTTGGTTTTCTATGATGACCTTAATTTAGAATGTATATGAATTTTAGCTCGACATAACGTACAGGGTGAGAAAATAAATACTGACTTGGAAAATGATGTTTTTTCCACTGAACGACGGCCGTTGCATCGAGTATTTTTCTATTCTTACATTCCTTAGATGACACTTATTCAGAATAAAGATGAATTCTTGCTCGACGTATCGTACAGTGTGAGAAAATAAATACTGACTTGGGAAATAATGTTTTTTTCACTGAACGACGGCCGTTGCATCGAGTATTTTTGTATTCTTACATTCCTTAGATGACTCTAATTCAGAATAAAGTTGAATTTTTGCTCGACGTATCGTACAGTGTGAGAAAATAAATACTGACTTGGAAAATAAGGTTTTTTTCAGTGAACGACGGCCGTTGCATCGAGTATTTTTCTATTCTTACATTCCTCAGATGACTCTAATTCAGAATAAAGTTGAATTTTTGCTCGACGTATCGTACAGTGTGGGAAAATGAATACTGACTTGGAAAATAATGTTTTTTTCACTGAACGACGGTCGTTGCATCGAGTATTTTTCTATTCTTATATTCCTTAGATGACACTGATTCGGAATAAAGATGAATTTTTGCTCGACGTATCGTACAGTGTGAGAAAATAAATACTGACTTGGAATATAATGTTGTTTTCACTGAACGACGGCCGTTGCATCGAGTATTTTTCTATTCTTACATTCCTTAGATGAACCTCATTTAGAATAAAAATGAATTTTTGCTCGACGTATCGTACAGTGTGAGAAAATGAATACAGACTTGGAAAATGATGTTTTTTCAACTGAACGACGGCCGTTGCATCGAGTATTTTTCTATTCTTACATTCCTTAGATGACACTTATTCAGAATAAAGATGAATTCTTGCTCGACGTATCGTACAGTGTGAGAAAATAAATACTGACTTGGAAAATAATGTTTTTTTCACTGAACGACGGCCGTTGCATCGAGTATTTTTGTATTCTTACATTCCTCAGATGACTCTAATTCAGAATAAAGCTGAATTTTTGCTCGACGTATCGTACAGTGTGAGAAAATAAATACTGACTTGGAAAATAATGTTTTTTTCACTGAACGACGGCCAATGCATCGAGTATTTTTCTATTCTTACATTCCTCAGATGACTCTAATTCAGAATAAAGTTGAATTTTTGCTCGACGTATCGTACAGTGTGGGAAAATGAATACTGACTTGGAAAATAATGTTTTTTTCACTGAACGACGGCCGTTGCATCGAGTATTTTTCTATTCTTATATTCCTTAGATGACACTGATTCGGAATAAAGATGAATTTTTGCTCGACGTATCGTACAGTGTGAGAAAATAAATACTGACTTGGAATATAATGTTTTTTTCACTGAACGACGGCCGTTGCATCGAGTATTTTTCTATTCTTACATTCCTTAGATGAACCTCATTTAGAATAAAAATGAATTTTTGCTCGACGTATCGTACAGTGTGAGAAAATAAATACAGACTTGGAAAATAATGTTTTTTTTACTGAAGGACAGCCGTTGCATCGAGTATATTTCTTTTCTTACATTCCTTAGATGACACTAATTCAGAATAAAAATGAATTTTTGCTCGACGTATCGTACAGTGTGAGAAAATAAATACTGACTTGGAAAATAATGTTTTTTTTCACTGAACGACGGCCGTTGCATCGAGTATTTTTCTTTTCTTACATTCCTAAGATGACACTAATTCAGAATAAAAATGAATTTTTGCTCGACGTATCGTACAGTGTGAGAAAATAAATACTGACTTGGAAAATAATGTTTTTTTCACAGAACGACAGCCGTTGCATCGAGTGTTTTTCTTTTCTTACATTCCTTAGATGACACTAATTCAGAATAAAAATGAATTTTTGCTCGACGTATCGTACAGTGTGAGAAAATAAATACAGACTTGGAAAATAATGTTTTTTTCACTGAACGACGGCCGTTGCATCGAGTATTTTCCTATTTTTATATTCTTCAGATGACACTTATTCATAATAAAGATGGATTTTTGCTCGACGTATCGTACAGTGTGAGAAAATAAATACTGACTTGGAAAATAATGTTTTTTCACTGAACGACGGCCGTTGCATCGAGTATTTTTCTCGGAAACAACGCTTCATCCCCCAAACTGTCTTGTCCTTACTCTGAATTGCCACGAATATTCTTTTAAAACCTCACAATATTGGCTCAGCACTCCCAACATAACCCATACAACCCAAAAACAGTCACTTCTCTACTGCGCATGCGCAATCTACTTGCAGCTGAAAGTCCTCCCAAAATCACACACCTTACAAAAAACTCAGATTCTCCAACACTAGTGGTTCAGGAGATATCGCATCTTGAATCCACGCATGCGCAGACCCTCACCAGGGGATTCTATAGAGGAATAGCATCCGCCACACCAAATCCCCAATCCTCTCTGACGAAAACTTCAGCAGTTAAATCACTGATGGTCTGCTCATGCGCATAACGAAAAATGCCCGTAAGGGGTAACATCAATTTCGAAATTAGCCCCAGGGCCACGGTACGGACACTTTAACTCGGAAACAACGCTACATCCCCCAAACTGACTTGTTCTTGCACTGAATTGCTATGAATATTCTTTTAAAACCTCACAATATCAACTCAGCACTCCCAACATAACCCATCCAACCCAAAAACAGTCACTTCTCTTCTGCGCATGCGCAATCTACTCGCGGCTAAAAGTCCTTTCAAAATAACACACCTTACAAAAAACTCCGATTCTCCAACACTAGTGGTTCGGAAGATATCGCATCTTTAATCTACGCATGCGCAGACCCTCATCAGGGATCTGGATTCTATGGAGGAATAGCATCCGCCACCCCAAAACCCCAATCCTCTCTGACGAAAACTACAGCAGTTAAATGACTTCTCATCTGCGCATGCGCACAACGAAAAATGCCCGGAAAGGGCAGCATGAACCTCAAAAAAATAGGTTTCGGCATTTTAAGCAAAGTATTCCGCAAAATAGTAGTAACTTTTTTATTTTTTTCATGTCACGTGATCTTCACGAAATTTTGCAAAAGTGTTTGCATCGGTCTTTTGCATCTAACTACTGAGTTTCAATTTAATCAGATCAGTATTTTTCGAGTTATCCTGAAAACAAAATTTAAAAATTTTTGAAATTTTTTTTTGGCACTTTAGGGCCTTCCGATCAAAACAAAACTTCGCAGGCATATAAAGGTCATGATTCTTCATATTGGTGCCAAATTTCAGAAAGATCGAGCAATCAGTTCCGGAAATATTCATAAAAAACGTTTTGACTAAAAAGGGCCTTAACTCCGGAACCGCTCGGTGGATTTCGCCCGTTAACGAACTTGTCCGAGATATTTACGTTACAAAACTACCCTGCAAATTTAAACGCTCTAAGTCGTTCCGTTCGAGAGTTATCGTGCTAACGGCCGGCCGGACCGGACGGACAGAATTGAATTTGACCTCGAATTCTTCATCAGGAAGTCGAACCTAATCGTTTGAGACCATTTTCGAAAAAAAATTCGAAAAATACAGACATTGTGACAAAATGATAGCACGCTGTTCCTTGCGGAACACGCGCGCGACGTATCGTACAGTGTGAGAAAATAAATACTGACTTGGAAAATAATGTTTTTTTCACTGAACGACGGCCGTTGCATCGAGTATTTTTCCATTTTTACATTCCTTAGATGAACCTCATTTAGAATAAAAATGAATTTTTGCTTGACGTATCGTACAGTGTGAGAAAATGAATACTGACTTGGAAAATAATGTTTTTTTCACTGAACGACGGCCGTTGCATCGAGAATTTTTCAATTTTTATATTCTTCAGATGACACTAATTCAGAATAAAAATGAATTTTTGCTCGACGTATCGTACAGTGCGAGAAAATAAATACTGACTTGGAAAATAATGTTTTTTTCACTGAACGACGGCAGTTGCATCGAGTATTTTTCTCTTCTTACATTCCTTAGATGACACTAATTCAGAATAAGAATGAATTTTTGCTCGACGTATCGTACAGTGTGAGAAAATAAATACTGACTTGGAAAATATTGTTTTTTTCACTGAACGACGGCCGTTGCATCGAGTGTTTTCCTTTTCTTACATTCCTTAGATGACACTTATTTAGAATAAAGATGAATTCTTGCTCGACGTATCGTACAGTGTGAGAAAATAAATACTGACTTGGAAAATAATGTTTTTTTCACTGAACGACGGCCGTTGCATCGAGTATTTTTGTATTCTTACATTCCTCAGATGACTCTAATTCAGAATGAAGTTGAATTTTTGCTCGACGTATCGTACAGTGTGAGAAAATAAATACTGACTTGGAAAATAATGTTTTTTTCACTGAACGACGGCCAATGCATCGAGTATTTTTCTATTCTTACATTCGAGTCATTCCATTTGAAATCGTCTAATTGACAAAGCCGACCCATTTTAGAATTTTGTTTAACTTTGAGGAACTCTTCCTTAGGGTCCCAAAGAACAAAATTTACACGAGTTTGATTTTTAGTAGCGCTTGTTTCAGCCTATTTAAATAAAAACTTCCCATAATCGATATTTTTAAGCCCTATCAACTTTTGCATTAAAATTTTTCTGTTTGAAGATATTTATATAATCAAAGCGGAATTCTTCGGGGAAAAGATAGTAGTTTAAGTGTAGGTAACGATAATTGGCTCAATCAATACCTTTGAATAATGGCAGCTTGCTAAAAATGAGCGTTTTTTACTCATTTTTCGTAAATGTCAATCGACTCTGGCGTCTTAACTATTGAGAATTAAAAACTTATGCTGCGGGGGAATTAAGTATACATATCATAGATAAAATTCAGCCACGGGTCGACCTGAGCAGCCCACTCTTAATAGAAGAAAACTTTGCTTGAAATTTTGAAATAAAAAAAATCCCATTATTAAGGTTATAAAACGAACGTGTTGACTGTGAAATAAAAATCTAAAACTCAAAGAATCTACTGTTCTTACCTCCAACTTTGAATGACTACATCATTTGTTTTGTTATTTTTATGTTTAGTGCATGCACGAGCTGTTTTTTTACAACAAAAATCAACTCAATTTTTCATTTTTTTCCAATTGACTCCTAGTTTTTATCTCAGAAAAACATTCGGATTTATATATAGAATTTTCATATATTTGCATGTATGCTTGTAGAGGTAAGCTCATTCGTATAATTCTTTTTGATGAAAAGTAGTTTTTATCCATTACTAAAATCATCCAAATTTTCGCTGTAAAAAAACAGCTCGTACATGCACTAAACATGAAAATAACAAAACAAATGATGTAGTCATTCAAAGTTGGAGGTAAGAACAGTAGATTCTGTGAGTTTTAGATTTTTATTTCACAGTCAACACGTTCGTTTTATAACCTCAATAATGGGATTTTTCTAAATTTCAAAATTTCAAGCAAAGTTTTCTTCTATTAAGAGTGGGCTGCTCAGCTCGACCCGTGGCTGAATTTTATCTATGATATGTATACTTAATTCCCCCGCAGCATAAGTTTTTAATTCTCAATAGTTAAGACGCCAGAGTCGATTGAAATTTACGAAAAATGAGTAAAAAACACTCATTTTTAGCAAGCTGCCATTATTCAAAGGTATTGATTGAGCCAATTATCGTTACCTACACTTAAACTACTATCTTTTCCCCGAAGAATTCCGCTTTGATTATATAGATATCTTCAAACAGAAAAATTTTAATGCAAAAGTTGATAGGGCTTAAAAATATCGATTTTGGGAAGTTTTTATTTAAATAGGCTGAAACAAGCGCTACTAAAAATCAAACTCGTGTAAATTTTGTTCTTTGGGACCCTAAGGAAGAGTTCCTCAAAGTTAAACAAAATTCTAAAATGGGTCGGCAACATTTTTTTTTTATTTTTAGACGATTTTATATAGAATTACTCATTCCTCAGATGACTCTAATTCAGAATCAAAATGAATTTTTGCTCGACGTATCGTACAGTGTGGGAAAATGAATACTGACTTGGAAAATAATGTTTTTTTCACTGAACGACGGCCGTTGCATCGAGTATTTTTCTATTCTTATATTCCTTAGATGACACTGACTCGGAATAAAGATGAATTTTTGCTCAACGTATCGTACAGTGTGAGAAAATAAATACTGACTTGGATTATAATGTTTTTTTCACTGAACGACGGCCGTTGCATCGAGTATTTTTCTATTCTTACATTCCTTAGATGAACCTCATTTAGAATAAAAATGAATTTTTGCTCGACGTATCGTACAGTGTGAGAAAATAAATACAGACTTGGAAAATAATGTTTTTTTTAATGAAGGACGGCCGTTGCATCGAGTATTTTTCTTTTCCTACATTTCTTAGATGACACTAATTCAGAATAAAAATGAATTTTTGCTCGACGTATCGTACAGGGTGGGCGAAATTCGTTGTCTACTGAGGGGATCTCGAGAACTAGAGCAGCTAGAAGAAAATGGAGAACACATTCTCGAGCTCTTTTTTCCTGAATAATCCAAATCTGAAAACAGATCCTACCTATCATTCATAGATTTTGAGTTATGAGCGAAAATTCAGAAATTGTCATTTTGAATAATGCTGAATATCTGGCTCGTTTGAACTCCTATTGGAAATCTGTTGTTACATTCTACAGGCACTTTTTTAAGAGCAATTCAAATATAATATAATTGATTTTTTTATCCAGCTGTTTTCGAGAAATGAGACGGATTTTTGATTTCTCAAATGTAAACTATTGTCGAAAGTTATTTTATCTTGCTGCGAATTTTTTGCTGATTTCGAAAATGTATCATATGTCACAATTCACATTAATATCACCTGAGAAAAAAATTATAATACTGCTCCTGCTTTTCGATTAACTGTTGAATTATAAGCAGGCTGGCGTTGCCATGGAGACCGTTGAATATGCATTCTCTTTCGTGAACTCTATGCTTCGATGATTGAAATCAACGATTACTGAAATAATATATTCACAAAATTAAGATGATGAAAAAATATAATTATCAACGGTAGTGTTCGAATTGTAAACCATTGTTGGATAAGCACGCCATACATCTCGATCTAACACTACGTATGGCGTTGCCGATATGAATTCTGGTGACTTCCCTAAATGCGTTTTCCGTTCTTCTTCTTAACTGTTCATGGTTTGTTATCATTGTTTTATGAATTTTATTTATATATCTATATATATATATATCCCCATAGAAAAAAATCAAGTGGCGTAAGATCTGGAGAACGCGCGGGCCATCTCACATGGCCATTGGTACCTATCCAATGGTCACCAAAATTTGAGTTGAACCAATTTGTTGAGACTCTAGCGTTGTGTGCTGGTGCTCCATCCTGTTGGAAATATATTTCCCTCCAAGAGATCAATGGTATGTTTTCCAGTCCAGGTTCAATATTTCGCTGTAGGATGTTGAGGTATGCATTTGCATTGAGGGTTTGATTATAGGTATGATATGCCAGAATCTTGTTTTTATATAAGGCAACCCATATATTGAACCCGAATCGTCCTTGTCGACAGCCGTCTTCTTTAACCAAGTGTTGATTTTGATCAGACCAATAGTGCATATTGTGCCTATTGATAATTCCACAATTTTCGATTCGTGCTTCATCAGTCCAAATAATTTTTTCATGGAAAAGGGGATCTTCTTCTTCTTTACTCAAATACCAATTGCAAAATTGAATCCTCCTTCCAGAGTCCCCATCTTGCAAATGGTGTATTTTCCGATATTTATAAGGGTGAAATTTATTGCGTTTTAATATGTTCAATGCATTTCGCCGTTTTATTCCTACTTCCTGTTCCTAGTTCTAGATGATATATTGGGATTGAGCGTTACAGCTCCAATGATATTAAGAGTATTCTCCTCTTCATTTTCTTTATTATATTTTCTTGGACGGGGTTTTTTGAAGCTTCCATAATTTTTCAGATTGTGAACTAAACGCTGGCAATATTTTTCACTGGGTTGCTGCCGTTCAGGATATTTTTCGAAATAGACTTCCCTTGCGACTCGGCTATTTTCATTTGATTGAATATAGCACACCAACATATCGAATTTTTCATGAATTGGAATATTTCTAGCCATTTTTGATAATGAATTTAATAGATAAACTATTTCTAATCTTAAGAATAATCGCTGACACATTAACTATAGAAATATTATTTCAGCAATCGATGATTTCAATCATCGAAGCATAGAGTTCACGAAAGAGAATGCATATTCAACGGTCTCCATGGCAACGCCAGCCTGCTTATAATTCAACAGTGAATCGAAAAGCAGAAAAAGTATTATAATTTTTTCTCAGGTGATATTAATGTGAATTGTGACATATGATACATTTTCGAAATCAGCAAAAAATTCGCAGCAAGATAAAATAACTCTCATTTCTCGAAAGCAGCTGGATAAAAAAAATTAATTATATTATATTTGAATTACTCTTCAAAAAGTGCCTGAAGAATGTGACAACAGATTTCCAACAGGAGTTCAAACGAGCGAGTTATTCAGCATTATTGAAAATGACAATTTCTGAATTTTCGCTCATAACTCAAAATCTATGAATGATAGGTAGGATCTGTTTTCAGATTTGGATTATTCAGGAAAAAAGAGCTCGAGAATGTGTTCTCCATTTTCTTCTAGCTGCTCTAGTTCTCGAGATCCCCTCAGTAGACAACGAATTTTGCCCACCCTGTACAGTGTGAGAAAATAAATACTGAATTGGAAAATAAAGTTTTTTTCACTGAACGACGGCCGTTGCATCGAGTATTTTTCTATTTTTATATTCTTCAGATGATACTTATTCATAATAAAGATGAATTTTTGCTCGACGTATCGTACAGTGTGAGAAAATAAATACTGACTTGGAAAATAATGTTTTTTTCACTGAACGACGGCCGTTGCATCGAGTATTTTTCTTTTCTTACATTCCTTAGATGACCCTTATTCAGAATAAAAATGAATTTTTGCTTGACGTATCGTACAGTGTGAGAAAATAAATACTGACTTGGAAAATAATGTTTTTTCACTGAACGACGGCCGTTGCATCCAGAATTTTTCATTTTTTATATTCTTCAGATGATACTAATTCATAATAAAGATGAATTTCTGCTCGACGTATCGTACAGTGTGAGAAAATAAATACTGACTTGGAAAATATTGTTTTTTTCACTGAACGACGGCCGTTGCATCGAGTGTTTTTCTTTTCTTACATTCCTTAGATGACACTAATACAGAATAAAAATGAATTTTTGCTCGACGTATCGTACAGTGTGAGAAAATAAATACTGACTTGGAAAATAATGTTTTTTTCACTGAACGACGGCCGTTGCATCGAGTATTTTACTTTTCTTACATTCCTTAGATGACACTTATTCAGAATAAAGATGAATTCTTGCTCGACGTATCGTACAGTGTGGGAAAATGAATACTGACTTGGAAAATAATGTTTTTTTCACTGAACGACGGCCGTTGCATCGAGTATTTTTCTATTTTTATATTCATCAAATGACACTAATTCAGAATAAAGATGAATTTTTGCTCGACGTCTCGTACAGTGTGAGAAAATAAATACTGACTTGGAAAATAATGTTTTTTTTACTGAAGGACGGCCGTTGCATCGAGTATTTTTCTTTTCTTACATTCCTTAGATGACACCTATTCAGAATAAAAATGAATTTTCGCTCGACGTATCGTACAGTGTGGGAAAATAAATACTCACTTGGAAAATTGTTTTTTTCACTGAACGACGGCCGTTGAATCGAGTATTTTTCTATTCTTATATTCCTTAGATGACTCTAATTCGGAATAAAGATGAATTTTTGCTCGACGTATCGTACAGTGTGAGAAAATGAATACTGACGTGGAAAATAATGTTTTTTTCACTGAACGACGGCCGTTGCATCCAGTATTTTTATTCTGAATAAGTGTCATCGGAAGAATATAAAAATTGGTTCAAGCACTGACGTGAAGTCAGAAGCTTTTGCGCGTATGTTCTTTTGTCCATTCTTCTGTATTGGACACCCTTAATCGAATTTACCATGGTGAATTATGTTGTCCATTCTCCTGTATTGGACAACATAATTTACCATGGTAAATTCGATTAAGGGTGTCCAATACAGAAGAATGGACAATAGAACATACGCGCAAAAGCTTCTGACTTCACGTCAGTGCTTGAACCAATTTTTTTCTCGTGATTTTTTTTCAATTTTCTAGGGGTACGATTCTTAAAATTTTTCTTTTCGTAATTTTTTTCAAATTTTCTAGGGGTACGGTTCTTACAAAATTTTAAACACGTCTTTATGTTGATTTTGTTCTACTAGTTACAAAGCGCCATTTCGATCGAATATTTATTTTTTGAGTTATTAAGGAAATAATATTCCAGGTGGGTATAACTCGGAAACCGTTAGACCGATTATGCCCAAAAACGAACTCAACTCTCCCTTTCGGATACGCAACCTACCCTGAAAATTGCAAGTCCCTATCTCCTTTCGTTCGAAAGTTATCGAGGCAACGGTCAGCCATCTACTGAACTCACACAAGAATGCTCGAATCTCCAACAATATTTAACCGATCGTATTAAAACATGTAATTTGGGAGTAGAGTTAGGTTATGAAGGCTCTTGCAAAATTTCAGCAATTTCGAACGAATAGTTGCTGATATATAGAATTTTTTTTTTATTTTCTATGATTTATTAAGAATTTTCTACAAATGCTATCCTCACCATATTTTGCAAACATTTTCGCGTTGGTATTCTACAACTAACAACCATGTTTGAATTCAATAGGTTCAGTATTTTTCGAGTTAATGAGGAACAAAAAACCACCAAATTTCAGAAAATTTCAGATGGCTATAACTCTAAAACCGTTTGGCCGATTATGCTCATAAACAAACTGAAATGTAGCGTTGTGGTGCACATCCTAACCTGATCATTTCAAGCCGCTATCTCATTCCGTTCTCAAGTTATCGTGACAACAAATATATTTTTTAATAATTTTTTTAAAATTTTCTAGCCATACGATTCACACAAAATTTCACAAACGTGCTTAGGTTCATATTCTACAACTACCCACCAAGTTTCAATTCGATCGGATTTATATTGGTTGAAAACAAAATTATTACTCGGAAACCACTGGGCCGATTATGCCCATTAACGAACTTGTCCGTCGTATTGGGATGCGCCACCACCCTGAAAATTTCAAGTCGCTGGCTCTTTTCGTTCTCAAGTTATCGTGGCAACGGCCGGACAGAATCAAATTTGACCTCGAATTCTTCATTGGGGAGTCGAACTTAATCGTTTGAGACCATTTTTTTCAAAAAATTCGAAAGTTACAGACATTTGGGCAAAACTATAACGCGATGTTCCCCAGAACATACGCGCAAAAATAGAAAAATACTCGATGCAACGGCCGTCGTTCAGTGAAAAAAACATTATTTTCCAAGTCAGTATTTATTTTCTCACACTGTACGATACGTCGAGCAAAAATTCATTTTTATTATGAATTAGTGTCATCTGAAGAATATAAAAATAGAAAAATACTCGATGCAACGGCCGTCGTTCAGTGAAAAAAACATTATTTTCCAAGACAGTATTTATTTTCTCACACTGTACGATACGGCGAGCAAAAATTCATTTTTATTCTGAATAAGTGTCATCTGAAGAATATCAAAATATAAAAATACTCGATGCAACGGCCGTCGTTCAGTGAAAAAAACATTATTTTCCAAGTCAGTATTTATTTTCTCCCACTGTACGATACGTCGAGCAAAAATTCATTTTTATTATGAATTAGTGTCATCTGAAGAATATAAAAATAGAAAAATACTCGATGCAACGGCCGTCGTTCAGTGAAAAAAACATTATTTTCCAAGACAGTATTTATTTTCTCACACTGTACGATACGGCGAGCAAAAATTCATTTTTATTCTGAATAAGTGTCATCTGAAGAATATCAAAATATAAAAATACTCGATGCAACGGCCGTCGTTCAGTGAAAAAAACATTATTTTCCAAGTCAGTATTTATTTTCTCACACTGTACGATACGTCGAGCAAAAATTCATATTTATTATGAATTAGTGTCATCTGAAGAATATAAAAATAGAAAAATTCTGGGTGCAACGGCCGTCGTTCAGTGAAAAAAACATTATTTTCCAAGTCAGTATTTATTTTCTCACACTGTACGATACGTCGTTTAAAAATTC
This sequence comes from Halyzia sedecimguttata, assembly GCA_937662695.2. Taxonomy (NCBI): domain Eukaryota; kingdom Metazoa; phylum Arthropoda; class Insecta; order Coleoptera; family Coccinellidae; genus Halyzia; species Halyzia sedecimguttata. The sequence goes on from OW569417.2 coordinate 71,597,893, forward strand.
ATATTTATTCTGAATTAGAGACATGTGAGGAATGTAAGAATAGAAAAATACTCGATGCAATGGCCGTCGTTCAGTGAAAAAAACATTATTTTCCAAGTCAGTATTTATTTTCTCACACTGTACGATACGTCGAGCAAGAATTCATCTTTATTCTGAATTAGTGTCATCCAAGGAATATAAGAATAGAAAAATACTCGATGCAACGGCCGTCGGTCAGTGAATAAAACCTTATTTTCCAAGTCAGTATTCATCTTCTCACACTGTACGATACGTCGAGAAAAAATTCATTTTTATTCTGAATTAGTGTCATCTAAGGAATGTAAGAAAAGAAGAATACTCGATGCAACGGCCGTCGTTCAGTGTAAAAAACATTATTTTCCAAGTCAGTATTTATTTTCTCACACTGTACGATACGTCGAGCAAAAATTCATCTTTATTATGAATAAGTGTCATCTGAAGAATATAAAAATAGGAAAATACGCGATGCAACGGCCGTCCTTCAGTGAAAAAAACATTATTTTCCAAGTCAGTATTTATTTTCTCACACTGTACGATAAGTCGAGCAAAAATTCATTTTTATTCTGAATAAGTGTCATCTAAGGAATGTAAGAAAAGAAGAATACTCGATGCAACGGCCCTCGTTCAGTGAAAAAAACATTATTTCCCAAGTCAGTATTTATTTTCTCACACTGTACGATACGTCGATCAAATATTCATCTTTATTATGAATAAGTGTCATCTGAAGAATATAAAAATAGGAAAATACTCGATGCAACGGCCGTCGTTCAGTGAAAAAAACATTAATCTCCAAGTCAGTATTTATTTTCTCACACTGTACGATATGTCGAGCAAAAATTCATTTTTATTCTGAATTAGTGTCATCAAAGGAATGTAAGAAAAGAAAAATACTCGATGCAACGACCGTTGTTCAGTCAAAAAAACATTATTTTCCAAGTCAGTATTTATTTTCTCACACTGTACGATATGTCGAGCAAAAATTCATCTTTATTATGAATAAGTGTCATCTGAAGAATATAAAAATAGAAAAATACTCGATGCAACGGCCGTCGTTCAGTGGAAAAAACTTTATTTTTCAAGTCAGTATTTATTTTCTCACACTGTACGATACGTCGAGCAAAAATTCATTCTTATTCTGAATTCGTGTCATCTTAGGAATGTAAGAAAAGAAAAATACTCGATGCAACGGCCGTTCTTCAGTAAAAAAAATATTATTTTCCAAGTCAGTATTTATTTTCTCACACTGTACGATACGTCAAGCAAAAATTCATTTTTATTCTAAATGAGGTTCATCTAAGGAATGTAAAAATAGAAAAATACTCGATGCAACGGCCGTCGTTCAGTGAAAAAAACATTATTTTCCAAGTCAGTATTTATTTTCTCACACTGTACGATACGTCGAGTAAAAATTCATCTTTATTATGAATTAGTGTCATCTGAAGAATATAAAAATAGAAAAATACTCGATGCAACGGCCGTCGTTCAGTGAAAAAAACATTATTTTCCAAGTCAGTATTTATTTTCTCACACTGTACGATACGTCGAGCAAAAATTCATTTTTATTCTGAATTAGTGTCATCTGAAGAATATAAAAATATAAAAATACTCGATGCAACGGCCGTCGTTCAGTGAAAAAAACATTATTTTCCAAGTCAGTATTTATTTTCTCACACTGTACGATACGTCGAGCAAAAATTCATTTTTATTCTGAATTAGTGTCATCTAAGGAATGTAAGAAAAGTGAAATACTCGATGCAACGGCCGTCGTTCAGTGAAAAAAACATTATATTCCAAGTCAGTATTTATTATCTCACAGTGTACGATACAACGAGCAAAAATACATTTTTATTCTGAATTAGTGTCATCTGAGGAATGTAAGAAAAGAAAAATACTCCATGCAACGGCCGTCCTTCAGTAAAAAAACATTATTTTCCAAGTCTGTATTTATTTTCTCACACTGTACGATACGTCGAGCGAAAATACATTTTTTTTCTAATTGAGGTTCATCTAAGGAATGTAAGAATAGAAAAATACTCGATGCAGCGGCCGTCGTTCAGTGAAAAAAACATTATTTTCCAAGTCAGTATTTATTTTCTGACACTGTACGATACGTCGAGCAAAAATTCATCTTTATTATGAATTAGTGTCATCTGAAGAATATAAAAATACTCGATGTCGTTCAGTGAAAAAAACATTATTTTCCAAGTCAGTATTTATTTTCTCGCACTGTACGATACGTCGAGCAAAAATTCATTTTTATTATGAATAAGTGTCATCTGAAGAATATAAAAATAGAAAAATACTCGATGCAACGGTCGTCGTTCAGTGAAAAAAACATCATATTCCAAGTCAGTATTTATTATCTCACAGTGTACGATACAACGAGCAAAAATACATTTTTATTCTGAATTAGTGTCATCTGAGGAATGTAAGAAAAGAAAAATACTCGATGCAACGGCCGTCCTTCAGTAAAAAAACATTATTTTCCAAGTCTGTATTCATTTTCTCACACTGTACGATACGTCGAGCGAAAATACATTTTTTTTCTAAATGAGGTTCATCTAAGGAATGTAAGAATAGAAAAATACTCGATGCAGCGGCCGTCGTTCAGTGAAAAAAACATTATTTTCCAAGTCAGTATTTATTTTCTGACACTGTACGATACGTCGAGCAAAAATTCATCTTTATTCTGAATTAGTGTCATCTAAGGAATGTGAGAAAAGAAAAACACTCGATGCAACGGCCGTCGTTCTGTGAAAAAAACATTATTTTCCAAGTCAGTATTTATTTTCTCACAATGTACGATACGTCGAGCAAAAATTCATTTTTATTCTGAATTAGTGTCATCTAAGGAATGTAAGAAAAGAAAAATACTCGATGCAACGGCCGTCGTTCAGTGAAAAAAACTTTATTTTGCAAGTCAGTATTTATTTTCTCACACTGTACGATACGTCGAGCAAAAATTCATCTTTATTATGAATAAGTATCATCTGAAGAATATAAAAATAGAAAAATACTCGATGCAACGGCCGTCGTTCAGTGAAAAAAACTTTATTTTCCAAGTCAGTATTTATTTTCTCACACTGTACGATACGTCGAGCAAAAATGCATTTTTATTCTGAATTAGTGTCATCTAAGGAATGTAAGAAAAGAAAAATACTCGATGCAACGGCCGTCCTTCAGTAAAAAAAACATTATTTTCCAAGTCTGTATTTATTTTCTCACACTGTACGATACGTCGAGCAAAAATTCATTTTTATTCTAAATGAGGTTCATCTAAGGAATGTAAAAATAGAAAAATACTCGATGCAACGGCCGTCGTTCAGTGAAAAAAACATTATATTCCAAGTCAGTATTTATTTTCTCACACTGTACGATACGTCGAGCAAAAATTAATCTTTATTCCGAATCAGTGTCATCTAAGGAATATAAGAATAGAAAAATACTCGATGCAACGGCCGTCGTTCAGTGAAAAAAACATTATTTTCCAAGTCAGTATTCATTTTCCCACACTGTACGATAAGTCGAGCAAAAATTCAACTTTATTCTGAATTAGGGTCATCTGAGGAATGTGAGAATAGAAAAATACTCGATGCAACGGCCGTCGTTCAGTGAAAAAAACATTATTTTCCAAGTCAGTATTTATTTTCTCACACTGTACGACACGTCGAGCAAAAATTCAACTTTATTCTGAATTAGAGTCATCTGAGGAATTTAAGAATACAAAAATACTCGATGCAACTGCCGTCGTTCAGTGAAAAAAACATTATTTTCCAAGTCAGTATTTATTTTCTCACACTGTACGATACGTCGAGCAGAAATTCATCTTTATTATGAATTAGTGTCATCTGAAGAATATAGAAATTGAAAAATTCTCGATGCAACGGCCGCCGTTCAGTGGAAAAAACATTATTTTCCAAGTCAGTATTCATTTTCTCACACTGTACGATACGTCAAGCAAAAATTCATTTTTATTCTAAATGAGGTTCATCTGAGGAATTTAAGAATACAAAAATACTCGATGCAACTGCCGTCGTTCAGTGAAAAAAACATTATTTTCCAAGTCAGTATTTATTTTCTCACACTGTACGATACGTCGAGCAGAAATTCATCTTTATTATGAATTAGTGTCAGCTGAAGAATACAAAAATTGAAAAATTCTCGATGCAACGGCCGTCGTTCAGTGAAAAAAACATTATTTTCCAAGTCAGTATTCATTTTCTCACACTGTACGATACGTCAAGCAAAAATTCATTTTTATTCTAAATGAGGTTCATCTAAGGAATGTAAAAATAGAAAAATACTCGATGCAACGGCCGTCGTTCAGTGAAAAAAACATTATTTTCCAAGTCAGTATTTATTTTCTCACACTGTACGATACGTCGAGTAAAAATTCATCTTTATTATGAATTAGTGTCATCTGAAGAATATAAAAATAGGAAAATACTCGATGCAACGGCCATCGTTCAGTGAAAAAAACATTATTTTCCAAGTCAGTATTTATTTTCTCACACTGTACGATACGTCGAGCAGAAATTCATCTTTATTATGAATTAGTGTCATCTGAAGATTACAAAAATTGAAAAATTCTCGATGCAACGGCCGTCGTTCAGTGAAAAAAACATTATTTTCCAAGTCAGTATTCATTTTCTCATACTGTACGATACGTCAAGCAAAAATTCATTTTTATTCTAAATGAGGTTCATCTAAGGAATGTAAAAATAGGAAAATACTCGATGCAACGGCCGTCGTTCAGTGAAAAAAACATTATTTTCCAAGTCAGTATTTATTTTCTGACACTGTACGATACGTCGAGCAAAAATTCATCTTTATTCTGAATTAGTGTCATCTAAGGAATGTAAGAAAAGAAAAACACTCGATGCAACGGCCGTCGTTCTGTGAAAAAAATATTATTTTCCAAGTCAGTATTTATTTTCTCACACTGTACGATACGTCGAGCAAAAATTCATTTTTATTCTGAATTAGTGTCATCTAAGGAATGTAAGAAAAGAAAAATACTCGATGCAACGGCCGTCGTTCAGTGAAAAAAACATTATTTTCCAAGTCAGTATTTATTTTCTCACACTGTACGATACGTCGAGCAAAAATTAATCTTTATTCCGAATCAGTGTCATCTAAGGAATATAAGAATAGAAAAATACTCGATGCAACGGCCGTCGTTCAGTGAAAAAAACATTATTTTCCAAGTCAGTATTCATTTTCCCACACTGTACGATAAGTCGAGCAAAAATTCAACTTTATTCTGAATTAGAGTCATCTGAGGAATGTGAGAATAGAAAAATACTCGATGCCACGGCCGTCGTTCAGTGAAAAAAACATTATTTTCCAAGTCAGTATTTATTTTCTCACACTGTACGATACGTCGAGCAAAAATTCAACTTTATTCTGAATTAGAGTCATCTGAGGAATTTAAGAATACAAAAATACTCGATGCAACTGCCGTCGTTCAGTGAAAAAAACATTATTCTCCAAGTCAGTATTTATTTTCTCACACTGTACGATACGTCGAGCAGAAATTCATCTGTATTATGAATTAGTGTCATCTGAAGAATATAAAAATTGAAAAATTCTCGATGCAACGGCCGTCGTTCAGTGAAAAAAACATTATTTTCCAAGTCAGTATTCATTTTCTCACACTGTACGATACGTCAAGCAAAAATTCATTTTTATTCTAAATGAGGTTCATCTGAGGAATTTAAGAATACAAAAATACTCGATGCAACTGCCGTCGTTCAGTGAAAAAAACATTATTTTCCAAGTCAGTATTTATTTTCTCACACTGTACGATACGTCGAGCAGAAATTCATCTTTATTATGAATTAGTGTCATCTGAAGAATACAAAAATTGAAAAATTCTCGATGCAACGGCCGTCGTTCAGTGAAAAAAACATTATTTTCCAAGTCAGTATTCATTTTCTCACACTGTACGATACGTCAAGCAAAAATTCATTTTTATTCTAAATGAGGTTCATCTAAGGAATGTAAAAATAGAAAAATACTCGATGCAACGGCCGTCGTTCAGTGAAAAAAACATTATTTTCCAAGTCAGTATTTATTTTCTCACACTGTACGATACGTCGAGTAAAAATTCATCTTTATTATGAATGAGTGTCATCTGAAGAATATAAAAATAGGAAAATACTCGATGCAACGGCCATCGTTCAGTGAAAAAAACATTATTTTCCAAGTCAGTATTTATTTTCTCACACTGTACGATACGTCGAGCAAAAATCCATCTTTATTATGAATAAGTGTCATCTGAAGAATATAAAAATAGGAAAATACTCGATGCAACGGCCGTCGTTCAGTGAAAAAAATATTATTTTCCAAGTCAGTATTTATTTTCTCACACTGTACGATACGTCGAGCAAAAATTCATCTTTATTCCGAATCAGTATCATCTAAGGAATATAAGAATAGAAAAATACTCGATGCAACGGCCGTCGTACAGTGAAAAAAACATTATTTTCCAAGTCAGTATTCATTTTCCCACACTGTACGATACGTCGAGCAAAAATTCAACTTTATTCTGAATTAGACTCATCTGAGGAATGTAAGAATACAAAAATACTCGATGCAACGGCCGTCGTTCAGTGAAAAGAACATTATTTTCCAAGTCAGTATTTATTTTCTCACACTGTACGATACGTCGAGCAAGAATTTTTCTTTATTCTGAATAAGTGTCATCTAAGGAATGTAAGAATAGAAAAATACTCGATGCAACGGCCGTCGTTCAGTGGAAAAAACATCATTTTCCAAGTCAGTATTTATTTTCTCACCCTGTACGTTATGTCGAGCTAAAATTCATATACATTCTAAATGAAGGTCATCATAGAAAACCAAGAATTTATTATCATATTCGTTGGGACACTTGGATGCTTTTCGAGGAAAATTAATCATTTATATACACATAGTCCCCACCTGTATAGTTTGTCGGTCATAATTTTATGTGAAACCCCCTTATGATTTAAAATGAATTTTAATGCGCGTGTAATCTCCTATTTTGACAAATTTGTTAATAAGGCAATAATTGTCAGTCTGGCAACCCTGCCCGTTAAATTCCGTATATGCCATATTCGACAGACCCCACGTCATAATGTGTGGATGAGAATGTGTTGATATCTTCACGCAAATTTGTCGAGGTAACTTCTCACTTCCAAGCCAAGATGAGGTCCAGCTCCATCATGCTGGAAATAAATTCCTCCAATACTTATTCCTTGTAGCATGCCGGGTAAAATATTCCGTAAGAAATCTAGATAAATTGCACTTGGAAGGCGACCGTCAAAAAATGAGGCCCTATCAAATGTTTGTTTATCACAGCACACCAAACATTTACTGAAAATTTTTGTTGTGAATTTCTCAGTCTTATAATGCGTGGATTATTTTCGGCCCAAATGTGCGAGTTATGAATATTGAACACACCATCTCTGGTGAATTGAGCCGCATCACTGAATATTGTTCTGTACAAAGCATTGAGAATTGTTCCAAAAGTAAGGAACAAGAAAATTATGGAATTAGTTGAAGAAAATAGAAAATTAAAGAAAATAATCAAGCATAAAAAGAGGCAATTGAAAATAATGCATCAAAAGAATCGTAGACTACAGTCAAAACTTATAAATTTCGGTGAGGTCATAGATTTACAAGCAAAACTGACGAAATTACCTCCTAGTGTTAAAACAATTATTTACATGCAATTGAGACATAAACCTCTAAGTAAATGGTCTACTGCGGAAAGAAAAATTTCCCTGTCTTTGTACTATAAGTCCCCTTCTCTTTATAGCTATATCTCCCAGAAATTGAAGTTTAATTTACCATCCGTATCCACAATAAGGAGATGGATCCGAATAATTGATTTGAGGCCTGGATTCGATACCATATTTTTGAAAAAATTGAGACAGAAAATAGAATTGCTGGAGATGGAAGAAAAAGAATGCACCATATTAATGGATGAAATGTCTATAAAAAAACATTTAGATTATAATGAAAAAGATGATATTTTGGAAGGCTTCGAGGACTTCGCAAGTGAAGGCGGGAGATCCGCTAAAATAGCCTCGCATGCTATTGCATTTATGGCCAGAGGGTTATATTCTAATTGGTCGGTACCATTAGCATACTATGTCTCAGCCGGACCCATAACGGCGAAGCGTTTGAAACTATGCTTGGAGAAATGTATGCTTGAAGTAGAGAGGTTAGGTTTAAGAAATACTGCGATTATCTGCGATCAAGGATCTAATAACAGATCTGTTTACAAAATGTTTGGCGTAACAAAAAGTGAACCTTATTTCTTTTTCAACGATAACAAAATTATTGCCCTCTATGATACTCCGCATCTAATAAAAAACGTGAGAAACAATTTGTTGAGGAGAGATATTAAAACTGGGGATGAGTTAGTTACCTGGAGAGATATAAGGGCAACTTTTGATATCGACTCAAATAATACCCTTTCTAACACCTTGCTGAAGATAACCGAGAGTCATATAAATCCGAATGCATTCGAGAAAATGAAGGTGAAGTTGGCAACGCAAGTATTCAGCAAGACATTCTACTCAGCGATGATGACTGTTATAAAAACGGGCGAACTAAAATCTCCAACAGCTAAATCAACCGCACAATTCATATTGAGGTTGAATGATATTTTCGACTGCCTGAATTCTCAAGGAAATTTTGATAGTAATTATTTAAAGAGGCCGTTGTCTGACAAGAATCAGCTAATCCTGAAAACTCTCAACGAAGCAATTCCATTCATCGAGTCTTGGTCGGTGGAGAAAAATTCACCATATTGTTTCGAGGGTCTAATTCAGACAATTAATGGAACTTTGCAATTATGGCAAGACAAAAAGGATTGGAAACCTTATTTAATTACTGGTAGACTCAATCAGGATCCAATCGAAAATCTATTTTCAAAAATCAGACAACGCAGAGGTTACGATCCTAATCCATCAGCACATCACTTCAGATATGGATTGCAATCAGTTATGACTGGATATTTGGAAAAATATTCAGACAATTCAAATTGCCAAGAAGATTTTGATGATAGCTTATGCTCCATTGATTCAACAGCACCTGGAAACCCGAATGAGAATAGGAAAGAAAATGATAATACAACACCTCCTAATCCGTCAAGCAATATTGAGTCGCCTGATCAGAAAGTATCAAATGAACATTCTGAAGCGAACTCTTTAGAAAGTAATTCCATCACATATTTCGCAGGATATTTAGTGAAGAAATTCAGTCGGAAATACAAATGCGAAAATTGCCAGAAAGCCTTTTTGAATGATGCGGATACTTTAGGTGACACAACGGTGTTTATTTCATACAAAGATTATGGGCCGGACGAAAACATATCATATTTGAAAATTCCAAGTGATAATTTAATTCATATAATACGACTATCATTGTTGTCGATTGAATTGACTTTGAAAAGTGGATCCCATGAAACGGGAATCAAGAAGAAAATTTTGGAAAACATTTCAAAATCAGATGAAATAAAAAATTGGGTCATTGGCGTCAATTCAGATTGTGTGGAACATCGTACCTATATTCTACAACAATTAGCGCGGGTTAAACTTTTTAAGATAGCAAAAAGTAGAAAGGCACAAAAGAAAAATGTCACTTCAAAACGAAAGAAATTGAAAGTTTTCCAGCATTCCTAATTCTTTTCAAAGTTTTTATTATATTGAAAACTTTAAACAACCTGACAATTTTCTCGACGTTTTATGAAAACGGTTGTTAATTATTGAAGAATGTGAAATTTTGATTTGTTTTTCAATTTCCTCATAGAGAAATTATATTTGCGCAGCACTTTATAATGAATAATGATAACTATTTACTAGAATAAAAGAAATAACCTGAATTGTAAATTTTTCTTTGAATTCCTTATCATGATTTTTCCTAGTTATTTCAAAATATTCCGACGTACAGTTGAAGAAGCTGCAATTGAGTATTGAATTGAAGTCGTTCTATGTATTTGAGAATCTCGTCATCAAACAAATACAATTTTAACTGTAAGTTTAGAAATTATCATTGAGTATACATTCATATATACTCAATGATATTATATAATATATCACCAGGGCCCCCGTGACCGGGGGTGCAACGCGTGCGACGCACGCGGGCGCATCGACAAAGGGGCGCCAAACCGAAGGTTTGGAAAAAGGAATTAATTCAAATAAAAACATACCAAGGACAAAGTTTTTGAAAATAAAAAAATGCGTAGGGTTCTTAAATACATATTAGTACCTCCTTTTGTACCTACTCCACCCAAAGATACAATAATGCAAGAATGTGACCAAGAACTTGACTCGAACAAATGTTTTATGACTACCCTAACAACAAACGCTTTGCTCTAGTCCAAATGTATGCCAGAAGGGTAGGTAATAAAAATTGCAATCTTCGAGAACTTGTTGATAGGAATCTGGGAGTTCCATTCTATTTGTAGAGAAATGATTCAACTGAATTATTCTGAATACGTTCCATGCTTCACAGTTCCCAATAATTCCATAATATTGACAAACTCAAAAGTTATGCTATTCACCGCTAGATGTCTGAAGTATTTTTCGGAGAATGAACCAAAAGTGCTGGCATATATATACGCCATCTATATTCCATGTAAAATTCCGAGTCCGAAAACTGGCTTCGGGATCTTGAACCGGGTTACACCTCTATCTATTTATATACTCAATGGTACAAAGTGACTCTGTGATTTACAATGTGCAAAATTCAGTCTTAAGACATTATCGCCAGGTTGCAATCGTTGTACCTGTTGTAAGTATGTGGTACGGGTACATATTTTCCTCTTTTAATATTCTGTGCACCTTCGGCAAATGTAATTGTGCACTTACTCTTCTTATACTAGTTGAAGGTTGTGCTTGAATTAATTGGAGTACTCCATCACCTCTTTCTAGATTCCTTTGGCGATTCTTCTCCCTATCTGGCACTCTACCATATTGCGCTATACAACTAAATACTGCAGAAAATGTTTGGTTATTGGGAATTCTGCGCGTCGGAAATCTCAGACGATACTCTTCCACAGCAGCTCGACTATTTCCCTCACATTTACCATACACGAACATCATATCAGCATATTCTCTATTTGTGAAAATGGCCATTTTGATAATTTCACTATTTTATAATAATCAAAACACAAGCAACAAACAACAATCTCAAATTCCAGTTGTCAAAATTTTTGAAATTTATCACAGAATATGTTATAGGAATTCATATTTTATCTTGAAGGAAATTATATTTCTGTGCATTTTTGAGCTTGAATCTTTGAATCTAGTAAGATATTTTGTAACATTCTCCCTATCTGATAATCATATCTTCTCTTCCTCAGAGTACTTCATAATATTTAATATTGAATAAGTAAACTTTAAAGAAACAGACTAACAAATTGAAAAATCACTACTCATACTCATAGATTTACTAATTCAGTTAGAGGTTTTTACATTGGAACAAGTGTCACTATGGTCTATATCTTTGTTGTCGAACACCCGGTATACATACGAATAATTTTGAAATATGCTTATGTATACCCTATACAATTCACCAATTTTTTTTTTCGAAATATACCTTCATTTACTCCATCGCAATGACATCCGCGTCTGGGGTGGCCACTCAGTATACCAACAAATTATTATAGTCTTCCTCACCCTCGGTGACTTTTTAAAGAAAATTTATTATTTATTTTCGACCTCCACAAGATGACTAAGTCCTGTTCAGGTAAATAAATTAAAATTTTCGAACTTTATCCAAATTCAAAAATTCATAAAAAAATAAATATTGATGTGACAACTTCAAGAGATACCACACATTGAAGCATAATTCAGCTTCTTCCTAAAAAGCGAATCAATTATTTGTAATTCGAAATACAAAGTGTTTTTTTTGCCCTGAACACTTTAAATGAAGATTTATTAGTCCGGCCCTGGAATAATGAAATAATTGATATCTTTCTGACTCGACCTTAGCATGTGCCAATAACCTCCCAAGTTTCAATAATATCCGTCAATAAGTTTAGATTTTATGATGGTCTAAGTATTTCAGTGAAGTTGGAAAATCACCCTGTAGCTTTCTAGGGAAATCCAGAAATAATTTTTTTACAGTCAATCAGTAATCAGCTAGTCCAACTCTATCCGCCGTATTCACAAAGCGTTGTTAAGTGTTTGAATCTCCGTTAAGTCCTAACTGAGATCCTTAGTTAAGGATAAATTTGAATCGCAACCTCAGTTAACGTATTCAACTGTGGTGAAACAGGCCTGTTTTACCACCTTTATTCCTTATTGTCCCATATTATCCCCAATTTACCATTAACTGAGGACCTCAGTTAGGACTTAACGGAGATTGAATGCTTTGTGAATACGGCGGTTTATCTGGTAAGAGTATGTAGAGTTATTCCCCGGACACCCTGTATAAATAAATTATTTGATATTACAACGTTTCCAATTTGAATGCCATTAACATTTTCGCAAATTTTTTTGACGGAATGGAAATTCTTGTAAAAAAAATAGTGCTTTTGGGCGAAAGCTCCAAACCTCATCGTTTTGGAGAAACGCATATAACTTTTTAAGATTTGACTCTTCATAAAAAGGGAATACTTGGAAATCAAGAACGAGATTTTTATTGAGAAATTAAGGAAGTTGAAACAGAGAGCAAATGAAAGTAGATGTTCAATATGACCAACATTGTTTTCGATACAAGCAGTCACAAGCATCAGTTTTTATTTTTGCCTGGCTTTTTCCGAATTATATGAATATTGGTGTGAAGTTTTATATAACTATAATATATATTCTCCATATATCAGTTTTTGCGCGTATGTTCTGGGGAACATCGCCGAAATGTCTGTAATTTTCGAATTTTTCGCCGAAAATGGTCTCTAACGATTGGGTTCGACTCCCTGATCAAGAATTCGATGTCAAATTTGATTCTGTCCGGCCGGCCGTCCGTTGCCACGATAACTTGAGAACGGAAAGAGATAGCGACTTGAAATTTTCAGGGCAGGTGGCGACAAGTTCGTTAATGGACATAATCGGTGACATCGGTGATATTTTGCGAGAGCCTTCAGAACCTAACTCTTCTACCAAGTTCCAAGTTTGAACATGATCGGATCTATATTGTTGGAGATCCGAGCAGCCTTGTGTGAGTTCCGTAGCTGGATGGGTGATCGTTGTCTCGACAACTCTCGAACGAAAGGAGATAGGGACTTGCAATTTTCAGGATAGGCTACATATCTGAATGGGAGAGTCAAGTTCGCTGTTGGCCATAATCAGCCCAACGGTTTCGGAGTTATACCCATCTGGAATATGATTTCCTCGATAACTCAAAAAATATAAACTCGATCGAATTGAAGCTTGGTAACTAGTTGTAGAATATCGACACGAAGACGTGTGTAAAATTTTGTGAGGACCGTAACACTAGAAGATTTTTAAAAATAAAAAAAAGCACTGACGTGAAGTCAGTACTCTTTGGCGCGCGTGTTCACGGTGTTCACGGCAAGGTTTATCCCGGATAATATGGAGAGTCAACCAATAACTAAGAATCATAACGGTGAAAGCAGTGAATTGATTTTCAATATTCTTAATTTTTTGCGATAAAATGTAATATTTCCCTTCAACCCAGTGGCTGAAACACCAACTTTTGTTTTTCAAATATAAACATATGTCATGTGTCAACTCGTTGAAAAATTAAATCTTACCATACTCTTAGCTTTTTGCGCGTATGTTCTGGGGAACATCGCGTTATCATTTTGCCCAAATGTCTGTAACTTTCGATTTTTTTGACGAAAATGGTCTCAAACGATTTGGTTCGACTCCCCAATGAAGAATTCGATGTCAAATTTGATTCTGTCCGGCCGGCCGTCTGGCAGTCCGGCCGTTGCCACAATAACTTGAGAACGGAAAGAGCTAACGACTTGAAATTTTCAGGGTAGGTGGCGCATCCCAATACGACGGACAAGTTCGTTAATGGGCATAATCGGCCCAATGGTTTCCGAGTAATAGTTTTGTTTTCAACCAATATAAATCCGATCGAATTGAATAGTTGAATAGGTGAATAGTTGTAGAATAGAAACCTAAGCACGTTTGTGAAATTTGTGAGAATCGTATCGCTAGAAAATTATTAAAAAATATTTTTGTTGTCACGATAACCTGAGAACGGACAGAGATAGCGGCTTGAAGTTTTCAGGTTAGGTTGTGCATCTGGATGCGACATTTGAGTTTGTTTATAAGCATAATCAGCCAAACGGTTTTAGAGTTACAGCCATCCGAAATTTGATTGTTTTTTGTTCCTCATTAACTCGAAAAATACAAAACCGATTGAATTCAAACATGGTTATTTGTTGTAGAATGCCAACGCTGAAATTCTTGCAAAATTTCGTGAGGATAGTATTTGTAATTTTTTTTTAAGAAATCATTGAAAATTGAAAAAAAAAATTCTATATATCAGTAACTATTCGTCTGAAATTGCTGAAATTTTGCAAGAGCCTTAAGAACCTAACTATACTGCCAAGTTTCAAGTTGATCGGTTAAATATTGTGGGAGATTCGAGCACCCTTGTGCGAGTTCGGTAGATGGGTGACCGTTGCCTCGATAACTTTCGAACGAAAGGAGATAGGGACTTGCAATTTTCACGGTAGGTTGCGTATCCGAATGGGAGAGTGAAGTTCGTTTTTGGGCATAATTGGTCTAACGGTTTCCGAGACATACCCACCTGGAATATTATTTCCTCGATAACTCAAAAAATAAAGATTCGATCGAATTGCAGCTTGGTAACTAGTAGTAGAAAATCAACATAAAGACGTGTTTGAAATTTTGTAAGAACCGTAACCCTAGAAAATTTTAAAAAAATGACGAAAAAGAAATTTTTGTAAGGACCGTACCTACCCCTAGAAAATTTTAAAAAATTACGAAAAAAAAATTGGTTCAAGCACTGACGTGAAGTCAGGAGCTCCCGACTTCACGTCAGTGCTTGAACCAATTTTTTTTTTGGCGCTCTAGTTCCTCGGAACTGAGTGCTTATCAATTTGCCCAAATGTCTGTAATTTTCGAATTTTTCGATGAAAATGGTCTTAAACGATTTGGTTCGACTCACTGATCAAGAATCCGTAGTCGAAATTCGTTCTGTCCGGCCGGCCGGCCGTAGGCACGATAACTCTCGAACGGAATGAGCTAGACAGTTGAAATTTTCAGAGTAGGTTTGGGAGATAAATATCTCGGCTAAGTTCGTTATTGGGCGAAATCGGACAGATGGTTTCGGAGTAACAAAAAAAATATTTTTGTTTACATAACAAATTCTAAATTAAATTTTTTTCAATAAGCAGTTTTACCATAAGAATACATTGATATCATTTTTAACTCTAAGAAGCTAATACTTTCGGAGATATGATTTTTCAAAATTTCAATAAAAAATCGTATTTCTACGTTTTCACAGAATTATATACCTAATTATTCTATGTATGAATTATATAATTATTCTATGTATGAATTGCCATAATGTCAACTTATTTTCCTGAGACATGACATGTCTAATTCCTTGCTAATAGTTGGTTCGAGAAACGTCAAAATCGACTTAGAGAGACAAGGGTAAAAAACCGTCAAATAAACCCCCATGTGGCGATTTTATGTCGATATGTGTACGAGATCGTACGAGGAGTCCGATTACCGTTTCGTCTAGTCAGTCGGGTTTTCGGTTCAGAACGAGAGAAGGCGGGCTCAAATCCCGGAAGGGGAATTACACTTTTTGGCGGTCTAGTTCCTCGGAACTGAGTGCTTATCAATTTGCCCAAATGTCTGTAATTTTTATTTAAGATGCAGTTTCACCATTAAAATCCATCGATATCATTTTCAACTCCAACAAGCTAATACTTTCGGAGATATGATTTTTCTAAATTTCAATAATGAATCGTACGTACTTCTATGTTTTCAAAGAATGCTATAATTATTCTATCAAAGCTTTATTATATGATCTGTGTTCATACTCGTACATTTCATCCTGTTTTATAAGAAAGAGTCAAATTCATTTCAGCTATTTTAATTTGATTTCTTTCATGGTGCAGTTCTCATTCTCAGATTGCTCATTTAATCTTGATAAATAAACTATTATTTGAATTGAATTTCCTTTATGATGCAGTTCTTTCATAAGAATACATTGATTTAATTCCCAACTCTGAGAAACCAATACTTTCGGAGATATAATTAGTCTGTTTGAACTAGAGCGCCAGAAAGCTTCTGTCCACAGGGCTTGAACCCATTTTTAGTTATGTAATTATTAGGAACGTGAATATTTGAAACCTGAGCGCCGAGTTTAAGCTCAGCATACCGATCGGTTCTATTTATTAATTTTCTGCGTCTTTATTCAAAGTTAGTGGTTAAAAAAATAAAAAAAAGCACTGACGTGAAGTCAGTACTCTTTGGCGCGCGTGTTCACGGTGGCCAATTTGAATTGAATGATGAGTATTTCAAGCTCAGTGGATAGAGCGAGCCGAAGATCTACCCAAAGGATAGTGGACACCATTCACTGTCGTTTAAAAAATTAACAGTGCTGTATCTAAAATGCCATCAGGATAGGGTAATAAATTTGGAAGAGAACACAACTGACTCTCCTTAGTCGCACAAGCTGCTAGAAGATTTGGGAGGGTCAGTATAATCCTAATCATGTTTATAGCACGCGCGCTAAAGCAGATTGACTTTTTACACTTTTTCACTCAATCTGCTTTTGCGCGCGTGCTATAAACATGATTAGGATTATACTGACCCTCCCAAATCTTCTAGCAGCTTGTGCGACTAAGGAGAGTCAGTTGTGTTCTCTTCCAAATTTATTACCCTATCCTGATGGCAGCTTAGATACAGCACTGTTAATTTTTTAAACGACAGTGAATGGTGTCCACTATCCTTTGGGTAGATATTCGGCTCGCTCTATCCACTGAGCTTGAAATACTCATCATTCAATTCAAATTGGCCACCGTGAACACGCGCGCCAAAGAGTACTGACTTCACGTCAGTGCTTTTTTTTATTTTTTCAAGTTCCTTTAACAAATATAGCTATCAATACAGTTTGACTGTTAGCTTTACCGTAGATCGAAAAAAATTGCGGTTGTGGGACCTCTGTTAGGAAAGCAATTGCCTCTTCTCCGAATCCGAACGTATTTTAATATAGATCTACCGAATACAGTTATATATCAATTCGCCTCAGGGCCATCATACAGACATTTCAACTCGCTATTTACCCCAAACTGCCTTGTGTCCGTGCACTAAATTGACATGAATATTCTTTTAAAACCTCACAATATCGGCTCATTACTCCCAACATAACCCAAACAACCCAAAACCATACACTTCTCGTCTGCGCAAGCGCAATATACTCGTGGCTGCAAGTCCTCCCAAAATTCCAAACCTCACAAAAAACTCCGATTCTCCAACACTAGTGGTTCAGGAGATATCGCTTCTTGAATCCACGCATGCGCAGACCCTCACCAGTGGATTCTATGGAAGAATAGCATCCGCCACCTCAAAATCCCAATCCTCTCCGACGAAAATACCAGCAGTTAAATCACTGATGGTCTGCTCATGCGCATAACGAAAATGCCCGTAAGGGGTAACATCGATTTCAAAATTAGCCCCAGGGCCACGGTACGAACACTTCAATTCGGAAACAACGCTACATCCCCCAAATTGACTTGCGGTGCACTGAATTGCCATGAATATTCTTTTAAAACCTCACAATATTGGCTCAGCACTCCCAACATAACCCATACAACCCAAAAACAGTCACTTCTTTTCTGCGCATGCGCAATCTACTTGCGGCTGAAATTCCTCCCAAAATCACACACCCTACAAAAAACTACGATTCTCCAACACTAGTGGTTCAGGAGATATCGCTTCTTGAAACCACGCATGCGCAGACCCTCACCAGGGGATTCTATAGAGGAATAGCATCCGCCACCCCGAAACCCCAATCCTCTCTGACGAAAACTTCAGCAGTTGAATCACTGATGGTCTGCTCATGCGCATAACGAAAAATGCCTGTAAGGGGTAACATCAATTTCAAAATCAGCCCCAGGGCCACGGTACAGACACTTTAACTCGGAAACAACGCTACATCCCCTAAACTGACTTGTCCTTGCACTGAATTGCTATGAATATTCTTTTAAAACCTCACAATATCGACTCAGCACTCCCAACATAACCCATCCAACCCAAAAACAGTCACTTCTCTTCTGCGCATGCGCAATCTACTGGCGGCTAAAAGTCCTCTCAAAATAACACACCTTACAAAAAACTCCGATTCTCCAACACTAGTGGTTCGGAAGATATCGCATCTTTAATCTACGCATGCGCAGACCCTCATCAGGGATCTGAATTATATGGAGGAATAGCATCCGCCACCCCAAAACCCCAATCCTCTCTGACGAAAACTACAGCAGTTAAAGGACTTCTCATCTGCGCATGCGCATTACGGAAAATGCCCGGAAAGGGCAGCATGAACCTCAAAAACATATGTTTCGGCATTAAAAGCAAAGTATTCCGCAAAATAGTAGTAATTTTTTTATTTTTTTCATGTCACGTGATCTTCACGAAATTTTGCAAAAGTGTTTGCTTTGGTCTTTTGCATCTAACTACTGAGTTTCAATTTAATCAGATCAGTATTTTTCGAGTTATCGTGAAAACAAAATTTTCAAATTTTCAAAATTTCACATAAAGGTCATGATTCTACAATCTGATGCCAAATTTCAAAAAGATCGAGTGATCGGTTCCGGAAATATTCATAAAAAACGTTTTTACTAAAAACGGCCTTAACTCCGAAACCGCTCGGTCGATTTCGCCCGTTAACGAACTTGTCCGAGATATTTACGCTACGAAACTACCCTGCAAATTTCAATGCTCTAAGTCGTTCCGTTCGAGAGTTATCGTGCTAACGGCCGGACCGGCCGGCCGGACCGGACGGACAGAATTGAATTTGACCTCGAATTCTTCATCAGGGAGTCGAACCCAATCGTTTGAGACCATTTTCGAAAAAAAATTCGAAAAATACAGACATTGTGACGAAATGATAGCACGCTGTTCCTTGCGGAACACGCGCGCAAAAATATGGATTTTATCCAGACTATCGCCCGCAGTCCTTATAAAAAATGTAATTCCCGCTATTCTTTTTGCGCGTATGTTCTGGGGAACATCGCGTGATCATTTTGCCCAAATGTCTGTAATTTTAGAATTTTTTGCCGAAAGTGGTCTCAAACGATTGGGTTCGACTACCTGATGAAGAATTCGAGGTCAAATTTGATTCTGTCCGTCCGGCCGTTGCCACGATAACTTGAGAACGGAAAGATATAGCGACTTAAAATTTTCACGGTAGGTTGTGCATCTCAATGCGACATTTGAACGTTATTTCCTCAATAACTCGAAAAATACAAAACCGATTCAATTAAAACATGATTATTAGTTGTAGAATGCCAACGCGTAAGGATCGTATCAATAACATTTTTGGCGCGCTAGTTCCTCGGAACTGAGTGCTTATCAATTTGCCCAAATGTCTGTAATTTTCGAATTTTTCGATGAAAATGGTCTTAAACGATTTGGTTCGACTCACTGATCAAGAAGCCGTGGTCGAAATTCATTCTGTCCGGCCGTCCGGCCGGCCGTAGGCACGATAACTCTCGAACGGAATGAGCTAGACAGTTGAAATTTTCAGAGTAGGTTTGGGGGATAAATATCTCGGCTAAGTTCGTTATTGGGCAAAATCGGACAGAAGGTTTCGGAGTAACAAAAAAAAATTTTTTTTTTACAAAACAAATTCCGAATTACATTTTTTTCAATAAGCAGTTTTACCATAAGAATCCATTCATATTATTTTTAACTCTAACAAGCTAATACTTCCGGAGATATGGTTATTCAAAATTTCAATGTAAATCGTATTTCTACGTTTTCACACAATGATAGAATTATTCTGTGGGTATTCTATGAATTGTTATAATGTCAAATTAGTTTCGTGAGACATGACGTTGTCTCATTGTCATTCATTCCAGCAATCTTATAAATATGAGAATTCTAATTTAATATCATACTTTTTGTTGGTTGATATTTTCATGCCGATGGTCAATCCATATGATGATGGGAATGGTAATGGTAAGTTAATAAGAATACATTGATATAATTCTCAACTCTGAGAAACCAATACTTTTGGAGATATAATTTGTCTGTTTGAACTAGAGCGCCAGAAAGCTCCTGTCCACAGGGCTTGAACCCATTTTTTTCAAAAATTCTAAATCTAAATGTGGAAAAAAAATTGGTTCGAGCACTGACGTGAAGTCAGGAGCTTTTGCGCGTATGTTCTATTGTCTGTTCTCCTCTATTCGACACTCTCAATTGAATTTATCATGGTGAATTCTTTTGTCCGTTCTCCTGTATTGGACACTCTTAATCGAATTTACTATGGTAAATTCGATTGAGTGTCCAATACAGGAAAACGGACAATAGAATTCATCATGGTAAATTCGATTAAGAGTGTCCAATACAGGAGAATGGACAATAAAACATACGCGCAAGAGCTCCTGACTTCACGTCAGTGCTTGAACCAATTTCTTTTTCGTAATTTTGAAAAATTTTTCTAGGGGTACGGTTCTCACAAAATTGTACACACTCCTTTATGTCGATATTCTACAACTAGTTACCAAGCTTCAATTCGATCGAGTCTATATTTTTTGAATTATCGAGGAAATAATATTCCAGGTGGGTATAACTCCGAAACCGATGGACCGATTATGCCCAAACTTATCTCTCCCATTGGGATGTGCAACCTACCCTGAAAATTGCAAGTCCCTATCTCCTTTCGTTCGAAAGTTATCAAGCCAACGGTCACCCATCCAGCTACTAAACTCAAACAAGACTGCTCGGATCTCCAACAATATAGATCCCATCGTGTTCGAAACTTAGAACTTGGCAGTAGAGTTAGGTTTTGAAGGCTCTCGCAAAATTTTAGCGATGTCGGACGAACAGTTTCTGATGTACAGAATGTTTTTCAATGATTTTTAAAAAAATTTCGAGTTTTACGATCCTCATGAAATACTGTAAGACGGTTTGCGTTGGCATTCTACAACTGACAACCATGTTTGAATTGGATCGGTTCTATATTTTTCGAGTTATTGAGGAAATAACAACCAAATTTCAGATCGGTATAACTCCAAAACCGTTTGGCCGATTATCCCTATTAACAAACTCAAATGTTCCATTCAGATGCAAAACCTTACCCGAAAATTTCAAGTTCTGTTCTCAGGTTATGGTGACATAAATAATATTTTTTGATAATTTTTTTAAAATTTTCTAGTGATCCGATTCACTAAAAATTTTACAAGTGAGCTTAGTTTTGCATTCTGCAACTACTCACCAAGTTTCAATTCGATCGGACTTGTATTGGTTGGAAACAAAATCATTACTCGGAAACTGCCGATTATGCTATTAACCTTTATGTCGATATTCTACAACTAGTTACCAAGCTTCAATTCGATCGACCTATCCTGAAAATTGCAATTCCCTATCTCCTTTCGTTCGAAAGTTATCGAAGCAACGGTCACCCATCTAATTACTGAACTTAAACAAGGCTGCTCGAATCGCCAACAATATAGATCCGATCGAGTTCAAACTTCTAACTTGGCAGAAGAGTTAGGTTCTAAAGACTCTTGCAAAATTTCAAACGAATAGTTCCTGATATATAGAATGTTTTTCAATGATTTTTTAAATTTTTTAGTGATACAGTCCTCCCGCGTTGGCATTCTACAACTTATAACCATGTTTGAATTGAATCGGTTTTGTATTTTTCAAGTTATTGAGGAAATAACAACCAAATTTCAGATAGTTATTACTCCAAAATCGCTTGGCCCATTATGCCTATAAACAAATTCAAATGTCGCATTGTGATGCACAACCTACCCTGAAAATTTTGAGTCGCTATCTCTCTTCGTTCTCAAGTTATCGTGGCAACGACCAGGGGGACAGAATCAAATTTGACCTCGAATTCTGCATCAGGGAGTCGAACCCAATCGTTTGAGACCATTTTCGGAAAAAAATTCGAAAAATAAAATACATTTGGGCAAAATGATAACGCGATGTTCCCCAGAACATGCGCGCAAAAATAGACTACAATGGAAAAATGAATGGAACGTATTGGGATAATAAAATCTGTTTTTATTTATTCGACTTTGGTAATAATCATCATGAAAGTTACTCATCAAAGGACATTTCAGTAGGCTATTTTGTATCGAAGAATTTTTCATAAAATTACGATGAAACATCAAGAATAATCTTTGGATGTAATCCGTAAATACCTAAATCCTTAATCTCTTTAATTTCGAACAACGAACGAAATGACAGATGCAATATGTGTTCTCACTGTTCTCGTACTGCTTCAACGTATAGTATCGAGAATCTCGAATGACCGACCCTGCTCTGTAAGGACATACGATTTTCGACCTTATTGACGTCTGAAATCTTTTGACAGTATCGCCCCCTGGTGTTAAAATCTTTTTCGCCGAACGAAGTTAACATAGGGGTGAGTCTACTAGGTATTCAATGATATTATCAACATGACAACAATTAATTTTGAACTGTCAAAAGGTTATAAAAAGAAAACCATGGCAGTACATACTAGGTTATAATCTACAGGGCCATTAACGGAGAAAGATATTTTGCTGTTCTCGATTTATGGCCAGGGCATGGCCATAAGCCATTAATTGTTCCTTAATTTTTGCTATTGTTTTAGGTATTTCTCATTGGCTATAAATAGGGAAAAGTGGCGGCCATAAGTAGGGACTTGTGGCCCTAAATGGGGAATGGTGGTGGCCATTAGTAGAAGACCATAAGTGGCAAAAAAAGGCCACTTTTCCTTCACTATTTTTGCTCTCCTAAGAGATTAAACTTGGAGGATTGGAGCATTGCTAGATCAGTTTTGAATACTTTCAGGCAAGTTTGGTGATTTTTACAAAATATCGCGCAGAAATTTACCCAATATTTAACTAAAAATAAAATTTGTTTGAGGTGCATCTACCCTACACTATGCATTAGAGTTAAAAAATTGGTGGCACTGACGTGAAGTCAGGACTTCACGTCAGTGCTTGAACCAATTTTTTTTTTCGTAATTTTTTTCTAATTTTCTAGGGGTAGGTACGGTCCTTAGAAAATTTTTTTTTTCGTCATTTTTTTTTTATTTTCTAGGGGCACGGTTCTTACAAAATTTCAAACACGTCTTTATGGTGATTTTCTACTACAAGTTACCAAGCTTCAATTCGATCGAATCTTCATTTTTTGAGTTATCGAGGAAATAATATTCCAGGTGGGTATAACTCGGAAACCGTTAGACCGATTATGCCCAACAACGAACTTAACTCTCCCATTCGGATACGTAACCTACCCTGAAAATTGCAAGTCCCTATCTCCTTTCGTTCGAAAGTTATCGAGGCAACGGTCACCCATCTACTGCACTCGCACAAGGCTGCTCGAATCTCCCAGAATATTTAACCGATCGTGTTAAAACTTGAAACTTGGCAGTACAGTTAGGTTCTAAAGGCTCTTGCAAAATTTCAGACGAATAGTTACTGATATATAGAATTTTTTTTTCAATTTTCAATGATTTCTTAAAAATTTTCTACAAATACTATCCTCACGAAATTTTGCAAGAATTTTCTCGTTGCCATTCTACAACTTATAACCATGTTTGAATTCAATCGGTTTTGTAGTTTTTGAGTTAACAAGGAACAAAAAACAACCAAATCTCAGATGGCTATAACTCTAAAACCGTTTGGCCGATTATGCTTATAAACAAACTCAATTGTCGCATTCAGATGCACAACCTAACCTGAAAACTTCAAGCCGCTATCTCTTTCCGTTCTCAGGTTATCGTGACAACAAAAATATTTTTTAATAATTTTCTAGCGATACGATTCTCAGAAAATTTCACAAACGTGCTTAGGTTTATATTCTACAACTATTCACCTATTCAACTATTCAATTCGATCGGATTATATTGGTTGAAAACAAAATTATTACTCAGAAACCATTGGGCCGATTATGCCCATTAACGAACTTGTCCGTCGTATTGGGATGCGCCACCTACCCTGAAAATTTCAAGTCGCTAGCTCTTTCCGTGCTCAAGTTATCGTGGCAACGGCCGGACTGTCAGACGGCCGGCCGGACAGAATCAAAATTGACATCGAATTCTTCATTGGGGAGTCGAACCAAATCGTTTGAGACCATTTTCGTCAAAAAATTCGAAAGTTACAGACATTTGGGCAAAATGATAACGCGATGTTCCTCAGAGCATACGCGCAAAAACAAATATTTCATTTGAAAGTTTAGGAGAATGTAGATTCCTTCTTGTCAACTAGCCAGTCTTAGAAAATACTCAAAACATTTTCGAACAAAATTATAGAATTTCCAAAAATGAGTCTAAATCTCACCAATTTTTCATACCCAATTTGTATATAAAGAGACCGATATGAAATTCATAGTTAGTAACCTTAATTACCTGATGAAGTCATAATGAAATCCGCGAAGCAATTGTTGTGAAATTTTCAATGAATATTAGTGGAAATAAAGTCCTGATGATGATATCAAACAATTTTGAAAGCCTAGCATAAATGCAAGAGGTTTGAAATCATTTCTCACCCTCTAAAAAAACCCCTACCTAAATAAATAAATAGAAAGAACGACAGATATTCATTATGAACCATATAGAATACTCACTTCCATGTTTCATTAAGGAGCTCCAAAGGGTGAATCCCATTTCTATCATATGTTCCTAGGCATAAGGTTTGGTGATACTGAGAATTTGCTTTCATAAGACAATCTGAAGTACAATATTCCACACCACATCTTTCACAAGAAACTGTAGTGTACTTGTTTGTATAACATTCTGGGTATGGTAGTACTAAATTATTCTTACCAGTCAACCTTCTTGCGTTTTCCTCTGCTGTTTCAAGTGGCCTTAAAATAAATAAAATTGACTTCATTGATAAAATTTAGACTTCAATTGAAATAGAATAATGCAACTGATCAGGAGCGGGGCCCGGATGGCGATATACAGACTTCTGCATATGGCTCACAATGAGCCAGATGTGGTCGGCTACGTGCCTGGTTCTCTGCAGGATGAATTGGAGGCCAACGAGATAATGGGCATGCGATCGGACGTATCTAAAACCAGAACCTACACAGAGTGGCCCTACCGAGTCGTCTTTCCCAGCAGAGACGACTGGGCCATCTCTGAGACCCTACTACTTGAGGGTCCCTGCTGGTTCACAGATGGCTCCGCTACCACCCAAGGGGTCGGAGCAGGAGTCAGCGGTTGTAGAATTGCTAGGGGTGAATCCATCAGCCTGGGTAGTTTTGCGACTGTCTTTCAAGCAGAAATTCTCGCCATTGATCACTGTACGAAGCTCATACTTGAGAAAAGTTGGATAGCCAAGCTGCCTTGAAGGCCTTGACTTCATAAAACTGCAAATCCCTGCTTGTGCAGGATTTCCATCTGCCCAGGACAACCGTCTGCCCAGCACAGTCCATATAATAAACTAATAATAATGGGTAACAATGGTTCTTGAAGAACTCATAACTCATAACATATTTCCCATTGATATTCCACATACCTTAAGCAGTGATCACATGCTCTGTACTTGCATTGTGCATTCCAAGAAAACTGACAAGCTACAAGAGGATCCTCTTCAAATATAACAGACTCCCTAACGAAAGGTTTCTTTGTGAATAATCCTTTTCCCTTAAACAAAATATAATAATCAAAACTGCTATTATAGAATGTGTTCTAAATCGGTGAGATGAAAAACTGTGGTATATCAGTTGTTCCCCTCATATCTTCCATCTAATTAGTATACTAGTTAACTGGAAAACAGATGGGTAATTCATCGTCACAAAAAAATAGGTTCTTACCTTGCTTGAATCTACAAATCGAATTTCTACATTTTCTAGTTCCATGTTTGAGACGACTGAAACGAGTATAAATATATATATTCTTAGACTAAAGTTTCTATAGTCTAAGTATATATTTATATTATATATTTATAAGCATAAGCGTGAACGTGCGTTCAAAAAAATTCGTGGACAACACCATAGACAAGATATACTATAGATGGGCCACTCTAACCTTATTTCTGTTCCTTGCAACACTAGCGGTGCGGCACTGGGATTATTTGAAGCTCGAATGAGCGGGAAATTCAAATATATCTCCCATATATCCTATATTCTATTATATTGATTTCCAGAACACTGCCAAACACCAAGTTGACGATAATTCGTCAAAAACCTGGCATTTGACAATGTTTTTGGAACAATGGTTTTCGCTGTAATCGAAAGAAAACAAATGAAATCCCAAAACTCTCTTTAATAAAATTATATCAGATTCATGATTTAAGTTCAACATTTCATGTGAACTAATGTACATGTATATTAGAAAAAGAAAGAATATCGAAACTAAAAAATACATTTGGCATGAAAATAAAATTTAGTGTGCATGACATGTTTAAAAAAATAATTATACAGCATATGAGGTAAAAACTTTCTTCAATAAAATTATCCTTATATACCTTCAAATTTGAAGGAGCAGTTAAATGAATGGCTGCCTTAATTCCAATATTCATTTACAAGGACAAAATCAAATGTGAAATATCGTACAAAAAATGGTTATCATTATGCGAGTACAACACTATGTGGAAGTATATTCTACTCCAATATACATTTAGAAGGACAGAATCAAATGAGGAATATAATACAAAAAATGGATATCATTATGCACAACATAATGTGAAAAACATTTTGTACGTAAAAATCACCCAGTGGTTTCTCTATATAGCCCATTTATAGCAGCTACATTTGCAAAACCTTGATCACAAAGAAGTGCCACGACATGAGGCCCACGATCTAACAATATCTTCAAGTAATTTGGAAAGATCATCACGTTTCATTCCACCATGATTGAAGAAATAAGCTAAAGTTGTTTGTTTCTATTTATGAATAACTCCCCTAGCCATGAAGACCATAACCTTGTCTGCAATATTAGGAGAACACTTAATCACTTTACTTGTATTCTTATTACAGTTTTTTACCGAACATCAAACAGTGATATTCGAAAAAGTTTATTTCACAACACTGAACACTCAGATTTCACCAAAACTATGTAAAATGTAAAAATAAAAACAAGCACGCCGGCAGCGGACAGCGGGACAGCTGATCACAGATCAGCTGATAAAGCATCACGTGATCCACAAATCGAGCGAAGGCAGAGACATCCTCAAATTTGTGTGGGATTATTCGAACTAAAAGAACTATTCTAAGGGACCAGACTTTAGTGAGAGAGTTTCCACCCCATGGACAACACAGCAGTGGGACTCTGTAACTTGCATTCCAAAGCGAAAGCATAGCGCCGAAACCCTGACGCTTTTGCTTTGCTTCCGAATACATGTTCGGTGCTACCCACACAACACACGGTGCTACCGATCTAATCCGAATCGTGATAGGGAGTACAAAACTGTATATAGCAATCGGCTACATCCGCTTATGCTTTTGCTTTGTTGTTACCATGGAGGTAGAAGGAAGTGGAGGGGGCATAAAGATCGAAAATTGTCACATACTCCGCCATATTGGTGTGTCCCAATTTTCTATAGGAATCCGGAATTCCAACCATAGAAAACTCACAATTTCATGTTTATAACAAAGGATTTGTCCATACCAATATGGCCGATTTTATGTGACACTTTCGTTACAAGGGAAATATAGCACATGCTCCCTCCACTTCCTCCTACCTCCATGGTTGTTACAGAGGGCGAGTTTTTTTACTTGCTACGGTTGATAAGATCGACCTGATCACTGATCTCAACTGTTCTTTTACTTCGATGTTGACATGAGTGACGTCATACGTTCGACCGTATGAGTTTGTTTACTGAACATTCAAGTGATCGTATTGATCGTCAAATTTGGAGATTCATACGGTTTGTTTACTTGTTGTTCGTGTCAGCTGATAATTTATAGGGTTATGAAATCAGTTTTAGATGAAATATTTAGACATCTTAGTTTCAACCAAAGATGTTTTAACCAAATTAGATATTTCACAATCAATATTCGTGCTCTATCTGTGATTATAACAAAAATATCTATGATTTTAACAAATTTTCCGTCTGAGAATGGAAGCTTTTCCTGTCTTTCGTTCGGTTCGGTCCGGATTTAGTTTAAAGAAGGGGTTCTCATTGCCCAAGAATCTCCTTAACCGTCCTTATAGTCAATCAAGTAACAGCAAAATTAAATTTACCGAGTAAACAGCTGATCATTCAAGTTCTTTTACTAACCACCAGATGTACCGTAGACATATGTGACGTCACCGCTCAAAATCGTCGTGGGATTTCTGGGATTGATACGATCGATCGTATCAGAGTAAAAAAACTCACCCAAAGTCCCACTGCAGACCACATTAGTTAGGTTAGGCGGGAAATTTGAATTACGATCCATCCCTGGGTTATATTCCGTAAATCAACCAAACCAACCAAAGCAACCAAGACTGGTTTGGCAGCGGTTATCTTCTGGGTTATATTCCGTAAATCAACCAAACCAACCAAAGCAACCAAGACTGGTTTGGCGGCGGTTATCTTCTGGTTGTTTCGGTTGAAATTTATTTACGGAACGGAATTCGGTTACTGAGTGCATAGACCAGCAATGATATTAAAGATTCATCTTCCGTTATCTGTGGTTCAACTTTCGAATAGAATAACAATAATAATAACAAAGTTTCACTTGAATTACCGGCTGCTGGTATTATTTCAATCTTTTTATTCTTTTTTAAAAACAATATTTTTAATATGACAGATCAAAACGCAGCTTTATTCTTCTTCAGTGAACTTCTGAATTCTGATAGCAGTTCAAGTAGTGAAGATGAACTTCAAGCTAGTGTACCGTTGGGTAAGTGATTGTACAAATTGATATATTCCGTTGGTTTGTGCCTCGTTACTGTTAAACATCCTCAATTCACTATCAAATTCATGTTATTTTACAGTTCCCCGCCCCAGAGTACAGTGCTATATTGAAGAAGTGGTAGACAAGTATTCTGATGAAGAATTCAGGGAAAACTTTAGGATGAATAGGGCTACATTCAATCATGTTCTCTTATTGATTGGAGAACAAATTTCATCAGATACTCTTGATAGTGGAAGGCATACGATATCTGCAAAAGCAAAATTATTGATTGCTCTTTGATATTTTGGAACTCCGGACTCTTACAGGTATATATGAACATAAAAATAATGTATGTGATTCAAGTTCATCTGCTTCCAGATCAATATTGGTAGAGCTACAGCCATGAGAACCGTAAGAAGAGTTGCTGAAGCAATATTTTGTTTAAGCAGACATATTTGTAAATAGCCCACTGGAGAATACTTAGAAGAAGTGGTTAACGGTTTTGCAGAAATGGGATTTCCTAATACCATAGGATGTATAGATGGGATGCATGTGAGAATCCCAAAATCTAAGGACTACAGATCATCATATATAAATAGGAAGGGATTTCCCAGTATCAATTTGCAGGTACGTTCTTTGAGAACTTTTGTATATTTTCATTGTGATTGAAGAGTTTTTATACAGCGTAATTCAAAACTTGAGGCGAAAAAGTAAGGGACGTATACAGACTATTCTTGATGAAATGTAATACAAGTGAAACGGTGGCTAAGTATGGCGCACATAGCACATTTTCCCTGAGAGTGGGGGAGGGCTTGGGGTAATAGTTTTTTGGGTGGCAACAACAATATAAGTGGAAAACCGCATCGAAAATTGATACTTTATGTTTGTATGGAAAAAAGGGTCGTATCAAAAAACCAATTCCTGACGAATCGATCTTAGGTTATTGGGGGTTTAGACCAAAACCCCAGCTTGCTGCATGCCTCCAGCGTACGCCCAACATTTTGAGACCCCAACCGACCCTCTGGGGTCAAACCCCTGAGACTAGATAGTGTCACAGGCAGACGCACAAACAGACAGATATAACAGAGACCATACCGCACATTCTTTCGGAAAAATGCCCTAAAGTACATAATTTGCACCCAGGACATCACATGCACAGACACATCTTTTGTCGATGGCTACTTTAGCAGCATAAACAAAATAAAAAGTGCTTTAGGGAGATGCTTTGGTCGGACGAAGCTACAATAACTCAAGATGGTATAAATAACTCCTATAATGGCATGTATGGTCTGTAGAATGCTTTTAAAAGCAGGGATTTTCAATAAAGATTCTCAATGTTAACTGTGAGAATATGGAACATTCAATTTGATTATTTCTGTATTGTTATCACCTATTAAAGTTTAAAGTCTATGGCATGGGGAAATTTTGAAGTCTAATATCTAGGAAACAAAGCAATATTCAAAATGTTCTTTTTACCTTTTTTATCAAGAATAGCAGCCTATATATGTTCCTTAATTGTTCGCCTAGAGTTCTAAATCACCCTGTATATGTGCATATAGAATATACTGAGTATAAATAAATGAATAGAATAAATCAAAGAGATTTTATTTTCAGGGTGTATGTGATAATCTGATGAAATTCACACACTGCTATGTTGGAGAAGTAGGATCACATCATGATGCCACAGTCCTCAGACATAGTGAAATATTCGCATACATGAATACGAATGATGGAAAATTTCCTGATGGCACACATCTCATAGGAGACAAAGCCTATCCATGTCTCCCACAATTGATGACTCCATATAAAGACAATGGCCACTTAACTCAAGCCCAAAAAAATTTCAATTTCTTATTATCGAAGACAAGATCAACTGTTGAAAGAGCTTTTGGCCTCCTTCAAAAAAGATTCAGATGTCTGAAAGACTTACTAGATATGCGATGTTTGCAATGGGCACCAAAATATATAATTGCTTGTTGCGTGCTACACAATATATGTATCATTCAAAATGATATTATTGATTTAGAAGTTAGTCCTTCCGAAGATGAAAATGATAGACAACAGAAGAAAGAAGAAGAAATTATTTGGGTAGCCAAAAAAGAGATGAGCTGTGTCAACAGTTATTTGGTTCAAATTGATTATTACAACATATTCAAAATAAAGAGTCTCAATCAAATTTATGTTCTCATTTCCCAGATATTGTTCCCACTGAACCAATTAAAAAAATGTTGAAAAGAACTTATATGAGTTCAGGAGTTTTTACGTGCCTGTTCTCTAAGTGATACGATTCTAACATGGATTTGTACGAACATTGAAGACGTTATATCATAACCAAGTACCAAAATACAGGATATCAAGTTCAAGAATTTTTTTCAATTTGAAAATGGAGAAATGGAAAAATGCATAAATAAAGTATTTATTTTAGTAGCATACAAAAAAGTAAAATAAATCTGACAAAATGATAAAACTCTTGAATTTATGAAACAAAACATTCAACAAATAAATCTAATAGGAACAAAATAAAAAAATATTAAGTCTATTTCAGGTACAGGTTGATAAAATATAGAATAATATATAGGTAAATATAACATAAAAAAATATTCAGTCTACTTCAGGTACAGGTTGATCAAATCAACAAAACTAAAAGTAAATAAAACAAATATAAACCTCCACATTCTACTGTTTTTTGTTAAAATTGGCTTTATACCATTCGAACATTTCTCGTTTTAATTTCATTTTTTCTTCATGTCTCATTTCCCTCCTTAATTCTATATCACTTGTTCTAAACAATCTTTTGTTAATTTTCTCTGGAGATAAGTTTTTTAATTAACCTAAATCCCAAAATAAAAATCACAGAAATTCACAAGTTTTATTTTCTATTTCTATGTAACAAACCAAAGCATAGCCTCCTATATCTAACAGGCCAGAAGACTCGTCGACAATGCGACGTTGCCGATTCTACAAGGGGGGGTTATGCTATACGGAGTGTCAGTTCCTGGCCATTTGTTTATGTTTAGCACTATCGGTTTTCAAGCGTGTCGGTGATGAAACGTTCGAGTTCGGTATAGGTATTTTCAGTTTGTTCGATTGTTTTAGTGCTTCAAGTGAAATAAAAAGTGTTTGTTTTACCAAATAAATGTTAATTGAGTTGAGTGTTCACGAGTTTCATATTTGGAATTTGGATATCTAAGGTATAATCAGAATAAGGTTAGTTACACATTTGGAATTCTTCGATTTGCGTTCATCATGACTCGTACTTGTGCAATTCCTGGTTGTAATAGTAATTATAAATCCACACACGAAAATGTTTCGGTATTTAGATTACCAAAAGATCCTTCACGATGACGAAAATGGCTCAATGCAATCCATAGGGAAGAAAGTTTCAAAATTAAGAATAATTCTGTAGTATATGCATAAGACATTTTGTAGATGCATATATTGTAAAAGAAAATTCTCTACCGACTTCAGATGGATCATTTATTAGTATCCCGAGAAAAATTCCTAAATTAACAGATGACGCATTCCCTTCAATTTTTCCAAATCAACCAAGTTATATGTCTTCTTCAATTACTCCCAAAAGAACTGATCAAAAATTAGCAAAATTTAGTTTTTCATCATGATAATATTTTTACCGACTGGGACACACAAAACCAGATTCTTACTTTTTCTCGATTTTGTTCCCATTTCAAAGACAAGGCAATTATCAACTTATCTTTTAACGTTGAAGAAAATGATTTCGTTCAGTTTTACAAAATAAATTTCGAAGGTTAGTTTCCGAAAATAACGTCCGGGTTCAAGGTATTCGCAGATTTGAGGATTGATGTGTTCAAAAACCCAAGCAATATAACCATTTCTAAATTTAAGTGGTTATTAGGTGAGAGATACATATGTGATAGGTGGTCGAAGTTCGAAAACTCAATTTCACAATTGAATAGGACCGATTTAGATTCAGATTCCTCTGCTAATGCGAGCAAATCTTCAGAACAATATATTTTAGATAAAGTAAAGGAAGAAATTGAGAAAATTTATAATGCCCTCAAAAATTGTATCAATAATCTAGAAAACATTAATACAGACGACGTTGACACTTCTCAAATGATCAAAAAATTAACTTTTTTAAGTCAACAACTCAAATTAGCAGTTTCACCAAGGCCCATTTATTCTACCGACTTGTTTTTGTGGGCATTTCCAATTTCCAGATTCTTACAAGTTGATTAGAGACTCTCATTTATTAACTTCCTCACCCGAAATATTTAAGTAATGTTACAGCGGATATAAAATGTAGTGTAGGAATCAAAGAAAGTCAGATATCATATCTGAGAAAGAAATGTCAAAATTTAGAGCCTCATGAGAGAATAATCATTGTTTTGTTCTGTTGACTTTTTGTTTTTGAGAATTTATTTTAAGTTTAAGATGAACAGTCAGAGTATAATCGATATCAAGGGCTAATATCTTTTTATTATTCTCCTAATTTCGATATTTATGAATGTTTGATTAAGTTTGAATGCCTCAGAAAATCGAATATTCTAATTGTAATCTTTTGGGACTCAATAATACAGCTACCTCCTCGTGGTGAGTTCTGGATTATTTGCGATGAAACTAATCGCAAATAAACGAAATGCTGTATTGCTTTCCTCCATACAGTTCTTAGAATCTTAGATAATTAGAGCACATCAAAATGAATTAGTAAACTGTGAAATGCCTGTAGAATCGGTGCCTTGTCCGTGCTTCGCGACACTCCGACGTAACAACGGCAACGTCTAACCTTCTGGCCTGTTAGATAGAGGAGGCTATGACCAAAGCAACCAAAGAAATTCCTCGGTTGTTCTGGTTCCAAATTATTAACCGCTTTTTGAGGAACCGAGTTCCGTAAATAACCTCTTTTTGAGGAACCAACCGAGAATATCATATTTACGGAACGGAAAAATACCAACCAAACCAACCAAGGTGATTTACGGAATATAACCCTGGTTGTTTCGGTTGAAATTTATTTACGGAACGGAATTCGGTTACTGAGTGCATAGACCAGCAATGATATTTTAGGTTCATCTTCCGTTATCTGTGGTTCAACTTTCGAATAGAATAACAATAATAACTAGTGGCCAGCAGTCCATATTTTGGGATTCAGATGAGCCAGCAGATCTTCCTAGCCATAGATCCACATTTTTCTGGTAGATCTACATTTTTACGTTAGATCTACAATTTTCCGGTAGATCTACATTTTTTAGTAGATCAATATTATCGATAGATCAATTGAACCGGTAGTTCACACACACGAAAGTCCCATCGAAAAATGTCGAAGCATTTTTGAGTTCCTATAAACCGAATAGCGCCACCTACCGGTTTTCAAATGTAACCTCGTCACCCACTTAAACAATAATAATAATAATGTTTATTAAGATTCATATCACAAAAAGTAACTTAAAAGTAAAGTTTCATCAAAATCGGTTGAGCCATTTCTGCGATAGCAATGCCACCTAGCGGGGTATATTGTAGACCTGACACATACCCAGATACAGACACAAACTTTAATTGAAATCGGTCCAGCCGTTCATCCTATAAACCGGATACACTGCCAGCTTCCGGTTTCCTATTGTGACTCTAAGACCCACTCAAACACGCACACAACGTTTTATCTTGGGGCGCCCCCTACCGGATGCTATTGTGAACCAGAAAAACACCGAAACACAAACACTAAGTTTCATCAAATTTGGCCCAGTCGTTTTTGAGTTCCTATAGATCGATTGTAGCGCCACCTACCGGGACCAATTGAGAACCGCCGCAAAACACACGCACACGAAGTTTCATCAGAATCGGTCAAGCCCTTTTTGATTTGTAATTTTTCAAAAAACGCTCTGTATAACAGTGGTTTTACTCTTTCAACGGTTTTACAAAGTTTATAATTGGCCGCTTGATAGATATCTCGAGATGACATTTCACTAAAAATACCCTGTATAGTGGTTTTTCTTCGACAATTAATTTTGTTGGAATATTTACATTCACTGTTTGGGAGAAAATTAACAGTGTGTGCTAAATATGGCATAAGTTCATAGTTATAAACCAATTACTTAGCAGATCCGGCTATTAAATCCATATAACTAACTCAATCACATCTAAACTACCCACTCGATGAATCAACAGTTCAAATATGTTCATGGAATGGAATATTATATATTCACTGTTGGAACAAAATTGAACAGATATGACATAGGAGGCCACCATTCACTGTTAGGTTAAAAATTAACAGTGCTGTGTCTAAGGTGGCGTAAGGACACAGTAACAAAGCCTACACAGAACACAATCTCCTTATTCGCTCAAGCTCTTCCAGAGCTTATGAGGGGTCTCCTTAGGGAAAACCTAGGAGGATCAGTATAATAATATATAATAGATGGTCCGAGTGACCGAGCACATAAAAATGGGAAAATAATCTTACCTAATGTAATTTATATCATCAATTCTTATGATAATTAATGATAGGATAGATTTTGGATTGTGTGGGATGAGTAGAAAAATAAATAACCATCCTGTATATAATATATTGTTTCAACTTCATGATTTTTACACTTTGGTCTTGTTCTAGGTATATCATATCAAATTATTCTCCATTCTGGAAAGATGTGTTGTCCAATTCCCACTCTGAAACAATTATAAACTGTTTAAATTCGATTACTTACAACAAATAGGTACTGTTAATCAAAAATTGTCACTACATTTTCCAAATCGTGATGAGAAGAGCACTATTGCAATGGAATAAAGAGCCATCCGGTAAAAGATGAAAATCATATTAACAACCAGCCTGCCAAGTGTAGGTATACATTCAAAAACCGAACCAAACTTAATAGTTCTAAAGTTACTATACCTAAAAATATCATTATTAGGCGTTCCTCCATTGTATCGTTCAATAAAACAATACTGTTGCAAATAGATTTTAGTACCTGTTTCCTAAATTGATTTACCTCTATTGGAGATTGGTATCGTTCATTTAAAAGTCAGAATACTATCCTCGATCCAGAAGAAACACTGACATTTATATTACTGGACCACAGGAAGAAATAATATAGTCAAATTCAAGCGAATAACCATAACACAGTTGTTAAGATCAATCCCTTTCTATCATGACCAATCGGTTATATTTTAAATGTACTTGAATGTGGAGATAAAGCCATTATTATTATTATTATTATTATATTTGGTAGGGGAACCACTGTGTTTTGGTTATTCGCTTAAATTCCATGTTCAAAAAATACTTACGAATAGAAATAGATAATGTATATCAACGGAAGTATTCTTTATATATATATCAGTGTAAACCATTTCCCAGATGTATGTATAGCTATTAATACAGATATCCTTATTGATTCATGTTCCTACAGAAGAATACTTACTTTCTATCGTGATATATCCTGGAAAACTTCAAAATTGTAGTACCTATTATTTATGTTCATACATTGGGAGATCTTCTTGCCTGAAAATCGTCGAAATCTTTATAAATTTAAGTAAAGTAGTAATTACCTTATAGTACTTACTTACAGATTTATGTTCCAGGTAATTTATAACAGATAATCGTTGATTTCAGGAAAACCCATCCGTTCAATCCATTTTGAGGTTATTCATTTCCACTGGGGAATACGTACCGATCGTGGTAAATATCAATTTCTGTTGCAAGTATCAAATCGGAACCAAAGGTTTTTATCGATTCTGAATAAATCTCGGCACATTTCTGATCTAAAATCGATCGATTTCGTTAAATTCTCCCAAATTGACATTCACCATTCAGACAGTTTTGACCTTGGAATGTTTCTAACATTTCTAACCCAGGGCTTCCCAAACTGTTCGTCGCGACATTGTCTTAGGGGCGTCGCATGTCGATGCGACCGAGTCTAGTGAGCTGATAACGTATTAACCGGCTAGTACTTAAATTGGTATATATTTTTGGGGGCCGAGTTAAGGGGAGTCGTACAAAAATGGGAATGCCCCAAGGGCGTTACAGTAAAAAAGTTTGGGAAGCACCGGTCTAGCCTATTCCTTTCGAAAAATTAGAGATGTGCAAGTGGGATTTTGTCCATTAATTACTTCGTGAGATAAAACAGAACGCCACCTTCATCCCAAAATCTTGGGGTCGGTCGACTTCGGCCTCGCTCGGGTCGTTTTATTTCTATAGTTCCATAAAAACGGTCGATTTTCCGCATTTTGGCGATTTTCAAACGCTCGTAGAAAACGAACGGAAAAAAAATCGGTAAAAGTGTCTCGCTATTCTATCCGTCTATATTCGGTCTTTCGATCGGTACCGTTAGATACGGTCGGGCGAGAGGAACGAAAAAGCCTTTAGGTTTCGGGCGAGGCCGCTTTTCGACGATTTCGCGACTTTTCCGGAATTTTTTTAAAATACTCGCGACTTCCCGATCTCGACGAAAATCGCCTTCGGCGATACGTCGGTCCTCGCCCTCGCCGCGGCGATATTCGCCTTTCGCGAGGCTCGCGGCTTCGCCGCTCGCGAAACTTTCTTCGAAACCGCCCGTTTTAGAAAGTTCTCAAAATTTATCTTCTATGGTTCCGACTTTGCTACTTTAATAATATAGCGTTGATAACAAACTTTCACTTGAATTACCGGCTGCTGGTATTATTTCAATCTTTTTTAAAAACAATATTTTTAATATGACAGATCAAAACGCAGCTTTATTACCTCGTTGAATGAATCCATCACAGTTTACAGTTTGTTCAATATAATCAAAACGAATAAAAATGACCAGAAATAACCTTACAATTGTGAAATCATGAAATATAAAATGTCCTTTAATTAACCTAAATCCCAAAATAAAAATCAAAGAAATTCACAAGTTTTATTTTCTATTTCTATGTAACAAACCAAAGCAACCAAAGAAATTCCTCGGTTGTTCTGGTTCCAAATTATTAACCGCTTTTTGAGGAACCGAGTTCCGTAAATAACCTCTTTTTGAGGAACCAACCGAGAGTATCATATTTACGGAACGGAAAAATACCAACCAAACCAACCAAGGTGATTTACGATTACGGAATATAACCCTGGATCCGAGCAGGGTCGTGACACTCTCTTTCCCCCACCCCAAACCCTGTTTTTAGTTCATTGGCATTCTAGAGATGTCTCTGCCTGCGCAAATTCCATGATTTCCATGGGATGAGATTCGATAGATGACTCTGTTGCGCGTTCAGAATTACAGAATTACAGAATTCAGAATGTGATGGATTTGTCATTAATTTCTGAAAGTGTCAACGAACCTTGTTTACAACTATGAAAATTATTCAAATAAATATATTTTTATTGAGTGGACAATTTTATATTATAACTATTCCGATGAAATATGTGTACTTGGATCCATAGAATACCGATAAGATACCTGCACAGATACCTGATCGTTTCTATGGCAGGTAAACCAAATTACTGTTTACTCAGGTAGAAATTGAAGTGAATTTGAATTCGCACCTTCGACCGAAGAGGTTCAGCCAAAATATCGATTGGTAAGTGACGAGCTCGTGTTTGGAAATTTATCGTAAAAATGGGAAAATGGATCAAATGTTGTGTATATGGTTGTGAGGATAATGTTAGCATGAGACATCGATTTCCTAAAAACAATCCAAGTCTTTTTAAAACGTGGATCGACATTATCAAGCCAAGTGATTGGGAAATATTATCTGTTGATTGACCAGATTTATAACAGGCATTATGTATGCCATGCACATTTGGAGACTGTTACAAGATAGAAGGAGGAAGAAGAAGGCTCGCTATGCATGCAGTTCCTACACTTGGTGTTTCAGGTAAGCTATACATTGACAACAATAATTTGAATTTGTTTTTAAAATTTTTGTGAAATTCTAAGAAATATAAAACAGTTCATCTTTCTTTTGAAGGTATCTCAAAAGTTCTTGATGATGTATGGAACCAACCATCAACTTCAAAAACCGATAATGAACCAACTACAAATGTCACTGTCTAAAGGAACGCAAAATATTATGGAGCCAAGAACTCATAAAAGTAAGTGTATAATACTAATGTTGGAGTGATGACATGATTGCTTTGAATAGCAATAGTAATGAGAGGATCTTCTTTTAAATTTTAAATGCTTGTACATTTTCCACAATATATATGTCCTATACCAAAAATTGTATTATTTATTTATTATTTATTATTATTTCCTCAGTTTGGTCCTGGAGATGCCCCAGTTAAGGATAGTCATGTGGGACATACGCTAGGATGGGATGGAGCACAGAGCAGAGCAGATTGAAAAAGAATCCTGGCCTCAAATAGTTAGCATATTTGAAGGTGATCTTTTGTCTGGAGCAGTACTGCATTCTCCTTTATTTTATTGTTTTAAACAGGAATCAATTCTTTGTTTTCCCACGTAGCAAAAGTGTTATGAATATCGGTTGTATGGACATCTATATAACAATCCAAAAAACCGATAGCCTACGTAAATCAGTATCAAATTAGTACATTATAACGTCAGTAGCACGGTTACTACGACAAAAGTGGGAATGATTTCACAACATATACAACTGTTGTAAAGTTGTAATTGCAACTTCTTAAGCAACTGATATGTTATAATACCACCATACACTATATAATGTGAGCGAACATGATATTTGAGTTTTTACTAAGTCAGCTGAGGAAAACCATTTTTCCCATAGACAGCTAGAGCTTTGTGGGTATACTTTCTGTATTTCTGTTTTTGTTTGTTTAATTTGTGTATATATTGGGTTTGGGAGTAATAGGTCTCTTGCATGCATTTTTTTTTATTATTAGAATCGAGTATTATATCCATAAGAATTCTGAAAAAGTGAAACTGCCGTGAAAATTTTCAATATTCAACGAGGAAACGGTCATTGAAATTTGGTTGCACATAATGGCCCGTCATATCTACTCTCATTCTCTTCTCGTGTCCATTTCACACTTTCTTCCAGTGCAATACGGCCCCCTATGGAGGGCTTCTAGTCGGCATATTGGCTGTAACAAGCAGATGGTACATTTTGATTACGTCAGCCGTTATAGCAATGATTCAGAAGCGTTTTTTTACCTCATTTGAATTTGCTTCTTGATTTACCGATTTTCAATACCGAAATATTCAAATTGTATAAATTATGAAAGTGGATGAGGGCATACATGTTGATCTGGTATTGAATTAGATTTCAGAAAGACATAAACATATGGTATTTCATGTTACATGCAAGAGAACTATTGTTTTAATTATGTTAATAGCTATTTTTTTCTTGTTACTGTTATAATACCTCAACACCGCACACTATATAATGTGGGCGATGATATTGTGAGTTTTACTTAATTGCTTAAAAGTATTTTACGTAAACAAATAAAACTTAG
Source organism: Halyzia sedecimguttata (assembly GCA_937662695.2). Lineage (NCBI taxonomy): Eukaryota > Metazoa > Arthropoda > Insecta > Coleoptera > Coccinellidae > Halyzia > Halyzia sedecimguttata. The sequence continues at coordinate 71,638,207 of OW569417.2, forward strand.
GGCTGCATTAATAGTCGACCCTCTAGATGAGGTACGAAGAACTCGTTTTTCATACCTGATCTTGAGGGCCGACGATGAGTATGGCCCTCTTAAAACTGATTTTTTAGTGTTAAAGTTTTATTCTTTGCATTTATTATAATTTATACACAATTAATTTTACATATGTTCACTGTGGTGAAAATATCAATATATATAATTTATGTGTGATAGTACCTTTTATTTTCCTTCAAATTTAAAAGTTATTCTGTCTTCCAGGCGTACAAGGCCGAAACAAACTGGATTGTGAGGTACAATTACCCTTTCAATTAATGGAATGTGACCGAGTTTTATACGAACAAATTTTTTTATACGCAAATTTTTTCCAATCTTTAACAAATTCAAGTTTTCCTGTGATTGTAACATTGACATGATTTTCCTCTCTTGTTTGTTTTTAAAGTCGGTTTTGTGCACCGCAATGAACTTGGCTCAGTGTGATTTTTATGGAAACGTTGATTTATTGGAAAAGTAATTCTGTCTCATACTTCCTTTTATTGTAACAAGATCTGTCAGACCACTAAATGTATACACCGAAATGTTTGAGAAGTGAGAAAATTCACAGAAGTTTGTTCTGAAATTTGTTCATCTCAGCAATTTCCCCGAAGATTCTTATATTTCGGTACAGAACATAAGTTCTCTTACGAAAGACAAGAATCTTCTAAGAAATTGGTGAGGGAAAACAATTTCAGAACAAGCTTATGAAATTTTCCTCATTTCGCTCACATTTCGGAATACACATTAAATAAATTAATTTGAATTTCGCGCCAAAAGCGAAATACCGACATAATTTGAATTTCGCGCCAAAAGCGAAATACCGACTTAATTTGAATTTCGCGCCAAAACCGAAATCTGTAATACCGACACATGCGATGTGCCCGCCTCTGGAGAATGCCAATGAACTAAAAACAGTGTTTTTCATGTTACAAGGCCAGTGTCGAATCTATATACTTAGTTATCTGTGGATCCGAGTACTGAATTCCCCATGCATTTCTTATGGACCTAAAATTTACGCGAATTTCTCGCCTGTTTTTAGATACTTCGGCTAATTTCTTAAGGTTAATTTCGGTTGAAATCGATTCTGTGAACCTTTCTCAATCATCTAGAATCAAGTTTTCATAACAAAATTGTATATTTCCAAAATAATTAATAAATATAAAAGTGTTCACCAGATTCGATTGACGTATGTCTTAGGTCACTCGAAATCAGTCAAAAATAATAAAATCGGTTTCAATTTTGATTTAGGAATGAATAGAAGTAGATTTTAATGTGGAAATAACATGAAAACATGCACTAATGATGAAGGTACCCAATACTTGTTGTCTCTGTAGTAACATTCTCTTTTAAATAGGGTGGTTTAATCTTAAAGTTGAAATTCCTTGTTAAAAAATTTGAATATGGATCTCCCGCCAAGCGAATGATTCTAACCTAACTAATGTGGAGTGGCCTTGCGTTCCGAAATTGCTGGCATTGTTAATCTGTGGCATTACTGGCCGCAGTAAGTAATTTCGGAACGCTCTTAAGTAACGGTAAGCATCGCCAGTGAATTTCAGCAATATATGACATTCCAATTAACTGCTCAGTACTGTTCAGGAATATCGGAACACGGCATGGAAGTGGTCAAAGAGGCTATAGAGAACCTGCGTGACCTTGAGATTCGACACTAGCGCTCATGGTGGCGAATTTTAGCATTCATTACGTGAGAGAAATAAAATTTTGTACTGATCGCCATACAAAGTAATTATTAATTATTATTTATAAGAATTATATCTTGTCTATGGTAATTATAAATTTTGGAAAATATCAAACGTTTTATTTATTAAAAGAGGTTGTCAAACAAAAAAGGTGAAAATGTATTCAGAAGTAACCATGCTGAAAATGTAGAAGAGTGGAAGACAAACTAATATTAAACCATTTGATTATTGTTATTTATTAATATCATTTAAAATATCAAATAAAGATATGAACTTGTCAAAATACATTTAATTCTATTTTCCTACTTTAAAAATAGGTTTTTGTAAGTTTACTAGTACACAGCATATATGAATAATTAAAACGGCAAAGTACGGCACAAGATCAATGTGATATACGGTAAATGGTAGTGGCCTAGATTCTTACATATTCTCTTTTACTAGGCCAGAAAATATATTATTTTGTTTTCTGCGCTAGTGAATCTAGATCTACATGTTGGATATACATAACAAAAATTAAGTACCATAAAAAAATAGACCTGTCTGTATTTAAGTATAAAAAATAAAAATTAGTAATCTGTTTCCAGAGATATTTTGTTGGATTTTGATCAGTGGTTACACATCTAATAATAATTTAAAAACTGTTCCCTTTACAGCGGTTATAGCCAAAAGTTGTTTCTCATTTTTTAAAGAAGTACATCCTCGAAATCGATAATGAAATTGGTATGTCAGGTCCACAAAACACTCTTTGACTCACGATCAAAGTCACATGAAAAAACAAAGTCATCACTTATGTGCTCAAATGAGACCACTGGAATCGATCTATCGACTGTTGAATTGATCCTTGTAGCTAACTGAACACCTTCAGATAAATCATTTATTAATTTCTTCACTATCATCACATGACACTTCAGATACTCATGTTCTTTTTTTCCAACGATCTACATTGGATGTTTAACGCTCTTTAAATCTATAATTACATAGCTTGAAAAATTGTCGTATGCTTTGGTGGATGAAGAGGCGTTTCCGCCAATGAAATGATTACTGCATATTCTTGAGTTGTTTGTAGATAGCCATGGGGTACCATCGGCACTAAAAAAAGTAAAAAATTAATGTGGTAATAAAGATGATTTCAACACATTTACCATTTACACTTACTTGATACGATGTACGGCTTCCATCCACTTTTGTTGACGTTCTAACAAATTTGGTTTTGAATAAAATGTTATATTTGTATCAGTCTTTCCATAAGTATTAAAGTATTATGACATGATACAATTCAACAACTTGTGTTACCAGATCTGGGTTTGTTTTTAACGTTATTTCCAATCATAATCACCCAATTATATTTTTACATGTTTGGATTTCTACGTTAAGTGACAGTTCAACATCACGTATAAGCTTACGAAATTACCGAAAGAGGCGCCACTAGTGTTTACGCCATATTGGTGTATCCCAATTTTCTATAGACCACATTAGTTAGGTTAGGCGGGAAATTTGAATTACGATCCATCCGTGGATCCGAGCATTGAATTCCCCATGCATTTAGTATGGACCTAAAATTTACGCGAATTTCTGGCCTGTTTTTAGGTACTTTGGCTAATTTCTTAAGGTTTATTTTGGTTGAAATAGATTCTGTGAACCTTTCTCAACCATCTAGAATCAAGTTTTCATAACAAAATTGTATATTTCCAAAATAATTAATAAATATAAAAGTGTTCACCAAATTCGATTGACGTATGTCTTAGCTCACTCGAAATCAGTCAAAAATAATAACATAACCCTAAATCGGCCTTGTAATGACGCACAACAGAAGTCATCTACGACATACGGAAATCTTTCGAACTAGAATGGCTTCAATTTTGATTTAAGAATAAATAGAAGTAGATTTTAATGTGGAAATAACATGAAAACATGCACTAATTATGAAGGTACCCAATACTTGTTGTCTCTGTACTAACAGTCTCTTTTAAATAGGGTTGTTTCATCTCAAAGTTAAAATTCCTTGTTAAAAAATTTGAATATGGATCTCCCGCCAAGCGAATGATTCTAACCTAACTAATGTGGTCCACATTAGTTAGGTTAGGCGGGAAATTTGAATTACGATCCATCCGTGGATATGGACCTAAAATTTACGCAAATTTCTCGACTGTTTTTAGATAGGTACTTTGGCGAATTTCTTAAGGTTTATTTCGGTTGAAATAGATTCAGTGAACCTTTCTCAACAATCTAGAATCAAGTTTTCATAACAAAATATTATATTTCCAAACTAATTAATAAATTTAAAAGTGTTCACCAAATTCGATTGACGTATGTCTTAGCTCACTCGAAATCAGTCAAAAATAACATAACCCTAAATCGGCCTTGTGCCGTGTTCCGATATTCCTGAAGAGTACTGAGACGTAAATTGAAACGTCAGATATTACTGAAATTCACTGGCGATGCTTACTCTTACTTAAGAGCGTTCCGAAATTACTTACTGCGGCCAGTAATGCCAGCAATTTCGGAACGCAAGGTTGTAATGATGCACAACAGAAGTCATTTACGACATACGGAAATCTGTCGAACTACCCTGGTTTTAATTTCGATTTAAGGATAAATAGAAGTAGATTTTAATGTGGAAAGAACATGAAAACATGCACTAATGATGAAGGTACCCAATACTTGATGTCTCTGTACTAACATTGGTCGCATTCAGCGGACGAAGCGCTCAGCCACTTTACGCTACCGCTACCTAGCGCAAATCAAATGTGCTCCATAAAATAGCCTCCGCTCCACAACGTGTTGAGTTCGTAGGGCATGTGCCACTCTTGTCGGGAGATGCACATTCAAATTTTTTAACATGGAATTTCAACTTTGAGATTAAACCACCAAAAGATAATGGTCGCATTCAGCGGACGAAACAGTTGCGCAACCGTTACCAAAACGTTCGGTGGCACAGTGCCACCGAACGTTTTCCTCCTACCTCCATAGTTTTGATCAATAATCTAATATTTTGTTCCCACTTAGTTATCTGTGTTTGTTCCATTCATGTTTTCCCCTCAATAACACACCTTTTCGAAGTCAGAAAATATCATTCATATTTCAAGAACATTACTTTTAATGCAATTTGAATTATTTTCAAAGGATTTTATAATAGGAAATAGATTCAATAATACCTATAATATCATACCTGTTGTAAAAAGAATCATTATCAAATTGCACTTAAGGCGATAAATGAGCTATTATTAGGTATATGTGAGTTCAACTTGTTTTAAGACCATCTCCTATTATTCCCTTTAAAAGTAAAGTCCAACAGAAATGTGATTCGAAATACCCGCCAAAATCCATCCATCTAATCGGTCTCATCCAATGAATTCTAAGGTCTCATCACGAGCGACTAAATCCCAGGCTCCGTTCCACGATTTGATTGGTTCCATCTATGCGCCGATTTTATTGGTTGGAAGTGTGTGGCGGTATTTTCAACTGGGTGATGCATCGTCTAGGGTGGAAACCTGTATTGCAGTAAACTTTATGGAGATGGGATACCTTTGGTTTTTATAGAAAACGTATTTTATATCACACACGTTCTCCTGACCTCCCTTTTCCTTGTAAATTCATCACAATGAATATCAGTTGCATTTGAAATATTGTGGAAAAAATAAATCCATATATGTACCTATTATTATTTTTATCATTAATACTATACTATAAGGAGAGGAGAAAAACAGAAGCGTAATAAAAAAAGACATTGTATTAAATTACATAATATACCTCTGCCTATTTCACAATGAAAACTGGTAAAAAAAAATGGAACAGCATTTATAATTAATATTTATGATCGTCAGAAGGATTGGAGGATACATATAATTGATTGAAATTATTTTTTAAAATCTCACTTATTCCTACCGATTCAGAATGAGTTGTCTTTTTGAACTGCTTCCTATTAGCTTTCCTTTTTTTTTGAGTTGAGAAAAATCTGGTCTGGTGTTTAATTTTTTTATTTATAGGTTCATTATGCTGAACAGGAACAAATGATTCAGTTGAACTGCTTGGTAAATCGATTAAATTATCAATCAAATTCAAATGCCTTTGGATTTGTAAAAGGACTTCATTATCCAAATTATTCATACTATTCTGGAGCTTGCTCATGGTACATAAAATTTGCGCAGACACATTTTCTTTCAAATTTTTAGATTTATCGTTCCTTTCTAATGTGGTGTTATCAAGATTGTTATCAACAGTTACTAATTGCTGTAATTCTGGCAATTCATTTTCTTTTTCAAGAGTCATTACCAAAAAATGAATATGTTCACAAATGAAGTTTCGGATGGAAAAATCACTGCAGGTACAGGAATATGTGTGATAACAAATTTTACAAATCTCGCACATTAAAACGCAACAGCTTTCATTCCGAAGTTTCTCTATACAATAAATTTCACCAGTTTCCTTTTTGTCAGTCAGAGTACTGATTAGATATCTGTTTTTATTATCATTGTCAACGTTAATAATGAAATCAGTTGATGGAGCAGCTCTATATGCCTCAATAAAATATTTTTTGTATGAATAGTGTGCTTACCTTTTATGTTTTTTATAATCCTATCAACAGACTTATCTCTAATATATTTTAGGAGCACATGCAATCTTTTATCTAATCTTTCAACTTTTTTTCCATCAAAATAAAAATATTTAATTACTTTATGCATAGATTCTAAACACATATATTTGTGTTTATGCCACAATGTGCCCGGAAACAGTAAGCCCATTTACGATAATTATTTTGAAAATATATCCCAAAGTCATGGGTTTCATCATCTAAAAGTAGTTGTGAAATTGTATTTTGCAGACATTCAGCAAATATATCTACGTCAGTACTCTGCTGCAAACATTTCACAAATTTATAAACCTCTGATCTTTTATCTTTATTATTTATTTTTGATAAGTTTTGCTGCCATGCACGGTCAATGTGCCATGAGCAAAATAACTGCTGTTCAACTGGTCCCATTATACTGCACCAAGCGCTGTAAAAGGTGAGAACAATGTCAGTCATAATTAAATACTTTTGGAGTAACTACTCCTACATTCAATTTAATTATATCAAAAAAAATTTCATAAATGTATGTGTCCTTTCTATTACTAAACATAAAAGAAACCGGTAGTCCTTCACCAAAATCATCCACCACCATAATTGTTGTTAACTCAAAATCATAATTATTCAAGCCATGAGTCCCATCTAATGCCACTATATTGTTACCAAATTTCTCAATCATTTTTTTTTGAAAATCTGTCATTATAATTAAACAAAAATCTGTACTACACAACTTATGCATGCATAAATCATCCTCCACCTCTACTCCCTGTTGTTTATAATACAATATACAATTATTTTCTTCTTGCCTACATTGATTGACCCACAAATTGACTGATATAGCATCATTATAATGCTTAACTCCCTCTGCTATGTTAATATGATATGATGTTTTGATATTCTGAATATCTTTTCTTGATATTAAATCTTCTCGATTTAAATTTTCCTCATTAATTTTATCACGATATGAATCTAGAATCCTGAAAATGAAGAAAAAAAATTAAAATCGGAATCTTTTAGCTGCATTTCGATATTCGACTAAGATTTTAATGGCTACATGGTTTTCAGTCCTATCACTCCTACCTTGATGGTGGGACTCCCAATAATGTGAGTTTAGATGCTACTATTGATTTATCCATTTGTGGAAGCCTTAAATGTTGTAAGTCAAGTGCATGTCCATAGTGTGTTTTAATCCCAGTTACTAACATTTTCTCCCCTTCAATGACCTTAATCATACTAATGCAGTTTTGGTTTAACTTTGCATGATCCTTGACTTTTGGGAAGTCTTTTATTTGAGCTCTTCGTTTGGACTTTCCCTAAAAATAAATAAAATTTAGATGTTTCTGAGCTGTGGATATTTTGCATTGGTATTTGCTCACCAGATCTATTACAGAAATAATATTTAATTGATCTTTTCTTCGAGTTTGTTATGCTTGATAAAACATAACTGGACTTGCTTATTTTCTGAGTTAACTCTTTCCATGCAAGAAAATCTAGAAAATACAAATTTTACAATACTCTGTCATTCAAATCTCATATATTAAAATTACCTTCTTTGTTTGTAAATTCCTTCTCCTCATACTCGATCTGTTTTTTATGCTCATCAATTAAATGGTTTTTCAGTCCTTCATTATTGTCGGGAGTGCAGTGGGCTTGACAAGAAAAACACTTCTTTAGTTTTACTTTTATATTGATAACTCAACTCTCACAGTCTCGCATTTACAATCACTTAGATTAGGAGTAGGAGACCAACTTTTATATTAACGACAAAAAAGTAGTACCATCAGTACAAGTCAAAAGAAAAATCATTATTGCGCATTCGCGCTTACATCCAGACCATAGAACACCTTGTCGAAAGTGTCAGGTCACAGAGAAGCAATAACTGGTGAATTTAACCATTGGCCTCAACACACCCCCTCAATGGTAAATCACCAAAAACAAAATTATTCTAAACCTAAACGTTTACAGAATCTATCAAATGCAATTGAACCTAACGGTTTAGTAAATACATCAGCAAGTTGTTCACTCGTGTTTATATATCTAACATCTACAACTCCTTCTTTAATTTTATCACGAACAAAAATGTATTTTGATATCCACGTGTTTTAATCGTTTATGATGTTCTGGATTTTTGCTCACTTTAATTGCTGACTGATTGTCCTCAAATATAACCACACATACATAGTCACTATATAACTCAAAATCATGTAGCAAATAACGCAACCAACATGCTTCACTAACTGAGTTGCTTAAGGCAACATATTCGGCCTCGGTTGATGACAGGGCTACAGATAACTGTTTTTGTGTCTTCCATGAAACAGGATTTCCAAATAATTTAAAAATATATCCGGTGGTTGATTTCCTGTCAGTTCTGTCACCAGCCCAGTCCGCATCGACAAATCCTTCAACAATATTATCAACATTCATACATTTAAAAATAAGCTTTAAATGAAGAGTTCCTTTTATGTACCTAAGGACTCTTTTAATAGCCGTCCATAGATCCTGGCTAGCACACGTTTGATATCTACTCAAGATACTTATAGAAATACATAAGTCAGGCCTTGTACATAACATAGAATACATAATGGATCCTATAACTGCTCTACATTTATGTTCTAATTCTGAACTTTCAGATTCATTTCTTTTTAGTAATTCGTGGTTAAAACCTGTTTCCATTGGAGTTTTTGAAGGATTACAATCCAACATATTATATTTGCTTAATAATGTTTTAAGATAATGGGTTTGATTTATTGATATTTGACCTTCTTCAATATTTTGGTTGATAACCATACCTAAAAACTTATTAACTACACCCATATCATACATTTTGAAATTTTGATGAAGCATATTTTTAATATTTACCACTTCAGATTCTGATGTTCCGGCAATCAAAATGTCATCTACATACAATAAAATAAAGATTTTGAAAGACTTTTTGACTTTACTATACAAGCAATATTCATTTTCCGATCTCACAAATGATAAAGATATCATAACCTCATGAAATTTTTCATTCCAGCTTTTAGGTGATGTTTTCAATCCATATAAAGATTTTTTCAGTTTACAAACAGTCCCCTGTTCTTGTTTGAAACCTTTGGGTAAAGAAATATAAACATCCCCTTTGATGTTACCGTTCAGAAATGCGCTACACACATCCATCTGGTAAATAGATATTTTTAAAGAATTACAAACAATCAAGAAAAATCTGACTGAGGGCAACTTTGCAACAGGTGAATAACTATCAAAAACACACTCACTTTTCTGTTGAAAGCCTTTGGCCACCAACCTTGCCTTAAATTTTATAATATTTCCTGATTCGTCCTTCTTGCTTTTGAATACCCATCTACAGTCTATTACTTTATCTTCTTTGTGATTATCTTGAATACACCATGTGTCATTCTCTTCGAGAGCACCAATTTCTTCTTCGATGGCCTTTCTCCATTCTACGCTATGCTCACTTTCCATAGCTTCCTCAAAAGATGCTGGTTCATCTTCTTCAACCAAACATGTCAACATTACTTCGTCAACATCAAGTTCATAGTCGTGAAGTCTTCTCGGCAGTCTTCTGTTCTGTCTGAGGTCATACCTGTTGACATAATCAACAGAATTTTCTTCCTGTTCTGGAGGATCATAACTATTATCTACCATTTCATGATCTGGAGTTCTTTCTTGTTCGATATCAGCTTCATTTTCATCATGGTTTTCCCATTGAACAATACCTTCTTCTTTGTCATTTGATAGAATATCTTGATCAATTTTTTTGTCTGGAAAGAATATCACATCTCTATGAAATTCCACTTTATTCTTTTGTGGGAAATAGATTCTATACCCTTTTACTTCAACACTGTATCCAACAAACAAACCAATTTCATTTTTGGGGTCCCATTTCAATCGTTTTTCTTTGGGAATATGTACGGAAACCTTATTACCAAATACGTTGAAATCTTCAAAGTTGGTTTTTCCATCACACCAAATTTCATAGGGTGACTTATTTGTTACTGAACTTTTACCAGTTCGATTAAGAACGTAGGCTGTGGTATTGACTGCTTCAGCCCAAAATTTCTTATCCATACCACTTATCATTGAGCGTGCTCCTTCCACAAGTATTCTTATCTCACGTTCTGCTCTTCCATTCTGTTGTGGGGTGTACACTACAGATCGTTGATGGCGGATGCCTCGTTTCTCCAATAATTGTTTGATTTCTTCATTCACAAATTCTAAACCATTGTCAGTTCTTAGCACCTTCATTTTATTTCCAGTCTCTCTTTCTGCTAAGGCAATGAATTTTGCTAGACATGTTTTCACTTCAGACTTGTTTTTCATGAAATATACTGTCCTATAAGCTGAAAAATCATCTTTCAGTACTAGAAAATAACGGGCACCTCCAATTGATAAATTTTCCATTGGACCACACACGTCGGCATGCACAAGTTCTAAAATTTTTGTGGCCCTTGAGTTACTCACAGGATGAGGCATACGATGTTGTTTACCTGACAGGCATTTTTCACAGATAAAATCCTTTTCATCATCGGTAAAATTGATTTCTTTGGTTTTCAATAATTGTTTCAAATGCTGAATGTTTTGATGTGCTAAAATATTGTGCCAATGACTTATACTCTTGACAGTTCTAACAATACAGCATGATACATCAGAACTACCATCATTTTCTCTACCATTATAATCGGATATAAGAGAGGTAGAATCCAACGAATAGAATTTTGAACTATCTTGATTGAAATCCATTTTATAAAGTTTATTAGTTCTGTAAGCGATTGCTCTAACATTACCTTCATAATCCAAAATTTCACATTTATTCTTATCCGATATCATGTGAAATCCTCTATCCAATGCGCAACCAACAGAAAAAAGATTAAATTTAAGTTCTGGAACATAAAGTACATTAGAGAGTGTAGTTCTTACTTGTTTCGTTCCATTGAATGACCACAAATTGACTGTTCCATAACCTTCAACATTCAAGAGGTTTCCATCACCAACTTTAACCTTTCTTGTTTTTTTGGATTTCGTTATTGTGCTGAAGAGTCTCTTGTTCCAACACATATGCTCGCTTGCACCAGTATCCATGCACCAATCATCGACTTTTAAGTTTTCAGAATACCCAATAAATGCATTTGAATCTGGAGATTTATTTTTGTTGAAGTCTCCGTCGTGGCTTCGTCCAGTGCAGACGTCAGTTCAGTGCTCGTCCGATCAGTGCGCATGCGCTCCCGTACCAGTGTGCAGTGCTGTTAAGTTCAACCCGTCTGACGGGTTAGCCGACTCGATCGACCCGTTACGGGTACTGGTGACAAGTTAGTGAAGTTTGTAGTGATGTGTTGAGTCCAGATCTTCGGATCGTTGGTTCCACAGGAAACTACAGGTGAGTCTACGACTGTGATATTTTAATATTTTTTTATTTTTTTATTGAAAATATGATATTGATTATATAACCCCCTACCTACTGAGAAACTAAAATTCGAAAATGGCCGGCTCTACCGCGGAATCGTTTATTGAAACGATAGCGGGAGACCGCGAAACGCTAGCCAAGCTATTCGTGCTAATAGCGGAAAAATTAGGTTTCCCTCTCAATAAAAATGCGTTTGAGAAAACGGAAAATCGAAAAAGACCCCGCGTTCAACGCCAAGACTCAAATTCCCCGGTAAGAACATCAAACAGATTTGATGTTCTTCAAAATGAAGACGATAATGACGACATGCTCATGTCAACAGAGTCTGTTATCGTGAATGACAATACCCCTGCTACCGACAGCAATCCCAGAGTTTCCTATTCGAGAAGGAACTCTAGGAATTCAAATTTGATTAACTTCCCTCCACTTCCGGTCAGTCAGACCACTGTTACCCCCAAAAAGATCCCGGTGAAGAGAATTCCACCAATCAAAATTTTAAACAAAGCGTCATTCCCCGCCATTGCCAGTTTAGCAAAGAACGACGATATTAAAATCAAATACGCCACGGAAAACAGCAACGCGCTGCACATCCACGTAGAGACAGAAGCCGATCACCGTAAACTGACGAAAGGCCTTGAAAGGCACGGACAACAGTTTTATACTTACACTCGTGATGACGAGAAAGTATTAAGGGTAGTCATTCACGGAATCCCGTCGCACGAGACGGAAGAATCCGTATTCCAACAACTCACCGACCAGGGATTCAAAGTAATCCAAGTAACCCAACTCTATAAACGGGAAGCAGGTGTCAAACATGTGTTTCCGCTCATGCTGGTCAAGCTGCCGAAAACGGACGACAGCAAAGACATCTTCAAAATGAATTATTTAGGATTCTTCAAAATCAGAGTAGAGCCGCAGAGGTCAACGAAGAGACACCTTCAGTGTCACCGTTGCCAAAATTATGGCCATACTCTATCGACTTGCCACATCCTCCCGCGATGTGTTAAATGCGGCGAAGGACACTGGTCCAATGAATGCGCGAAACCCACAAATACCCCAGCAGTGTGCGCCAACTGCAAGCTTGCTCACCCCGCTAATTATCGTGGGTGCAAATATTATCCGGGAAATACCCCCAAAACATCGACCCAAAGTCAACCGAAAAGAATTATTCGGGAAAGCAGAGTTGTTGAAGGTAAATCTTACCTCTCAGCAGCAAAACAATCCGCGAAACCAACGCCGGAAAAGAGTACGAAAACAAATACAAGTCCTAATCAAGTCGCAGAGATGTTGGCACAAATGACAGTGCTGATGACCAAGATAGCCAGTCGTCTTGGATAAATCAAAACCGCGATCATTAAAGATACTTGCGTGGAACGCGAATTCCATCAGGAACAAAATTCTAGAGCTTGGGGATTATTTATCCGAAGAAAATATCAACGTGGCGTTACTGAGCGAAACAAAGCTCGACCCCCAAGTTCATTTAGCTTTACCGAACTTCGCGATATACCGGAGTGATCGAACAAATCAAGGAGGCGGAGTAGCCGTACTCGTTAAGAACTCCATAGCGCACCAGCGGATTAATAATTTCAATACGGAAAACTTAGAAAACGCCGCGGTTAACATATATATGGCTGGCAACAGAACAATAACTGTCATAGCCGCATATAACGCGCCTAGAAAAACACTTTTAACTTCCGACTTGGACGAAATGTTCCCTTCGCCCAACGAAATAATTTTAGGCGGTGACTTGAACGCTAAACACAGCATCTGGAACTCCAGAGTAACTACTACGCGCGGCAGAACATTAGCGGCTCACGCGGAATCAAATAATTATTCGGTAATCGGACCGGACAGACCGACGTTCTACGGGTCAACAGGTAGACCAGATCTCTTAGACATTTTTATTACGAATAACGTCAATCAACCCACCACCATAGACACCGAGGCGGTACTGAGCTCCAATCATAATCCAGTTATTCTTACACTGGATCACTGGAACTCAATACCTCAACAACAGGAAGAAAGAAGAATCGACTGGAGAAAATTCACCGAAATACTGAAGAATACCGAGAGAGTTCCACCGGATCTACGAACTACCACCGACATCGAACTAGAAGTAAACAAAGTGACCAAGGAAATTCAAAATTCACTAGGAAAAGCCACGAAAACAATCAAGAAGTGTGCCAAAGACGTCAACAAACTACCCCCTGAATTGAAAGCTCTAATCAGGAACAAAAATAGAGCACGAAGAATAGCACAACGAACACTTTATCCCGAAGATAAGAGAGAGGCCAACAGACTAGCAAACTTAGTCAAAGAAGAAATAAAGAAGTACAGGAACGAGAAATGGCAAGTGCTACTTGAAAGCATCAACGAAGACTGCGAAGAACAAGACGCCCACTATAAACCAATGTGGCGATTAAATCGAATCCTGAAGAAAAGGTGCAACAGATCACGGCCTTTACACGGGGTAAATGGCATAGTATACGCCGACGAAGAAAAAGCGAACGCATTTGCTGAGACGCTAGAGCTGCAATTTGCACCGCATCGCACCCCAGACGACGACATCGATTTCGAAGAGGAAGTGGAAAGAACAGCAGCACGAATACTGCAAACAGATACAGATGAACGAATAAGACCTACAACAATCGACGAGGTGAAAGAAGAAATCAAACACCTTAAAAAGAAGAGTGCACCCGGTGAAGATGGAATAAACAACACTCAACTACGACACCTTCCGATGGAATACCTGGAATTCATCGTGAACATCTGCAACGGCATATTAAGACTGTTATACTTCCCTGAAGCCTGGAAGAATGCCACAGTGATCATGATCCCGAAGCAAGGAGAGGACCAACTATACCCGCAGAACCACCGACCGATAAGCTTGCTATGCACACTAGGAAAACTGGTAGAGAAATTGATACTACGACGATTAGAAGATGAACTGGAAGAGAAGAAAGTGATCCCACCAGAACAATATGGATTCAGAGCTGGACACTCAACAGAACTCCAGACACTAAGACTGACGGAAAACATAATCCACAACATAAACAGAAAACACGTGAACGTGGCAGCATTCCTAGATGTCTCGAAAGCATTCGACAAGATGTGGCATGAAGGATTGATATTCAAGATGAAAGAAGCCAATATAAGCCTACCAATCATAAAGATAATTGGAAAATACCTGAAGAACCGATCGTTCCAAGTGAAAATTGGAAGGAATAGATCCCGAAAAACTCCCATAACAGGAGGAGTTCCACAAGGAGGAGTACTATCTTCGAAGTTGTATAATTTATACACCGCAGATATACCGAATGGACTCCCCAACGACACAAAAGTGTTCACATACGCAGATGACACCGCAATCCTGGCACACTCAAGGAACTTGAACCTAGGAACCCGATATGCACAGACGGCAATTGACATCATCCTGGAATGGATGGAGAAATGGAAAATAAAAGTGAATGCAGGAAAGACACAGGCTATTGTATTCAGCAAGAAAAGAACATTACCCACAGAAGAAATAGAGATAGACGGAGAAACGATTCCCTGGAAAGCCAAAATCAAATATCTGGGTGTAATATTTGATAGAAAAATCACGTGGAAAGACCACATCGATTATATTATGCAGAAAGTTGCTGTGAGAAAAATAGAACTGTATCCGCTAATTGCTAGAAACAATAAGCTCAGTATAAGCAACAAGTTACGCTTATACAAGTCAATAATTGTACCACGCATGTTGTACTGTTCAACTGCATGGGGACAGACAGCAAAAAGCCACATGAAGAAACTGGAAACAGCCCAGAACAAACTCCTGAGACAGATAACTGATGCGCCCTGGTTCATCAGGAATAGAAACATCCGGCAAGACCTAGAGGTGAGCACGATAGAAGAACAGATACGACAGAGGAACAAGAGGATCCTGGAAAACACAGAACGCCACACGAACCCAACACTTAGAGAAGCTTTGGACTATGACCCAGAAGAACCCACAAAGATCAAACGGCCAAAATTGGCACTATTACCTGTCGGAGGACAATGAAGAAACCGACATCTAACGTAGTGAAAAGGTAACACTTCAACAACACATTCAAGAAGGAAATAAAAATAGAGACAACATGAGTAAAAGTATTGAATACTAACTCAAAACACCCATCGACGCCCTGATGGAGACAGGAGTTTTAGTGAGGTAAACATCTTCAGGAGAAGATGGACTCCCACACTGTTCCGTTCAAGGTTCGCCTATAAAAGGTTTCTCCTGTTTAAAAAAAAAAAAAAAAAAAAAAAAATTTATTTTTGTTGGTTCGTCTATCTTCTTGCTTTCGTCGAGACCAACAATTGGTAATTATGTGCTTTAGGCAACATTGCTCTATTTCGCTAAAAAAATCACCACTCACTAATTTCGAGGTGTAGATTACGAATCCTAAGTTTCAAAGCCCGCTCGTTTGTAGTTTTTCAGAAAAAAAATCGAAATTATTACTCCATTGACATCACTCAATTTCGTTTTGACACCACGTATTTCACTGTTTTCTTGAAAGATAATAGTATTGAATTAATTTTCCATCATTCTTCTAGCTTTTTCATCAGTAAATACGCTTCATTAAGCCAAAAGTGGATAATTTTCATGATAAATAGATAGATAGATATTTATTAAGGTTACATAGTAACAAGGTCAATTAAATACAATACAAATACAATAAATGAGCTATATAATTTTAAATTCCATCAAACTATATGGGGGATTCGCCATTAGATGATTTTTTAGTTCCTTCTTCAAAAGGTTTAATTTAAGTTTTCTCCATGTCAATGGAAGCTTGTTGTATAGCCGTATGCCTTCATTTTTCCGTTCAGTAGTTTGCAATCTAGTTCTTGTTATGCTCAGATCTTCTTTCGTTCTGGTGTTATATGAATGGCAGTCACACCTCTTGTCAAAATCTCCCACTCTTACTGCAACATCCATTATTAATTTTATTATTAATTCAGCTATGACTGTGAGTATTCTGTATTTTGCAAATAATGGTTTGCAGTGTGTTCTGGGATTTACGCCTTCTATGGCTCTAACAGCCTCCTTCTGTGTAATTAGAATTTCTTGAATATGGCTTGAACTGCCCCATATTTCTAACCCATAGATCATTCGAGAATGGAACAGAGCATAGTATGTCTGGAGAGCTGTTGGCTGATTAATAATTTGTTTTACTCTTCTTATAGCATATATTGCAGGTTGTAGTTTTTGTTTGAGATAAATGATGTGTTCCTTCCATGTCAGGTGTGTGTCGAAGTATATACCCAAGAACACTGTATCATTTGTGGGAACTGCAGTTGAGGATGAGAAGAGGATAGTTTTGGTTTTCTCTTTGTTGAGTGACAGTTTGTTGGCATTGAACCAGTCAGTTGCTTTCCTAGTAATATGTTCTGCGTTATTCAATAAGTTATTTCTGTTATGTTCTCTCGAAGTCAGGGTTGTATCATCAGCATACAATAGAGTGTGACATCCAACACTGTTTGGTAGATCATTGATGTATATTATGAATAACAAAGGCCCTAATATCGAGCCCTGAGGAATACCATGTGCTATCGTTGAAATTGCGCTCTTTTCGTTATTATAAGATGTCATTTGTTGACGGTTGTGAAAGTAAGACCTGAACAATGACAAGGCCACTCCTCTCACTCCATAATGCTCCAGTTTCATTAGACATATATCGTGATCCATGCAGTCAAATGCCTTGGACAAATCACAGAACTGAGCGATGGTCTCCTGACGGACTCTCCTTGACGTCCATCCTATCAACATCAACATATTCCAACCACAGACAACTGAAGCAAATTCATATTGCGCTGTTGCCAGATTTAACATCTTTCGTATATACCAAAGCATACAAAATTCCAGTAAAAAGAGAATTAGCTGTAGATGCATTTTTATTTCATTATATGAAAAAAATAAATTTTTTTCAAATTCGCACAAGTCTATACAGGAAATTTGCTGGTTCGTTGCTTTTTGGTTAGTCGGATTCAAGCAACAACTCGAACGAGAAATGAAATGGGGTTCACATACGGTTGTAGATTGGATTAGGTTAGGACAGTGGTATATCCGAACTATGTTATATCAACATATTTCGGATATGCCACTGTCCTAACCTAATCCAATCTACAACCGTATGTGAACCCCATTTCATTAGGTTAGGTTAGGTTAGGACATGTTATATCAACATATTTCGGATATGCCACTGTCCTAACCTAACCTAATCCAATCTACAACCGTATGTGAACCCCATATTATTTTTCGTTCGAGTTGTTGCTTGAATCCGACTAACCAAAAAGCAATGAACTGGCAAATTTCCTATATAGACTTGTGCGAATTTGAAAAAAAAATATTTTTTTCCTATAATGAAATAAAAATGCATCTACGACTAATTTTCTTTTTACTGGAATTTTTTATCCTTTGGTATATCCGAAAGATGTTAAATCTGGCAACAGCGCAATATGAATTTGCTTCAGTTGTCTGTGGTTGCAATATGTCGATAGGATTCTACTATAATGGACGTCAATATTTATCATGAAAATGATCTATACTTTTGGCTTAATGAAGCGTATTTACTGATGAGAAAGCTAGAAGAATGATGGAAAATTAATTCAATACTATTATCCATGGTATAAGAATACCATGCTATTATCTATCAAGAAAACAGTGAAATACGTGGTGTCAAATCGAAATTGAGTGATGTCAATGGAGTAATAATTTCGATTTTTTTTCTGAAAAACTACAAACGAGCGGGCTTTGAAACTTGGGATTCGTAATGTACACCCCATAATTAGTAAGTGGTGATTTTTTCAGCGAAATAGAGCAATGTTGCCTAAAGCACATAATTACCCAACAATTTTCTACTTCATGTCCTACCTTTTTGCAGTACGTACACTTTATCGTGTCTTCCCTGGACTTTTTCTTAAAACAATTTCTGGCATAATGTCCTGCTTTATGACAATAGTTACACTTTGCATTTGGTTTTCCACTACCTTTTGGTTTACTCGTACTTGCTGTGAATGCTGCTTCTTTTTCATGGGACATCGCTCTTTCTTCTTCTATTAATAACCTTGAAGTCAACTCCTCCAAAGTTTGTTTATCACACGGGACAGATTCCCAAGCAGATGTGAAATGTTTGTATTTCTCAGGAAGAGACATCAAAATTTTTGTAATTATCATCTTGTCGGACAATTTTTCGCCTGCTTGTTTGAGCTTGTACTTGATCTCTTCGAGTTTTGAGATATAAGAAGAGACTGATTCGCCTTGAAATTCCATAAGGAAAAATTTTTGTTGCAATAGATGAACACTGACCACTGATTCTTTGTCATATATGGATTTTAATTTTGACCACATTTCATGCGAAGTTTCACAAGATAGAATATGTGTCAAAGGTCCTTCTTCCATCCTGGTCACTATTGATTCTTGAGCCTTGGCGTCACTTTTGGTCCATGCAGCTATCTCAGTGTCTCCACTTGTGGGTTTTACTTTTACACCATTGACGATGTCGAAGACCTTGCCCTTTAAGCATGACTGATGTCTGGAACTTCCAAACTACCCAATTTCCACCAGCGAGTTTTATTCCGGCAACGAGCTTGTTATCCATTTTATAATTCTTTGTCTCAGCTTAGCACGTGGTGATATATTTTATTCTTCAAATGTGCCTGGGTCCGTAACCTGTCGGGAGTGCAGTGGGCTTGACAAGAAAAACACTTCTTTAGTTTTACTTTTATATTGATAACTCAACTCTCACAGTCTCGCATTTACAATCACTTAGATTAGGAGTAGGAGACCAACTTTTATATTAACGACAAAAAAAAAAAAGTAGTACCATCAGCACAGAACACTAATACCATCAGTACAAGTCAAAAGAAAAATCATTATTGCGCATTCGCGCTTACATTCAGACCATAGAACACCTTGTCGAAAGTGTCAGGTCACAGAGAAGCAATAACTGGTGAATTTAACCATTGGCCTCAACAATTATGTCGAAAAGAACTACTACAGTTTTTCTCCAAACACTTGTACATACATTTTGACTGATCATATGTAGCAATCTCAGGATTGAGACTATGAATTTTTATCCTATGTTTATTTAAATTAGATCGATTAGAAAATTGTTTATTATACAAACAAAGCACATAACACCCATTGTATGAATTGTCTGTATCTATATTAGGAAAAAATGAGTCCTTGAATCGAAGAAAATTGAACACATGAACACTTTACACCAGTAAAGAGTAAATCAAGAAACACGTACGAGTAATTCCGCGACAGCATATATTACCTGTCTAGGATTGACAGGCGAGAAAAACCGCGGTTCTTGAAAATACCGCCACACACTTCCAACCAATAAAATCGGCGCATAGATGGAACCAATCAAATCGTGGAACGGAGCCTGGGATTTAGTCGCTCGTGTCTCATCGACCTCCGAGTACGATGAACCCACAGAATATATCGCTGGTTCTCCAGAATAGTGACTTAATTCAAAATTCTTGATTTTTCAGGAGAGCGTTTTAAACTTTTATGAAATTGATATGGGCCGAATAGTATGCGTAGATATACTTCTCCAAAAGTCATTTATAGTGCATTTCGTTATAGAACTTATCATTATACTCAGGTTGTGAAAGATTAAAGAAAAATATGTTTTTTTATCGAAAAAAATTGTAGTTGTGTCGTTATTTCAGAAAAAAAAAATTTAATTGCAAAGTTCTCAATCAACAAAGTGTCCTTATAATAAACTCCTCACCATTTCAAAAAATAGGTTTTAATTTTTCCTCTGAAAGTTACAATCAGTTTAACAAAAAAAAACTAAAACATTACTATTTTGACACATTTTGGCCTATCTTTAACAAACAGTTGGTCAGTGAAAAACTTAAATCTATTAAAACAAAGCATTTTCAGGTAACAGAACACGTAAATTCTCCAAACAAAAAAAATACTGGATCATATTCTAAAAATATCGAAATATTTAAAGACTTTTATAGAACTCTTCATAAAACTTGGGTATAATACCTTTCTTTATCAAATTTAACAGCCCTTCTTTCTTTTTTGCTGCAACAGGTATTTTTTGTTTGTAAGCTTTTTTCAAAATTATTTTCTGATTTCCGGTGGAGCATCCAGTCCTATTAGATCTTGTAGATTTTCTGATAATTTCCACATTTCTAAATTCATTATCCTTGTAAGAGGTTTTGTAGAAAAATGTGTTGGGACATGAACTCTTCACTTGGAGAACTTTGACGTCTGTCAGCCGGAATGTGTTGTTATCTGTGTCTTTACTAAAGTTATTCCCAATCTCTGAAGCCAAACTTTTTATGTCAAAAAATGAGTCATGACTCATTTCATGCACTAGGTAGGGACGTTTACATTTTGCCGTCCTTATTAGATTGATATATTGGTCTGGTGTGTAGATTGGGCCAGATTTAAGATACCTTTTAATACGTCTTTCTATTATAGAATGTGCGCTATCACCTTCATTTTGGGTATGACCCTTGATGAGGAATTTGTGTGTAATTGAATTTAGAAAACTCAAATTAGAAATTGCGTATAGATACAAGGCAATCATGTAGTGGTTTTTTTGTTGCCCACAACAGTTATCGCTGAAAAATATGACATCTAATTTGTTATCATCTTGGACTTTCTCTTGAAGGCTTTGTAGGTATTTGTAAACACATGAACCAATTTCAGTGATACCTCGCATACCTTGACCCTCGTACCAGACAAAACATTCAACATCATTAGTCTTTATATCATAAACTGTAAAGTTGAGTGTGTTTATTTTTGATAGATAATAAAAGGTGGAGACATCTCCCCTCGGACAAGGCAAAGTTCCTTGTAGGTCATATACTGCAACTACACAGGAATTGTCGGTGTTGGCCTTATCTTTCTCTTTCTCTTGTCGTGATAATGTTTTTTCTTGATGATGGGCATCAAATTTATTCTTCAATAGTAACTTCTGTTCTTCAGATTCATTATAATACGCCGTGCAATCCTCGCACTGATCTTTCTTCGGTTGAAAAAAGCTTATGTTATACTCAGAGTTGAAAATTCGATGATACAGAACATAGTTGCCGGGTGGCTCCTGTTTTGCTTCACAGCCTGTCACATAATCTCTGTGTAGATCGGCTACACTTTTCCCACCATCTATGTATTCTTTTATGGTGTCCGCTCTACAGTAATGGCTTTCGATTCGAGGCACTGAATCAATATGTTTCCGTATTCCATTTTTTATAGAAATGTCAAGCTTTTTATGGTTGCCGTGATTACCTCTGTTATCCAAAGCAATAATTCCTCCGGCAGAATTTTTTCTTTTATTTATAACTGTTCTTATTGGGCGGTCACTTATTCCCAAAGTATTCCTAAAAAAAGGCTTGCATACTCGAATCCTTTTATTATCAACAACGAAATGAAATGCGTTGTTCTTCGCTCTGTTATTATCAGAAGATCTATACGAATATTTAGGTTCAATCGTTAGAATATTCGATGAAATAAATTCTCTTTGTCTTTGAAGACATCCTAGTTTCCAAAACGCCGTAAAAATTAGCTGACGTTGACAATCTGTTATGTTTAAATAACATTTGAATCTGCATTTATCGGTGCAAGGAGGGCCCAGGCTTCTCGGGGAAACTATAACTTTGTTTTTCTTCGAGTTCGATGTATATGCCAAACCGGAATTTCTCAGACGTTTTGCTATTGCTTTGATCGAAAGAGAAGGATCCGCTTTTCTTTTCCGTCCGCGTCTTTTATTTTCGATCTTAGGTGATCCATTTGGCACATTATTTGCCCCATCAACGGCATCATTCTGTTTTTTTGTGTTCTTTCTTCTATCAGACGTGGATGAGTTTGTTGACGATTTGGAACTAGAAGATGAAGACTTTGAGTCAGATGATGAAGAGGTTGAATCAGTTGAAGCTGCATCCTTTTGTTCATAAAGTGGATCTTTAAGACTATCGTGAGAAGAGAAATCGCTTCTTGATTCACTTATATAATTTTTCGCTATTTTGGTTAAATCACCAGAGCATTTATCCATTTTATCTCTCAAGACTGTCATCAAGACCGCATTTGTGCCTTCCATAATTGTGCCTGATTCGTCAGAAATGGAATCTACCTCTTCATAGCCAACCGATCCACTAGACCCAATAATTTCGCTTGTTTTTTCTCTGTCACGGTTGCTCTCTGCAGCACCAGTATCTTGTGCGCACTCATTTCCTACAAATTTGGAAGTCGCGTCTGAAAATAGTACATTTTTTTTTAAATATCAGATTATGGATAATAATGCTTCATCACCTTGTATTATAACTATGTTAACATCGTTATGTTCAGCACCCAAAATTGCATTAGCATGATCATCGATCTCAGATGATCCTGATAATTGAATATTATTCTCGATATTGAATCTATTTGATCTATTTTCGGTTGTACCAGACCATTCAAGAGCTAAAAAAAACTAAAATTATAGGGGAGCTCTTTTAAGAGAAATATTCCAACCTACCATAACTCCCAGACCTGTTGTCTGTGTCTTTTTGCTTTGCCAACTTTAGTAAGAGTTTGGCTCGGGAATGTTCCATATTTGTCTGAAAACGCGTTTTTGAGTAACCAGATAACAATAACTTATGTATTTTCATGAGATAGAAAGAGGCATATTCGAAAAGTAAGAATATAGAATATATACGAAGAAAAGTTTAATTAAATTATCAAGAATAACAGCACAATTTCTATAGGGACCCAAATAAGTATTTATTTGTAACGGTAATAATGGCACATTTCAAAACGAAACATTGTTCCAGTCATTTACGAACCACATCTACTGATTAAATTGTTAGAATACTGACACACTACAAAATATGACTATTTTCTAGTTAAATTATAAACCTAAACTATATACTTACTTTATCAAGAAAGGTGGCACTTTTCGTGATGTGTCGTTGTTTCTGATAAATAACACTACACTTTTAAGAATATTTCGAAATGTGTCGTTGTTCGGGATAAAAGCGTGATATTCTACTCGAAGTCAACGACAGAACTGAAATTGAGTCGGTATTCGCGACAAAATTGGCGCCAAAACTATTATGAAGAACAACGTCACTAGCGCCATCTCTCGCGCTTTTTTCGTAATATCATCAAAAGGCGTTGTTCCTGCTAAAATGTATGTATTTTAAAATCGAATTCTGGACTTATCTAAAAATTCATTATTTTTGAGTTGTGTCACTTTTTCGGAGAACCAGCGATATCGTTAACGATATGTTCTGTGGATGAACCGATCAGTAGTCGTAAATCCATTGATGAAATTCTGTTGAAAATAAAAACGGCCCGTTGAAATTCATCGGTATTCACTTGATGCAAATAATAAAACACACCGATTCCTTTAAAATTAATCGATTAGACATTTCGATTAAAATAAAAATTGGTCGCATTTAGATGTGCAATCTACCCTGAAAACTGCAAGTCGTTATTTCTTTCCGTTCTCAAGGAATCATGAGATACATAATATTTTTTGGTAATTTTTTGAAAATTTTCTAGTGGTACGGTCCTCACAAAATTTTACACACGTCTTCATGTTGATATTCTACAACTAGTTACCAAGCTTGAATTCGATCGAGTCTATATTTTTTAAGTTATCGAGTAAATAATATTCCAGATGGGTATAACTCTGAAACCGTTGGGCCGATTATGGCCACCAGCGAACTTAACTCTCCCATTCAGATGTGCAACCTATCCTGAAAATTGCAAGCCCCTATCTCCTTTCGTTCGAGAGTTGTAGAGGCAACGATCACCCATGCAGCTACTGAACTCACACAAGGTTGCTCGGATCTCCAACAATATAGATCCGATCATGTTCAAACTTGGATCTTGGTAGTAGAGTTAGGTTCTGAAGGCTCTCGCAAAATTTCAGCGATATCAGGCGAATAGTTTTTGATATATAGAATTTTTTTCAATAATTTTCTATGATTTTTTAAACATTTTCTAGTTATATGATCCTCACAAAATTTTGCAAGAATTTTCGCGTTGCCATTCTACAACTCATAACTATGTTTGAATTGGATCGGTTTGGTATTTTTCGAGTTATTGAGGAAATAACAACCAAATTTCAGATGGGTATAACTACAAAACTGTTTTGCCGATTATGTCTATAAACAAACTCAAATGGCGCATTCAGATTCTCAACCTAACCTGAAAATTTCAAGTCGCTATCTCTTTCCGTTCTTAGATTATCGTGACGTAAATAATATTTTTTAATATATTTTTTTTTCATACTTATCTTCTTCGTGTCCTTCAACTGAATAGAAATAATTGAGTTTGCGGCTTGAGGACTGGGCAAAATATTTATTTTGCCCAGTCCTCAAGCCGCAAACTCAATTATTTTTATATTTTTTTTTATTTTCTAGCGATACGATGTTCACAAAATTTCACAAACGTCCTTAGGTTTATATTCTACAACTACTCACCAAGTTCCAATTCGGTCAAATTATTATTGGTTGTTGACAAAATTATTACTGGGAAACCATTGGGACGAGTATGCCCATTAACGAACTTGTCCGTCCCACAGTGACTATATTCTTATAAATATATAAGGCTTGTTTGGTTCGCAATTCGGACTGTCCTAGAACAGTTCAAACTAGTCACACAGTCGTTTATTGTAATGGGACTTGCGAGAATGGGCGAAATCTTTCACACGCTACGTTTGGCCCACTCTTTAGAACCGATTCGGAACTGTCCCTACTGCGAACCAAAACAAGCCTATAGTCACTGTAGTCCGTCCTATTGGGATGCGCCATACCTACCCTGAAAATGTCAAATTGCTATCTTATTCCCGTTCTCAAGTTATCGTGGCAATGGCCGGCCGGACAGAATCAAATTTGACCTCGAATTCTTCATGGGGGTTCCGAACCAAATCGTTTGAGATCATTTTCGTAAAAAAATTATAAAATTACAGACATTTGGGCAAAATGATAACACGATTTCCCCAGAACATACGCGCAAAAACGCACCCTTATTATTAGATCATTGTACAGTGACTATATTCTTATATATATATATAGTCACTGTAGATCATTGATTAGTCAGGAGTCAGGACATAGATGCATAGAATACATACATAGAATGTTATTCTATGCATCTTGGTCAGGACGTCAGTTTTGATCAGAGAAATAGAGCGATTTACCCAGAGATATAGAGGGAAATCCCTCTATGTCTCTGGATTTACCTCTATTTCTCTGGTTTTGATTTAATATCTGTGTCCTGTGTCTGGACCATAGACAAGATATACTGTACTTTGTTTTGGGACTGTGTTTTGGGACTTCTGTGGTTTGTTTATTGGTTAATGAAATTTGTGGTATATTTTCAGGGAAATCATTTATAAAATGTTAAAAAAACCTTATGTGCTAATCTCTCCGAAATATTCGAAAAGTAGCGAAGATAGAGTTATCATTATTGTTAATTTTTAATATTTTGTTTTTAGATTTCGTCAGTGTATTTAATTTTGCTTCTTATTCTGGACAAACTAAGCAAACAAATGTTTTATTTGCTCAGAATTCTATAGGACAACCGACCCATTATACCCACCCTCATCTGATAAAACCTAATGAGATTACCCCTATGATAACAAAGGAAGAATATCAAAGTAGAAGAGAGAATCTAATGATTAATATTAATCAGTACAGTTTAAATAAGAACCAAACAAAAAATTTTATGGTATGTGTATAGCAAATCTATGTGTGCCACATAAATTAATAAGATTCAATATATTAATTATATGTGGAAACGAATATAGGGGATGCGTATTTCATTCTAGCTTTTGCCAAATTTATTGGCATTCTTCAGGAATCTAAGATACGTTACACAAAAATCTATACCTATCTATTCTTACATCTTTAAAATTTATGGTGTCTTATACAAGAAGATGTGCTAGCTTAGGCTTGGTGCATGTATATTGATAAAAAAAAAATACAATCAAACTATCATATAATTATCTTGTGCAACTTACAGAGTTATAGGACAAGTCAAGTTGGAGAATTTGAAACATCTCTCGGAAGTTGTAGATATGTAGTAAATAATCAAAATAATACACTTATATCAAAATAGATCATACAAAGTTCCTTCAAACAACAACACCAAACATGGAATGCACACAAATATAACTCAACCATCCATGACAATGTGTCAAAATCAAAAATTAAAACAGTTCACACCAAGAACTCTTGCCCTGAGCGGACACAAACCGGTGAAAACCCTTACCGAATCCACATCACAAGAGATGAGAGCATAAACTCATGAACCCACTTGACAGTCTTTTAAGTCTAATGATGAAAAATAAGGCGAAACTAAATTGACACTATGAATTCTTGTATTGTGTAAGGACACAAATCCACTAGAACTTTTTTTAGTTGATGTTTTAAAGTATGTGCAGGCAGATTCCTCGGAATGAGTGGGAGAAAGTTGTACAAGTACAAACCAAAAGCATTTGGTGCTCTCCCCTGAAGGGCACGCAAAAGTTATATTTTTTCCTCGTATCGTGACCATGAGTGTCCTGTCACTGTTAATATTTTATATTATTTGATAAATATATGCTCCTTTGCTTTCGACAATACTATATTATAAATATGTGATATACATTTTATGAGGGATATGACGGCAAATGTCGTAACATTCTCAAGGAACCAAGAGGAAAAGTTGGAAGAATTACTGTTTTAGCCTCAATTGAAATAAATCAACAAGTCCAGAGCGTTCCTGCCAATAGGGTCCTTCATAATGGCTTCGTATAATTAATATACTTATGCATATATTTCACAAGTCAAATAGACCCCAGGGGGTTCATTGATTTGCCGAGAAAGCAGGAGCAGACGCGTTTCTGGATTCTTGGCCTTCATCAGTACTCTGTAGCTTCTCAACAAATTCAACTAAACTGACCCGGGTTGAGCCTCTCAGAGCCGGTTTGGTCGATCATACCTAATCGCCCACGCCACCAATGAGACAAAACACGGAAATCAGCCTTTCCCCACCAGTGAATATTTGAAGCGTGAAATCATATGCCACCATTGGCTCGATATTAATCGAGAAACGAGTCCCGCAGAGCTCAGACACAGTATGACATATACATATGATTTCACGCTTCAAATATTCACTAGTGGGGAAAGGCTGATTTCCGTGTTTTGTCTCATAGGTGGCGTGGGCGATTAGGTATGATCGACCAAGCCGGCTCTGAGAGGCTTAACCCGGGTCAGTTTAGTTGAATTTGTTGAGAAGCTACAGAGTACTGATGAAGGCCAAGAAGCCAGAAACGCGTCTGCTCTTGCTCTTGGCTTGTGAAATATATGCATAAGTATATTAATTATACGAAGCCATTATGAAGGACCCTATTGGCAGGAACGCTCTGGACTTGTTGATTTATTAACAACGGTATCGCCATTTTTCATTGAAAGAAAATTTCTCTTCAGATGGTGGCGGCCATTATCCATTGTTGGATCAAGAATTAACAGTGCTGTGCCGAAGGATTATTATAACCAATTGGTCATGATTGCCTCATCCTGCACAAATTGTTGTTTTAATTATACTGAAATTGTTTCATGTTTCAGGTTGTAATACCCTCTGCTTCTAAGAAATACATGTCAGACAAAATACCCTATTTCTTCAGACAAAACACTGAATTTTTATATCTGACCGGATGTCAAGAACCCGATAGTTGTCTTGTTTTAATTAATACTGGTTCCGAACAATTTACTTCAGTTCTTTTTGTGCAAGGTAAAGATGCCCACACTGAACTTTGGGATGGCCCTAGAGTATGCCCTTCTACTGTTAATGGTTTCTTTGGTATTGATCAAGGTTTACCAATGACAGAATTTGAGAATTATCTTATTTTACATTCAAGATCTAAAAGGGATTTACACCTATGGTGAGTTAATCTTTCATATAAGTACATATACCATTAAAATTAAACAATGACAAAATTATGCGAACAGCAGTGTAAAGTATAGTTGGTCAGAGTCTTCTTCATTGAATTATTAATATGTACATTTGACATTAAACATCTAACAATAGTTGAAGTTGAATCAATGGGGAAATCAAGAAATATTTAGAAAATTACGTACATGGATCAATACTCAAAACTATTGAATTATAAATGCGATCCTCTGTTTGAAATTCTTTAGATTTTGTATCCAGTTTTGTGCAAAGTAACTTCATTTATGGATTTTCGTCAGAGATCAGGATGAATATAATAGTGGCACCTAGACTGTATATATATTCTATATATCATGTGAAAGCTTAGTTCTTTGTGTGGATCCAAACTCAATCCATTGAGTCATATAAATATATAACTGATATTTTGAGGAAGCAACAATAATTTCCCTTGTTCCCCTTTCAAACTCGTGGATGAGATGGCAAGTTTGTCGAACAACAAATAACATTGTATGTGGATAGTGTTGGAGACCGATGGCTGGCAGAAATTTACGATTCTGATCATATGCGCCCAATACCTGGCAGCTCTCTCAATTCCACCGAGCTCTTTGCCTCGTGATGTCAAACTGGTATTTTTGAAAATAATAATAATAATAAACTTTATTGATACATGATCAATTGGCTAACGACCGAAGTCTTCCTGCCAGTTACAATAGTATTTCTGTATATAATACATTATTATTACAATGTGTGTTTGTTTTAAAGAGTTTGGAGATATTGTGCTATTGGCAGAGTTGGTAGTTTTGTTTTAGCTGCTTCTTCTTGGTAAGAGTGGACGAGAGGATTGATGATGGATCTATTGCTTTCTTTCTTAATGAATTTCTTGCTGAGTCTTTGCATTCTTGTAAGTATCAGTTTTATTTTTGTAGTCTGGTATAATAGTTCGTTGGAAGGGTTGTGGAGAGGGTTGTTTGGATTTCTCAGTTTTGTAATTTTTCTGAGACAAATTCTTTCTGCAGTTGCAATGTTCTTGAGCTGTGTTTGGGCGATGTTAATGAATGATGTGCGAGCGTACTCGAGTATTAGTCTGCAGATCATGCTGTATATTCTACTTGCTGTTTTCATGCTTATACCTGTGTTCCTGTACGTTAATGACCTGAAGTGACCTGCCCTTACAATGGCTGATTTCTTTTGATGTTTTATATGGGTTTTGAACTGAAGTTTGTTGTCTACTTGTATTCCCAAGTACCTGCATTTTTGTGATGGTATTATTAGGTCATCTGCCAATTTTATCGTTGGTGAGTCTATTCTAATTTTCCGATTGAACAAAATCAACTTGGTTTTTGCCGGATTGGGTTGAATCCTCCATTTTTTCATCCATTTTATGGTACTGTTTGTCAGTTCTTGTAATTGTGCTACACACTTTTTTGTGGTACTGTCGTGAGTAATAAGGGTCGTGTCGTCTGCAAATTGTAGTATGTATGCTACTTAAGCTACTTAAGCAATAGAAAGCAAATAGTCCAACTAGAAATGCAAGAGCACACAATAACATCTAGTGAAAGAGAAATCCTGATGGGGGTCATCCAGGGCGGCATTCTGGGGCCGCTTCTTTTCATAGTCTATGTAAACGACCTTCCGGAGAGGATAGGCAGGGCAACATGCAGGTGCAGTACAACGCAGTATGCAGATGACACAAACATTATCGTGTACCCTAATGGAGAACCGAGAACCTATCGCTTCAAGTGCTGAAAAAATCGTGATGGAGGTCGGAAACTGGTGTGCTGAAAACAGTCTAATAATGAATGTTGAAAAGACTGAAATTATGATGTTCCACACTACCCAGTCTTCATCATACTGTCCTGAAACATTCTCCCTGAGTGGACAAGATGTGGTTGCTAAGGAGACTATAAGGTTTTTGGGAGTATACCTTACTGCTGGATTGAAGTGGGATGAACACATCTCCATTCTGAACAAACGCCTAACAGCAGCGGTTTATAGTCTACGTGTTTTGAAGAACCATGTCTCTATTATAATATCTTAAAGACTATATATTTCGCAAATTTTTTCTCTGTTGTATCCTACTGTATCATATTCTGGGGAAACAGTTCTCTCGTAGAGAGGATTTTCATTACTCAAAAGCAAGCAATCCGCACCATCTTTGGACTTAAGTTCAGACAGTCTTGTAGGGGGGTCTTCAGAAGAAACAACTTTCTGACTGTAAGGGGTCTATATATCTTTAGATGTCTTATGTTCATCTTTGAACATCCATCCTTTTTTGCACAATACAGAAATAAAAACAATACTAGACGCATACATTCATATCTATATCCTAAGTATAGCCTATCTAGATCTCAAAATAGTGTAAATTACATGTGTTTAAAGCTGTTTAATAGTTTACCTAGAATGTTTTGTAATATCTCTGAACCGAAACGCTTTAAAAAAGAAGTGCACAAAATGTTAGTTCTATGTGAACCGTATAACCTAGATGAATTTTTTGATTTTTGCAAGCGGCGTGAAGGTAAAGATTGTTAGCTATGTTTTTGACATTTTTTCCTATTTCACTGTATTTTTTATATATGGTTATTTTGGAAATATAATAAATATCTATCTATCTATCTATGCTTGTTTGTTGAAATGGTTTGCTGTTTCGTAATTATGATTATATATGTCGTAGCTGAATACATTGTAAAGTGTAGGAGAAAGTGGTGAGCCCTGTGGTAATCCTTGTGATGGTGAAAATTCCTCAGAAATATCGTTTTTAATCTTGACTTGTAATCGCCTTTTTATTAAAAATTGATTAATCAGCCTTATTATATATGTTGGGCAGTGTAATTGGTGTAATTTATACAGCAAACCGGCATGCCAGACTGTATCAAATGCTTTCTTGACGTCCATGAATAGTGCTGCAGTTTTTTCCCCATCTTTCTTGTGCATTGTGTGTTTGAAGTCAAAATCACCAGGGGGTGAACTGTCGATGTTTTTGCTTTGAATCCAAATTGATAAGCCGGTATGCAGTCTCCTATTTTTGACTGAATTCTATTACCTAAGATTTTTTCAAAATTTTTTCGCAAAATTGGTAGCAATGTTATGGGTCTGTAATTTTCTATATTGGACTGGTCAGCTTTAGGAATTGTAATAATTAATCCTCTTTTCCATTCTTCAGGAAAGTAGGAGTTTGCTAAGCAGAAGTTGTATATGTTCATTATGCTGGAATGAACTAAAGGGTCCAGCTTTCTCAATATCTTTTGGGATATGTTGTCGTAGCCGGGTGTGGTGCTTTCACCTTGGTTCAAAACTTGAAAATACTCTTCTTCTGTTATAATTTCATAGTTTGTTTCTTTCGGAGTTTTTTGGAAGTAGTTTCGATACCAGTCTTCAATTTTGTTTTTGTGTTCTTCATCGAAATCTCCGGCAGCAGAGTGTTGGAAGATTTCCCGGAAGTGGCCAGCAAAGGCCTCCGCTTTCTCCTTATCGCTGTTCAATGTTTTTCCATTCACTTGGATAGCTTCTGTGAGATGATGACTTGAATATCTTGATGTCTTTGTTTAGCTCGTTAAATGTTCTCTTTAGAGCTGGGGAGCTATTAATTTCATATTCTCTATATAATTGTTTTTTAATTCTTATAAGTCTCAATATATACGGTGGAAGAGTATGGCTATAATGTTTTTTCTTTGCGGTTGTGCTGAGCTGTTATTATTCTCGATAATGTATTGTGGAAAAAAGTTATGTACTGCGGATTTATTTCAGTATTCAGATTTATTACCTCTAACAGTTGGCGCTTCACCTCTTTTATGTTGCAGCGGTCGAATAAGAGCTTCGTTTCTTGAGGATATTCTAATGGTTTCACGTGTGTATTCAGTGAGAACTCCATGGCAAGATGTTCTGTTCCAAGATCTGGGCTGAGATTGATATTACTGATACTTTTTTGTATATTTTTTGTGCAGAGTCTGGGTTGTTCTCCATTAAGAATGTTGGAGGTGTGGTTGACTGTACAAAATCTGAATTTCTGAGAAAGTTGTCAATTTGCGCCTTTTTTCGAACATTTGGGTTAAAATCGCCTATGATGATACAATATTTGTATTGTGAGGCTTTAATGAATAAATTTTCCTCAATTAATTTGTTTGAATGGTGCATGTAGACCAGAAAAATGTGAATTTTGTCGTCTTGGTAAGGAGTGGTAAAATGCAGGACATCATTCCATGGATTATTCAAATGGGGTGGGTTACTTTTACCAATTTCGATTGTTTTTTCAGCCATCACCAATGCTCCTCCTCGGGTGTTTTTATTGAGTACACTTCCATGTTTGGAAATTGACCTCCAATCTCTATAAACCAAGTTACTAGTTGGTTTGGTTTTTGTTCCAACAAATTTTTTTTTTTTTTAATTTATTTCCCAAACATGATACAATCAATGGAAATATTATACCAGTACAAATACACTGTTTCAATGTTTAAACGCACCTAAGTGAGTTAACACTTGTTTTGTGCACAAGATTCATACAAACATACTATATACTTCAAAAAGAAAAAGGAAAAAGCTGGCACAGTACAATAAAGTACCGGAACCCATAACAGAGATGGGCAACTAATCGGTTATCAACCTGAAGAAACTCTCATAATTTTGATTCACAAACCTTTTACATCTATATGAGAATCTTTTGTAGTTATTTATGTTTTTAATTTCATCAGTCAACAAGTTATAGCATTTTGGACCCAGAAAAGTAACAAACCTTTTACCACAATTGAAATTAATTTGTGGACATTGCAATAATCCACCTGTAACACTTCTAGTTATAACCTCATGAGAGACGGGAACCTTACGAATAGGATATCTATACATGAAAACACACACAGAATGAAAATACAGAGATCTTACATTGCAAATCCCGTCCACATATAGGAGCCTTGTCGGATACAGTTTTCTTTTTCTTAAAATAATTTTTAGTACCGTAGGAGGGGGTTACTTTGAACAAGTTTTGCACCAATTTCACTACAGCGCAAACATTTATGCAGATATTTGAAAAATGTTTTAACCAATCGATGGCTTATCATCTCAGCTTCAATTATCCGTTTGTACGACTTGATTATCTTCAATAGAAGTTGGTGGGGGCATATTTTTTTTTGTTCAGAAATAACCCCTCAAGAAGGGGTTACTTTGAACAAGAGTGCGTTTACCGTAGAAAACGCCAGTTTTGGACGCCCTTTTCAAAGAAACCCCTTGAATATGCAAGTATGAGTTTTTAAAAGAATAATGTCGCCTGATAATTAGGTTTTTCTTCACGGTTTAGCTCGTGAACCCCTGGCAATGTTTATTTTTTCATCTAAATGCTCCTAAAATTGTAAATTCAGTTTTTTTTCGCTGAGTTTACTCAAGAATGCACAAATGAACACAAAAATGATAACTTTATTGAAAACATTTACATCTCTCAAGGAGCATGGGAAGCCGTAGATACCAACTGCCACTATGTGCACGCACAGAAGTTTTTCCTCTTCAGCCGAAAATACGGTTGGACGTCCTGGCGATTTCGCTACAATTGGGAGGGTAGCAGCTGCTGCGTTTGTCTTCGCCGCCTTCATGTACATGCAAATCGTTTCAGTGGGAATGTTGAATCTAAAACAAGAAAATATTCGTAACTAGGAACAACAATGGATTTGATTGTGCTCTAGTAGGTACCTACGTAAACAGAAAAAAAACTTACTGGGTAGAAGCAGCCCTGATAGTTGATTTTCCAGCTAAACACTTTTCTACTGCCTTGCCAAGGATCTCTGGTGAATAATTTCGGTACATCCGAGCTCTCAGCTTGCGAATATAAGTTCGCGGCATGTTGGCTTGCCCCTAATGAACAAAAAGTAGACGAAAGCGCGATGTTCAAAGTAACCCCTCAAAGTTCCTGTTTTTTACTCGATTTGCCATATAAAATCAACGAAATGAGTTAGAGATATGAAACAATAAAGAAAATGCTGCCAATAGATTGATAACAAATATATAACTTACCTGAAACGGTATTTCACAACACGATCACTGCGGCAGAGGAGGTTTGAGGATTGTTCTCAGAACAGCTGATTTCACCATTCCGATAAAAAGGCGCGCAGTGGCTCAGGTTAGCCAACCTGACAACGTTTCGCGATCGCAGCGCTGTCTACAGGTGATCATTGAATTTTGAGTACCAACTAGAGGTCGCTAGCTTGTGAACTATGCCCGCTAGGAGGAAAAAGATTTTACAACGTATCTGTTCAAAGTAACCCCTTGTGTTCAGAGTAACCCCCGGTTACGGTATATAATTTTGAACTATGTTCAAACTTTTAAGATTCCTCTCGTACAATCCTCCCCACACCAATATACCATATCTAAGTAGTGATTCGACTAATGTCCGATAAACCGACAGCAAGAGGCCCCTAGTCAGTACATCTCTGATTTGATAGAACTTATAAATTAGTTTTCTCACTCTCTTAGTCAAATAAGCAACATGGCTGTCCCATTTCAAGTTTTTATCAATCATTATACCGAGGTACTTTACACAATCTGTTTCATGTATCAAATCGTCAAAATTATCAATCTTTATGGAATTAAAATGGGGACGATTGACATTAATCTTCGTAAACGCTACATACCTTGTCTTTTGAACATTCAAAGATAGTTTGAACCCATCCAACCAATTCTTTATCAGGTACATATCATTCTTAATATTGGTTTCAACTTCCGACAAGGCAAGACCGCCACACACAACGACAGTATCGTCAGCATAAGATATAATCTTACCTGTAGTTTTCAACGACAATAAAGGATTAATATATGCAACAAACAACACGGGACCTAAGACAGTGCACTGCGGAACACCGATCTTTACTTTCATACCTTCACTGACACATCCATTCACCCTAACAAACTGCCAACGGTCACTCAAATAACTTTTCAATATATCCAGCACAGTACCTCGCACTCCATAACATTCCAGCACATGCAAGAGTTTATCGTGATGCACCGTGTCAAACGCCTTAGCTAGATCTAAGAAGACGCCAAGACATCTTCGTCCAGAATCAAGGTTGTGAACAATCTCATTTGAGACCTCAAACATGGCATCCACAGTACTTTTACCCCCTTGAAATCCAAACTGTGTCTCATTAATAATGTTATGAGTATTAAAAAAATTTATCAGCCGGGTTTTTAAACATTTCTCGAACATTTTTGCAAAGTTACTAATTACACTTATTGGCCTATAATTTGATATTTCTTGCCTATCACCCGATTTAAAAATTGGACTTATTATACTTTTCTTAAATTCATGTGGAACAATACCAGTTTCAAATATTAAGCTGATTATATGCTTAAGGGGCAGGATAATATCGTCGGCGACACCGCAAAACCAAGTAACTGATAAAAATTCAAAAATGAGATATCGGCGGTAATTTTTTAATTGTATTTGTAAGGACAGGTGTGCAAATTCTTTTCAAAGAGTAAACAAATCCTGAAATAATCAATATCAAATGGTTTGTAACTATTTTGAATTTAAAGTAATTCATCAATCCAAAATTATGAAGTTTTTAGTGCCTTCTGAAAATGTTGGTTTTGCAGTTACTTGGTTTTGCGGTGTCGCCGACGATATGTGGGTGCACGAACTTAAGAACCCTCTCAGAAACACCATCATAGCCTGGGGCACTATTATTCTTTAGTGATTTAATATTATTTATAACTTCACTATCTGTAACAGGCGTTAAGAACATTGACTTATGATTAACCGTCAGGCCACCTTGAAGGTCATCAAGTTCTGAGATATTTTCTATCATTTTTACACCAACGTTGGAAAAATAATCATAAAATAGTGCTAAATTTATGTTATTGTTCTCCAGAAAAGTACGTATTAGTTATTTTTTGTTGTTGAAACTGTTTACATTCGCATAAGCTAATCTAATCATTGAACGATCGGTGAAGTTGGACCCTCTCCGTAGGTTCTGTATCTACTGTTTTTGTCTATATCAAACATCAGGACGTATAATCTGTTTCCTACAAAAGTGGGTATGGCATTTATGTGGTATACTTCTATGAATCGTTTTTTAAGTTTTTGAATGAGAACTTGTCTGTCTGAGTTTTTTGGTTTGTTGATTTTATTTATATAAGTTTCAATTATATGATTATGAATTGTAATATTTTGGTGTATTCTACTATCTTCGGTTTTGTCTTTACTTATTTCAGAACTTTTTTTGTTAATTGATCTTATTTTCACATGAAAATAATGAATGAATGAAAATAATATATTGATGTGAACAAAAAATCACTGTTATTGAATGGTATTCAAATGCTGAGAATATGAAGCACGTGTCTAGGCGATTTATCTTAGCATACCCCGGGTAATAGGTGCCATCCGGTCAAGGTATGCTGAATATTTTTCATCTTTTGAAAATTCTGGGTGCATCAACCTATGTGGTAAATGCTATCGCAAGGAGAACGAAGCCTGTGGTATTCCTGAAGTAAGAGTCTAGAGGGATGTTTCTTCGTTTGAGATAAAGTAAACTATCCCCATCATTAAAATTTCCCAAGAAATTGTCATTCCAGAACATCCAGTAACATCGGATCTTTGTTGCATAACTGTTGCTCCTCTTTAGTGGAATAACATCCTAATCGTGCTCAAAAATCATGTGGATTGGTATTTTAGGCGATAATGTTGTAGTTTGAAATCAATGGCATCTTCAATGGAGTGAAATATTTGCAGATGTGGCAAGAAGTTTTTATACCATCTGCACGGAACGCGCATTTCAATTTCCATAGAATTTGATTTAAGCCAACACCAGCGATAAAATAACTTTTTTGTGGTGTTACAAAAAAGTTATTCTATCGTTGTTGTTTCGTTACTGTTTATTGGGCAACATTGTTCCATAAATTGCTTCTAACAAATATCTTGTTTTTTTTACCGCCAAAGCAATTTCAAAAGAATCAAAATTTTTTTTTTTTTAGATAATAGATAAGGAAAAATAAAGTATTCGACAATGCTAGCTTCATTACACAAATGACAGAGGTGTTGCCAAATGTTAATACCTACCTACTGAGTTTTATTGTATGGTATGGGTATTGCAAAACTCAAGGGGGAACGTTTTTGAGAACTTGATTGAATTAATTCAATAAACAATTCAGAATAACTGTTCATTTCAGTATTATTTACAAAAAATATTTATGAGCTTGCATAAATGATGATTATGAACATACAATTTAGAATTTGAAAATGTTTGCCATTCCCATTGCAAATTGCACTATTTAATATATTTCTATGAAAAGTTTTTGATTCACTTGCATGTGAAAACGTTTTTATGAATATGTTTGCTTGAATACAATAATAAATTGCAGGTATGATTCACTGACCCCTGTCGAAAAAAATGTGGATGATGTAATGAAAAATATGGTGAAACACAATAAGTACTTTCTGGATTCATCTAAAATATTTATTGATCAATTAAGATTGATAAAGAGTGCTGCAGAAATTGAGTTGATGAGAAATTCATGTAGAATAGCTTCAGAAGCCATAATTTCTTCAATTGAATCTTCATTCCCAGGTACAATAATGTTCATAAATACTATAATTTTCTAGAACAAAATCATTAAATGGAATCTTGTCTATGAAGAGATAAATGATCAATGTTCAATTTGTAACCTAACTATTTTCTATTATCTAATAGCGATTTCCATTGACACGCTCGGAGCACTCGGAGAGAGTTTACCCACAGCCTACTATAGAGATAGCCTGGAACACAGTATGACAACGCCGCAATTTATAGTCTCTTAGAGGCATACTTCTTAAATGCGGTAGCGCTGGATATCGTATATTTCCAATTTAAAACTCTAGTGAACTCATTGAGTAGGTTTTCTTGCTTGGAATCCCTGGATGAATAATCAATATGAGACCCTACTTTTTCAATAAATTGAATAACTACATTTCATTCTGCACAATATTATTGAGATCAAGTTGAAATAGAAACCTAGGTAGTTGTTATTCAATTCATTGTTCAGCAAGAACCACGAGAAGGTGTGGGGTTAACTATTGGCAAAAAAATTATAAACTTGAACTTGAAATTCTCAAAATAAAAATATTTTCCCAAACATAACTATTATACAGGGTGAGTCTTTGACCACTGCATTAATTTTAACCAAAGATTGCTCTCATCAAATGAAACACTTTTTTCATTTACCATTTTTCCAGATTCGGCTCAGGTAAAAAGTTACAAGCGTTTAAAGATTTCACAATGTGCTAATACACTCCCGCATATAAATTAACTATGACATTGTTGGCGGACGAGAATAAGGCATGGTAACGTGGTTTACAGCTTGATTCGGGATTCCAACGCTCAGGGACGGATCCATAAAAGTAGTGAAATTTCTGGAGTTTTCCATTTTAAAACATTCAATGAAGAATATCTCGAAAACGGTTTAAGGAGAAATGATGAAGAATAATATTATGTTCTAAAACGATGGAATATTCTTGAAATGACTCAAGAAAAACTTTATATGCTTTCTTTATGCTAATTTCGTTTAATTTTATGAATCCACGAGTCCATAACTAGAAAACCAGTAGATGTAGAAAATAACTAATATTTGGAAAATATGTATCATATTTATAGGAAACTTTACGCCAACATTCATTTTATTCGAAAAAAGGATGTCAAAGCTACAAAATAAAAACTGATTTTTTTTCTAAATTTCAACAGCCTGTATCTTTTTACCTGAGCTGAATTTGGAAAAATGTTAAATGAAAAAAGTGTTTCGTTTGATGAGAGGAATCTTTGTTTAAAATTAATGCAGTGGTCAAAGACTCACCCTGTATAAGACTAATAAGGTAGGCTAATGAAAATTGTGATAATCATCTTAGAGTTTGTCTTGTTTTGGTTCTTAATATAATGGTGAGTTTCTGCTGTCTACAAATGTTTCCGTTTATTTTCCATTCGGTGGACAATAACATTGTAATTCGTATTTTCTACAAAATTTTTCAAACGTAAACTTGCGAGAACAGAACAAAGTGAATTTAGAATGATTCACAAATGTAAACCACAACTACAAGTCACTGTGAATTCAGAATATCAATTCAATGCTATAAAGAGTAAATTCGCATAAAATATTTTTTTGATCTGAACTGTGTAAAAATGTTGATAAAACAAATTGATAAATTCCGAATCTGAATCCCCATTAATTATATTTCTGTAGCGGGAAATCAGATTAGTAAGTTGAGACCATCTGCTCGGGGTAAGATCGAAAGGAAGAATCCATTTCAAATCACTGCAGGAAATCTGGACATTCTTAATGAATAATTTACGATGAATAGGATCCTTATTGATTTCAACCGAAGCATCTACAGATGCAGACTTTTGGAAATTGAATACATACATAACAAGCACTGACGTGAAGTCAGAAGCTTTTGCGCGTATGTTCTATTGTCCATTCTTCTGTATTGGACACCCTTAATCGAATTTACCATGGTAAGAAGAATGGACAATAGAACATACACGAAAAAGCTTCTGACTTTGCTTGAACCAATTTTTTTTTTTCGTGATTTTTTTGAAATTTTCTAGGGGTACGGTTCTTAAAATTTGTTTTTTCGTCATTTTTTTCAAATTTTCGAGGGGTACAAAAAAATTACAAAAACTTACAAAATTTTAAACACGTCTTTATGATGATTTTCTACTGCTAGTTACCAAGCTTCAATTCGATCGAATATTTATTTTTTGAGTTATCAAGGAAATAATATTCCTGGTGGGTATAACTCGGAAACCTTTTTACCGATTATGCCTAAAAAGGAACTCAACTCTCCCTTTCGGATACGCAACCTACCCTGAAAATTGCAAGTCCCTATCTCGTTTTGTTCGAGAGTTATCGAGGCAACGGTCACCCATCTACTGAACTCACACAAGAATGCTCGAATCTCCAACAATATTTAACCGATCGTGTTTAAACTTGAAACTTGGCAGTACAGTTAGGTTATGAAGGCTCTTGCAAAATTCCAGCAATTTCAAACGAATAGTTACTGATATATAGAATTTTTTTTTCAATATTCAATGATTTTTTAAAAATTTTCTACAATTACTATCCTCACGAAATTTTGCAAGAATTTTCGCGTTGGCATTCTACAACTAATAACCATGTTCGAATTCAATCGGTTTAGTATTTTTCGAGTTAATGAGGAACAAAAAACAACCTAATTTTAGATGGCTATAACTCTAAAACCGTTTGGTCGATTATGCTCATAAGCAAACTGAAATGTCGCGTTCTGATGCACATCCTAACCTGAAAACTTCAAGCCGCTATCTCTTTCCGTTCTCAAGTTATCGTGACAACTAAAATATTTCTTAATAATTTTTTTTAAATTTTCTAGTCATACGATTCGCACAAAATTTCACAAACGTGCGTAGGTTCATATTCTACAACTACTCACCAAGTTTCAATTCGATCGCATTTATATTGGTTGAAAACAAAATTATTACTCGGAAACCACTGGGCCGATTATGCCCATTAACGAACTTGTCCGTCGTATTGGGATGCGCCATCCACCCTGAAAATTTCAAGTCGCTAGCTCTTTTCTTTCTCAAGTTATCGTGGCAACGGCCGGCCGGACAGAATCAAATTTGACTTCGAATTCTTCATTGGGGAGTCGAACTAAATCGTTTGAGACCATTTTCGTCAAAAAATTCGAAAGTTACAGACATTTGGTCAAAACTATAACGCGATGTTCCCCAGAACATACGCGCAAAAATAAATAGATTCTTTGAGCTTCTTGATCTCCCATCCAGATGTATCAATTTTTGTTCAAAAATTATTAGGAAGGTCATCAAAATCTTTTATAAAATCGGAAGAAATGAAAGTTCTATTTCACTCATATTTCTAGTTCATCTTGTTGTCTATAGTGTCAACTGAAATGTACCCATCTCGAAGTAGAAATAATCCAAAGGAAATTTCACTATTTACACACTACAGTTTAATCACAGAACATATAAATATCAAATATCCGACCATATTTATCACTGCATTGCATTAATTCACATTTGACACCGTTATACACAAAAATACCACGAATTGCCCGCGAAAAACAATAATGGTTAACTCCAGAATCAGAAGTAATCGTCATTTTCAATAACAACGTTCGACTGAATCGCCTGGCGTACGACTCAGAGCGGTGTTGCCATTTTATCATCTTCCAGGCTAGTAGATATAGGAGGCTGTGGTTTACCGACTCCGACTGTGATCTGTCAAAATTCTCCACTCCCTTTTTAGTTTTGAATTAGATTTTGAAGCGAAGTGTAGAGGATATAATAAATAATTCCCTTAGTTTATAGTGTGGTATCCATAATATCCAATAAGGCGCCAAGTAATCGAATTTGCATTTGCTCAGCCATATCTATAAAAAAGCATTATTTCAAAACAGATAAACATAACCTAATTTTTGAATTGCTCTGTCCCTGACTGGAGTTTTAAAACGCGAGCGAAAATAATTACCCTGAGAGCAAACAGATTTGCTCTGATTTGTTGTCAGTGGAATATGATACATAGATCTCATCTGTCCAATGGAAAACGAAAGTATGACTCCGAGCATGTCAATGGAAATCGCTATAACATTTATTATTGGAAGTACAGAATGATCCATTCACCATAGAATTTTAGAAATTCTCTATGTCTAGTCCAGGGTGTCTGAACCTGAGATCCACGCCTTGACTAGCCTGTCCAAAATAATATATTATAAGATTATAGTAAATAGCCATTCCTAATTAGTGGTTGGTCATTATTGAAAGCACAATTACTATTATGTATTTACCACCAAAATTTCATGATGGGATTTCATAATCAGTCTCAACTGCAGTTTCGAACTTTCCTTTAAACAGTACAGGAAACTGAATACTGGGTAGGAGGTAATCAGTTTCCTGTTTTATTCAAAGATGAATAAAAGTTCTATTATTTTATATATAATTGCGCAGTGGCGGCTCTTGGCCTGTTTAAGACGCAGTGCGACAGAGCTTATGAATCAGCAATAAAAGTTTGAAAGAAATTATACTATGTTTTCATACCTAATATTATTATTTTTAGAACGGGGTCGTGAGGCTTGGTCCAGCTTTTCAGAACTGCGACCGATGCGATCTTTTGTTTTTTTCCTCTATTTATTCAATCCTGAGGACATTGTCAATGGTGTACCTGATTAGGTCCTTAGGAACGTTGGCTATCACGTCGTGAGGTTTTAGAACTGGCTCATCGAATGTGTAAAATTCTTAGGCTGGCAAGCTCTGGGCATTTGCAAACTATGAATTCGGCAGTTTCCTTTTCTGATCCGCATAGCCTGAATGTTTCGTTTGTTGATTTGCTCATGTAGTACAATTGGTATTTGTACTGTCGGTACCACAGTACAAGAGCTATTCTGTTATTTAGCCCTGTTGTGGTCTTTTCCAAGCCCACAGAAGGGTTCTGATCTACGACAGTGCCCTGGCACCCATAGAAGAGTCACCTTATTGCCTCTAGCCATTTGCTTTATGGTATTCCAGCATTTCCAGGACGGTAGGGAACCTTGGATGGGTGATTCCTGGTCTCTCAGTTTGGCCTGGCTGTTATAATATGCAGGGATATTTTCGACCAATGACTCATCGGGCAGGGCTTAATAGAGGACCATATGAGAAGTCAGAAATGGGCACTCAAACACCCCTTATGGTAGTTATGAAGAGTGATAGAGTGTTTCCTGAAAATCATCGAATTTTCAAACCCCTATATGTTGAAAACATATATATATATATCAAGGGCGTAGCCAGGAATTAATTTCGGGGGGGGTTTTGAAATAGGAATTAATTTCGGGGAGGGGTTTTGGGGGTGTGAGGGTCACTTTCTGCAGCAAAAATTTTTTTTTTAAGAGAAAAAATAACATTTCGGGGGGGTTTTGAACCCCCAAAACCCCCCCCCTGGCTACGCCCTTGATATATATATATAACAAAAACAACACTGTACATGAAAAAAAAATTGTACCCAGTTTCGTGAATAGAAAAAAATGCTATGGAAATAAATAATGAATTCAAATTGCACAAATTCTTCTACAGAGTAGCCATCTTAAAAACAAAATATATCAATTTTCTCATTAAAAAATTGGTTCAAGCATATCAGTGGCGGCTAGTGATAATTTTGTTCAGGGGGCGCTGATCAAGAATACGATACGAGAGGAATTTGAAATGTACAAATAAATTGTTTATGTATGAACGTCATCTTTATAGGGATGGCGGTGCCCCGCAGCCCTCCCTCTCCAGCCGCCCCTGATGAATACATTTCGTACCATTTTAATGACAGTCTCGCGTAATGAGAACACATAATTTTCAATTTTGACATATATGTTCTATCAGAATTGAAATTCATTCAAATCAATCAAAACTTACGTCTCAAATAATTTCAGGACACAGTATTGACCAAATTCCGCGAAAATTAGTGCTTCGGCATTCTACATGTAAGTACCGAGTTTTAATTGGATCGGAGTTGTATATTTTGAGTTATAGAGGAAATAATAGCACAATTTGAGATGTGTATAACTCCAAAACCATTTGGCCGATTATGAACTAGAACTCAAAAGTAGTATTCGGATGTGCAACAAACAATTAATTAAACTACAGACATTTGGG
This sequence comes from Halyzia sedecimguttata, assembly GCA_937662695.2. Lineage (NCBI taxonomy): Eukaryota > Metazoa > Arthropoda > Insecta > Coleoptera > Coccinellidae > Halyzia > Halyzia sedecimguttata. The sequence goes on from OW569417.2 coordinate 71,682,428, forward strand.
CAAAACGATAGCACGTTGTTCTCCAGAATATGCGCGCAAAAAGGTAATAACATTGTCCACATGGCTTCCAGTTACGTGGGTAATATCCTTATTACACTATGCCTTTTTCATGTCTATATTTGCGCCTATTTTCATGGCTATTTGTTGGTTGAATTTCCCCCCAAATGAGTGGCACTATTACAACGCGCTTTTTTCACGCTTGTTTCAGGCAGTCATTTCAGAGAAGCAAACATTGAAGAAATTGACATATTTACCTCAAGTTCTTGTTTTGTTCGTATATTTTTAAAACAATTCCATAGTGTTGTAAGACCGTCTGAAGAAACGTTTAATATGCTACTACATAGAGTGCAAATTCACAAACAGAAAAAAAAAAAAAAGCACTGACGTGAAGTCAGTACTCTTTGGCGCGCGTGTTCACGGTGGCTAATTTGAATTGAATGATTCAAAAATTAACAGTGCTGTATCTAAGCTGCCATCAGGATAGAGTAACAAAGTTGGAAAAGAACACAAGTGACTCTCCTTAGTCGCACAAGCTCCTAGAAGATTTGGGAGGGTCAGTATAATCCTAATCATGTTTATAGCACGCGCGCCAAAGCAGATTGACTTTTTACACTTTTTCTTTCATTGTTAAGTCAATCTGCTTTTGCGCGCGTGCTATAAACATGATTAGGATTATACTGACCCTCCCAAATCTTCTAGGAGCTTGTGCGACTAAGGAGAGTCACTTGTGTTCTTTTCCAACTTTGTTACTCTATCCTGATGGCAGCTTAGATACAGCACTGTTAATTTTTGAATCATTCAATTCAAATTAGCCACCGTGAACACGCGCGCCAAAGAGTACTGACTTCACGTCAGTGCTTTTTTTTTTTTTTTTCAAGTTCCTTTAACAAATATAGCTATCAATACAGTTTGGCTGTTAGTTTCACCGTAGATCAGAAAAAAATTCGGTTGTGGGTCCTCCGTTAGGGACGAAATTGCATCTTCTCCAAATCCGAACGCATTTTAATATAGATCTACCGAATATAGTTATTTATAAATTCGCCTCAGGGCCACCATACAGACATTTCAAATCGGAAACAACGCTATTTCCCCCAAACTGACTTGTGTCCGTGCACTGAATTGACATGAATATTCTTTTAAAACCTCACAATATCGGCTCATTACTCCCAACATAACCCAAACAACCCAAAACCATTCACTTCTCGTCTGCGCAAGCGCAGTATACTCGTGGCTGCAAGTCCTCCCAAAATTACACACCTCACAAAAAACTCCGATTCTCCAACACTAGTGGTTCAGGAGATATCGCTTCTTGAATCCACGCATGCGCAGACCCTCACCAGGGGATTCTAAAGCGGAAAAGCATCCGCCACCCCAAAACCCCAATACTCTCTGACGAAAGCACCACCAGTTAAATCACTGATGGTCTGCTCATGCGCATAACGAAAAATGCCTGTAAGGGATTACATCCATTTCGAAATTAGCCCCAGGGCCACGGTACGGACACTTTAACTCTGAAACAACGCTACATCCCCCAAACTGACTTGTCATTGCACTGAATTGCTATGAATATTCTTTTAAAACCTCATAATATCGACTCAGCACTCCCAACATAACCCATCCAACCCAAAAACAGTCACTTCTCTTCTGCGCATGCGCAATCTACTTGCGGCTAAAAGTCCTCTCAAAATAACACACCTTACAAAAAACTCCGATTCTCCAACACTAGTGGTTCAGGAGATATCACATCTTTAATCCACGCATGCGCAGACCCTCAACAGGGGATTCTATGGAGGAATAGCATCCGCCACCCCAAAACCCTATTCCTCTCTGACGAAAACACCACCAGTTAAATCACTGATGATCTGCTCATGCGCATAACGAAAAATGCCTGTAAGCGGTAACATCAATTTCAAAATTAGCCCCAGGGCCACGGTACGGACACTTTAACTCGGAAACAACGCTACATCCCCCAAACTGACTTGTCCTTGCACTGAATTGCTATGAATATTCTTTTAAAACCTCATAATATCGACTCAGCACTCCCAAGATAACCCATCCAACCCAAAAACAGTCACTTCTCTTCTGCGCATGCGCAATCTACTTGCGGCTAAAAGTCCTCTCAAAATAACACACCTTACAAAAAACTCCGATTCTCCAACACTAGTGGTTCAGGAGATATCACATCTTTAATCCACGCATGCGCAGACCCTCAACAAGGGATTCTATAGAGGAATAGCATCCGCCACCCCAAAACCCTAATCCTCTCTGACGAAAACACCACCAGTTAAATCACTGATGGTCTGCTCATGCGCATAACGAAAAATGCCTGTAAGGGGTAACATCAATTTCAAAATTAGCCCCAGGGCCACGGTACAGACACTTTGACTCGGAAACAACGCTACATCCCCCAAACTGACTTGTTCTTGCACTGAATTGCTATGAATATTCTTTTAAAACCTCATAATATCGACTCAGCACTCCCAACATAATCCATCCAACCCAAAAACAGTCACTTCTCTTCTGCGCATGCGCAATCTACTGGCGGCTAAAAGTCCTCTCAAAATAACACACCTTACAAAAAACTCCGATTCTCCAACACTAGTGGTTCGGAAGATATCGCATCTTGAATCTACGCATGCGCAGACCCTCATCAGGGATCTGAATTCTATGGAGGAATAGCATCTGCCACCCCAAAACCCCAATCCTCTCTGACGAAAACTACAGCAGTTAAAGGACTTCTCATCTGCGCATGCGCAATACGGAAAATGCCCGGAAAGGGCAGCATGAACCTCAAAAACATATTTTGCGGCATTAAAAGCAAAATATTCCGCAAAATAGTAGTAATTTTTTTATTTTTTTCATGTCACGTGATCTTCACGAAATTTAGCAAAAGTGTTTGTTTTGGTTTTTTGCATCTAACTACTGAGTTTCAATTTAATCAGATCAGTATTTTTCGAGTTATCGTGAAAACAAAATTTTCAAATTTTCAAATTTTTTTTTTGACACTTTAGGGCCGTCTTTTCAACACAAAACTTCGCAGGCATATAAAGGTCATGATTCTACAATCTGATGCCAAATTTCAAAAAGATCGAGTGATCGGTTCCGGAAATATTCATAAAAAACGTTTTTATTAAAAACGGCCTTAACTCCGAAACCGCTCGGTCGATTTCGCCCGTTAACGAACTTGTCCGAGATATTTACGCTACGAAACTACCCTGCAAATTTCAACGCTCTAAGTCGTTCCGTTCGAGAGTTATCGTGCTAACGGCCGGACCGGCCGGCCGGCCGGCCGGCCGGCCGGACCGGACGGACAGAATTGAATTTGACCTCGAATTCTTCATCAGGGAGTCGAACCTAATCGTTTGAGACCATTTTCGAAAAAAAATTCGAAAAATACAGACATTGTGACGAAATGATAGCACGCTGTTCCTTGCGGAACACGCGCGCAAAAAGACACTGTAATTCCAGAAAGCATTTCTACAAAAACAAAATTGATAATTACTTTGCGATACTAGGCTACTGGTGAAAACTTCATATCACTCGGGGATATATCTCAGATTATCTGGCCTTCGTAAGTTTAGTTAGTTTACGTCCTCAGTGTAATAAACATAAATCTATTATTGAATTTACGAAGGCTGCGATTCAAATGATACAATCAACTAGGTTATGTTGAGACGTCAAGTCAGACAGTGTTGGTAGACATGACATTTCGGCAAAAAGGCTTGAAATCCACACGATTCAGGGAGAACAAATAGAACCAGTTCTATTTATTTTCTAGCCTGAAACAGTCTGCAAAATAGTCCGGTCGCATGCGTATTCCTTCAAAATTTCAGGCGCAGTCAGTGAGGCTGACAAATAGGCACGAAGAAGGCATACCGCCGTATTCACAAAGCATTCAATCTCCGTTAAGCCTAACTGAGGTCCACAGTTAAGGATAAATTGGGGATAATAAAGGACAATAAGAGATGAGGGTGGTGAAACAGGCTAAAACGGGCATGTTTCACCACTGTTAAATACTTTAACTGGGGTTTTCCGGCAAAACTACAAGTCCTATGGAAAAAAGTTAAATGGCAAAGTTGTATGTAATGAAAACATCTACAACTTTTGTATTTACGTTTTTTAGATAATAATACAAAACCAAAAATTTGGTTATTTGAATTTTGCGCATACATTTTGAGGTTATGTGAAAATAGTGTAAATACAAAAGTTGTAGATGTAGATCATTTTATTTCCTACAACTTTGCCATTTAACTTTTTTCCATATGACTTGTGGTTTGGCCGGAAATCGAGATAAACCGTTTTTTTCCAAACTCACCCCCTTCCGCTTCTCGACCTCAGATCAACAGTAAATTATTTTTCCTTTCAATTTTGTGATATCCCCTTCCTTTTCCAATGGGTTTCATCCTACTATTATATTTTTTCACTTTTAACCATTTTCAAAGGCCCTGTAGTGGTAGTTGTGGTAGTTGTGGTCGATCGGTGGTTCCCTTACCACGTAACTGGAATGCCATGTTGACAACGTTATTGCCTTTTTGCGCATGTTCCGGAGAACAGCGTGCTATCATTTTACCCAAATGTCTGTAATTTTCGAATTTTTTGCAAAAAATGGTCTCAAACGATTAGTTTTGACTCACTGATGAATAATTCCAGGTCCAATTTGATTCTGTCCGACCTGCCGTTGCCTCTATAACTTGAGAACGGAAGGAGATAGGACTTGGAATTTTCAGGGGAGATGGCGCGTCCAAATACAACCGACGAATTCGTTAATGTGTTTGAGCAGCTTAAGGTTTGCGGGTAATAATTTTGTCATCAACCAATGCAGATCCGATCGAATTTAAACTTGGTAGCTAGTTGTAGAATACTGATGCGTATCACTAGGAAATTAAAAAAAAAAATATTAAGAAATATTATTTATCTCACGATAACCTGAGAGCGGAAAGAGATAACGACTTTTTGCGCGCGTCTTACGCAAGGAACAGTCTGCTATCATTTCGTCACAATGTCTGTATTTTTCGAATTTTTTTCCGAAAATCGTCTCAAACGATTCAGTTCGACTCACAGATGAATAATCCGGGGTTAAATTCAATTCTGTCCGTCCGGCCGGTCCGGCCGTTAGCACGATAACTCTCGAACAGAACGAGTTAGAGCGTTGAAATTTGCAGGGTAGATTTGTAACAAGTTCGTTAATGGGCAAAATCCACCAAGCTGGTTCAGAGTTAAAGCCATTTTTAGTTGAAACGTTTTTGGCGCTCTAGTTCCTCGGAACTGAGTGCTTATCAATTTGCCCAAATGTCTGTAATTTTGGAATATTTCGATGAAAATGGTCTTAAACGATTTGGTTCGACTCACTGATCAAGAATCCGTGGTCGGAATTCATTCTGTCCGGCCGGCCGGCCGGCTGGCCGGCCGTAAGCACGATTACTCTCGAACGGAATGAGCTAGAGAGTTGAAATTTTCAGAGTAGGTTTAGGGGATGAATATCTCGACTAAGTTCGTTATTGGGCAAAATCGGACAGATGGTTTCGGAGTAACAAAAAAAAAATATTTTTTTTTACGAAACAAATTCCAAATCAAATTTTTTTTAATAAGCAGTTTTATCATAAGAATTCATTCATATCATTTTCAACTCTAACAAGCTAATACTTTCGGAGATATGATTTTTTTAAATTTCAATTTAAATCGTATTTCACAGATTGATATAATTATTTTATGTATATTCTATGTATGAATTGTCATAAAGTCAACTTGACAGAAGGGAATATTGTAACTTCAAGAATATTGGTGTTGAAATACTCGTATTTTAGCGATGCAACGGGGACCTCACCCGAAAATGTTTGAAAATATTACGTAAATATTGAAAGCATAATTCTGTAGTTTGGTGAACGTAGATCAGGAAATTTTTGATCGATTACAAGGTAATTTATTATTACTTATCTAATAAACTATTATTTGAATTGAATTTCCTTTATGATGCAGTGATATCATATGAATACATTGATATAATTCCCAACTCTGAGAAACCAATACCAGATATAATTTGTCTGTTTGAACTAGAGCGCCAGAAAGCTCCTGTCCACAGGGCTTGAACCCATTTTTTAAGAATATTTCCGAAACCGATTACTCGATCTATCTGAAATTTAGCTTCAATTTGTAGAATCTTGACCTTCATATGACTGCGAAGTTTTGTATTGATCGGATGGTTATAAACTAGAAAAAAAGTCAAATATTTTAAATTGAAATTTTGTTTTCACTATAACTCAAAAAATACAGATCTGATTGAATTGGAGCTCGGTAGTTAGATGCAGAGTACTGACGAAAATACTTGTGCGAAATTTTGTGGAGATAGCATGAGTAGAAAAAATTAAAAAAATGTATAAGTATAAGCGGAATATTTTGCTTGAAATTCCGAAAGCAAATATCGGATTGAGTTCAAATTTGGCACTTCGGTGACCAATGATGACCTCTTGGGGTGTGCAAAATATCACTGTGAACAGACGCCTAAAAAAAAATTAATAATTTTGAACTTCCAAACTGGCGAATTATTACAGTTCGAATTCCTACGTGGAATACCAGTATACCGGGTGTCCCAGTATACAAGCTCCAATGGATTAACTCAGCCATTTCCAAAGATAAAAATTTGAAAATTTCATGATTTTCAATTCGTTCAAGGACACTTCAACTGAGAAAGACAAACATTGAAAGTCACTTTCGGTTTGACCGGAAGTGACTCTGACTTTTTATCTCAAATGGCACCCTTTATATTTTTTCCGGTCAAACGGATATTGACTTTTAAATATTGTTTTTCTCGGTTGAAGGTTCCTTGAACGAATTGAAAATAATAGAGTTTTCAAATTTTTATCCTTTGAAATGGCTGAGATAATCCATTGGAACATGTATACTGGGACACCCGGTATAACATCTGGTAAACAGACGTGTTTTTTGCGCGTTTATCTGAATCAATGCGATATGTACGAGGGCAACTGATTAAAATATGGACCAATAACTAGCGTGACAATTGAATTAATGCCTGAACGATGTGTGGAATTTCAAATTAGTTTTAAAAATTTGTCTGAACGGTGAACGACTGGGGGTGTAAATACGTCTTTTGGGCATGTTTTGTTATTCGCATAAGCAGAACGAAAAATAATGTAACTGCTCGATTGCAATACTGAGATATAGTTGCTTCCGAGTTGAAGTGTCCGTACCGTGGCCCTGGGGCTAATTTTGAAATTGATGTTACCCCTTACGGGCATTTTTCGTTATGCACATGGGCAGACCATAAGTGATTTAACTGCTGGAGTTTTCGTCTGAGAGGTTTGGGGATTTGAGGTGCAGGATGCTATTACTTCACATAATCCCCTTGGAGTGTCCGCGTGTGCATGGATTGAAGGTGCGATATCTCCTGAACCAACGGTTTTGAAGAATCAAAGTTTTGTGTGAGGTGTGGGATTTTGAGAGGACTTTCAGCCACGAGAGGAGACGTGGCTCTTTTTGGGTTGTATGGATTATGTTGGCTGCGGTTTACGTCTAGTGGTCATGGATTTTGTGCTGAGCCAATGTTGTGAGATTTTAAAAGAAAATTCAAGGCAATTCTGTGAACGAACATGTCAGTTTCGAGGAAATAGCGTTATTTTCGTGTTGAAATGTCTGTATCGTGGCCCTGGGGCCAATTTATAAAAAACTATATTTGGATGATCTATTTTAAATTACTTTCGGAATAGGCGAAGAAATTGCGTTCCTTATTCGAAATTCATCTAACCCCTCTTGGAGTTTTTTCGTTTCACGCATGAGCAGACAAGAAGTGATTCCACTGCTGGAGTTTTCATCTGAGAGGATTGGGGTTTTGAGGTGCTGGATGCTATTCCTCCATATAATCCTCTAGGAAATGTCTACGCATGCGTGGATTGGAGTTGTGTTATCTCCTGAACCAATGGTGTTGAAGGATCAGAATTTTGTGTGAAGTGTGTGATTTTGGGAGGACTTTAAGCCACGAGTAGATTGCGCATGCGCAGAGGTGACGTTTGGATTGTATGGCTCATGTTGGGAGTGGTTTGCGTCTAGCGGTGATGGATTTGGAGCTGAGTCGTTATTGTAAGGTTTTAAGAGAAATTTCATGGCAATTCTGTGCACGGACAAGGACAAGTCAGTTTCGACGAAATAGCGGTGTTGAATTATCTGTATCGTGGCCATGGGGCCAATTTATAAATAACTATATTTGATAGATGTGTATTAAATTACGTTCGGATTTGGAGAATAGGCAATTGCTTTCCTAACGGGGGTCCCATAACCGCAATTTTTTTTTATTTCAATGTACGGTAAAGCTAAGAGCCAAACTGTATAGATAGCCAGATTTGTTAAAGGAACTTGAAAAAATATAAAAAAGCACTGACGTGAAATCATTACTCTTTGTCGCGCGTGTTCACGTTGGCTAATTTGAATTGAATGATGAATACTTCAAGCTCAGTGTATGGAGCGAGCTGGAAATCTACGCAGAGGGTAGTGGACACCATTCACTGTCGGGACAAAAATTAACAGTGCTGTATCTAAGCTGGCATAAGGATATAATAACAAAGTTGAAAAAGAACATAACTGACTCTTCTTAGTCGCACAAGCTCCTAGGAGGTTCTGAGGGATCTCCTTGGGATCAGTATAATCATAATCATGTTTATAACACGTGCGCCAAATGCAGATTGACTTTACAAGGAAAGAAAAAGGTTAAAAGAGCATTGACGTGGGCTCAATCTGCTTTGGAGCGCGTGCTATAAACATGATTATGATTATACTGAGCCTCCCAGGTCTTCCCCAAGGAGGTCCCTCAGAAGCTCCTAGGAGCTTGTGCGACTAAGGATAGTCAGCTGTGTTCTTTTCCAACTTTGTTACTCTATCCTGATGGCAGCTTAGATACAGCACTGTTAATTTTTGACCCGACAGTGAATGGTATCCACTACCCTCTGAGTAGATCTCCAGCTCGCTCTATCCACTGAGCGTGAAGTATTCATCATTAAATTCAAATTAGCCAACGTGAACACGCGCGCCAAAGAGTACTGACTTAACGTCAGTGTTTTTTTCAATTTTTTTAGTTTAGCTTGCGCATCGGTATGCGACATTTGAGTTTGTTTATAGGTATAATCGGCCGAACGGTTTTGGAGTTATACCCATCTGTAATTTGGTTGTTATTTCCTTAATATGTAACTAGAAAAATACGAATCCGATCCAATTCATACATGGTAATTAGTTGCAGAATGCCGTAGCGAAAATGTTTGCGAAATGTTGTGAGGATCGTATCTTTTTTGAAAAATCATTGGAAATAATTCTCTATATCAGAAACTATTCGTCCGACATCGCTGAAATTTTGCGAGAGCCTTCAAAACCTGCCGACCGTCCGGCCGTTGCCACGATAACTTGAGAACGAAAAGAGCTAGCGACTTGAAATTTTAAGAGTAGGTGGCGCACCCCAATACGACGGACAAGTTCGTTAATGGGCATAATCGGCCCAGTGGTTTCCGAGTAATAATTTTATTTTCAACCAATATAAATCCGATCGAATTGAAACTTGGTGGGTAGTTGTAGAATATGAATCTAAAAACGTCCGTGAAATTTTGTGCGAATCGTATGGCTAGAAAATTAAAAAAAAATTATTAAAAAATATTTTTGTTGTCACGATAACTTGAGAACGGAATGAGATAGCGGCTTGAAGTTTTCAGGTTAGGATGTGCACCAGAACGCGACATTTCAGTTTGCTTATGAGCATAATCGGCCAAACGGTTCTAGAGTTATAGCCATCTATTTTCTGTAATTTGGTGGTTTTTTGTTCCTCATTAACTCGAAAAATACTGAACCGATTGAATTCAAACATGGTTATTGGTTGTAGAATGCCAACGCAAAAATGTTTGCAAAATTTGGTGAGGATAGCATTTGTAGAAAATGTTTAATAAATCATTGAAAATAAAAAAAAAATTCTATATATCAGTAACTATTCGTTTGAAATTGCTGAAATTTTGCAAGAGCCTTCATAACCTAACTATACTGCCAAGTTTCAAGTTTTAATACGATCGGTTAAATATTGTTGGAGATTCGAGCATTCTTGTGTGAGTTCAGTAGATGGGTGACCGTTGCCTCGATAACTTTCGAACGAAAGGAGATAGGGACTTTCAATTTTCAGGGTAGGTTGCGTATCCGAAAGGGAGAGTTGAGTTCGTTTTTGGGCATAATCGGTCTAACGGTTTCCGAGTTATACCCACCTGGAATATTATTTCCTTAATAACTCAAAATATAAATATTCGATCGAATCGGTGCTTGGTAACTAGTAGTAGAAAATCAACATAAAGACGTGTTTAAAATTTTGTAAGAACCGTACCCCTAGAAAATTTGAAAAAAATGACGCAAAAAAAAATTTTAAGAACCGTACCCCTAGAAAATTTGAAAAAAATCACAAAAAAAAAAATTGGTTCAAGCACTGACGTGAAGTCAGAAGCTTTTGCGCGTATGTTCTATTGTCCATTCTTCTGTATTGGACACCCTTAATCGAATTTATCATGGTAAATTATGTTGTAAATTCGATTAAGGGTGTCCAATACAGAAGAATGGATAATAGAACATACGCGCAAAAGCTTCTGACTTCATTTCTGAATATTTCCGAAACGAGTTTTATATGTACGCAATGTTTTGTTTTGACCGGATGACTAGCAACAGAAAAAAAAATAAAAAATTAGTAAATTTTATTTTTCTGATAACTCGGTAGTTAGTTGAAAATATAAAAAAGCGCTGACGTGAAGTCTATACTCTTTGGCGTGCTTGTTCACGTTGACCAATTTGAATTGAATGATGGTGCTTCTAGCTCAGTGGATAGAGCGTTTGACTCACTGAAAAAAGTTCTATATATCATAAACTATTCGTCCGACTTCGCTGAAATTTTGCGGGGGCTTCAAAACCTAACTCTACTGTCAAGTTCTAAGTTTGACCACGATCGGATTTATATTAATGGGGATCCGAGCAGCATTAGATGAGTTCAGTAGCTGGATGGGTGACCGTTGCCTCGATAACTTTAGAACGAATTTGGCATGGGTTATCTCGCTTCTAAACATGTTTAGAATAATTCATACATCGTTTCGGAAAGATCTTTCATCTAGATTCCTTCAATATGGATACCATTGAGAATAAAGTTTAATTGGCTATAAGCAATTCCTGTCTGATTCATATAATATGAGAATCATATCAATCATCAGTTTTTGCGCGCGTGTTCCGCAAGGAACAGCGTGCTATCATTTCGTCACAATGTCTGTATTTTTCGAATTTTTTTTTCGAAAATGGTCTCAAACGATTGGGTTCGACTCCCTGATGAAGAATTCGAGGTCAAATTCAATTCTGTCCGGCCGGCCGTTAGCACGATAACTCTCGAACGGAACGACTTAGAGCGTTGAAATTTGCAGGGTAGTTTTGTAGCGTAAATATCTCGGACAAGTTCGTTAACGGGCGAAATCCACCGAGCGGATGCGGAGTTGAGGCCGTTTTTAGTCAAAACGTTTTATAGCCTCTCCCCTAATCGCAGATTAGATTAGAGGTGGTTGAGGTTCTACGGGCCCTACTAGCTCACAGCAAAAACTAAAATATAGATGTTAAGTGGGCGCCAGACACTCCAACTTCAGAAAAACTCGAATTATATTTTACAAATTTATTCAATCAACAGTCTAAAGATTGGCCAATGTGAAACATGCAATATAAAATATAAATACTAAGTCAGACCGATCACAAATGAAATGCTTAAACTACTTATCTTGGAATCGTTCAAATAGAGTCACTATGGGCAACTTCACAATGAGTCAGTCTAAGTGTCCAATCAGGTTCCTCAAATTAGTAACAGGAACTGGATATCATGGAGCTCGATGACTGGTGTTCTTTGTCGATTGCTAGGTCCCTCTATCCAAACGAAATAATTCCAACCAGGTGGTTGTCCTGGGTAACAGCGTAGATATTCCTCCAACTCAATACTCGAGGTACGTGCCTGACAGGTGGTTCTCTAAGCAGGTTTATGAAACTTCCTTTAAATGGAAGCAATTCGAAGATAAGCCAACAGCTACAGAATGAGGTAATAAAAAAGGGTTCCTGCAAGATACATAATTCTTAGACTTTATCCTCGCAAATAACGTGCCCATTTCGAGTTCTAGTTCACAATTTAGATATAATGACAATGTGATTAATTCAAGTTACAAAGTGGTCATAAAATTATTCCAGTTAAAAACTACAAAACGACTGGAAAAACATCAATCCGGCTTTCCATTATCACTAAATGATTCTGAAGGATGAATTAGTTCTTAAAAGAGAATAATGGATAATAATTGCCGGTAAAAACTAGAGCTCAAAATGGCCACGCGGCCAGATAACAGGGAAGCCAAAATATGATTACAATACAAGCAAAAATATTACTGAAAGTTAAGCTGAAATAATAATGAATTAATTACTAAATATGCATCAGAACATGTCGTCAATTGAAAGCAAATTGGATTAAAACCTACCAGATTCAGAACCCTTCACTCGAGGAAAATGGCCACAACTCAAGATAACTAAAACTCCACGGCTGCCTAACAAAAATGATTTCCAGATGGTCGTTCTCGCTTCGACTAACCAACTAACGCTGGAGGGGGCTCCAGCGGACCGCCTGACGTTCCATTGACATCGAACACAGAATCGATCTCGGAGTAGATCTAACGCACTTAACAAGTCAGGGGCGTCCCAACCAATACAACCGGGGTACACAAAATGCAACCAAACTTCAAATACAAACGGGATTCTAAGGAACCCGTTACACCCCCTCACCAAGAAGAGCGCAGGCCAGACGAAGCAGAAAACCACTGGTAAGGGAAGATGAAAAAAAAAAACCGTCAATAGCAATACAGTAGTCAGATGTTCGACACTGGTCTAGAAGTTGCGCCAAGTGATTCAGTAGACAAGGCCTCGTTCATCTAGACAAACCAACACACAACTCAGAGTGAAATCCCATTAAAAAACCCCAAACCCCAAAAAATTTGAAACCTTGCTCAGGTGCTGAAGGCCTGTCTCTGGGATACCACCGGTATCCGAGAGATTAGGGGTGGATGCCAATTTGACTCCACCCAGATGAACAAGGGGTCATGCCCAGCGGGAACGCAGTCGTTCACTAAAAAATCAGTTTCACACAGAGAACTTCGTCTCTACTCAAATTGACCTCAACCAAGGATGTTAACGAATTGAAATTGATATCTGAAACCGAGGGAACCCAATTGTTCCAACTGTTTCAGACCCCCAGCAGTAGGGGAAAAAAGAAAACTAAAAAGAGAAACTTGACAGCACCGGGAGGCACCAATGCGGTCAAGTGGGGGGGCATGGAAGATTTTTGTTTTAGCGACAAAATCTCAAAAACGCTTCCATCACCCACCCACTTGACCGCATTGGTGCCTCCCGGTGCTGTCAAGTTTCTCTTTTTAGTTTAAAATTGTATAGCCTCTCCCCTAATCGCAGATTAGATTAGAGGTGGTTGAGGTTCTACGGACCCTACTAGCTCTAATCTAATCTGCGATTAGGGGAGAGGCTATACAATTGGCGCCCCACGTTGGGCGCCAATTGTATAGCCTCTCCCCTAATCGCAGATTAGATTAGAGGTGGTTGAGGTTCTACGGGCCCTACTAGCTCACAGCAAAAACTAAAATATAGATGTTAAGTGGGCGCCAGACACTCCAACTTCAGAAAAACTCGAATTATATTTTACAAATTTATTCAATCAACAGTCTAAAGATTGGCCAATGTGAAACATGCAATATAAAATATAAATACTAAGTCAGACCGATCACAAATGAAATGCTTAAACTACTTATCTTGGAATCGTTCAAATAGAGTCACTATGGGCAACTTCACAATGAGTCAGTCTAAGTGTCCAATCAGGTTCCTCAAATTAGTAACAGGAACTGGATATCATGGAGCTCGATGACTGGTGTTCTTTGTCGATTGCTAGGTCCCTCTATCCAAACGAAATAATTCCAACCAGGTGGTTGTCCTGGGTAACAGCGTAGATATTCCTCCAACTCAATACTCGAGGTACGTGCCTGACAGGTGGTTCTCTAAGCAGGTTTATGAAACTTCCTTTAAATGGAAGCAATTCGAAGATAAGCCAACAGCTACAGAATGAGGTAATAAAAAATTGGTTCAAGCCCTGTGGACAGGAGCTATTGGGCGCATGTTCATCTTCCTTGTGGCCCGTACTGACCAGTAAAGAAAAAAAGCAGTATCATGTTGAATACCTTAATATTATTGAGATTATTATATAATAATCGATGAAAATACTGAGAGAGACCCAGGAAATTTGACACATTTTGTCTTATATCTCCAGAAATTGAAATCGTATAGAGCCAAAATTTTGCACAATGTTGTAAAATACTACAATTGACGTTAGTACAAGTTTTTGTTGCAATCTGATGAATAGTTCACGAAAAAAAAATTTTTTTTTCGAAAAAATTAAAAGAAATATTGTTTTAAAAATTACCAACATTTCGATCATAACAGAATTTTGCCAAAAGTTGCGCGTTTATATCCTCGAACTGACTACCAAGTTTCGATTCAACATCTTCTTTAGTTCCTGAAATATCAGGGAAATAACCTCAAAATTTTAAATGTCTCTAACTCCTAAACCGTCCGGCCGATTTTGCCCGTTAACGAACTTAACCGTCGCATTTTGATCAGAAACCTACCCTGAAAGTTTGAAGTCGAGAGGACCTTCGGTGCTCCTGTTATCGTGCCTACGGCCGGAAGGCCGGCCGGCCGGACGGCACCCTAAAATCTGACACCGGATTCGTGATCAGGGAGTCCGAATTAGTCTATTAGCCAATTTTCAGCTCGAAATTCGAAAATTACAGACATTTGGACGAAATGATAGGACGATGTTCCCCTAGAACATACGCCCAAAAAGGGTTCCTGCAAGATACATAATTCTTAGACTTTATCCTCGCAAATAACGTGCCCATTTCGAGTTCTAGTTCACAATTTAGATATAATGACAATGTGATTAATTCAAGTTACAAAGTGGTCATAAAATTATTCCAGTTAAAAACTACAAAACGACTGGAAAAACATCAATCCGGCTTTCCATTTTCACTAAATGATTCTGAAGGATGAATTAGTTCTTAAAAGAGAATAATGGATAATAATTGCCGGTAAAAACTAGAGCTCAAAATGGCCACGCGGCCAGATAACAGGGAAGCCAAAATATGATTACAATACAAGCAAAAATATTACTGAAAGTTAAGCTGAAATAATAATGAATTAATTACTAAATATGCATCAGAACATGTCGTCAATTGAAAGCAAATTGGATTAAAACCTACCAGATTCAGAACCCTTCACTCGAGGAAAATGGCCACAACTCAAGATAACTAAAACTCCACGGCTGCCTAACAAAAATGATTTCCAGATGGTCGTTCTCGCTTCGACTAACCAACTAACGCTGGAGGGGGCTCCAGCGGACCGCCTGACGTTCCATTGACATCGAACACAGAATCGATCTCGGAGTAGATCTAACGCACTTAACAAGTCAGGGGCGTCCCAACCAATACAACCGGGGTACACAAAATGCAACCAAACTTCAAATACAAACGGGATTCTAAGGAACCCGTTACAGTTTTTTATGAATATTTCCGGAACCGATCACTCGATCTTTCTGTAATTTGGCATCAAATTGTAGAATCATGACCTTCATCTGCCTGCGAAGTTTTGTTTTGACCGGACGGCCCTAAAGTGGCAAAAAAAAATTTCAAAAATTTCAAAATTTTGTTTTCACGATAACTCGAAAAATACTGATCTGATTAAATTGAAACTCAGTAGTTAGATGCAAAAGACCAATGCAAACACTTTTGCAAAATTTCGTGAAGATCACGTGACATGAAAAAAAATCAAAAAATTACTACTATTTTGCGGAATACTTTGCTTAAAATGCCGAAACCTATTTTTTTGAGGTTCATGCTGCCCTATCCGGGCATTTTTCGTTGTGCGCATGCGCAGATGAGAAGTCATTTAACTGCTGTAGTTTTCGTCAGAGAGGATTGGGGTTTTGGGGTGGCGGATGCTATTCCTCCATAGAATCCAGATCCCTGATGAGGGTCTGCGCATGCGTAGATTAAAGATGCGATATCTCCCGAACCACTAGAGTTGGAGAATCGGAGTTTTTTGTAAGGTGTGTTATTTTGAGAGGACTTTTAGCCGCGCATGCGCAGAAGAGAAGTGACTGTTTTTGGGTTGAATGGGTTATGTTGGGAGTGCTGAGTCGATATTGTGAGGTTTTAAAAGAATATTCATAGCAATTCAGTGCAAGGACAAGTCAGTTTAGGGGATGTAGCGTTGTTTCCGAGTTAAAGTGTCCGTACCGTGGCCCTGGGGCTGATTTTGAAATTGATGTTACCCCTTACAGGCATTTTTCGTTATGCGCATGAGCAGACCATCAGTGATTTAACTGCTGAAGTTTTCGTCAGAGAGGATTGGGGTTTTGGGGTGGCGGATGCTATTCCTCTATGGAATCCCCTGGTGAGGGTCTGCGCATGCGTGGTTTCAAGATGCGATATCTCCTGAACCACTAGTGTTGGAGAATCGCGGACTTTCAGCCGCAAGTAGATTGCGCATGCGCAGAAGAGAAGTTGTATGGGTTATGTCGGTAGTGCTGAGCCAATATTGTGAGGTTTTAAAAGAATATTCATGGCAATTCAGTGCACGGCAAGTCAATTTAGGGGATGTAGCGTTGTTTCCGAATTGTTCGTACCGTGGCCCTGGGGCTTATTTTGAAATCGATGTTACCCCTTACGGACATTTTCGTTATGCGCATGAGCAGACCATCAGTGATTTAACTGCTGGTATTTTCGTCGGAGAGGATTGGGATTTTGGGGTGGCGGGTGCTATTCTTCCATAGAATCCACTGGTGAGGGTCTGCGCATGCGTGGATTCAAGATGCAATATCTTCTGAACCTCTAGTGTGGGAGAATCGGAGTTTTTAGTAAGGTGTGTGATTTTAGGAGGACTTGCAGCCGCTAGTAGATTGCGCATGCGCAGAAGAGAAGTGCCTGTTTTTGGGTTGTATGGGTTATGTTGTGAGTGCTGAGCAGATATTGTGAGGTTTTAAATGAATATTCATGGCAATTCAGTGCAAGGACAAGTCAGTTTGGGGGATGTAGCGTTGTTTCCGAGTTAAAGTGTCCGTACCGTGGCCCTGGGGCTTATTTCGAAATTGATGTTACCCCTTACGGGCATTTTTCGTTATGCGCATGAGCAGACCATCAGTGATTTAACTGCTGGTGCTTTCGTCAGAGAGGATTGGGGTTTTGGGGTGGCAGATGCTATTCCTCTATAGAATCCCCTGGTGAGGGTCTGCGCATGCGTGGATTCAAGAAGCGATATCTCCTGAACCACTAGTGTTGGAGAATCGGAGTTTTTTGTGAGGTTTGTAATTTTGGGAGGACTTGCAGCCACGAGTATATTGCGCTTGCGCAGACGAGAAGTGTATGGTTTTGGGTTGTTTGGGTTATGTTGGGAGTAATGAGCCGATATTGTGAGGTTTTAAAAGAATATTCATGTCAATTTAGTGCACGGACACAAGGCAGTTTGGGGTAAATAGCGTTGTTTCCGAGTTGAAATGTATGTATGGTGGCCCTGAGGCGAATTTATGTATAACTGTATTCGGTAGATCTATATTAAAATACGTTCGGATTCGGAGAAGAGGCAATTGCTTTCCTAACAGAGGTCCCACAACCGCAATTTTTTTCGATCTACGGTAAAGCTAACAGTCAAACTGTATTGATAGCTATATTTGTTAAAGGAACTTGAAGAAATAAAAAAAAGCACTGACGTGGGGGTTGAAGGTAGGGTTCACATTTTTACGAAGAAGAATGACAATTTAAAATTTAAATTTGGCGTGTTTAGGGATTTTCCATAAATATGTACAGCAACCAAGATAATTTATATATTCCATTTGGCTTTTCCTCACTGTATATTCCCTTGTATCCCTTATCAATAGACCTTTAGAATATAAAGGTCCATTGACAAGGAATACAAGGGAATATACAGTGTGGAAAAGCAATGCAAAAAAACCCATTTTAATTTGATTGGATTTGATTTCATCAGAATATTGATTTCAAAAATAAAAAAAGCACTGACGTGAAGTCAGTACTCTTTGACGCGCGTGTTCACGGTGGCCAATTTGAATTGAATGATGAGTACTTCAAGCTCAGTGGATAGAGTGAGCCGAAGATCTACCCAAAAGATAGTGGACACCATTCACTGTCGTTTCAAAAATTAACAGTGCTGTATCTAAGCTGCCATCAGGATAGAGTAAAGAAGTTGGAAGAGAACACAACTGACTCTCCTTATTCGCACAAGCTGCTAGAAGATATGGGAGGGTCAGTATAATCCTAATCATGTTTATAGCACGCGCGCAAAAGCAGATTGAATTAACAATGAAAGAAAAAGTGTAAAAAGTCAATTTGCTTTAGCGCGCGTGCTATAAACATGATTAGGATTATACTGACCCCCCCAAATCTTCTAGCAGCTTGTGCGACTAAGGAGAGTCAGTTGTGTTCTCTTCCAACTTTATTACTCTATCCTGATGGCAGCTTAGATACAGCACTGTTAATTTTTGAAACGACAGTGAATGGTGTCCACTATCTTTTGGGTAGATCTTCGGCTCGCTCTATCCACTGAGCTTGAAGTACTCATCATTCAATTCAAATTGGCCACCGTGAACACGCGTGCCAAAGAGTACTGACTTCACGTCAGTGCTTTTTTTTATTTTTGAAATCAATATTCTGATGAAATCAAATCCAATCAAATTAAAATGGTATTTTTTGCATTGCTTTTCCACACTGTATATTCCCTTGTATCCCTTGTCAATAGACCTTTATATTCTAAAGGTCTATTGATAAGGGATACAAGGGAATATACAGTGAGGAAAAGCCAAATGGAATACATAAATTATCTTGGTTGCTGTACATATTTATGGAAAATCCCTAAACACGCCAAATTTAAATTTTAAATTGTCATTCTTCTTCGTAAAAATGTGAACCCTACCTTCAACCCCCTTCTAAAGACAGGTAATACCCCCAATTTTTCAAATAGGTATGGGCATGTGATACATCGTTTGAAAGGTCTCGTCATTCTCTATTCAGAAATTGTATCACTTTAATGTTTTTTGTAGTGTCCGACCGAAACTGGTTTTTCAGCCGAAACCGAAACCGAACTTTCGGCCAGGGTCTCAGTTTCGGCCGATTTATTATTTTGGTATTACCAAGTTATGAAAATAATTAGTCGAAGTATACAGGGTAATTCCAAATCAGACGTCAACCTTGGAGGAGGTGTTAGTATGGATAATTTGCTGTGGTTTGAGCCATTTTTATTGATGAACAATGTTGCCTAACAAACAACAACGAAACAACATCAACGAAGAAACAACTATATCGCAACGTTTCGGAGTCTATATCAGACTCCTACGTCAGAGGCTTAATGAAAATCTTTAGAATTATTTTGTTGATAGTTATTGTGAAATTCTTGAAGGAGTCTGTCTATATAGACTCCGAAACGTTACGCTATAGTTGTTTCTTCGTTGATGCTGTTTCGTTGTTGTTTGTTAGGCAACATTATTCAATTGATTGCTTCTGACAAATATCTTGTGTTTCTTACGCAGAAGCAAATCACAAAATAATTAATTTTTATTTTATAGATATTTTTCAGAGTTGGGAGAGAAAACCCAGAGAAAAACCTTTCAATAATGAGTATACCTCCCACAGTATCCTTTAATGATTACTTAAGGCACATGGCGTCTTTCTGATATCTTCAGTTGTTATTTTCCGCCTGAAATTTACTCACGCTGTCTTTTGATACACATTCACTATTTTATATGCCGGACATTCAAAAAGTTGCTTACAAAAAATCTGCTGAAACGAAACTAGTTATGCAATCTAACGAAATGTTTTATAGAATGAAAAAGGAATTTGGCAAGTTTTAAAAATAATTTTGGCATACAAAATTGTGAAATTCGAAAGTTGCAGACAAATTGATATTAGAAATTGATTTTTCATTTATTCATATACCACATTTCAAATCATACTTATTCTTTTTCAACCTCTTATACAGCATAGTTTCGATTTGTTCGTACATATCATATCCTTTTCTGATGAAAATAAACCAAAATTATCATCAAATTTGGTCAACGTAGAAAAAATTGACGAAATATGAACTAAGTTCAGAAATCTTTTAAAAATCACCCGAACTCCAAAAACTGTTGATTTTGGGTTATTAATCAATATGGATTAAACAACAGCTAACGAGACATACTAACTCCTCCTCCAAGTTTCACGTCTTATTTGGAATCACCCTATGTAATCTATATAATAATCATTAAAGTGAATTCTCATGAATTCTCAGTCTTAACAAAGATAGATTATAATAACTTGTACGACAATTATGTATACCTACTTTTAACTCCTGGCCAAACGACAAGGATAATTCACGAACAGTCAAGTTTCGGCCCGGCCGAAAGTTTCGGCCATTTTTGGCCGAAACCGAAACTAAGGCCGAAACTAGATTTCTTGGCCGAAACTGGCCGAAACCGAAACCGAAACCAAACTTTCGGTCGGTCACTAGTTTTTTGCAAAGTCAAATTAGAAAAAAATAAAATCAACTGATTAGCGAAATTTGGTACAATATCAAAAACTAAAATGTAATACAAAATGTAGCAAAAAAATTATGAATGCTAATGAAGCAGATGTACAAATTGTTCAACTCGAAAGCCGTGGCAACATCCTAACCTCAAATAAAAATTTCTTCCAACATTATTCAACATCTCAGGAGTGATCGACCTAATCGCAAACGTTGTTCGAGATTTTAGGTCATTCAAATCAAGGGGTTTAGTTTCGTACACAATGATGTACGCATATCCCCATAAAAATAAATCTAATGAGTTAAGATCAGGGCCATTCGATCGTTCCTCGCCATCCTATACACCGTGTGTGCTCCATCCTGTTGGAAGCATATCTTGTTCCGTGGAACTTAAGCATTTCTTTGATCAGGATATAAATTTGACAAAGTTGGAATGGCATCATTTTAAATTTATAATTTATCGCCATTCAGATTGCCCCCAATGCAAAAGGGACCTATGATATGTGGTTTCGAACATTTCCTGCTCATACATTAACCTTTTGAGGGATTTGCGTGTGTTCCTCTCTCATCCAGTGAGGATTTTCGGTAGACCAGTAATGGCAATTTTGACGATTAGGATAGCCGTTGAGAGAAAAATTGCACTCATCAGAAAACAAAACGTCTACTAATTGGATGATATTGTTATCCAACATGTCCATCATTTGTTCACAAAAATAAGTTCTTCTATCAAAATCGTCCCCAAGAGCTCCTGGGTAGGTTTATTTTGTTTTCATATGTTTAGAATCGATGTATGCCTGATATTGAATGTTGTGGAGGCTTCTCCAATCAAATTCAAAAACAAATTAGGCAATTTATAAACTACAACTTATCACCACAAAACAAATTTCGTAGGCGTTCTAAAGAAACTATTAGCCACAGAATAGTTATTTATGTATCAAGACGAAAAACTGTTTTAGGCGAAGTGCATGTTACATTTTTTCGTCGACCTCCACATATTTTTGTGAATTTCGGACCTCTTAAATAATTTCATAATAGCAAATGACACATACAGTTATGTTTGTATTGAACCGTATCCATAGTGACCACAGCACTGACAGTTATTCTTACAGACACTTATGTTTGTATTGAACCGTATTATTCCGCATTCATAGTGAATACAGCCGACGAGAAAATAGTAGTAGAAGGCAAGTACTTGCCTTCAATAATAGTCGATTTTACGGCCGCAAATGAGTTCGTAAAATGTCGAGTTATGTCGAGGGTAGAAAGAGACATATGCTTCTCTGATGGGATGAAGAGTTTCAGGAGTTCTTGTCGTAGTTAAAACGATATATTTCTTTCTATATGATGAGTTGATGAGATAATCTATGTTTAATGTTGATATTTGTATTTGTCGTCGTAGTAGTCCCGAGATGTTGCGTTTTTCCAGGTTCTTCGTCGTGTGTTTGAAAAATGTTATTGTCTGGCTTTTAATTATTTCGTGTATAGTTTTTGCCTTTCCGGTTTTATGAAGTTCTTCGATTTCCGTGGATCTGGGTTTGATTAATGAGATTCGGAGGAGTTCAAAATAATCTGTAACTTTTTTGAAGTTCATATTCGAGGTGCTGCTACATACAGGGTTTGCGTATATGGTCTTGTTCCTTGAATGTAAATTCTGACTTTTTATTTTTACTTAACTTGCTATGTTTGTTCAGTAATGCGCTAATCTGTGTATAAGACAAGGGTACTTCCCGAAATCTTCAAAAGCTGAGATGTGGTATATTCGCTGAGATGAGCATACAAACACGACAAAAATGAAGAATCTCTAATTTTCAACCTTCAGCCTCCATAAAGAGGTGTGCAGTTTTGTGAATAAAACTAGGGTACTTCCCGAAGTCCTAGTATCTTGAGATTTGGTATGTTGGCTAGAATAAGCATACAGACAAGAACAAAAATGGGAAATCTGTCATCCATACCCGCCAACCTCCTCAACGGAGGGGTGCAATCCTGAATATTAAACTAATAAAACTGGAGAACCTAGAAATTTTGCATATGGTATGCAGATTAGAATGACAAAAATTAAGAAATCTTTTCACTCCCCAACCACCATAAAAGGAGGTCGTAGATCTTCGTGTGAAACTAGGGTACCTACTTGTCGAAGTCCTAGAAAGCTGAATTTGGTATGTAGGAGATAAGCATATAAACAATAATAAAATTGAGAAATCTGTTTCACTCTCTATACCCTCATAAAGTGGGGTGCAGTTCTGTACATTTCTTTTGGACAGGTATTTCCATTCATTGTGGAAGCTAGATTAGTGTATAAATGACGAGATAGTGAGTAGTCTATATTTAGGCAATGATAGGAAGTGGGCGATGAAAATAGTAATAACTGAAGCTAAGGCTTCCCTTCAAAAAGTAATTAAATCCCACCAAAAACATATTATTTTGAATTGGTACCCAAGACTCACGAGTACCTTTCACAGTTATCAAATCTCATAAAGAGCTAAGTCCCTTACTACCTTTCTCCACATGCAATAGTTCTATGAAACAGCCAAGCCAATACCTTTTGGCCAAGATAGGGTTTGTAGAATTTCACCTTGTATAGAAAGGCCTTGTACAGTTAGGGGCTGACTCTGTATGAGATCTGACAGCTTTGACATTGTCAGTAAGAGGTTAATGGGACGGTAATTTGTGCCATATTTTGGGTCTTTTTTGGATTTTGGTTAGACTAGGACGATGGCATTTTTACAAGCGGTTGGAAAGTATGTTAATTTTAGAATATGTTAATTGTTGAAGATTTTGCGAGTAAATCGGTACTGTATATCAAGATGGCAGATTATACACGTACGTTGAAACTTTATTAGGAAAATAACAATATTTGACCAGTAATAAAATTTTCAGTTATGCTCAATATCTTGTGTGTCCCCCTCGTGCTCTTATGAACGTAGTAAACCGTCTTCCCAAGCTCAGAATAACATTATCGATCATCTGTTGAGGAAGATCATCCCTAATCTCGATTAGGGCAGTTAACAATTGAACCCGATTTTCCACTGCATGGACTCTGTTCCTTAGCCTTCTACATGAAATGTCCCAAACATGCTAAATTGGATTGAGATCTGGAGAACATGTTGGCCAATCCATTGCATTTATGTCAACGTTATTCAGAAAGTCGTTCACACAACGGGCCACATGAGGGCGAGCATTATCGTGCATGAGCAAAAATTCTCCTCCGATGAATCTGTTCGTGTCCCCAAACAATTCCCACCCCAGACCATTACTGGACCTCCACCAAAAGATACAGAGGAAGTGGAGTTGAACTGCTCACTCTGTTCTCCTCTTCGATGATATAGTATCTCTCTTCCATTAAAGGAATTAACACAACATCGACTCTCATCTGTAAACAAAACGTTTGCCAAATCAGCAGTATTCCAGTTGTCGTGTAGTATGGCGAAATTAATTCTGACTAGTCGACGGCATCGCTCTAGCATTGGAGCTATCATCGTTCTGTGGCATTAATTCAGCATCTTTCAGTCATCTTCTAATGGTTCTACGACTTGTTGTTCTTCCAGGAGGTTAGCGATCTGTGGCGCTGTTGTGCGTCTGTTCCGTAAATAATGTAACACAATATAACGGTCATCGCTAGCCGTAATAGATCGTTTACGACCTTGACCTCTTCTTCTTATGAAACTTCCCGTTTATCTTCAACGAGCTAAATTGAGGTGGATTGTTGACTTCGATTAATGAAGTTGCAACCTACGTGTATGATCTGCCATCTTGAATTAAGGCAACTGCCCTAGCCACATCTGAAGGATGCATATCACTTATTTTTGTAATGACAATAAGTAAGAATTATTGATCCCATGTTACCGAAAACAGCCATCGAAAAAATATTCGCAGATGGATAAAACGAACGGTACCATATGAAGTGCTGTAATTTTTCTCAAAATTAAGATATTGTAATGAATAAAAAGAGGAAATTCTCAAAAAGATGTGACAACATCTGAGTGTTCGTCAACATTCTCGTCTATCAACGGTTCACTCCACAGGCTGTTCTGAAGAAAAGCTTCATTTTCATTCTCTTCCTTCGCCCCTTACATAACAAATAATGGAGTAACTGAGGAAGGCATCTGAATAGTTATGATCGCGAGGAATCAAGCTATAATTTAAAAAAAAAGTTGCTAAAATTGGCCAAAGGGTTCAAGAGAAAATGAATTACAAACTAAGTTGAGATTTTGTCCGTTCCCCTAATTTTGTCGGTGTGTATAGAATTAGCCGTCAGAGCGCGTCACAAACCCACCGCACCACAAAAGTATATATCCCTGCAGCATCAAAGCTAAATATTGTTTAGCTTGTTCACCACCAGCGTCAACATGAAAATCCACCTTTCTGTCGAAAAAATCGGAAAATCAGTACCCAAAAATAACTTTTTTCGGCAACCGTCCGGGAAGTGCCCACTTCCCCCGGGCGCTTTTTTTTTGAGAAAGTAGCATTTCCTGGCCTAGTCCGGGAAGTACGTACTTCCCGGACTAGGCCGGGAAGAATCACGTCGTTTTGGTCATTGTAAATATGAAAATCTTGGTAGGTATATTTTTGATAAATGAAGTTACCATAGCACTGAGAAAACGGCTGACAGTTCATATAAAATTAGAATGTTTCTGTTAATTTGTGATATTTTCTGTTCTGTTTAATTTGAATTAGAATCAAAATATATAAAAAAGAGATGTGTCGTCTCATTGATTTGTTATTCTACACGGTTGCCGAAAAAATATTGTACGCAACACGCCCGAAAAAGGTTTTTTTGGACTCATAGACTTCTAGGACTCGCTTACGCTCGTCCTAGAATTTTGTCTATTCGTCCAAAAAAACCCTATTTTCCGGACTTGTTACGTTAATTACTATTTTCGTCGACCTCTGTGAAAAGTGACATTTTAGTTACTAACTTGCGGCCGTAAAATCGACTATTATTGAAGGCAAGTACTTTTTCGTCCGCTGTGGTCACTATGGATACAGCATTATACGGTTCAATACAAATATAAGTGTACGTCATTTGCTACTGTGAAATTGTTCAAAAGGTCTGAAATTCATAAAAGTATGTAGAGGTCGACGAAAAAAAGTAACTGTCTATTGTCTCGCCTGCTTGCTATCCTCGATTTGCAGACTCGACTATAATAGACAGTTTTTCGTCCTTGGTACATGAATAACTGTTTTCGTCGACTTCTACAAAAAATGACATTTTACGTACTAATTTCCGACTGGAAAATCGACTATTTTTGAAGGCAGAACTTTTCGGCCTCAAAATAACTTTCCTCCGAAAACCATCGAGTCCGCCACCTCATTACCTTCTATGCACGCGTGGCCCGGAACCCAGATAATATTTTTTTATTTTCCCCACACTTTTATTCAAATAGTAAATTTTGAATGAGTTGCGTGAGCAGAATAAGGTTAAGGAATTTTGGTCTAGTCCTTCACCATTCCTGCACTCTGTTGCTTGAATGAAGGTTATTGGTACTGCCAGGGTAGCTTCTTTTTAGACATTCTCTGCCTTCATGCTGGACTGATCAGTAGGCTATAGCTTCATTGTTGCCTATATCCATAGTTGAGAACATCAAAATTTATATTCATTTTACCATTTACCCATTTTCATTCCTCATATTTTTTTTTGTAACAATGAGGTATTGTATTGTTTTTAGAAATACTTCTATATTGATTTTTGACTTTATTACTTATCAGGTATCAATGAGCATGAAATAAATGCGAAGGTGGATTATGAATGTCGAAGGAAGGGAGCTCAATATCTTGCTTATCCCCCAGTCGTGGCAGGTGGCAGGAGGGCTAACATTATACATTATATTAGAAATAATCAGGTTGTTGATAAAGAAGAAATGGTTTTAATCGACGCAGGTGAGTGATTATCATAGTAGGCATCTTTTATATACATACAGGGTGTTCCTTAAGGACGTGCTAATATTTAAGGATGTGATTCTTTGACTCATTTCCAAGAGAAAAACTTCCTATGAGTTAATGTCCTAAAAGTCTCAACTTTTGAGATACAGGTGATAAAATTTTGGTACTGCGATATGAAGCAAATTCAATTTAATTATTTTAATCAAGAAAAGAGCATCTGACAAGAAAACATATTTTTTGGATTCTCAATCATTTTGGAACAAATCTGATCTCTTAATTTGCTTTCAGTCGATGCACAAACATTTCCGCATATGATTTTTGAGGAATTGATCCTGAAGTAAAACGATTTTTATTTTTTGTAAGCGGAAATCATGCAGGATAAAGAAAATCCATGAGATCAAATTTGCTCGAAAATTAATGAGGATCTCAAAAGTAATTTTTATTTCAAAGCAAAGCAGTGGCGTAGGGCGTAGTATCTTCTTTCCAAAATATTCAACGGAAAACTCGTATGGACGCCACTGGTAGAGACAATGAAAATTTTTGTACATCACAAAATACCTTGATACATAGAAGACATTTACCAAATTTTATAAAGATCTACAATATTATCTCAGTTATTATTAAAAAACTGATTTTTTTTCAAAATTGTATCACTCCGCATCTCAAAAGTTAAGACTTTTTGGACATACGTCGTTAGGAACGTTTTTTCTTAAAATAAGTGAAAAAATCACCTCCCCAAATATTAGCATGTCTTTAAGGAACACCCTATATATACAGGGGAGTCTTAAAGGTGAACATTAATTTTAACCATGGATTCCTCTCATCAAATAAAACAATTTTTTATAATTTACAATTTTTTATAATTTACATGTTTTTCAAATTCGGCTCAGCTAAATGTTATAAGCGTTTTAAAGATTTCACAATGTGCTAATACACTCCTGCAATAAATTATCTATGACATTAATGGTGGACGAGAAAAAGATACAGGTTTACAGCTTGATTTGGAATTCCAACGTTCAGGGCGGATCCATAAAAGTAGTGAAATTTCTGAAGTTTCCCATTTTATATCGCTCAATGAAGAATATCTCGAAAATGGTGCGTTTAAGGAGAAATGATGAAGATTGTTCGAAAACGATTGAATATTCTTGAAATGATTCAACAATGGATTTATTCACATTCTTGTTAGAAGGATCGTAATGCAATTTTTCATTCATGAGAATATTACACCTCCCTATTGACACTGTAAAATGTAGAATATCTGTTGAAATTTTGTTTTAAACTTTAAATATATATTATTTATCTGCAGTCAAATAATTGATGAGGAACCAAGGAGAAAGCAGATATATTTATCAATTTTTATTTTGTAGATCTGCTGTTGATGGCGTAACTCGCCCCCCTTACTGCCTTCAGATTTTTAATGATTTTCAACTGGTTCCGCGACGCTTCTGACTTTTCTTCAAGCCTCCCACTTTAAGAACACAAACTCTACAGGTTCCTGTGAAATGAAATACTTCATGAGTTTGTTGATATACATTCAAGGATGATGAAAAAATAATACTCTTATTGTTTCAATTATATTCTCTGATTACCGGTTTTGGCCCCAGGCCATTATTAAGTTAGCTGAAAATAAATATAAACTATCATCTAGAATCTTTCAATATGGGCGAGCCAGCTCTAAAACCTCACGACATCGTGACACCCAAGGCCAAGGACGGCATCAGGAATGTCAACACCATTAACAATATCCTTAGGATTGAATAAGTAGCGCAATAGAATAAAGTATTGTATCGGTCGCAGTTCTGAAGGATTGGACAAACCTCACGACAATAATTATAATATCATTATCATTTATTGGTCCCACTTGTCAAAGGAAATGTCAGAATTACACACAAACAAAAGAAAATAAAATTCTCAAAAATACCCCAAAAAATGAAACACCTACCTAAATCAGCAACATTTGTAAACAAATAATTCAACTCTATGCTCTATCCGAAACTTCTCAACTAATCCTACAAACTCCGATAGGTCATATTGAGTATAAGGTAATTGGGAAAGAAGTGACATTTTTTTTTTCTGCTCTAGAGGAAAAACCTTTTATAGACCCGCCCTGAGAGGGTCTGCTTCTCTCAGGAGTGTGAGACTCCAGATGTTGATGGTTACTCACTAAAATCCTCTCGCACGTTCCTTGGAGTAGTTCTTCGTCCTGCCCTTACAGCGTCTCTTAACAAAAGAGATGAGCTGCAAGTGGCCTTCATAGTTGATGGGACCTGATGACTCGAAGTGATCCGAGAAACACCGCTTTCTGCATTCTATGAGCTAAATCTTCGGCCAGAGATTTGCAGGCCGGAATAATCTTCAATTCGGTCACGTAGTTCGCTCTCATTCCGCCTAGGCATCCTATGATTAGTATGACCATCCTAACCTTATGCCTCGGATACAGGATCCCAAGTTCAAACATTAAATCCTTGTATTTCTCCCTCTTCTGTTCTTCTTTCATCACCACATTATTTTCTGCGGGGGAGGAAAATTCGACGACAAACTATTCCTTGAGTTCTTTGTCCAGCAGAAGTAAATCTGGCTTTATGGCGTGGATCTGCCGAGTTGTTGGAATCGCATAGTTCCAGTAGATGCGAGCTCTGCTATTTTTAACAACTGCTTCAATCTCCAGAGGCACATATGGTAGCGCTGGTTCCTTGTCTATACCATAAACTTTTCTCAGATGGAAGTAAAGAATTCGGAGTGCCGCATTGTGACAATCAGTGTGTCTTTTTACGTATCCTGATGGAGCAAGCAGACAGAATGTGCATAATAGTTTCTTGCTGGCTGTGGCATGCTGCATGTTGTGGGGGTGTCCACTTTCATGATGTTCTTTTTATACCATCTGGTATTTATAACCCCATCTTGACAAGCTATAACAAATCCCTCCGTTTCCGACTTGAGTCCACCGGACTTAAAAAAGGCGAAGGATAATTCTTCCGACAGGCCCTGATCTTTCAAACTCCTGAAGTATATGGAGTGCAGGTGTTTACTCATGTGATCTTCGAGTAGTTTCTTCAGTTGTGCCTGCCTTATCTCTCTGCCAACTCTACTTTGTTCTGTTGGCGAGATAGGTGTTCCTGCTAGCTCATGATCGATTGATATGCCGGTTATACAGAGCTTCTCCAAAGCTCTCTGACCAGCCCTAAATAGGAAAGCTCCTTGGTTCCTGATTTCATGCTGAGCCACCATTTTCAAAAGCGGGTATTCGCTTCTCAATATCCTTATTGCCATTTCCAACGTTTGTTGATGGTGTTGGTATTCCAAACTTTGCAAACCTCTGCCTCCCTGCGTTCGTGGAAGGTATATCCTTTGAATCGAGCAGTTGGGATGCAGGCTACGATTCATGTTCATCACTTTACACGAGTGGTTCTGTCTAGCTCGAGAATTTCATTCACTGTCCAGTTAACTATACCGAATGAGTACGTGATTATCGGTACTGCCAAGCTGTTCGTAGCACATACTTTATTTTTCGCGGACAGCTGTGATTTCCATATATCTCGGATATTCTTTTTGTTGCTAGCTGTTAAGGCATCCTTGATTTGGGTTGTCTCCAGTGCACCTCGTTGTTTCATCCCAGGGAATTTGTATGTTTCTTCCTCTTCGAGGTGTCGAATGTTTATTCCCCCTTCTAGGTCGAAGTCTTCTCCTGTTTCTTCAGTTCTTCCTCTGCTTGGATGAAAAACAGCACATTTGTCCAAACCGAATGACATTCCTATTGCTGAGGTGTATTCGGCAACGATATTCAGTAGTTGTTGTAGTGCTGCCTTGGAAGAAGCGTACAGTTTTAAGTCGTCCATGTAGAGTAGATGTGAGATCAGATGTTCTCTTCTGCCTGGTGGTCCGGCCTTGTACCCTATTCTGCTTGCCCTCAACTCAGTTGTTAATGGTAGAAGTGTTATGCAGAACAATAACGGGCTTAGCGAGTCTCCTTGAAATACGCCCCGCCTGTATCTCACCCATCCTGTATAAGCGGTCCGACCTTCGGATCGGACGGCGAACTTAGTTTTCCATGACGCCTTGATGTTTCCCATCGCATGGACGATGTTAGGGTGGACTTTGAGCATCTCTTGCAGCCGTATTAAGCTGTGCGCCGATGTGTCAAATGCTTTCGCGTAATCTAACCATGATGTATGCAGGTCGCTCTTGTAGTGTATCGCATCTTGACAAAAGCTTTTGTCTATAAGGAGGTTGTCCTTGCACCCTTGTACTAGTTTACTCGCTCCTCTTTGTTCGTGGATTTGATTCCACACTGGTCCAATGAACTCCAGAATCCGATGTTGAGCCTCAACCAACCATGAAGGAATTGGCTCACGGTGAATTACTATCTCACTAAATAATCTAGCTAGGTGTTGGTGGGTGACTGGAAAGTTCTTCCATCAGTAGTTCTGAACGCCATCCAGTCCAGGTGCCGTGAAATCATGCTTGTTTTTCAAGGCATGTCTAATCTCTTCGGTTGTTACTTCAGTCAGTTCTTCGGGTTGTTGCAGACTTTCATCACATAATATCTGGAATGTGTGAAGTGCTAGAGTATCCCTGGTTTCCGCTGGTCGCTCGTACAAATTTTTCCAGAAATCTTCGACTTCATTCGGTGGTGGTGGGTTTTTTGCCTCTACTTGTTTGGGTCGAAATAACTTTGAAGGTTCGGTTGTGAAGGTGTTGTTGTCTTCTATCACTTTTGCCTCTTGATCAGCTTCTTCCTTGCCGCCGCAAGTGATCTCATTTTATCGACAGCTTTCTGCTTCAATAGATTTATGGTGGGCAGGCTCACCCATCATGTCCTCTATTTTCTTGCTCGGGTTCAGTTGTCCTTTCATAACATCTATGATACATTGATACCAAGATGCTTGCTGCCTAACGGTTCTTATCTTCTTGTCTAGCTTAATCAATCTTGACTTATGTTTGTCCTCCTTTGTTGTTGTTCTTCCTAGTGGGCACAAAAGTGAAGCAGTTGCTCTCACTGCAGCTACGACATATTCTAGCGAACAGTCCTCCTGACATTATTATTACTAATCCTATTATTAGAAAAATTGTGAACAGATAAATTGTTTAACCTAGCATCAATTTCAGGGTTAGGTAACATGGGGGTGTTATACAATGATTTGTCTACCATTCTTCTAGGTTAAGAGATAGAGCATAACTATCTCTCTAATTTAATTAAATCACCATGTAACAGCTGATGGTTAGCTATCCTCATAACTCTATTTTTGCGCGTATGTTCTGGGGAACATCGCGTTATAGTTTTGTCCTAATGTCTGTAACTTTCGAATTTTTTGACGAAAATGGTCTCAAACGATTAAGTTCGACTCCCCAATGAAGAATTCGAGGTCAAATTTGATTCTGTCCGTCCGGCCGTCCGTTGCCACGATAACTTGAGAACGAAAAGAGCTAGCGACTTGAAATTTTCAGGGTAGGCGGCTTGGTGGGTAGTTGTAGAATATGAACCTAAGCACGTTTGTGAAAAAAGCACTGACGTGAAGTCAGAAGCTTTTGCGCGTATGTGATATTGTCCATTCTTCTGTATTGGACACCCTTAATCGAATTTACCATGGTAAATTATGTTGTCCATTCTCCTGTATTGGACACTCTTAATTCGAATTTACCATGGTAAATTCCAATTTACCATGGTAAATTCGAATTAAGTGTCCAATACAGGAGAATGGACAACATAATTCACCATGGTAAATTCGATTAAGGGTGTCCAATACAGAAGAATGGACAATATAACATACGCGCAAAATCTTCTGACGTCACGTCAGTGCTTGAACCAATTTTTAATCCTAACACTAAATTGACTTCTTGTTTGAGTTCATGTGATGATCTACAATTCAAACACTTGGGTCGAATACCGTTTTTCTGTATTCGAATACGAAAACAGAATACAACATTGATAAAAATATTCGAATACCGTGGATTCGAATACGATACGCCAAAAAGTATTTGAATACACAGTATTCTTTTAAATGAATATCTTTTTGAATACAGATTAACATTTGGCGTTCTATTGAACTCTTTGTGACATACACATAAACATAAGTTATACACTTATACAGATATATAGGTAATTGTTTTATTTTAAATGTAAATACAAAAGTAAAACATTTCTTAAAATAACAGAATCGGGGAGGGAGAATATAGGTATTACACTTCCAAAGAAAAGTAAAAATAATCTCAGAATATTACACAAAATTGAAAAACTATTATTTAACACTCGTCACTCAATGCCATTAGCCTTCAATAACACTAGAATTTGGAAGAGATCGTCACTCAGCTGTTGACGCTTGGGCGAATACAAATTCTTGCCTGCACCTTAAGCCGCATCCAGATTTTTTTTGTGTACCGAGAAAACACTGAGAAATACCCTCCTATTAATATGAAAGTTATTGAGGAAATTAGTGGTTCATAATTTAGTACCAGTTTTATGCTAATCTTGTACCTTATCTTAAAATTTTATACCCTTGGCCATATACCAATATTCTATAACGTAAGTATCTTGCATATTGTTGTCATTCTCGAATTTATTTTTAGAATTTTTGGTTAATAACCCTTATTATGGCACCTTGTATTCCGAAAAACTGGAAATAAATATTATGATAATTATCAGGGGTAAAACCTGCTACGTAATAGAGTCATAAACTGAATATTGTTATGCCCGACTAAACCTAATGAGATATGTACCTGACGCGATCCCTTATTCAGGTATTTTAAATAATAATATAATTTTTCCTACCAATTTGGCTAATTCACAAACATTGTGAAAGATATTGGCAAAACCAGCAGATACAACATAGTATCAAATCAATACTAGTACAAATTTTTTGTTTATTCAAAACTGATAAATAGTTTGTGAAAAAATGTACCACGAAATTGGGCACATTTTTCACAATATCTCCGGAAATTGCCATCGTATTGAACTGAAATTTAGCGTTCTGCTGTAGACTATAGGCAAAAATTGAATATTTTGAATACAGGAATTCTAGAATTGAATACTCCGAATCTCTGGATTCAAAATTTGAATAATTTGAATACTGAATAACAGTAGCTTGAATACGAATATCGAATAGCCTTCAATCAAAAGCATTCAAGAATACGAATACACCATTTTTATTTGTATTCGAATACGAATACAGAATCCTGGCAAAGTAGCTTGAATAGGATTCAAGTTACTGCGTATTCGAATACTACCCAAGTCTGAATTCAAATATCTGCCAGATGCTAATGGCTTAGTATACCAACCAGATATTTTTGGCGCTCTAGTTCCTCGGAACTGAGTGCTTATCAATGTGCCCAAATGTCTGTAATTTTCGAATTTTTCGATGAAAATGGTCTTAAACGATTTGGTTCGACTCACTGATCAAGAATCCGTGGTCGAAATTCATTCTGTCCGGCCGTCCGGCCGTAGGCACGATAACTCTCGAACGGAATGAGCTAGAGAGTTGAAAGTTTCAGAGTAGGTTTGGGGGATAAATATCTCGGCTAAGTTCGTTATTGGGCAAAATCAGACAGATGGTTTCGGAGTAACAAAAAAAAAATTATTTTTTTTACAAAACAAATTCCAAATTAAATTTTTTTTAATAAGCAGTTTTATCATAAGAATCCATTCATATCATATTTAACTCTAACAAGCTAATACTTTCGGAGATATGATTTTCCAAAATTTCAATGTAAATCGTATTTCTACGTTTTCACAGAATGATAGAATTATTATGTGGGTATTCTATATATATATATTCTTTTGACTGAGAGCTGTATATGTGTTAGCAGAGGTTGGTGTAACGGGGTACCATACAATTCGACGTATGATACAAGAGCTTAGGGAAAAACCTCAGCAAAAAACCCTTTCTCCCCGTGAGTGTGGTGATTTGTAACTATTGTTCACAAAATTTGCTGAAATTTAAAAATATTGATGGGGATATATTTCTTCAATGTGGATGCCCTCATCAAAAAACGGATAGGTTTCTCCAAAGGTACCCGAAACTTAACCTGAAAAATGAAAAAAAAAAGAGGAGGAACAAATTAAAAATAATACATAACTTTCAAAAGTCTCCTCTCACAAAAATACTTCTCTGTAGGCGAATGGGATCTCGTGGAGAAGAATCGCCTCCGCTAGTTTTCGAAGATATTCACTCTTGAAATCCCTTCAATATTTTAATTCAAAAATGAAAATGTTGCTCGTAAGGCCAGGAGGGTCTCTTTCAAAACCAGGTCTGACCGGTCCAAGTCCAAGCGATGATTATTCAGAACTTCAGATATTCTATGACTTGTTATAATGTCAAATTATTCTCTTGAGATATGACGTTGTTTCATTCGAGCAATCGTATAAATATGATAATATCATACTTTTTGTTGGTTGATATTTTCATGCCGATGGTCAATCCATTGATGATGGGAATAGTAATGGTAAGTTAATAATATTGAGTTCAGAATATCTCCACTAAAAACAAAACTGGAATATTGTAGATTTGAGGAAAGATATATATTATCGTTCATCATATAATTGAGGAATGAATATCTCGGATGACTTCGTTGTTGGGTAGAATTCGTCTATTGGTTTTGGATTGATAATTTTTGGCACTCTTGTTGAATTTAAATTCTTCTATGATGTTTGAATTCAATTTCTGCTAAGATGAAGTTCTGAATTTCAATAATGAATCGTACTTCTATGTTTTCACTGAATGCTATAATTATTCTATCTTAGCTTTATTATATGATCTGTGTTCACACTCGTACATTTCATCCTGTTTTATAAGAGAGAGTCAAATTCATTTCAGCTATTTCAATTTGGTTTCTTCCATGGTGCAGTTCTCATTCTCAGATTGCTCATTTAATCTAGATAAATGAACTATTATTTGAATTGAATTTCCTTTATGATGCAGTTCTATCATAAGAATAAATTGATATAATTATCAACTCTGAGAAACCAATACTTTCGGAGATATAATTTGTCTGTTTGAACTAGAGCGCCAGAAAGCTCCTGTCCACAGGGCTTGAACCAATTTAATTACAGGAATCTCAAAATTTAAATTGCTTGAGCATTTTCTAGAAAATCGTCTACCATCATCTGTGCCAAGATTGGGGAAAAATCAGCCCCATTGGGGTTCCTTTAATAATAATAATAATAATAAATTTATTGATCCTTTCAGACAAAAAATTGGTTGAAGCCCTGTGGACAGGAGCTTTCTGGCGCTCTAGTTCAAACGGACAAATTATATCTCCGAAAGTATTGGTTTCTCAGAGTTGAGAATTATATCAATTTATTCTTATGATAGAACTGCATCATAGAGGAAATTAAATTCAAATAATAGTTCATTTATCTAGATTAAATGAGCAATCTGAGAATGAGAACTGCACCATGGAAGAAACCAAATTAAAATAGCTGAAATGAATTTGACTCTCTTATAAAACAGGATGAAATGTACGAGTATGAACACAGATCATATAATAAAGATTAGATAGAATAATTATAGCATTCAGTGAAAACATAGAAGTACGATTCATTATTGAAATTTAGAACTTTATCTTAGCAGAAATTGAATTCAAACATAATAGAAGAATTTAAATTCAACAAGAGTGCCAAAAATTATCAATCCAAAACCAATAGACGAATTCTACCCAACAACGAACTCATCCGAGATATTCATTCCTCAATTATATGATGAACGATAATATATATCTTTCCTCAAATCTACAATATTCCAGTTTTGTTTTTAGTGGAGATATTCTGAACTCAATATTATTAACTTACCATTACCATTCCCATCATCATATGGATTGACCATCGGCATGAAAATATCAACCAACAAAAAGTATGATATTATATTATCATTCTCATATTTATACGATTGCTCGAATGAAACAACGTCATGTCTCAAGAGAATAAGTTGACATTATAACAATTCATAGAATACCCACATAATAATTCTATCATTCTTTGAAAACGTAGAAATACGATTTACATTGAAATTTTGAAAAATCATATCTCCGAAAGTATTAGCTTGTTAGAGTTAAAAATGATATGAATGGATTCTTATGATAAAACTGCTTATTAAAAAAAATTTAATTTCGAATTTGTTTTGTAAAAAAAAAATTTTTTTTGTTACTCCGAGACCATCTGTCCGATTTTGCCCAATAACGAACTTAGCCGAGATATTTATCCCCCAAACCTACTCTGAAAATTTCAACTCTCTAGCTCATTCCGTTCGAGAGTTATCGTGCCCACGGCCGGCCGGGCCGGCCGGACAGAATGAATTTCGACTACGGATTCTTGATCAGTGAGTCGAACCAAATCGTTTAAAACCATTTCATCGAAAAATTCGAAAATTACAGACATTTGGGCACTCAATTCCGAGGAACTAGAGCGCCAAAAAGTATAGGACAGGTCACAATAAAGAAACGAAAAAGAAAATTCAACGTAATTCAAACTAAACAAAAATTTGGGATTGACTGTGTCATAAAACTAAGTCATTATCCTCTAGATATTCTCTCACAGAGTAATAACATTTATTTAACAATAATCTCTTTATTATTTTTTTGAATTGGCTCGTATTCCTAGTTTTTATAGAGACCGGCATATGATTGAACATAATAATTTCCTGATAGGTCGAAGATCGTTCGTATTTCGACGTCCTGTGACCAGGGATAACTAAGACATCACCGCTCCTTGTCGAGTAAGAATGGTAACTTGATAGTTTACTCAAATTTTTTTCATTTCTTTTGGTATGGAGCAAACATTTGAACAAGTAGATACCAGCTACTGTTAATATTTCATTACCAGAAAAATAAGGTCTACAAGATGTCCGTGGATTGAGAGAAAATATCAGCCTAATAATTTTTTTCTGGCAAATGAGAGCCCGACTCAGTTCAGACGTACCGCCCCATATGAGAATATTGTATGCTAAATGAGGATAGCACAAACAGTAGTAAATCTCAAGAAGTGATTTTAGAGGAAACAATTTTTTAACTTTATTAATGGCATAATAGGAGCAGTTCAACTTTTTACAAACAGCGTCTATATGATCTTTCCATTTCAAACCATTGTCAACATAGATACCCAAGAACTTTGTGGAGTTTCTAGATGTCATAGAAACACCCTTGTGAGATGTAACCAGAACATCCGTTGTGCCATTCTTCAGGCTAAAAAGAATGGAAACAGTTTTTTCCATATTGACAACAATCCCATTCACATCACACCAGCGGGTAAACATTTCAATAATTAATACGGTCGCCTGCTCCAACTCCTCAAGATTCTTTGCTACAATTAAAAATGAGGAATCATCAGCAAATAGGGCAATTATGGTGGCTATAACGTGTATTGGTAAATCGTTTATGAACAGTAAAAAAAGAAGCGGTCCGAGTACTGAGCCTTGAGGAACTCCAAGATCAACTTCACAGTCATCCGAGTAGGTGTTATCAATTTTCACTAACATATTACGATTTGAGATGTAACTTTTCAGCCAGTCTAGAAAAAACTCCCCTGAAACCTAGGTTATAATATTTACTAAGCATGAAAGAGAAATTTAAAGAGTCAAATGCCTTTGACATATCGAAAAATAAAGCAGCTACGCACTTTCCTCTATCTAAGTTTTCATAAACACCTTGAACAAATGTGAAAGCTGCTGTTTCAGTGGAATGACCTGGTCTGAAACCATGTTGAGACTTAGTAATGAGATTGAATTTATTCAAGTAATTAAGCATTCTATTGCAAACAATTTTCTCAAATACCTTCGAGAAACAGCTCAGCATAGAGATTGGACGATAATTCAAGATATCATGTGGATCGCCCTTTTTCAGAATGGGAATGACTGTGCCCTTCTTCAAAATAGCTGGAAACTTGCCAGTACATACCGATAGGTTGATTAGGTATGCAAAGTGATCAGAGATGGAGTCCCCCAATAACCTTCAGGACCCTCGCCGATATACAGTCCCTGCCTATGCTGCCCCTATTGTTAAGCGCTCTTATAGTAGACGCTACCTCATCATTTGTAACCGCATGAAAAAAAATGTAGAGTCATGCATAGGTGAAACAGTGCAGAACTTTGAAACTGACACACCAAAACATTTGTCCAGCATCCTGGAAGCGACAGTGGAAAAGTGTTCACTAAAAGCATTAACAACCGCAGTTGGATCACAAACCAGATTTCCGTCAAGGACCAGTGATATCCCATGATGCCTTTTACTCCCTTTGCCAGTCTCCACATTGACAAGGTTCCAGGTAGTCTTGTTCTTTTTAGTCGAATTGTCCATCAGCCGAGCATAATAAGATTTTTTAGTATTTTCTAAGAGAATACTATAATTCTGTTTCGCGGTCTTGTAAGTTTTAAGAGATTCTTCACTTTTTATATTTGAGTGAATCCAGTGGAGATTTTTTAAGTCATCACTAGCTTGCCTTATTTCAGATGTTAACCAACCCTTTAGGATATTACTCGATTTTTTGATACATTTCAAAGGACAACTCAACTCAAAATTATGCTTGACTATGCCAATAAAATTTTCAAAACAGACACTTACATCATTGGAGAGATATATATCAGAGAAGCTATTTTCTTGAATCATAATTTTTAGAGCACTCAAATTTTCCTGAGATACTTTTCTCATGTATCGTGTTATATTTTCAGTTTGGTTAGACCCGATATCTGTGGATGAATAGAAATATTCTAGAGAGATTAATCTATGGTCAGCAAGAATTGAATCAAATGTTCGAATTTTACATGATTTAATGTCTGCATTTGTCAATATTTAGTCCAGTAGGGAGGTTGAGGTTTTACCCGAACGATCTGTGAAAATCCGAGTTGGAACAAAAGATGTTATTTTTAAATTGAAACAATCAAGAAAACCATTGAGGTCGGACTTAAGCCTAGGAGTAGTGTTGTTAACATCGACATTTAGATCACCACATATAAAAATCAGATCAATTTTTTCTACACACTTTTGAGTTATGTACGTGAGACGAGACGAGAAATTCACCAAAATTACCTGCCGGTGACCTGTAGACACTTAATATACCTATTTTAATATTGTTGATATTGACTTTCACACCACACACTTCACAGTCCAATTCCTCAGAAAGGTGTGACAGATGAAGATTAGATGACAACCAGTTTTCACGAACGTATATCGCCGTACCCCCATTTTTGCGTTCCGAACGGCAGAAGTATGCAGCTAGTTCGAAATCCGGGAGCGCCATATACCTCATACTGTCCTCCACACACCAATGTTCAACTATACTAATAATGTCTGGCTTTTCTTCTTCCAAGAGAACAATGAGATCATTAACTTTATTAGAGATAGATTGCGTATTCAACTGTAAGATTTTAAACTTATCTAATATTTTGATATTACATTAATCATAATTTGTTTGTAATAACAGCCCTGAAAAAAGGCAATATGTTGTCTCATAAATGGTGTGGACACATATAACAAAATCATTATAGGACAAAGAACATTGTTGAGATATATTATTCCAATGTTCTTAAAAGATTCTAGTGATGCATTTAATGTAATATTTGTGACACTGCATCAAAACTAGCCATTAAAAATTCATTCTGGAATTTGGTAACCTTTAATTAATAGGCAAAATTCAAAGGAATATTTAACATAATAATAAATTATTTTTGTCGATGTTAATACAGTACAATCGCGTTAATATGAACACGCGATCGTATGAACCACTCCGTAATATGAACACAGAATTTTTTGTATGGACTTCTCTGTAATATGAACAAATAAGAATCTCACTAGTATGAACTTGTTGTAACTTATCTATTTTATTCGAAGGAATGAATTGGTTTTCACGATTTCTCGCCAGTATCTATTACCGGTTCGCTCTTTCGCTAGTTGCCTCGCATTATTATTTGACGAGTATACTATAACTAAAAAAATGGTGAAAGCGAGTGGAAAATCAAGATGTTTATCTCTTCATGAGGAAGCTCAAGTTCTAGAAGACATCAATAAAGGCGTGAGTGTTACCTTACTGTCGAAGAAATATGGAATTGCTAAGTCAACGGTTTGTTCCATAAAAAACAAAAAAAATCTAATTCTCGAGAGAGTAAGCAATACATTCAAATTGACAAAAAAATGCACTCTAAAAAAAGGCGGAAATGCCAGAAATGGAAACACAGCTTTATAAATGGTTCCTTGTCCAACGAGAAAGAAATATGCCGGTTTCTGGAGAAATGATCAAACAGAAAGCCTTGAAGGTTTGTGCTAGTTTGAATATCTCTTAATTCAAAGCAAGTGAAGGATGGCTCCAGCGCTTCAAAGAACGTTATGGTGTAAGATTCTTGAAAATAACAGGCGAGAAGCTCTCAAGTCAGCCGGAAATCATTGCCCCGTTTAAAGAAAAATTGAAAAGAGTCATTCAAGAGCATGTATTCAACGAACATCAGATTTATAACGCTGATGAAACAGGATTATACTGGCGATTGCTACCAGATAAAACGTATGTGTCCTTAGCCGAAAAAACTGCAACAATCCCCTAGTATACCGAAACAGTGGAAACGCATGGATGACATGTAAAATTTTTAGAAATTGGTTTTTCCAACAGTTCGTTCCAGAGGTTAGACACTTCCTGAGAACTCAAAATCTTCCTGAGAAAGCGTTGCTTCTTTTAGACAATGCATCGTCCCATCCATCCGCTGAGGAATTGAAAACAAGTGGTGGAAACATTTTTGTAATGTTCATGCCACCAAATGTTACGCCTCTTATACAACCGATGCATCAGAATGTGCTCAGGCTCGCAAAACTTTATTATAGGAACCTCCTTCTTAGTTCTATCATTAGTGGAGATGATCTGGTAGGATCTGCCCTCAACAAACTCACACTGAGGGATGCAATGATGAATTTAGCTTACGCATGGAACAAGTTGAGCCCCCAGGTTATTAAAAAATGTTGGGATAAGATAATGAATACCGAAACTGAAAATGACCAAAATTTGCTAGATGAAGAGGATTTGCCACTATCAGTTTCGCAGAAACAGCTCAATGAGACGGGAGGTATGGCGTCTGTTGTTGGACAAACAATATCCCTTCTCCAACCTTTTACAACCTATGGAATATACAGGACAAGACATAAATGAATGGAACAAGGATGAAGATGAAAATCTTGGAAGCTGCAACGAATCTGACGAAAGTGAGTGTGAAATGTCTGCTGAGTCAGCCAAAGTCTCACACGCAGAAGCAGTTCACGCTTTGAACATAGCGATCGAGTGGGCAAAACAGAATAGTTTGGATTTGACTGAGATACTCACCCTGAAAAACATTAATGAAAAAGCGGTTTTATCGAAATTTACCGCGAAGAAGACCCAGTCTGTAATAACATCATTTTTCTCCACAAAAGATTAGTCATTATATTATAATTAACTTTTATTTTTATTTAATATCTGATGGCTTTTCTCATTCATTGAACTGTTTGTAACTGTATATGTATCTTTATTATTGATATTCATGTACTCAGTGAGAAATGAAACCTAGAAAACATGTAAAAATATTATTTTTCTTGACCTTCAGAAATATGAACAATTCCTGTAATATGAACAAGCCAGAATTTTTTGTGTTCACACTAACGCGATTGTACTGTATATCTTTTTAGATAATTTTGAGTTACGAGCCATTATACATGAAAAGATGGATCTTACAGATAACATAGGTTTATGTATTTTACGTAATGCATACAATTTCGGAGCAACTGCATTGTACATCATTAATTTTTTAGACATTTGATTGTCAAATATGTCTTTTGCGCGTATGTTCTGGGGAACATCGCGTTAACATTTTGCCCAAATGTCTGAAATTTTCGAATTTTTTGCCGAGAATGTTCTGAAACGACTAGGTTCAACTCACTGATGAAGAATTCGAGGTCAAAT
This sequence comes from Halyzia sedecimguttata, assembly GCA_937662695.2. Taxonomy (NCBI): domain Eukaryota; kingdom Metazoa; phylum Arthropoda; class Insecta; order Coleoptera; family Coccinellidae; genus Halyzia; species Halyzia sedecimguttata. Next base: position 71,724,861 of record OW569417.2, read on the forward strand.
TCAATTCTGTCCGGCCGGCCGATAACTTGAGAACAGAAAGAGATAGCGACTTGAAATTTTCAGCGTAGGTGGCGCGTCCCAATACGACGGACAAGTTCGTTAATGGGCATAATCGGCCCAACGGTTTCCGAGTAATAATTTTGTGTTCAACCATTACTAGTCCGATCAAATTGAAACTTGGTGAGTAGTTGTAGAATACAAACCTAAGGACGTTTGTGAAATCTTGTGAGAATCGTATCGCTAGAAAATTTTTAAAAAAATATTTAAAAAAAAGTATTATTTATGTCACAATAACCTGATAACGGAAAGAGATAGCGACCTGAAATATTCAAGTTAAGTTGTGCATCTGAATGCGACATTTGAGGTTGTTTATAGGCATAATCCGCCAAATGGTTTTGGAGTTATACTCATCTGAAATTTGGTTGTTATTTCATCAATAACTCGAAAAATTCAAAACCGATCCAATTCAAATATGGTTATTTGTTGTAGAATGCATACGCGAAAATTCTTGCAAAATTACGTGAGGATTGTTTCACTAGAAAATATTTAAAAAATCATTGAAAAAAATTATACAGGGTGAGTCTTTAAGTTGTGCATTAATTTTAACCAAAGATTCCTCTCGTCAATTAAAACACTTTTTTCATTTACCATTTTTCCAAATTCGGCTCTGGTAAAGAGATACAGGCTGTTGAAATTTCGAAATGAAATCAGTTTTTTTTTCTATCTTCAACATGGATATTCCGAATGGAATGAATTTAGAGGTGAAGTTCTATAACTATGATACCTAATTTCCAATTAACAGTTTTTTCCTACTTCCACTCCTAGTTATAGACTCGCGAATTCAAAAGACTATGAGAAATTAGCATAAAGAAAGCAGATTAAGTTTAGCCTAAGTTATTATAAGAATCTACAATCATTTTAGAAAAATAAAGTATTCTTCATCATTTCTCCTAAAACGTACTGTTCTCAAGATATTCTTTTTTGAATGAAAAATCTAGAAATTTCACTACATTTATAAATCCGCCCCTGAATAAAGAACCCTCAATCAAAACCAGAGATATGATACCTCCATATCTCTGATCAAAACTGATAGCCACAATGCCATCGTTCATAGATTATTATTTGGATTGAAAATTTCATAAAACATTTAATAGGTGTCAAAGGATTGAGTTCTATTAATAAACATGTATGTAATAAGTTCTTGATTCTCTTTTGGAAAAAAAAAATTCAAAGCCTAAAGACTTACTATTTTGAACAATCCTTTGAAAGCAATCAAATATTTTACTTAAGAATAATATGTATGTGAAATTTATGTTCAAATCAGGATGTACCTATCTACACAAATAAAAATATGATCGATTCTGCAGAATTGATATCAGCTCTTAGTGATCCCTGATTCCATTTCAATTAACTACTTTTGTCTCTCATACTTTAGAATGTGTATAAATTATTATTGCCTAAGATTCAGATAGCTTACCTTTGAAATTTAATGATTTATTTTTATAATATTCGTACAACTGGACGCCTAATAGGCCATCTCCATTGTTAGATATATGTTGGGTTTCACGAAGCTTCGATTAGCTTAATCGTGGATTTAATTCGATGGTTGTATCAATAAAAAAAAGCACTGACGTGAAGTCATTACTCTTTGGCGCGCGTGTTCATGGTGGCTAATTTGAATTGAATGATGAGTACTTCAAGCTCACTGGATAGAGCGAGCCGGAGATCTACCCAAAGGATAGTGGACACCATTCACTGTCGGTTAACAGTGCTGTATCTAAGCTGCCATAAGGATAGAGTAACAAAGTTGAAAAAAAACACAACTGACTCTCCTTAGTCGCACAAGCTCCTAGAAGATTCTGAGGGATCTCCTTGGGAAAGACTTGGAAGGGTCAGTATATTCATAATCAGGTTTATAGTACGCGCGCCAAATCAGATTGACCCCACGTCAATGCTTTTTTGCACTTTGTCTTTCATTGTTAAGTCAATCTGCATTTGGCGCGCGTGCTATAAACATGATTATGATTATACTGACCCTGCCAAGTCCTTCCCAAGGAGATAATATGAATTTCAAGATTAGCCCCAGGGCCACGGTACGCATACTTTAATGACTTGTGTCCGTGCACTGAATTGACATGAATATTCTTTTAATACCTCACAATATCGGCTCAGTACTCCCGACATAACCGATACAACCAAAAAACAGTCACTTCTCTTCTGCGCATGCGCAATCTACTCGCGGCTGAAAGTGATCCCAAAATCACACACCTTACAAAAACTCCGATTCGCCAACACTATTGGTTCAGGAGATATCGCATCTTTAATCCACGCATGCGCAGACCCTCACCAGGGGATTCTATGGAGGAATAGTATCCGCCAACCCAGAATCCCAATCCTCTCTGACGAAAACACCAGCAGTTGAATCACTGATGGTCTGCTCATGCGCATAACGAAAAATGCCCGTAAGGGGTAACATCAATTTCAAAATTAGCACCACGGTACGGACACTTCAACTCGGAAACAACGCTACATCCCCCAAACTGACTTGTCCTTGCACTGAATTGCCATAAATATTCTTTTAAAACCTCACAATATCATTCAGCACTCCCAACATAACCCACACAACCCAAAAACAGTCACTTCTCTTCTGCGCATGAGCAATCTACTCGCGGCTGAAAGTCCTCTCAAAATCACACACCTTACAAAAAACTCCGATTCTCCAACACTAGTGGTTCAGGAGATATCACATCAAAATGCCCGGAAAGGGCAGCATGAACTTCAAAAATAATAGGTTTCGGAATTTCAAACAAAATATTCCGTAAAATAGTGGTAATATTTTGAATTTATTCATGTCACATGATCTTCTCGAAATTTTGCAAAAGTGTTTGCTTTGGTCTTTTGCATCTTACTACTGAGTTTCTATTCAATCTGATCAGTTTTTTTCGAGTTATGAATTTTTTTATGCCACTTTATGGCTATCCGGTCGATACAAAACTTTGCAGGCATATAAAGGTCATGATTCTACAATTTGATGCCAAATTTCAGATAGATCGAGTGATCGGTTCCGCAAATATTAATAAAAAACGTTTTTACTAACCAGTTTGGAAGTTCAATATTATAATTTTTTTTTAGGCTCCTAGTGGTCAGTTCACATTGAAATTCTGCACACCCCAAGAGGTCATCATCATTGGTCACCCATGCGCCAAAATTGAACTCAATCCGATATTTGGTTGAAAATTTTTTTAATTTTTTCTACTCCTGCTATCCCCACGAAATTTTGCACAAGTGTTTTCGTTGGTACTTCGCACTTCTCTTCTACGCTCTAAAATCGCACACCTCACAAAAAACTCCGATTCTCCAACACTAGTGGTTCAGGAGATATCGCATCTTGAATCCACGCATGCGCAGAGCCGCACCGAGGGATTATATGGAGGAATAGCATCATCCACCCCAAAACTCCAATCTTCTCAGAAGAAAACTCGAGCAGTTAAATTATTTCTCATCTGCTTATGCGAATAACAAAAAATGCCCAAAAGAGGCAGTTACACTCGTTCACCGTTCAGACAAATTTTGAAGACCACTCTAAAATTCCACACATCGTGTATGCATTAATTCAATTGCCATGCTAGTAAGTCGTCCATATTTTAATCAGTTGCCCTCGTTCATATCGCATTGATTCAAATAAACGCGCAAAAAACACGTCGGAACAAAATCGAATCACCAGATGTCAGAGATATTCCATGTAGGAATTCGAACTGAAATTATTTGTCCAGTTTGGTAGTTCAAAATTATTATTTTTTTTTAGGCTCCTAGTGGTCTATTCTCAGTGCAATTTTGCACACCCCAAAAGGTCATAATTCGTACCGAAGTGCCAAAACTGAACTCAATCCGATATTGGGTTTCGGAATTTCAAGCAAAATATTCCACTAATAGTTAAAAATATTTTTTTAATTTTTTCTACTCATGCTATCCCCACGAAATTTTGCACAAGTCTTTTCGTCGGTACTTTGCATCTAACTACTGAGTATCAATTCAATCGGTTCAGTTTTTTTCGAGTTATAGTAAAACAAAAATTTCAATTGCATTTTCAAATATTTGACTTTTTTTTCTAGTTTATAGCCATCTGATCAATACAAAATTCCACAGGCATGTAAAGGTCATGATTCTACAATTTGATGCTTAATTTCAGATATAGATACGGTGATCGGTTTCTGAAATATTCTTGAAAAACGTTTTAACTAAAAATGGAAAAATGGTCATAACTCCGAAACGGCTTAATGGATTTTGCCCATTAACGAACTTGTCCGAGATATTTACGCTCCACCCATGCCCTGCAAATTTCAACGCTCTATGTCGTTCCGGTCAAGAGTTATCGTGCTAACGGCCGGCCGGACCGGCCGGCCGGCATTGTGGCGAAATGATAGCACGCTGTTCCTTGTGGAACACGCGCGCAAAAATGCCTACAAGAGGCAGTTACACCTTCAGTCGTTCACCGTTCAGACTAATTTTGAAAACCAATTTAAAATTCCACACATCGTTTGCGCATTAATTCAATTGCCGTGCTAGTAAGTAGTCCATATTTTAATCAGTTGCCCTCGTACATATCGCATTCATTCAGATAAACGCGCAAAAAATACGTCGGAACGAAATCTGATCACTGATCATCTGATCACTGATTTGAGATATTCCATCCAGGAATTCGAAATGGAATAATTTGTCCAGTATGGAAGTTCAAAATTATAATTTTTTTTAGGCTCCTAGTGGTTTGTTCGCAGTGAAATTTTGCACACGCCAACAGGTCATCATTGGTCACCGAAGTGCCAAAACTGAACTCAATCCGATATTTGGTTTCGGAAATCCAAGCAAAATATTCCGCTTATAGTTAAAAAATTTTTAAATTTTTTCTACTCGTGCTATCCCCACGAAATTTTGCACAAGTGTTCTCGTTGTTACTTTTCATCTACCGAGCTTCAATTCAGTCGGATCAGTATTTTTCGAGTTATAGTGAAAACAAAATTTCAATTTCATTTTCAAATATTTTACATTTTTTTAAATTTTACAGCCATCCGATCAATACGAGACTTCGGAGGCATATAAAGGTCATGATTATACAATTTGATGCTGAATTTCAGGTAGATCGAGTGATCTGTTTCGGAAATATTCTTGAAAAACGTTTTAAATAAAAATGGCCGTAACTCCGAAACGGCTCGATGGATTTTGCCCATTAACGAACCGAGATATTTACGCTCCAAACATGCCCTGCAAATTTCAACGCTCTAACTCGCTCCGTTCGAGAGTTATCGTGCTAACGGCCGGACGGACCGAATTGAATTTGACCTCGAATTTTTCATCAGGGAGTCGAACCCAATCGTTTGAGACAATTTTCGCAAAAAAAAAAAAAAAAGCACTGACGTGTAGTCAGTACTCTTTGGCGCGCGTGTTCACGGTGGCTAATTTGAATTGAATGATGAGTAACTTCAAGCTCAGTAGATAGAGCGAGCCGAAGATCTACCCAAAGGATAGTGGACACCATTCACTGTCGGTTCAAAAATTAACAGTGCTGTATCTAAGCTGCCATCAGGATAGATTAACAAAGTTGGAAAAGAACACAAGTGACTCTCCTTAGTCGCACAAGCTCCTAGAAGATTTGGGAGGGTCAGTATAATCCTAATCATGTTAATCGCACGCGCGCCGAAGCAGATTGACTTTTTACACTTTTTCTTTCATTGTTAAGTCAATCTGCTTTTGCGCGCGTGCGATTAACATGATTAGGATTATACTGACCCTCCCAAATCTTCTAGGAGCTTGTGCGACTAAGGAGAGTCACTTGTGTTCTTTTCCAACTTTGTTAATCTATCCTGATGGCAGCTTAGATACAGCACTGTTAACTTTTGAACCGACAGTGAATGGTGTCCACTATCCTTTGGGTAGATCTTCGGCTCGCTCTATCTACTGAGCTTGAAGTTACTCATCATTCAATTCAAATTAGTCACCGTGAACACGCGCGCCAAAGAGTACTGACTACACGTCAGTGCTTTTTTTTTTTTCAAGTTCCTTTAACAATTATAGCTATCAATACAGTTTGGCTGTTAGCTTTACCGTAGATCGAAAAAAAATGCGGTTGTGGGACCTCCGTTTGGAACGCAATTGCCTCTACTCCAAATCCGAACGTATTTTAATATAGATCTACCGAATATAGTTATTTATAAATTCGCCTCAGGGCCACCATACAGACATTTCAACTCGGAAACAACGCTATTTCCCCCAAACTGACTTGTGTCCGTGCACTGAATTGACATGAATATTCTTTTAAAACCTCACAATATCGGCTCATTGCTTCCAACATAACCCAAACAACCCAAAACCATTCAATTCTCATCTGCGCAAGCGCAATATACTCGTGCCTGCAAGTCCTTCCAAAATTACACACCTCACAAAAAACTCCGATTCTCCAACACTAGTGGTTCAGGAGATATCACTTCTTGAATCCACGCATGCGCAGACCCTCACCAGGGGATTCTATAGAGGAATAGCATCCGCCACCCCAAAATCCCAATCCTCTCTGACGAAAGCACCAGCAGTTAAATCACTGATGGTCTGCTCATGCGCATAACGAAAAATGCCCGTAAGGGGTAACATCAATTTCGAAATTAGCCCCAGGGCCACGATACGGACACTTTTACTCGAAAACAACGCTACATCCCCCAATCTGACTTGTCCTTGCACTGAATTGCCATGAATATTCTTTTAAAACCTCACAATATCGGGTCAGCACTCCCAACATAACCCATACAACCCAAAAACAGTCACTTCTCTTCTGCGCATGCGCAATCTACTTGCGGCTGAAGTCCTCCCAAAATCACACACCATACAGAAAACTCCGATTCTCCAACACTAGTGGTTCAGGAGATATCGCCTCTTGAATCCACGCATGCGCAGACTCTCACCAGGGGATTCTGTAGAGGAATAGCATCCGCCACCCCAAAACCCCAATCCTCTCTGACGAAAACTTCAGCAGTTAAATCACTGATGGTCTGCTCATGCGCATAACGAAAAATGCCCGTAAGGGGTAACATCAATTTCAAAATTGGCCCCAGGGCCACGGTATGCACACTTCAACTCGGAAACAACGGTATTTCCCCCAAACTGACTAGTGTCCGAGCACTGAATTGCTATGAATATTCTTTTAAAACCTCACAATATCGCCTCAGCACCCCCAACATAACCCATCCAACCCAAAAACAGTCACTTCTCTTCTGCGCATGCGCAATCTACTCGCGGCTAAAAGTCCTTTCAAAATAACACACCTTACAAAAAACTCCGATTCTCCAACACTAGTGGTTCGGAAGATATCGCATCTTTAATCTACGCATGCGCAGACCCTCATCAGGGATCTGCATTCTATGGAGGAATAGCATCCGCCACCCCAAAACCCCAATCCTCTCTGACGAAAACTACAGCAGTTAAATGACTTCTCATCTGCGCATGCGCACAACGAAAAATGTCCGGAAAGGGCAGCATGAACCTCAAAAAAATAGGTTTCGGCATTTTAAGCAAAGTATTTCGCAAAATAGTAGTAATTTTTTTATTTTTTTCATGTCACGTGATCTTCACGAAATTTTGCAAAAGTGTTTGCATTGGTCTTTTGCATCTAACTACTGAGTTTCAATTTAATCAGATCAGTATTTTTCGAGTTATCCTGAAAACAAAATTTGAAAATTTTTGAAATTTGATTTTGCTACTTTAGGGCCGTCCGATCAAAACAAAACTTCGCAGGCATATAAAGGTCATGATTCTACAATTTGCTGCCAAATTTCAGAAAGATCGAGTGATTGGTTCCGGAAATATTCATTAAAAACGTTTTGACTAAAAACGGCCTTAACTCCGATACCTCTCGGTGGATTTCGCCCGTTAACGAACTTGTCCGAGATATTTACGCTACAAAACTACCCTGCAAATTTCAACGCTCTAAGTCGTTCCGTTCGAGAGTTATCGTGCTAACGGCCGGCCGGACCGGCCGGCCGGCCGGACTGGACGGACAGAATTGAATTTGACCTCGAATTCTTCATCAGGAAGTCGAACCTAATCGTTTGAGACCATTTTCGAAAAAAAATTCGAAAAATACAGACATTGTGACGAAATGATAGCACGCTGTTCCTTGCGGAACACGCGCGCAAAAACGAAAAATACAGACATTGTGACGAAATGATAGCACGCTGCTCCTTGCGGAACACGCGCGCGAAAATGAACTGAAAATCTACATAGAATCGCACTAATTTGGCAATTAAGGGCTGTCAAAGCTTTGTGAAACCCAATGATCTAATAATCTTATTAATCTATTAATCTTTATAAAACTTTAAATAAGTCAAAAACAATTCAATGAACATAAAAAAACGAATAGCATATGATAATTCAGTAAAACTTAGCATTGCAAAACACAATGTTTTGCCCTACATCAGCTGATTTCTATCATTGCATCTCACTCTTATGTTGGAGTCAATTCCTCTCTCTATAAGCTCTTCTTCTATTATTAGATCATTGCTATGAAGTTCGATCATCGATTATTAGTGTGATTTATATTGAGGTTGGAATTGGAATTAATTATCAAGTACCATTGAAGATATTTATTTATTTATTTATTTATTTATTTGGATCAAACTATGGAATACTCACAGGAAAAGCCCATATATAGTATCCTCTTAATGATAATACAAATTTATGTAAATATATCCCAGAAATTAAGACTATGTCAAAACTAACTACATTCACATCAAAATTATTCGACCAATATGCAAAGACCTATATGCAACCTAATGTACAACAAATTAATACATGAATAAAGAATAACAAACCAAAAATACAATAGAAGATCATGAAATTGTTTATATTATTATAGTGGAAACAATTGGGCAATGAATTATCGAATGGATAGCATAGGTGTCAAGTTAAAGTTCACTGTTTTAATATTCAAGAATTGAAGGAATTTTTTGCTGGAAATGTTGCATGAGGGGCCAAATCATATTAATTGAGTGAGTAAATAAGTTTTCTCTATTTCAGTATCGTAATGAGTTCATTCCAGCACTAAAAACAGTGCTGGAATGAACTCATTCCCTCATTGTTTCTAGTTATATTTTTCGTTTTGTGGTAGTCAGCACTGACATTCGATCTTATCAAATTTCAACACACGTCAATTGTCAATATATATATGCTGCGTTTGTTTAATCACATCAGATACATCTTGAGATGTCTCCGATTTTTTGATTACGTCTCGCAGATGTGATCATAGAATATTTTAAACAAACGCTCATGACAGTTATTAGATGTAAACAAAAACTCATATCAAAAAAATAATAATGACTTGTGAATAGCCGGTAGTTTTCAAATGTACTTATTTATCTGGGGTTTCTTCCACTTCAACTTTGTTCTCATTCTTTTTTAATGCGAAATACATTTTCAAGAAATATTTCGTTCAAACTAGTCTTCAGAGGTTTATTTGTTTATCAACACAGAATACAATTATATTTGTTCTTATATCTTCCCTTATCAAAGTATTTATCAATACCAAAACCCAAAACGCCACTCAATTACCACAAATGAATTATTTCATATGACAACTTTGACAATTCAACTGGTTACAGCGGTTACATCTCATTTCGAATCTAGATGTGAAAAATGTAATCTGAATCTAATAACAAACGCTATTTCAGATGTAAAAGATGCGAAAAATGCGGCTAAACAAACGCTTGAAATGTAAAAGATGCATCTGATGTGGGTAAACAAACGCAGCAATAATATAGTCTGTTTATAGCGAAATAATTGTTGAGAGGAAAAGTTTTATTTTCATTAAAATAATAAGGTAGGTCCAGAGATTTCCTTCTTGCTAATTTTGAATCATTCGTTCTATTAGGAAACTGTTTCAAATTTGATCTCCATGCCCTACCTATGATTCAACTCAAATTCCGTAATCTGTCAACTTTCGTAACAGTTACACCCTTAGACTATAGAAATAGTCTATTTTCTATAGTCTATATAAGGTTACACCAACTGCCAAGATACAATACAAAAGTCACTAGGATGTATAATACCAATTTTTTATTGAATTTCAACAGTATTTCACAAAACTTTTCTGAAATAGAGAAAATATCGTCTAATACTCGTCGCAGAAGGCAATTCCAACACTCATGCGAATTTCGCATTCGTGTTTGAATAGGAGCCGATTCTGCAACTTATTTTAGAATATACTATTCTCAAACAAATTCAGTGAATTTCCAGCATCAGATGATACAGATTTGGTCAATATACAATACGAGTTACATTATAAGTAATCTCTGCTCTACGTACAGAGAAAATTCAAGGGAGTATTAGCCCATTGTAAAGTCTTTAAACGCTTATAACTTTTTACCTGAGCCGAATTTGGAAAAATGGTCAATGAAACAAGTGTTTTATTTGATGAGAGGAATATCTGGTTAAAATTAATGCACAACTTAAAGACTCACCTTGTATATATCAGAAACTATTCATTCGATATAGCTGAAAATTACAGACATTTGGGCAGAATGATAACGCGATGTTCCCCAGAACATACGCGCAAAAATCGGTGTACTCTACACAGGATTTCGCAAGCGACTCTCATTTGCGAAATAACGAATTCCAAAGAACGGCGTGGAATGGACAAACCTGGGTTATCCTCCACAGTTCAAGTTACAGAAGCAATATACGCTGGTATTCTTGCACGACGGACACGAGTTCGATTCTTCACATCACTACTCGATCCAACAGCTCGAATTGTTGCACCAATTTTACATAAGCTGGCGGACAAGGTGCTTCACGAAGTCCGTTAAAACTTTCAACTTAACGAATTGTTTCAGCAAAATATTCGCCATTTTTGCGCGCGTGTTCCGCAGGAAACAGCGTGCTATCATTTCGCCACAATGTCTGTATTTTTGTAGTGAATTTTACAATTTCGTTGCCTTGTGGAAGCGTATATCGTTCCTTTTTTGCGCGCATGTTCTAAGGAACAGCGTATATCATTTTGACCAAATGTCGCTTCCTTTATTCATACTCAACTTCATGCAGAATTTCGAGGGGGTGTTTTAGGTGTGAAGAGAGAATATAACATACGCGCAAAAGCTGACTTCATTTCGGTGCTTTTTAAGAATTTTCATTAATGGTATAGTTTTTAGTTGTTGTCATCTGTCAAAAAAATAACAGTACATAATATGAAAGCAGCCATAGTATTAGGCAATTCAAAATGAAACCCCAAATTGAAAAACCCTGCACTGTCTGAAACAGCCAAGTTTAATTTTTTGTCATATATGTTAACGTATGTTACTTATACTTTTGAACTCTCATTTGTGTATTGGGTAATAAGATTGAACCTCATCTTCATTTTGATAAGGTATATTTAATAACAAACTGTATTCTATATTTTTTTAAGTTTTAATTAAAAGTAATAGGTTTTAAGGTTGTGAATATCATGGTTACTCAAGTGACATAACAAGAACATGGCCAATAGGAGGGAAATTCAAGAAGGAACAAAGAGAACTATATGAGGTTGTGCTAGAAACCCAGAAAGAGGTTATTGGATTGTGCTCAAAATTCCCGCCATTGGATTCATTATTTGATTCAATGTGTAAAATTCTCGGTAGAAATTTACAAGAAGTTGGCCTCATACCAAAATCATTGACTGGTACATCTCTCCTCAAGGTTAGTTTGAAACAGTATGTTTGAATATTGCTTTATGTGTTCATTCTGTTTTCAGGCTGCGTACAAATTCTGTCCACACCATGTATCACATTATTTAGGAATGGATGTCCATGATACGCCATCAGTTACAAGAAACATCCCAATACGACCAGGAATGATAGTAACTGTTGAACCAGGTATGTATTTTTTCACATTTTAAATTTCAATTAAAATTTACTTCAAAAATTTTCCAACTGTGCATTGAAGGATTAGATGAAACCGAAGGTGAGGGGGGGGGGGGTTCCAGCTGCTTTTCCAAGTGCTTTGAAAATTTGCCAACTTTATTCCACATTGGGGAGTGATCATCACACCCCAATTTTTTCGGAAATAATCCAACTCCATTAAAATTTTTCCAACTGCTTCGAAATTTTTTCAAACTCCATCGAAATTTTTCCAACTGCTTCGAAATTTGCCAGCTCCGTTCAACATTGAGGAACTGGATTCAATTAAAATTAAAACATTTTTAACAATCGACCATCTATATTTCACAATAATTACATTTGCATTAAGCATCCGCATAGACAAGGTATACTATGAGCGTCCGCACTATGCCGGGCTAAATCTCGAACCCCCAAACGAAATCGCCGGTTACCATGGAAACGGCAAACGTTGTCACTCTGTCTCGCTAGTTCCATGCGATTCTCCGTGATGATTCGGGCGCCCAGAGTAGCAGCCCAGAGAGGAATAAATAGCTACGCTCAGTATGCCTACCTTGTTTGTGGTTAAATGGCTAAATAGATAGGTATTGTAGGTGCCAATTGTTGATGAATAATACAGTGGATTCTGGGTTGAAATGTATCAAACACTTGAGTTCTGTTGATTTAGACAAGAAAAAAGACTGCATGAAACATTCACGTTTTATTCTATCATCTATATTACATCGTACATAAAATCTTAACCTTATTGACATGTCATAAAACTTCATGCATCATAAGTGTGGCCAATATAAATTATCTGAGATTCTAACAACACCTCCACTATCTCAAATAATTGGATACCATTCCTAATCTATCAACAAAATACAAATGCTTCACTCTTGGTAATCCTTTGGTGAATATCAGCCACCATCTCGTTAGTTTCTTGATACTTGATTTCAATTGAACTATTTGAAACACATTCTCTAACAAAATGATGTTTTACGTCAATGTGTTTCGACCTCTTATGAAATACGGGGTTGGTGGCCAATTTATGAGCACTTTGGTTATCATTGAAAATAGTGACAGAATCATTATAATCTATCAATTCATTTGAAATATTTCTTAAATAAATCGCTTCTTTTGAAGCTTCACATAGACCTTTATATTCCGCCTCGGTGCTACTTAAGGCAACTGACTTTTGCTTGAAGCACTGCCAAGAAACTGGACTTCCTGAAATTTTGAATACATAACCAGGATATGATTTTCTGTCACTATCATTTGCCCAGTCAGAGTCCACAAATCCTTCAAGAATGTTACAATTTCCACTATCTTTTGAAGAACACAATTTAAAATGCTTGGTGCCACTTAAATATCTGAGAATTCTCCTAGCACAAAGCCAATGGTATTTTGAAAAATAATTATTAAATTGACTCAAATAATTAACAGCGAATACTATATCTGGCCGAGTCAAAACTGCCAAATACATCATACTTCCAATGAGTTTCTGATAAGGTACATTATTCAAGTTTGAATCAATGTTTTCTACTTTACTAGGTTTACGTTCAATAGATGTGCTTATACTTACAGTTTTCCATGTCAAAACTACTAAGAACATGATCCAAATAAATGACATTGTTCTCAAAGTCTAGTAATTCTAACACCCAAACATTGTTTGGCCTCACCCAAGTCCTCAATATCAAAATGAATGTTGAGCTTGGACTTAAGAAATTCCACTTCCTCAGAATTATTGGAAAACACAAAAAAGTCATCAACATATAAAGCTATCAAGGTCAACGAACTCCCATCTTTCTTCAGATATAAACAACATTCATATTTTGACCTATTATATCCTAATTCAGATAAGACTTCATTCACCCTAGCGTTCCATGCCCTGGACGCTTGCTTTAATCCATAAACTGCCTTTTTCAACTTGTAAAGTTCATTTTCATTATTTTTTATAACAAAGCCCTCTGGCTGTTTCATATAAACTGGTCTTTCGAGAAGACCATTCAAAAAAGCAGTTTTAACATCCAAGTGCTTAATCTTTAAATCTAATATCTCAGCCAAACTCACTAATAGTCTTAAAGTAGAGTGTCTCACCACTGGTGCATAAACTTCGCCATAGTCAATACCGGCTTTCTGCGCACAACCTTTTGCTACTAAACGCGCACGAAATTTCACTTCTCCGGTGTCACTCACTTTAGTCTTGCTCAACAGTTTCTGGATCGCCATTTATGTTGAGACCAAAATCTTGTACACATGCATAGGTAACATAGTCGTCAAACTGTTTGGGCTTAATTGTCCTTTGTGACCTTCTGGATACCTTACTATCCATTTGTAGAGTGTTGTCAGTTATATCCATCACAAAATCTTCATCACTTGAGTTGTCTATCTCACCATCTCCATCTGATTGTGAGTCAATCTCTGACGGACCTTGATCGACAAAAACTTCGCTTGAACTTGAAGAGGTTTGGGTCTCATTTTGTTGACTCTCTTCAGCCCCCATTGAATCATTTGATTCCTGTAGCTCACAAGATAGTAACTGTCCAAACGATTTATCTCTTTCTTCAACAACAACATCTCTACTTATTATAATTTTCTTTTCATCAGGATCATACATTCTGTAGCCTTTTATATGATCACTGAAGCCTACTAAAATCATTCTTTTTGACTTTTTTTCCCACTTCAGGCGTTTTTCTTTTGGAATTAGGACCATACCTTTGCTACCAAATATCCTTATTTGACTCACATCTGGTTTTCTATCGTACCATTTTTCATAAGGTGTAGTTTCGAGTCCAGATACTGCAGAGCGATTCCTGAGGTACACTGCAGTAGCTACAGCTTCAGCCCAAAATTTTTTTTCCAGATTCGCATCGTATAACAAACATCGAGCTTTTTCAACTAAAGTTCGGTTCATGCGCTCACCCATACCATTCTGTTGCGGAGTGTACGCATTTGTTTCCTGGTGCAAAATACCATGTCTTTCAATTTATTGCTGTTGAATTCACCACCTTGGTCGCTGCGAAAAATTTTTATTTTGGATCCTTTCTGATTTTCTGCGAAGTTCTTGAACTCCAGAAATTTTTCGTAAGCTTCATCTTTGCTCCTCAAAAATATACGAACACCATTCTGCTATAGTCGTCCTCTAACACCATAAAGTATTTCGATCCTCCAAGTGATGTCTCTTCCATCGGGCCATGGTCTCTATGTATTATCTCCAATACTTTATTAGCTCTTGTTCCCTTATGACTAAATGACATAGTACTATTTATGTTCATACACTGGGAGATCATCGATCATCTGACCTGAAAATCGTCGAATTCTTTATAAATTTAAGTAAAGTAGTAATTACCTTATAGTACTTACTTATAGAGTGATATTCCACGTAATTTAGAACAGATTATCGTAGATTTCCCGAAAACCCAACCGCTCAGTCCATTTTGAGGTTATTCATTTCAACCGGCGTACCGATCAGATAAATATGAATTTCCGTGGAAAGTATCAAATCGAATCCATGGGTTTTTATCGATTCTGAATAATTCTCGGCACATTTCCGATCCATAATCGATCGATTTTCGTATATTCCTCTTATAAATTTACGCCCCCGATCTGACTGACATTACTGACCTTGGAATGCTTGTAGCGTTTAGCGATCTAGTTCATTCCTTTCAAAAAATTAGAGATGTGCGTTTGCGATTTCATCCTTTAATTTACTTAGAGCTTTTCGTGAGTTTTCGCCGCAATGGATCTTTATTCAACATTCAGAGGATCGTTCGATTTCGGCCTCGCTCGGGTCGTTTTATTTCTATAGTCCCATAAAAACGGTCGATTTTCCGCATTTTGGCGATTTTCAAACGCTCGTAGAAAACGAACGGAAAAGAATCGGAAAAAGTGTCTCGCTATTCTATCCGTCTATATTCGGTCTTTCGATCGGTACCGTTAGATACGGTCGTGCGAGAGGAACGAAAAAGCCTTTGGGTTTCGGGCGAGGCCGCTTTTCGCCATTTCGACGATTTCGCGACTTTTCTGGAATTTTTTTAAAATACTCGCGACTTCCCGATCTAGACGAAAATCGCCTTCGGCGATCCGTCGGTCCTTGCCCTCACCGCGGCGATATTCGCTCTTCGCAGGGCTCGCGGCTTCGCCGCTCGCGAAAATTTCTTCGAAACCGCCCATTTTAGAAAGTCCTCAAAATCTACCTTCTATGGTTCCGAGCTTGCGCGTTTGATAATATAGCGTTGATTATCCACTAAATCAGCCTTAGCTATCAACTCTCCATTTCTATTATAAATATCACAACCGTTTTCATGAAAAACTAGTTTATTATGGTTTTTAATAAGTTGACTTACCGATAAGAGGTTGGTCGTTAACTTCGGTACATAGCAAACATTAGACATTGTCACTGTATGTTCCTTCTCAGCCACTGTTATTATTTGAATATCACCGGAACATTCTATGGGTAATTTGGTATCATTTGCCACTGTGATTTCTCTCACTGGCGACTCTTTATTAACATTTTCAAGCCAATCCCTTCGTGATGTAAGATGAATACTACATCCTGAGTCCACATACCAGTCTGAATTGCCGAAACCACCAGTCAAAAATACAGCATTAAAAGCATTTGATGAATTCTCAGTGTGTTGTTTATTTTCGGCACACTTATTCATATAATGCCCCGTCTTTTTACACTTAAAACATGTGATTTCTTTGTTTCTTTTCTTTGAACCATCAGTAGAGCTACTTTTGTGTCCTTTGCTAAAATCTTTAGAGGTATTGCCATTTTTGTTCCCTTTACCAAACGTTGAACTTGCGAATCCACCAGCTGTTGACTGTCTGTTATCTTCAGGGCCACTTAGATGCATATCCTACAGCCTTGATTTGATTGAATCAGCAGTAACATCTATCCCTGCATGTTCAATAGCAATAACCATTGGTTCATACTTTTCAGTTAATCCGGCAAGCATTAAACTTCCAATCAACTCCTGACTTAGCTGAAAACCGCATCTATCAAGCTTCTGAGTAGTATCTCATACCTGGTTGATGTAATGCTCCATAGATTCAGAATTGTCAAGCCTCAATGATATCAGTTTTCTTAGTAAACCAATCTTCCTGGCAAATCCTGAATCTTCATAGAGTTTTTTTTAGCTTTTCCCATACCTCTTTTGCTGAACTCGTGTCCTTCACATGAATAAAAAGCATAAAAAACACGAATCTAGGGTCAATATCAATTTAGCCTTGGCTTTGCTCACCACAACTGTGTCCGTTTCTGAACCGTTCAGGCAATTCGTTAAACCCTCCAGTATGAAAACATTTTCCACAGCAAATGCCCAATCCACATAATTTTCCCTTCCGATTAACTTTGGAACACTATTCAAGTAGTTGACGGCCATTTTTCATTTGTCTTCAACACTCACGTTTGCCGCTCATTCCAGTCAATTAACTAAAACATTAAATAAAACAATACACAATTTCGATCAATTAGAGTCCTGGGCACATAACCTGATGGATAATACAGTGGATTTTGGGTTGAAAGTTGTATCAAACACTTGAGTTCTGTTGATTTAGACAAGAAAAAAGACTGCATGAAACATTCACGTTTTATTCTATCATCTACATTACATCGTACATCAAATCTTAACCTTATTGACATGTTATAGAACTTTATGCATCACAAGTGTTGCCAATATAAATTATCTGAGATACTAACAACAATTGTTTCGTGTTATAAAGTTGCGTTGAGGATTTAAGGACTGACACTGAGGATGTGAAATCTGGCAAAATTAAACTTACGTTCTTTGAGTTTGGCGGACGAAGTAAATATTTAACTAGAGCGCCATAAACAATGAACGATCTGTGCCCGTATTGCATTTAAGTTAAGTGCAACCCGGGTATAAGAATTGGGCGGGGTTTAAGCGGAAATGTGACGCAAATGTTTACGAAAAGACTATATGGTTGTGCGGATGTGAAGAAAACAATGCGTTTTTTGTTTTGTTCCCTTACTGTTTGGCGGAGACGATAACTGGATAAAATAAGGTATACGTGATATGAAACATATGGGTGAATAGATAAAAAAACACGATAAATCGGCCAAACATATGAACAAAATTGTAAGTTTCCAGCTATCGGTCACAACTAATATCGCTTCTGGTTTAAGTAGTGCATATGTCTAAAATATTCGTAGGCAAAACGAAATGGTATAAAAAAAATGGTTCAAGCACTGACGTAAGGTCAGGAGCTTTTGCGCCTATGATCTGTTGTCCATTCTCCTGTATTGAACATTCTTAATCGAATTTAGGCGCAAAAGCTCCTCACTTCACGTCAGTGCTTGAACCATTTTTTTTCGTAATTTTTTTTGTATTTTCAGCGTTGCGGTGTTGCCGCTTATATCAAAAAGTACTCACAGTTTTGATATTTCAAATGGAACACCCTGTATGTTATTGCTTTTCTCGATTTGCCGTAGCCTCCTGATTATTTCTGTATCAACTTCGTTATCCCTATCTATAGCAGTTTTCGAGTAATTGATTGATTTACTTCTTTTTTGGCGCTCTAGTTCCTCGGAACTGAGTGCTTATCAATTTGCCCAAATGTCTGTAATTTTCGAATTTTTCGATGAAAATGGTCTTAAACGATTTGGTTCGACTCACTGATCAAGAATCCGTGGTAGAAATTCATTCTGTCCGCCCGTCCGGCCGGCCGGCCGTAGGCACGATAACTCTCGAACGGAATGAGCTAGACAGTTGAAATTTTCAGAGCAGGTTTGGGAGATATATATCTCGGCTAATTTCGTTATTGGGCAAAATCGGACAGATGGTTTCGGAGTAACAAAAAAAAATTTTTTTTACAAGGCAAATTCCAAATTAATTTGTTTTACCATAAGAATCCAATGATATCATTTTTAACTCTAACAAGCTAATACTTTCGGAGATATGATTTTTCAAAATTTCAATAATAAATCGTATTTCAACGTTGTCACAGAATGATATTATTCTATGTATGAATTGTCATAATTTCAAATGATGTTCCTGAGTCATGACATTATCTAACCAATCGAATAATTGTGAGCGAAGTGAGAAAAATCTCAGTTGTTTGCTCCGAAATTAGGTTTTCTCAGAAAATTCTTAAATTTCGGAACGGAACATGAAGTAAGAGATCTGAGAGTAGTGAGACTGCTTTTCATCCATAGACATAGATATAACTCTCGAACGGAATGAGGTAGGTAGTTGAAATTTTCAGAGTAGTTTAGGGAGATGAATATCTCGGTTAAGTTCGTTATTGGGCAAAATTGGCCAGATTTAATTTGATTTCTTCCATGGTGCAGTTCTCATTCTCATGATTGCTCATTTAATCTTGATAAATAAACTATTTATTTGAATTGAATTTCCTTTATGATGCAGTTCTATCATATGAATACATTGATATAATTCCCAACTCTGAGAAACCAATACTTTCGGAGATATAATTTGTCTGTTTGAACTAGAGCGCCAGAAAGCTCCTGTCCACAGGGCTTGAAACAATTTTTTTGTGCAAAATATAGTTTCAATTAAAAATTCATTACTTCGATACTTATAGTAGAGAGGAATCTTAGACAGCTGAAATTTCGGGTGTGAATATCCTTGTATCATATACGTTAAATACGTCTCTAATATAATCAAACATCTCGTTTTCATAGCATAAAGATATATTGAAAGAGAATCAATCAAACGATATAACATGAGCGCCAAAGAGTACTGACTTCACGTCAGTGCTTTTTTATTTTCAAGGATTTTCAATGAATTTTTAAGAATTTTCTAGTGATACGATCCTCACGAAATGTTGCAAAAATGTTTGCGTTGGCATTCTACAACTAATAGAATTGGATCAGTTTGGTATTTTTTGATTTATTTAGGAAATAACAACCAAATTTCAGATTGGTATAACTCCTAAACCGTTTCGCCGATTATGCGTATAAACAAACTCAAATGTCGCATTTAGATGCACAACCTAACCTGAAAATTTTAAGTCGCTATCTCTTTCCGTTCTCAGGTTATCGTGACATAAATAATATTTAGCGCGCGTGTTCCGCAAGGAACAGCGTGCTATCATTTCGTCACAATGTCTGTATTTTTCGAATTTTTTTTTGCGAAGATGGTCTCAAGCGATTGGGTTCGACTCCCTGATGAAGAATTCGAGGTCAAATTCAATTCTGTCCGTCCGGCCGTTAGCACGATAACTCTCGAACGGAACGAGTTAGAGCGTTGAAATTTGCAGGGCATGTTTGAAGCATAAATATCTCGGACAAGTTCGTAATGGGCAAAATCCATCAAGCCGTTTCGGAGTTATGACCATTTTTAGTTAAAACGTTTTTCAAGAATGTTTCCGAAACCGCTCACGATCTATGTGAAATTTAGTTTAGTTTTGTATTGATCGGATGGCTATAAACTAGAAAAAAAATGTCAAATATTTGAAAATGAAATTGAAATTTTTTTTCACTATAACTCAAAAAGTACTGATCCGATTAAATTGAAGCTCGGTAGTTTGATGTAAAGTACCGACGAAAACAGTTGTGCAAAATTTCGTGAGGATAGCATGAGTAGGATTTTTTTTACTACTAGGCCCTGGGGAGAATTTATGAATAACTATATTTGGAATATCTATATTAAAATTTCGGATTTGGAGAATAGGTGTAAACAATTGCGTTCCCAACGGGGGTCCCATAACCGCATTTTTGCGCGTATGTTCTGGGGAACATCGCGTAATCATTTTGCCCAAATGTCTGTAACTTTCGAATTTTTTGACGAAAATGATTTAGTTCGACTCCCCAATGAAGAATTCGAGGTCAAATTTGATTCTGTCCGGCCGTTGCCACGATAACTTGAGAACGGAAAGAGCTAGCGTCTTGAAATTTTCAGTGTAGGTGGCGCATCCCAATACGACGGACAAGTTCGTTAATGGGCATAATCGGCCCAATGGTTTCCGAGTAATAATTTTGTTTTCAACCAATATGAATCCGATCGAATTGAAACTTGGTGAGTAGTTGTAGAATATGAACCTAAGCACGTTTGTGAAATTTTGTGCGAATCGTATGGCTAGCAAATTATTAAAAAATTATTAAAAAATATTTTTGTTGTCACGATAACTTGAGAACGGAAAGAGATAGCGGCTTGAAGTTTTCAGGTTAGGATGTGCATCAGAACGCAACATTTGAGTTTGTTTATAAGCATAATCGGCCAAACGGTTTTAGAGTTATAGCCATCTGAAATTTGGTTGTTTTTTTCACCTCATTAACTCGAAAAATACTAAACCGATTGAATTGAAACATGGTCATTACTTGTAGAATGCCAACGCGAAAATTCTTGCAGAATTTCGTGAGGATAGTATTTGTAGAAAATTTTCAAGAAATCATTGAAAATAAAAAAAAATTCAATATATCAGTAACTATTCGTCTGAAATTGCCTTTAGAACCCAACTCTACTGCTAAGTTTTAAGTTTTAACACGATCGGTTAAATACTGTTGGAGATTCGAGTTCAGTAGATGGGTGACCGTTGCCTCGATAACTTTCGAACAAAAGGAGATAGGGACTTGCAATTTTCAGGGTAGGTTGCGTATCCTAATGGAAGAGTTGAGTTCGTTTTTGGGCATAATCGGTTCAACGGTTTCCGATTTATACCCACCTGGAATATTATTTCCTCGATAACTCAAAAAATTAAGATTCGATCGAATTGAAGCTTGGTAACTATTAGTAGAAAATCAACATAAAGACGTGTTTAAAATTTTTCAAGAACCGTACCCCTAGAAAATTAAAAAAAATGACGAAAAAAATTTTTTGTTAGAACCGTACCCCCAGAGAATTTCAAAAAATTACGAAAAAAAAAATTGGTTCAAGCACTGACTTGAAGTCAGGAGCTTTTGCGCGTATGTTCTATTGTATATACCTACAAGATGTTAAACCGATCAGACGTGTTTGGCATTGTTCTTTATTAATTATGAATATATCCCGCTGAAGTATAGTTCATAAATTGGAATTCAGTTCCTTGTGTGCGCAATTTGATAGTGATCATTGTTAGAGAGTATTTCGAATTTCGCGAATTAATAATAATGCAGATTTGTAATAAATATACCAACGCGGTGAACAAGAAATCGCCTGGAGTTCGTTGCGGCGGACCTTGTGCCGAGTTTTTCCACGCCAATAACAGGTGCTCTGATATAGCAAGAAATCATTTATCACTGATAAGTACCCTGCCTGGCGGCAGTTGGCTATGTCAAATGTGTCGAAATTCGAATGGTATCATCTCATCAGCTTCGGGTGATACCGGGGGAGAAGACATGGGCGTAGGTGAAGTCGAGCCGGCAGGAATCAGTAAACTCATAAAAATGGTCGCAGCAATGAGTAGGGAGGTGAGTGAATTAAGAGCATTAGTGGATTTTTGTTCGGGCAAAATCTCCGATTTCGAGCTTAAAATGTCCAAGCTGGATGACGCCATTAAGGTTACAAATCAACTGAAAAGCGACAATGAAGCATTAAAGAAGGAAATTGGAAACCTAAATAGCAGAATAAACAACATTGAACAGAATACTAGGAACAAGAATTTGGAAATAACGGATGTTCCGGAAAAGGTAAATGAAAACCTAGTAGACATTCTCACCAAGATTGGCTCTTATGTGAATTATGAGGTTCAACCGGAGATTCTGGACAACATTACACGGGTACCTACTAGAATACCGAATAAACCAAAAAACATAATAGTTAAATTCCGAACTAAAATTGACAAGGATAAATTTATTTCGGCTGTTAAAGCGAAGCGAATGGAACAGAGAGGTAAGCCAGGATTTAGAGTTGAAAATGTAGCTGCAGGGCTGTATATAAATGAACACTTGACCACTAGAAATAAAATAATTTTCAAGCAAGCAAGATCTGCGGCACGGGAAAATGGCTACAAGTATGTGTGGACTCAAAATGGCAACATTTTAGTTCGCAAAAGCGAAACTGCCAAAATTTTGAATATACAATCGGAAACTGATCTGAGACTCATAAAATAGCTGCTGGTCTCATACCAATTAACAATAATTTCTCTATGGAAACCATGGATTCTACGGGACTTCACATAGCTTATCAAAATGTTCGTGGCCTCCGCTCCAAACTATCCAGTCTTAAGCTGAGTTTTCAGTGCGGTTCACATGATTTGATTTTCATAACTGAATCATGGCTGAATGATTCAGTACTCGATAGTGAATATATTGACAATAATGTTTATACGGTCTTCAGAAGAGATCGTTCGTCTAGTGCGTCAACTAAAAAGGAGGGTGGTGGAGTTTTTATAGCCGCAAAAAACAATTTAAATGCTAGAATGTTACCGGACTTTCATAGTGATGCTGAGTATTTGTGGATTGAGGTGTGTTTGGGCAATCTCAAACACTTTTTGTGCTGTGTTTATATTCCTCCGGGAGAAGAATACGCTTCGCTTTCTGCCTCTTTCGCTTCAAAGAGCTGGCCATACACGTACGTCCTTTCGCGCGGTTTATCATGGCGCGTTGTCACGTGGCGGTTATCATGCCAAAAAGAACGGCATGTCGAAAAAACCGTCGTTGCCCATACACGTTGTGAATTATTCAGATGATTTTGCACGTGATTGTTCGTAGCGAATCATTTGAAAGGATAAAACGTGTGTGTATGGCCGAAAAACGTCGGAAAAAGTGTCATTTGGAACGGCGTTCAGTCATCTTCGAATTTTCAAGATGATGAACTGAATTCTTTGCGATTCTGCTACACGAAGGCGTCGTTTCACCAACCAGTTCAATTCAGTTAGTTGAAAATTTTCGTGTTCTCTGGTGTAAGACGTAAAATGGATAAAAAGAAAAACATTTCTATTGTTGCATGTGCGGTTATGGCCATGAGAATTGAAGGAAAAAAGCAAAAACGACGTATATGGCAGAAGAGTTGGCTGGCTGACAAAGAAAAATATTGCCACATGTCGCTTTTGCGGGTATTAAGGGATAATAATCCCGATGACTTCAAAAATTATTCAAGGATGGACACAAACACGCCGGATGAGCTCTTAAATTTAGTGAAACTTCATCTCAATAAAAAAGATACTGCAATGAGACGAAGTTGCAATACTCCTTTGATTTCCCTTTCCATAAAGCCGGATGAGACCTATAAATCTCAATGAATTCTCTCAATACATCTTTAGTGACGTGTCTAATATCGGCCATGTCAACTAATATTAAAAAACCAAACTAAACTAACGATAAAACGTCCGTGTATATGACCAGCTATTACGTACTACCCTCAAAAACGAATAGACACCAGAAAGCTTGTCGGGAATCCCCGACCGCTCAATCATGTGTGTGTATGGCGATGAAACGCCACTCCAGAGGAAATAACGTGTAAAATCCCTTGACGCTCTATCATGGCGTGCTGCAATGCCCACTCACGCAAGGGATTTTCCACATGATTTTGTAGATAACACGATAAACCGCGCGAAAGAACGTACGTGTATGGCCAGCTAAAGCTAGAGATTAATAAATTAAAAATTGGTGATAATGTTACACTAATATGTGGGGATTTCAACTGCTCCACCGTCAGATGGGTGAGTAACGGTAACTTTTTAGAACCTATGAACGTTGAAAACAAGTTTTCAAATATTGTTGATTCACTGTGTTTTGCTGAAATGATGCAATTTAATAGCATTTTTAATGAAAGCCATAAGCTATTAGATCTTGTTCTTTGTAACAGAAATAAAATATTGCATTTGAAACGCAATGACTCCCCATTTGTGGTGGAGGATGTTCACCATCCCTGCATTGAATTTTTATTGTGTATGGATGTAAAGCAGTACTTGAAGAAGGACGGTGATACCTTTCGATTTAATTTCAAATCAGCTAATTATCAAATTATTAACGAAAGACTTGCGGAAGTCGACTGGCTGTCTTTATTTGGTAATAGTTGTGTGGACTCAATGCTTGGGTCATTTTATGAGGTGGTAGATAAGATCATTGCAGAGAATACCCCTAAGTCTAAGATAAACAAAAGATTTCCAGCATATTTTTCGAAAAACACCATAAAACTAGTTAGAAAAAAAATGAACTTCATAAAAAATGGAAACATTTTCATAATCCGCACGACTTTCAAAGGTTCAGGGAATTTAGATCGGAATCGAAGAGACTTGTTGCCTTGGATCTGAGGCGACATCTTTGTAGGATTGAGCAGGATTTGGTGCATGACCCGAGAGGTTTTTTTAGGTTTGTGTCACGTAAGAGAAAATCTAGTGTATTTCCTCAACAAATGCACTTCCGAGAGGAGAAGGGCACTACTGCTAAAGAGTTGTCAGATTTATTCGCTGGATTTTTCCAAAGTGTATATGAGCCGACAAATAGCAACAGTACATATTGTGATGACATCAGCAATATATATAACAGTAATTATTTATCCAGTCTAGTATTAACTGAGCAGGAAATTAAAACCAGTTTAAATGCAATCGATGTCACAAAAGGCTCTGGGCCAGACGGCATCCCTCCTCTCTTTCTGAGGAATTGTGCTGCAAATCTATGTTTTCCTTTTTACCTCATTTTCAATAAGTCCCTTGAGACTTCAATCTTTCCTGACAAATGGAAGCTCTCATCAGTAATTCCTATATTTAAAGGCGGTGATAAAAATTGTATTGAAAATTATAGGCCTATTTGTATAATGTCCGCAGTCCCCAAATTGTTCGAGAGTCTTGTTTACAAATATATTGCAAGTCACGTAAAGTCAATCATTAATGCCGGGCAGCACGGGTTTTATAGAGGACGAACCTTGGACACTAATCTTCTCTATTTTACGGAATACCTGTAGAATAGTCTTGATTGCCGTTCGCAGGTCGATGTGATATTCACGGACTTCAAAAAGGCGTTCGACAAGGTGAGTCATATGATTCTACCTCGTAAACTTGCCCAGGCAGGTATAAGCGGTGACTTGCTTAGATGGCTCTTCTCATATGTGGTGAATAGGTCCCAGTACGTAACTGCCAATGGTCAAACATCGATCCCTTTTTATAGTACTTCTGGTGTGCCACAGGGCTCACACCTGGGACCCTTATTATTCATTCTGTATGTTAATGATGTCTGGAAATGTTTTCAGCACACTGACTTTCTTATGTACGCCGATGACCTCAAATTTTTTCGCAGGGTAGGAAACTTGGATGACTGTGGGCTGATTCAGGATGATCTCAATCGGTTGAATGAGTATTGTGGAGAGAATTCCCTCTTTTTAAATCTTGGTAAATGTTGTAAGATGAGTTTCACTAGGAATCGAGGAATTTTTCGAGGTGTTTATAGTGTTCAGGAACAGCCTCTGACTGAGGTTGATCAAATCAAGGATCTGGGCGTCATTTATGATTCTAAACTTTTATTCGACAAACACATTGAGAATGTAATCAACGGTTGTAACAGAATGCTTGGGTTCATATTTCGCCATAGCCGATCTTTTGAGTGCAATAGAACCTTTCTCTCCCTGTACTATTCATTTGTTTTCAGTAAGGTTAATTTCGCCTCTGTGATATGGAGTCCTCAATATAGTTGCTATGTGAAGAGGCTTGAAAGCATCCAAAACAAATTCCTCAGATTTCTTGCTTATAAAAACAACATGACTGTTGAGAATCATGATTATTCTGCTATTCGAGAGGCATTTGGAATAATAACACTAGCGGACCGTCGTAAAATTGCTGATGTTATATTTTTGTACAAGGTGTTACGCGGAATTTTTGATGTGCCTGACATTCTGTGGGGAATTAATTTTAGAGTGGCGGATTTGAGGCTTAGAAACAATGATCTATTTCACATTCCTTTCAGGAAAACAAATGCTGCTCAGAATTCTCCTCTCTGCAGAGTGTTGGAGACTTTTAATTCTTCCTGTAGTGACATTGATTTGTTCAATTCTTCCTTGTTTACATTAAAACGTAGTCTAAAAAGAAAATTCTTGCATTGATTCAATTATTTGTTTTATAATTTGGTAAATTTATAATTAACTTCTTAATTTTATAATTGACTGTATATGTTCTATAATTGGTTGTTTCTCCTTTTTCTTGATTTTTTGTTGGATATATTTGTTTTTTTTTTGTTAATTAAGTGAATACTGTTTCTGGGCATAGACCTGTTTGTATTCCTATTCGTTCAAATAAATAAATAAATAAATTGTCCATTCTCCTGTATTGGACACCCTTAATCGAATTTACCATTACAACATAATTTACCATGGTAAATTCGATTAAGGGTGTCCAGGAGAATGGACAATAGAACATACGCGCCAAAGCTCCTGACTTCACGTCAGTGCTTGAACCAAGTTTTTGCGCGTATGTTCTGGGGAACATCGCGTTATCATTTTGCCCAAATGTCTGTAACTTTCGAATTTATTGACGATTAAGTTCGACTCCCCAATGAAGAATTCGATGTCAAATTTGATTCTGTCCGGCCGGCCGTCCGGCCGTTGCCACGATAATTTGAGAACGAAAAGAGCTAGCGACTTGAAATTTTCAGGGTGGGTGGCGCATCCCAATATGACGGACAAGTTCGTTAATGGGCATAACCGGCCCAGCGGTTTCCGAGTAATAATTTTGTTTTCAACCAATATGAATCCGATCGAATTGAAACTTGGTGAGTAGTTGTAGAATATGAACCTAAGCACGTTTGTGAAATTTTGTGCGAATCGTATGGCCAGAAAATTATTAAAAAATATTTTTTTGTCACGATAACTTGAGAACGGAAAGAGATAGCGGCTTCAAGTTTGCAGGTTAGGATGTGCACCAGAACGTGACATTTCAGTTTGATTATGAGCATAATCGGCCAAACGGTTTTAGAGTTATAGCCATCTGAAATTTTCTGAAATTTTGTGGTTTTTTGTTCCTCATTAACTCGAAAAATACTGAACCGATTGAATTCAAACATGGTTGTTAGTTGTAGAATGCCAACGCGGAAATGTTTGCAAATTTTGGAGAGGATAGCATTTGTAGAAAATTTTTAATAAATCATTGAAAAAAAAAAAAATTCTATATATCAGTACTCGTGTGGGGTTGCTAGTCCCCCATCGGGCGCCTCCCCAGGTGGCGGATAGGGGAATGCTTCCCAGATATGGGTAGTACCGGAGAAATGAAATATTCGGGGTGGACCAAAACTAGTATGTAGCGTCTGACTCAGAATGAGCGGCTACAAACAGCGTCTGACCCAAAGTGGGCGGCTGGAAACAACACTCGCCAACACGCTCGGCAAGCGTGGCGTTTTATATGCCAAAAACCTTTTATTTACTTACTTATGTTGAAATGTCGAATTTAAAGAGAATACCCCAGGTGGGTAATGCGAAATGCGCAAAATCTCACACTGATCTCAGGTCAGTCTGCCTCAAATCGGATTCTGGGGGAGGCACAAATTCGATTCACCGTAAAGAAGAGAACAGGTTAAATGTCTCCAACATATATATAGCCACATATAACATCAGAACGATGATTGCTCCGGAGAACCTTGCCAAACTGGAAAAAGAGCTTGAGCATATCAAATGGGATGTCCTAGGCCTCTGCGAAACACGACTACCAGGGGAAAAGTACACCATCCTAAAATCAGGACATATTCTATACCAAAATAACTCCGTTGAACCTAATGGCCAAGGTGGAGTTGCGTTTCTTATTAACAAAAGGGTAAAACATTTGATAACGAAAGTAAATTCGATCTCTGACAGAGTTATTTGCATGGTCCTCAAATTGAGCAAGAGATACAGCATCCAGTTCATTCATGGATATGCTCCAACAAGTCGGTCAGACGATGAAGAGATGGAAACCTTTCTCGAAGATCTATCAAGGGCCATAACTTCACACAAAACTCACTTTAAAATTATAAGTGGAGATTTTAATGCTAAAATTGGACAGAAAGAAGCAAACGATTTAGATAACATAGGAAATTTTGGTTTGGGTACAAGAAACCAGAGAGGTGATATGCTAGTAAATCACCTGAACAAAGAAAACTTTTATTGTCTGAACACATTCTTCAAAAAATCTAAACAGAGAAAGTGGACTTGGAAAAGCCCTGATGGGAAAACCAAAAATGAGATCGATTTTATATTATCAAATAACAGAAGAATCTGTTCGGACGTATCTGTACTGAACCAGTTCGACACAAACAGCGATCACAGACTGGTAAGAGCATCCCTTAGGTTCAACTTAAAATTTGAAAGAAACAAACTTATACGCAAAGATAAGTTTCCGACGACTGAAGAACTCGAAGGTAGAAGAGCAGAATATCAGAAGGAACTAAAGAAGAGATTGAAACCAACTGAAATTCTTACTAATATGGACGTAAGTGAGTTGAACCAGACAATCACCACCGATATCCGAACTGCGACGAAAAAGATTTGCTCGAAATCCAAAAGCAAAAAGGAATCCAAAATACAACTAGCTACATTGCAACTTATGGAACAACGAAAAAGAACTCCTAGAGAATCCTCCACCTATCAAAAACTAAATAAAAAGATTCATAAAGAAGTGAGAAAAGATATTCGAGCTCACAATAATAAGATAATCATAAACACAATAGAGGACAACGCAAATATGAGGGTATTAAGATCAAAGCTATCCCCCGGTAAACATCAAATCACCAAAATGAAAGACGAACAGGGTAACCTCATTACAGAGAAGGGAAAAATTATTAGACACATTGAAGACTTTTATACTGATCTGTACACTTCTACTAGGCCAGAACCTCAAAGAAGATCTACGAGCTCGATTATATGCAATGTAGGATCTGAAGACATCCCAGAAATATCAAAGCAAGAAATAAACGCTGCCCTCAGACAAATGAAAAACAGAAGAAGCCCAGGTGAAGACAAAATTACATGCGAAATGCTTAAGATGGGTGGAACGGCTATTGAAGAACCATTAAAAGTTCTCCTCAATAAATGTCTGCAAGAAGGTAAAATTCCCAACACATGGCAAAACGCAGAGGTAGTACTGTTATTTAAAAAAGGGGATAGTGGCAATATAGAAAACTATCGCCCAATTAGCCTTCTGTCCCATTTGTATAAGCTGCTCACTAAAATAATAACTAATAGACTAACAAACAAATTTGATGCATACCAGCCAGTGGAGCAAGCGGGATTTCGCAAGGGGCACAGTACTATAGATCACTTACAAGCCATTAGGACGCTTATTGAAAAAACAACAGAATATAACGTACCTCTGCACTTGGCATTTATAGATTTCCATAAAGCGTTCGATTCTATAGAAATGTGGGCATTCATACAAGCTATGGACGATGCTAGGGTGGACTCCAGATACACAAACCTATTAAAACACATATATACGAATGCCACTTTTCACGTAAAGATAAGCGAAGACCTAAAAACAGACAAGATCAAAATAAACAGGGGAGTTCGTCAGGGGGACGCGATATCTCCCAAGTTATTTACTCTGGCTCTAGAAAATATCTTTAAAAGCTTGCAATGGGAAACTAACGGCATTAATATTGACGGATCGTACTTAAACCATCTCAGATTTGCTGACGACATTGTCCTGATAAGTAGTGATGCTCAGGAACTGAGCTACATGTTAAAGCAACTCAACGATGCTTCAAAAAACTTCGGCCTAAAGATGAATATCTCAAAGACCAAAATTATAAGCAACAGTGAAGAACCGATATGTATAGATGGTGCACATTTGGAAAACGTAGATGAATACATATATTTAGGACATACAATAAAAATAGGCAAAGAAAACCAGACAGCCGAGATAAAACGGAGAATACGTCTAACCTGGGCAGGGTTCGGAAGGATGAACTATATTTTTAGAAATGCGAACATACCTATCAACCTGAAACGAAAGGTCTTTAATACTTGTATATTACCAATAGCGACCTATGGACTAGAAACTATGGCAATGACCAAAAAGACAGCATATCAGTTGAGGGTGATGCAGCGAGCGATGGAACGGGCAATGCTTGGTATTAGTCTCAGGGACAGAGAGAGAAATGAAGATATCCGACAAAAAACCAAAGTCGTAGACGTAATAGAACGAATTGCGGAACTGAAGTGGCAATGGGTAGGACATGTGGCTCGGCAAGATCAGGGTAAATGGACAACTAGACTTACACACTGGCGACCGAGACAAACAAAGCGTAGCATAGGAAGACCCCAGAAAAGATGGCTTGACGACATTAAAAGATACGCAGGTTACAGTTGGGCCCAAAAGGCGCAAGAGAGGACAACATGGAGAAGGATGAAAGAGGCCTATGTTCAGGAGTGGACGGAGGATGGCTGAAGATGATATATCAGTAACTAATCGTTTGAAATTGCTGAAATTTTGCAAGAGCCTTCACAACCTAACTCTACTGCCAAGTTTCAAGTTTTAACACGATCGGTTGAATATTGTTGGAGATTCGAGCATTCTTGTGTGAGTTCAGTAGATGGGTGACCGTTGCCTCGATAACTTTCGAACGAAAGGTGATAGGGACTTGCATTTTTCAGGGTAGGTTGCGTATCCGAAAGGGAGAGTTGAGTTCGATTTTGGGCATAATCGGTCTAACGGTTTCCGAGTTATACCCACCTGGAATATTATTTCCTTGATAACTCAAAAAATAAATATTCGATCGAATTGAAGCTTGGTAACTAGTAGTAGAAAATCAACATAAAGACGTGTTTAAAATTTTGTAAGAACCGTACCCCTAGAAAATTTGAAAAAAATGACGAAAAAAAAAAGTTTAAGAACCGTACCCCTAGAAAATTGGCTCAAGCACTGACGTGAAGTCAGAAGCTTTTGCGCGTATGTTCTATTGTCCATTCTTCTGTATTGGACACCCTTAATCGAATTTA
Organism: Halyzia sedecimguttata; assembly: GCA_937662695.2. NCBI lineage: Eukaryota > Metazoa > Arthropoda > Insecta > Coleoptera > Coccinellidae > Halyzia > Halyzia sedecimguttata. The sequence goes on from OW569417.2 coordinate 71,756,545, forward strand.
CCATGGTAAATTATGTTGTCCATTCTCCTGTATTGGACACTTAATTCGAATTTACCATGGTAAATTCGAATTAAGAGTGTCCAATACAGCAGAATGGAAAACATAATTTAACATGGTAAATTCGATTAAGGGTGTCCAATACAGAAGGATGGACAATAGAACATACGCGCAAAAGCTTCTGACTTCACGTCAGTGCTTGAGCCAATTTTTCCTCAATAACTTGAAAAATAGAAAACTGATCCAATTCAAACATGGTTATTAGTTGTAGAATGCCGGCTCAAAAATTCCTGTGAAATTACGTAGGATCATATCACTGAAAATCACGGAAAATTTTCAAAAATTCATTGAAAGAAATTCTGTATATCAGTAACTATTCGTCCAACATCGCTGCGAGAGCCTTCAGAACCTCACTCTACTGCCAAGATCCAAGTTTGAACATGATGGGATATATATTGTTGGAGATTCGAGCAGCCTTGTGTGAGTTCAGTAGATGGATGGGTGACCGTTGCCTTGGTAACTTTCGGCTGAAAGGAGATAGGTACTTGCAATTTTTAGGGTATGTTGCTTATCCGAATGGGAGAGTTAAGTTCGTTTACGGGCATAATCGATCCAACGATTTCGGAGTTATACCCGCCTGGAATATTATTTCCTCTATAACTCAAAAAATATAGACTCGATCGAATTGAAACTTGGTAACCAGTTGTAGAAATAAAAATTGGTTCAAGCACTGACGTGAAATCAGGAGCTTTTGCGCGTATGTTCTATTGTCCAATACAGGAGAATGGACAATATAAGTTGTCATGGTAAATACTATTAATAGTGTCCAATACATTAAGAGAATAGACAATAGAACATACGCGTTAAAGCTCCTGACTTCACGTCAGTGCTTGAACCAATTTTTTTTATTTCGATCTACGCTAAAACTAATAGCCAGACCGTATCGATAGCCAGATTAGTTAAACGGACTCGAAAAAATATAAAAAAGCACTGACGTGAGGTCAGTACTCTTTGGCGCGTGTGTTCACGTTGGCTAATTTGAATTAAATTATGAGTGTTTCAGGCTCAGTGGATAGAACGAGCCGGAGATCTACCCAGATGGTAGTGGAAACCATTAACTGTCGAGTCAAAAATTAAGAGTGCTTTGTCTAAGCTGGCATAAGGATAGAGTAACGAAGTTGATAAATAACACAACTGACTTTTCTTAGTCGCACAAGCTTCTAGGAGCTTTTGAGGTATCTCCTTAGGGAAGATTTGGGAGGGTCAGTATAATCATAATCATATTTATAGCACGCGCGCCAATTGCAGATTGACTTCATAATGAAAGAGAAAGGCTAAAAGAGCACTGACGTGGGGTCAATTTGTTTTGGTGCATGTGCTACAAATATGATTATGATTATACTGACCCTACCTAGTCTTCCCTAAGGAGATACCTCAGAAGCTCCTAGAAGCTTGTGCGACTAAGGAAAGTCAGTTGTGTTCTTTGTCAACTTTGTTACTCTATCGTTATGCCAGCTTAGACAAAGCACTCTTAATTTTTGACTCGACAGTGAATGGTTTATACTACCATCTGGGTAGATCTCCGGCTCGTTCTATCCACTGAGGTTGAAACACTCATAATTTTATTCAAATTAGCCAACGTGAACACGCGCGCCAAAGATTACTAACCTCACGTCAGTGCTTTTTTATATTTTTTAATTTATTAATAATAAGATTCTCACAAAATTTCACAAACGTGCTAAGGTTCATATTCTACAACTACTCACCAATTTTCAATTCGATCAGATTAGTACTGGTTGAAAACAAAATTATTACTCGGAAACCATTGGGCCTATTATGCCCATTAAGTAACTTGTCCGTCGTATTTGGATGCGGCACCCACCCTGATAATTTCAAGTTGCTATAAATTTGACCTCGAATTCTTCATCAGGTAGTCGAACCCAATCGTTTGAGACCATTTTCGGCGAAAAATTCGAAAATTACAAACATTTGGGCAAAATGATAACGCGATGTTCCATAGCACATACGCGCGAAAACCGTTACGTCCTGACAGAAATTATCGATAGTCTGAAGTTGTGTGGCAAATGCAATCTTGCACTACGTGGTCATAATGAATCGGAATACTCGATTAATAACATAAGAAAATGAAAACCTCACCGGTTGCTTACGTACTTTAAATTCAAAAGTGTTGTTAAGTTTGAATTCAACGTTTTGTTAAATATGTAAAGTTTTGATTATTTTAATATCGATGCCAATGACAACCGCGGAAATTGAAAGATGTTTCTCTACTTTAAAATTGATCGAGACGTTTCTAAGGAATACAATATCGGAAGAAAGACTGACGGCGCGCGCAATGTTGTCCATCGAACAAAATTCAGTTAAAGACATTCCTGACTTAAACGAAAAGGTGATCGAGAAGTTCATATGCGACAAAATCAGAAGGATTGAGTTTCATTTTAAGAAGTAGGCATGTGGTAATCACCTTTCAAAATATAAATACTTTTTTGTATTATTGAATCAGTGCCCCCCTGAACAAAATTATTACCAGCCGCCAGTGTGTATAAGCCTCCAGGAAGGATCTGTAACAGGAATCCTATATAGAAACCATTTAAAAACGGAATCTCATCCAACTTCTAATGGCGAATTCCATTGGCAAAACCAGTGCTGCACTGAGTGCAATAAATGTTGCACTGGACGTCAAAATGTTCGACGAAATTCTCCAATGGAATACGATTCATGCACTCAGTGCGCACGAGTTCTACCAATGGAATATTATAAATAATGTAATGTCAATCCTAAGATGAAACCTATTAATTTCATGTATATCTGTTAAATAGTGCTTCGTCATGTGAACTTGAATGATTGATAGTAAATTTAGTTACAGACTTCGTTATTTGGTAACTTTTATGCAAGCGGATTTCAACGAAATTTTATCATCCTGTCGGGTACCACATATTTTTTGAAACATCCTGTATATGTCGAGCATAAAGATAACGGCATCTTCTTGTTGTCACAAAAACTAGAAAAACGAGCTGAATATGAACCAGATAATATACAGGGTAAGTCTTTGACCACTGCATTAATTTTAACCAAAGATTCCTCTCATCAAATGAAACACTTTTTTCATTTACCATTTTTCCAGATTCGGCTCAGGTAAAAAGTTACAAGCGTTTAAAGATTTCACAATGTGCTAATACACTCCCGCATATAAATTATCTATGACATTGTTGGCGGACGAGAATAAGGCATGGTAACGTGGTTTACAGCTTGATTCGGGATTCCAAAGCTCAGGGACGGATCCATAAAAGTAGTGAAATTTCTGGAGTTTTCCATTTTAAAACATTCAATGAAGAATATCTCGAAAACGGTGCGTTTAAGGAGAAATGATGAAGAATAATATAATGTTCTAAAACGATGGAATATTCTTGAAATGACTCAAGAAAAACTTTATATGCTTTCTTTATGCTAATTTCGTTTAGTTTTATGAATCCACGAGTCCATAACTAGAAAACCAGTAGAAGTAGAAAATAACTAATATTTGGAAAATATGTATCATAGTTATAGGAAACTTTACGCCAACATTCATTTTATTCGAAAAAAGGATGTCAAAGCTACAAAATAAAAACTGATTTTTTTTCAAAATTTCAACAGCCTGTATATTTTACCTGAGCTGAATTTAGAAAAATGTTAAATGAAAGTGTTTCATTTGATGAGGGGAATCTTTGGTTAAAATTAATGCAGTGGTCAAAGACTCACCCTGTATACCCAGTATAGGATTTAACATTTCAAGATAGTTTCATATATGATTTTCCTTTGTGTCAAATACAGGTTGGCATTCAGGATTATGAAATTGCGGATAAGTATCGATCTGTCATTCATAACATAAATGCGTGCAAATGTTTATCATGATCATATGAGCTTTGTGTACAAAGTGAATAGAGAATCCAATTTATGTATTTATTTATTTATAAGAACATTTGGAATACGACGGCATGAAGCCCATACATGTGATTCACGAAATACTTTCGGAACAATATAGCTACGATACATGAACCTAATCTAAATAAAACTCAATCTCTATTTAAGGACAATCTTATAAACCTCAGAACATACATAATACCGAAAAAAAGAATTTACACCCATCAACCATCAAGACTCCCAAGAAATCTATATTTAAGAATGCGATTCGCTACTATCGGACCCACCGCAAAAATATCTAAAATGTCGGAAAAATGATTAGCCTGTCGTATGACTCTAGTCAGTGGAGAATGGAAGGAGCAATTTGTTCGCCTAAACGATATATGAAACATTTCATTACTTCTTAAATGTCTTGTCGGAACTTTGATTTCTACTGCAGACAATAATGCAGGACACTGGGTAAGACCTTGCACAAGTTTGAGTAGGAATAGAACGTCTGAGATAATCATCCTATGCTCCATAGATATTAAGGAGAATCTCCTTCTAGCCAGTGCATAGTCGTGATTCTAATCTAAAGAAAACCTCGATCACAACTGACGCAAATAAGGGCTTCACACGAGACGAGAGTATAAAAAATCTCGTCTCGCTCTCGCTAATTCCCAAAAAATTAAATCTCGTTTAAGTCTCGTTCTCGTCTCGTTATCAGTCGTCTCGTTTCGCTTAATTCTGAATAACGATAATAAATATTATAATATATGAACGAAATGGTATACAATAATGAATAATTTTGTAAAGCTATATTTATAACGCTCTTATATAAAAATATTTGTACATGCACATGTTTCCGAGTAATAATTTTGTTTTCAATCAAAGTACGAGTACGACGCTACACATGACGGTCGAGTTGTTGTGGCGCTCTAATTTCGAAGTGAATATATCACGGAACAAGACGGGGTTAATATTGATTTTTGTATCGATCAATGTGATTTTCCGCAATCTGGGTGATCGTCTTTTTGAATCCGGAAATTTTTATTGTGAAGATGAAGACTTGTAGAAGGTGTACAAACTCCCTTACAAAGAAATCGCCAGGCGTTCAGTGCGGAGGTATTTGTAAAAATGTTTTCCATGCCAACGGCCGGTGCTCAGATGTGGCAAAAAATCAGCTGAATGTTATTCCTGGACTTCCCGGTGGCATGTGGTTGTGCACCGGTTGCCGATCGCCGAAGAGAACTGGTGAATCAGCATCTGTGTCATTTTATGACTCAGAGGATGAGGACATTGGCGCCGACAGCAATGAGTCTGAAGGTATCAAAAGCCTAACAGAAATTATTAAGGCCCTCAATAAAAACGTAGGTGAACTCAGTGTCTCAGTTGAGTTCTGCTCGGATGAAATAACTGACTTCGAGCGGAAATTATCGAAAGTGGATGAGCTTATCAAACTTACTAACGACTTGAAGTCAGAGAATGTATCCCTGAAGAAAGAAGTTCTTAGTTTAAACCAGAGATTGGACGTCCTGGAATAACACTGAAGAAATAAGAAAATTGGTTCAAGCACTGACGTGAAGTCAGGAGCTTTTGCGCGTATGTTCTATTGTCCATTCTCCTGTATTGGACACTTTTAATTGAATTTACCATGGTAAATTATGTTGTCCATTCTCCTGTATTGGACAATAGAACATACGCGCAAATGCCCCTGACTTCACGTCAGTGCTTGAACCAATTTTTATATTAGCCATCAAACCTTTTTAATTCTTCATAATCATTACAAGAATGTCTGTCGATATGGAATATGGTAATAATTTGACATTTGAACTCATCGTTTAATGCATAATCAATTTCAATACTTTTGTCACTCGTTGATGAGATGAGATATCTGAAATTATAGATAAACTCTAAATATTCCATTCAATATTGAAATATTAAAATTAAATTTCCACTTATTCATTTGTATTTCAAGATAATGAACGTTTGAAGCTAATGATTCATGTAAATTTTCTGTGAAAATTTGTTTTCATGGGTTAGGGGAAAAGAGTTATTGAGAAAATAAGATTCATTTATTTAGATACCAATCTATATATTGTTTTATACTATCTACTAAGGGCCGATTTATTCAACCTCTCCGTAAAGTATTCGTCAACTATGTGCTCGTAAAATTTACTGATCCCCTTTAAAGTGAACATTTACAGATTACTTTCCTTTCGGTAAGGCTACTTGACAGTTTACAGGTCGTAAAATATATCAGCCCTCAGTGAACAAAAAAATTGTATACCTCACTGAAGCCGTAATACAAACAAAGGAAATACTTTCGAATAAAACTCTATTAACATATTCGATTATTTACTTCAAGAGAGATCAAGAATAACATTCATTTTGAAAATTCAATACTACATCAAGCAGCATGCAATACATTTTTTCGAGTTTGGACCACTGCTGCCCACATAATCATGGATGATTCGTGAAACACTGCAGGGAGGATAAATACTTGTATATAGATTATTATTAAAATATGATAACTGACTTTCTCCATTTCCTTATATAGTACTTCTCGTTGTAAAATATACTTGGATTTTCCTCCGCAACACTAGGATACATCATTTTCAAAGTTAGCGTTGAATTATCAAGCCATTCTATTATAATATTAGTAAAATCTGTTCTTCAAAGGTATTCATTGTTAAGCATGCTAAGCAACAAGCATTTAAGAAACATATACCTGAAGTTCCACGGGAAAACAATATACATAATATATTATTATTATTATTATTATTATTATTATTATTATACTGATCCTCCTGGGTCTTCCACAAGGAGACCCCTCATAAGCTCTAAGAGCTTGCCCTGAGTTAGGAGAACCAGTTGTGTTCTGTGTAGGCTTTGTTACTGTGTCCTTACGCCACCTTAGGCACAGCACTGTTAATTTTTGACCCAACAGCGAATGGTGGCGATTACCGTGACTAGAAAATTTCTTTCCTAACCTCTGAATTGAACTTGGGGCTTCCGCTCCCAAGTCAATTACTCTACCACTGAGCCAATCGCACATACCTACACACATGTTATATTGCATCACCTTCTACTCCTATATTTTAAAATATTCTGCAATTAGAAAAATTAAAATGTTTCGTTAAAAATGCCTATTATATAGGTACACGCTGGCATCCAAACACCCTGATGATGGATCGTAAGAGACCCATGATATCAGGAAAACAGAAAAGTGTTCAAAATTCACTGGTCTAAGCGTAATTCAACTGTTTTTTTTGTGCAATAGTATTATGCAAATGTTATGTGTAAACAGGTAAAAGTAGCTAAGGGCCAAATCTGAATAAAGTACTAAGTTCCATATACCTTGTTTTTAAGAATTCTATCTGCAGTAACTCCAAGAGTAACTCATGCATTCTATTTGTCGAAAAGCATTACTTTTTTGCTCTACGTCAACTGGACCTTAATTCATTTCAACCTGAAAGGAAATATTAAGATTTCTCTGAGTAAAGTAATTCATTCAATTCACTTCTATTATTTACTGCTGATTTTTAGCCAGAAATTCTGAAGGACATATACCAGATATCTTCTTTCTGAACAACTTTTCCACAGTTCTCCATAATTTGGAATTTCTTTCACATACGTAAACAATATTTCTAGATTCCTCCAATCTTCAAATACAAGGTAATCTCGATTATTTTCAACAGAAGGAATACTCGTTCGTAGTTCGTGGATTGAGAATATTTTGTTTACGTTTTGTATTTGTGTTTTGATCAGATTCAGATTCGATGTTGAGGTTAAAACGGGGCGCATGCGATGTAGGGCTATCATCTCCCATATATTTGTGATGAAATAACACGATTTTCCCATAACATACGCGTAAAAGATATGTCATCATGACATTCATATTTTTATTTTTGAAGGTTCTCGCAAAAATACGACCATAGACAACATATCATACGACGATTCGGATCCGCAACCGAACTCACAAAAGGCTGCGAGTTCTCCAACAATATAGATCCGATCGTGTTCAAACTTGGAATTCTGCAGTAGACTTAGGTTCTGAAGGCTCTTCCAAAATTTCAGCCATGCCGGACGAATAGTTTATGATATATGGAATTTTTTTCAATTATTTTTAATTATTTTTTTTTTAATTTTCTAGTTATACCATCCTCACGAAATTCTGCAAGAATTTTCGCGTTGGCATTCTACAACTAATAACCATGCTTGAATTCAATCGGTTTTGTATTCTTCGAGTTAATGAGGAACAAAAAACAACCAAATTTCAGAAAATTTCAGATGGCTATAACTCTAAAACCTTTTGGACGATTATGCTCATAAACGAACTCAAATGTCGCATTCTGATGCACAACCAAACCTCAAATTTTCAAGCCGCTATCTCTTTCCGTTCTCAGGTTATCGTGACAACAAAAATATTTTTCAATAATTTTTTAATAATTTTCTAGCGATACGATTCTCACAAAATTTCACAAACGTGCTTAGGTCTATATTCTACAACTATTCACCAAGTTTAAATTCGATCGGATTCATTTTGGTTGAAAACAAAATTATTACTCGGAAACCATTGGGCCGATTATACCCATTAACGAACTTGTCCGTCGTATTTGGATGCGCCACCTACTCTGAAAATTTCAATTCGCTAGCTCTCTCCGTTCTCAAGTTATCGTGGCAACGGCCGGACGGCCGTACGGCACCACAGAATTAAATTTCACATTTGGGCAAAACTATAACGCGATGTTTCCCAGAACATACGCGAAAAAATGTTGAAATAATGGATGTGCCCGAGAAGAAAGGTGAAAATCTGATAGATATAATGGCTAAAATCGGATCTTTTGAGACATGAAATTAAACCTGACCTGACCTGGATTCTGTTACACGTGTACCAACTAGAACGCAAAATAAAGCTAAAAACATTGTGGTGAAATTTAGAACAAAAATGGGTTCAAGCCCTGTGGACAGGAGCTTTCTGGCGCTCTAGTTCAAACAGACAAATTATATCTCCGAAAGTATTGGTTTCTCAGAGTTGGGAATTATATCAATGTATTCATATAATAGAACTGCATCCTAAAGGAAATTCAATTCAAATAATAGTTTATTTATCAAGATTAAATGAGCAATCATGAGAATGAGAAAAGCACCATGGAAGAAATCAAATTAAATCTGGCCAATTTTGCCCAATAACGAACTTAACCGAGATATTCATCTCCCTAAACTACTCTGAAAATTTCAACTACCTACCTCATTCCGTTCGAGAGTTATATCTATGTCTATGGATGAAAAGCAGTCTCACTACTCTCAGATCTCTTACTTCATGTTCAGTTCCGAAATGTAAGAATTTTCTGAGAAAATCTAATTTGGGAGCAAACAACTGAGATTTTTCTCACTTCGCTCACAATTCTTCGACTGATTAGATAATGTCTCAGGAACATCATTTGACATTATGACAATTCATATTCATACATAGAATAATATCATTCTGTGACAACGTTGAAATACGATTTATTATTGAAATTTTGAAAAATCATATCTCCGAAAGTATTAGCTTGTTAGAGTTGAAAATGATATGAATGGATTCTTATGATAAAACTGCTTATTAAAAAAAATTTGATTTGGAATTTGTTTCGTAAAAAAAAATTTTTTTTTTTGTTACTCCGAAACCATCTGTCCGATTTTGCCCAATAACGAACTTAGCCGAGATATTCATCCCCCAAACCTACTCTGAAAATTTCAACTCTCTAGCTCATTCCGTTCGAGAGTTATCGTGCTTACGGCCGGCCGGCCGGACAGAATGAATTCCGACCACGGATTCTTGATCAGTGAGTCGAACCAAATCGTTTAAGACCATTTTCATCGAAATATTCCAAAATTACAGACATTTGGGCAAATTGATAAGCACTCAGTTCCGAGGAACTAGAGCGCCAAAAATTGAAAAGCAGAATTTCCTCTCTGCCGTTAAGATAAGAGATAAGAGGAAAAATGAGCAGGAGGGCAGGCCAGGCTTCGAGATTCCAAACCTTGCCAAGAGGTGTTACATTAACGAACATCTCACTACTAAGAATAAAATTATTTATAAGGCGGCTAGAATAGCAGCCCGAGAAAATGATTTCAAGTATGTATGGGTCCAAGGTGGAAGCATTCTTGCCCGAAAAGATGACAACTCTAAAATTTTACATATACTTGGCGAGTCTCATGTGGAGGGGATGAGGAAATAATCTTACTTTCATGGTAACATCTTATAGATGGCTATTTCTGGAGTTATGGCTTTGCACGTTGCTTACCAGAACGTACCCGGTTTGCGCACGAAGTTATGTGAATTTAAACATAATGTAATATCTAATTTTCATGATGTCATATTCGTAACAGAGTCTTGGTTGAATGAAGAGGTGGATGATGGTGAGCTGGTGGATCAAGACTACTACACAGTTTTTCGAAGGGATCGTAACTCGAGTTCTTCCTTGAAGAATAAGGGTGGTAGAGTGCTCATTGCCGTTAGAAATTGGTTGCAACCTAGTCTGGTCGAGACATTTAACAGTGAAGCAGAGGATTTGTGGATTGTAATTAAGGTTCATGATACTAAAGTGTACATGTGCTGTGTCTATCTTCCCCCCACAGATGATCTGGCGAAGTGTTCATTTGTCTCAAAACTTGAGACAAATAAACTTACCATCGGTGACAATATAATTTTATTGTGCGGAGACTTCAATTGTCCCACTGTTGGCTGGATAAGTCAAACTGATCGCAGTGCTATGTACTAATATCGATAGTGCTTCCTCTAATATTATTGATACTCTTTGTTATATGGAACTTATGCAATTTAATAACGTACTATAGCCTCTCCCCTAATCGCAGATTAGATTAGAGGTGGTTGAGGTTCTACGGGCCCTACTAGCTCACAGCAAAAACTAAAATATAGATGTTAAGTGGGCGCCAGACACTCCAACTTCAGAAAAACTCGAATTATATTCTACAAATTTATTCAATCAACAGTCTAAAGATTGGCCAATGTGAAACATGCAATATAAAATATAAATACTAAGTCAGACTGATCACAAATGAAATGCTTAAACTACTTATCTTGGAATCGTTTCAAATAGAGTCACTATGGGCAACTTCACAATGAGTCAGTCTAAGTGTCCAATCAGGTTCCTCAAATTAGTAACAGGAACTGGATATCATGGAGCTCGATGACTGGTGTTCTTTGTCGATTGCTAGGTCCCTCTATCCAAACGAAATAATTCCAACCAGGTGGTTGTCCTGGGTAACAGCGTAGATATTCCTCCAACTCAATACTCGAGGTACGTGCCTGACAGGTGGTTCTCTAAGCAGGTTTATGAAACTTCCTTTAAATGGAAGCAATTCGAAGATAAGCCAACAGCTACAGAATGAGGTAATAAAAAGGGTTCCTGCAAGACACATAATTCTTAGACTTTATCCTCGCAAATAACGTGCCCATTTCGAGTTCTAGTTCACAATTTAGATATAATGACAATGTGGTTAATTCAAGTTACAAAGTGGTCATAAAATTATTCCAGTTAAAAACTACAAAACGACTGGAAAAACATCAATCCGGCTTTCCATTTTCACTAAATGATTCTGAAGGATGAATTAGTTCTTGAAAGAGAATAATGGATAATAATTGCCGGTAAAAACTAGAGCTCAAAATGGCCACGCGGTCAGATAACAGGGAAGCCAAAATATGATTACAATACAAGCAAAAATATTACTGAAAAGTTAAGCTGAAATAATAATGAATTAATTACTAAATATGCATCAGAACATGTCGTCAATTGAACGCAAATTGGATTAAAACCTACCAGATTCAGAACCCTTCACTCAAGGAAAATGGCCACAACTCAAGATAACTAAAACTCCACGGCTGCCTAACAAAAATGATTTCCAGATGGTCGTTCTCGCTTCGACTAACCAACTAACGCTGGAGGGGGCTCCAGCGGACCGCGCTGACGTTCCATTGACATCGAACACAGAATCGATCTCGGAGTAGATCTAACGCACTTAACAAGTCAGGGGCGTCCCAACCAATACAACCGGGGTACACAAAATGCAACCAAACTTCAAATACAAACGGGATTCTAAGGAACCCGTTACACCCCCTCACCAAGAAGAGCGCAGGCCAGACGAAGCAGAAAACCACCTGCAAGGGAAGATGAAAAAAAAAACCGTCAAATCCGTGTAGGCTACAAACTAGCGACATCGAGCGAAACATGGTCCGATCATTTCCAACTCCATCCTAAACAATAGACTGCAATCACGAGTCCCAAAATCGAAAAAAAAACAAAAAAAATCTCAAACTGACGACAAAATCCTCCCCTACGGTTCGAAGACAAATTCTCTTTCAAACTTAACAGGTAGACTTCAACGTCAAAACCACGAGGCGTCTTAAACCCTCCAAAACAACAACCAGGCGAAAGAACATGACCAGACCATACTCCACCCATATCACCAATCAATGTTCATCCAATGAACCAAATTCGAGCCTAAAAACAGTCAAAATCAGGCAAAGTTCAATCCGGGCCTAAATAGAACAGGAACTCATCACAGGTGACACACAGGTGCGACGCTTCAAGACCGGCATGATCATAGCAGTTGGAGGAAACAAAAATATACCGAAATATACGCAATCTTAAATTTCAGACTCAAGTCCAGTAGTACTAACAAGTACATACCAGACCTCTGACCGACTATCGCTAGAGATAAAAAAAAATCGCATAAAAATAATTCTCAATAAATTAGGACGAGACAAGACAGATACAGGCAAAGAAGCAAAATGACTAGAAACACTAAAGCACGATAAAGCAAGTCCCCTAAAAAAAATATCAAGAATACCATCAACTTTTCCCCTATCAAACTTGATCCCCCTAATTGACAGTTCATAATTCAATTCCCTGGTTCTCAAAAATCCTACTTCCATCGTACTATATCAGATTTAACTTAACCGAACTATATCAAATAACACACCGTATGATACCCAGATGAGACAAGTTAGAGAAAACGGAATCGATGTCTAACCAGTCGGTTCTCCGAAGTTCGAGTGTCAATTTGAGAAAGGTTTTGCTAAGTTGGATAAAAAAATTTACACGTTGGGCGCCAATTGTATAGCCTCTCCCCTAATCGCAGATTAGATTAGAGGTGGTTGAGGTTCTACGGGCCCTACTAGCTCACAGCAAAAACTAAAATATAGATGTTAAGTGGGCGCCAGACACTCCAACTTCAGAAAAACTCGAATTATATTCTACAAATTTATTCAATCAACAGTCTAAAGATTGGCCAATGTGAAACATGCAATATAAAATATAAATACTAAGTCAGACTGATCACAAATGAAATGCTTAAACTACTTATCTTGGAATCGTTTCAAATAGAGTCACTATGGGCAACTTCACAATGAGTCAGTCTAAGTGTCCAATCAGGTTCCTCAAATTAGTAACAGGAACTGGATATCATGGAGCTCGATGACTGGTGTTCTTTGTCGATTGCTAGGTCCCTCTATCCAAACGAAATAATTCCAACCAGGTGGTTGTCCTGGGTAACAGCGTAGATATTCCTCCAACTCAATACTCGAGGTACGTGCCTGACAGGTGGTTCTCTAAGCAGGTTTATGAAACTTCCTTTAAATGGAAGCAATTCGGAGATAAGCTTCAAATACAAACGGGATTCTAAGGAACCCGTTACAGTACTGAACAGTAAAAATAGGATACTTGATCTGATATTTTGTACCACTGCTAATATTAATCATCTTGTTAAAAATGAATCACCGTTTGTTATGGAGGATGACTATCATCCCTAATTAGAATTTTTGTTTCAAACCAGTACTCCTCGATTCTTAAAAAATGAAACTATGCCTTGTAATTTTAATTTTAAAAAAGCCAACTATGATGTGCTAAATGAGAAATTCTCCGAAATAAATTGGGAAGCTTCCCTACAAGGAAGTGATGTAAATATGAAGGTACATAAATTTTACCAAATTGTACATGATATTATCACAGATTACCAGATAGTGCAATCGACAGTTGGCGGGAAGCACGTAGGTTTGACCTTCAGATTTACTACCCATGAAGACGTAGTAAAATGACAGAGAGAAATGAACTACGTTCTCGCTCTTTAAACAAACTCTAACCTCAACTTCACAAATCACTAATAATCATATTCCTTTTATTTCTTGCACATACGCCACAAACTGCATCTTAAACGTCTTCATTACACTTTATAAAATTCATTAAATTAATCCCACTTGAGTTACAAATTTTCGTACATAAGCTGAGTATTTTAGCTAACCTTTCCGTTTGTTGTTATAAATTTATGAATGAACGTCGTTCTGCCTCTACCATAGTTGCGATTGGCCGAGAGGTCACGTGATCATATATCTGCGATTTTATTGGCACCCCCAAATAGTTAGGAGCTAGGAACTATTTGGGGGTGCCGAGAATTCCATGGTCAACATTACGCGTCAGCAGAGTTCATTCATAAATACTGGGAGTGGCGTATCTGGTTTATCTGTGATATTATAAAGGAAGAAGTTCCTGAGACTACGTTCAACAGAAAATTTCCTTCATATTACCCTATGAAAACAATTAAATTAATAAAAACAAAAAACAAATTCCATAAGAAATGGAAACAGTATCGTAACCTAAGCGACTTTCAGTATTTTAGACATCTACGATTATTATCTAAAAGACTCATATGCTCGGACCATATCAGATATTTAGAAAAGATCGAGAACGAGTTAACTGATAATTCAAAATTATTTTTTAAGTATTTATCAAATAAGAAAAAACATAGTCGTATTCCTTCAGATATGACACTTGGCTTGGAAATGGGTGATAACTCTAAAAATATCAGAACTTTTTGCTAAGTTCTTCCGAGAGGTCTATGAACCAGAGAGTCAGTACAATTATTCTGTTTTTAATGACTTTGAAATCTTGTATAGTAGCGATTACTTATGTGGTATTACTCTGGGATTACAACAAATGACGAATGCCTTACAGTCCATAAACAGTACCAAAGGTCCTGGACCTGATGGTTTGCCGCCAGTTTAAAAAAAAATGTGCTCAAACCCTTGCCCCCCCCCCCCCCCCCCTTTATTGAACATTTTTAATTACTCTTTGCGTACAGTTACTTTTCCTGAAGAATGGAAAATTTCATCAATAACTCCAATTCATAAAAAGGGGTCCGTTGATAATATCGAAAACTATAGGCGTATAAGCATATTATCCGCTATACCAAAGGTATTTGAACACTTAATTTATGATTATATTTCCAACCATGTAAAAAACATTATAATCGAAAACCAGCATGGTTTCTATAAGGGTAGAAATCTTGAAACAAATCTAATGTGTTTTGCCGAATATCTGCAGCAATCCATGGACAAACAACTTCAAGTGGATGTGGTTTGTACGGACTTCAAAAAGGCATTTGATAAAATAACCCATGATGTACTGCTTAGGGGTCTGGCTGAGGTGGGCATATGCGGGGACTTGTTGAGATGGATTTCCTTTTACTTGAGTGGGAGATCACAGTTTGTATGCATAAATGGGACTAACCTTGCGTTCCGAAATTGCTGGCATTACTGGCCGCAGTAAGTAATTTCGGAACGCTCTTAACTAATAGTAAGCATCGCCAGTGAATTTCAGTAATATCTGACGTTTCAATTTACTGCTCAGTACTGTTCAGGAATATCGGAACACGGCATGAGTCATCAATGGTTTATAATACTTCTGGTGTGCCTCAAGGTTCACACCTGGGGCCGCTTTTGTTTACTATATTCTTAAACGATATCGGGTCATGTTTCAGATATACCGAATTTTTACTGTATGCTGATGACTTAAAGTTTTTTGGAGTGGTTGAGGGTGAGGTGGACTGTGAATTGATTCAGGATGACTTGAGGAGATTGGAGATTTACTGCAATGAAAAAAAAACTTTTTTTGAATTACGACAAATGCCATGAAATATCATTTAGCAGAAATTTTCATCTTATCGAACATCAATATACAATAGCGAATTGCCCACTTCTTGCGGTCGATAGTATTTTGGATTTAGGGGTGACCTTTGACCGAAAACTTATATTTGATCTGCATATGGAAAATGCAATCAGAGGTGCCAGTAAAATGCTTGGATGGGTCCTTCGTCAGTGTAATAACTTTGTAAATAATAGAACATATCTAACTCTGTACTTTTCATTTATCTATAGCCGTTTAAATTTGGCATCTATAATTTGGAGCCCTCAATATAGTTACTACATAATCATACTTGAAAGGATACAAAATAAATTTCTTAGATTTCTAGCTTTTAAAAACAACAATCATGATTATTCGCACATACGACAAAAATTTGGCTTATTACAATTCAAAAATCGTCGCCAGATTACTGATATTGTTGTACTCTATAAGCTCCTTAATAGTTTTTTCGTGACACCTAATATTGTACAGACTATTCCTTTTAAAGTTCCTGATAGGAGGCTCCGTAGCAATGATACATTTTATGTCCCGTTCAGGAGAACAAACAGCGCTCAAAACTCTCCCATTCTCCAGATGCTGTGTGCTGATAATGTACACTGTAGGGAACTGGATCTTTTCCGCGTGTCTCTGCCTAGTCTGAAGCGTAGTCTCAGGAACATTTTCGCATAACTCTTTCTGTTGATAACTATTGTATTTTTGGTTTGTTATTCTTTATTCATGTTTTTATTTGTTGTACTTTAGGTTGCATATAGGTCTTTACATATTGGTCGAATAGTTTTGATGTAAATGTAGTTAGTTTTGACATAGTCTTGATTTCTGGGATATATTTACATAAATTTGTATTATTATTAAGAGGATACTGTATATGGGCTTTCCCTGTGAGTATTCCATAGTTTGATCCAAATAAATAAATAAATAAATAAATCAATATAAATCCTATCGAATTGAAACTTGGTGAATAGTTGTAGAATATAAACCTAAGCACGTTTGTGAAATTTTGTGAGAATAGTATCACTAGAAAATCAAAAAAAAATAAAAATAAAAAAATATTATTTCTGACACGATAACCTGAGAACGGAAAAAGATAGTGGCTTGAAATTTTCAGGTTAGGTTGTGCATCTGAATGCGACATTTGAATTTGTCTACAGGTATAATCGGCCAAACGGTTTTGGAGTTATACCCATCTGAAATTTGGTTGTTATTTCCTCAATAACTCGAAAAATACAAAACCGATATAATTCAAACATGGTTATTAGTTGTAGAATGCCAACGCGAAGATTCTTGCGGAATTTCGTGAGGATGGTATAACTAGAAAATTTCAAAAAAATTATAGAAAAAAATTCTATATATCATAAACTATTCGTCCGGCATCGCTGAAATTTTGCAAGAGCCTTCAGAACCTAACTCTACTGCAAAGTTCCAAGTTTGAATACGATCGGATCCATATCGTTGGAGAACCGAGCAGCCTTTTGTGAGTTCGGTAGCTGGATGCGAATCGTTGAAGAATTTTTGCGAGAACCTTCAAAACCATGAATGTCATGATGACATATTTTTTCATCACAAATCTATGGGAGATGATGTGCCTGCAGAGGAGTATATTTGTAGGAGGGGACTTTTGAATGGTTATGTATTATTTTTAATATGATATCGCTGAAATTTTGCTGAAGTCTTCAAAACTTAACTTTAAATTAACCACACCCAAGACGGCACAAACATATTGCATGAATATGCTTTGCATATCCCACCGGAATATCGACATATGCCAGGGATATTCCGTATCCTCCAAAACATATGCTACGCATATTCTATGGATATCTAAGGTCACCGGTCACCATGAATCATGTTCCATGAATTTGCCATGCATATCCCACCGGCATATTGGCATATGCCAGGGATATTCCATATCCTTCAAAGCATGATACGCATATTCTAGGGATATCCTGGGAATGTTTTAATTTCCTAAATGATATTCATGGCATATGCTAGGTATATATTTTGTCACCATTAAAATATATGCTTTTTGAATATGAATAGCAATAAATTACACAGGGTGAGTTTTTAAGCCGTACATTAAATTCAACCATAGATTCCTCTCATCAAATGGGATTTTTTTTTCATTCAAGATCTTTTCCAAATTTGACTCCGGTAAAAAGATACAGGCTGTTGAAATTAAAAAAAAAAATAATATCATTTTAAATTGTAACTTTGACATGTTTTTCTGGAAAATAATGTAATGTAGTCATAGGAAACTAACAACCAACATTCACTATATTCGGAAAAAGAATGTCAAAGCTAAACAAAATAAAAACTGTTTTTTTTTTAGAAATTTCAAGAGCCTGTATCTTTTTACCTGAGCCGAATTTGAAAAACTGGTGAATGAAAAAAGTGTTTAATTTGATGATAACAATATATGGTTGATATTAATGTACAACTTTAAGACTCACCCTGTATATATTTTTTTTTTACTTCCACTATATGGTCAAATGTTGGTCAGTTATTTTGAGAAATACAAAACTAAATCAGAGAATATTTATTACAAAAAACTAAAATATTTTTTCGCAGAAAATACAAAAAAAATATATATATAAAATACATATATGTATACAGGGTGGTCTAGTTCATAACCAAGAAATTTTAACCACGTATTCTACGTCAAAAATAAGCCCTAGTTTGTCCTCTAAAGATATGTCGACAAATGCTTCCTCTCCGAGATACAGGGTGTTGAATTTTATAGAAAAAAAAAATGTTTTTTATCAATAACTTTTACACTTTTTAAAATATTTCTATAGAATTTGGGACATAGGTTTCAAGGATCCAGGAGCACTTTTTAAATACAATATTTTTTTTAATTCTACCGGTGGCGTCCGTAATGCATCGAGACTGAATATTATTAGACACAAAAATGATGCGCCACTGGTTTTTCCAACAATAAAAATTATTCTTGAAATCCTTGTTCAATTCATTCTCTTAACTTTTTGACGTGCGACGTACCGTTTCCGGGTAACAAAATTAAACACGTTCTCATGCATATGGAAATCGCTAAAATTTGATATGGTACATAATGATAATAAGACTATCTTTGTAAACGAAACGTGTAATTACAAAAAAATAAACGTTAACAGCCACACTCAAATACGCACTTAAAGAAGATGTTCGAAATAAAAGGAAAAAATAAACCTTTTTTTTTCTAATAATTTTAACACCCTGTATCTCAAAGAGGAAGCATTTCTCGACATATGTTCATATGACAAACTGGACCACCCTGTATATTGCGGTAAACCCACAAATTTTTTAGTCGCTAAGATATTATTTTTTTTACATTATGAATAGGTATTGGGTATTATTGAAATAAAACCGCGCTAATCGTTGAGCAAAGAATCAAGAATGAATAAAAATGAGCTGAAAATTGAATATTTTCAGAATGGGCCTATATCTTACAAACTAACAGAGACCGCAGAGTTTTCACTTAAGATTTGCATTCTGGAGATGTCATTAAATACATTGAAGTAAATATATCTAATTGATATTAGACAAATTAAACAAATAATAAATTAAATCAACATCTTATTAATATTACTATGTATTCATAGTACCAATTCTTCCTCCGGGTGATTTTGTTCTTTTCCCTTATTCCTAAAAACAACAAATATAAGAAAAAACACTTCGTCATACAATGATTTACTCACAGTTTCAGTTGTTTTTTTTAGTCAGGACTAGTGGCCAGCAGATCTACCTTGCCAGTAGATCTACATTTTTCTGATAGATCTACATTTTTTCGATAGATCTACATTTTGCTGATGCATCTACATTTTTCCGGTAGATCTACATTTTTCCGGTAGATCTGCATTTTTCCAGTAGATCTAAATTTTTTTGGTAGATCAATATAATCGGTAGATAAATTGAATCGGTAGATCAATTGAAACGGTAGTTCAATGCCATCTAACGGGTCCTGTTGTGATTCTGAGAATCATTCACACACCAAAGTCCCAAAATATGTCAGGAGTTTTTGAGGTGCTAAAAACCGAATATAGCGCTACCTACCGAATCGTATTGTGAACCTAAGGCCTTCCGAAACACAATCACAAAGATTCATCAAAATCGGTATAGCCATTTTTGAATTCCTGTAAACCGATTATAGTGCCACCTACCGGGGAATATTGTGGATCTGGAACTTAGTCAGATAGATGCACACAAAAAGTTTCATCGAAATCGGTTCAGCCGTTCTTGAGTTTCTATAAACCGAATCCAGCGCCACCTACCGGTTACCTATTGTGACCCTGAGACACACTCAAACACGCACACAATGTTCTATCAAAATCGGTCGAGCCATTTCAGAGTTCCTATAGATAGAGCATTATCAGCGCCACCTACCGGATGCTATTGTGGAGCAAGGACACACCGAAACGCACACACAAAGTTTCATTAAAATCCGTCAAGTCGTTTCGGATTTGACATTTTTTTAAAAACACCCCGTATAGCAGCGGTTATCTTTTCGTAGCGGTTTTACAGTGTTGAGAATTCTCTTTACGATAGATCTCTAGGGGTGACATTTTACTTGAAACACCCTGTATAGTTAATTTTCTGCTTAATGTTTGAATTTTTTGAGTAATTTCAATGCAAAAATCCGTCCGATCGAACGGATATTCATTATAAATTTCGTAACTTAACGAAAAGATCCAAATCCCAAGATACGTTTACTGGAGTACGCTCCTTTAAGTTTTTCATTGGGTAAAAATGAAAAAAAAACTAAGAAAAAGCTATTTCGGACGCTCCGAGATTCGATCCCGCCGCTCCGCGAGGCTCGGGAGCTATAAATCCAAATTCCAACGCCTTAGTCCAGACGGCCATCCAGCTTCGTGAGTCGGTTCCGATTATCTGGCATATAAAGATTTTATAGTACTGGGATGATTTCCGTCTTTTGATTTTCACAATATCGTCGATCCTGTCAAGCGATCGATCGAAATCGGTTACTCGTTCATATTTCTCACGGTTTTTTTAGTCGTTTTTCGGGTGATTCCGTTCGAAATTCAAATTCGATTTGACATTTATCGTGGCTCGTTCGGACCGAAAACGTCGACCTTGATGGAGCCGCGTTAAAATTCGCCACATAAATACGTGAAACGTCAGAATTGTGTGGATTCTTGCGAAAAGTCACATTTTCCTATCGTTCTTCTGGGAAAACGAAAGAGAGGATCGAAAAAAGGGCCGTGTTACGGACTAATTTCGAATCTCGTCTCCGCGTTCCCGCAAATACCGTCGTTCCGAACGCCATCGTTTCTCCGGATGCCTCTACACAATTTTGCACCTTTTGCCAATATCGGCGTTTTTGCGATTTTTTTTAAAATACACCCCCGTCTTTTCGCTCCGAAAACGCGAGGTTCTACGAAACTTCCGTCTTTTTCCTCGATAAACTCCCTCGAAATTTCCCCCTAACACCCCTCCTAACTTCCAAAAATACGTTTAGTAACATTTTCAAAAAGTTTTTTTTGTTCCTTTTCTATGAAACACATCTTCATTTCAGTATTGGGAAAACTAGTGGCCAGCAGTCCATATTTTGGGATTCAGATGAGCCAGCAGATCTACCTAGCCATAGATCCACATTTTTCTGTTAGATCTACATTTTTACGGGAGATCTACATTTTTCCGGTAGATCTACATTTTTCCAGTAGATCTACACTTTTTAGTAGATCAATATTATCCGTAGATCAATTGAACCGGTAGTTCACTCACACGAAAGTACCATCGAAATATGTCGAGGCGTTTTTGAGTTCCTATAAACCGAATATAGCGCCACCTATCGGGTTTCTATTGTAACCTCGATACCCACTCGCACACTAATAATAATAATGTTTATTAAGATTCAGATCACAAAAAGTAAAGTTGTATCAAAATCAGTCGAGCCATTTCTGAGTTCCTATAGACCGATTGCAATGTCACCTACCGGGGTATATTGTGGACCTGACACGTACTCAGATACACATACAAAGTTTAGTTGAAATCGGTCCAGCCGTTCTTCCTATAAACCGGATACAGCGCCTGCTTCCGGTTTCCTATTGTGACTCTAAGATCTACTCAAACATGTACACAAAGTTTTATCGAAATCAGTCGAGCGGTTTTGGAGTTCCTATAAATCGATTGGGGCGCACCCTACAGGATGCTACTGCGAACCAGAAAAACACAAACACAAAGTTTCATTAAATTTGGTCCAGTCGTTTTTGAGTTCCTATAGATCGATTGTAGCGCCACCTACCGGGACCAATAAAATTGGGAACCGCCGCAACACACGCACACAAAGTTTCATCAGAATCAGTCAAGCCCTTTTTGCGCGTATGTTCTGGGGAACATCGCGTTATAGTTTTGCCCAAATGTCTGTAACTTTCGAATTTTTTGACGAAAATGGTCTCAAACGATTAAGTTCGACTCCCCAATGAAGAATTCGAGGTCAAATTTGATTCTGTCCGTCCGGCCGTCCGTTGCCACGATAACTTGAGAACGAAAAGAGCTAGCGACTTGAAATTTTCAGGGTAGGTGGCGCATCCCAATACGACGGACAAGTTCGTTAATGGACATAATCGGCCCAGTGGTTTCCGAGTAATAATTTTGTTTTCAACCAATATAAATCCGATCGAATTGAAACTTAGTGGGTAGTTGTAGAATAGGAACCTAAGCACGTTTGTGAAATTTTGTGCGAATCGTATGGCTAGAAAATTTTGAAAAAATTATTAAAAAATATTTTTGTTGTCACGATAACTTGAGAACGGAATGAGATAGCGGCTTGAAAATTTCAGGTTAGGATGTGCACCAGAACGCGACACTTCAGTTTGTTTATGAGCATAATCGGCCAAACGGTTTTAGAGTTATAGCCATCTGAAATTTTCTGAAATTTGGTGGTTTTTTGTTCCTCATTAACTCGAAAAATACTGAACCGATTGAATTCAAACATGGTTATAAGTTGTAGAATGCCAACGCAAAAATGTTTGCAAAATTTGGTGAGGATAGCATCTGTAGAAAATTTTTAATAAATCATTGAAAATTAAAAAAAAAAAATCTATATATCAGTAACCATTCGTTTGAAATTGCTGAAATTTTGCAAGAGCCTTCATAACCTAACTCTTCTGCTAAGTTTCAAGTTTTAATACGATGGGTTAAATATTGTTGGAGATTCGAGCATTCTTGTGCGAGTTCAGTAGATGGGTGACCGTTGCCTCGATAACTTTCGAACGAAAGGAGATTGGGACTTGCAATTTTCAGGGTAGGTTGCGTATCCGAAAGGGAGAGTTGAGTTCGTTTCTGGGCATAATCGGGCTAACGGTTTCCGAGTTATACCCACCTGGAATATTATTTCCTTGATAACTCAAAAATTAAATAGACGATCGAATTTGTGCTTGGTATCTAGTAGTAGAAAATCAACATAAAGACGTGTTTAAAATTTTGTATGAACCGTACCCCTAGAAAATTTGAAAAAAATGACGAAAAAAAATTTTAAGAATCGTACCCCTAGAAAATTTTAAAAAAATCACGAAAAAAAAATTGGTTCAAGCACTGACGTGAAGTCAGAAGCTTTTGCGCGTATGTTCTATTGTCCATTCTGTATTGGACACCCCTAATCGAATTTACCATGTCGAATTTACCATGGTAAATTTAAATTAAGAGTGTCCAATACAGGAGAATGGACAACATAATTTACCATGGTAAATTCGATTAAGGGTGTCCAATACAGAAGAATGGACAATAGAACATACGCGCAAAAGCTTCTGACTTCACGTCAGTGCTTGAACCAATTTTATGTTGTAAATTTCGAAAAATGCTCTGTATATCAGTGGTTTTCCTTTTGCAACTGTTTTACAAAGTTTATAATTGTCCTCATGATAGATATCTCGAGATGGCATTTTACAAAAAACATCCTGTATAGGGGCTTTTCATTTTCGACAGTTAATTTTGTTGAATTACAGAAATATATACATTCAATGTCGGGAAGAAATTTTACAGTGCTGTGCTAAATATGGCATAAGTTTATAGGTATAAACCAATTACTTAGCAGATCCAGCTATTAAATCCATGTAACTAACCTAACCTAGCTACTCGATGAATCAAGAGTTCAAATATGTTCGTGGAATGGAATATAATATATTCACTGTTGGATCAAAATTGAACAGATATGGCATAGGTGGCCACCATTCACTGTTAGGTCAATAATTAACAGTGCTGTGCATAAGCTGGCATAAGGGCACAGTAACAAAGCCTACGCAGCACACAACTGGTTCTCCTTACTCGCTGAAGCTCTTCGAGAGCTTATGAGGGGTCTCCTTGGGGAAGATCTAGGAGGATCAGTATAATAACATACAATAGATGGGAAAATAATCTTACCTAATGTGATTTATATTATCAATTCTTATGATAATTAATAATAGGATAGATTTTGGATTGTGTGGGAGAGTAGAAAAATGAAGAACCATCCTGTACGTAATATATTGTTTCAACATGATTTTTACACTTTCATCTTGTTCTAGGTATATCAAATGGTTTCTCTTTTATTCTCTATTCTGGAAAGATGTGTTGTCTAATTCCCGCTCTGAAACAATTATAAACTGTTAAAATTCGGTTACTTACAACAAATAGGTACTGTTAATCAAAAATTATCACTGAATTTTCCAAATCATGATGAGAAGAGCACTATTACAATGGAATAAAGAGCTATCCGGTAAAATATGATAATTATTATATGAATTGTGTTGGGCAGATGAAACCCGCCCCTTCACTGAGACCAATTGTTCTATTGTGGCACCCCTACAATCTATACTTCACCCACAAGCTCAAGCCTCTCGATAAGGAATATGAGTTTGTTGGGTGAAAACTTGTCCAGTTCCCTCAGTCTCAGTTTGTGGACTATTAGTTCCTCAAATCTGATCCTGTCCCCAGCCGGGCAGTCACACATGATGTGTTCGATAGACTCGTGGTCCTCCAGGCATAGTCTGCACTCGGAGTCCTGAATCAAACCCCATGTAATTAGGTTGTTTCTGAGGCCACCGTGGTCCGTATATATAGCTGTTAAGATTCTCAGGTATACCCTAGAGAATCTGAGCCATTGTCTGGCTCTTTCAGCTGATAGGCCAGTAACTGTTGAGCAAGCATGTCTGTGTCTAGATTTCCTGGACCTTTTGGCCCAACCATCTGTTGTTCTCACTCCCCGATGCCTGAGAGAGATACCACAGGACGGTTCAGGTCCAATGAGCCCCATGAAAGAAGGAGGTTACACGGTCAATCTGGAATCAGTTCAGTCTGACATCCATTTATGATTGATGTCAGAGAAACGGGAAACTGATTGTATTTCAAGCAGCAAGTTTATGTAATTCGAAGAATCCAATGCATTTTCATCGAGAAACGACCATGTAATGTGTTTCGTCAGTCCATTAATCTGGAATCAGTATCATCGTAATCAAGATGACAGACTGAACTGATGCCAAACTTGTAGATAATTTAACTCCCTTAACAGATGAAGCAAATGAATAATAATAAAAAGTACTTACAGTGTAACATCCATTTTTTTATGTTTGTCCGATGAAATATTTTCAAAACTACTTTTTAACAGTCATGTTCGCAAGTCCACCATTCTTCTTAGGCATTCCTCCCATATTTATTATTGAATAAAACAATACTGTGGCAAATTATAGATTATAGTACCTGTTTCCTAAATTGATTTAACTTATTTATTGGAGATATTCAGTTATTGTTCATTTAGGCAAAATTCTATCCTCGATCTAGAAGAAACAATGACATTTATAATACTTGATCACAGGAAGAAAGTATATTATAGTCGAATTTAAGTGAATAAACAGAACACAGTTGTTAAGACCAATCCCATTCTATCATAACGATCGGTGATGTTTGGTAGGAAACCACTGTGCTTTGGTTATTCGCTTAAATGTTTCAAAAATACTTACGTATAGAAATAGATAATGTAAATTAACGAAAGTATTCGATATATATCAGTATAAACCACTTCCCAGATGTATGTATAGCCTTTAATACACAGGATGATTGGTGGATCACAGATCCTCGGAAATTGATAAAAAAAACTGCAAAAAGAATAATTTGTTATCGTAATGAAATCCGTATTGATCCATGTTCCAACAGAATTGCCAGAAGCAAGAATCTTTCAAAAAACCACGATATTTACAGGTTTAACGACTAATGGAAAAGGTTAAGTTCGAACAAAATCTTTGGAAAGTGAAAATATATATATATATATTTACGTCTTTTCGGGGAAGAATCACGTTTTTAAAAACAAAAATGGTTTATTTGAAAATACTCGATACACTGAGCTTGACAATGTTGATCTAATTCTCAATATAATTAGCGATACAATTCTCTATGCAATTCTCCTCGAGAAATCATATAGGGTTCTATTTATAAGATTATCTTATCCAAGGAATGTGCGATGCAGGTCCACGCGCTAGGATGCAAAATGCTAAATAAGCAAAATCTAACAAAGTAATATAAATACAGTATGGACCTTTGGAAATAAACCTATCTATTAAATATGGAATTGGAATCATGTAATTCCTCCTCGGCTAAATTAAAGGTATCACCTTTAAGAGGTGTGGCTTCATTAAAAATATTATTTCTTAAATATCTGAAAATGAAATAAATGCTTATTATGAAAATAATTAATACTAATAAAATTAACAATGTGAATTTCGAAGGTTGGAAATTCCATTCTTCTAAATCTTCTAATTCTATGTTGGGGATTTCCATTTCTTCTTTCTTGAATTCTTCATTTGACAGGTTCTTGGAGGGTAACATCATTTTTGGTAGAATGATGTATTTTTCTTCGTCTATGGAAGTAGTGGGAGTAATTTCTTTCTGTAAGTTGCTTATGGTACATTTTGTTCTTAGAATTGCCATGGAAGGGATGAAGTAGTATTTGGTTTGCTGGGGACATTTTTCTTGGATTTTCTTGTTTCCAATTGACAATACATTTCCGTCTTCCAATAATTTTAGATCAGGAGAAATGACCATTCTCGTTCTGGGGCAGTCTTCGGTGTGGTTTTTCAAGATATTCTGCATACATATCGGGGATTCTATAAGGGAGTCTTGATCACATAGATAGTCATCTTCTATCGGATGGCACTGTTTTGTTGACCATTTCAATATTTCCTTTTGTGAGAGCAAATAGGAGTTGGTATAAGGAAGGGAAAGATTTTGTTGAGTTAAGTAGTGAAACTTGTATAAATCATAATTTTCTTTGTATACCAATGGTATTGAAATTAGGAACAATAAAACTTTGTTCTTGAAAATAACTTTCGTGTGACATAATTGATAGTAATCTTTCAAATGATGAAAGAGTATTACATTAACATTTGCTATTAATTTTGAGTACTTTGAGAAAGGTAAGATAAATTCATTTAATAATCTCGCAAAGCTTACAGCATTATTAAGTCTGAAATACGTAAAATCTGTACTAGTGTTTCCTTTGCTTTAAAATTTTCTTATGATAAACATGTTTGTTTTTCGTATCTTCAATACGATTTTCATCAATTTCACGGGCATCTATTTTCTTATAAACTGGGTCTAATTTGCGTGTTATTGGTTTTTTAATATAAGTAGGATTTTTATTTAAGGGATGATTTTCTTCTGCTGATCTCTTTTCATTAGTTTTTCTTAAATGTTCAATATTCTTCTGCTTATTTTTCTCTAATTGTTTTGAAATGTCATTAAGATTCTCGACGTAATTTTCAACATAATTCTGAATTTGTTCATTATGTGTCCGCTCAATAGGTAGTGAATAATTTAAGTCTGCTTTGATTATTTGCATAGGTGTCATCTCTAAACTTGAGTGATTAGAATTATTATAGCTAAGCAATGCTTGAGAAAGTCTATTTTGAAAAGTATTTTTATTTCCGATCGTTCTTAATTGTTCTATCAACGTAGAATGAAACCTCTCTACTATAGCGTTAGAATTTGGGTTATAATTGGTTATGTAATGAATTTCTATTTTATGAATTTTGGAAAAATCCTGTACAACACTATTTTTGAATTCTAGTCCATTATCGCATGTTATCTTATTGGGGGTACCAAAATGGCTAAAATACATTAATAATTTATCTACTATTTCCGTGCCTGTCTTTTGTGACAGCGGGTAACATTGTCCAAATCTGGAGAATGAGTCTACAATGCTTAGACAATATGTTTGATTAAATCTTATAGTATCACAATAAATGTGTGTGAAAGGATTTGATCCTATTGGGTTTGGTTTAAATTTTAATTGGATTGGGGTTCTTTCGTACTTACTTTTCTGACATATTTCGCAAGAATTTATAAAATTTTGAACATCTTTGTTCATGTTCGGCCAATAATATTTGCGCTTTAAACTAGTTAAATTTTCTTGATATCCACGATGAATAGTTTTGGTTTCATGATATTGTTGAATTCTTAGAAGTTGTTCTTCTTTATCTTCAACATCCTCTAGATATATTTTAGAGTTTTTCAAATTGAATGTATTATAATCGAATTTATTCTGTAAAGTTTGTATAAGAGGTTTTTCTAACTCGGGGGATGCGAAATATATGGTATATGATTTTTTAGGTTGGACATATTCTTTGATAAATTTAAATAGATCATTTTCTATCGAATTTATAGAAACTCGCAATCTCATTTTGTCTCCAAATAATTTTGTTTTTGTGACATGGTAACTTGAGAATTTTCTCATTATTATTTGTAAAGGTGATGAATTTAAACTTCTTTCTGTATAAGGAATTTCGAAAATTGGATTTTCAACGTTACTATGAATTGTGGTATCACTGTGAATAATCACATTTCCTGTTTTCAATTTACTTGAATTCGAATTATCTAGGACAGGTATTTCATCACTTGTATTGCCTAAAAGATCATCTAATTCTTCATCGGTTAATTGATTTTTCATTGCAGGTAGTCTATCATTTGTGTGACCTAATAAATTTAGACATTCGTCTAATTCTTCATCAGTTACTTGATTTGCCATTGAAATAAGATCTTCTTCTATTCCATTAATATCGATTAAATTTTTATTAATAGTAGTTACATTAGAAGTATGTATAGATTTTTCTGGGTGTCTATTGGATAAATAATAGATGATTATTTTCAGATCTGAGTCTGCAAAGATATATTTTATTATTTTTAAGATAATTGACCATTCTAATCGGTCTAATCCACACGCAATTCGCGGCAAAGCTATGTATTTGTCATCATTATATTCGCATAATTTTCTAAGGTTTAAGAGTGCTTTGAAAACTTTTTCATATTCAGGTTTATCAGAGTAAAGATTCTTAGTAATTAAGTAATAAATATTACGATTCCCGTTTCGGATCGATGCAATCTCACCTATTGATTTATTTTGAAGTATAAGTTCGTTTACTTTACCAAACTTCTGTTTGAAATCCAGGGCAATACCTTGGTTCATATAAAAATCATTTGATACGCAGTGTGCTAGAGCATAGTTTTTAGGGCTTTCAAATAGATTACCTTCTTTTTCTATTACATTCGGTGCATCAATAATATTCTTGGATTCATAAAGTTTTAAGAAATTTTGATATGTTAGTTCATCAGTTGAATCCAAAATAATTCGACTTAGGGCGTCTGCATTATTTGTTGAGCCTTTCTTATATTTTATCTCGTAATCGAATTCTTCAAGTTTTATTCTCCATCGCATGAGACGTGAATTTGGTTCCTTAAGGGAAAATAGCCAGGTTAAAGGTTTATGATCGGTATAAATCGTGAATTTTCTTCCATATAGATAAGGACTAAAATGTTTACACGACCATACAATAGCAAGTAGTTCTTTTTCTATGGTACTATATCTAGATTCTGCTAAATTTAATGTTTTACTTGTAAAAGAAATCGGTAGATCATTTGGTGGATCACCCTGTGATAATACGGAACCTATCGCGAATCCTGATGCGTCCGTTGTTAAAATAAAAGGTTTATTGAAATCTGGGTATCTTAATACTGGGTGGTTTAATAAATTTCTCTTACATATTTCAAATGCTTCAATATAAATCGGGTCATTAATATTAATTTTCGCATTTTTTTTCAGGCATACAGTTAGGGGTTTAGAAATTTTCGCAAAATTTGGTATAAATTTTCGGTAATATCCGACTAATCCGAGAAATGATTTTATCTCTTTTTGAGTTTTTGGGATAGGAAATTTAATTACTGCTTTTAATTTATTTGGATTTGGTTTAATTCCTTCGGGTGTGATAATATGTCCTAAGAATTCAATTTCAGTCTTGAAAAAGTGACATTTATCTAGTTGAATTTTTAATTTTTCCTCTTTCAGAACTTCGAGAATATTATGAATATCGGCCAAATGTTGTTCAACCGTGTCCGAAAATATAATAATATCGTCCATGTAAATATAACAAATTTTTCCGATAAATCTTTCTAAGACAGTGTTCATTAATCTTTGAAAAGTTGCCGGGGCGTTTTTGAGTCCAAACGGCATTCTCAGAAACTCATAATGACCATTTTCAACAGTAAAAGCCGTTTTTTCAATGGATTCCTCATCTAACTCAATCTGGTGAAATCCGGAGGCTAAATCTAGCGTTGTAAAGTATTTTTTATTACCAAGTTTATCTAATATACTTTCAATTTGGGGAAGTGGATATTTATCCTCAATTGTTTTATCATTCAATTTTCTGTAATCTATCGCGATACGCCATTTCTTTTTTTCAGATAAGTCTTGTTTTTTAGGCACAATAACTACTGGAAAGGACCATGGTGATATACTAGGTCTAATAATTTTCTTGTCTAACATATCTCGAATTTGAGTCTGAACTTCTTCTCTATGAACTTCTGGATATCTATAAATTTTACCATGAACGGGATTTTCATCGCTCGTTCTTATCTTATGTTTTATCCTATTTGTAAAATTAAGTGGTTGACCTGGTAACTGAAGAGCATCTACGTTTGTTTCGAATATTTTCTTCAATTGACTACTAATTTTTGGTTCTAAATGAGTAAGGTCTACTGGAATATTCGTAGGTTTTTGACATACTTGTTGGTATTTAAAAGGAATTTCACAAAAGTCATTAGTTAATTTTTGATTTTTGAAATCTAGGTTAAGTTCATATTTATTTAAGAAATCTGCACCAATTAATCCATCATAATTCTTATGAAATTTATACAATACAAAAGGATGACAATCATTCATCTGAAATTCTGAAAATAATGGTACTAACACTTTTTCATTAGAAGTTTCTTGCTTCATGCAAGCAGTTAAGGTAGTTTTTTCATTAAAAATATTCTGGTGGAAATTATTATAAGCAAATTTTGGATCCATAAGACAAACGGAACATCCACTATCAATTAGGAGTTTACATTTTGGATTTTTAAATTCAATATACGGTAATTGATTTGTATGATCTAACGAATGATTTAAGTCAATGAATCGTTTAGGGCTAGTTTTCGAAAATTTTCTTTTAAATGTAAATCACGCTCGTTTTCAGGAACTGATTTATGATTAAATCTGGGGTCTTGTGAAGTTGACTGAATATGGGTTAATTCTTCAAATGTAAAGTTGGGACTTTGTTCACTACTGAAGTATTTCTTATTAGGATTTGTTTGATATTGGGTAGAATAATTTTGTCTTTTCTGAGGGTAATTTCTTGTTTGAATTGACATTTTTTCTGGTTGAGTTTGGATTCTCCTATTTGGATCGGGCTTAAATACATTAACATTCTGTTCTCGTGACGTACTAGGTCCAAATACTTGACGGTTCGTCGGGTAATAGGTATTTACTGTGCGTTGTTGAAACTGAATTGGTTGAGAGGGAAATCTCTGTTGAAAACTTTGATTAAAAGGATTTTCTCTATAATTCCTTTGATAATTTTGATATCGATTATTCGTAGGAAAATTTCTAGTGTTATTATAAGAAGAATTTCTATAAACATTTTGAGGAACATTTCTTTGGTTATTTTGATTAAAATTTCTTTGATTATTTTGGGGGATATTTCTCTGAGGTTCACTTTGACGTCTATTCATTTGAGTTTTGTAATGTGAAAATGGCTGTTGATAATAATAATAATCTTGTCTAATAAAAGTAACCATTTCATCATAATTCATAATATGTCGACCTCTAAGGGCTGTTCGTAATTCTGCGTTAATATTATACAAGAGAACGCGGGTTGCTACTCGTGAAGCTATATTTTTCTCTTGTTCTTTTTCTAATACTGGTAATTCTGATAATTCAATCTGAGAATCATATTTGTTTTTCAATTCAACGATTTTTTCCAAAAATTCTAAATCATCTTCGTGTCTAAGTCTTTGGGCATTTTGCAGATCCCAAAATAGAACTGAAAGACTAATTTTTTCTTCAAATCTTAATTTCAAAAATATTTTTAAATCATTCCAAGTTTGAGTAATTCTTTCATTGCTACTTACTACTTCGCTCGCTGTTCCAGTTAGTTTACTTTTTATGATATCAATAATTACTTCATTTAACAGTACTTCAGTTGTTTTGAATTTAGTATAAAATTTCTCGCAATGATTAATAAAGCGTGCAAGGTTTGCTTGGTTACCATCAAAAGGTAGAATTGGTTTTGCAAATAAATCTATAAGTTTGATTTTATCAAAAAGATTACTTTCTTGAGTCATCTTGGAAATATTATGTTCGAGTTATACAATTATTTAATTCGCGTTAATCGGTTTTTTTAATAAGAAACCTAGGAAAAACTATGGTAATCGGTTTTTTAATAAGAAACCTAGAAAAAACTATGGTAATCGGTTTTTTAATAAGAAACCTAGAAAAAACTATGACACAAGTTTTACGCACAAAACTGTGGGGAAAAAGATTGACTAACTTTGACCAGGTTAGGAAAACTGGGGAAAACAGTAAAGGAATTGCTCAATGCTCACCAAGTTGTTTTATTGAAGTCGTTGAAGGGCGCTACTCAATCAATCGGACTCTGGATTCTTCTCCAAATTCGTTGTTGTTGTTGAAACTGCTAGCCTCTGGAAGATTCTCCGTGGATGAATTTTAGGGGTTGATTCGTCGCACTTTTCTTCGCACACTGAGACTGGCACAATATTATTTGAGATACAGTTCGTACTCGGTTTTCCTTTTGGAATTTACGTCGCACTTATTCTGAGTTCTCGGGTTCTTTTGTTATTCAAAGAATTAAAATTCACGTGTTTTTTTTTCTTGTAAAATCACTAATAACATCACGTCCTCGTCGCCATTTACGTCTTTTCGGGGAAGAATCACGTTTTTAAAAACAAAAATGGTTTATTTGAAAATACTCGATACACTGAGCTTGACAATGTTGATCTAATTCTCAATATAATTAGCGATACAATTCTCTATGCAATTCTCCTCGAGAAATCATATAGGGTTCTATTTATAAGATTATCTTATCCAAGGAATGTGCGATGCAGGTCCACGCGCTAGGATGCAAAATGCTAAATAAGCAAAATCTAACAAAGTAATATAAATACAGTATGGACCTTTGGAAATAAACCTATCTATTAAATATGGAATTGGAATCATGTAATTATATATATATATATATATATATATATATATATATATATATATATATATATATATATATATATATATATATATATATATATATATATATATATATATGATGAAGCGTGAAGCGGATGATGGATTGTCCGCGTTGAGGCTCTCTGATCCAGAGTACCAGACCCCGGCCTACTCTGCAGAAGAACGCATCGAGGAATGGAGCGCCAAGGCCTTGCATGGCAGATATGTGGGTCACCTGAAGAGCGGGGAGGTACATAAAGTGGAGTCTCTCACTTATCTGCGCTCAGGATACCTTTTCCCGGAGACGGAGGGACGAATCTTGGCGATCCAAGATCAGGTAATGCCAACCCGTATGTACATGAAGCACATCGCCAAACAGGATGTCCCATCTGACCGATGCCGGAGGTGCTCGCGGGCTGCAGAGTCGATCCAGCACATCACTTCTTCCTGCTCGATGCTAGCTCCGAGGGACTACCTCGAGAGGCATGATGCGATGGGTAAGATCTACCACCAGCAGATCGCACTGAAGCTAGGGCTGCTCAAAGAGGAGGTACAGCAGCACATGTATGAACCTGGGGCCCTCTTAGAAAATGCGCGCTACAAGTTGTATTGGGACGTAACGCTTGTGACGGACAGGGGAGTGGCGCACAATAGACCGGATGTGTCGCTCTTCGACAAGCAGGAGAAGACGTGCCTGCTGTTAGATTTCACCATACCGGCAGACGACAACTTGGCCAAAGCCTACTCGGAAAAGATTTCTAAATACTCAGACCTGGCCTTCCAACTCCGAGAAATCCATAAGCTAAAGTCCATAGCTATAGTACCCCTGATAATCTCGGTGAATGGGCTCGTCGAGAAGCACCTGCCTGAAAACACTGCACGACTCTGCTTGGACCCAGCTGTCATATCTAGCTCTCAAAAGCAGATCTTGTTGAGCACGGCAAGAACGGTCAGGAAATTTCTTCAAGGTCCGTAGTGGTAGCAGCATGTGTCTTGGCAACCCGCCCGGCACATGTGGCCCCTTACCCGTTCAGCACGGTGGTAAAAAAAAAAAAAAAAAAAAAAAATATATATATATATATATATATATATAATATGAAAATAGGATAACGCGGAATTACCCGTTATACTTTTCCATTTTTATATATATATATATATATATATATATTGTAGTACTACTTATGTTCATACACTGGGAGATCATCTGACCTGAAATTCGTCGAATTCTTTATAAATTCAAGTAATGTAGTAATTACCTTAAAGTACTTACTTATAGAGTGATATTCCACGTAATTTAGAACAGATTATCGTAGATTTCACGAAAACCCATCCGCTCAGTCCATTTTGAGGTTATTTATTTCAACTGGCGTACCGATCGTGGTAAATATGAATTTCCGTGGAAAGTATCAAATCGAATCCAAGGGTTTTTATCGATTCTGAATAATTCTCGGCACATTTCCGATCCATAATCGATCGATTTTCGTTAATTCCTCTTATAAATTTACGCCCCCGATCTGACTGACATTACTGACCTTGGAATGCTTGTAGCGTTCTAGTTCATTCCTTTCAAAAAATTAGAGATGTGCGTTTGCGATTTCATCCTTTAATTTACTTCGAGCTTTTCGTGAGTTTTCGCCGCACGGGATCTTCAATCAAGATTCAGAGGATCGTTCGATTTCGGCCTCGCTCGGGTCGTTTTATTTCTCTAGTCCCATAAAAACGGTCGATTTTTCCCCATTTTGGCGATTTTCAAACGCTCGTAGAAAACGAACGGAAAAAAAAATCGGAAAAAGTGTCTCGCTATTCTATCTGTCTATATTCGGTCTTTCGATCGGTACCGTTAGACACGGTCGGGCGAGAGGAGTAGGGTTCACTCCATCGAGGACTCATTGCATCGAAAGTTCACTGCATCGAAGGTTCACTCCATCGAAAATGACGCCCACTCACTCCTGATTCGCCGAACGTGAAATCTCCTATATCGACCGTCTTCGTCCGTAGTTTGGCTGGATGTGAGGTAATTTGTTTCATTGAGTGTACGTCGACAAAGTGCAATCTGATCTGCCTAACCCAAGGCTCGACCACAGGCGGCTCTTTGGATGTGAAACTGGGGCTCTTTAGTTCCATACGCAAGTGTGTTATTTATTGTTATGTATAAATATATTAGTTTTTTCATCAAAAAACTTTGAAGTTTTGTAAATTGTAATTTTTGACTCTTCTGATTCAAAAGGTTGCCGATCCCTGGTCTAACCTAAAATCTTAAATAATTGAAGGATGAATGTGTTCGACAATTTCCAATTAGTGAACCATTATAGAAAATCTTTGTACTTCTATGCGTTAAAAGTTGAGTTTTGTAACGTGCAGAAAGTTGTCAAGATGAAAACATCCTCCAGTGATGCAAATGAAAATATGAATATATAATATTTACTCGAGTATCATATCCTGATTCGAAATTGAATTGAAATCTAAATAATTTGCTGCAACACTTTTAATCTGACGACATATAAACCTGATTTTAGTAAATCTCTCGAAGCAAGTTCAAATATTCATCAATTAAAAGAGAAGGATATTTTGTTACAATTCAGAACTTTATTTACGTTTAATTAGTTTCTGAATTACTCCTCATTCCTAATAAAGAAATTTGTATAAAGATATAACCTTTCAATACTGAGTTAGAAATATATTACGAGAACGATGGCAGTATTCTTGAAATGGAGGAAAAACGTAGGTATATTAATATATTGCGCGTATGTTCTGGGGAACATCGCGTTATCATTTTACCCAAATGTCTGCAATTTTCGAATTTTTCACCGAAAATGGTCTCAAACGATTGGGTTCGACTGTTCAAGAATTCGAGGTCAAATTTAATTCTGTCCGGCCGTCTGGTCGGCCGTCCGTTGCCACGATAACTTTAGAACGGAAAGAGAGCGCGACTTGAAATTTTCAGGGTAGGTGGCGCATCCCAATAGGACGAACAAGTTCGTTAATGGGCATAATCGGCCAACGGTTTCCGAGTAATAATTTTGTTTTCAACCAATACAAGTCCGATCCGATTGAAACTTGGTGAGTAGTTGTAGAATGAAAAACAAAGCACGCTTGTGAAATTTTGGGTGAATCGGATCACTAAAAAATTAAAAAAAAATTATCAAAAAATATTATTTATGTCACAATAACCTGAGAACGGAAAGAGATAGCGACTTGAAATTTTCGGGTAAGGTTGTGCATCTGGATGGGATGTTTGAGTTTGTTTATAGGCATAATCGGCCAACCGGTTTTGGAGTTATACCCATCTGAAATTTGGTTGTTATTTCCTCAATAACTCGAAAAATATCAAACTGATCCAATTCAAACATGGTTGTCAGTTGTAGAATGGCAACACAAAAATTCTTGCAAAATTTCATGAGGATCGTATAACCAGAAATTTTTTTAAAAACCATTGAAAATCATTGAAAACATATTATAATTCAGAAACTATTCCTCCGACATCGCTGAAATTTTGTGAGAGCCTTCAAAACCTAACTCTACTGACAAGTTCCAAGTTTGAACACGATTGGATCTATATTGTTGGAGTTCCGAGCAGCCATGTGTGAGTTCAGTAGCTGGATGGGTGACCGTTGGCTTGATAACTTTCGAACGAAAGGAGATAGGGACTTGCAATTTTCAGGGTAGGTTGCACATCCAAATGGGAGCGATAAGTTCGTTTTGGGGCATAATCGGTCCATCAGTTTCGGAGTTATACCCACCCGGAATATTATTTATATTTATTTCCTGGATAATTCAAATAGACTAGTCAACAAGTGCTATTTGGACCAACTTTTTTCAGCAGTCTCCGAAAATTATGTATGAGGTGTCATTCGATTCGGAATGGCATCTAGATGATTTTTGAAAAAAATGAAGTTCCGCTTGCAAAAATTGTGAAAGTTATTAACAATTAACTAAAAAAAAAGGGGGTTTTAGTTTTTTGTAAATATCTCAAAAACTAATGAAGATTTTTCAAATCTGAAAAAAGATTCAAAAAGAGGTGGAAATTTCCTAAAAAAAGTCTCGACTCCCGAAACTGTACGATAAATATTTATAATTTTTCCAGAGAGATGAAAATACGGCCGATAACGGGTACTCTGGCTTGGAGAAGCCACGTCCACTTCTGGCACTTCAACAATAAACATTTTTTAAACATAGTAAATATGAAAAAAAATATCAAAAAAATTCAAGCAGCAACTGAATAGATGAATGAATAATAATCCGCTTGAACAAAATTTTTATAATATTTTTCATTTAGTTATTCAATAGTTAATTAATAACTTTTTTCTGCTTGCACATTAACATTGCAAGTGTGATAATTGCTAAACTATAAGTTTTAGATTTTTTTCCTCTCTTGGAGCAATTCTTCAAAGGCTTAAGAATAGAATCCCGTTGGGAAAATTAAAAAATGTTTATTTTTCAATTTTTTATTAATAATTTTCGTTGTTGCAAAATTAAAAACTTAAATTAATCTTCGAACAAAATTTTTTTTTTAATATTATTAACGATCCGTTTTTATGTTATTAGAAATTGCATAGAAATAATTTTTTCAAATTTTTATCTCTAATTGTTTAAAAAATTGTTATAAACAAATGCGTTGTTTATAAGATAATTGAAATTTTTTTTTTGGAATTTCAATCTATGATACAAATAATGATTTTTAAAAGAAAAATTGTTCCTCAAAAAAAATTTTTTATTGCTTGAAAACGCATTTGTTAATTAACAATAATTTTCTCCCACTTCTAATTAATATTAAGGAACGATATTTTTTTTTTAAATCATTATTTATTTTTCTTTTCGATATAAAAAAAAATTTTCATTTTATTTATTTTTTCATTGTTTTTGCCATAAACAATTTGTTATAAACAAATAAATTTTTACCTTTTATTTTTTTTTCTATTCTACTTTCTGTCACAAACGGATCGTTAATAATATTAAAAAAAAAAAATTTTGTTCGATGATTAATTTAAGTTTTTAATTTTGCAACAACGAAAATTATTAATAAAAAATTGAATAATAAACATTTTTTAATTTTCCCAACGGGATTCTATTCTTAAGCCTTTGAAGAATTGCTCCAAGAGAGGAAAAAAATCTAAAACTTATAGTTTAGCAATTATCACACTTGCAATGTTAATGTGCAAGCAGAAAAAAGTTATTAATTAACTATTGAATAACTAAATGAAAAATTATTATAAAAATTTTGTTCAAGCGGATTATTATTCATTCATCTATTCAGTTGCTGCCTGAATTTTTTCATTTTTTTTTTTTTCATATTTACTATGTTTAAAAAATGTTTATTGTTGAAGTGCCCGAAGTGGACGTGGCTTCTCCAAGCCAGAGTACCCGTTTTCGGCCGTATTTTCATCCCTCTGGAAAAATTATAAATATTTATCGTACAGTTTCGGGAGTCGAAACTTTTTTTAGGAAATTTCCTCCTCTTTTTGAATCTTTTTTCAGATTTGAAAAATCTTCATTAGTTTTTGAGATATTTACAAAAAACTAAAACCCCCTTTTTTTTTAGTTATTTGTTAATAACTTTTACAATTTTTGCAAGCGGAACTTCATTTTTTTCAAAAATCATCTAGATGCCATTCCGAATCGAATGACACCTCATACATAATTTTCGGAGACTGCTGAAAAAAGTTGGTCTAAATAGCACTTCTAGACTAGTCTAAAAAAATATAGACTCGATCGAATTGAAGCTTGGTAACTAGTTGTAGAATATCGACATAAAGGAGTGTGTAAAATTTTATGAGAACCGTACCCTAGAAAATTTTTCAAAATATCGAAAAAAAAATTGGTTCGAGCACTGACGTGAAGTCAGGAGCTTTTGTGCGTATGTTCTATTGCCCATTCTCCTGTATTGGACACTCTCAATCGAATTTACCATGGTAAATTCGGTCCAATACAGGAGAATGGACAAAAGAATTCACCATGTTAAATTCGATTAACAGTGTCCAATACAGGAGAATGGACATTAGAACATACGCGCAAAAGCTCCTGACTTCACGTCAGTGCTTGAACCAAGTTTTTTTATTTTAAATTCAGTTCTTTTCACAAAATTCAGAAATATAAGAATAATAATATATAAATTTATTTAAGAGTTCTCAATTCCTGATCAGTGTTTCCACAGTGTTTTTATTTGTTCTTGAAGTCAATAACTAAAATCCGAAGAAAATTGAAGTTGACCGGTTTTTGCACCGAGCCCTTCGATTTATTTCGATGCTGTTTTCTTCTTGACAAATTTCATATATTGATTTTAATTTTATTTCTAATCAGGAGTAGAATCTCGAGTAGAATAGATTCTTACATTATATAAGTTCTATATATATACATTCTTTTGAACTTGAGCATTACAATTTGTTTTTTATCTAACAATAAAGCATGTGTATGAAAAAAGTGTTAGCAGAGGTTAGTGTAACGGGGTACCATATAAT
Source organism: Halyzia sedecimguttata (assembly GCA_937662695.2). Classification (NCBI taxonomy): domain Eukaryota; kingdom Metazoa; phylum Arthropoda; class Insecta; order Coleoptera; family Coccinellidae; genus Halyzia; species Halyzia sedecimguttata. The sequence goes on from OW569417.2 coordinate 71,796,405, forward strand.
TTGATATATGATACTAGAGCTTAGGGAAAAAACCTCAGCAAAAAAACCCTATATCCCCGTTAGTGTTGTGATTTATGAAAATTGAAATTGTTAACAAAATATGCTGAAATATTAAATATTGAATCAATGAAATAGTTTTCTTCAGTTCCAAGTCCTGCAGTAATTTTCTTCTAGAGGATAGACATACTGTACTGTCAACAGAAAATGCAGTCAGTTGAATAACAAGCACTGAAGTGAAGTCAGGAGCTCTTGCGCCTCCAGTATTGGACACCCTTAATCGAATTTACCATAGTGAATTCGATTAAGGGTGTCCAATACAGGAGAATGGACAATAGAACATACGCGCAAGAGCTCTCCTGACTTCACGCTAGTGCTTGAACCAATTTTTTTTTCGTAATTTTTTTGAAATTTTCTAGGTTCTTACAAAATTTTAAACACGTCTTTATGTTGATTTTCTACTACTAGTTACCAAAGGCTCTTGCAAAATTTCAGCAATTTCAGACGAATAGTTACTGATATATAGAATTATTTTTTTAAATTTTCAATGATTTCTCACACAGTTTCTACAAATACTATCCTCACGAAATTTTGCAAGAATTTTCGCGTTGGCATTCAACAACTAATAACCATGTTTCAATTCAATCGGTTTAGTATTTTTCGAGTTAATGAGGAGAAAAACAGCCAAATTTCAGAGTGCTATAACTCTAAAACCGTTGGGCCGATTATACTTATAAATAAACTCATGTCGCGTTCAGATGCACAACCTTACCTGAAAACTTCGAGCCGCTATCTCTTTCCGTTCTCAGGTTATCGTGACAACAAAAATATTTTTTAATAATTTTCTAGCAATACGATTCTCACAAAATTTCACAAACGTGGTAAGGTTCATATTCTACAACTACTCACCAAGTTCCAATTTGATCGGATTTATATTGGTTGAAAACAAAATTATTACTCGGAAACCCGATTATGCCCGTTAACGAACTTGTCCGTCGTATTGGGATGCGCCACCTACCCTGAAAATTGCAAGTCGCTAGCTCTTTCCGTTCTCAAGTTATCGTGGCAACGGCTGGACGGCCGGCCGGACAGAATCAAGTTTGACCTCGAATTCTTCATTGGGGAGTCGAACCAAATTTTGAGACCATTTTCGTAAAAAAATTCGAAAGTTACAGACATTTGGGCAAAATGATAACGCGATGTTCCCCAGAACATACGCGCAAAAATATGAAAAAAGCACTGACGTGAGGTCAGTACTCTTTAGCGTGCGTGTTCACGTTGGCTAATTTGAATTAAATTTTGAGTGTTTCAAGCTCAGTGGATAGAACGTGCCGGAGATCTACCCAGATGGTAGTGGACACCATTCACTGTCGGGTCAAAAATTAAGAGTGCTTTTTCTAAGCTGGCATAAGGATAGAGTAACAAAGTGGACAAAGAACACAACTGACTTTCCTTAATCACACAAGCTTCTAGAAGCTGCTGAGGTATCTCCTTAGGGAATACTTGGGAGGGTCAGTAGAATCATAATCATATTTATAGCACACGCGCCAAAACAGATTGAACCCAATCAATGCTGTTTTAGCCTTTCTCTTTCATTATGAAGTGAATCTGCAATTGGCGTGCGTGCTATAAATATGAATATGATTACACTGACCCTCCCAAGTCTTCCCTAAGGAGATACCTCAGAAGCTCCTAGAAGCTTGTGCGACTAAGGAAATTCAGTTTTGTTCTTTGTCAACTTTGTTACTCTATCCTTATGCCAGCTTAGACAAAGCACTCTTAATTTTTGACCCGACAGTGAATGGTGTCCACTACCATCTGGGTAGATCTCTGGCACGTTCTATCCACTGAGCTTGAAACACTCAAAATTTAATTCAAATTACCCAACGTGAACACGTGCGCCAAAGAGTACTGACCTCACGTCAGTGCTTTTTTATATTTTTTCGAGTCCCTTCAACAAATCTGGCTATCGATACGGTCTGGCTATCAGTTTTACCGTAGATCGAAACTTAAAAGAATGCGGTTTTGGGACCCCCGTTTGGAACTCAATAGTACTTATGCCTATTCTGCATATCCGAACGTAATTCAATATAGATCTTCCAAATATAGTTATTTATAAATTGGCCCCAGAGCTACGATACAGACAATTCAACTCGAAAATAACGTTATTTCCTCGAAACTGACTTGTTGGTGAACAGACTTGCCATGAAATTTCTCTTAAAACCTCACAATATCAGCTCAGCACCAAATACATGATCATACTAGACACTAGACTAGACACAAATCACTCCCAACATAAGCCATACAACCCAAAAGGAACCACTTCACCTCATAAGCGGATTCTATGGAGGAATAGCATCCTGCACCTCCAAACCCCAATCCTCTCTGACGAAAATTCCAGCAGTTAAATCAATTCCCGTTTGCTCATGCGTATAACGTAAATGCCCGTAACAGGTAACATCAATTTCAAAATTGGCCCCAGGGCCACGGTACGGACACTCCAACTCGTAAACAACGCAATTTCTCCCTAACTGAATTGTGCGTGCACATAATTGCCATGAATATTCTTTTAAAACCTCACAATATCGGCTAAGTACCAGACCCATGATCGATAGTCCTAAACCACTCCAAACATAACCCATACAACCTAAAAACAGTCACTTTTCCTATGCGCATGCACAAAATCCCAAAATCACACATCCCACAAAAAGCTCCGATCCTCCAACACTAGTGGTTCAGGAGATATCGCATCTTGAATGCACGCATGCGCAGACCCTCACCAGGGGATTATTTGGGGGAATAGCATCCTCCACGGCAAAACACCAATCCCCTCAGACGAAAACACCAGCAGTTAAATCACTCCTCATGTGCTCATTGTCATAAGGAAAAATGCCGAAAAAGGGTAATATGAATTTTAAAATTAGCCCCAGGGACACTCCAACTCGGAAAGAACGTCATTTACGCCAAACTGACTTGTCCGTGTACAGAATTGTCATGAATTTTCTTTCACAACCTCACAATATCGGCTCAGCACTAGACCCATCACAAATATTCCTAAACCACTCTCAACATAACCTATACATCCCAAAAACAGTCATTTCTCCTCTGCGCATATGCAGTCCACTCGTGGCTAGAAGCCCTCTTAAAATCACAAATCTCACACAAAATTTCGATTCACCAACACCATTATAGTTCAGGAGATATCGCATCTTCAATCCACGCATGCGCGGACCCTCACAAGTAGAGTTTATGGAGGAATAGCCTCCTCCACCTCAAAACCCCAATCCTCTCAGACGAAAACTCCAGCAGTTAAATCATTTCTCGTCTGCTCATGTGAATAACGAAAAATGCACGAAAGAGGCATTATGAATTTCAGTATGGCCTCAAGGATTATGTTATTAACGCTACACCTCGGAAGCTACGCTGTCTCCTCGAAACTGGCTCGCAAACTCACAGAATTGACATGAGCTGTTAGTATGGCCTTCCAGTTACACCCCCAGATGGTCACCGTTCAGGAAAAATTCAAAAACAAATTTAAAATTCCACATATCGTTCTCGCATTACTTCAATTGGCGCAGTAGATCCTCGTCCATATTTTAATCAGTTGTCCTCGTACATATCGTATCGATTCCGATAAACGCGTAAAAACCCGTCAAAATATGGTCACCAGATGTTATGTAGTCCGTGCAGGAATTCGAAATGAAATAATTTGACCAGTTTGGAAGTTCAAAATTATTTATTTTTATTTTAGGCTCCTAGTGGTCTGTTCTCAGTGAAATTTTGCACACCCCAAGAGGTCATCATTGCTCACCGAAGTACCAAAATTGAACTCAATCTGATATTTGTTTTCGGAAATTCAAGCAAAATATTCCGATAATGGTAAAACATTTTTTAATTTTTTTCTACTCATGCTATCTCCACGAAATTTTGCACAACTATTTTCGTCGGTACTTTACATCTAACTACCGAGCTTCAATTCAATCGGATCAGTACTTTCCGAGTTATAGTGAAAACAAAATTTCAATTTCATTTTCAAATATTTTACTTTTTTTTCTAGTTTAAAGCCATCCGATCAATACAAAACTTCGGGCATATAAAAGTCATGATTCTACAATTTTATGCTAAATTACAGATAGATCAAGTGATCGGTTTCGGAAATATTCTCGAAAAAAGTTTTAACTAAAAATTGTCATAACTTCGAAACGGCTCGATGGATTTGGCCCATTAACGAACTTGTCCGAGATATTCACGGTCCAAATTTCAACGCTCTAGCCTGTTCCGTTCGAGAGTTATCGTGCCCATGGCCGGACCGGCCGGACGGACAGAATTGAATTTGACCTCGAATTCTTCATCAGGGAGTCGAACCCAATCGTTTGAGACCATTTTCGCAAAAAAATCGAGAAGTACAGACATTGTGACGAAATGATAGCATGCTGTTCCTTGCGGAACATGCGCGCAAAAAACCATGAACATTCGCAGTACCGTAAATGTTCGTAATAATATATAATTCGTAAATATTCCTGCTTGACTAGTAAGTATAGATCGTAATATATTCCTTAACAATATCACTGGAGGATGTTTTCTTCTTGACAAATTTCTGCACGTTACAAAACTCAACTTATAACGCATAGGTATACAAAGATTTTCTATAATGGTTCACTAATTGAAAATTATCATCATTATCATCCTTCAATTATTTCAAATTTAGGGTTAGACTAGTGGTCGGCAACCTTTTGAGTCAGAAGAGTAAAAAATTACAATTCACAAAATTTAAAATTTTTTTAAAGAGCCAGAAAAATTATTCTTGCCAACAATAAATAGTACTTTCATAAATAAAACTTTTTGATAAAAAAACTAATCTATTTATGCATAAGAATAAATAATGTTCGCCTACGGAACTAAAGACCAGCTGCTTCATATCAAAAGAGCCTCCGACCAGTGCTGCCAGAGTATTTCTAACTAGAGTAACAGATGATCATCGAAAATAGTAACAGATCCAAGAAAAACGTAACAGAATTATCATTAACCTAAAAATTAATGAATTTGACTCTGTGCTATTAAAACTTCTTTCAAGGGCGTAGCCAGGGGACGGTTTTGGGGGTTCAAACCACCCCCGAAATATTATTTTTCTCTTAAAAAAAATTGATTTTGAAATTTGTAATTTGAAAAAAAAAATGTTCTTGTTACTCCGAAAACATCAGGCCGATTTTGCCAATAACGAACTCATCCGGGATATTTATCTCCCAAACCTACTCCGAAAATTTCAACTGCCTAGCCGGATTCTTGATCGGTGAGTCGAACCAAATCGTTTAAGACCATTTTCATCCAAAAATTCGAAAATTACAGACATTTGGCAAATTGATAAGCACTCCGTCCGAGGAACAAGAGCGCCATAAAGAATTATATTTTCTTGTGTTCTATGTATTGAAATAATAGGATCACAGACTAAGTGTCTTAACGAAAATCGACATTAAAAAAATGGGTTCAAGCCCTGTGGACAGGAGCTTTCTGGCGCTCTAGTTCAAACAGACAAATTATATCTCCGAAAGTATTGGTTTCTCAGAGTTGGGAATTATATCAATGTATTCATATGATAGAACTGCATCATAAAGGAAATTCAATTTAAATAATAGTTTATTTATCCAGATTAAATGAGCAATCATGAGAATGAGAACTGCACCATGGAAGAAATCAAATTAAATCTGGCCAATTTTGCTCAATAACGAACTTAACCGAGATATTCATCTCCCTAAACTACTCTGAAAATTTCAACTACCTACCTCATTCCGTTCGAGAGTTATATCTATGTCTATGAATGAAAAGCAGTCTCACTACTCTCAGATCTCTTACTTCATGTTCCATTCCGAAATGTAAGACTTTTCTGAGATAACCTAATTTCGGAGCAAACAACTGAGATTTTTCTCACTTCGCTCACAATTCTTCGATTGATTAGATAATGTCATGTCTCAGGAACATCATTTGACATTATGACAATTCATACATAGAATAATACCATTCTGTGACAACGTTGAAATACGATTTATCATTGAAATTTTGATCATATCTCCGAGTATTAGCTTGTTAGAGTTAAAAACAGCATATTGAAAAAAATTTAATTTGGAATTTGCCTTGTAAAAAAAAAATTTCTTTTTGTTACTCCGAAACCATCTGTCCGATTTCGCCCAATAACGAACTTAGCCGAGATATTTAACTCCCAAACCTACTCTGAAAATTTCAACTGTCCAGCACATTCCGTTCGAGAGTTATCGTGCCTACGGCCGGCCGGCCGGACCGACCGGACGGCCGGACAGAATGAATTTCGACCACGGATTCTTGATCAGTGAGTGGAACCAAATCGTTTAAGACCATTTTCATCGAAAAATTCGAAAATTACAGACATTTGGGCAAATTGATAAGCACTCAGTTCCGAGGAACTAGAGCGCCAAAAATAGTCATAATTTTAATGGGAGGGTTGTACTTGATGGACTGGAGTACATTTATCGATTTTTGGCTTCAGTTTTGTTAGGAATAACGGTCAATCTCCCCGTTCTGTGATGTACAATCAGCTCCTTTTTTTGTCAACAGGTTCGTAACGACACTGAATGTTTTTTCGAAATAGTATGACAAACAATTTTTCACAATTTCCCACAGCCCAGGATGTTTTACGGGTATTTATTTCTGCTTGCAGCCAAAAGGTTTGCGCGCATGTTCTAGGGAACGGCGTGCTATCATTTTGCGCAAATGCTGGCCGTCCGGCCGTTGCCACGATAACTTTCGAACGGAAAGAGATAGCGACTTGAAATTTTTAGGGTAGGTAGCGCATCCAAATATGACGAACAAGTTCGTTAATGGGGGCGTAATCAGCCTAACGGTTTCCTACTACAATGATTGATTTCGAACAATACAAAACCGTTCTAATTGAATCTTGGTATTAAAAGGTTTCTTTCTGGGTTTTCTCTCCCAAACTCTGAAAAATATCTATAAAATAAATAATGAATTATTTTGTGATTTGCTTCTGCGTAAGAAACACAAGATATTTGTCAGAAGCAATCAATCGAACAATGTTGCCTAACAAATAACTTGGTAGTTCGTTGTAGAATGCCAACACAACTATATGTGCGAAATTTCGTGCGGATCGCATCTCTAGAAAATTTAAAAAATATTATTGTATATGCGTGTAAAAATATTATGTTTCTCAGAAACTATCCGTCCGGTATAGTTGAAATGTTGCAAGAGCCTTCAAATCCTAATTTTAAAGCCAAGTTTCGAAATTTGAACACGATCGAATCTATATTGTAGGAGTTATAGAAGAAATACTGGAAACCGAGAATCGTTGGGCGAGTCAGTATTTGACAAAGGACTTTTAGAATTTTACTTAGGGAAAATTTGTGTAAATGATAGGACGTCTCGAGGAAAAAAGGTGGAAAAAGGGGGACGGAAATTTTGCTCGGACCTTCAAAACCCAAGTTTACAGGCAAGTTCCATATTTGAGCACGATCGTATCTACACTGCTCAACAATTGATAGGGATCACTTACTTTTTCTAAATTTATTTCTGAATTATTCGCTTCAAGATTATAAATTTAGTCAGATATCAGAGTATTTTCAGTTGATAATATGGTTCACTTGAGAAAAGAATGAAATAATGGAAAGTTGGAGAGAAAAAAAGACTTTATTAGGAACACTCAAAATTCTGTGTTTGAATAACATACAAATTTTATGATGACACCACAAGAAGGCTGAAGTTTCGGTTAAGCTAGTACCTAGTTGGCCCCCCATGAGCTCCTCTCAAGCATTCTACCCTTCGAGGCATACTTTCAATCAAACGATTTATAAAATTTTGGGGCAAATTCGTCCAAATATCCCGTAAAGCGTTAGAAAGGTCCTCCAGGTTATTGATCGGTTGTTCTAAGGTTGACAATTGTCTAGACATCTCAGACCAGACATGTTCGATGCAATTCATGTCTGGAGAGCGAGCTGGCCAGTCCATCCTATCAATAGCATGAGTTTCTAGCGCTTCATTAACCAGACGACTACGGTGTGGACGGGCATTATCGTCAATTAAAATGAAATTCTCGCCCAAGGCAGCCGCAAACGGAACAATTATGGGTTCAATAATCATATCGTGATATATCTGGCTGGTCATTGTGGTGTTCTGCAGAACAACAAACTCTGTGCGTTGGTTCAAACAAATGCCTCCCCATACACATATAGAACCTCCGCCAAAAGCTGTTGTGGGTACCATAAACTGTTCTGCATACCTTCGACCTCTTTCCCTCCAAGCAAGAATACGTCCATCGGAGTTGACCAAACGAAATCTAGACTCATCCGTAAATAAACATCGGCTCCAATCTTCAACTGTCCAATTGCGGTGCTCCTCAGCCCATTGCCGTCGATGAACCCGGTGTTCCCTATTCAAACGGGGATGTTGTACCCTCCTACGTGCTCTCAAACCACGAACATGTAGTCGTCGTCTTACAGTCTGGTTCGAAATTAGAACTCCTGTTGCAACTCTCAGTGATCTATTGAGCCGCGACGCCGGGTAAGTGGGATTTCTCCTAGCATTGAGGACCAAAAGACGATCTTGGGCAGCTGTTGTACTGCGCTGCCGACCTCCCCCATGAACATAAGCTACTGAGTCGTTTTGGATGAACCTATTCCAAGCCCGACTCACGACACTTTGCGAAACATTCAACCGCCGGGACACTTCTCGCTGGGACAAACCTTCCTGTATCCACCGTATGATTTGGTCCAGTTGCACAGGAGCCAAACGTCTTCTCGGCATGACTGATAAGCTAATATTGTTCTCATTTCTTCAATTATTGCCACCTTATGTGTTTGAACGAGAGAAAAAAACAGATTTAATAACAAATACCACATTGCTTTTCACTCCACATGTAACAGCCTACAGATAATAATCGATTTTGTGAACAAGAGCCGATGAAGTGAGGAAAAATTTGATATAATCAACTCAAAACATCTTAATTTTTCCTTAGAGAACATATAATGTACAGATATTCACGAGATAACTTGAAAAAAATACAAATGAAGAGAAGTTCATAAGTGATCCCTAGCAATTGTTGATCAGTGTATATTGTTGGAGATCCGAGCAGTCTTAGGTGAGTTTTACTAAACTCACCTAAGATGTACTGCTGGATGGGTGACAATTTGCCAAGATAACTTTCGAACGGAAAGAGGTAACGATTTGTAATTTTCAGGATAGGTTGCTCCTCCGAATGGGACCTTTAATTTCGTTGTTGGGCATAATCAGCCCGACAGTTTTGGATTTATACCCATCTGAAGTATTATTTGCTCGATAACTCAAAAAATACAGATCTGATCAAATTGAATCTTGGTAGCTAGTAGTAGAATACCGACATAAAGACGTATGTGAAATTTTGTAAGGATCGTATCACAAGAAAATTTTAAACAAATTATGTATCTCACGATAGCTTGAGAAAGGAAAAAGACGCCAATACAAATGGTATTTGAGTTTTACTGAACCGAAATTTTGTTGTTATTTCCTGAATAACTCAAGAAGTACGAGTCTGATCCTATTCAAACATGATAATTCGTTGTAGAATGCCGACGCGCAAATTTTCACGAAATTTCGTGAGGATCGTAGAAAATAAAAAAAAAAAAATCGAAACAAATTCTGTTTTTCAGAAACTGTCCGATATCGCTGAAATTTTGTGAGAGCCTTCAAAACCTAACTTTACCAAATTTTAAATTTGAATATGGTCGAGCAGTCTTGGAAGAGTTCAGTAGCTGGATGGGTGACCGTTGCAAATTTTCAGGATAGGTTGCGCATCTGAATGGGACAATTGAATTATTAGATATTTAACGAATTTCAATTCCGATAGAATACATATATTATGTCAGATTTAAAAATTCTGGTATCTTAGACGATTCTCTTCTTACTGAAGTATGTCATTGAAATGATACGAAATGTATTCATATCTTATAAAAGCTGAGAAAACGGTCTATATCGATGGTAAATTCGATTAAGGGTGTCCAAGAGAGGTGACTAGACAATAGAACATGCTCGCAAAAACTTCTGACTTCACGTCAGTGCTTGAACAATTTGTTTTTACGACACCGTGAACCCCCATCGAGTATCCCGTGGACCCCTGGGGCTCCACCTGGACCACTTTGGGAATCACTGGTCTATATCGATGGTAAATTTGATTGAGTGTCCAATAGAGGTGAATAGACAATAGAACATGCGCGCAAAAGCTCACGAGTTCACGTTAGTGTTTGACCTTTTTGCGCGTATGTTCTGGGGAACATCGCGTTATAGTTTTGCCCAAATGTCTGTAACTTTCGAATTTTTTGAAAAAAATGGTCTCAAACGATTAAGTTCGACTCCCCAATGAAGAATTCGAGGTCAAATTTGATTCTGTCCGGCTGGCCGTCCGGCTGTCCGTTGCCACGATAACTTGAGAACGAAAAGAGCTAGCGACTTGAAATTTTCAGAGTAGGTGGCGCATCCCAATACGACGGACAAGTTCGTTAATGGGCATAATCGGCCCAGTGGTTTCCGAGTAATAATTTTGTTTTCAACCAATATAAATCCGATCGAATTGAAACTTGGTGGGTAGTTGTAGAATATGAACCTAAGCACGTTTGTGAAATTTTGTGCGAATCGTGTGGCTAGAAAATTTAAAAAAAATTATTAAAAATTATTTTTGTCGTCATGATAACTTGAGAACGGAATGAGATAGCGGCTTGAAGTTTTCAGGTTAGGATGTGCACCAGAACGCGACATTTCAGTTCGTTTAAGAGCATAATCGGCCAAACAGTTTTGGAGTTATATCCATCTGAAATTTTCTGAAATTTGGTGGTTTTTTGTTCCTCATTAACTCGAAAACTAATGAACCGATTGAATTCAAACATGGTCATTAGTTGTAGAATGGCAACGCGGAAATGTTTGCAAAATTTTGTGAGGATAGCATTTGTAGAAAATTTATGATAAATCATTGAAAATAAAAAAAAAAATTCTATATATCAGTAACTAATCGTTTAAAATTACTGAAATTTTGCAAGAGCCTTCATAACCTAACTCTACTACCAAGTTTCAAGTTTTAATACGATCGGTTAAATATTGTTGGAGATTCGAGCATTCTTGTGTGAATTCAGTAGATGGGTGACCGTTGCCTCGATAACTTTCGAACGAAAGGAGATAGGGACTTGCAATTTTCAGGGTAGGTTACGTATCCACAAGGGAGAGTTGATTTCGTTTTTGGGCATAATCGGTCAAACGGTTTCCGAGTTATACCCACCTGGAATATTATTTCCTTGATAACTCAAAAAATAAATATTCGATCGAATTGAACCTTGGTAAGTAGTAGAAGAAAATCAACATAAAGACGTGTTTAAAATTTTGTAAGAACCGTAGCCCTAGAAAATTTGAAAAAAATGACGAAAAAAAAAAATTTAAGAACCGTACCCCTAGAAAATTTCAAAAAAATCACGAAAAAAAAATTGGTTCAAGCACTGACGTGAAGTCAGAAGCTTTTGCGCGTATGTTCTATTGTCCATTCTTCTGTATTGGACACCCTTAATCGAATTTACCATGGTAAATTATGTTGTCCATTCTCCTGTATCGGACACTTAATTCGAATTTACCATGGTAAATTCGAATTAAGTGTCCAATACAGAAGAATGGACAACATAATTTACCATGGTAAATTCGATTAAGGGTGTCCAATACAGAAGAATGGACAATAGAACATACGCGCAAAAGCTTCTGACTTCACGTCAGTGCTTGAACCAATTTTTTTTAATTTAAAATATAAATAAGAATATATTATATTATAAGAGTTGAAACAAGAACTAAATCAGTCAAAAGTATATATAAATTTTAACAGAAGAGCTAGAATTAGAAATTTTGATATTAGTAAAATTTGTTATTCCTATAGACATAGAGTAAGGAAAATATTTCGACGGAATCCATTTGTTTACGTTTCCAGCTATCTGTATTTATCTGTTTGAATTCATATTCGCCCTCCATCAACATTTATTTAGATAGTATACTTTTTTTCTGGAATCGTTCATCAAATTCCTGTTAATATTTAATGCTGAACCAAAAAAAAATACAATAAAAATTCTTAAAAAGCACTGACATGAAGTCAGGAGCCATTGTAAAAAGGTTGGCTCGAAGGTATGTACGGAATTTCAGCGAATTCTGTCATATTGTTTCTGAAATACAGTGTAACCTCTTTAATCCGGTAGTTGGTAGTTGTTCGGATTTTCCATTTGTCCGAATTATAGAAAAACAGAATTATTGTTATAGATTGTTTATTAAATAAAATATATTATTCATAAAAAAATCATTAAATTAATTTAAATTATCAAGTACATGAGATCACAATGCCGAACATATCTATTTATTATTCTTGTAATATGTTTATTAAATAAAATATACATTGAATGAGGCAACAGAAAACATAAATTGAATTGAAATTTTCTTAAAAAATTGGTTCAAGCCCTGTGGACAGAAGCTTTTTGGCGCTCTTGTTCAAGCAGACATTATATCTCCGAAAGTATTGGTGTCTCAGAGTTGGGAATTATATCAATGGATTCCTATGACAGAAATGCATCATGAAAGAAATTAAATTTAAAAAAAGTGTCGTTTAAAAAAAATGCTTCAAAAAATATCTTATAAAAATTGGTTCAAGCACTGACGTGAAGACAGAAGCTTTTGCGCGTATGTTCTATTGTCAATTCTTCTGTATTGGACACCCTTAATCGAATTTACCATGGTAAATTATGTTGTCCATTCTCTTGCATTGGACACTCTTAATTCGAATTTACCATGGTAAATTATGTTGTCCATTCTCCTGTATTGGACACTCTTAATTAGAATTTACCATAGTAAATTCGAATTAAGAGTGTCCAATACAGGAGAATGGACAATAAAATTTACTATGGTAAATTCGATTAAATGTGTTAAGGTTCATATTCTACAACTACTCACCAAGTTTAAATTCGATCGCATTCATATTGGTTGCAAACAAAATTATTACTCGGAAACCACTGGGCCGATTATGCCCATTAACGAACTTGTCCGTCGTATTGAGATGCGCCACCCATCCTGAAAATTTCAAGTCACTAGCTCTTTTCGTTCTCAAGTTATCGTGGCAACGGCCGGACGGCCGGCCGGACATAATCATATTTGACCTCGAATTCTTCATTGGGGAGTCGAACTAAATCGTTTGAGACCATTTTCGTCAAAAAATTCGAAAGTTACAGACATTTGGGCAAAACTATAACGCGATGTTCCCCAGAACATACGCGCTAAAAGGGCAATCTACAATGCTTCAATGCCTTAATGTCGTTAAATTTATTTATCAAGATTAAATGAGCAATCTGCAATGATTCAACCTCGTGGAATGGGTTGTTGCAACTTAGACTCGGTGCATAGTTTTCACAACTCGAAATACCTAAGGAAAGTATCATCGAAATGTCTAGAGCAAGGCTGGAGACAATGATAGCAGATTGTCCATTTATCCTGGTATTTGAATAGGTAGTGGATTACGAACAAATTATGTTAATAGTTCAAAATATATATTAATAATATACTATCCTCTTTTCATAATTCGAAATTTAATAGTCCATAGCACAAACACATTATTTTCTCAAGAAAAAATGATTGATACACAAATGTAGATCCATATTTCAGTATTTTTTGCTAGCAACATTATGAAAATACTGTATATAGGAACATGTCTCACTACTTGAGGAAGTAAAGGGTAATATTAACCTCAGTGGTCAACGAACAGTAATTTCTTTTGATGATTATGTTCTTCTTTCCTATTGCCTCCATAAACTACATCAAAACAGTCTTGTATATATTCACAAATTCAAGAATCGAATACTTGCTTTCCAAGAGAAAATAACAACTATGAATTGACAATCTCTAATAGCTAGAAAATATGACATTTATGAATGGTGATCACAGACAGATTCTGTGTTCACATTCTGTGAATACATAGAACTTTCGATGTATTATTGAAACTTTGAAACATCATATCTCCGAAAGTATTAGCTTGTTAAAGTTGAAAATGATAACAATGGATTCTTATGATGAAACTGCATCTTAAAAAAAAATGGAATTCAAAAGTTGTAAAAAAAATTATTTGTGTTCGTTACTCCGAAACTATCAGACCGATTTTGCCCAATAACGAACTTAACCGAGATATTTATCCCTCAAACCTGCTCTGAAAATTTCAACTGTCTAGCTCATTCCGTTCGAGAGTTATCGTGTTAACGGCTGGACGGACGGCCGGCCGGACAGAATCGATTTCAACCACGGATTCTTGATCAGTGAGTCAAACCATATCGTTCAAGATCATTTTGAGCCAAAAATTCGAAAATTACAGACATTTGGGCAAATTGATAAGCACTCTCTGTTCCTAGGAACAAGAGCGCCAAAAAGTCATCACATTTAAATTTATCTTTCTATTTATTCTCAACTTTGAAGTCATTTGATATTTCAGCCATATGGGACCGATAGTTTCTGAGATACAATTTTTTTTTTTAATTTTCTAGTGATACGATCCTCACGGATTTTGCGCGTCGGTATTCTACAATTAATAATCTTGTTTGAATTGGATCGGATTCGTATTTTTTGAGTTATTGAGGAAATGACAACAAAATTTCAGACGGGTATAACTCCTTAACCGATGGCTTCTTATGCCTATTAACGAACTACAATGTCGCATCTGGATACGGAGATACGCTACCTATTATGCCCATTGACGAACTTTTCCGTGGTATTTGTACGCGCCACCTACCCTGAAAATTGCAATTCGTTTTCTCTTTCCGTTTGAAAGTTATCATGGCAATGGCAGGCCGGACAGAATCAAATTTGACCTCGAATTCTTCAACAGTGAGTAGAACCTAATCGTTTGAGGCCATTTTCGGCAAAAAAAATCGAAAATTACTGACATTTGGGCAAAATTATAGCACGCTGTTCCCAGAACATGAGATCGAAAAACATATACAGGGTGTCCCAAGTTCGAGTGCCTATTAGGCGTTTCTGGAGAAATGTAAATATTTTAAATCTGAAACTTGGGATTATGGGATTATGGGAACTTCAAAATTAGCCCCACGGACACGGTACGGACACTTCAACTCGGAAACAACGCTACATCCCCCAAACTGACTAGTCCTTGCACTGAATTGCCATAAATATTCTTTTAAAACCTCACAATATCGCTCAGCACTCCCAACATAACCCACACAACCCAAAAACAGTCACTTCTCTTCTGCGCATGCGCAATCTACTCGCGGCTGAAAGTCCTCTTAAAATCACACACCTTAAAAAAATTCCGATTCTCACTAGTGGTTCAGGAGATATCGCATCTTTAATCCACGCATGTGCAGACCCTCACCAGGGGATTCTATGGAGTAATAGCATCCGCCACCTCAAAACCCCAATCCTCTCTGACGAAAGCTACAGCAGTTAAATGACTTCTCATCTACGCATGCGCATAACGAAAAATGCCCGGAAAGGGCAGCATGAATTTCAAAAAAATAGGTTTCGGAATTTGAAGCAGAATATTCCACAAAATAGAGTATTTTTTGAATTTTTTCATGTCACGTGATCTTCACTTGTACAAGTGTTTGCTTTGGTCTTTTGCATCTAACTACTGAGTTTCTATTCAATCAGATCAGTATTTTACGAGTTATCGTGGAAACAAAAATTTTTAATTTTTGAAAATTTTTTCGTCACTTTATGGCCATCCGGTCAGTTCCCGATTCTCCGGCACTAGTGGTTCAGGAGATATCGCATCTTGAATCCACGCATGCGCAGACCGGCACCGGGGGATTCTATGGAGGAATAGCATCCTCCATCCCAAAACCCCAATCTTCTCAGAAGAAAACTCGAGCAGTTAAATTATTTATCGTCTGCTTTTGCGAATAACAAAAATTGCCCAAAAGAGGCAGTTACACCCCCAGTCGTTCACCGTTCAGACCAATTTTGAAAACCAATTTAAAATTCCACACATCGTTTACGCATTAATTCGATTGCCATGCTAGTAAGTGATCCATATTTTAATCAGGTGCCTTCGTATATATCGGATTCATTCAGATAAACGCGCAAAAATACCTCGGAACGAACTCTGATCACCAGATGTTAGACATATTCCATGTAGGAATTCGAAATGAAATAATTTGTCCAGTTTGTAAGTTCAAAATTATAATTTTTTTTTAGGCTCATAGTGGTCTGTTCGCAGTGAAATTTTGCACACCCCAAGATTGGTCACCGAAGTGCCAAAACTGAACTCAATCCGATATTAGGTTTCCGAATTTCAAGCAAAATATTCCGCTAATAGTTTTAAACATTTTTTTATTTTTTTCTACTCATGCTACCCCCACGAAATGTGGCACAAGTGTTTTCGTTGGTACTTCGCATCTAACTACCGATCTTCAATTCAATCGGATCAGTATTTTTCGAGTGAAAACAAAATTTCAATTTCATTTTCAAATATTTGGCATTTTTGTTTCTTGTTTACAGCCATCCGATTAATACGAGACTTCGCAGGCATATAAAGGTCATGATTATACAATTTGATGCTGAATTTCAGATAGATCGAGTGATCGGTTTCGGAAATATTCTCGAAAAACGATTTAACTAAAAATGGCCGTAACTCCGAAACGGCTTGATGGATTTGCCCATTAACGAACTTGTCCGAGATATTTACGCTCCAAACATGCCCTGCAAATGTCAACGCTCTAACTCGCTCCGTTCGAGAGTTATCGCGCTAACGGCCGGACCGGCCGGACGGACAGAATTGAATTTGACCTCGAATTCTTCATCAGGGAGTTGAACCCAATCGTTTGAGACCATTTTCGTAAAAGAATTCGAAAAATACAGACATTGTGACGAAATGATAGCACGCTGTCCCTTGCGGAACACGCGCTCAAAAAAGGGTTCTAATTTGAAAAACAGAAGTTATGGCCAATTTTTGATCACAATTTTCGACTCAAAATTTGAAACACCCTGTGATGATATGCCTGGAATTCAAAAGATACATGACCTTTCCACATTCTTCCTCTTCGATGTTGTAAAAACGGTTAACGTTCAGTATATTTAAAATAAGAATAATGAACATAACACTGACTAAACATATTTGACTTTCTTGCCGTTTTTTTTTCGATATTTTGACAACTATTCGAATGAATACAATGGATTTAACAGAAATGTATTCAGCATTGAATACTCGATCGTACCAGCAATGCAAAACTTGAAAAAAAAAATTTTTTTATCAAATTTATTTCCACTCCCCTTATAACCGGAAGTCCTTGGGCTTCGAAAATATTTTAGCTCTGTAGAGAATTTCAAGCAATACCATAATCCCTATTTTCAGATTTCAAATATGTCCAGTTCTTCAGAAACATCTAATAGGCACTCGAACTTGGGACACCCTGTAGAGAGACATTAAAACTAAGAGAGTGACTTAAGCTCTGGTATTCTCGAAATCCCATCTGAAAATATTTTGATCAGTGACGGCTCGTCAGGGTATGCAGGGTCGGCCGGGCCGACCCAAAAATAATCGCGAATAATGGAGAAATAGAAAATTATGAAAATTTTATTCACGGAAACTTATTCTGAATTATCAATTTCGATATTCAAATCTCGAGTAATTCCCTCAATATCTTATACTTCCACTTCCACAGGAAACTTATTTCGAACAACATGACACCCTGAATTATTTGATTTCCGACTTCTGTTCTCTCCCATCTTTGGATATTCTGCTGACATTGGATTGGTCAGTCGCGTGACCACTTGAATTGATGGTACTATGTAACACCTACGACACAAGTAGTTACCACTAAGCAGAATGGTGGAATCTCGATATTACGTCTCACTCTCAGCTTGATACATAGGTACACAGATTAACCAGATGCGCCACTCCCAGTATTTATGAATGAACTCAGCGGACGCGTAATGTTGACCATGGAATTCTCGGCACCCCCAAATAGTTCCTAGCTCCTAACTATTTGGGGGTGCCAATAAAATCGCAGATATAGGATCACGTGACCTCTCGGCCAATCGCAACTATGGTAGAGGCAGAACGATGTTCATTCATAAATTTATAACAACAAACGTAAAGGTTAGCTAAAATACTCAGCTTATGTTCGAAAATTTGTAACTCAAGTGGGATTAATTTAATGAATTTTATAAAGTGTAATGAAGAGGTTCAAGATGCAGTCGAGCTCGAAAACTATAGTGTGTCAACGGAATTTTTTCCTGCACTTCTGATTCTTAACGATCCTGAAAGTGTGATATATTTGTCATAATTAATGAAATCGTCCTATTCAAGGGATGAAGAGTGGAAGCTACACACTAATTATGATCTTTCAATACATATTTCTATTGCTAATTTTTTTTGGTTTCACGTGTGTGCTGTTAGTCATTCAGGTCGAGTCAAATAAGTGAATATTTATTTATTACGTTTAACCTGGAAGTGTGGTTCTTCACTTGATATTAAGATGTAAATCATCTATTGAAAAAAAATATATTAGTCAAATTAAATGTTTTGAACAGTTCTTTCTTCGCAAAAAAATAATGTATTCACTCGCAACTACTTTTGTAGAATATTAAATTAAAACAGACTGTTTGGTTTTGTTTTATTTGCAAGTATACATCATGTTATGTATTCTAAATTAAAATGTCCTTTACATAATAATAAATGGTATATTGTAACCTGATAACATAGTTCTGATTACATTTATCTGTGACCAAAATATCAAATTTCCTCTGAATCCATGATTGTACTGTAAACGTTTCTTTGTTCAATAAATAAATTCTATCCTTGAAATATTCTACTTCTATTTTCAATCCTCATGAACTATGAATCAGAAATAAAATTTAAAGAGGAACAAAATATTGTTACGAAAACAAAACAAAATTAGAATCCATATATCAGACACCAGGGTCATACATTGAGTCCTATCTCCTCCATTATGCCGATACAATCAAAAATAATTTCCTCAGATTTGTCGCACTACAAACTGTATTAAAAAATGGCCGCTTCCAGTTATCATGTATTTCTCCAGCCATTAGGACTAATTCATTTTTTTCCTAAGCCTGAAATAAAATTACTTAAAAAAAAATTCTGTGTAACAATAAATAATAGTTTCAGATACTGACCAATAATATGTAATCCTACTATTTTATAATTTTTCAGATAATAGTACAAATTAGCTTTAAGCAATACTTAATCCATTGAAAGAACACATATGCTATCAACGTTGTTTTTTCCTTGCAATCACTAGTTGAGACTCCAGAAAACAATCATTTAAACCAGTCTTTTCTTTAAATGTTTTCCGTCATTTCTTCTTAGAGTTGTCACTGAAGGGAAATGATAAGTTGTAATCATGTTTCCATAGACTTTTTGTCCAGAATAATATAATGAAAGGGCATGTTGCATTAATTCATTTGTTTATCTCGTATATCTTGACTATATTTCCCAAATTGTTTGGTAGATAGACATAATCATCCATAATGCATATGCGCAACCCTTCGAAACAGTATTCCAGCTTTAATTTTGCAAGATTTAATTCTTCATTCACAGGACTGAAAAATAAAAATCTAGGAGATACTGTTTACAAAATTTCCTTCATCAAGTTACCCAGCTTAATTTTTCTTGGTGTTTGTTGGGACACATCCTTAGCGGTTTGGGTTACTACACAAAGTGGATACTACAAATTCTGTCATTTAAATACAACAGCACCGAATCTTTCCTCATTATTGCTTCATCACTGTAGCTAATTCTAATTCTAATTTCTACTGGAGTATTCGTTCTAAATTATCTGGTTTTGGAAACCTGAAAAATCTAATACTCTTGGAAGAGCTCCCAAGATAACGACGACTAACCCAATTTTTAACGGAGGACTTTGTTCAAAGTTGTCGATCTCCCTTATTCGTACAATGCTTCATGCAAAAATTAAAGTACTAAAATAAACTTTCGCCAACAATATCAGAGTTTGTACGTGCTAGAATGGTAGAAATAAATTAAATTTTATTATTTGACAGTTGGTGTAGTTGAGGTTAAAGTTGGTTTTGAATTTCAAAGAGCGAGAACGCAGTTCATTTCTCTCTGTCATTTTACTACGTCTTCATCGGTAGTAAATCTGAAGGTCAAACCTTTGTGCTTCCCGCCAAATGTCGAATGCCCTATCTGGTAATCTGTGATACATACTAGGCATAGACAAGGAAGTTACTAGGCCGGCCCGAGCCCGTACGAGCTTCGAGCTGCCCTACTCTGCCAAGGCGCAACAGTTTCAACAGCATAGTTTTGAACAGTTTCGTATTGTTTATTCCAAATATTACATTATTAAATGAACAGTAAATTATTACGTATTATGTATATTTCAGAAAAGACCGTATCCGTACTGTTTAAGAGTAGTGTAGTGATTTTCTGTGCATAAAAATATAATATATTCCTAATTCCTAGTAAATAAAAGAGCACCGTGGATGTTATACGCGATCAAATCGGCCAGGCTGGCCAGCTGACCCAATGAGTGGGGATATTAGAATCGCATCACAGTTATTAATGTTATTAGCAATGTTAGCATTAGGAATTGAAATTGAATTAGGTCAGTCTCAATAGCTGGTCATACACGGACGTTCTCTCGCGCGGTTTATCGTGTTATCTACAAAATCATGTGGAAAATCCCTTGCGTGAGTGAGCATTGCAGCACGCCATGATAAAGCTTTATGGGATTTCTCACGTCCTTTCCTCTGGAATGGCGTTTCAGCGCCATACACAGATGATCAAGTGGTCGGGGATCAAATGTCTTTGCGTCCACCTTTAATACTATCTCAAGTAATCGGGATTATTATTATCTTTTAATTCCCGTAAAAGCGACATGCGACAACATTTTTCTTGGTCAGCCAGCCAACTTTTTTGCCATGGCGCTCTTGTTCCTCAGAACAGAGTGCTTATCAGTTTGCCCAAGTGTATGTAATTTTCGAATTTTTGGCTGAAAATGGTCTCAAACGTTTCGGTTCGACTTACTAATCAAGAATCCGTGATCAAAATCGATTATGTCCGGCCGTCCGTTAACACGATAACTCTCGAACAGAATGAGCAAGACAATTCAAATTTCCAGAGTAGGTTTGGAAGATAAATATCTCAGTTATGTTCGTTATTAGGCAAAATTGGCCCTGGTGGTTTTGGAGTAAGCAAAAAAAATGTTTTTTACATTACAAATTTCAAATACAATTTTTTTTTATTTCATCATAAGAATCTATTGATATAATTATCAACTCTAACCAACTAATACTTTCGGAGAACACGAAAATATTCAACTAACTAAATTGAACTGGATGGTGAAACGACGCCTTCGTGTAGCGGAATCGCCAAGCATTCAGTTCATCATCTTGAAAATTCGAAGATGACTGAATGCCGTTCCAAATGACACTTTTTCCGACGTTTTTCGGCCAGATTTAGAAGATTTGGGAGGGTCAGTATAATCCTAATCATGTTTATAGCACGCGCGCAAAAGCAGATTGAATTAACAATGAACGAAAAAGTGTTAAAAGTCAATCTGCTTTAGCGCGCGTGCTATAAATATGATTAGGATTATACTGACCCTCCCAAATCTTCTAGCAGCTTGTGCGACTAAGGAGAGTCAGTTGTGTTCTCTTCCAACTTTATTACTCTATCCTGATGGCAGCTTAGATACAGCACTGTTAATTTTTGAAACGACAGTGAATGGTGTCCACTATCCTTTGGGTAGATCTTCGGCTCGCTCTATCCACTGAGCTTGAAGTACTCATCATTCAATTCAAATTGGCCACCGTGAACACGCGCGCCAAAGAGTACTGACTTCACGTCAGTGCTTTTTTTTATTTTTAGTTTTAATTCATTTGGTTCATTTCGTGAATATTATAAATCTAAGTGGTTTCTGAATTAATTTTGTTTAATTGTTGAATTTCAGTGATCGAATGATGGCAAATATAAGGGAGGTGGTATCAAATGGCGGTGACTTGGTGTGGTTTTTAGTAGAGAATATGTTTTTGACATTTTCATACGACAAAATATTTGTGAAAGGTTTACCAGTTCCTGGACCTTTTAAGTCGAATCTGGTTCAGCACACAACGAGTCACAATCGTGCTTTTTCAGAAACCCTTTACGAAAAATTCATTTGGTTAACTGCTAGCGAAACTCGAAACAAACTTTTCTGATCAAATAAGCCCTTTCTGTTCGGCTGGATACGATAACCTGAAGGAAATTCATCGGGCCTCAGGTAAACATGAAATTTCCAAAGAACATACATCCATTCGGCTCAAAAATTTAAGTTGTTCGGAAAACAAAATATTTTGAATACTCTGGACAGTGCACATTTATTAATTTATAAGGACTTTTATCGAGAAGATTAGGGAAAATCGTAAAATGATGAAGCATTTGTTGAACATGATCATTTTCCTATCGACACAAGAGCTAGCATTTAGGGGAAGCGATGAGAGTGTTGAGTTTGACAATCAAGGGAATTATAATTAGTTCGCTAAATTCGCCGCGACGTTAGACGAAGATTTTCAGAAGTTTATAGATCCTTCCGTGTCCTCCGTATTTTGTGGTTTATCAAAAACAATTCAGAACGATTTAATTTATTCGGTGATAAAAATTTTGAGAGAAGAAATTCATAACGAAATCGACAGCGCAGCGTGTTTTTCTTGGGAAATAGACAAGACAATAGATATCAGATCTTTTACTAAGATGTCGGTTATTATCCGCTTTGTTCGAGACGGTAAAATATCGAAACGATCTTGGGCTTTTTTTAGACGTCAGTGAAGGTGAAACCGCGAATGATATTTTCAATGCCTTGTAGAGAATTTCGCTACTTTTTTAACATTGCGTCAAAATTAGTAGGATAAACGTATGACGGGTATAACGGTTTACAATCTCGCATCAAGACAAATTGCTCCTCAGGGACCTCAAGCACTAGTCATGCACTGTTATGCACATAAACTAAATTTAGTTTTACAAGATTCGAAATTTTTGAGTGTTACATGTTATTTTCGAATCTTTCGGGATTTTCATCGTTATTCACTGAATCTAGTAAATAGTAGAGTTCACAAAGCATGAAAAGAACTCTAAAACAGATTTTCGTGGGACCTTCATTGCTAAAATGTATAGACCACTGAGTATCATTCTCCATACCCTTACAATGCAAATTCAACTGGTCGTCAAAAAATCCTCGTGTGCAGGAAGGGGTGGGGGGCATTTTTCCAAAAATTGACAAATTTTTTTTTTCTGTTCATGGTCATCTATATTAGGTGAATATCACTCACACAAACTTCTGTTGAAATATACGATTCAGAAATATTTTTTATTAATTGTCAAAAAAGTCGGATACAATGCTCTTAAATGGAATTCCTTAAGATATAACCGCTTGCCCTGAACACCCATATTAACTATTATGTTCCGCTCGGTTTTACTCGAGATCTGTTAGGATTATCGAAAAAATGCTTTATATGAAAGGTCTGCTCCGAAAACCAACGATTCAGATGCTTCTTTCAAAATTACAATAGGCAGAACAGTTTCCTCACATAATAAGAAATTGTGTTATTAACTCCCATTAACCGAAACCGAACCTGGAGACGCTAGTAAGGCGCAATTTGTAGCGTAAGTCCATGTTAGTGGCGACCTTATGGATTTGAGCTTTGATCTATGCACATAAGGTTCGTTATATCTATCCGACCAACTTTACAGTACTATTCCTGCGTGCATTCAGAACGCACATTTTGAAGAGGTTGTTTAAATTCCTAATTTTTTATATTTATGAGAATTTTACATATAATTCATATATATTCGATTTAATTTTGTTAATTCGTTAATAAATATGCAAATATGCGAGTTCAAACTTATATTCATTACTTCATAAATCAATTTTGTGACGTAATATTAACACATTTTTGAAATCATCGCTCATTCTCATTAGTAGTAACAAGTTTTCCTGAATCCTAGACCAAAATTCTGGAAAAGAATTAAGAAGGTATATAGTTGGTATCTATGATACTAACAGTAGGTTTCACGAAGCTTTGACAGCTCTTAATTGCCGAATTTAGTGTTGTGAGTGTGGAAAATGTCTTAAATACTCCTCTGATAAATACTAAAAAATGTCCGAAAATAATCATTACCTACTTCTAAAAACAGTCGACATTTAGAGTTTTTTAGTATTTATTGACATTATCGAAAATGTCTGGATAAATATCATAAATTTCTTTTCTATTTAAGAATTTCTAGACAATTTTCATTTTTGTCTGATATTTATTCTTCTTTTCTACTTGGATCGAAGATGCTTAACGATCTGAGATGCCAATTATACAAAAAATTTTTAAGAAGTTTATTTTTTTCTAGTTTTGGATTGAAGATGCTTAACGATTTGTGATGCCATTATACAGAGTCTTGTTTTAAGCAGTTTATTCTTTTCTACTTGGATCGAAGATTCTTAACGATCTGTGAGCCAATTGGGAAATTATATAAAGTTTTTTTTTAACAAGTTCATTTTTATTATTTAAATCGATTTTTCTAATACTAATTCTTAATTCAGAACCTGGCTCCTGTCTTTTATCTCTTATACACAATAAAATAACACGATAATAACTCATTCAATGATAAGTTATTTGTTATTTCCAATTGAACTAGAAAAATTTCTTAAAATGCCTCAAATTGTCCTGATATTTTAACTCAACATGTAACGATTGTCATATTTTTCCGCAATATCCGTAAATACTTAAATACTCAAAATGCTCGACCTTGGGGGAATGTTTCGGACATTTTCCCAGGATATTTGTCCCTAACTTAAAAACTCGAGTATTTCACATCACTAGCCGAATTAGTGCGATTCTATGTCGAGTTTCAGTTCATTTTTGATACAACCATCGAATTAAATCCACAATTAAGCTAATCGAAGCTTCGTGAGGGTCTAAATATTTCTTATATGTCATGATTCATCTAATTCAACTATCACTATCAGATGAAGAATCATCACGGGAAGGAAAATTTGAAAAATTTTAAGTACTAGTATTTGCACATGTTTTTTGGGCCATACATTTGCAGGAGCCAATACGCGGAATTTGTTTTCTTTTACAGGAACACATTGATCCTGTGCAATCTGAAATGAGAATTTCCTCCATTTCATAAAGAATATTTACGGATCTGATATTCGATATAATATTTACCTTTCCTACAACTGCAGTTGCTAAGGATAGATGTTTCCTTAGGTAGGATTGGCATCGTCGTTAATTTTGGCAGAAGTTTTCCATTTTCTACATACCACCCACTAAATATAGGATCCGGTAAAGATGGTCGTGGTACATTACTATTGATCCAAATATTTGTTTGGTAATGAACTCGAAGGCTGTGTTGTCTCAAACTATCCAATGTTGGAGGTAATTTACTTATGGATCTTGAAGAAGCTATAATATTCCCCTGAGCCTGTTGATACATTTCACATTTTCGTTTGTCGTATAAAGATTACAAATTCAACAATATCATTGAATACTTTCAAACATGGCACCGGAAGTACATGATGAATTCAAAAATAGGAATTTTGTCATTAAATTTTTGATTGGGAAGTTTAACCAACTCTCTGTAGATCAGGCGCTAGAGCATATCAACAAAAACTCCAAAGCTGCAGGAGGAATATTGGGATTAACTAAAAATAGTACTAGAATGGATGAATGGTTCTTGAGTTACAACATTATTGGTATGAAGTTAGTCACATTTCGCTCATCTTTGCATCTTCATTCAGTCAAAATGTCGAAGAAGGTAAAAAAAGAATGAAAATTGATGAAGATTCTGTGCAGATACTGCAGAGTGAACTTTCAAGATTTTGAGAGAAGAAGTATTCAATGATATTGTTGAATTCCTAAATCCATCTGTATACGACAAACGAAAATGTGAAATGTATCAACAGGCTCAGGGGAATACTATAGCTTCTTCAAGATCCATAAGTAAATTACCTCCAAAATTGGATAGTTTGAGACAACACAGCCTTCGAGTCCTTTACCAAACAAAAATTCGGATCAATAGTAATGTACCAAGACTATCCTTACCGGATCCTATATTTAGTGGATGGTGTGTAGAAAATGGAAAACTTCTGCCAAAATTAACGACGATGCCAATCCTACCTAAGGAAACATCTATCCTTAGCAACTGCAGTTGTAGGAAAGGTAAATATTATATCGAATATCAGGGCCGTAAATATTCTTTATGAAATGGAAATTCTCATTTCAGATTGCACAGGATCAATGTGTTCCTGTAAAAGAAAACAAATTCCGTGTATTGGCTCCTGCAAATGTATGGCCCAAAAAACATGTGCAAATACTAGTACTTAAAATTTTTCAAATTTTCCTTCCCTTGATGATTCTTCATCTGATAGTGATAGTTGAATTAGATGAATCATGACATGTAAGAAATTTTTAGACCCTAAATATCAAAGATACCAACTATATACCTTCTTAATTCTTTTCCAGATTTTTGGTCTAGGATTCAGGAAAACTTGTTACTACTAATGAGAATGAGCGATGATTTCAAAAATGTGTTAATATTACGTCATAAAATTGATTTATGAAGTAATGAATATAAGTTTGAACTCGCATATTTGCATATTTATTAACGAATTAACAAAATTAAATCAAATATATATGAATTATATGTAAAATTCTCATATATATAAAAAATTAGGAATTTAAACAATCTCTTCAAAATGTGCGTTCTGAATGCACGCAGGAATAGTACTGTAAAGTTGGTCGGAAAGATATAACGAACCTTATGTGCATAGATCAAAGCTCAAATCCATAAGGTCGCCACTAACATGGACTTACGTTACAAATTGCGCCTTACTAGCGTCTCCAGGTTCGGTTTCGGTTAATGGGAGTTAATAACACAATTTCTTATTCTGTGAGGAAACTGTTCTGCCTATTGTAATTTTGAAAGAAGCATCTGAATCGTTGGTTTTCGGAGCCTACCCTTCATATAAAGCATTTTTTCGATAATTCTAACAGATCTCGAGTAAAACCGAGCGGAACATAATAGCTAATATGGGTGTTCAGGGCAAGCGGTTATATCTTAAGGAATTCCATTTAAGAGCATTGTATCCGACTATTTTGACAATTAATAAAAAATATTTCTAAATCGTATATTTCAATAGAAATTTGTGTGAGTGATAGTCACCTAATATAGATGACCATAAACAGAAAAAAAAAATTTGTCAATTTTTGGAAAAATGCCCCCCACCCCTTCCTGCACACGACGATTTTTTGACGACCAGTTGAATTTGCATTGTAAGGGTATGGAGAATGATACCCAGTGGTCTATATATTTTAGCAATGAAGGTCCCACGGGGTGACACGATAGAGCCCGGTTTGAACTCTACTAAAAGTACAAATATTTTAGACGAAATTTGCAAGAAAATTTGCCCTCTAGCTTGGAATTCTGAATCTCGCGCTGTTAATACGGTATTTGATAAGCGATAAGAATTTAATGGATATTTTTGTTTATATAATGGGTCTGGCCGACCCACACCTAAAGGCACGAGCCGTCACTGATTTTGATTAATATGATCATATTACGCTCTGTCAGTATTTGAGAATCATAAGTACTGTTTTCCAGCCTATATACTTCCAGTAAATAGTTTCAAACATGCACCCTGTGTATCCAAGATAAATTCATCTTAGATCTAATTATTTTCTGTTTCAGGTATTTATGTACAAGAAAATGATGAATCGGTACGGAAAGAATACCGTGGAATAGGCATCCGAATTGAAGACGACGTTTTAATTACTGGTAATGGACCCGAAGTTCTTACGAAGTGTTGCCCTAAAGAAGTTAATGATATTTTAGAAATTTCATCAAAAATGAAATAATATTTGAAAAATATTCATTTCTAAATGGAGCTTGTTCAGTTAGTTCAATCCAATAAAATAATAATAATAATAAAATGTCTTTATTTCACTAGAAATCTCAAGGGAAAGTTCACCCTAAGGTGTTCTACCACTTAACCCTTTTAGATTTTAACTTAATCAAAAATAATATGTAGTATACAGGAATTGGAAGAAAAAAATATGAGCACATTAACAGAAATAACTCGCAGAGATCTGATAATAGTCTTTAAATAGAGTACGAACAGTATGTATGAAATCTTGTCTTGCAGTAACCTCCCCATAATTTCGTATGAGTATATGGAACTCTAGAAATAGATAATCATAATTAAGTGTAAAAAATGGAGGTTTTTCTGTCGTTAATATATGGTCCCTTTGCTCGAACAGGCGACTGTAAGAAGAAATAATAATAGGATCCTGTATAAGTATCCAGAATCGATGTGTTAGGGTTTTCAAATATATTCTTTGCAGATTCTCAAAAATAGTGCTCGATATAGAGAACGTGGAAAGGAGAAATTTTCCTGCCAACCGTTTCCGTCTGAACCTGAGAGGAGCCTCCCCAGATTCTGAATAAACGACATCATTGGGTGTGCTCCTCAAAAAACCTACTCACAATTTTGAGTTTTGAGTTTTGAGTTTTTTGAGGAGCACACCCAATGATGTCGTTGAACATCTTGGATTTCCTACAGGAAATCCAAGATGTTCAATAAACTGTCCGCAGCACTACCGTTAAAAATGGATCCATAATCCATACTTGACCTCACAAAACTTACCAATCTCAATACTTTGTGTATTAGATGTGATCTTTCCAAGACAGCTTCTTGTCCACGATTATGCCCAAAAAACGAACCGATTCTTTGTGAGAGAAAGTTTGGTTTGCCAGATCAATCAATGGTGGAAAATCGATCCTCCTCGTGGTGAAAGAACAGACTGCTGTATTAGACTGTGGAAGAACGTGTCCATGGGAAAAGAGAAAAGCACTGAATTCACCCAAAGCTGACTCAACTCAAGATCTTGTTGGCTGGTGTCTACATTCATATTTACAGTATAAATCGTAATGTCATCGGCGTATAGAAGGACTTTGATGTTGGGTTGCTAAAGCAGCGTTCCTAACGATGGTAGTAGATAATAGAGAGAATGGGGGATAAAATACCACCCTGTGGTAAACCAAGGCTACTGGCTCTTGGTCCCTCCAGATTGCCATCTATTTTCAAATAAAGCTCCCTATTAGAATATAGATTGAAAACAATACGTGCGAAATTTCTGCCGATACCAATATCAATTATTTCCTGATATAAATCGTTCAAACATAAAGCATCATAAGCACCCTCAATATCCGCGATTAGAGCCATGAGGATTTTCTTGTCGGGAAATGCCAAATAAATGTCATTAAGCAAATAGCAGACATATATCAGTCATGTGCTGTGTCCTTTCCGGAAGCCGTGCTGAGATTGAGGAAATTTATCGTAATGTTCAAGCCACCATTCCAACCGTACCTTCAGCATTCTTTCAAAGGTATTCGTGATACAAGAGGCTAAGGAGATAGGTCGTTAGGAATCTGCCTGATGTTCCCTCTCGATCACATCTTGTTCACTTGTAGTAACATCCGTCATCAAGTTAAATATTTTACTGAACAACTAAATGCAAGAACAGATTTCTACCAGCCATTCAATCTAAACTTCCTTCTATCCTCAGGAAGCATAAGCGTCAATAAAATCATTTTTGATCACTCTGTTTCTTTGGGATTAAACTTTTAAAGCAGCGTTATTTTTCCTGACTCCTGGGTACCTGATGTGGACTGATCTTTGAATCCGTGGCTTAATCATGTGTGTGTTTATGAAGATCCCCTTGGCGCATGATGTCCCTGTCAATTTCCCATCCTAATCTTTCTCATATTCTTGCAGCGTTTTTACTTTATCTCTGCTGGTACGTCAATGACTATAACGTCAAGACCAACTTTAGGCACCATATCCCCTCACTACTGGTCGGCACCTTGACGCGGTGTGAGGGCTTAAGTAGCTGCGAGAATGCTTGGAGCGGTGTCGACCCAGGTCGACGGGGTCCAAGTTGAGCGGTGAAAACTAAGACCGACCCCCAAGCCACGGTGGAAGAAATCGTGCCAAGGGCTGAATGGCACCTGGGTCAAGTGTGTTACGAACGATTCCCTGAGGACACCGGGTCGCCTCCTCTTGTAAAAAGACCTTCCCTCAGTATCGAAGCTCTGCTGAAGGGTGACTGAATATTTCTTCGTTACTCGTGGGAACTATATGAAAAGCTCAACGAAAAAACAAAAAACCCTACGGGTTGCAGTGCAACCTGACACCCAGGGACCGTCTTCGGACGGATCTCAGGGAAAAAACTTGGCGAGGACGGAGAAAGAGGGTCCAGCAGCTCCTGCTGCAGGAAACTCGCTATCGAAATCCTTGCCCAAGTTACACACCAGACGGAATCGTTCTGGTGCGGAAAAAAGAAGGGCTCGGAAGGCTCGTGAAGGCTTCGCCGGCCATCAGACCGGAGAGTCTTCGGACGGGAATTCCCCCCGTAAACAGGAGAGCAGCTCAAAAAGAGATGCTCCTGATAATAACACTCCGCCCTCATGTGAGCGGCCATCGAAGAAGGTAAAAAACCTTCAGAGTGGGCTCTCCTATAATGAGGTAGCGAAAATGCCCATGAAGCTAGTCCTGGTACATAAGGACTGGCCAGAAAGGGCGCTCTCCAAGGAGGAGTTCTATGCCGTAGAGCGGGTGGTTGCTGCTGCGATGGACAAGATCCAGTCGGGGCAGTACTTCCCGAGGCTCGAAGACATGGACCTCAACCCGCAAGGGGCGATTATCGCATCTTGCGAGGATAAAATAAGCAGGGACTGGTTGCAAAACAACCTATCCAGGCTTGTTCTTCCAAAGGGCCTAAGTCTCAAGACGATTGGGATGGGGGACCTGGAAAGACCGACGAGAGTCAGCCTGATGGTGAAGGGTGCGCAATGCACTGCACCGACAGGTCTGATTCTCAGGAGGATAGAGATGTCCACTCCGGCCCTGAAAACAAGGAGCTGGAGGATATACAACCGATGTGACAGGCCCGACGCGGTGCAGGTCATACTGGATGTTGATAGGGCATCTTTGGAGGTTCTAAAGGCCTCCAATTATACGGTCCAGGTTGCAACGAGGAAGGGCACCTTCAAGCTCATCCAAGCTGCAGGACCGGAAAAGAATGCAACAGTCTCCGCGACTGTATCGGCCGCTCCAGAAACGGAGCCCGCTGCTTTGGCGGAGAGCATTCAAGTTCGGAAGGTAACACCTTCCAATGCGACTGAAAAGTCGCAAAGCGAGATGTAAGTGGTGCCTGCGGAGGCTCCCTCAGTCGGCGCGCCTCTCGCCCTTCCGCAGGTCTCAGGTGGGACATTCGGGAGGGGGGATGGTGCGGTGGTTGTGGGGCCCGGGTGGTGCCCCATTCCATCTAGCCCGCCGGCATATACTCTGGAGATGTCATCATCTCCAGAGGGCGTGCTGGCAAGACGTGACAGTCGTTCGACTGAGAGCAGTGTTTAACTGTCCTCATGGCGGCCGATATTCATGTCACGCAGATAAACTTGCACCACTGTATAGCGGCAACCGATATTCTTCGGTTGCGGCTGTCGAAGGTGCAGACATTTATAGCTCTGATTCAAGAGCCCTGGGTCAGGGGGGGTGAAGTGAGGGGCCTCTCCTTTAGGGGAGGTGTGTTCTTCTGCGCGCCTAACGACACCAGTCCAAGGGCGAGTATAATCACCTCCACTGATTTAGGTGCTCAATTATTAAACAACTTTTGTTTCAGAGACCTGGTAGCGGTCCAGATCAAAGACAGCAGGAGACCGCTAGATAACCTGGTGATATGTTCTGCATATCTCCCGTATGACTCACCAGGCCCACCACCAACGAGGGAAATGGAGGAGTTGATAGAATACTGTGAGCGGAGGAGCTGGCCTCTGCTCATAGGATGTGATGCGAATTCACATCACACTCTGTGGGGTAGTAGAGATATTAACTCAAGGGGTGAAGCACTAGCAGAATTTATATTCTCCACGAATTTGAACCTGCTTAACCAGGGTACGGAACCGACCTTCGTCACAACGACAAGAAGGGAGGTGATAGATATCACATTGGGCAGCAGATCAATCGCCAATTCCATAATGGATTGGCGAGTAGCGAAGGAGGTGGTCTCTGTATCGGACCACCGACACATCTGCTTCTCTATATTCCGAAGCAAGAAAAAGGAGGATCCTGAGATCTACAAGAATCCGAAAAAAACGGATTGGACCAGACACCTGGCATACCTTTCCGACAATCTGGAACAGGGAAACCTAAAACCCAAGAACATGAGAGAGTTGGACACGGCAGCAGCCATGCTTCAGGAGTCCATAATCTCAGCTTATCACAGCAGTTGTATACCCCAAGTCCGAAGACTTAACAGACGAAATGGTGGACGACTGAACTGAACGACACCAGACGCGAAACAAGGCGTCTTTTCAATAAGGCCATGAGATCAGGCCTAGCGAAGGACTGGGATGATTATAAATTGTCCCTGAAAAAATACAAAGGACTGATTAGGCGGTCCAAGCGCGAATCCTGGAGAAGCTTCTGCAGTGGTATAGAGGAAGCACCAGAGGCCAATAGGCTTAGGAAGGTCCTCTCTGTGGGAGGCCCTCCAAGGATTGACTACTTGACTCTTCCTAGTGGGGAGAAGACCTCCTCAGAGGAAGATAGTCTAAGACTACTCCTGAAGGCACATTTTCCGGGATTTAGAGAGAATGACAACACACAGGGTGAAGACCATAGACGAGCTTCAAGTGAGGATTGGAAGTTGGCTTCACTTGTGGTAACACACTCTCGAATTCGCTGGGCTGTCAGAGAATTCGAGCCTTATAAAGCTGCGGGGGAGGATAGCATATTTCCGGCACTTTTGATTAAGGGCTTGGAGCTGCTGACACCCCCACTGCTTCATATACTCCGAGCGAGTCTAGTCCTAGGACACATACCAAAGTCCTGGAGAAAGGTGAGGGTTGTGCTCATACCCAAGCCTGGAAAGTCGTCATATACTCAGACGAAAAACTTCCGACCAATAAGCCTCTCCTCCTTTTTAGTCAAAACGCTGGAGAGATTGGTTGAACGATATATCAGAGATGGAACCTTAGTAGCTAGTCCACTACATCCAACTCAGCATGCCTATCAGATGGGCAAATCAGTAGATTCTGCTCTTCATTCAGTGATCAGCTGCATCGAGAGCGGACTACATTATCGAGAGTGCACTCTTGCTGTGTTTCTGGACATAGAGGGTGCATTCAATAATAATAATAATAATAATTTATTTCTTCCATTGAGACATCTACAGATGTATAGGAATAGTCAACAAGAGAAAGAGAATGAAATAAAACAATAAAACGGTTACAATGAAAAAAAAAAAAAAACTAAATTATAGAACTTACCAAAAACTCTTGAACGCTGTAAAAACATTTTTCAATCAGCATTGATTTTAATTTCACCTTGAATTGCTTTTCACTAATACTCTTGAAATGTTTAGGCAAGTGGTTATAAAGTTTCATTCCTGTGAAGATTGGTGACGACTCACATTTTGTGGTATTATGCAGGGGAATACACAACATATCCTTATGCCTAGTATTATAGCTATGGAACTCTGAACATGTTTTCAGCTTTTTCAAATTTTGATGAACATATATTAGACAATTTAATATGTAGATTGATGGAAAAGTTAATATTTTATTTGTCTTAAATATAGGGCGACATGATTCTCGAGGTCTTAAGTTGAAAATGGGACGAAGTATTCTTTTCTGTGCAACAAATACGCGCCCAGCATCTGGGGACGAACCCCATAGAACCACATTATAGCAAAGGTGACTATATACACTGCTGAAATAGACTCCAAGGAGCGAATCTAACGACAGTGAACTCTTGAGGCGCGAAATAGCAAAGTAGGATTCACTTATTTTATTACATACGTGGTCTATGTGGAAAGACCATCTCAATCTTGCATCTACGCGTACTTCCAGGAAACTGATACACTCCGATGACCTGAGGCAGAATTCCGAAAACTTCACCGTAAAATCAGGACCGTCCCTAGCCTGGAATTTTATTATCTTGGTTTTATTCAAATTTACAATCAGAGAGTTCGTTCTGCACCAGTCAATGAATCTTTTGATAAGAGATTCGCAAATCCCTCTCAATTCATCAAGATTACGAGCTCTAATTGCTAAGGATGTATCATCAGCAAAGAGAATGATAATGCAAGCCTCGATATACTGAGGAAGCTCATTGATGAATAATAGAAATAGTAATACTGCATTTGGAGCTATGCACAATGCACTAACCAAACATGGGGTTCCTTTTGCAGTTTGTCGATGGGCAGGATCCCTTTTAAGGGATCGCGGCATAGTGGCTCGTCTAGGCAGCTCAACCATTAGGGGAACACCAGGCAGGGGATGCCCACAGGGTGGTGTTCTATCACCTCTCCTGTGGAATCTGGTCCTGGATGGGCTCCTGGTTGAGCTGGCGGGGGCTGGCCTAATGGTTGTAGCCTATGCAGATGATCTCGTGATACTAATCAGAGGTAAACATCCAAAAGTCATTGCAGATCTTATGCAGGATGCTCTGTGTAGGATTGAGCGATGGTGCTTGAATAACGATCTTACGGTTAATCCTGAAAAAACAGAGATGGTTCTCTTTGACATGAAGAGGGGGCCCTGTAACATAAGACTACCAAGTCTGTTTGGAGTAGGGCTCAATCTAACAGAGCAAGTTCGATATCTGGGTGTGATACTGGACCACAAACTACTGTGGAACAAACACATTGAGGAACAAACGAAAAAGGCCGAGATGATCTTTTGGTCTACTCGGAGAGTAGTGGGAAATGGATGGGGCTTCAAACCACACATTATTCACTGGTTGTATACTGTGGTGGTGTTTTTTGGAAGTGAGACTCTGATCTTGTAAGTTCCTTTGAAGGATTGTGTTATTTTCTGTAAATGATGTGCCTTTTTGGTGTTTTCAGTTTATCTCCTGATGAAGTTGAAAATTAAATCAACGAAATATTGAGATTTTTGAAGAAAATTGAGTTTTCCTAATTCACAGACCACATTCCCGATACAAAGGTAATAGATTGAATATTAGTCTGGTCGATAACCAATACTACACGATATATATGATGGGATTTTATCAGAATATTAGCAACACCTATGGCAATCGTATTACAAGGCTGCTTAAGCAGTGGGCTAACACCAGCAAGAAACTCGCCAACAAACAAACCGAAGATGTTTCTTATTACGTTGCAGAGCTTCTAAAATTGTACCGAGACACATTCAGGGTAGTACAAAGAATATGTATCTCCTTTCAAATTATTATTATTATTATTTATTGATAATACTGTTAATCAACATAAGTTGTTATCACAGATATAAATTTCTTATACATAAAATTCATATTAATATTCATAGTAAAAACTTAAAATAAATTCAACAATTTTCAAGATAAATTCTCAATTTTTTTTTAAAAGAATGGAACGTCTTAGATAATCTAATGTTTTTTGGCAGTTCGTTATACAGTTGTGGTCCTATGAAGCTTGGTCTTCTTCTGCCATAGTTTGAACGGATGTTTTTATTTAAGGTGAATTTGTCCCTGTGTCTTGTTTCATAGTCGTGTGAAAACTGTTCAAAGCAGACCTTGGTTTTCAGTAAGTTATTATTTATTTTGAAGACCAACGCACACAGCTCTTGTTTTATGAGTTTTTTGATTGGCAAAATTGGGTATTGTTCATAAAGTAGATTTGTTCTTGTTTCAAATTTTAGATTAAAAATAGTTTTCACTGCTCTGTTCTGTAACCTCTGAAGACGATTTATATTAAACTTCGTGGTATTTCCCCAAATTGGCAGTAGATATGTTAAGACACTTTTAATATGTGAATTGTACACCAAAAGTTTGTGCTTCAAATCAAAACAGTTACCCACTCTTTTCATGCAGGCTATTAATCCAGCCAGTTTACCAATGATCATGTCAATATGTTTTTCCCAGTTTAAATTTTCATCTATAACCAAGCCAAGGTAAGTGTATTGTGTTACTTTTCTGATGTTTTTTCCATTTATCGTGAAGTCGAGATTAATAGGTGATTTTTCTTTTCGCTTTGGTTTGAAGATCATGTACACTGTTTTATTCTCATTCACTACCAGTTTGTTACGACTCAGCCATTTGTAAAATTCGGATAAATTCTTATTAACTTTTGTCTGTAGGCTTTTGAGGTCTTTTTCATAAAATACCAAGACTGTGTCATCGGCAAACATATAATATTCTGCACTCAGATCAATTTCACCAAGACTCTCCACATACAACAAATAGAGTAGTGGTCCGAGGACCGATCCTTGGGGTACACCACATCTAACATTTTTCTTAGGACTTTTTGTTTTATTGACAAATACATATTGTTGTCGGTTCTTTAGGAATGATTGCAGAAGACTCCAAGCAGCACCCTGAACGCCCATATCATGAAGCTTCCTGAGGAGTATTTGATGATCCACTGTGTCAAAAGCCTTTTTCAAGTCAATGAATACCGTCGTCACATAATAGCCCTGGTCCGTTTTTTCAATTATACTTTCTATCAAGTCGGTCGTAGCACCCAATGTTGAGCTTGATTTTTGAAATCCGTATTGTTGTGGGGAGAGTTCAAAAAACTTGATGAGTCTGTCTTTAATCACTCTTTCTATTATTTTTGATAAAATTGGGGTAATTGAAATGGGACGATAATTACTGATGTCTTCCTTCTTTCCTTTTTTAAATACAGGTAATATTTTGGCTATTTTTATGTAGGACGGATAAACACCCACATTAAGACACTCATTTATCAGTTCCAATAATTTGTCTTTTATTGTATGGTATATTTCTCTTATATTATATGAGGATATCTCATCAAATCCTTTCGATGGCGAGTTTTTCAAAGAAAATACAATTGTTCCCAGTTCAGATTCCGTACATTTCTTGAGGTAGATACATTTGTCAGCAATTATATTTTCATTATCAACATAAGGCATTAAGGGTAACTGACTTTGGAGATCAATTGCTTCATTTGTAAAGTACTCATTGAATGAAGAAGCAATTTCATGGTTGGATGTTATTATTTTATCTTTAAGCTTCAATTTGTAAATATCTGCTGAGCTTGTTAGTTTGATGTTCATTGTGCTATTCAATAATTTCCACATTTTCCTTGTGTCATTTCCAATTTTTTGTAGGTTTGCATTTAGATAGTCTTTTTTTGCATTTTTTATTGCCTTGTGAGTTTCTTTCCTTAGTGTGTCAAATTGATATTTATCTTCCTCAATATTAGGATGTTTTTTCATTTTTTTGTAAGCTTTATCTCGTTTTTTCATTAGATTTTGAACTGTGTAGTTGAACCAATTATTATTCCTTAAAATTTTGATTGTTTTGAAGGAAGTACACTGTGCTTTTGTTTCTGAAATGACTTTATCCAGTTTATCGATACTTTCTACATTTTGCATTTCACACTGAAGAAGTTCACGTAATTTATCGTAATCCACTTTTTCAATTGTTCTTATTTCTTTTACATTAGGTAGTTTGCTCCGAAAATTGATTTTTATATTTAGTAATTTGTGGTCAGATATTGCAGTATCATATGGTTTTAAAGAACACTTCTTGTTCTTGTGTGTTATAAGATGGTCTATTATTGTACCCACCGAGTTTTTCCTTCTTGTTATTATATTCCTTTTATTTATATTTTGAATTATATATGAATTTAGGCCAACTGTATTTTTATATTTTTTCACTACATTAGTATCATTATCAGGAGCTACATTCAAATTCATATCACCAACAATTATGCAATTTTTATTCAGCAATTGGTCCAGACAATCTATAAAATGATGCACGTTGTTTTTTGGAGCACGGTAGATATTAAGAATGTTCGTTTTATATTTAGGCAAGTACACAGCACAAACGTTCATTTTATCTAGTTTTTCAACTTCTAAAATTTCATATTTAAGTTCTTGTCTGATGTACATAATTACTCCTCCTCCTCTCGATTTCCTGCATTCATGAACGGCATTATAGTTTTCAATGTTGTAGTATGCAGTCTCAGATTCTTTCAGCCATGACTCCGTTATAGCTATGATATGTGGGTTATTAAATTTTGATGCATAGTAGAGTAGGTTTTCAAATTTGTTTTTTTTTCGTATTGAGCGTATGTTTAAGTAGAGTATGTGTAATTTTTCATTTTTATTTGTACTTTTTAGTTTTTTTTAAGGTTAATCAAATCTTCTTCTGACTTAATTCTTATTATAGGACTTGAGTCAGTTTTTCTAACAAAAACTTTCCCATCGTTATACCAGGCATATTTAACCTTGTTTAACTTTTTGATTTCCCTAGCTTTTTTTAATAATAATTGATTTTGGGGCGTCATATCGTGATTAATGTATATTACCTGATCAGTTGATAGTCCTATTTGCTTCGTATTCAGGTCGTTGTTTTTCTTCTTCTGCATTATAAGTTCTTTTATTTCAGTTTTTGACAATATAACCTTCACGAGTTTAGAATTTTCTCTGACCATTTTGATACACTTAAATTCTTCTTCAGTAGCAGTGATACCCAATTTTTTTGTAATTCCAAGTACATAACTGTTTAGCTCTTTTTCATGTGTATTTTCATTTAGCGGAAGTCCACTAATAATAATATTATTTTTCAGGGAGTCTTGTTTAGTAGTTTCCTTTTGAGATTTCAGAATGTCTACCTCTTTTCTAAGCTTAAGATTTTCTTCTTTTATTTCTCTGAGTTCTTGCTTCATCTGCTTGTTTTCCCTTTCAATCGTTTCCAATTTCATCAGTATTTTCTCATTTTGTTTCAATAGTGTATCTAATTTGTTTTCAGTATTCAAAGATTTATTTCCACCATAACTTGTTCTTTGTTTTTTTGGCGAGTTTTTTCTGTTTCTTTCATCACCACTATCCTGTTCACTTTCTTCCTCCTCAGACTCTTCACTTTCTTCTGTTCCGGCACAGACCTGACATATCCAGAGTGTTTTCTTTTGGATAACTTGCACTAATTCTTTGTCTGGTAGAGAGGTGCACTGTTCCGTAGCGTGGTACCAAGATTTACATTCTCCATTGCAGCGAACTTTGGGTAGAGTTTTCCCCAATGCCTTAATGCAAGCTTTGCATTTTTGTGGTTTACTTTTTCCTCCCATACTAACGCAGTAAAAAGCAACCGGACGCCTATGGAATTTTATCTGTTAACTCCACTTATCAGTTCAGCCAGATGCCCAGATGTCTCAATCACAAACAATTTTCAACAAATTTACCTTGTTTACAATTACAATTTGTACTTATTCACGTTGTTTTTTTGTGTGGAATGTTCGCAAAAATCAAACCACTTTGATTTTAGTTTG
Organism: Halyzia sedecimguttata; assembly: GCA_937662695.2. Lineage (NCBI taxonomy): Eukaryota > Metazoa > Arthropoda > Insecta > Coleoptera > Coccinellidae > Halyzia > Halyzia sedecimguttata. The sequence continues at coordinate 71,835,741 of OW569417.2, forward strand.
AAATTGCGTTTTTTCCACCAAATATTTTTCTTCAATATATGGAAAAACTTATAATTTCGAGAGTCGAAATGATCGCGACTAACTTCGAACGGTTTTCCATATGGATAGTGATCTGAAGTTTCATGGTCAGTGTGATATCTCTAAGTGTGTGATATCCCTTAGAATTATATTTGGTTTAGGTAGTATCGGAATACGCAGGTTATTGTGCTTATCTGTTACACATGGATGTGACATGAAGCGGGGGGATTCATTCGATGTATGGAATTAAAGTTGTTAAGACAATTATATTCGAAGTATTATTAATTCCTGATTTTCTGAATGTGAAATATTTACACTGGCGACGAGGATAAAACTAAGAAGTAAAATCAGTCAACGACAAAATCATTTAAATCTCGATCCATCTAAAAGTGCTGCATTGTGTTTTGAAAGTGAAAATGACCGACACAGTTTCTCCGGTGATCGGACACCTCAAGGAGTTTGGTATGACAAATTCATGGACTATTTATAAGGCGAAATTGAAGAACTATTTCTGTGCCAATGACATCACGGATTCAAACAGGCAGCGAGCAATTTTTCTGAATATTCTCGACGAAGAAGCATATCAATTAATTTTTGATCTATGCAGCCCTATCGAACCGGAAACAAAAACTTTTGAGGAGCTCATGCGATTGTTTGATAGCCATTTCGTACCGCAAAAATCTGTATTTGCTGCAAGGTATAAATTTTATGCTGCAAGGAGGGAACCGGAAGAATCAGCCAAAGATTGGGCCGCCCGAGTACGCAGTTTAGCGGTTGACTGTGAATTTACTACAAATTTGGATAATTCCCTACGAGATAAGTTCCTTTTTGGGTTTGGTTCAGGACCAGTTATGGATCGATTGATGGAAGAGAAAATTTCTATCCAATTCGAAGAGATGGTGAATATTGCAACCAACAAAATGGCGGCCAAAGACATCCATGACATCACGGTGAAAGAAGAAGTTCTTCATCATGTCCGATATGGCGCTGGTTCAAATCAAGAGAGCGGCAGCGGGTCAGGTGACAGCGGGCGTCATGACAACCATTCAGCTACCGGCTTACGTCACAGGTGTGACGTATGTGGAAGAAGGAATCATAGTACAGATAAGTGTTTTTATAAAAAACATACTTGTAATGTTTGTCATAAACAAGGTCATTTGGCATCAATGTGTTCTGTCTTCAAAAATTCGAAATATAGGATTTCGATAAGAAATAATAATAATAATAGCAGACATAGTTTTATCACATCTGCAGATGTCGATGAAAATCTTTCATTAGAAAATAAAACTGATTTATCTATTTTTTCTGTTAATGAAGGAATGAAGGATACAAATCTTTTCCGTGTTAATATATATATAAATAATATAGAACTTCGATGCCAAATTGACACTGGAGCAGGAATTTCAGCAATATCTGAAAAACTATATAATGATAAATTTAAATCTTTTGAATTGAAGGAAACAAATAAACATTTTTTGTTTTATGATAATACGAAGTCGCAACCTATAGGAGTTCTCAATCTGCCAGTTTATTATAAAGGACGACTAACACTCGTCGACTTTTATGTGTTTAAAAACGGTGGACCACCTATTGTAGGTAGAGAATTTTTGAAATTATTCGACTTGACATTTGAGAATTTGAATTTTGTAGATTGCACAAGCCTGAATATGCAACAAAATTTGGATAAAATTTGCAAAGAGTATGAGTCTGTTTTTTCTCCTGGGCTCGGTAAATTCACTAAGGGACTAATTTCAATCAAATTGAAAAATGAAAATGTAACGCCCAAATTTTTTAAGGCAAGACCCATGCCCTTTGCAATAAAAAAACAAGTTGAAGATGAACTTAAGCGTTTGGAACTTCTAGGTATTGTATCCCCAGTGGATTTCAATGAATGGGCCAGTCCAGTAGTGCCAGTTTTCAAGAAAAATGGAGAGATCAGATTATGCGCAGATTTCAAGGTCACTTTGAATCCTGAGATAGAAGTTGATAAACATCCGCTACCTCGGATCGACGAGTTGTTCAATGAAACACAGGGGGCGGAACTCTTCTCAAAACTGGATTTGTCGCAAGCGTTTGAGCAACTCTGTCTGGACGAACCTTCCAAGAGGGTCCAACAGGTTAGCATTCGGTATAGCTTGTGCACCCGCCAAGTTTCAAAGAGTTATGGAGTCTCTTCTTGGCGGGATTCAAGGAGTGGTAGTATTTATAGATGATATCCTAATTTTTTCCAAGAATCCCCAAGAACATTTGAAAACATTAAGAATCGTTTTAAAGAAATTAAAAGAGGCCGGATTAAAGCTTAGCAGAGAGAAATGTGTGTTTTTCAAGCCTGAAATAGAGTATTTAGGTCATATAATTGATAAAGAGGGTCTTCATGCATCAAAGTCGAAAACTTCAGCAATAGAAAATGCACCTATTCCCACTAGTATAACAGAATTAAGATCTTTCTTAGGAATGGTCAATTATTATGCGAAATTTGTGAGGAATTTATCCAGTATTTTACATCCATTGTATCAATTACTAAAAAAAGATGAGAAATGGACCTGGTCTTCAGATTGCGAACAGGCATTCAATAAAATTAAGGGTATTTTGCAATCCCCCGAAGTTCTTGTTCATTTCAATCCGAATTTAAAAATTAAATTGACCGTTGATGCATCAGAAAAGGGAATAGGAAGCATATTGAGCCATGTGTTTCCTTCTGGAATAGAGAGGCCAATAGCCTATGCATCTCGTTCCTTGAATATTCACGAGGAATCCTACTCTCAAATTGAGAAAGAAGGCCTAGCCATTATTTTCGCCGTTATTAAATTTCACCAGTACCTTTATGGACAAAAATTCATTTTGGAAACTGATAATCTACCTCTTTTGGCAATTTTCGGAGAAAAAAAGGAAATTCCCAAATTTTCAGCGAATCGGTTGCGCCGCTGGGCAGTTATTCTGAGTGGTTATAACTATGAAATAGCGTATGTAAAATCACGTGATAATAAAGCGGATAGTTTATCAAGAATGCCAGCAAGAGTATTGATTCCGAAAGAATCAATGGTACGAGAGGCGGATATTGACTATGTAAATTTTTTTTGTAATGAAAACGGAACCGGTTTAAATAATACAGATATTCTGAAAAAACTAGAGGTTGATGAGGAAATAAAGAAAGTCAAATTTTACATTCAAAAGGGTTGGCCTAATTCGCAAAAAATGGTTGACTCAAATAGCAGTAGATATTTTCCAAGAAGACACATACAGAACAACTGTTTATTCTGGAATCATAGACTCGTTTTGCCGGTTGCCCTTAGAAAAGAAACCTTGAAGGAGTTACATTCTTCTCATTTAGGGATCTCTAAAATGAAAGCTTTGGTCAGATCCTATTTTTGGTGGCCGGGGATCGACAAGGATATCGAATTAGAAGCAACTAGTGGGCCCGCAGATCTACCTAGCCAGTAGATCTACATTTTTCCGGTAGATCCACATTTTTTCGGTAGATCTACATTTTTCCGGTAGATCTACATTTTCGGTAGATCTACATTTTTCCAGTAGATCTACATTTTTTCGGTAGATCTACATTTTTCCAGTAGATCTTCATTTTTCCGGTAGATCTACATTTTTCCGGTAGATCAATATAATCGGTAGATCAATCGAACCCGTAGTTCAACGCCATCTAACGTGTCCTGTTGTTTGAAAGTCCTATCGAAATATGTCGAGGCGTTTTTGAGTTCCTAGAAGCCGAATGTAGCGCCACCTACAATATCGTATCGTAAACGTTAGGCCTTCCGAAACACGATCACAAAGTTTCATGAAAATCAGTAAAGCCAATTTCGAGTTCCTGTGACCCGATCATAGCGCCACCTATGGAGGGTATATCGTGGATCTGAGACCTCCTCAGACACACAGAAAGTTTAATCGAAATCGGTCCGGTCGTTCTTGCGTTTCTAAAAGCCGAACACAGCGCCATCTACCGGGTTCCTATTGTCACTCTGAGACCCACTTAAGTACGCACACAAAGTTTCATCGAAATCGGTGGAGCCGTTTTCGAGCTTCTATAGATCAATGGAGGTGCCCCCTACAGGATGCTATCGGAGACACGCCGATACAAAGTCACAACGTTTTAACAAAAACGGTCCGGGCGATTTCGAGTTCCTATACATCGATTGTAGCGCCACCTACAGGGTCTAAAAAACACGAAAAAGTGTGATTCCCTCTCCGGGATTTGACCCCGCGTTTTCTCGGTCTGACACCGAGAGTTCGATCGTCAGACGCATGCGCCACCGGCTCCAACGTAAATTTTGACCGATCTCCGGTATTCGAATAATTGGTCGGTACTTACTGGGGATAGATATTCTTAATTTTCACTTTTCGAAATGAAATCGCCACATGGCGGTTTATTATAGGGTTTTTCACCCTTATCTTCACTTTTCGGAAACTTTCAGGCCCGAAAACGACCTAGAAGGGCCGTTAGTCCGTCTCTCATGTCAATTTTGACGTTTCTCGGAATGTCTTCTAGCAAGGAAAATTCCCGGAAGCGAAACTTCCTGAACTTATATCGATTTAGTATATTTTGACTTATCGTAGGTAAAAGTTGAGCTGGTTCCTGACGCACCGATACTTCTTCTTCGTCTCGACGAAGAATTCGGAGCCAGAGCAGTCGTATTTTCGAAGCCTTATGCGAAATAAAGTCGGTCTCGCTTTTTCGCCGGGCGAAGGATAAAAAATACATTTTCGTTCGTTACGGGAAATCCGCGATAGATATCGACTTAGGGTCTTCGGATCTACCCTTTCCCCCTCCCTAAGATTCGATATCCACCCCCTTCGAACCTCGATCCGTCCTCTAAATTTTTAAAACAATTACCAAAATTCCCGATTTACTTAGGAAAAATCGCAAAAATTTAGTCCATTTCTAGAATTTTTTAACGCATAAGGACCCCTTCTCGATAGCTCGAGAAGATTTTTTTTGTTGTAGAAATCTTTCCCCTTTCCCCTCCCGTCGTAATATAGCGGTTATATAAGAGGGTTTAGCCATCCAGACACCGCCCGTTTTTACACATCTTTCCCTAAGTAATCGGTTGCCATGACTCAATTTCAATTAGTATATATGGAACTAGTGGCCCGCAGTCCATTGTTGGAGGCTTCGATTTGTCGGTAGTTTTATGAAAAAAAAAAATTAAAAAAAAAAAAATTATTTCCAAAATTCATGAGAAAAAAAAATTGAAAAAAAATGTACTTGAAAATTTCAAAATTGGAAAAAAAAAAATTATTAAAAAAATTTTTAATATAAAAATTTGGATTTAAAATTTTGAGAAAAAAAATTTTTTGAAAAAAATTGAAAAAAAATTTTTTTGAAAATTTAAAAATTGAAAAAAAAAATAAATAAATTTTTAAAAAATTTTTACTATACAAATTTTTTAATTATTTGAATAACGCTTTGTTTGTGTCAAAAATCAAATCAATCGCGTAATATTGTGCCGATATAAAACGAACACCCTGTATAGTAATGGTTTATTTTCAACCATGTAGGTCCCGAAAGTATATCTTTTATCATAATAGTACGATTTTTCGTGAAAAGCAGCAAGTTGTGATTGACGTTAAAAGATAATCACCCTGTATTGAAATTTTTTTTTAATTATATTTTATGAATCCATCTAAGATTCCTATTCGAATAATGCTTTGTTTGTGTCAAAAATCAAATCAATCGCGTAATATTGTGTCGATAGAAAAAGAACACCCTGTATAGTAATGGTTTATTTTCAACGATGTATGTCCGAAAGTATATCTTTTATCACAATAGTACGATATTTCGTGAAAAGCAGCAAGTTGTGAATGACGTTAAAAGATAATCACCCTGTATAGAGATTTCTAAAAAATAGATTATGAGAAACCATCCAAGATTCCTATTCAGATAACGGTTTGTATGTGTCAAAAATCAAATCAATCGCGTAATATTGTGCCAATAGAAAAAGAACACCCTGTATAGTAATGGTTTATTTTCAAGGATGTATGTCCGAAGGTATATCTTTTATCACAATTGAATACAATAGTACGATTTTTCGTGAAAAGCAGCAAGTTGCGATGGTCGTTAAAACAGAAACACCCTGTATAGAGATTTCTAAAAAATAGATTATGAGAATCCATCAAAGATTCCTATTCAGATAACGGTTTGTTTGTGTCAAAAATCAAATCAATCGCGTAATATTGTGCCGATAGAAAAAGGACACCCTGTATAATAATGGTTTATTTTCAAAGATGTCGGTCCCGAAAGTATATCTTTTATCACAATTGAATACAATAGTACGATTTTTCGTGAAAAGCAGCAAGTTGCGATGGTCGTTAAAAGAAGAACACCCTGTATAGAGATTTCTAAAAAATACATTATAGTAATCCATCCAAGATTCCCATTTAGATAACGGTTTGTTTGTGGCAAAAATCAAATCAATCGCGTAAAATTGTGCCAAAAGAAGAAGAACACCCTGTATAACATTGGTCTATTTCCAACGATGTCTACCTCGAATATATATTTTCCAACACGAATGAATGAAATGGTATGTTCATGGCGTTAAAAACAGTAAAGTGCAATTGACGTTAAAAGAGAAACAACCTGTATAGCGATTTCTAAAAAATAGATTATGAGAATCCATCCAAGATTCCTATTCAGATAACGGTTTGTATGTGTCAAAAATCAAATCAATCGCGTAATATTGTGCCAATAGAAAAAGAACACCCTGTATAGTAATGGTTTATTTTCAACGATGTATGTCCGAAAGTATATCTTTTATCACAATTGAATACAATAGTACGACTTGTCGTGAAAAGCAGCTAGTTGCGATTGACGTTAAAACAGAAACACCCTGTATAGAGATTTCTAAAAAATAGATTATGAGAATCCATCCAAGATTCCTATTTAAATAACGGTTTGATTGTGTCAAAAATCAAATCAATCGCGTAATATTGTGCCGATAGAAAAAGAACACCCTGTATAGTAATGGTTTATTTTCAACGATCAGAGCTTCGGAAAAAAAAGAAAAACACTCTTACTTAAAGTCGACAGATATAGCGTAATTCGAAGTTAATATTCCGATGAAAATTGAAAAACAAAAACGAAAAATTATAATTCCCTTTCAGGGATTCGAGCCCGCCTTTCAGGTGTGAAACCGATACCCCGACACTCTGGACCATCTATCTATCTGACTGCTCGTACGATCTCGTCGATCTCCGCTAATAGAATATAACGTCGGTAATTACCAGAGAAATTATATTATTAATTTTCACTTTTTGGACATAAAAGCGCCACATGGGGGTTCATTTGACGGTTTCTTACCATTAACTTCGCTTTTCGCCAACTTTCCGGCCCTAAAAATGCCTAGAACGGCCGTTTTCATACACCGTCTATCTCAGTCGATTTTGACGTTTCTCGAACTAACAAATAGCAAGGAAAATCCCCGGGGTCGAAAAACCTCCTCTACTTGTATCAATTTGATATAGTTAGACTTATCGTACGTGAATGAAAATTCAGAAAAGCAAAAATTGATACTTCTACATCATCTCGAAAGCAACTGTAAGGGTCAAAAAGTCCTTCGAATTGAGTTTCAAGCAATATCAAATTGGTACCTCGTTTTTCTAGGTTACTTAGGAAAAAATACAAATTTGTTCATAAATCATAAAGTTTTGAAGATATCGATTCGGGGTCTTCGGTTTTACCTTTTCTCTCTAGCAAATTTTCGTTTTCTATCTCCTCGAAACCCCCACATTCACTGTGGATTTTTAAAAAATTCTCAAAATGCAAGATTTACTTACCTCGAGTTCTCATACTCATTTTTCAGTTTTATTCGTCGAATATCGCCTTACGAACGTGTACGTGACGATTTTTCACTCTCATCTTCGTTTTTCCTCATGTTTCAGCTCCTAAAACGGCCCAAGACTGCCCTTTTGGCCAGAAATAATCTCAAACCTCGTCTCTCATTACGTAGAATTTGTGACGTTTCTATGATCGAATTTACAAAGGAAAATTCTCCAGGTCAAAACTTCCGGAACTTGTATCGATTTCTTATATTTAGACTTAATGTAGCTACATGAAAAGTTAGAAGATGACGAATTGAGGCTTCTCGTTCGACTCGGTAACGATTTCGGGGGCAGAGCAGCGGTTCCTTTTAAGTTTTAGACGAAACCAACTCGGCACCTCGCTCTCCGTACCTACCTCACCTAAATTCGCTCATTTTTCACATTTCTAGATCGAAAATAGCCACCTGCCGATTTATGGGTCGGTTATTCGCCCTCATCTTTCGTTTTCTTCAAGTTTCCGGCCCCAAAAAGGCCTAAATCGTCAGTTTCGCTTCCGAAAATTTCCGACTCCGTCTCTCGAATTAATTCTGACGTTTCTCGAACGGACTTTTTGAACGGAAAATCCTCGGACTCGAAACCTCCGAAATTCGTATCGATTTAGTATATTTAGGCTCGACCTAGAAGAACGAAACTCGGGTTCCTTACGAATCGATACGTCTTCTTCGACTCGACGGCAAAATTCCGGACGGAGCGATCGTTTCTTCGAAGCCTTACGCTAAACCAAATCGGTACCTCGTTTTTTTTTCGCTTTTCGAAGGAAAAAACATATTCGAAGATATCTCGAAAACGGCGAAAGATATCGTCTCGCGGTCTTCGGATCCGCTCCTTCTCCCTCCCAAACTTTCCATTCCCGCCCCTTCCGCACCTCCGTCTCTTCTCTAGATCCTCAAATCGACCCTCAAAATGCCCGATTTACTTAGGGAAAATACGTCATTTTCGTCAATTTCGGGAATTTTTTTAACGCGTAAGGAATCGTCCTAAAAATCCCATCTAACGGCTGTGGTCGCCGACGTATTTCTCCTTTCCCCTCCCCTCCTCCACCGACCCCCCGCCGTCGCCGTTTCGCCTCGGTGAGGCCGCCCTTCGGGCGACCTTTTTTCCTAAGTAAATCAGTTGCCATAGTGAAAAAATCAATTAGTAAAGTAGAATAGTGAAAAAATCAATTAGTAAAGTAGAAGATCAATTAGTAAAGTAGAAGAAGATAAATTGTGAGGCGTGTCAATTATACGGAAAAAACCCATCCAAAATTGAGCTTAACTCTTGGGAATGGCCCAAGGAAATTTGGTCTCGCTTACATATAGATTTCTTAGGTCCCTTTATGGGCCGTATGTTCTTGGTGGTAACTGACGCTCATTCAAAATGGTTGGAAGTGTTCGAAATGGCTTCTACTAATGCAACTGCCACTATCCATGTTTTGAGAAGTTTATTTGCTCGTTTTGGCCTATGCAAAACTCTGGTTTCTGATAATGCTCAAACCTTTCTATCTCAGGAATTCCAAGAGTTCATAACGAATAATAATATTGAGCATTTGACTTGTGCACCATACAATCCCAGTTCAAACGGGTTAGCGGAAAACAGTGTTAAAACAGTGAAGAATGCCCTTAAGAAGGCATCTGCTACTGATTCTAAACTTGGGTTGAATAAAATGTTGAATAGATTCTTGTTCGATTATAGAAATACTCCACATTGCACTACTGGAGTGAGCCCAGCATTTCTTATGTTTGGACGTAACATCAGGACTAGATTTGATCAGGTTTTACCGAAAAATAATTCAAATATTTTTGAAAGTGTGAAAAGAGCACTAGGAAAACAAAAGAAATATTTTAGAGGAAATAAGAAAATTGATTTTAGCATAGGGGAACAGGTTTTAGTTAAGGATTATAGAAATCTGAAGCAATCTGTATTTATTAAAGGAATAATTGTGAAAAAAATAGGAAAATGTACTTTTATTGTAAAAATACCTGAAATCGGAAGAGACTGGAAAAGACATTCGAATCAACTTAGGAAAATTGAAAATCAATGTTCAACTGAAGATTATTTTACTTCAGAAAATTTACCATTTCCTGTCTCGTCCGACTCTTCTGCAACTATTCCTGAATTGGAAAATTGCACTAATGAACAACCTGAAAAATTAGCCCAAAACAATGAAACAAATGTTGATTCAGATGCAGGTGGAACAAATGTTCCTTGTACTAATTATAGTGACTTCAGGCCAAAAAGGAATATAAAACCAGTAGATAGATTGCAATATACCTAGATGTAACGATTATTATGTTTTAGATTTAAGAAGGGGGTTGTGTGATATCTCTAAGTGTGTGATATCCCTTAGAATTATATTTGGTTTAGGTAGTATCGGAATACGCAGGTTATTGTGCTTATCTGTTACACATGGATGTGACATGAAGCGGGGGGATTCATTCGATGTATGGAATTAAAGTTGTTAAGACAATTATATTCGAAGTATTATTAATTCCTAATTTTCTGAATGTGAAATATTTACAGTCAGGTTAATAATTTTGTAGAGAAAGTAAACAAAAAATTGTTATCTTTGGAAATTAGATTGACATGTAATAGCATCTCAAGACATCAAAAAATGATAGACGATCTAAAGAAAAAACTTGTTCCTGTTGTACCGGATACAGTTCTTGGGAAATATCAGTTCTTTTTAGTAAATTCTCATAAGAAATATTTTGAAAAATTAAAATCTATTAATATATCAAAATTTAAAAAATTGTTGAAACTACAAGTGGAAAATAACAAACTGTTTTATGATAACTCAAGGTGGTTTAAGCATATTTCAGGTGTTGAGATTCCTGGGTTTGTTGCTGATTTTTTGTCACTTGGACCTAAATTTAGTATTGAATGTACTGACTCAAAATTATTGTTGAGGCATTTTATTACTGACGTTGAGAATATTGTAATTGATGTTCAAACGGAGGATAGTAACGCTGTGAGGGCTAATACCACAAATGCTATTACGAACTTTTTGCATAAATTGGGTGGAAGTGGAGGTAGGCCATCGGATATTGAAGTTAATTTTAAGAAGACGGGGACTTTTCTCAAACTACACCCGGAGATTTATATACTTACTGCAGATAAGGGGGGTTGCACTGTTGCTATGAACAAGTTAGATTATATTAATAAGACCGAGCAATTGTTGAATGACGAAACTACATATGAAAGGTTGAAGAGAGACCCCACTTCGACCATCCGAAAGAAACTTAATGATCTTTTGAAATCCTTTTATGCAAGGAATGAGCTTAACGACATTGAACTAAAGTTTTTGATGAGAAACAATTCCACCTTTCCAAAGTTGTATTGTCTACCAAAAATACATAAAGACAATGTACCTTTACGACCAATAGTGAGTTCAGTTAATTCTGTCACATATAATTTGGCAAAGTTTTTGGCCAACTTGTTAAAGGAGTCTTTCGAAGATCGCACGGACTATAATATAAAAGATACCTTCACCTTTGTCAATGCGGTTGGCGGATTGCAATTACCAGATGGGTACATTTTGTTGTCACTAGACGTTGTCTCTTTGTTCACAAATATACCGGTCAAATTAGCTTTGCAAATTTTAGACCACCGTTGGGACCTTATAGCAAATAATACTTGCTTAACCAAACAAAATTTCATGACTCTGATTGCATTTGTTTTTAACAACACATATTTTTCTTTTAATGATTGCTTTTACAAACAAATATTCGGCACACCAATGGGTTCCCCTTTGAGCCCTATAATTGCAATGATTGTTCTCGATGACTTATTGGACACTGTTATACCTAAACTCCCTTTCAAATTTCCTTTTTTATATAAGTACGTAGATGTATACCATGTGATAAAATTGATATCGTTCAAAATACTTTTAACAACTTTGATTAACACTTAAAATTTACGATAGTAACAGAACTTGATAAAAGATTACCATTTCTGGATACCATGGTTATCAGAAATGAGAACAATACATTGATGCTAGATTGGTATCAGAAACCTACATCCTCGGGTCGTTTTTTAAATTTTTATTCGAATCATCCCCGTAACCAAAAGTTGAACACAGTCTTAGCTTTAAAGAATAGAGTCACTCACATTTCAGATCAGAGTTTTTTGAAGAAAAATTTAAATATACTCTTTGATATTTTTGTCAACAATGGTTACCCAAAAAATATTTTGAAAAGGTTGATTTTCAGTGCTGGTTTTTACGATGGTCCGACAGATGACAATAATCCACAGCAAAAGTTCAAAAGATTACCGCAAATTAATAAACTAACACACCGGGTAACTAATTTTTTTAGAGATTTTCCGCAAATTAAAATCGCGAAGTACAATATATTGAATAACTCAAAGTTGTTTTCGAGGCTAAAAGACAAAACTCCAACTGAGTTCATGAGTAATACTATATACAGGGTGCCATGTATGGAATGTCCGGGTGCTTACATTGGACAGTCACAGCAATGGCTCAGGAATCGAATAACACAACATAGGAGTGATTGCCGGATAGGGAAAAACTCTTGTGCGTTGGTTGACCATCATCAGAGAACTGGTCACAATTTTGATTTTAACAACGTTAAGATTATACAACAGGAGAATGATTACAGAAAGCGATTATTTCTTGAGATGCTACACATTAAGAAAGAGAACAATGCAGTAAACTACAAATCAGACACAGAAGGACTCAAACAATTTACTGTAATATTTTAAGTAGACTTTGATGTATAAACTATAGATGTCACACATGGTTTCATATTGGTTCTTTGTTTGTATCAATTATTGTTGAATATGGAAGGGGGGAAAAAAAATTCAAACACCTGTAATATTTAAGATATTGGATGGTTCTCTGTTGAATGTAACATGGTTGCTAATTTTTGATGTTTGATTTTTCGAATAATATAGTGTGATGATTGTTTCTGTCTTTTGGAAGTGAGGCTCTGATCTTGTAAGTTCCTTTGAAGGATTGTGTTATTTTCTGTAAATGATGTGCCATTTTGGTTATTTCAGTTTATCTCCTGATGAAGTTGAAAATTAAATCAACGAAATATTGAGATTTTTGAAGAATATTGAGTTTTCCTAATTCACAGACCACATTCCCGATACAAAGGTAATAGATTGTATATATATATATATATATATGTGAATTTCTTAAGGGTTATTGACTCAATTCAGGAGAATAATGGTTTTAACTATTTATTCTTTTCCAAGCTTTCGCATCAGTTTAATGCTTCTTCAGGGCTTCGAATGTGAGGTTTATAAAAAAACCTGCATCACAGCTAGAAATAGACATTTAATAAAATTGACGTTCAATGTAACCCTTAAGAAATTCACAAATATTTGAAATATAGACTCTTATCGTTGCATTAAATATATATATATATATATATATATAATAAGTTTAGTTATAAGAGCCTGTATAATATTCAAGATTTAATGATAAGGGTCTATCGACTCAGGTTTGGGGAGTAAATGAGGTACTCTTTATTCTATACCGAGCTTTCGCATTAATTTAATGCTTCTTCAGGGTTTCTATAAAGATAAATATGTGTATATAATTAACATCACAACAAATTAAAATGACAATTCAACTTACTGAATGTGAATGTGAATGTGAGGTTTCTCACATTAAATTAATGCGAAAGCTGGTTTAGAATAAAGAGTACCTCATTTACTCCCCAAACCTGAGTCGATAGACCCTTATCATTAAATCTTATATATATATATATATTTATATTTATCTTATAGATATTTTTCAGAGTTTGGGAGAGAAAACCAAAAAAAAAAACCTTTCAATAATTTCCTTGGATGTTTGTTTTATTATACTGTTTGATACATCATCAATGCCACTGGAATGTTTGTTTCTCATGGATTTTATTATGTTCTCCAGTTTTTCCATACTGCTCGATCTCAAATAAATGGACTCATCTACTCGCATATTAGTAGTTAGTGCTAGGGGGGTTCTGGCTCACCAGGTGATCAGAACCCCACTTATTTGTTTTCGCGGTTAGAATGATGATTGACGCAATGACAGTTGAAACTATCACAGTGCCATCTTGGTGGACTGAATTTTTCGGAAGCTTTTGTGAAGGGACGTAGAATTTTATGAAAAAGTTCTCGGAGACGACGGGATTCGAACCCGTAATATTTTACTATGAGTCCGGAGTGTTAACCGATGAGCCACAGGCACTAACCTTAAGAGGTACCTTTTTGGTCCCACATCAATCGCAGGTATATGACCCTTTGCATTGTGCGTCTTAGGGGCCCTTTTTCAGGTAATTAATATGAGGCGATTGGAATTATTCTATCCGTCATATGAAGTTTGATGCATGAGGTACTAGATCCTTTTTTCGAATTATTATTGGGGAGGCATTTATCGTTTATATGAAAGGGAATACCGGGGATTATCTGAATCGAATAATTTCTTTTCAGCAGACCCATTACGAAATAATGCAGAGAGAATTTTGTGTATCTTTTTTATTTTCAAGGGCGTCAGTTATCATAAAAATATTTTTGGACTAATATGTTGGATAGCAATTGATTGGGTGGGAACAGGTCAGATGAAACTTGTGCGCAAAAAAACAATTTTAAGGACATATTTTTATTGACATGAAAAATCTACATCATTTAACACTTTATTCTTATAAAAGTACATGCATTCTGAGATTACATAACTTTCAACAGATGGATTAATTCTACAAAAAGAATTTATTAAATCCTCAATCCCACTAAACATGATACATAACAATAATGTTATGTTATATTGTTCAGAGATAACTTTGGTAATATTAGCAAACTAACATTGCATTAATGTTGTCATGAAGTTTCCAAACCAACGTTTTCATCCCAATGTTTATGTCACATCTAAATAACATAATCACCAATATTCATTAGATCATTTTTGTGATATTGGCAAACTAACATTGCATTAATGTTGTCATCAAGTAACCAAACCAACGTTTTCATTCACATGTTCATGCCACATCCAAATAACATAATAATATTCTTTAGATGATATATAAATAAAATGTTGATTTTATGTTTCCCAGATGTGTCTCCTACATATTGGTTATGTTATCCATAGATGTTATCTGTCAAACGTTTTTGTTTAACTACCTCAAAACATTACTCAGATGTGTACAGTAGACTTGGAATTAATATTATCTGGAAACGTTTGGTACCTAAATGTATTTTTCGGATAATAACCATGTCATTAATTTAATATTTCAACATAACCATATAACAACATATCATAAATGTCGAAATGTGAAGCAAGGAGCAGAGATCATCCCTGATATCAAAAGTAAACTTGTGTATTGTGATTCATAGTTCCATTATTTCAATTATTCTTGTTCGTTAGTCGTCGTTGTTCCATCATATTATTGAGTTTATCTCCCCTGCTGGAAGTATGAATAAAAGTAAAATAACGTGTGAAAGGAGATATAAGCAGGTGGGTCTTATTTTCTTTGTTCTTATATCCATACTTTTGAGAGATTCTGCTTCACTATAAAGTTGGCCCAACAGGCATCAAATATTTCTTTCATGTCTGAAAGTATTTTTATTTATTATACAAATTCCGAATATAATGAGATATAACCCTATTTAATGTGCTCAATTTTGGTTCATTGCTGTTTCAAATTTTTATTTTAATCAACAACTGTTGAATAACTGATTAATATCTAACTATAAAGTATTCGACTGAATGTTTTTTAATTCTTAAGTCATGCACACTATTAATCATTGATAATTTTTCAGGAAAAGAAGCTCAAGATGAATAATAATTTTCCCCGCTACCTCAAAAGGTTGATTAATAAAGAGGTCAATCATGATAAACATACTGAAAGTTCTAGGTATATCATCATTACCTTGTACAGAACCAACATAATTATTTGCTCTAAATAATCCATATACATTGTATAATGCTGTCGTATAATATGGAGCCTACCATCGATCAACAGGAGATAAGTAATTCTATGAAAACTACTGCAATACCTTCAGATGATTCCCTCAAGTTGGGTTTTTTCAACTCATCTAAGACCATGGTCTATAGAAAACTGAATTTCCCAAATTGCTTTTTCAAAATTGTTGAAAATTTTCAATTTGATTGAATTTGGGAAATCTATGTTCAGATGCTAGAATATTATTAAAGATACATAAGGAAATGTCTTTGGAAATCATGGATGGAACGATGGAAAGCTTACTGAATCTAGGAAAATGCACCTACAAGAAAGAGTTTCTGGAGAAGGAGGAAACCAAAAGAAAAACACTCTGGCGGAATCTTCCAGGTTTGGTTCATTCCAAAAAGTTCCTTAGGAACTTTAAAGAAGTGAGATCCAAAAGGTATCTGGATCTCTGTAAGAATAAGTTACACCTGGTCACTGGCTTCCTCACAGGACACTGTCGCCTCAGGAAGCATTTGATGAGAATAGGTTTATCAGATACTGACGAGTGCAGATTCTGTGGGGAGGAGGAAGAAACTCCTCTTCACCTTGTTACAGAATGCCTCGCCATTACAAGTCAGCGAAAGGAATGCTTTGGACAGGAAACTTGTAGGAGTGAAGACGTAATATCCTTGAGGCCTTCCCAGATATTGAGGTTTATTTATACTCTGGAACTGGAGGGCGAGCTGTAGATGGCGTAATGGTGAGAACAGCTCTGATGGGGGGCACAATAGATCTCAAGGTCGCGGTGCAACGTAACCCCTTATCAATAATAATAATAAATACTGAATCTAGAAGACCTTCTGAAAACCAACAAAAATGTTGCTGCTCAATTAGTAAGTAAACCGAAAAGTACCTATGAACTACAGTGTATCCCTGGTCCTTCTCTATTCTATTACTCTGTTATAATTTTTTATAGAAATAATAGATCTCGAGTTCATCAGAAATGACTTGAAGTTTTAAATCTCAATGTTCATCTCCACTGGTAATTGTATTCTACTATTCACGTCCAAAGGGTTTTTTCAATGCAGACATTAAATCAGAAAGTTTAATAATAATATGGATTTTTACACATGTCTATTATTCTAGATGAATAAACTGTTACTCAGATTACAAAAATTCGATAAGGATGTGCGTCCAACAGATAATCCAAGATGAGCTTGCCCAGCATTGTTCCTGGACTGGAAAATACCGAATTTCAAAATGTCAGATTTGGAAATAATGAAAATTCTCAAACGTAAGTACTTCTCAGTGATTGTTTTCTTCAACCTTTAGGATCTGGTTGCATAAAGTGCTCTGTTAACTCAAGTTTTAACAGTGCTAACTAATCTGCTAAAAGCTATGCCTTATCATAGTAATAAAAAAATTAAATATTTAGTTCGTTTAATTTTTTATGCAACCAGCCCTATCTTGTAAAGTAGGTATCTACTATTAGTTTCTTTTCGCTTTACCTTTCGTTAACATGAATTATAAGTGATCTTATTTCCAACAGTCATACTACACATATTTTTGCCAATATATCATCAAGATTAATTTGTGTTTTCAGTGGTGTCTTTATTTTCAGAATCTGATAAGGAGTTTCAACTCATTATTGTGGAGTGGATGATATTCGCTTAACAGAGGCTGACAAGGAAAAAGTAGTAACTGAGATTTAAGTGGAACGATACTGAAGACTGCAACAGATACCAAAGATATTGAGATATTTAGTGATGAATTTGTTTATATTGTTTTATAGAGTATTTATTATTTTCTAAGACTTTATGATATATTTTTTTATGGAAATTTGGTCAATTTTTTAAGTTGTATTATATATTTTATGCAGATGGAAGTTTTGATTAAATATGATTCTCCCACTAAACTCAGCTTTTGTTCATCCATCATTCAATTTGCTTGATAATTTTTTCGTTACCCTTTTATAGTCGAATTTAAGCGAGTAACCAAAACAGAGTGTCAAGACCAATTCTTTTCAATCATAACCAATTGGTTATGATAGGAAGGAATTGGTCTTGACACTCTCTTTTGGTTACTTGCTTAAATTTGACTATAAAAGGGTAAGGAACATTATATAAATGTTCTGAGTAACATTAAATATATGTAACAAAGTTACATTATAGTTATGTAAAATTAGATACATCATACAAATGTTGCATAAATATTTCAAGCAACATTAAATATATGTAACGATGTTACGTTTATGTAATATTTATCATTAAACGTTGCATTGTAATATTAAAAAGAGGCACAAACTGCTATGTGTACTACGTAGCTGCAACATCAAGCATCTCTCTATACAACATCACAAGGTCACAATGTGACATTACATTTACGTTTAAGTTATGTTTTTATGTTAAGTGGGATCGAATTTTGATTATTCTTCTGAGATAGATCTTTCATGATATCCAGGAACTTGTAATAGAAAAACGATATTTTTAAATTTTTCAACATCTCTAGGCGATGGGAAATTATAGCAGTATTTAATTGGATCAATTTATTCAAGTCGGCATCGCTGAAATACATGCAGTTTTCCCATTTGGCAACGCGGGTCATCACACCTTTGGATTTTTCAACTTCAACGCCACAATCTCTTTGATCAGCATCATTTTCAATTAATGCAATAAACGATCCCCATTGCCAGTCGTCAAAAGATATTATACATTCATTAGATATGAGCATGACTGCAGGTTCAAAATTTCTTGCGGGACTTATACCACAATCAATAGAAGCAGACCCACATTCCATTTCCAGGTGAAATTGCTTGTTTAAAAGGTAGTGTTTCTCGTTTTTTACAGCTGCATCATATTTTTCTAGTACACGCTCCAATTCTGCATCAAAAACATTTCCATCCAACGATGACGTACCACATTCTGATAAAGCACATTCATCTTCTGATATGATGATATTTTGTGGTGATTGCGTAGCATGCATGTTTGCTCAAAGTTTGTTTGTGGACTGAATCCAGGAATCGTGGTCTTTATTCATTCCAAGCCATCTAACCAAGACCTTGTCTCCACGTCTGCGCAATACTTTTTCAACCAAATAAACATCAGGCTGCTTTGTTTTTTGCAATTCTTCTTGATACAAAGCACCACTTATTGGCCTACCGGTGAAATCTTCAATTAGGTAACTCACTGGGTTGGTAAGTTGGACTTTGGAGATTTTAAATAGTTCAGTAGTCCATTGATACCCTTTTGTGAAAACGTGCCTAAATTTACTTATACGTACAATATCACCCTTCTGAAATTTATGAGGTAATGCTATTTTTATGTGACTGTAGGCGAATTTATTTATGTCGTTCTTTGTATTTACGTCACGGCCGTCACGGGGTTTCATGCCAATAGTGCGATGTTTTTGCGCGTATGTTCTGGGGAACAACGCGTTATAGTTTTGCCCAAATGTCTGTAACTTTCGAATTTTTTGACGAAATTGGTCTCAAACGATTTAGTTCGACTCCCCGATGAAGAATTCGAGGTCAAATTTGATTCTGTCCGTCCGGCCGTACGGCCGTCCGTTGCCACGATAATTTGAGTACGAAAAGAGCTAGCGACTTGAAATTTTCAGGGTGGGTGGCGCATCGCAATACGACGGACAAGTTCGTTAATGGGCATAATCGGCCCAGTGGTTTCCGAGTAATAATTTTGTTTTCAACCAATATAAATCCGATCGAATTCAAACTTGGTGACTAGTTGTAGAATATGAACCTAAGCACGTTTGTGAAATTTTGGACGAATCGTATGGCTAGAAAATTTTTAAAAAATTATTGAAAAATATTTTTTTTGTCACGAAAACCTGAGAACGGAAAGAGATAGCGGCTTGAAAATTTCAGGTTATGTTGTGCATATGAATGCCACATTTGAGTTTGTTTATGAGCATAATCGACCAAACGGTTTCAGAGTTATAGCCATCTGAAATTTGGTGGTTTTTTGTTCCTCATTAACTCGAAAAATACTGAACCGATTGAATTCAAACATGGTTATTAGTTGTAGAATGCCAACGCGAAAATGTTTGCGAAATTTGGTGAGGATAGCATTTGTAGAAAATTTTTAATAAATCATTGAAAATAAAAAAAAAATTCTATATATCAGTAACTATACGTTTGAAATTGCTGAAATTTTGCAAGAGCGTTCATTACCTAACTCTACTGCCAAGTTTCAAGTTTTAACACGATCGGTTGAATATTGTTGGAGATTCGAGCATTCTTGTGTGAGTTCAGTAGATGGGTGACCGTTGCCTCGATAACTTTCGAACCAAAGGAGATAGGGACTTGCAATTTCCAGGGTAGGTTGCGTATCCGAAAGGGAGAGTTGAGTTCGTTTTTGGGCATAATCGGTTTAACGGTTTCCGAGTTATATCCACCTGGAGTATTGTTTCCTTGATTGCTCAAAAAATAAATATTCGATTGAATTGAAGCTTGGTAACTAGTAGTAGAAAATCAACACAAAGACGTGTTTAAAATTCTGTAAGAACAGTACTCCTAGAAAATTTGAAAAAAATGACGAAAAAAAAAATTTTAAGAACCGCACCTCCAGAAAATTAAAAAAAAATCACGAAAAAAAAATTGGTTCAAGCACTGACATGAAGTCAGAAGCTTTTGCGCGTATGTTCTATTGTCCATTCTTCTGTATTGGACACCCTTAATCGAATTTACCATGGTTAATTATGTCGTCCATTCTCCTGTATTGGACACTTAATTCGAATTTACCATGGTAAATTTGAATTAAGAGTGAAATAGATGTCCAAGAAGTTTGATATGTTTTTACGATGTAAGTAATCTCTGTTTCATTTGACTTATAACTTACAAATAAGGACCAAATTATTTCAGGTTTTATGATCCTCCTACTGAACACCAGGAATGAAAATGGCCCCCCGTTGAGCCATGGTGAACTAGTGCTAATGGACTCTGTGATATAGAGTGTTCTTGAAAAAATTACGATGATTTAACTCATAAAGCAGAAAGTTAACCGCAAATTTACATCTTTGATCTTCATTGATGTAAGACAATTCATTACACATTTCCCTTTGCGCCATAACATCTTTTTTCTTACTATTTTTGGATATATTAATGATGATGTGTGTTCACCCTAATAGCACAAGTGTATTCCCAAAATGTTCCCGGAATATCCATTTGCGACAAAAGATATGTTCCGGGAATGTCGCAAAACATCCCGGGACACCCCGGGAACATTCCCGGTAAAGCCCATATGGCCAAATCGCACATTCCGGGAATTTCCCATCGGGACATTCCCGGAACATCCGTGGATGTTCGCGGAATATTCCAGGGGCATCCCCGTGGCAGTTCGTAGAAGCGTTCCGATAATGTTCCGGGAACATTTTGACGTAACACGTTTTAGACACCAATGGACATTCTTGGACTAGCCCGGGGACATTAAGAGAGGGAGGGGGGGGGGCTGGCTTTTTGTAGGTCGGGGGAGGGGGCTGGTTTTTTGTAGGTCGGGGAGGGGGCATTGGATTGGATTGCGGGGTGGAGGGTGGGGATTGTTTTGGGTAGGTTGGCAGAACGATATAAGTATATAATCCGTAATAAAACAATGCATATACATAAATGTATTTTTAATAGAGCCATAAATACTGAAAGGATACAAAGTATAATAAAATCCAAAATATTTTTCATACAGCCTCCAGAATCATACCACGCTGGATCTCCTTTTCCTTTCTGGAGCTCTCCTCAACCACCCTCCGATAGAAATTTCTGTTTCTTTCCTATTTTTTATTAAGTTTGTTTTCTCTGATGCATCTAAATGGAAGTATTTATTAGTAAACACTAACAGGGAGATAGGGTTTTTTGCTGAGGTTTTTCCATAAGCTCTAGTATCGTACATCGAATTCTATGGTACCTCGTTTCACTAACCTCTGCTAACACATTTGTATTTTTCTTCAAGCTTCCTTGTTAAATGAACAAAATATAATGCTCTAAGTTCAAAAGAATATTTACATATTTATTAATAAACAGCGAGGTACAATCGAGCTGGAGGTATGTCAGAAGTAGTATGCATTCTTATAGTTGTACCACTGATATTCATCGTATAGTACAATTAATATAATTGGATTCGAAATTAAACCAAACTTACCAACAATTGCTTTCGACAAGTTCGAAGCTCCAAAGTTATATTTGCCACTTCTGCCTAAATACGTGAACTGCATGGCTAAATCATCCCGTATTATCGGAGCCAAGCATCTTTTCACAAATTCTGATAAGTTGTTTCCTCCGATTTTGGAGAAATATTTTACCTATAAAAAATAAGGATCAATGATATGTCACAGTGTGTCTCATGAAAACTAGCAAAAATAGATTTTTTGACATATTTAACTATTTCTGTAATTCGAATGATGTTATATTAACTGAACAACTATAGAGAACAATTAAAAATAATCATGAAAATTACCATGCCAGAGTAATTTCCCTGTTCTTCTAAAAATGCATTAAATTCATCCAGAATTACTTTGCCTCCAATAGGGAACTCTATATTGGCCTTTGCCAAAATGCCTATTTCCTCAACTGCTTCTCCCCTGCTCACTTGGCTCTTCAATAGTTGATCAACTTTTCCATTAAGTTCCACCAGTAATGATGTCATTACGTAAATGGATTTGCTATCCTGATTTTTTTTGCAGCAAACACCGCACTGATTATTGCATGCCATAGTAGAACCTGAAATACAAATAGATACAAATATTATCTTAGTGGAAGAAATTTCCAGAGTAAAAACAAGAAGCATTACTATCTCAACAAAGAAAACTGAACAGCTTATTAATTTATTAGGAAATAGCAATCCAATTATATTATATAAATTTCTAATTGATATATGAACTTCACAACCAGGGAAAACTAAAACTTTTGCCTTATAACCTTATAAATTGGTCTAGCTCTAGTCTATATTGACCTTTTCATGTACAATAATAATAGAACCGACAGTTCCTTCCATACATTTCCAAAACTAGGTTAGATTTACATAAGGTAACCTCAAAATACTTACATTCCCTTATGGTCTTGTTTGAAGATCTTGCTATCGAGGGAGTGTCTGGGGCACTATAAGCTGGTACTGACGAAGGACCCGGAGAACTCCTTAAACTTCGTCTGGGAGTATTTTCCAGACCTAAAACAAATTTTGCAATTTACATTATATCTCCATAACATATTATATTCATACTAATTGTGGGTTTAAAACCAGGGGATCAATTATTGAAGAATAATTTTATCAGGCATTTGCATCAATAAAAATGTTTGTTTTAATTTAAAAAAATCCCTAAATATACTTACTTCCCAAGACCGGCCTGTCAACCAGAGATGCGCTAGGAGAGCTATGACTCATTGTAGTATTATCTGAAAATAAAAAATACTGTAGTTGCTTTTGCATACATAAACGCAATAAATTGCATTTAGTTTCGAACCCTTACTATTTTATTTTCTGATCTTAAAATCAAATAATACCAGGTAAACTAAAATTAATGTAATTACCAATGCAAATCTCTTCTTCACTCAAGAGGGTATACAAATTCTTTTTAGGGGGTGGTGGAAGGGAACGCAATCTTTTGTTCTTCTTCTTTTTATTGGAGATGTCATTTTCAGAACCTGATGAATCAGATGAAGAAAACAATCTCTTTTTTCTCCGTCTTTGGCCTTCTGTGTCAGTACTTAAATCGCTGGTAAACTCAGCTTTCTTCGCTTTAGCTCTGGCTAGTGCATAGTCCCCTAAAATGGCCAAAATAATAAACTTTTTAATGAATGTGGAGTGAACATTGATACTGTCTGAATCCAATGACCTTTATATATGCATAAGTCATTTTTTATGTGGATGACAAATATATAATAATTTAATATAATTAGGTGGGTTAATTACATGCACTGTTGAATTTAGAAGGATGGCTTTGTAAGGTGAATTTTAAATTACTAATGGCGATTTCCATTGACACGCTCGGATCACTCGGGGTCATATTTGATAGATATATTCCGTTCAATTGGACAGATGACATCGATTTCGAGTGCTCCGAGCGTGTCAATTGAAATCGCCATCACATTACTGATAACGTTTAACCCCTGTTTGTGCTATCCACTATTGATGATTTTATTTAAAACACAAACATGTATGTTTTCAACATCATAGAAATAAAGTGGTTCATTATTCAACTGAAAATGATCCAAGAGTCTTTATAAACACCTGAGTTACTTTCAACCTAACTATAAATGAGTGTGATTTCAATACAAAACTTGATTACACCAGATGAATAACATTAACAACATAATCAATCATGGTCAATAACAATAAGAAAATGTAGAATATTTTAGAACTTTTCAAAAAATTTATTGTACTTACCAAAAGTGCTATTCCTTAGAATTCTTATGGTGTGAGATGGCCAGGAAGTATTTACTTCGCAATTTTTTAATGCCATATTCAGCTTATCCTGTGTCATGATTGGCCACAGACAGCGGTCCCCAACAATCCACTTGGTGGGAACGGCTTGAACCGTCTGATCTTCTTCGAAGATTACAACTGTCCAAGATCGTGGTGACGACATATCAAATGCTACTCAAAAAAAACAAGAAATTGAAATATTGATTACCTTTTAATTAACATCTTTCTCTACAAATTCATATCCATTTGAAAGATATGGGAAAAATCTATTTGGCTGAGAAATATACACACACTTAGGTCTAAGCATTGACGTCTATGGGTCTAAGCTTTGCTGCCTGAATTCCTAACCATAAAATTAAAATATCTCTTTTCTTTCTGTATAAATATATCAACTGAGAATAATATTTGTTACTTACCTATATAAATCAGGTATACTTCTTAATTCTTATCTCGAATATAACAACAACACACAAACATACAAGGGAGACAAACGCAAAAAAAGAATGAATGACCGTTGAGACGGTGACATCACAGAACATATTATAGGCGCTTTCTATTTGACGCTGTATATATCACTTCCAAACTGATGCGAAATCAGTTTGAACCAGAGAAATAGCCGGAATTTCCCTCTATTTCTCTGGTTTGAACTGATTTCGCATCACTTTGGAAGTGATACAGCGTCAAATAGAAAGCTAGGAATATAAGAAGTGCTACCTGCCTTGTAAACTGTGTGCAACAGTAGTGACATTTACATACCATAGATTAGAGAGAGATGGGGCGAAAAAGGTGGGGATATTCCATTATGGTTCTAGGGGGTGTCCCCTTGTTGAAGCATATGTCACACTAAAATGACATATACAAGGGGACACCCCCTAGAACCATAATGGAATATCCCCACCTTTTTTTCATTATTGTATTCGAAATTTGAAATGATTCGAAAGGAAAGATGCTTCAAAATGAAACAAAGCTTTATAAACAATAATTTCTTTATCAAAATTATTTTTACAATTATATATAATACATCTATTATAGAATCAAACAAGTAAAGGATATTTGTCGAATTTTTCGAATGTGATTATAATTTAGTTAGCAGTTTTCTAAAACAAATAAGTTCAATTTGCTTCTGGAGCAAGGTTTCTCAAACTTTTGGCTCCACGAATCCCTTTTCAAGTTTCCAAATGACAGCGAACCGCTTAACTAACACATGGTGGTGAGCCCATGCCACCGTCGAATGGCAAACCCCTAGGGGTTCACATACCCCACTTTGAGAAACCCTGTTCTAGAGAAACTAAAAACCATGACACAATTCAATGAAACAAACAAAATTTTTGACCAACCATAGGTCTTTTTGGAATTTGCTGAGTTATTACAAGTTCTTAGGGGTACCTATATCTACCAAATTCCAGTACAAATATCTGAATAAAATGTCAAAATAACACTTGTATATAGAGTTAGGGATAAATTATTCGTGGGTCAACACTCATTCACAACGGTCTTTCAGTCTCATTATGATCAGAATTGTCACTTCACTAAATCACAATAACACTGATTCATCTAGGAAGGAGAAGAAACTACCACCAGTCACAATTGACAGTCAAAATCCGGTAGAATCCATCAATCTAGGTAATGACGGTCACCATCACCATTTTCTGAAAAAAGAAATAAGTATTTTTACATATTAAGTGATAGAAGATGAATATTCAAATATATTTTAAATATAAATATTCGTGATCAAGATGTCAGGATAGATCTAAATGGGTTGGTTCTATCAGAATAAAGTTTAATAAGGTATATCAATTGTCGTTCCCAAAAAATGCTTCTCACTTCTCAGTAAAATATTAACCCAATCACACTATAACTAATATCTCAGTTAATAGACTACTACTATAATAATAAAAATAATAAAATATTCAACAGTTAATACAATCATATTGTTCAGTGAGTGCATGTATTAGGTACAAATGTCTGAAACCAGGTACATTCAGGCAGTCAGTCAGAAAATTAGAAATATTTTTGCTAGGACTTATTTTACAAATATCATTCCAAATTTTCAAGGTCGAAGGATCTTTAGGGAAACGAAAAAAACTTCTGTTTCTGCAAACAAGTGATGAATGGCTGATATATGAATTTTGGCAAGAATACTTAACATCTTTCGCAACAATGAAGTTGCAGAACCTGAAGCCATTTTCTTAATACAATATGATATTAAACACAATCAGATTTGCAGAATTGAACCTCGTATAAATATAAACTTATCAGATCTCACCAAGTGGCCAAATTACCAACAAATATCTTCAACATCACCTGAAACGGAAATTTTTTCATTGAATTACGAAAAAAACAAACTTATCTTCACACGGGTAATATAATAACACTGGTTTTATTTTAGTATAACAATTATTATTGCTATTTGCCACAATCTATTAGAAATATCAGGAGTATATTTATCAGTCTTGTCAAATTTACGAAGTCAATGAAGTCAGTCCTGACACTCGTGTCATTGTCATTTATCCATTTGAACATATCTACGACAAGCGAACAAAAAAGGTGGGGACGTATGTCCATGTTTCCACTTTTTGTACTCTCGCTTCACCCCCCTGGGTGACATCTTTAATCTTTGGGTGACATATTGGTTCAAAACATAGAATTTGAGAAAATCTTTTATATGAAAAGACAAAGAACAAAAATGTTTGCTGGCCTCAGTGATCCAGTACGAGAGGATCTCACTTTGTTGATTTCGGAGGTTAACCGTTGACATATGCACGTGTTTCCCGTGAATTATCCTTAAATTGTGGTATATTTTGGTAAAACTAAACTATTTGTATGTTCGATTACTTACTAACTGTGGTTAGTGGCTGAAAATTGAAGGTAGGCTGGGTTTTATCTGGATTAAGTCGTATTAACCAGGAGTAATTTTGAAAAACCGAAAGGGTTGCACTTTCCAAGATGGATTGGCAATTAGGGGGGCCTCCGGACCCCCCTGCTTCGCCCATGACCCCAAGAATTGTGAGTCAGTTGACTCCCAAGTCTCAGAAAACTTTTAATCATTTGCTGTCAGACAGTCAAAATTCAGGTACAAATCAATATTCCCCTGCAGATTTTGCATTACTAACTAGGGAAATAGAATTAGTTAAAAATTCATTTCAGGATGACCATGAATTGGTAGAGGAGGCTAATGCCTTATCACAATCATTGTCAGAATTGTTAACAAACTCCCAAGGTCAGGTGAAACCTAACAAAAATAAGATTGAGTTGAAATATGGTGCCTCAGACTCAGGCCCTTTCATGGTAATTTTGGAAGTCTTCAGATAACATAGGCAATATTCATCCTATGAATTTCGCAAAAAAACTTGCTTCACTGAATATAAAGGGTATAGACCACATTAGTTAGGTTAGGCGGGAAATTTGAATTACGATCCACCCGTGGATCCGAGCACTGAATTCCCCATGCATTTAGTATGGACCTAAAATTTACGCGAATTTCTCGCCTCTTTTTAGATACTTAGGCTAATTTCTTAAGGTTTATTTTGGTTGAAATAGATTCTGTGAACCTTTCTCAACCATCTAGAATCAAGTTTTCATAACAAAATTATATATTTCCAAAATAATTAATAAATATAAAAGTGTTCACTAAATTCGATTGAAGTATGTCTTAGCTCACTCGAAATCAGTCAAAAATAATAACATAACCCTAAATCGGCCTTGTGATGACGCACAACAGAAGTCATCTACGACATACGGAAATCTTTCGAACTAGAATGGTTTCAATTTTGATTTAAGGATAAATAGAGGTAGATTTTAATGTGGAAATAACATGAAAACATGCACTAATGATGAAGGTACCCAATACTTGTTGTCTCTGTACTAACAGTCTCTTTTAAATAGGGTGGTTTCATCTCAAAGTTGAAATTCCTTGTTAAAAAATTTGAATATGGATCTCCCGCCAAGCGAATGATTCTAACCTAACTAATGTGGTCTATTAAGAACATTGCAAAGAAAGGTAAAAGAAGAATATCGATTGAATTTGACCTTCTCGATAGAGCCAACAGGTTCATTAGTGAAAATCCATTTACTGCAGATACCAATATAGACGTATTTATCCCTTCTCGTATGGTAACGAGTAAGGGCATTATAAAAAGTGTGGGTTCGGAAATAACTCCAGAAGATATTATTAATAATGCGGAATCTAAGGTTAAAATAATAGATGCTCGTCAACTAAATAGACGTGTCACAAAGGAAGGAATAACTTCTTACGTTCCCTCCAATACATGGATACTAACGTTTCAAGGGAAAAATCTTCCAGACAGAATAGCTCTGTGGAGCTGCGTTCGACAAGTGTCACTGTATGTGGGTCCAGTAATACAATGCTACAACTGCCTTAGATACGGGCACACTAAACCTAACTGTAATAATCCTTTCCAATCTAAAAGATGTAGAAATTGCTCGGAGAAACACGATGAAAATGATTGCCCTAATTCCTCTAATCCCAAGTGCGTTTTTTGCTCTGGTAATCATGCTTCAACCGATTGAACATGCCCGGAATTTATTCGGCAAAAGCAGATCAATAACCTAATAGCTCTGGAGAACATTTCTTATTTTGAAGCGGTCAAACTTGTCCCTAAGAACTACACAGCAAATTCAGGAGGTCCTCCCCTTATTCCTTCTCCCACTCATCTTCAACCCCAATTGTTCCCTCAACTCCCCACCAGATCCAACTCCTCGATCCAAGACTCCACAGTCATTTCTGTCAATAACAGAAGATCTCTACTTCAATCCAATCTAAATTCCACAGACTCATATGCCTCAGTCTTAAATAAAAAAAAGAGGAAAAGTCCTGTATCCCCAGGCTAGGATAGAGAACTGCATGACTCTCAGTTGTTCAGATTCTCTCTTCCCCTTACTCCACTTCCACGGAACACAATGCCACCCCATGACAGTTCCCTGTCCAGCCAAATTCCGTTGCGCCCTACAGATGATGTTATTCTTGATACAATCACAAGCCGTTTAGCAAATAATGAAAATCTAGAGTTTTTAAAGAGTCTTATGGTAATACTTAATAACAAATTCTCCACATTCCCTACATACAGTGAATCTCCTCTCCTTTCTGTCTCTCCTACCAACTCTAACTAATATTGTCTACTATCCTAATTTCTAAGTTTCCCTCATCCTATTTCCTCCTGAATTTCTGTGTATTGATTGTTTTTTTAATCAAACAAATCACTTATGTTTAATATATTACAGTGGAATATAAGATCGGTATACTCCAATTTAGAAGATCTGAAAATGCATATTGAGGAAAATACTCCAAGTATAATTTTACTGTCAGAGACCTGGCTTCAAGAAAACCTCAACTTCAAAATTTCAGGTTTTTATGTTCGTAGACAGGACAGGACATCTCGGAGAGGGGGAATAGCCTCTCTAATAAAGAATAACTTTCCATCCGTAGAGATTAATTTTGATAATCTGACTTGTCCCGACAAAGTTCAAATTCAGGGGTTCATCATCACCGATATGAACCTTACAATCATAAATGTATACTGCCCTCCCGATGTCAACCTGAATATCACATTCTGGATCAATCTTACCAGAAATATTTCAGTACCCTATTTGATCTGTGGTGACTTGAATGCTCAGAATCCCTCTTGGGGCTCTGGTGCATACAATACTAATGGTAAGGTATTAGAGGATTTCCTGCTTGGTGAGAATCTTTGTTTTTTGAATGATGGCTCCCCTACTAGAGTAACTCCTCCGGGCACGAACCCGAGCGCTCCTGATTTGACTATTTGCTCTAGTGATCTTAGGATCGGTTCACATTGGAAAACTCTTCCAGATCCGGGAGGAAGTGACCACTTTCCAATTATTACAGCTCTTAAATGCCTCTCCCAAGCCAACGCGCGATTCCAAAACTGTTTTTCGACCAGAAAATACAGTATTCCTCATGCTGATTGGCCCAAATTACCAGACAAAAGTCATGGAAAATATTTCAACCCTAAACCCCAAATCACTAGATGAGTTTAGAGACAGTATCATTATGGCTGCCGAATGTTCTATCCCCAAGAAGCGGCTACCCAAACCCTCTACCTATAGAAACCCATGGTGGACTGACGACCTTGCTGAAGCCGTCAAGAAAAGATCTGAGGCTTTCAAAGCATATCTGACGGACCCTACGGAAGAGAAATTTTTGAGTGCTAAGAACATTCAAGCAGCGGTAAAAACTAAAATTAGGCAAGCTAAAAGAGATTCGTTTCGAAAGTTTTGTGAAAATTTGTCTCCATGTAATGGAAAAAAACTTTGGTCAGACATCAATAAATTCAGGTTTGGGTGTAAAGTGCCTTCAACTCCAATGTCTTCACCCACTTGTGGGCAGGAAATCCTGGCGCGATTGTGTCC
The DNA here is from genome assembly GCA_937662695.2 of Halyzia sedecimguttata. Lineage (NCBI taxonomy): Eukaryota > Metazoa > Arthropoda > Insecta > Coleoptera > Coccinellidae > Halyzia > Halyzia sedecimguttata. Next base: position 71,866,270 of record OW569417.2, read on the forward strand.
TCGTCCGATCGATATCCCACCTCAGTCAAACCTTCCTGCTAGCCAATCTCCTTCACCATTTGCGCCAATAACTTTGGACGAACTGTCTGCATGCATCAGATTTAAAAAAGAATCTTCCCCAGGAAGAGATGGCATCACCTATAGTATGCTGAAGTCGTTACCAATTGGTGGCAAACAGCGGTTAACAGAGATATTCAACGATCTATTTAACACCCCCAATATTTCCCAGAATCTCACTGACACGATCATAGTGCCAATACGAAAACCCTACAAACCACCCAACAGTCCTTCGTCTTTCCGTGATTTCCAATTTGGCTTTCGCAGGGGAAAGTCAGTGAATGATGCTCTTTCGTTTTTGATATCTACATTGTACTCCTCATTCTCGTGAAATGAGGTGGCAGTGGTGGTTCTTTTGGATATTAAACAAGCATATGATTCGGTTCAGTTTGACCTTTTAGAGAAACGCTTATCATCAATCAATGTCCCGGATTCTATAATGGAGCTTTTAAAAGCCCTCATCATTGGAAGGAACATATTCCTTATAGACCCCTACTCCAAAGAATTGATAGGTCCGAAACAATCATCGGTAGGCCTAGCACAGGGATCCCCTGAAAGTCCAGTACTGTTTAACTGTTTTGTTGGGGACCTCCATGAATATGTGAATGTTCCGGGTGTCACTACTCTGAAATACGCTGATGATACAACAATCATAGCCACAGGAGTGTCTATCTCATTGGCTATTGAACGAATGTCCATGGCTTTGAAGTCTATTGAGAAATGGGCCACTGAGAAATGTCTCCAGCTGGCTCCTGAAAAGTCATCAGCGCTGTGCTGTCATAAGGGCAGAAGATTTTCAGACATGTGCCCTTTGAAGCTTTTTAATTCCGACATTCCATGGGTCGAATCTGTCACTTATTTGGGTGTCACTATACATCAACACCTCAAATGGTCTCAACATGTCAATAGAATGTGCTCCAAAGCCTTTCTAGGAATTAATATAATGAAGGCTTTATGCAGAACTTGGTGGGGCTGTCATCCGGCTACCCAACTACTTTTATACAAGTCCACAGTCCGCCCATTCCTAGATTATGGTAGTCTTTTTTACGGGAAATGCCCAAAGATGGTGCTAAGCAAATTGGATCGTACCCAATATGCGGCATTACGGGTAGCGCTGGGATACATGAAGTCCACCCCCATCCCCATCATTCAGATGGAAAGTAAAGAGTACCCGCTAAAATATCGACGTCTATGGTTGGCAACAAAGTTCATAACTAAATTACATAGAGTCACCAATGACCCTGTCCTTTCCAAGTGGATCCCTCTCAGACACTGGTTGTCTCTGGGGAATCCCCCACCTATAGTTGAGGCGATGGCGTCGCCCCTTGACATCGAAAGCTTTTATTCCTCCTATCGATTGCCCTGTTTCACTCAAGAATTGAGCGTGCACACCACACATATAGGATATGTTCCCTTGGGACTGTCGAAGTCGACAGATAATGCGGTGGACTTCGAGGCAAAATGTTCGGATCGCTTCCCTGAATTTGTTCGGGTATTCACAGATGCATCAAAAATTGCCGACCACACGGGTATAGGAATTTTTAGCCCCATAGGAATTTCCGTATCGCAGAGACTACCCAATCATTTTTCTATATGCTCTGCAGAGCTTCACTCGTTTTCGACCACTCGTGACGAAAACGAACGGTGGTAATTGCGAACGATAGTTTATATTGCTATTCTCATGTGCCCTTCGCAATGACCGATGACTGAAACGAATTCGTGTCGTCTGAAGACTTGGCAACATAGTACCATTTGAGATTTGAATGTGTTATGTATATGTTATTGGCGCGCTTCTTCATAAATAAAAACGATATTAAATTGTTTGTTGAACTTGAGTGATTTATTTGGTTTTTTCTGTTTGCTTCGATAAGAGAAAAGTAATTATAAATTTCCTAAAATGTAAGTCTCAGTTATTAAGCGGGAAATTTACTACAGAATTTTCTTCGGAATGCCTATGAAAGAGGAACTGAGTACAATGTTAAATAGTATTCCTGGACCAAAAAAAGAATGGAAAACTTGGAGAAAGTTTTGCAATATAATATTGAAAGATTTTACAAGGATTAAGGGTTATTTCACCTCTTCAGACAGGTCTTGGGTCAAGAACAAAATCTAGAGAGATTGTATATCGAATACTTTTTTTTTCTGAAAGTTTTATTCCACTCAAATTGTCGAATCATTTTTGGTTTATTGTTGTGATATATTTTTTTAGAATGAAATACATTTTTTTCAAATAGAAATCAATATCTATTTATTTATAGCGTGTCTTTTACAATTATACGAAAAGCTAAACATATAATTATATTCCTCTGAATTCTTCATGAAATCAGCACTGGTTTTTGTTGCCTACTAGCCACTTCCTGATCAATTCCTTCACATTCCAGTGAATTAACTGATTAGTTAAATAATGAAAATATTGGATTTATTTTACCAATTTTTGGGGGAAAAATTACAATGTATGCGTCCTTAGAGTGTATAAGTGATACGGTCACAAAAATTTATGGATGTTCTGCAACACTTGCCAAATAAACAATTGTAATTAATAATGATTAATTATTTCACTGAAGCTACAGCTGTTTTTCGTTAATTTTTCTATTCCAAACTGGATATTTGTTATATAGACATTATTTTTTGTTTACTGCGATATATTCTCTAGTATTGGTTATTGAATACTTTTATTTCTGATCCCTTTATTCTACGTAGACACAGTGAAATATTTTTTTTGTTGTTAGATGTTGTGAGATTATTCAGAACTTCATTTTGAATACTTTTTTTTTAAAGTTGTATTCTACTAAGGCATTGTTGAATGATGTTTTGTTTATGGTTGTGATTTATTTTTTAGAATTAAATACATTTTTTTGGAAGATAAATCTATATCTATTTATTCATAGTGTATCTTTTACAATTCAACGAAAAGCTAAACGTCTAATTGTATTCCTCTGAATTCTTTCTGAAATCAGCTCTGGATTTTGTTGCCCCCCAGCCACTTCTTCATCAATTCCTCTACCTTCCGGTTACATTTCTGGAATGAACTAATTGATTAATTAAATAACGAAAATGTTGGATGATTTTACCCATGTCCACTTCGTTTTCATTGTCATCTATTTCGCCATCGTTTCGTTCAATGCATAACTACAGCAACCTACCAGGTATATCCTTTTCGATTAACATAAGTGTGTTTTGGGTAATTTGAATCTTCAATTTTAGGTGGAAATATTGCATTGTGTGCAACCTATGCAACCTATTACACCAGGGAAGTCGAATTTTCATTGAATATAAAAATATTAATAAACTTAAATAATTTTGCAATATTCTAAAATATCAATACCTACCTTTGCCTTTACCTACTATTCAATTCCGCCAATGTTTGTGGGAATCTAACAAATCTATTCGATATTTCTGGTTTATTTAAAACATCGACAATTTGCAATATGATAATAATTCTGACAATTTAATTATTTTTACTGAACAGATTCGTTAATTACACCGTAAAAATACCAACTTATTTACCAACAACAGATTTGAGGTTACAAAATGTGTAGAGGCTTGCATAATAATCAACAAATCAACTGATAACTGAATGCGAGTGGAATTTCTTCCGAAAACGAGTGCTATATACCACTCGTTTAGAATTTCGAGCGCTCGTCTCACCAAATCATATCATCTGTCAGTTGAGAATTGCAAAACGAGTGAACGTTCGTGATGATTACGAAAACGAATGATAATCGTTCGCAATGTCGACCTCAGAATAGGGCCCCAGATCGCGATTCTGGAGGCCACATGGGAGATTAAGCGTAGGGAAGTAAGGAAGTGCCTAATCCTCTCCGATTCGAAAAGCGTCTTGGAGAGAATATCTAATTGGAAGATTTCCGCAAAAAATGACCACATAGCACTGTCCATCAGATCTAATTTGTGTTTTTTAGTGAAGCAGTGAAGCTAGTTTGGATTCCGAGTCATTCCAACATTAGTGGTAATGACAAGGCTGACAGGCTGGCCAAAATAGGTTCAAGAGGAACAACTCTGAAAGACCTGAAGGCGGACATTAGAGAATCGTGGCCAGTATATAGGTATAAGATCTGGGAGAGATGGAAGCACGAGTGGACAACTCAGATGGGAGGTCGCCTTTTTTCTCGGTATGTCTTCCCTAGATCTCCGGCTGACAGGCCGTGGTTTCTGCGGGTGGATATCCCGAGGGGCAACATATCCACTATAAATAGGTTGAGATCAAGTCATTGTAGCACCCCATCTCATTTGTTCAGGATTCGTGTTTGCAAATCATATATAAAGTAAGCTTGAGATGCTGCATGAAGAAAGCTATCGCCTTCATAAAGTTAATGATAATGGCTACACGCTTGACGCATGTTTTTCCATCTTTTTCTTGGTTACGTATGTATGTAGGTTGTATATAGAAATATAATAACAACTTGAAAACACTTTTTTTAAAAATATGGAGAACTATTGAAAGCAGTTTATTCGAATGAAAAATACAACGATCTAATCGATACGATGGTTATCTACAGACTTGCCTTATCCTACGAGGTATCTACCTTACGTGAACCGTGAACTACTATGCTGAATAAGCATTCTGGCGGTCAACGCTACCGCACGCAACTATGCAATATTGCAATATGTTTCCTTTGAGGAATGTACGGGATCAGCTTACATATTACCTCCCTCTTTTAAAGAACTGAGTTCAATCTCAATGGTTGAACTCTGTTTTTCGATCAGTTTTGAAAATTTAATTATGAATACCTTATATAATATAATGAAAATTCCAATTAAACAGATTATTAGGAAAATGAAATAAAGAGAGGAAATATAATTAGGGTGTAAATTCCACTTATACAAGTTGGATTCTGCAAAATATGATACATTCAAAGGTTCTATGATTAAATCCTGAATATGTATATATTCAAACCCCCCCCCGAAATGTTATTTTTCTCTTGAAAAAAAAATTTTTGCTGCAGAAAGTGACCCTTACAACCCCAAAACCCCCCCCCGAAATTAATTCCTATTTCAAAACCCCCCCCGAAATTAATTCCTATTTCAAAACCCCCCCCGAAATTAAATCCTGGCTACGCCCTTGCTTGATTTTGACTAGTTTCTATGGTACCTACATTGTTTTGTAATTTTTGAAAATACTCTTGATATAAAGATTCATCTTCGTCATCTAATATGCCAAAGAAAAATTTTGATATTCTTCCTCCTATATTTATTAATCCTCTTTTATGCCTTGCTAGAATTAATTCCTCTAGAGTTTGCTTGTTTGAAATGAGTTGGTTTAATGACTAATCTAGTAAGTACTGAACCATAATTTCTTTGGTTTCATTCTTATTAATTATCTCGTTGATGATTTCTTCATGTTTGCTCAAAATTAATTTAACCCATTACAGCCCTGTGGCAACTAGAGTGGCCACCCCTTATTCAATTCCATCCTAAACGCATGCGCATAGTTGTACCTTTTCAATTGGTCAGTTCTGCTAGTGTGACATCTCCTGTCTTATATAGCACGGCAGTTGATCATAGACAAGATATACTATATACTATAGATGGGCCACTCTAACGTTATTTCTGTCCTTGCAACACTAGCGGTGCGGCACTGGGATTATTTGAAGCTCGAACGAGCGGGAAATTCAAATATATCTCCCATATATCCTATATTCTATTATATTGTTTTCCAAAACACTGCCAAACACCAAGTTGACGATAATTCGTCAAAAACCTGGCATTTGACAATGTTTTTGGAACAATGGTTTTCGCTGTAATCGAAAGAAAACAAATGAAATCCCAAAACTCTCTTTAATAAAATTATATCAGATTCATGAATTTAAGTTCAACATTTCATGTGAACTAATGTACATATATATTAGAAAAAGAAAGGATATCAAAATTAAAAAATACATTTGGAATGAAAATAAAATTTAGTGTGACATCAAAATTAATTATACAGCATATGAGGTAAAAACTTTCTTCAATAAAATTATCCTTATATACCTTCAAATTTGAAGGAGCAGTTAAATGAATGGCTGCCTTAATTCCAATATTCATTTACAAGGACAAAATCAAATGTGAAATATCGTACAAAAAATGGTTATCATTATGCGAGTACAACACTATGTGGAAGTATATTCTACTCCAATATACATTTAGAAGGACAGAATCAAATGAGAAATATAATACAAAAAATGGATATCATTATGCACAACATAATGTGAAAAACATTTTGTACGTGAAAATCACCCAGTGGTTTCTCTATAAAGCCTATTTATAGCAGCTACATTTGCAAAACATTGATCACAAAGAAGTGCCACGACATGAGGCCCACGATCTAACAATATCTTCAAGTAATTTGGAAAGATCATCACGTTTCATTCCACCATGATTGAAGAAATAAGCTAAAGTTGTTTGTTTCTATTTATGAAAAACTCCCCTAGCCATGAAGACCATAACCTTGTCTGCAATATTAGGAGAACACTTAATCACTTTACTTATATTCTTATTACAGTTTTTTACCGAACATCAAACAGTGATATTCGAAAAAGTTTATTTCACAACACTGAACACTCAGATTTCACCAAAACTATGTAAAATGTAAAAATAAAAACAAGCACGCCGGTAGCGGACAGCGGGACAGCTGATCACAGATCAGCTGATAAAGCATCACGTGATCCACAAATCGAGCGAAGGCAGAGACATCCTCAAATTTGTGTGGGATTATTCGAACTAATCGAACTATTCTAAGGGACCAGACTTTAGTGAGAGAGTTTCCACCCCATGCAGTTGATCAGATATTGTCTTACAGAGAGTGTGTATATAAGGTTTTGTTTGGAGTTATTGACCCATTTCGTTCACCATAATGGCAGTCGATGAAAGACTGTAAGTATTCTAATTGACGAATGATTTTATTTTTGTATTTTCTTTCACAATTATATTCATTATGAATACAGCAATATATTCCTATGTCACATCAATAATTTCATGCGGTGATTCTACTCTGGTATGCGTGTAAACTTTGATGGCAACTAAAGTTGCCAATGGGAATATATGACATGAATTTCGGCATTATTTGCATTACGCACTCAATGATTTCGACAGATATACTCGTGGAAGATCCGGCACTGGGTTACTTCTTCACGAATTATTTGACCTTATCGAGAACGATGAGGACATATCACCTACCTCTATAGCCGTATGCCCTCCTGATGAACCTCCTGGTGCAGATACAGATAAGGACTCTGATTTATCGGATGAATAGGTAGTTGGAAATATTGATCACCTTCCTTCCCGTATATTGCGCTCTCAGGTGGATATGAGTCATTCAGAATCGAATAATGATAACGTAATTCCGACCATCGAAGATGAGGACTATACACAAGAACCTAAACCAAGGACTTCTTCGCAGAAGAGAGTTCGAAGCACCAAGCGCAAGCGGCCCACAGAACGTACTTGGAAACCGATGATAAATGAGTTATCTTCAACTATTCCTGAATTAGATTCCGAATATCGACCCTTGGCAGAATATTTCCTGAAAGGAACTGTCAACAGTCCTATTGATGCCTTTAGGGCTTATTTTTCTGAAGATTTGTTGAGTCAGATTGTAACGGAAACAAATCGTTATGCTATGCAAAAACTTGTTCACAACCTCAATGCCACTTCTGAAGAAATCATTACCTTCGTCGGAGTTATGCTGAGGTCAGGTTACCACCCTCTTCCATACAGAAGACTTTACTGGAAACAAGATCCAGATGTCCATTCAAAATTAGTTTCTGATGCAATCCGCCGAAATCGATTCGATGAGCTCATGAGTTTCATTCACTTAGCTGACAATGAAAATAATGATGGATCTGATAGAATGTATAAGGTCCGGCCTCTTTTTGATCACCTCAACAGTTGCTTCAAACAAATCTTCCTGGACCCACTATAAGTGTCGACGAGAGCATGATTCCTTATTACGGAAGGCATGGGTGCAAACAGTATATTCGTGGCAAACCGATCAGATTTGGTTTCAAGTTATGGGTTGCCGCAGATCCTTCTGGGTACATTCATCATGTTGAACCATATTGTGGTAATTCAACTCGTCTGCCAGAAACTGGTCTTGGTCAAGGAGGTGATGTAGTAATTGGACTTGTTGACCACATGAAATTGTCAAAGGGTTTTCGAATGTACTTTGACAATCTATTCACATCCGTTGGTTTGTTGGAACAACTTAATTCCAGAGGACTGGGTGGAACTGGTACTCTGCGTGAGAATCGATGTAGTGCTGCTATGAAGCTACCTGATAAAAAAACGTGGAAGAATAAACCAAGAGGTGAAACAGCAACTAGTTCTTCTGGAGATATCTTGGCAGTCCGTTGGAACGACAACAATGTTGTTACTGTGCTCACTAATTGTGATAATGTATACCCCATGTCCAAATCTAATCGATACTCCAGAACCGAAAAGAAGCTTATTCCTGTCAAAGTACCAGGTCCTATTGCTCGCTATAATAGTAACATGGGTGGGGTAGATATTTCTGATCAGTTTTTGGCTTGTTATCGAAACAGAATCAGGTCAAAAAAATGGTGGTGGCCTTATTTCTCGTGGACTGTGGATGTATGCAGCACACAAGGCTGGTTATTGTATCGACGCCTTGGTCACGATATTCCTTTGTTGGATTTCAGACGTCAGTGTGCAATTTTTATTCTGAAGTCCTACGGCAGTCCTTCAATGTTACCAGGAGTTCGATAATCTCTAGAGTTCACACCAGCTCTCGAAGAAATTAGAAAAGATCGAATAGATCATTTCATCGAGAAAGGTGAATCCAAGTACCGTCGTTGCAAAATATGTGGTAGAAGTACGACTTTTTTATGCAAAAAGTGCGAGGTTCCCATCCACCCTGAAGTTTTTCAAGATTTTTCATAATGTAAAATAAAAACTAATATGGTTAATGATGAATAATAAGTGTTGAATAAAATTGAAAAAATATGTATGATGTTTTAGTTTTATTTGACTTGGAATAATGTCTATATGAATCATCCCAGTGGCAACTAATGTTGCCGCTCTATAGAAACCTTCCTGATTGTTCGATCATCATTTTTATGAAAAAATATCATTTTTTAAGTCCTAAAGAGCCATTGTATCAAATTTCACATGAAAATTGAATTGAATTGAATAATGGGCTTTAATGGGTTAAATTGGGAGAGATTATAGTGATACATTAAATTATGATCCTTTTCTACGATATATGTTTTGGGGCCATTGAAAGAGATAATATTATTGTGGATTTCCTCCGTTTTAAGGCAAATGGAGATTTTCAGAAATGGTAGGAGAGTTACTATGAGGGGAGTAATCATCCTGAAACAAATGATGTTTATTTCTTTCGTTGTTTGATTCTATTTTTATGATAGATATGGCCTTTATCAGGCTCTTTTATCAGAATATTATCCAAAATTTTTATTTTTGATTCTTTAAATCGAGGTTTCAATTTTGCATCTGCTGGTAATTTTAAATACGTTTTTCTATTTTCGTCAAGAACAACATTTTCTGTTCGGTGCTGATTTTCCTTCTGCCTTCTGATTTCGTTTTTCTTATTGTTATACGTTAGAACTTCAGAAATGTTTTTTAAATTTTGATTATATTGTTCAATATAGTTTGATACTTTCTTGTTTGAATGAACAGTTCCTGTATCTGACATATCGTCATCATTAATTTCTAATAGCTCTTTGAAGTCTTCTTCTCTTAACTCCAAATCTTCATGAGAAACATTCGGGATAATAGATTCTAAATCTGATAATAATTGTTGTTTTTCGTTAATATTAAATTCTTCTGGTTTAATTCTTGAAAGGGCATCAGCAGTGTTGTTAACACTTTTTCGATATTTTATTTCAAAATTAAATTCGCCTAACTTAATTCTCCAACGCATTAGTCTCGATGAAGTTTCTTTTGAAGAAAACAGTCATGTAAGTGGTCGATGGTCAGTGTATATTGTGAATTTTCTGCCGAAAAGATATGGTCGAAAATGTTTCGTAGCCCAAACAATGGACAGTAATTCTTTTTCAATGGTTGAATAATTAATTTCTGCCTTATTTAGGGTTCTACTTGCAAACGATAGGGGTAAATCATTAGGTGGGTTGCCTTGTGACAAAATTGCACCTACTGCATATTTCGAAGCATCAGTTGTTAGTATGAAGGGTTGATTAAAATCTGGGAATTGTAAAATTGGGTGATTCATCAACAAATTCTTACTTGTATTGAAAGCCTGTTGGTAGTCTTGGTCATCTATATTGATTTTCGAGTCCTTCTTTAAGCATTGAGTTAGGGGTTTTGTGAGTTTAGAAAAATTTGGAATAAACTTCCGATAATAACCTATCATGCCTAAATATGATTTTATCTCCTTAGGGGTTCTTGGAATTGGAAAATTCTTAATTGCTTCTACTTTTTCAGGATTAGGTTCTGTTCCTTTGTCAGAAATTTTAAATCCTAAGAACATTACTTCACTTCTGAAAAAATATGATTTGTCCAGTTGTATTTTCAGATTTTCCTTTTTGAGTAATTCTAAAACCGTTTGGATATCAGCTAAATGTTTGTCCAGATCTTTCGAAAATATCAGAATGTCGTCCATGTAAACTACGCAAATTTTTCCGAGAAGAGGTTGCAAAATTGTATTCATAACTCTTTGAAAAGTTGATGGGGCATTTTTTAATCCGAAAGGCATTCTTAAGAATTCGAAATGTCCTTCATCTGTGGCAAAAGCTGTTTTTTCTATTGATTCCTTATCTAATTCAATTTGATGATATCCTGAAGCCAGATCTATGGTGCTGAAATATTTCGCATCTTTCAACTTATCCAAAATTTCATCAATATTTGGAATTGGAAATTTATCGTCAATTGTTTTTTCATTGAGCTTTCGGTAATCGATTGCGATTCGCCATTTCTGTTTTCCTGATTTATCCGCTTTTTTAGGAAGAATTACTTTTGGAAATGACCACGGGGAAATGCTGGGTCTAATTATATTTTTACTTAAAAGATCTTCAATTTGGTTTTTTACTTCTTCTTTATGAATTTCCGGATATCTATAGCGTTTTACATAAACTGGATAGTCATCGATAGTTCTAATGTTGTGTTTGATTTTATTGGTAAAAGTAAGAGGTTGTCCTGGTAATTGCAAAACCGATTCATTACTCTGTAAAATCTTGGTGACTTGGTTTTTCATATTTTCATCTAAGTGATCTAAATCTACTGATAATTTCTCTCGAGGTTTTACTTGTTGTAAATGGAGTTCATGGGAAACGATTCCATTAGTCAGTATTTTATTTTTAAGGTCTAAATTGAGTTGCAAATATTTCATCAAATTATATCCTATAACGCCGTCATATTGGGGATGAAATTTATAAACTACGAATGGGTACGTTGTGTCACAACCAAACATATCAAGAGGAAATAGAAGTTTATTTTTACAGAAGTCTTTTCCTGTAGCTGTTGTGAAATTCACATTTCTTCATAGATTGAGTTAGGAAAATAATTATACGCAATCATTGGATCAATAATGGAAATGGAGCTACCTAAATCTACTAACAATTTACAAGGGGGGTCCTCTAACCTTATATATGGGAGACTAGCGATTCTTTCATGGTTGAAGTTTAGGTCATGTGTGACTGGTAGGCAGTTTCTTGAAAATTTTGAACTACATCTACATTATATGATTGAACTTGTTCCGAATTTTAGTAATCCGTATCGTGGTTTTGATCGAAATCTACGTCATATTGTTCGTTTTCAAATGATTCATTTTGTTGTTCCGTGTTATACAATTCTTCTGAAATGAAATTTGGTGGTGCATTGGGCCTAAAATGATTTTCTCTAGGTTCATAATTCGGTTTTTTCTGTCTTATGCTTGTTGACTCATTTGGTCGTTTAGTTGGCAAAATTCTTGTTCTTACGGACATTGGTTCCGGTCTGTTATTTGGTCTATAATTGGGATTAGGTTTGAATACATCGGGTGGTTTGCCAAACACTTGATCATTCGTGAAAAATTTTGGTTGCGCTAAATTTCTATTTGATTGCATTTGTAAGGGTTGACTTGGAAAGTTACAATACCCTTGGTTATTTGTAAAAAAATTTGATTGAGCTAAGTTTCGATTGGGTTGCATTGAAAAGTTTCTATTTGGATTATAATTTGTTTGTTGACGTATATTATGATTGGGGAAATTAATTCTTTCATTCTTCATTGGAGGACTATGCGAAAATGACTTAAAATTTGGAATGAAATTTAACTGTTGTCGCTTAATTTCTCGATTTTCCAACATTTTGCAGGTATCATCGAAATTCTTAACATTACTATCTAAAAGATTTCTGACATTTTCATCTACGTTGTTGTAAATAACTCTGTGTCCAATTTTTTCCGATATATTTCTATAAATTACGAGTTCATTCATATTGAAGCCTTGCATTTGTAATTGGTAGTCAAATTGTAATTTCATGTGTTTAATTCTTTCAAGAAAATCTAAAAGGGATTCTTTACGTGTCCTACGCAAATTTTGATATTGATCTTGCAATACATCAAAATTGATTCTAAATCCAAATTTATTGATTAATGCTTGTTTCAATTCTACCCAGGAGTTTGGAATAGGTCCTGAATTTATAATTATTCGAGCTTCATAAATGATTCTAGATTTTATCATGGCAAAACAATATTGATTTATTCTAGAGTTTCCTGTTGAACCAAACTTTTCTATATAATTTTCTATCTCTACAATAAATGATTGTAATTCATGAGAATTTCCACTAAATTTTGGTAAGAGATCTCCGAATAATTTTAAATCAATAATATCAGCGTTAGCGTGACTAACTGTTGGTTGAGTCATTTTTAAATTCTTAAATTGCTCTAATAAATTCTCAATTTTGGAATATGAGATATACTCAGTTTGTTTCTTACAAAATAATAAAAAAAATAATCTAATATTCCTTTGGTCTAGGGAATAGGAAAACTAGGAAGTCATAGATCAACTTACTTTCAGTTCTTCCAATCCTTGCTGATAGGCGCTACTCGATCAGTCTAAGGGTGTCTTCGAATGTTGAAAAGTTTGCAAGCAGGTCGGAGAGGGTTCACCTTTCTGTTCGTCAGGGATTCAGCCTTTCTTCTTTATCTCTTGCTCACTCGTGGGTTGGTTGTAGGTTCTGGATCAGTTCCACCGGTATGGGATTGACGTCACAATTTTCTCACAACTTTTTTTTCTGGATACTGTTCTAAGAAATGATTTTCACGTATTTTTTTTCAAAAAAAACTAACAGCATCCCATCCTCGTCGCCAGAAATATAATAACAACTTGAAAACACTTCTTTAAAAAATATGGAGAACTATTGAAAGCAGTTTATTCGAATGAAAAATACAACGATCTAATCGATACGATGGTTATCTACAGACTTGCCTTATCCTACGAGGTATCTACCTTACGTGAACTACTATGCTGAATAAGCATTCTGGCGGTCAACGCTACCGCTCGCAACTATGCAATATTGCAATATGTTTCCTTTGAGGAATGTACAGGATCAGCTTACATATTAATATTCATCCTAAAGCATCATCAAATTCGCATGTTCTTCCATCTTTTTCGTGATTAATTCATATGAAGTGCAACAAAAATGCATGAGTGTATACATATATCCAAACTATAATACGAATACATGTCTTGATACTCCTATGCTAAACTGATAAATTCATGAAGGTATACGAAGATGCACGAATGTAAACGAAGATGCTCGAATGTATAGGAAAAATACACAAAATTGATATAAACAACAAGTCTCGATACTCCTAAGCAGAATTGATATATTTGAATGTATACGAAGATGTACGAAGGTGTACGAAGAAACTCGAATGTCTACGAAAATACCCAAAACTGATATAAACTGTACATAAAGTGGTTGCAAATCATATATAAAGTACGCTTGAGGTGCTGCATGAAGAAAGCTATCCTTCATAAAGTTAATGATAATGGTTACACGCTTGATGCATGTTTTTCCATCTTTATCTTGGTACGTATGTATGTTGGTTGTATATTCATCCTAAATTATCATCAAATTCGCATGTTCTTCCATCTTTTTCGTGATTAATTCATATGAAGTATGACAAAAATGCATGATTGTATACATATATCCAAACTATAATACGAATACATGTCTTGATACTCCTAAGCAAAATTGATTGATTCATGACTGTATACGAAGATGCACGAATGTATACGAAGATGCTCGAATGTCTATGAAAAACACACAAAATTGATATAAACAACAAGCCTTGATACTCCTATACAAAATTGACTGATTTGAATGTATACGAAGATGTACGAAGGTGTACGAAGATACTCGAATGTCTACGAAAATACACAAAACTGATATAAACTGTACATAAAGCGTTTGCAAATCATATATAAAGTACGCTTGAGATGCTGCATGAAGACAGCTGTCCTTCATGAAGTTAATGATAATGGCTACACGCTTGACGCATGTTTTTCCATCTGTTTCTTGGTTACGTATGCATGTAGGTTGTATTTTCATCCTAAATTATCATCAAATTCGCATGTTCTTCCATCTTTTTCGTGATTAATTCATATGAAGTATGACAAAAATGCATGATTGTATACATATATCCAAACTATAATACGAATACATGTCTTGATACTCCTAAGCAAAATTAATTGTGAATGTGTACGGCGATGCACGAATGTATACGAAGATGCTCGAATGTCTATGAAAAATACACAAAATTGATATAAACAACAAGCTTTGATACTCCTATACAAAATTGATTGATTTGAATGTATACGAAGATGTACGAAGGTGTACGAAGATACTCGAATGTCTACGAAAATACACAAAACTGATATAAACTGTACATAAAGTGGTTGCAAATCATATATAAAGTACGCTTGAGGTGCTGCATGGAGAACGCTATCCTTCATAAAGTTAATGATAATGGCTACACGCTTGATGCATGTTTTTCCATCTTTATCTTGGTTACGTATGTATGTAGGTTGTATATTTATCCTAAATCATCATCAAATTCACATGTTCTTCCATCTTTTTCGTGATTAAATCATATGGAATACGACAAAAATGCATGAGTTTGAAGAGATTCGTATAATTTTCACTTTAATTCTAATCTAACAACTGCATAGAAGAGAACGCACCCTCACTCAACTGACACTTTCCATAGAACATACGGAAATTGTGACAGGGAGTATCTATGATTGTTTACAAGAAAAGGACAACAAGCAAGCGTGGTACTTGAAAACCGACGCTTCTTAAGAATGGGAGATTATAAAAGGAAATGCTTGGGTGGATTCGCTCTCTTAGCTTTTCGGTTCCTGAACGTTCAACATTCAACAATTCATTAAGTCCAAATACTATTAGTGTTCAACAAGTTAGAAGTTAGTCAGTTATTAATGTTATGTTCCAAGGGGTGAGAAAAAGCATATAGGGTGTTTTACATTATTAGTACTTGATCATTGTGCCCTTACGACTTCGGTCCAAGTTAACTATATCCTTTTGAATGCATCTAATGGCGTACCTTATATTGTGTAATTAATCTACTGGTATTAGGATATGAATTTCTGTATTTCATCTTGTGCATAATTATTGATGTGATTAATTTGATACCATCGATTTAAGGGGAAAACACTGCCGCATTAAAGCTCACTAAGTTCATTCACGTAAGGATTATTATGTTATTTTGATTGCTTTTTGTGTCTGAGCTTCGCGGAGATATTGTAGAGCATTTATGGTGGGTTTGGTAACATATAAAAGGGTAACTTCTTAATAGTGTTGGAATTGGAAGCTCCGTAGCATCAGTAAGCAGGAATGTTAATATGGTAGAGTATGAATGAGTAATATGGCTTCCCAGGTGCAACGAGAGTGAACCCAGAGTTAGTTTTATAATGCCCGAACGTTTTCCTGCATTTTCATCAGCGTTGGCCACACATATGAAGCAGGAACACGGTTTCGTTATTCAGAGCTTAGATCTCTGAGAGTTTGTTCAAATTCAATGATTCCTTCTGGCGAAGCTAAACGACACCGAACACCTCTGTGGTTAGCGCATCTCCTGTACATATCCTGCGGCTCCCGATAGCTGTAGGTCAGGCACTGGCTTGAGGAAGAAAGGGTGAGGTCTGGCACTGCTCATTAATCACCTCCTGAGTGTATGAATAAGGTAGAAAGAGTGCAGGTCTGGCACTGCTCTTTACTCACCTCCGGGGAATGTCAATGTGGTATAAACACTAATGCTTACTGACCTCCGATCAGGTGAATATTCCATTATCATATAACAAAGAATGTACGATCTACCAGGTGCTCTCTTTATCGTTCTTAATTATTGTAGAAATGTGAATGTACCAGTAGGTTGATATAACTATGTCTGATCACGACGATCACACAACTGGGGGTTTTTCTAAGCGTTCTTTTCCCCCAGTTATACACAATATACGTATCTGAACGCACAACCGTTGTTTGAATCTTTAAACTTCCCGCCCATTTTCCTTGTTTCATTGAGTGTAACTTGGGTTGCCTACACAACGTAAGTAAGTAGTCCTACCAATTCACTAGAAGATCACAATACAGCCAAGGTTAGATAAATTAGGTCATTGTATATAGAAACATATACATGTTATCTATATACAATGATTAGGTCATAGACATAGAAATATAATATATAATATAAGTTATATTATATTTCTATGGTCATAGACAATAGTAGAGGTCCCTGTGATACTGAAAGGTTATTAGAGGTATTTAAAAAGCGGAATCAGTACAGTGTTGCCAGGTGACCAGGATACTCAAATGAACAAGGAAGTGGAAGTTTAAAGATTGTAGATTAGATAAGGGGGGTTTGTTATCCCTAAGGGGTCCTTTTGGCTCTGGGGGCCAATCAGATCTTTGTGCGATCAGAACTTTTGTGTGCCATAGGTAGTAACATGATTGTTTGATAGAATTAATCTGCCGAGGATTTTATTCTAGGGAATATGGATGAGTCAGATCGAAGCCACCCTGACGAGGACACCTACATGGATACAATCAAGTCGTTAAGGAGGAGCAGAAACAACAGAGACGACAGATGGAGATCTGCATGGATGAATGGGTCAAGATGCAATCACTGTTAGAGCAGACTATCCAGGTCCTGCGTGAGAAGCTAGCTAAACGGTTCCAGCTTAGTCGAGATTCGACAGGACCATGCAACGGGTCCCTTCCCCCGTCATGAGGAGCTACATTAACCACCACAAGTATTGGATGAGAGCATACAACAATACCATCCGATTGGGCAACCCTTGTTGGCCGATACGAGATGCAATGGTAGTCAACAACCTGAGATTCCGAGCTACAAGATGTATTCCGCATGCTCAGCCCGCGAACAGAAGTCAATCACCTTAGGGGCACCCATGACCGGCCCCGCCTAAACCCACAGGAAGTTCACCTGATGCTTTGAGAAACTTCGAGTGTGTACAGCTGTCAGGGAGATTTTTCCTGTATTCGCTTGCGAACACGAAAACACCATGGCCTTACATTACGGTTTGTACCTACATAACCACTTGCCATCTATGTGTTAAAACTTTTACAGTTTCGTTGATGGGTCAACTACCTCACACACTATCCTGTGGTCAGATGGAGCCTAGCATTCCCCCGCTCTCTGCTGAATAGAATGGATGTCTAGAAGAAGAAGCATCTCCGCTAATGCTGAAAGGGGATTCAGGATACTAGGGGCGTGTGAGAACTCCCTGGAGAAGCGTCTCCTCAAGCAGCCGCAACCACTGGAAGTGTTAAGTCCGAATCATGGTCAAAATTGTTATGCAGTCCCTTCTCGAGCGATGGGGTATGTCGCTCGCATTCCTAACTGCTGTTGGAACATACAAGAGAGAGAGAAGATAACATTATTGAGAACCTTTCAAAGGGCTATCATCCAAGGTTTTCCTGCCCTTACACAACTTATGTTTTACAGTATGATAGTTTGTTAAGGGTATGCAAGTCTGTGATATATAGAATGTCTGGAATATTAAAGTATGCTAAGTTAGGATTGAAATATTGGTTGTTCTGGTAATTTCCTTTTAGTGCTTTCAAGGTGGGATATGTCGTGTATTAATGGTTCTATTGTATTAATGTTGTGTTGCTGACCGATGAATTTCTTGTTTAGTACCTGTATTCTACTAATTATTGGGCCTATTTTTTGGTTTCTCGTAAAGATATTTGTGGGCTGGGTTATGTAGTGGATTGTTTGGATGTCTTAGCTTAGTGATCTTGTGTAGACTAGTGCGTTCTGCAACTTCTATTATTTTCATGGTGCTTTTGTTGCACTGACCCAGAATTTAGTGTCCATATTCTAGCAGGGGTCTGCAGATCATCTTATATATTTTGCTGGCTGTTTCGGTCCCAATCTCTTCATCTTGGTGTGTAAATGTTCTGAAGTGGCTAGCTCTATTGGTAGTTGTTTGCTTAGTTGTTTTTCTATGCATTTTAAAATTCGTTTTATGGTCGATTATCATTCTGAGAGGTCTACAATTTGTGCTGGGTTTTAAGGTGGTGTTGCCCGAGGATATAGTCGGCGAATTCTGGGTACTTTTATGGCGGAAAAGCATAAATTTTGATTTTTTTGGGTTGAGTTTTATTCTCCACTTCCTCCGCCATAGGTTCCAGTCTGTTTAAGGTATCTTGTATACTTTTACCATGTGCGATAAGAGTGGTGTCATCTGAAAACTGTAAAATATATCTCATTTTGTTATTTAGGTACTGTGGTAAGATGTCCGAGCAATAAAATGGCGATAGAGGGGAGACCTGAGGAACTCATTGTCTGGTGGTGAATTCTTTGGAGAGTTTGTTATTGACTTTTACTTGTATTGTTCGGTCTTTGAGAAATTTATTAATCAACCTTAAGAGATATGTGGGACAGCCGAGATTATGTAGGTTGTAAATCAGTCCAGCATGCCAGACACTGCCAAACGCTTTTTGGATATCCATAAATATTGCTGCAGTATGATTTCCTTCGTTTCTTTTACATTGCACATTCTGGGCGAGGATGATCAGTGGGTGGATAGTCGATGTTTTCTATTTGAAACCAAATTGGAATTTGGAAATTTTATGACAAGTATTTTCATTATCCTGGATTTGATTATCTTCTCGATTTCTTTCCAGTTACTGGGAGTAATGTAATTGGTCTATAGTTTTCGAGCTTTCTCATATCGGCTTTTGATTTAGAAATTGTGATTAATATTCCTCTTTTCCAAATCTTGTGGAATCAAGATCCTCGAACACAGTAATTGTAGATTCGGGTTATTTCAAGATGTATTGGTAGATCCAGCCTTTTTAGAATACTTCTGGGAATATTGTCATATCCTGGGCACTGTTCTTACCATGACTAAGAGCTTCGAAGTATTCATTTTGATTTATAGGTGGGGCATCATTTTCATTTCGCAAGGTAGGGAAGATATTCTTGTACCAATTATCAATGAGTTCCCTGTGGTTTGCCAACCACAGTTGATGCCTCGAATGACGGATCCTCACTTGCTTTGAAAACATCCTGAGAGTGGACTGAGAAGGCATCTGCGATTTCCTGATCTTGGGTAACCGGTTTTCCATTTGCTTCAATTGGTTTGGGTGGTTTTGTGGCAGTTATACTTTGAAAGTTTTTTTGAATTGTTTTCCAGTAAGTTAGTTCCTTCTGCTTTTTCATTTCTTCACATGCTTCCAAATATTTATGAGATCGATAATTATCTATGAGCTTATGAACATCTTTATTAAGGGCATTAAATTTCCTCTTCAGGTTGGGGTCGCTGTTTATGCAGATTTCTCTATACAACTGTTTTTTTTTATCTTTATGTATATGGTGGAATTTTCTGGTTATGATATCCAACTGTGTTGCTTCATGAACCATGAACACAAATGGACAGTTGTAGTAACTTAGCTGAGTTTCCTTTTATCCACTCACCATAAGTTACTAAGGGGCGACTGAAGAGATTCGTATAATTTTCACTTTAATTCTAATCTAACAACTGCATAGAAGAGAACGTACCCTCACTCAACTGACACTTTCCATAGAACATACGGAAATTGTGACAGGGAGTATCTGTGATTGTTTACAAGAAAAGGACAACAAGCAAGCGTGGTACTTGAAAACCGACGCTTCTTAAGAATGGGAGATTATAAAAGGAAATGCTTGGGTGGATTCGCTCTCTTATCTTTTCGGTTCCTGAACGTTCAACATTCAACAATTCATTAAGTCCAAATACTATTAGTGTTCAACAAGTTAGAAGTTAGTCAGTTATTAATGTTATGTTCCAAGGGGTGAGAAAAAGCCTATAGGGTGTTTTACATTATTAGTACTTGATCATTGTGCCCTTACGACTTCGGTCCAAGTTAACTATATCCTTTTGAATGCATCTAATGGCGTACCTTATATTGTGTAATTAATCTACTGGTATTAGGATATGAATTTCTGTATTTCATCTTGTGCATAATTATTGATGTGATTAATTTGATACCATCGATTTAAAGGGAAAACATTGCCGCATTAAAGCTCACTAAGTTCATTTACGTAAGGATTATTATGTTATTTTGATTGCTTTTTGTGTCTGAGCTTTGCGGAGATATTGTAGTGCATTTATGGTGGGTTTGGTAACATATAAAAGGGTAACTTCTTAATAGTGTTGGAATTGGAAGCTCCGTAGCATCACTAAGCAGGAATGTTAATATGGTAGAGTATGAATGAGTAATATGGCTTCCCAGGTGCAACGAGAGTGAACCCAGTGTTAGTTTTATAATGCCCGAACGTTTTCCTGCATTTTCATCAGCGTTGGCCACACAGATGAAGCAGGAACACGGTTTCGTTATTCAGAGCTTAGATCTCTGAGAGTTTGTTCAAATTCAATGATTCCTTCTGGCGAAGCTAAACGACACCGAACACCTCTGCGGTTAGCGACTCCCCTGTACATATCCTGCGCCTCCCGATAGCTGTAGGTCAGGCACTGGCTTGAGGAAGAAAGGGTGAGGTCTGGCACTGCTCTTTAATCACCTCCTGAGTGTATGAATAAGGTAGAAAGAGTGCAGGTCTGGCACTGCTCTTTACTCACCTCCGGGGAATGTCAATGTGGTATAAACACTAATGCTTACTGACCTCCGATCAGGTGAATATTCCATTATCATATAACAAAGAATGTACGATCTACCAGGTGCTCTCTTTATCGTTCTTAATTATTGTAGAAATGTGAATGTACCAGTAGGTTGATATAACTATGTCTGATCACGACGATCACACAACTGGGGGTTTTTCTAAGCGTTCTTTTCCCCCAGTTATACAAAATATAAGTACCTAAACGCACAACCGTTGTTTGAATCTTTAAACTTCCCGCCCATTTTGCTTGTTTCATTGATTGTAACTTGGGTTGCCTACACAACGTAAGTAAGTAGTCCTACCAATTCACTAGACGATCACAATACAGCCAAGGTTAGATAAATTAGGTCATAGACTTCAATAGTAGAGGTCCCTGTGATACTGAAAGGTTATAAGAGGTATTTAAAAAGCGGAATCAGTACAAGTTTATACATATATCCAAACTATAAAACGAATACATGTCTTGATACTCCTCAGCAAAATTGTTTGATTCATGACTGTATACGAAAATGTATGAATCTATATGAAGATACTAGAATGTCTATGAAAAGACACAAATAAATATGTCAAATTTTGTTCCTGTGTTCTATTGAATTTCTATAAAGAATGTGTATAGATTGTTATGATTGTGCTTGGACTGATCTAGTACGACCGTAGAATTTCATGAATGGATACATTATTCAGTTATAAAGTGAATGCAAAACGTATATAGAGCAGCTATAAAAATGTATATGGTGGATATAAAGAGTATTTAACGCGTATACTTATCAGTCTCATTTTTATATATCAACAGAATTCATACCTACAGCATTTGTGAAAAACAATACACCCAACCCAATAATTTGAGCAGACACATGAATATACATAAGCAAATTGGCTTTGCTTGTTTCGTATGTGGAAAGAAATTCACATGAAACGATGCTTTAAGGAAACACACAATCAAGAAACATGATAAATTCTATGACTATATGAGTATTGATCACATTAGGGAAAAATTATGCAAAGAGTCTGCACACCAACCTATATAAGGGATCCCAGGACTCACACGAAAGGTATCCAACACAAAGTCTTCATAAAGTTAATGATAATGGCTTGATATCAGTAATATAGTTGACGAGCTATGCTTGCTGCATGTCAAAAAATGCACTGTAGATACTTTTGAAAGAATACAATATTTGGCAACTTCGAATAGCTGAAGTTATTTATTAGGAAAAGTATTATAAAAAACTGCTTTTTCAAAATAAAAAATGGCAACTAAACTCTAATTTTTCATTACAAATTATCTCAAATTATTTAAGCATCGTTCATCAGAATAACTCGAAATTAAATGAAATTAATAATGATCAACACTATCCATTATTTATTTATTTATTTATTTATTTATTACACTGGAACACAAACAGGACACAATCCCAAGAACAGTGTTCGCTCAGTTACAAATTAAACCATATTATCACATGAAGACGCGCTAAATAATTGTGAAAAGCTGATTTGTTAATAAATTCAGTATCCATCGCAGTCTCTTTCTCTGTATCTTCAATATCATACGTCGTATCTTCCTCCACATATCTATTGCAATCCTGTGTATATTGCCAATTCATCGTCGTCCCTCCCTTCATAACCAAGTCATAACCCTATATCAAACATGCTGATCGTTCTCAATACAGCATCTCAAGCATCAGCCAGATGATAGAGTTTCAAAATCACGCCTTCTCATTTGATATCCACTGACCAGGCCAGTTTTTCATATATTTAAATCTCAACAAGTTCCTCATCACAATAAGATTTTTTCTTGTGAGCGTGAAACACTAATTCTCCTATCGATTTTACTGTAGCCAACGTCTTTATAGCTTAATCCTCCATGCTGAACATTTTTGTAAAGCTGAAATGAAAGCGTCTTCATTTCAACTTTTAAAGATTCATGAAGGTATTCGTCGTAAGCAAAAGATACCTGTAAAAGGGCTCTATTGAAGTTCCTTCTCTTTATCGTTTGAAGTAACAATTGAGCATCTATCACACCATGGGAATCAAATGTTTAAAATGACGCCAAGCTCTTGATGACTTACATATTCATGATATATTTGTTAACCAATTTTGCAATGAAAAAATAAAGGAGCGTTACATTTCGTATTACTATCAAAAATGTACACACTACGAGCTCAGTAGAATCCGAAAAATTGCCCCACTTTGTTTACACGATTCCTGAATATTGAAAGAGAAATCTGACCACTCAACATGCAATAAATACAAAATTGTCTCGCAAATCACCTAATATCCAATACAATAGATCCCAACAATGGTTAGAAAAAAACCCGCAAAGGCCTCTTATCGGGATGCGGTCAAGTTAGCACCCCATCATTCACTAGGTCAAATAAATATGCCTTTGTACCCATGCCCGACTATCGCATCATTAAATTCGAAGAAGATACCTAACTGTAATTTGCTTTGGGGGTTCGCACTCATTTCTATAATTAACCTTTCTTCAGGTTATTGGGCAATAAATATGACAAAATAATTGGCTACAATACAGTATCTGAAAAAATAAGATTTATTTTGGAAAATACAATAAAACAATCAGTCTCAATGTAAACAAAATCAAAAATTATAGTCCTTCTGAATAGGAGATTTTTATTTTATCATAACGAGTCAATCATCTAATACGTTTGAGTATTTTTGCGTAAATATGATTCATTTTCATCCAAATATTGTCACTATTGATGACAATACAATCAGTACAAATGTACAATCTTTCCTGTAATCTTTCCCGATAGTAAGAATACAACAATTCACATTTAGCATATTTTGTCTCAGTGCCAAGCAAATATTCAATATTTTTGAACTCAAATCTATGTTCCAAAATGTCGAGTACCCAAAGTTTTTTTCTAAAACAATTGTGCTCACGTTGAAATGACCGAAAATATGTCTCATATGCTCTGTTAAAGTATCCATAATACATCAAAAATGGAATTTATTCGTATACAATCACCCAATATATTTGTTATGTTAGCTCACTGCCAAATAAAAAGTATGCAACCCCACAATGCATTTATGATAGCTTGATAAGTTTGCCCCCAAGTAATGTTAGTTCTCGTTGTAATTGATTGCTTTTCTAAATTCATGTGTGCTCAAGCATTGAAAAGGAAAACTGGTTGTCTTTTCTCGATATTCTCAAGCATGGCACCTAGCAACCTGCAATCTGATCGATGAATTGTATTTTTCAACCGACAATTTCAAGAACAAGTTGTAACAAAGCACATTTATTTTGCAAATATTATGCTTGTTACTAGTTTCCAATAATTCCGTTGTCAGCACAAGCCAGCGAAATCAATTAATTTACGCGCAGAGTAACCGAGTCGCGGCGAAGGAAACCGACCGAATCCTTTATAACACACAGTCCCACCGTAGTTCAGAGTTCAGTCAGTCGCGCTGACCGTGCAGCCGTGAGCAGAACCGATACCGCAGTAAGTAAGTGAAGTGATGGGGGTGGAGTGGGAGTACCGGGTCCAGTGTGTAGTGCCAGGCCAACAGAGTGAGTAATAAGTGCACCGTGGCGGAAGTGCGTTATACCGGTAGTTTTCGGAAGGACAGTATGCGTGGGAACTGTTTCAAATTAACGTTGCCACGTTGTGCTGGAATTCCTTGACAACCGTAGAAACACCGAGGGTTGTCCGATGGATGGTGGTGTCTCTGGAGTGAGCGGTCTGTTTCAAATTAGCGACCGTACATTCTTGCGATGCTGCCAGTCAGCGGCCGCCTAACGTGGAATCCGTAATTCGGGAGTGCGTTATACCGGTAGTTTTCGGAAGGACAGTATGCGTGGGAACTGTTTCAAATTAACGTTGCCACGTTGTGCTGGAATTCCGGGACAACCGTAGAAACACCGAGGGTTGTCCGATGGATGGTGGTGTCTCTGGAGTGAGCGGTCTGTTTCAAATTAGCGACCGTACATTCTTGCGATGCTGCCAGTCAGCGGCCGCCTTACGTGGAATCCGTAATTCGGGAGTGCGCTATACCGGTAGTGTTCGGAAAGACAGTATGCGTGGGAACTGTTTCAAATTAACGTTGCCACGTTGTGCTGGAATTCCGGGACAACCATAGAATCACCGAGGGTTGTCCGATGGATGGTGGTGTCTCTGGAGTGAGCGGTCTGTTTCAAATTAGCGACCGTACATTCTTGCGATGCTCTCAGTCAGCGGTCGCCCAAGGTGAAATCCGTGAGCCGGTCCATGTTGTACTGCCCCCACCCAAAAATGCTACGTTAACCGTGACTCAAGTGAAGCTATTCAGTTATTTAACTCTATGGCGTGATTCTTACCCTTGGCTGTGAGTTTGATCGTCTAGTGAACAAAGAAGGACTCTACGTTGTGTATGCAACCCAAAATACTTTTAGATACCCAGAAAAAGAGAGATTGTTGGGAATTCAGGAGGGAGTGAAATAAAACAATCATAATATAAACCTGAAGGGTTTAATGGTACGTTCGGCGCATTAATTTACCTGAGAGAGGGGAAAAGAACGTACAAGAAAAACCCCTCTCTTTACACACTCTAGATCAGTTCAAATAGATATTCGCAGGTACATGTACCATGGTGAAATCAATAGTATATAAATGGATGCTGGATGAAATCAAGTATTAATGCATAGACACACGTACATGGTCAATTGCAGTAGGTACATAATATATGGCTATAGGTACCTGGTGAGTAGCCATAGGTATATCAATAGGTGCATGTAGCAATAGATCATAGTAGAACGGAATAATTAGATGGTACAGTACAACAGACACATAGGGGAAGCCATACAATTCTGGTTTATGGAGATCATCCATATTACACACAAAAGTAGTCTGTAAAGCTGTTCATAGGATTCCGGTAGCTTAGGTGTAACGTCACACATCCCCCTTTCATTTCGACACGCATTCTCAGGTAGCTAACAGTGTGGATACGAGAGCCGACTTATACAAATCCTGATACCCAAGGTCGTGTTTCAGAGAATGTTCTTCGGTGTACGTCAAAGGCGATGCTAATATCAAGTGTGTGGTGGTATTCAATAATAATGATGATAGAAACATGCAACTCATAACGGAACGTTTTCAATAATAATTATAATAGAAACATGCAGCTCATAATGGAACGCCCGAATAGCAGACCATGCCCGATCCCGGACCTTCGACTTCCACCGTGGAAAATGTTGCCCTAGGACTCATATACTGACATTCATACACACTAGATGTGGACTGAACCCTTTAAGCCAAATAAAGAACCCAATGAACAAGCTTAACATTCAATATTGATAGCTAACACCGAAATTGCATTGGTCCCACTAGGTGACTGCTAAATGTAGATTTGCAGTATCAAACCTGGGATATTAATTATATAGTTCCTGTAATACCTAAACAATTATGAACAACGTTAGTCACTGAAATAAAAGTAATGTAAGCATCATGAACTGGGACAAAAAGGGGGTACTAAACTTGAATCAAGGGGGCCTAGAGATTTGGTAGACACTCATAAAAACAATATTAATAGCCATTATCAATGCAAACTTACTTGTGGGTGTATCGTTAGACTTACTACAATTTAGGAAAATTATTCAATCTGTGAAACGATGTCTTAATGGCAGCACACACAAAGGAACAGAGGGCTTGATAATCCATCGTCTTCCTTTTATAAGTTCTAATAAGAAGCCAAGCCATCCACTTGAGTTCCTCTCAAGATCCCCCTTCGCCCCCCATTTTTCCAAACGAACACGTCAGTTGACATCCCTTCAGCTCAGGACCATCGAAATTCATACAAGCACAGAACCTACGAACAGAGCGTTTTATCGCGAACATAAGAATCACGGTCCTTTAATTATGGCTATTTTTTATGAAAATTGAAGTTATGGCTATTTATTTACATCACGGGATATTACAGTCACCCCTTTGGAACTTCAGAGCATGACAAAGGAACTGATAGGAAGTTTCAAGATCTACTATTGTGGGAAGGGTGCCTTCTGTCCAAACATCTTCTTCAATGCTGTATCCGATGATACAGTTCCAAATTGGTAATGTTGTATTGCCCTACCCTTCGGTGGTCCGGAAGGGTTACCAGCTTGTAAACATTCGGATATGGTTTACCGTCTACCAAGTAGGGTCCGGAATAGAGGGGGTAGAATTTCGACGTTGTCTTCCGTGCTGCGTCTGAGACTGGCTGTTCTCTTAGGAGTACCCAATCTCCTACGCGCAGTTGATCCCCAGTAGGTTGTCTCCTTGTCCTAAGGTCCGCTTTGTAACGTTGTATTTTTAACTCAGGCAGGGGTTTGTTTACGTTTGGTTGGCGAGTGTCATTTATGTCGTGTTTGTTGACATCGAATTTGAGGTTGGATCTCAGTGGTACCAGTCGACGCTGAATAATAATTGGTGTATTCGAAGAACCGAATAAGTTGGCAATATTGTTGAATTGTGACAGTCTGAAATTTGTGAGGGTCTGCGCCAGTCAGGGACATGAGGTCGTCCATTTTGTCAACACTCGAAGGAGGAGCAGTAGGTTAGGCGTATTTTCGGAACTTAATAAGAATTGGTGATTTCTTCTTAGTTGGATATAGTTTCGAAAATCGAATTAGGAGTGAGGGTTACATTGGTTTGATTTGGGAAGATAACAGGTACCTTGCACTCGTCTCGAAAGAGGATCTAACGACCTTTCTGCAAATCTAAGAGTTGAACACGTGAACGATCTTGGCGACTTTGACAGGTATGTGTTGGATGTTTTATTCTCGTCATTTATAGTGGAATCAATTCAGGTCGTAATTATATTTCTATATCCAGAACATCGCTGTGTGCTTGAAGAATTATTTGGTGGAGGCACGACAAGATTTGGTTTCGAAGCAAACGTGTGCAGGACAACCCCGAACATCAGGGTATGTACGAAGTCTATAACTGTTGCATAACAACGAATAATTGGTATGATTAATATTATGATAACCGAAATTATTATGTATTGCGAAAATTCATTTGTTTCTTATCCGAGAGAAGTCACTGATGATTTCTTTTCTGTCATCAGGGTTTTTGGTAACATCAGAAGTTTTTGGTAACATCAGAAGTTTTTGGTAACATCAGAAGTTTTTGTAACATCAGGAGTTTTTATGGCAGCACGGATTTTTGTGGCAGTCCGAAGTTTTTGTGGCAGCCCGAGTTTTTATGGTAGCACGAGTTTTTATGCCAGCATGATTTATTATGTCAGGAAGAGAAGGATTTTTATGTCAGGAAGAGTAGCACTGAGGCATTCGAGTATATACAAGGTGGTCCATAAGTAACGCTGTGAGACAGCCAACGCAGGGTTGCAGATCCCGAGTATATACAAGGTGGCCAGTAAGCAACGCTGTGGGACAGTTAATCGAGGGTTGCAGACTACGAGCACAGAGAGAAAGAGAACAGTATTGCGAGACCATCGAAGCAATACTACGTTCAGGCATAAGGAATAGCACGCAAGTTATAGAAAACATATCTCGAAACATCTTATACCTGCTATATATATAACTTGAACATATATTGTCATCAATTGTGTAAATTATTGTTGTTGTAAAGCGGAAATTGGGGAAAGATTTGCGTAAATCATACAAGATCATAGATAAGAAACGTGGATGCGCCTGAGCTCAAGCGACGCATATTTGAATCAAATAATAATGTTATCTACGTACAATTTCCGCCACCCTTATTCAGGGTTTCACAGTAGTTTTACTTTATTGAAGCTAAAGACCTGGGTTGTAAGCTACTGGAATAAATTGTTTGTTTTTAGCGTGCATATTCTTTTGGTGAATTTAGGAATTATTACATTACGCTGGGGTATCTGGGAGACTTAAATTTACCTGGCGCCCATTTACTAGGTTCCCTTTTTAGAAACCCACTCCCATCTCCACTGGAGCTAGACCGCGGATCCCCGAGTTCTAGTAGCTCCGAATTTAACCACTGCGACTTGGGAACAGTCGTATGTCGTTAAAGCTTGATGGCGCAGGTTCTGTCGAGCCATTTCCCGGATCTGATCTAAAGAGAGCTGGGGGGTGTGTGGTAGGTGTGAATGAAGGATGGTGTCTATCGGGTGTGGTTCGGAGGCCCCTAAGAGGATTTGGCGAGGCGAGAAGCCCGTGCTGAAGTGGGGAATATTATTAAACAATCTTTCGATAGCAGACAGATAGAGAGACCAACTGGTATGCGCGGTAGCACAGTAGGTGCGAAAAAGGCGACCCAACTTGAACAAGTTTTATGCTCTTTTAATTTTTTGTAAATATAATATAAAATTAATATTTAAGTTTGTGCATCTACGTGCACCTTTCCTTTTGGCAGTATTACCAATGTTTATTCTTTCTTAGGGTAATTGGAAATTATAAATTACTAAATGGGTTTTTTTTATTGTTATTTTCGCGCATCTTATAAGATAAAGGTGCGACAGTGTCTTCATATGGAATTATGGACATATGTGGCAGTATCGCCGCTGACTTCGCCAAGAAAGTGTGTTCGATGTATTCCGCTCTTACCAACAAATTACGCTGATCAAAATTTAACGCTTATGAAAACAAATTCAAGTGTGGAGCAATTGGATTTCGCTACTTAACGCTGGCCAGCTCAACGCTCAACCCTTCACAGCACTCCATAGAGGTAAGTCGCATCTTTATTGCCGCTTTGTTTTACATTTTTCCTCCCAAGCAATTTCCAGTTGCCCTACAATTTATTCAAAAACACTACAGTTCGCTAACTCTTCTCGAACAATCGAGTGGTCCTTCAGAATTCGCATTTAATTTTTAAGTTCGAAATCAGACCACTGAATATTTTTTATACATTGGTCCTTCGAGCCGGATTTGCCAAAAAGCAAAATTCATACTTTTACCATCAGAATAGGAGAATTTAATCTCGAATTTAATTTTAATTCCTTAGTACAAAATTTTTTCTTTCCTTCAATTAGATTAGAGACTTATTCTTCAGGCGCCATATTTCACATATGTTCTTTATCAAAACTTGTTCGTTCCGTTCAACCAGAATTCAAATCAAGCATCACGCATTTCGAGTTACTGTACCTGCGTATTTCTATTGCTGCGTGAAATACGTTTCTGCAACTAACCTGTTTCATGGTTTTGTTTATTATTGATACGTCAAAATTCGTAGATCGTAGATATCGAAATATCCCTTTGAGGTTTTGATTTCGTGAATGAAATTAAAATGGCTACAGCACTTAAAAAGATAGAAGCGCTTCGCAGTCTTCAGCTTAATCGTATGATCAGTCTTCATCGATTGGCTAAATTGGGTGAGGAAGATGAAACAAAAAGGTCGATATTTCAGGCTAGAATTTTGGATATTTCTGACATAAAAGAAACCTACGTGATGTATCAAAGTCAAATTATCGAGTTGCAAGCGCAAAGCACAGAAAAATTAGATGAAGAGGTTAAAGCTTTTCAAGCCTTCGAAGATCTTTATTACGAGATTCAAGAAATAAATACGAGACTATTTGAATGTAAGGAACAACCTCAGCGAAATTTGTCTCACACTTCCCCTTCCGCAGGTTCAGATCGCTTCATTGCCTCTTTAATGCCTAAGTTACGCTTAGTAGAATTTGATGGAGACATTACGAAATTCTCCACTTTCATAGATATGTATAACAGTTCGGTTCATAACAACCCCGCTATTCCCACACACGCTAAATTTAATTTACTTCTTTCCTATCTCAAAGGATCGCCCCTAAATGTTGTGAAACATTTACCGATTAA
Organism: Halyzia sedecimguttata; assembly: GCA_937662695.2. Lineage (NCBI taxonomy): Eukaryota > Metazoa > Arthropoda > Insecta > Coleoptera > Coccinellidae > Halyzia > Halyzia sedecimguttata. The sequence goes on from OW569417.2 coordinate 71,897,181, forward strand.
TGACTCAAATTACCAAATTGCTTATGATATTCTTCATAAACGTTATGACAATCCCCGCTTAACTGCCCAAACTTATTGGCGCAACATTATCAGTTTTCCGCCGATAAAAAATGATGATCCAGAATCGTTACGTACACTGTTAGATATTTTTTCTGAAAACTTAGAAGCTCTTAAACGTCTCGATTACAACAGTAAACATTGGTGTTTTCCGCTGGCTAATATTCTTCTAGATAAATTGCCTGATGTTTTATTATCTCGCTTTGAACTCGCTAATCAAAAAGCTAATGTAATGCCGACTTATCAAAAAATATATGATTTTCTGGAGACTCAGTGTCATTCACTCTATTCACTTCATTCACGAAACAAACTTGGTAGCTCAAAAGTTAGTTCGCCCAAAAGCGTTCATTCTACGAACACAAAAACCTTTCTTGCAGCTCAGTCGTCCAACACTGGTAAACGCGAAACAGAAAAATGTGTCTATTGCAAAGGTTTTCATTCAATTTACACATGTGCCGCTTTCAAAAATAAGACTGCTCATGAACGATATGAGATATCCAAAAATCAAAAACTTTGTCTTAATTGCCTCAGTAGTAAACATGATACAAAAAATTGTCAGAGTTCAAATTTTTGTCGTCATTGTCCTGGAAATAAACGCCACCATACATTACTCCACTTTGAACGCCAAAATACCCACAATAGTGTTCCTACTCGAAATCATCAAGTTACTCAAAGTCAGTCTTCGTCAACTTGTGGAGTTTCCAAAATCAATACCTCGAATACTTCTCAATCGCCTGCACAAAGTTTTACTCAATGTGGATTTACTTCAGCTCAATCACAAGTCTTATTATCCACAATACTGGTGAATATTCAGGATGTTCGCGGTAATTATCAATCAGTTGAAGCAGTTTTAGATTGTGGTTCTCAAACTACTTTCTGTAGTCAAAAACTAGCTCAACGTTTAGGTTTTCCTAAACGATCTAATCAAATTCGTATACAGGGTGTAGGTGGAAAAAATTTGTCATCCAATCTGGGATCTATTTTTATCAAAATTCGAAACATTTATCAGCCTGATATTTTTGTTACTACCCAAGCTACAATTCTGCAAAGAGTATGTCCTGATTTACCAGCAGAAAAATTTAATATTGAAAATTGGCCTTTCATAAATGACTTACAATTAGCTGATCCAACTTTTTTCAAGCCCTCTGAAATACATTTGCTCATCGGCATGGATTTGTTTCCGCAAATCATAAAAGGTGAAAAGATCATCAGTACCGATTCAAGTCATCCTATCGCCATGAACACAATTTTCGGTTATGTGTTAATGGGTCCTATGCCTTTGCAAACTCCTCTAAATTCATATAACGCCGTGAATACGTTTTTCTGTCATACTGACAACCAGTTGCTCACAAATTTGATTTCACAATTCTGGGATGTAGATTCAGCGCCGCAAACAGTGTTGATGAGTCCAGAAGATGAAACTTGTGAAAAACATTACATAAAGACCGTATCTAGACATGAAAACGGTGTTTACACGGTTTCCTTGCCATTTAGAGATAATTTTCAGAAATCACCTCTCTTTCCTGATATTGAGCAGGTGGCTCTCGGTAGATTCTTGTCATTAGAAAAACGTCTCTTAAAAGATCCTGAAATGTATTCAGAATATTCCAAATTTATGCAAGAATATTTAGATTTAGGTCATATGGAACCTGTCATTGCGGATGAGCATGATCCCGATGGTTATTTCATTCCACATTTCGCCGTGGTGAAAAAAGAAGCTGTAACCACAAAATTACGTGTAGTTTTCAACGCAAGTGTACCTGATCCTACAACTCATTTATCTCTCAATGATACTTTATTACCGGGGCGTAAATTACAGAAAGATATTGTCGAAATTTTACTTTACTTTCGTATCCATCCTGTAGCTCTTACATGTGATATACAAAAAATGTATCGTGGTATTAGGGTTACTCCGGAACATCAAAAATATCTAAAAATATTTTGGCGTTTCAATCCGTCCGAAAAAATATCGGTTTATAAGTTGCGCACCGTTACTTATGGTATAAACTGTTCCCCCTTTCTTGCACTACGTACACTTCAACATTTAGCTGAATCAGAAATTTCTAGCTTTCCTCTGGCCGCTGAGGTAATTCTTAACGAAACCTATATCGATGATATCACAACATCATGTGAGTCAACAGACAAAGCAATCGAGTTACAGAAGCAGCTCACTCTTCTTTTGAGCCAAGCTGGTTTTAAGCTTCATAAATGGGGTAGTAATGCACCAGAAGTTTTATCTCATTTGGATCCTTCACTTATTAATCCTCACATTTTAGATCTCGATTCTGATGACGTCACTAAAGTTCTAGGTCTCTGTTGGAATCCTTCAAGTGACGAACTCAGATTTAAAATTGTTACTGTTAAAGAGAAGTGTAGCAAAAGAAATCTATTATCGCTCTTAGCTCGTTGCTATGATCCCCACGGTTACCTCACACCTATAACTTTCACATTGAAGTATTTGATACAACAAATTTGGATATTGGGTCTAGAATGGGACCAAAGTCCTACTCCTGACATTATAAGGCAGTGGGATCTCTACCGTACAGAATTTCAATGTTTAGACAATTTCAAATTATCGCGGCATATCGATTTAACTAATGCCGATTCTATTGATTTGTGTGGTTTCTGCGATGGTAGCGAAAAAGGTTACGCCAGTATTATTTATCTTCGTGTTATAAAGGGTAGTCAATGTGATGTATCTTTCGTAATGGCAAAAAGCCGCATAGCTCCTCTTAAAAAAGTTTTAACTATTCCTAGAATTGAACTCCTCGCCGCTGCTTTATTAGCAAAACTTTAAAGAAAAAAATCTGCATAAATAATATATATGCATTTTCTGACGCTCATATTGTCTTGCATTGGATAAAATCTCATCCAAGTAAGTGGAAAACATTTGTAGCTAATAGAATTGTTCTCATTCAGGAAAATATTAACGCAGAGCACTGGCATTACGTTCCTTCGTTCTCAAACCCAGCTGACGTCGCTAGTCGGGGGTGTTCACCGAGTGCACTTCTTAATCATTCGCTATGGTGGGCCGGACCTCCATTTCTGATGAAGTCATGTGATAAGTGGCCAACGATGTCTAATAAAAATTTAGATGTTTCGGAACATTCAGACAATGAAAAAAGAAAGCACGTAGCTTTGATCGCTACTGAAATATCCACAAACTTCTTGGATAATTTACTTGAAAATAAATCAGATATTTATGAGATTCAACATATTTTGGCTTCCGTACTACGCTTTGTAAAAAATTGTAAATTGCCTAAACTGGATCGAAAAGTATCTAATATTGATTCTCAAGATCTTTTTGATGCTTTGAAATATTTGGCGAAACATGAACAACATAAATACTTTTCAGACATTATTTCTAACATAAACGCAAATAAGAAATTCCCTAAACCTATTCGGAAACTAAATGTTTTTCTTGATAATGATGGACTTCTGAGGGTTGGAGGTAGAATTCAGCATGCATCTATTTCCTACAATAAGAAGCATCCAATTCTGATGTCTCGTGATAGTTTACTCGCTGTCCGGTATGTTGAATACCTGCATAGAAAGTATCTACACGTAGGAGTCCAGACTCTTCAATATTTGATATCAGACGTATTCTGGATAATATCCGGCAAAAACTCATTAAAAATATAGTGTCACGATGTATCAGGTGTTTCAAAGTCAAGCCACTCAATTATGAGCCTCTTATGGGTACACTTCCTTCTTGTCGTGTTATTCCGCAAAAACCATTCGCGGTTAGTGGAGTAGATTTTAGTGGAGCCATATCCTTAACGTTAAGTAAACATAGAGGAGTAAAATCACAAAAGGGTTATATATGTTTATTTGTTTGCTTAGTCACAAAGGCTATACACCTAGAACTTGTCTCTGATTTAACAGCTGAGGCTTTTCTGGCCGCCCTTCGTAGATTTGTAGCTCGCCGCGGTTACGTAAAGCAACTTTTCTCTGACAATGGTACAAATTTCGTTAAATCCAGTAAGGAACTATTGAAAATCGCAAAAAGAGCCTGTTATCAGGAGGCTATCTCTTGGAATTTCATTCCACCTTCAGCACCACACTTTGGCGGTATATGGGAGTCAGGTATAAAATCTGTGAAGCATCATTTGATTCGCACTATTGGCTCACAAATATTACATATGAAGAATTAAACACAGTTCTATGCCAGATCGAAGCAGTTTTAAACTCGCGCCCTCTAACTCCTCTTTCAGCAGATCCAAGTGATATGCAAGCTCTTACTCCTGGTCACTTTTTGACTCAGGGACCGTTAGTATCGCTACCTGATGAAGATTTTTCAGACAAGCCATTAAATAGGTTAAACCGTTGGAACCTTGTTCAACGATTGCAGCGTGATTTTTGGCGTCGCTGGACGCAAGAATATCTCCGTACCCTTCAGGTCAGACAAAAGTGGTTGAAATCGGGGTTGGAACCCTCCATAGGCACTTTAGTATTAATTCAAGATGATACTTGCACTCCACTAGAGTGGCGCCTAGGACGTATCATTGAAGTGTTCAAAGGTCCTGATGGACAAGTTCGCGTTGTAACAGTGAGAACTATACATGGCGATTTCAAACGCCCGTTAGTAAAACTATATCCTCTTCCACTTGAAAATGATTCTCATTTTGGTGGGCCGGAATGAACAAGTTTTATGCTCTTTTAATTTTTTGTAAATATAATATAAAATTAATATTTAAGTTTGTGCATCTACGTGCACCTTTCCTTTTGGCAGTATTACCAATGTTTATTCTTTCTTAGGGTAATTGGAAATTATAAATTACTAAATGGGTTTTTTTTATTGTTATTTTCGCGCATCTTATAAGATAAAGGTGCGACAGTGTCTTCATATGGAATTATGGACATATGTGGCAGTATCGCCGCTGACTTCGCCAAGAAAGTGTGTTCGATGTATTCCGCTCTTACCAACAAATTACGCTGATCAAAATTTAACGCTTATGAAAACAAATTCAAGTGTGGAGCAATTGGATTTCGCTACTTAACGCTGGCCAGCTCAACGCTCAACCCTTCACAGCACTCCATAGAGGTAAGTCGCATCTTTATTGCCGCTTTGTTTTACATTTTTTCCTCCCAAGCAATTTCCAGTTGCCCTACAATTTATTCAAAAACACTACAGTTCGCTAACTCTTCTCGAACAATCGAGTGGTCCTTCAGAATTCGCATTTAATTTTTAAGTTCGAAATCAGACCACTGAATATTTTTTATACACAACTCTTTCATAACACGTTCACAGGGGTTCGAAGCAGGGTGGCGTATGGAGGAATAGGAGTATTTAATTCCCTGAGCAGACAACATTTCCTTCCACACTCGGGAGGTAAACTGTGTTCCATGATCTGACAGAACAGTCTTGATAGGGAGGAAGGAGTGATAGTCCTGGACTAGTCGAAGACCGGCGGCCTTAGCTTGTGCCCGTCTAAGGGGGTACAGCCTAACATATTTTGTGAAGTTGTCGATAACTACAAATATATAGGACACGCGACCTCGGCTCATAGGAAGAGGCCCATAAAAATCGACACACACCAGCTCGCCAGGGTAGTTACAACATATGGGGTTCGTAGGACCCTGGAGATACTGTTGTGGATACTTGCTATGCTGACAAACAACGCAGGCCTTTGTGGCTCGATGTATCTGTTTTCGCATCTTGGGAAAAAACAAGCAGGGTTTCATGACAGCATATAGTTTTCCAGAACCGAAATGACCATACAATTGGTGATAGGCGGTTACCAGTCTGACTATTAGACTGTTGGGGATAATTAGCCGTGTGGGTTTTGACGCCCCTAGCTGGTACAATAGTACCGAGCCCTGTCCTAACCAACAAAGTTGCAAGAGTCGTTGCTGGGCGGCCGACAGAGCGGTTGGATGCCCGACAAAAAAGTTACAGATGGGGCCCCAGAAAGAACACTCCTTCTGATGTTTCGCAATGTCAGCTAGGGTATCACTGATGTCCCCCAGATTATCTACCTCAAAGAAATTCACTAAGAATGACACGGGGTCGTGCCTCGATACTGTCGACCTGTGCCTAATAATGCCCACGGAGAGACCAGCCACCAAAGGGTCTGACCTCGGAGTGGTAGGCCCCGAACCAAACTCTGTATGGGATCGGGAGAGGGTGTCTGCAACAATATTCTCTTTCCCGGGGACGTGCTCAATTTCGTAGTCAAACTCATTGAGATAAAGGGACCACCGAGTCAATCGCTCATTCAATAGCCGACACTGTTTCAGAAATTTAAGGGCATGATGATCAGTCCTTATAACTACCTTATTTCCCAGTATGAGAGTTCGATATTTCTTGAGGCCAAAAATAATGGCTAACAACTCCTTCTCCGTTACCGTGTAATAGAGTTCAGGACCATTCAAAACTCGACTCGCAAACCCCAGAACCAAATGTTCAGACTGATCATCCAGCTGATACAACTCTACCCCTAGTGCCACACCGGAACTATCGCACTGAAGAAAGAACGGACGACGTGCGTCCGGGAACCGCAGCATGACCGTATCCAAAAAAACTCTCTTCAAACCCTTGAATGCAGAGTCCTCGACATTCGTCCAGCTCCAACGAGTTTGTTTCTGTAGGAGGCGTGTGAGGGGATACATAGCAGAGCTATAGTGGCGACCGAACCGACGATAATAATTGCATAAGCCTAAAAAGGCACGCAATTGTTTTATGTTGGTAGGTGTGGGAAATTCTCGTAAAACTCGAGTCTTATCGGGGTCTACATGTACACCCTCCGAGGTAAGGATGTGTCCCAAGAATTGGACTTTCTTCCGAAAAAACTCCGTCTTATCCAAGTTCAATGTCATATGTGCGTCAGACAACCTAATAAATATTCGCCTCAGGTAATCTAGGTGTTGTTCGAAATCTTTGGATACCACAAGAAGGTCGTCGATATACTTGTGCGTGAAGGAACATACCTCTGGTCCAATAACTACATCCATGGCCCTAGAAAAACTAGCAACGGCGGTCTTCAGGCCGAATGGCAATACCTGGTATGTATATGTCCGGCCATCATAGATGAAAGCAGTGTACTTAGTACTATCTGGGTGTAAGGGGATCTGCCAGTATGAGGCTCTTAAATCGAGGGTGGTAATAAATTGGCATTCCCTGAAAGAGTGAAATATCTCTTCAGGTGGGGTAGGTGTCTCGTTATCGGAGACCATTAGAGCATTAATCCATCTTGCGTCTAAACAAATGCGAACAGTACCATCTTTCTTGGACACAACCGTCATGGGGCTTGCATATGGGGAGGACTCTCGCTTGATCACACCAAGGCTCAACATTTCCTGCAACACCTTCTCGACGGCAGGCCGCTTTGAGAACGGAATGGGGTAAGGACGGCGCACAAACGGCTTTTCATTATGGAGCTGAATGCGATGCAGATACTTATCGGTTCGTCCTGGATGCTCATTTAACAAATGTCGAAACTCTAGCAAAAGTTCGAGCAGGATATTCCTTTGTAAACCACTGAGACCGTCAAGGGAGTTCACCCTGACTCTAAGTCGTTCCTCAGAAACCACACTTTCTAATAGACGAGTCGGTAGGACAGAGGTGGCAGTATCGTCCAATACACAGTTCTGCACGGTCACAGGACATTGATCTAATACGAGGGAATCTAGTGTAGGGTTTACCCCTTGGAAAGGAACACAACAGGAGCCACTAGGAAGGCTCATGGACATACAACGTTTCCCAAAATCCAGGTTACCTTTAACCCCAGTCAACCAGTCGTTCCCCAGTATGACAGGTCGAATTAGTTTGGGAACCACCAGAAAAGCGTGCTGATGGATGTTTTCCGATGGAACAATCTTAAACGTAAGCCACACCTGATATTTAATTCGGGAACTCCGATTACCCAAAGCCCCACGAAGATAGGTGTTATTCACCGGGAGGTACATGATACTGGGATCTCCTATTGAAGACATCTCATCAGCATTTATGCAAGAAATTTCGCAGCCAGAATCCAATAGGGCTAGCATTGATTTGTCAAAACACCTAAGACTCACATGGGGCAGTGCACTGTAGCACTGACCTACAGCAGACAGGGTGCTTCGGGAGGGGACCGCAGAAGTCACAGCTAGGACCTGGCTTTCTGTTGGTCGCAGAACTACAAGTGGTGGGGCTGCACGTAGGAACGCCGAGACCGCCAGGTTTCCATGCGCCCCTAATAACTGTGCCCCCTTAGGGTACATGTGCGATAGTACCGGAGATGGCAAAAAACCACCCGGTCCAATCACCGGACGGTGAGTCTGGAGCCTCACAACGCATAGACAAGACAGATAGGTTTTTTAACAATGGCGGCACAGTGCCCCAGACCGCTCAAACTGGACGAAATGACATTTAGAAATTCGGGGTGTAGAACTGAGGGCAGGAAGCATTTCCCCGATAGATGCCTCCCTTAGTGGTTTCCCGCAGGCCCAGGGTTGGAGCCAAACCCCTTTGCCGGGGGCGGATAGGGAAACGAAGAGGGTACCTTGCGGGAGTGACTCTGGGGTGTATTTCGCGGGAGAGCAGCGCCCCTATAGCCCTTGGGTTCCCGCACTTCATCGTGTCTCTCGAAGAAGGCGAGGGCGTCCGCCACGGTTGCGGTGCCTCTAACCGCCCACGATGATTGGATGTACGCTGGGTATTGGTGTAAGATTTCCCTCAAAATCGTTTCCTCTGGGATCGGAGGCGAACATTTCCGGTACCTATTCACCTGGAGGATAAAGTATACTGACATGTAACTTTCGGACGGTGAGTAGGTCATTCGGTTGAGGCGTTGCCGCTCATGATACTGCTTCTCTTGTGACCAATATGCAGCCAGGAAATCGCGACGGAAATCCCCGAAGCATGTCCAACTTTCGCCATGAAATTCCATCCAATCTCCGGCCGAACCAATTAGGGATGATTTAGCTATCGCTAATTGTTCACGGTTGGGGATTCGGGCTACCGTGAAATACTCCTCTAATTGCTGGATGAATCTCGCGGGGTTTTTCCGAAAAGAATCTCGAAAAGGGACCGGTTCTTTCGTTCGGGGACCATTATTGCGGTCCATCATCGCTAAAATGGCATGATGTAACCCCGCATCATTTAATAGAGGGGGGTTTGATGGTTCGGAGGGAGCTGGGGAAGAGATATCCTCACCTACTACCAGATTAGGATTCCTGGGTCTTCCTAATATCGGCGAGGGGCTGTCGGTGGAATTCAGTGGGAGCTCCGGAGTGGCTGCCGATGAGGGAGCCAACCTTTCCTGCTATACATTTAGGCTTTTGGCAAGCAGCATCTGTGTCCTCGTCTGTTCACTCATAAAGGTCTCCATTTGCCGTCGTTGCTGCCGTAGCTCCTCTCGTAAGATTCCCAATTCACTCGTTGGGGAAACTTCGTCAGAAAAACCTCGGTCTGTAGTATCCATTTCCTACAATATCCATTTACGACAGATCAGTATATAAATTTTTATAATACAACCCACCCCCACATCCTCAAATTCCACCTCTCTCTTTTATTTGGGTATCCTGGTCACCTGGCAACACTGTACTGCCCCCACCCAAAAATGCTACGTTAACCGTGACTCAAGTGAAGCTATTCAGTTATTTAACTCTATGGCGTGATTCTTACCCTTGGCTGTGATTTTGATCGTCTAGTGAACAAAGAAGGACTCTACGTTGTGTATGCAACCCAAAATACTTTTAGATACCCAGAAAAAGAGAGATTGTTGGGAATTCAGGAGGGAGTGAAATAAAACAATCATAATATAAACCTGAAGGGTTTAATGGTACGTTCGGCGCATTAATTTACCTGAGAGAGGGGAAAAGAACGTACAAGAAAAACCCCTCTCTTTACACACTCTAGATCAGTTCAAATAGATATTCGCAGGTACATGTACCATGGTGAAATCAATAGTATATAAATGGATGCTGGATGAAATCAAGTATTAATGCATAGACACACGTACATGGTCAATTGCAGTAGGTACATAATATATGGCTATAGGTACCTGGTGAGTAGCCATAGGTATATCAATAGGTGCATGTAGCAATAGATCATAGTAGAACGGAATAATTAGATGGTACAGTACAACAGACACATAGCGGAAGCCATACAATTCTGGTTTATGGAGATCATCCATATTACACACAAAAGTAGTCTGTAAAGCTGTTCATAGGATTCCGGTAGCTTAGGTGTAACGTCACACATCCCCCTTTCATTTCGACACGCATTCTCAGGTAGCTAACAGTGTGGATACGAGAGCCGACTTATACAAATCCTGATACCCAAGGTCGTGTTTCAGACAATGTTCTTCGGTGTACGTCAAAGGCCATGCTAATATCAAGTGTGTGGTGGTATTCAATAATAATGATGATAGAAACATGCAACTCATAACGGAACGTTTTCAATAATAATTATAATAGAAACATGCAACTCATAATGGAACGCCCGAATAGCAGACCATGCCCGATCCCGGACCTTCGACTTCCACCGGGGAAAATGTTGCCCTAGGACTCATATACTGACATTCATACACACTAGATGTGGACTGAACCCTTTAAGCCAAATAAAGAACCCAATGAACAAGCTTAACATTCAATATTGATAGCTAACACCGAAATTGCATTGGTCCCACTAGGTGACTGCTAAATGTAGATTTGCAGTATCAAACCTGGGATATTAATTATATAGTTCCTGTAATACCTTAACAATTATGAACAACGTTAGTCACTGAAATAAAAGTAATGTAAGCATCATGAACTGGGACAAAAAGGGGGTACTAAACTTGAATCAAGGGGGCCTAGAGATTTGGTAGACACTCATAAAAACAATATTAATAGCCATTATCAATGCAAACTTACTTGTGGGTGTATCGTTAGACTTACTACAATTTAGGAAAATTATTCAATCTGTGAAACGATGTCTTAATGGCAGCACACACAAAGGAACAGAGGGCTTGATAATCCATCGTCTTCCTTTTATAAGTTCTAATAAGAAGCCAAGCCATCCACTTGAGTTCCTCTCAAGATCCCCCTTCGCCCCCCATTTTTCCAAACGAACACGTCAGTTGACATCCCTTCAGCTCAGGACCATCGAAATTCATACAAGCACAGAACCTACGAACAGAGCGTTTTATCGCGAACATAAGAATCACGGTCCTTTAATTATGACTATTTTTTATGAAAATTGAAGTTATGGCTATTTATTTACATCACGGGATATTACAATGTTGTGAGTAATATTAAATATAGTGCCGGAATGATTTGAACGCAGCTACTTAAAGGTGTCCACCCATTGACCGAGACAGGGATGCTGGGTGAGTGACCTGTTACCGAGGTCATCACAGCGCATGCCTTGTGCGGAGTGCCTTCTGGCACCTTTCGTGTTAAGGGAGGACCGTAGCGAACAGCATTAAGCACTAGTCGTAAATTAACCGACCTGGGGGTCTATTCTCGACCATTCGCAATTTGCACAATCGTTCGCATCTGCCACCTTTGCGAGTGATATGGGTCTGTTGGTATTCTTGACCGTGCGCACAGCGTGCGAACGTTCGTATATTACAACGAGTGGTGTTGGGTACTCGCAGAAGGTTTGCGACGGCTGCAACCATAGAATTGATCAAAATTCGGTAATTCTATGGCCATTTCTAAATTTGAAATCTAGTTTGATTTGTTGTTGTTGACTTGTAAATGATGTGTTGATGTGTGAGAAGAAGGGTGAACAATTTATAAATGGACGATTTGCAATAATTAGCCAATTTGGAATCACTGGAAATCGCTGAACAACCGAGTGAAAATGGATATTGGGAGGAATTAATTTATGTCGGTGTTGCAATCCTCCGTATCGAGGTCAATAGAAGAAGTGAGCATTGCTCTGAATGAACCCCAAGTTTTCAATAGATGGGTTCATTTTCCAAGAAATATTGAAGAACTCAATATAATAAGAATGGGGTATGTATTCATTTAAATTCCAAATATTTTTGTGATAACCATGATTGTTTGTCTGAGTAACTAATGATAATAATCTTTCAGATTCTATGAAAAATTTAATTTTCCTGGAGTTGTTGGCTGTGTAGATTTTACACATGTAGCCATTTTTCCACGGAAGATGACCAAAGCCCAGAGTATGTTTATGTAAATCGAAAAGGATATCATTCGATCAATGTCCAACTGGTTAGTACATACTTGAAAAACTCAATACTCTACATTTTGACTTTAATTATTTTTAGTTTTAGATATGTGATAGTATGTTGAGGATAACAAATGTGAATGCCCGATACCCAGGGAGCACACATGATGCATTCATTTGGGTCAATTCCAATATTTTAAATGTACTCACAAACTTACATGACAGAGGACATAGAAATTACTATCTTCTGGGTAAAAATATATTCATCGGATTGAAATTCTTTATATATTTAATACATTCTTTTCTATTAGGTGATTCCGGATATCCTCTTAGAACGTGGCTTTTGACACCACTGGAAGCTAAACCTATCAGGAATACCCATGAATTTAACTACAATATGGCGCATAAGAACTAGAGGTTTAATTGAGAGATGCAATGGCATTCTTAAGATGAGATTTAGGTGTCTCCTCAAGCATCGATCATTACATTATAACCTGCTGTAGCATGTAGAATAATTAATGCCTGTGTTGTTATTCATAATATGTGCATCGAATATAATACTCCAATGCCAGAGGTGGAGGACGGTATTGAGTTGGGAATAATTTTTACCGAAAATTTATGATAATAACGTCCAAAATGCAGTAGCTGGAGTGAATCTCGGACTTGCTGCAGGAAGAAGTGTTAGAACTAACTTAATTAATACCATTTATAGGAATACATAGACTGGATTGCTATGAGCTATGATCTCATTTAAATTCACATATCTAAATATTTTAATATGAATAAAACTCAAAATAAATAAATGTCTTTCTTTCCCTGCCCATTGTTTTGATTTTGAGAGTAAAAAATGTAATCAGTATAATTATGATGATGACTCAAGGTCAGAGCTATATTAGCTGACAGATGTAAGAAAATAGATATTAGCATTTGTAAAATTACCTATTGAATTAACTTTTTTGAAAAAACTTTCTTGTGGTTCTGCTAATAATAGAAATTGTAATCATTAAAGGATACTATGAGAGGTATATTCATTATTAAATGGAGATTTTCGTTAAGTGTCTGACGAAGAAGTCTGATATACACTCTGAAACATTACGATATAATTATTCTTTCATCGTTGATGTTGTTTCGTTATTGTTTGTTGAGCAACTTTTTTCGATTGATTGTTTCTGACAAATCTGTGTTTTTTATGCAGAAGCAAAATAATACATTTTTTATTTCATAGATATTTTTCAGAGTTTGGGAGAGAAAACCCAGAAAGAAACCATTTAATAATAGAAATTGTCTTTGTTCACCTGGAATAACTTTATTAACTATCATTATTATTATTTAGGATCGACTAAGCATTTCAAGTTTGTTCCGATAGTAATCAGCTTTCAACTGTTTTTTTGCTGTAAAGTTATTCTAATTGTCTCTGCTATATATTGATTAGTGATTTTCTTGGTGACTTTGGAAATTTTGCCATAATAACAAATTATAATCTCACAAAACCAAATTAATAGCACACAACAACGAACCAAATACAAAAACCTAGCTAGCCGAACATTCAAAACTCGCGCTAGGACTGTCAACTGTTAAATTTAAGACCCTTTTGAACTACCATTCCCATTATTTGCAATGTTGCCAGGTATATTTGCAGCTGCGAATGATACCGTTCGCATGGGATTGCGAAGGGTTGTCAAGAATACCATTTTTCGAACGTATGCGCAAATCGACCATTCGCAGCCATGCGTATGCGTGTAGTTGCGAATGATGTCGAGAATAGACCCCCAGGGGGTCTATTCTCGACCATTCGCAATTTTAACGATCGGTCGCATATGCTTTATATTTCTATAGAGATGCGCACGATCGTGCAAATTGCGAATGGTCGAGAATAGGGCCCCAGGGAGTCTCCGAAGTGCGCGATAATAAATAGTTTCCGTGAATTACTAGCCGCAACGTCCGAATTAATAAATTAATGGCCGTGAAGTCCGACTTAACCCGAATTAATGGCCGCGAAACCCGAAATAGTGAAGACTCCCCACTCCACCGTACATCACTCATCACTTGGTTTGCATTAATCTTTATACTTATCCGTTTGTTATTTGTAGATTAGCCTGTAGCTTTTAACTGTTACACACCATTAATCATGCACAAAAGCTCGCTGCATCACTGTTTGCCGACTCCCCGTTTTCCGTACCCTCCCCTCTCCTACCGTAACCTCTCTACCGAAAGCACCGTTTAACCGATTCCGTATTCACTGCTTTAGTCATGACATCACCTCTCCTTCGCAAGACCAAAGATCACTGCATTTTTCTCTTCATTAATCACCGTAGATAGAAGCAACTTGTAAATAGTGTAAATAGATGTATATAGCTAACTCGTAGTTTGATTGCCTTAGAAGTATAGTTTAGTTCTCCAGTATGACACAGAGGCGTGACCCCTGGAATTACCGTCTCTGGCTGTGAAGTTATCCTGGGTACCTGGCTCCGAAGAACCGTGCCAGGTCCGTATAGTGGACCTCACCACTATAATCAAGGTGGCGCCCGAGAAACCGCTTCTATTGTACGTAGTACGCAAGAAAGGGCGTCACAAAATTGTTAAAAAGCATCATATAATACGTATAGTGACAAGAAAGCTGCAATAGTGGAGAGGGCCATAAGAACGTTGAAAGAGGTGCTTTACAAAAAATTCAGTTTGAGTGGAACATATCGATGGATCCTTCAAGATGTAGTAAATGCGTATAATAATAAAAAACATCGCCCTATTGGCATGAAACCCCGTGACGTTAATACAAAGAACGACATATATAAATTCGCCTACAGTCACATAAAAATAGCATGACCTCATACATTTCAGAAGGGTGATATTGTACGTATAAGTAAATTTAGGCACGTTTTCACAAAAGGGTATCAATGGACTACTGAACTATTTAAAATCTCCAAAGTCCAACTTACCAACCCAGTGAGTTACCTAATTGAAGATTTCACCGGTAGGCCAATAAGTGGTGCTTTCTATCAAGAAGAATTGCAAAAAACAAAGCAGCCTGATGTTTATTTGGTTGAAAAAGTATTGCGCAGACGTGGAGACAAGGTCTTGGTTCGATGGCTTGGAATGAATAAAGACCACGATTCCTGGATTCAGTCCACAAACAAACTTTGAGCAAACATGCATGAGCATGCTACGCAATCACCACAAAATATCATCATATCAGAAGATGAATGTGCTTTATCAGAATGTGGTACATCATCGTTGGATGGAAATGTTTTTGCTGCAGAATTGGAGCGTGTACTAGAAAAATATGATGCAGCTGTAAAAAACGAGAAACACTACCTTTTAAACAAGCAATTTCACCTGGAAATGGAATGTGGGTCTGCTTCTATTGATTGTGGTATAAGTCCCGCAAGAAATTTTGAACCTGCAGTCATGCTCATATCTAATGAATGTATAATATCTTTTGATGACTGGCAATGGGGATCGTTTATTGCATTAATTGAAAATGATGCTGATCAAAGAGATTGTGGCGTTGAAGTTGAAAAATTCAAAGGTGTGGTGACCCGCGTTGCCAAATGGGAAAACTGCATGTATTTCAGCAATGCCGACTTGAATAAATTGATCCAATTAAATACTGCTATAATTTCCCATCGCCTAGAGATGTTGAAAAATTTAAAAATATCGTTTTTCTATTACAAGTTCCTAAGTTCCTGGATATCATGAAAGATCTATCTCAGAAGAATAATCAAAATTCGATTGAGGATTTAATAAATTATTTTTGTAGAATTAATCCATCTGTTGAAAGTTATGTAATCTCAGAATGCATGTACTTTTATAAGAATAAAGTGTTAAATGATGTAGATTTTTCATGTCAATAAAAATATGTCTTTAAAATTGTTTTTTTGCGCACAAGTTTCATCTGACCTGTTCCCACCCAATCAATTGCTTTCCAACATATTAGTCCAAAAATATTTTTATGATAACTGACGCCCTTGAAAATAAAAAAGATACACAAAATTCTTTCTGCATTATTTCGTAATGGGTCTGCTGAAAAGAAATTATTCGATTCAGATAATCCCCGGTATTCCCTTTCATATAAACGATAAATGCCTCCCCAATAATAATTCGAAAAAAGGATCTAGTACCTCATGCATCAAACTTCATATGACGGATAGAATAATTCCAATCGCCTCATATTAATTACCTGAAAAAGGGCCCCTGAGACGCACAATGCAAAGGGTCATATACCTGCGATTGATGTGGGACCAAAAAGGTACCTCTTAAGGTTAGTGCCTGTGGCTCATCGGTTAACACTCCGGACTCATAGTAAAATATTACGGGTTCGAATCCCGTCGTCTCCGAGAACTTTCTCATAAAATTCTACGTCCCTTCACAAAAGCTTCCGAAAAATTCAGTCCACCAAGATGGCGCTGTGATAGTTTCAACTGTCATGGCGTCAATCATCATTCTAACCGCGAACACAAATAAGTGGGTTTCTGATCACCTGGTGAGCCAGAACCCCCCTAGCACTAACTACTCATATTAACATTCTCCATTCCATCTCCATTCGGGTTGCTTTTTGTCAAGTTTAAACCTTGATTGACAAAAAACTTATTCATTTCATTACACTGTGATCTGTAATGATTACAGATATTTTTCAAATTTCCTTTGATTGGGAAGATACTATCTTCTTTTTGATTTTTAATGGTGTGTTTACCTCCGACCAAGTTGCTTTGCTTTTATTATCAGAACTTCCTATTATTCTTTTATAATTTTATTTTGAACTAGCTGGCCCATCGAACTTCGTACCGCATAACTTAATAAAAAAAATGCTCAGTATGAATGAAGTTTTATTATTATTTTCGATTAATTGCACATGATGTTGCTTACTTACAAAACAGAGTTTTCCTGAAATACTGGCATTTATAAGGTTTCAATTTGATATTGGCAGACACACACAGTTATGATACAGTCTCTCAATCAATTTAAAGGTTTCTGATAAACTATATTTTTTGTTTTTTTTTTTGTGGTGCGTAAATAAATAAAGATGACGGTTTTCCGACGCGCGAACACGCGACGTATGATTGTCCATGCGCCATGTCCACACATCAAAGGAAAAACAAAATTGTTACATTATTAGAATCCATCAAAGTTACCTATTTAGTTAATGCTTTGTTTGTGGCACAAATCACTTCAATCGCGTACATTAAATGAAATTGTACGACTATGGCATGAAAAAGAGCAAGTTGCCATTGACGTTAAAAGAAACACCCAGCAGACATTTTTATATTTATTCACCTTTTAAACCTTCCTTTCACTTTAATTGTGTACAATTGTACCGTGCTATAAAGAACATCCTGTATAGTATTGTTTTATTTTCAATGATGTATGCCTCGAAAGTATATTTCTTAGCACAATTGAATGAAATTTTATGATTAGCGTGAAAAACAGCAAGTTGCAATTGACGTTAAAAGGAAAACACCCTGTGTGAAAATTTCGGACAAATACATTATGAGAATCCATCCAAGGTACCTATTTAGTTAATGCTTGGTTTGTGGCATAAATTAATTTAATCGCGTACAATTGTGCAGTGATATAAAGAACACCCCGTATAGTAATGGTTTATTTTTAATTATGTATGCCTCGAAAGAATATATTTAACACAATTGAATGAAATTGTACGATTGGCGAGAAAAACAGCAAGTTGCAATTGACGTTAAAATAAAAACACCCTGTATAAAAATTTCGGTCAAATACATTATGAGAATCCATCCAAGGTACCCATTTAGTTAATGCTTTGTTTGTTTGTGGCACCAATCACTTCAATTGCTCTTGTGATCTTTTTGAAAGATCTCTCTGAGATATCTAATTTTCTAATATTTACTGGTAACCTGTTAAAAACCTTTATTGACGCAGTATGAAAATAAATGTATCTATATGGAAAGGGTTACTAACTCTGAGGTATTGGAATAAAGGATATCAACGACATCGGTCCTGTGGGGGTTTGGAAAGTAGTTTGGGTTGAATATCTTTTTTACATTTTATTAATATTTAGCGTGAAAATAGAGTATTTATGTTTTGGATGGCGTATCATGGTGTGTGGAACTTTTTGAAATTATTTTGAAAATATTTTTATTTATATTTTCGGATGATTTCAAAGGACATTTGCGGTTATTTGACACCTTTCAAAAGAACAAAGGACAAAGTTTTAAAATAAAGGACTGTCCTTTGAAATAAAGGACGGTTGGCAACCCTAGATATGAATAACAGATAATTTCACTATTGGAGATAAATTCGTGGATTAAAACATACCATGGTAAGCCTATTGATCTATTTCCAAAAAGATAACTAATCTGCAATTCAAGTTGTTTGAATAAGGTTTGGTTATGTTTATGCCTTCAATTGCGTATTCTACCACAACTATCTGTGATTCCAGTTCAGAGACGGATTTATAAAAGCAGTTCAATCTCTGAAATTTTTATCAGATTTTATAACATTTATTGGAGAATAAAAAAGAAAAGATAAACTTCACATGTTTTCTTCAAGCTAATTTCTCATAATAATAATAATATTTATTGGCCCTCAGGGGCTCTGGGCTGTGTCCCAGAGTACGGGCTTAGCAAACCCGAGGTACCCTAGCTAAACCTGGCAGTAGGTATAAAATGCAAAACCGCACGGGGGCACTACTTAGTAGCATACGGGTGTGACAAACCCGCGGACCCCGGTCACTTTCAACCGATGATGAATTACAATCTACGGAGCCTCGGAGAACAGCTGCTGCCTGGGGATCACCAGGGCACGTTTGGGGTTGGTGCTGGACGTGACAGCATGCGAGCCACCAACGGCAGGATGCTGAGGAGGCGGGCGCCTGTCATATAAGAAATTACAGCTTCCAACGAGGACATCGAGGAGGAGAGAGAACAAGTTGTCGGTCGCATAGGGAATCAGCGCTTGCAAGAGCAACCCGTAGTCGGACCCGGCAACAGGAACAAGGCCGCACAAAGGGGACGCCACAAGTGGACACCCGAGCAACACGAACAACTATATGTGTTATACCGGAGATCAAGACCTCAAGGAAGGGGATATATGGGTAGACTGCATGGTCTGTGGTGTGAGAATCTACCAGATCTCAACTTCATGACTCAGCAAAATCTGCGAGACCAGGTAAGCCATCTTAAAATGAAGGGAATCTTGCAGCAGCATCAAGAGTCACAGGAGATAGAAGAACAATCTCAAGAGCAGGTGAGATATGTTTCAAACCAACAGCAACACTTGAGGAATCAAAGGAGAGAAGGACAGGATGATAGATGCCGCAAACATCCAACCTCCTATATCTGGATTGCGATGTGAAGAAGTCGTAGCATCGGACATGGAGCAGGTGAGAGCTGCCCCACTCCGTGCCGAAAATTCCGCATACTGCAACGGGCGAAGGACGGAACAGTGGAGAGATGTCCCAGAGCTAGTCGTCAACAGAAGGGAAGCATTTGAGGCTGCAATAGGGAATCCTAACTTAAAGACCACAAGGCTGGAATCGAGACTCCTGGCTGAAGATCTAGCCACTATGAATATTATAATCGACGATCACCTAAAGGAGGACTGTTCGCTAGAAGATGTCGTAGCTGCAGTGAGAGCTGCTACTTCACTTCTGTGCCCACCAGGAAGGAGGACAAACATAGGTCAAGATTGTATAAGCTAGACAATAAGATAAGAACCGTAAGGCAGCAAGCTTCTTGGTACCAATGTATCATAGATGTTATGAAAGGACAACTGAAACCGAGCAAGAAAATAGAGGACATGATGGGTGAGCTGCGTACGTTGCATCGTACGATGAGCCTACCCACCATAAATCTATTGAAGCGGAAAGCTGTCGATAAAATAAGATCACTTGCGGTGGCAAGGAAGAAGCTTATCAAGAGGCAAAAGTGGATAGAAGACAACAACACCTTCACCGCAGAACCTTCGAAGTTATTTCGACCTAAACAAGTAGAGGCAAAAGACCCACCATCACCAGAGGAAGTCGAACATTTCTAGAAAAATTTGTACGAGCGACCAACGGAGACTAGGGATACTCCAGCAGTTCATAAATTCCAGATATTATGTGATCAAAATCTGCAACAGACCGAAGAGCTGACTGACATAACGACCGAAGAGATTAGAAATGCCTTGAAGAACAAGCAGGATTTCCAGGCACCTGGACTGGATGGCGTTCAGAACTACTGGTGGAAGAACCTTCCAGCTACTCACCATCATCTAGCTAGATTATTCAGTGAGATAGTAATACACCGTGAGCCAATTCCTTCATGGTTGGTAGAGGGCAGAACTGTGCTGATACCGAAAGCAGGTGATCTAGGACAGCCAAAGAACTACCGCCCAATCACATGTCTCAACACACTGTATAAAATTCTCACAAGTGTGCTTCAACATCGGATTCTGGAGTCAATTGAACCAGTGTGGAATCAAATCCACGAACAAAGAGGAGCAAAGAAAGGAGTACAGAGGTGCAAGGACAACCTACTTATAGATAAGAGCATTTGTCAAGATGCGAGACACTACAAGCGCGACCTACATACATCATGGTTGGATTATGCGAAAGCATTTGACACATCAGCGCACAGCTTGATAATTCGGCTGCTAGAGATGCTCAAAGTCCACCCTAACATCGTCCATGCGATGGAAAACATCATGGCGGTATGGAGGACTAAGTTTGCCGTTCGATCTGAAGGCCAGACCACTTATACCGGATGGGTGAGATACAGGCGAGGCGTATTTCAAGGAGACTCGCTAAGCCCGTTATTGTTCTGCATAACACTTCTTCCATTAACAACTGAGCCGGGCCACCAGGCAGAAGAGAACATCTGATCTCACATCTCCTCTACATGGACGACTTGAAACTGTACGAATCTTCCAAGGCAGTACTACAACAACTACTGAATATCGTTGCCGAATACACCTCAGCAATAGGAATGTCATTCGGTTTGGACAAATGTGCTGTTTTTCATCTAAGCAGAGGAAGAACTGAAGAAACAGGAGAAGACATCGACCTAGAAGGGGGAATAAGCATTCGACACCTTGGAGAGGAAGAAACATACAAATTCCTTGGGATGAAACAACGAGGTGCACTGGGGACAACCCAAATCAAGGATGCCTTAACAGCTAGCTAAAAAATATCAGCTACGAACAGCTTGGCAGTCCCGATAATCACTTACTCATTCGGGATAGTTAACTGGACAGTGAATGAAATTCTCGAGCTAGACAGAACCTCTCGTAAAGTGATGAACATGAATCGTAGCCTGCATCCCAACTGCTCGATTCAAAGGATATACCTTCCACGAACGCAAGGAGGCAGAGGTTTGCAAAGTTTGGAATACCACCACCATCAACAAAGGTTGGAAATGGCAATAAGGATATTGAGAAGCGAAGACCCGCTTCTGAAAATGGTGGCTAATGATGAAATAAGGAACCAAGGAGCTTTCCTATTTAAGGCTGGTCAGAGAGCTTTGGAGAAGCTCAATATAACTGGCATATCCATCGATCATGAGCTAGCAGGAACACATATCACGTCAACAGACCAAAGAAGAGTTGGCAGAGAGATAAGACAGGCACAACTGAAGATACTACTCGAAGATCACATGAGTAAACACCTGCACTCTATATTTTTCAGGAGGTTGAAAGATCAGGGCCTGTCAGAAGAGTTATCCTTCGCCTTTTTGAAGTCCGCTGTGCTCAAGTCGGAAACGGAGGGATTCGTTATGGCTTGTCAAGATGTGGTGATAAATACCAGATGGTATAAAGAGAACATCATGAAAATGGACACCCCCACAACGTGCCGAGCATGCCACAGCCAGCAGGAAACTGTTATGCACATTCTGTCTGCTTGGAGAGTCCATGCTCCAGCAGGATATGTGGAAAGACACAATACAGCACTTCGAATTCTCTACTTCCATCTGAGAGAGGTTTATGGTATAGACAACCAACCAGTACTACCATATGTGCCTCTGGAGATTGAAGCAGTTGTTGAAAATTACAAAGTTCGCATCTACTGGAACTATGCGATTCCAAGAACTTGGCAGATCCACGCTATAAAGCCAGATATACTCTTGCTCGACAAAGAACTGAAGGGATTGTTTGTCGTCGAATTTTCCTCCCCCGGAGAAAATAATGTGGTGATGAAAGATCAACAGAAGAGGGAAAAATACAAGGATTTAATGTTCGACCTGGGGATCCTCTATCCAGGGCTAGAATGGTCGTACTAATCATAGAATGCGTAGGTGGAATGAGAGCGAACTACGTGACCGAATTGAAGATTATTCCGGCCTGCAAATCTCTGGCCGAGGATTTAGCGCACAGAATGTTGAGAGCGGTGTTGCTTGGATCACTTCGAGTGATCAGGTCCCATCAACTATGAAGGCCACTTGCAGCTCATCTCTTTTGTTAAGAGACACTGTAAGGGCAGGACGAAGAACTACTCCAAGGAACGTGCGAGAGGTTTTTTAGTGAGTAACCATCAACATCTGGAGTCTCACACTCGTGAGAGAAGCGGACCCTCTCAAGGCGGGCCTATAAAAGGTGTTTCCTCTCGAGCGGACTAAAAAAAAATATATTTATTGATCCTCTAGATTGAAAGTACAATCCCAGATAGCACACACACGTTATATGGATGTTCTCAGAAGATACCGCCAGAATGTTCAAATATTCATAGAATATCCTCACAAGAGACCCCACACATTCTTAGAACATTCCATGCACTATTAAGTGAGAGAGGAACTCTGGTTCTATACAGGTTCTATGAATGTTCTCCCGAATATTCTAGAACCTTCTAGGAATGTTCTTGACAATATTTCAGGCATATTCTTGAGAATATTCCAGGTACGTTTCAAAAAATCTCCTATTAATATTACTCCAAATATTCTATGGAGATTCCCATGCACTCATTCTATAAATATTCCCAGAATATACTTTAATTCCGAAAATATTTGGTTGAATTTATAAATTCATTGGTATTATTAATTCCTGCCGCATTCCCTGCGGGAATTAATAATACCGAACCCCAACTGAAAACCTAAAAAAAAATTGTGTTCAACGATAAATTAACGGTATTGAATGCTTTTTTGTTATAATTCAATTTAAAATTAAAATGTTTTGTAAATTTAGTTAAACTTTGAGATTTCATAGACTCATCACATTGAATGGTTATGAAATTCTCATTCATTTTTCGTAATCCCATAAAAAATCATCAGAATGCTGATTCTGAGCATAAGCCTAGTATTTTCACAAATAATATAATAATATTATTCGAGGTCAAACAACACTAATCCATTTTATAATAATACATCATTCAAGTCATCAGTTTTATTTTTAGGAAGACATTTCCTGAAATAAATTCAAAAGAATAATAACAAAATATTTTGTTTATAAAAAAAATAATATTCGCGAGATTATCTTCTCCATCATTTTTGGCTACCAACCAGCCTTTTGGTTTCAAAATCAGAGATTCTGGAAGAGAAGTAATGAAATATTACTAGGCACCTTGAATAATTTAATAGTTTTCAGTGTAAACCCAGATCAGAATGAAATACAAGGCAACAAACCAAATTTTAGCTAGTAGAATAATCAAAAAATATTGCTTCATAGTATGAATGATATTGAGTACAACTAATATTCCTACCTTCACTAGATTATAGTTTTGGGGTCTAATTTCTGAAACTTTTCCTCCTTCTCTTTCGCCTTAACCAACCAGTCTTTAATTACCAATTCCGCATCAGACTCTGTAATCTTTCGATGAATGTTCATCACAGATTCTGTAAAATATGAGAAATAATTCAAATATGGAGTATTAATATATTTTAGTTATCGCAATAATTCCAAGTAAAGCGATTTCGGTAAAATATCTTGACTAGTTATTCCTTCAAACATTGCTTCTTCATAGAAATATATTTCTTATCTTATCTATCTTATAGAACATAGTAAATTCTTCGAAAATTCTTACCTTTCACAATTTCGGAAAAAATCAATGACGAAAAATTATCCTTCTTCTTAAATCCTAACCAGCTAGAGTTCATAGCAAGAGCATTTGTCATCAACCTTTCCTTTTGTTATCACTTTGTGTTTAGGCCCCCAATTTTTGACAACTCGTAAACCTAAAACAACAACCGAAATGTAACATAAATAATAATATGCATGCTGTGGACTTATCTAATCCTATATGTTAGATAGGAGTATACATTATTAATTTCCAGGAGAATTTCATACAATAATATCGAGGATTTTTATATGTGAACAAATTTGAATAATTTGATAACCAGTAATGTGGTAGTATCAATGGATTTTCTAGAGAACAAAAATCTATTTGAATGTAACATTTGGATACATCACACAAATCAAAATCGTGAAACTTACCACTTTTGTTTTAATTTCCTCAAGGTCTAAATTACTATTTCGGTAATTTTGCAGTTTAAGTCCTCCTCGTAAAAATCGACTTTTCCAAGTTTTTCGAAGAAAATAAGCATCGTACAGTGATTTTTGATGATTTTCAATAGTGGCAAACTAGTTTTTTTGGAGATATCTAACGGAATGGGGAGTGAATAGGGGTGCTGGGTGGGGAAAATAAATTTTTTTTTTCGTAATTTTTTTTTTATTTCCAGGGGTACTGTACTAACCTAACCTAACCTAACCTAACCTAACCTAACCTAACCTAATAGGGGTGCTGGAAAATAAAAAAAAAATTACGCAAAAAAATTTTTTATCGTAATTTTTTTTTTTTAATTTCCAGGGGTACTGTACTAACCTAACCTAACCTAACCTAATAGGGGTCCTGGATATAAAAAAAAAAAATTACGAAAAAAATTTTTTACCCCACCCAGCACCCCTATTCACTCCCCATTCCGTTAGATATCTCCAAAAAAACTAGTTTGCCACTATTGAAAATCATCAAAAATCACTGTACGATGCTTATTTTCTTCGAAAAACTTGAAAAAGTCGATTTTTACGAGGAGGACTTAAACTGCAAATTAACCACTATTTCTCCAATTTTTGTAATACGTTGTAATATTCAATAGGAAAATCAAACTTTTCTTCAAAATTGATTGATTCTTCAGTTGGTTCATGATCATTATTATTAAGATCATTTCTCGATAATCTGCAGCAACCTCTACAGATGTGAAATATTTCGCCATCAGCCCTGGCATAATAACTTCTGAATGAAATTTCTTAGCAGTTCATTTCCCATATTTCCAGATCTTATAGGATTCGTACTTCGAAACAACTATTTGGAAATCATATAATGAAATCACAATAATGCGACTGAGGTGAACAATTGAATTTGTATTTTTCGGTAGTAATAACTGTTTGTTTTCTAAGTAATTATCCCAGCATTGTGCTATTAGATATGAACTCTTTATTAGCAAAAATTCATGAAAGTCTTGTAGGTTGTGGTATATAATAATCCAAATACATTGCAATATCCATATATGTGATTGGAGGAACACCATCAATTGAATTATCCACTATCCAGATCAGAAACATTCAATGTTGAAGGATCTAAGCCGTTAATTAATCCCAACTTTATTATATGTATATCTGTAATAAAATGAAGTGTAAATACATGATGAAGGTACTTTTTTTCGAACCTACCGTTCAACAAAGTCTCCGTTGTTCAACAATAGTTTTTTCAGATATTCATTCTCCATTTCAATATAGTTCAAACAGCAGAAAAGCTCCGGAATAAGTCAATGAACACTATAAAATAACCAACGACCTCAACACGTAACTTATTTGTTGTTTATGTACAAAGAACCATCAAAGATTAAAGAACCGCCATATTGGTTCACGTCAAGTCACGTGATGATTCCAGGATGCGAATTGTGATATTAATAAATATCTGTAGGCTGGGCTGGTAACAAGAGCCAGGAGCGTGTTCTGATACCCGAAGTAATCGGTCAGGGTTGGAAGATTAGGGAAAAATATTCGGCTTGAAAAGCTGTTCATCTATTTGAATCAGAACTTTACTGATTAACTTTCACTAGTGAAAATATACCGAGCCAACACCTCCTAAAAGGATGTAGGAGGTGTTGACCGAGCTTATGAACAATCGATATAATCGAAAAGCCTCTGAGGTGAAGTAGTAAAGTCACATGTTACACTACACTATTAAATTAACCATAAATCTCAAAATGATCCCACGCGACGCAATGATCAAAGAACATTCTGAGTAGGTTCTTATTATTTTCCACAAGGATCTTACCAAATAATGAAATAAACTACAACTCCTATGAATATTCTCTAAGGGCCGGATTCTCAATTGCGAGTTAACCCGAGGTTGCGAGTTGACGCATGTATTCAGCGATATTCATGAATGCGTAACACTCGGGTAACCCGCAACCTCGGGTTAACTCGCAATTGAGAAACCGGCCCTAAGGATATTCTAGTAATGTTCTTCACATAATATGATATACTATAGTATAGTACAGTATAGTATATGGATTATACTGATCCTTCCTAGGTCTTCCCCAAGGAGACCCCTCATAAGCTCTCGAAGAGCTTGAGCGAGTAAGGAGAACCAGTTCGTGTTCTGTGTAGGCTTTGTTACTGTGTCCTTACGCCACCTTAGGCACAGCACTGTTAATTTTTGACCCAACAGTGAATGATGGCGATTACCGTGACTAGAAAATTTCTTTCCTAGCCTCGGAATTGAACTTAGGGCTTCCACTCCCAAGTCAATTGCTCTACCACTGAGCCAACCACACTACAATATGGATATCATTTTTGAAATGTGATCAGAACGTTTACTGAAGGACATTCCTTGAATATTCTAGATGTTCTACGACGATGCATGGAACGTTCTATTAGAATATTCTAAAGTATGAACGTTCAGAAGCTAGATATCACATTCTCAGAATGTTGTGTGCTATCTGGGGCAATATAAACACGAAAAAAAAAATTGGTTCAAGCACTGACGTGAAGTCAGGAGCTTTTGCGCGTATGTTCTATTGTCCATTCTCCTGTATTGGACACTTTTAATTGAATTTACTATGGTAAATTATGTTGTCCATTCTCCTGTATTGGATAATAGAACATACGCGCAAAAGCTCCTGACTTCACGTCAGTGCTTGAACCAATTTTTATATTAGCCATCAAACCTTTTTAATTCTTCATAATCATTACAAGAATGTCTGTTGATATGGAATATGGTAATAATTTGACATTTGAACACATCGTTTAATGCATAATCAATTTCAATACTTTTGTCACTTGCTGATGAGATGAGATATCTAAAATTATAGATAAACTCTAAATATTCCATTCAATATTGAAATATTAAAATTAAATTTCCACTTATTCATTTGTATTTCAAGATAATGAACGTTTGAAGCTAATGATTCATGTAAATTTTCTGTGAAAATTTGTTTTCATGGGTTAGGGGAAAAGAGTTATTGTGAAAATAAGATTCATTTATTTAGATACCAATCTATATATTGTTTTATACTATCTACTAAGGGCCGATTTATTCAACCTCTCCGTAAAGTATTCGTCAACTATGTGCTCGTTGAATTTACTGATCCCCTTTAAAGTGAACATTTACAGATTACTTTCCTTTCGGTAAGGCTACTTGACAGTTTACAGGTCGTAAAATATATCAGCCCTCAGTGAACAAAAAAATTGTATACCTCACTGAAGCCGTAATACAAACAAAGGAAATAATTTCGAATAAAACTCTATTAACATATTCGATTATTTACTTCAAGAGAGATCAAGAATAACATTCATTTTGAAAATTCAATACTACATCAAGCAGCATGCAAAACATTTTTTCGAGTTTGGACCACTGCTGCCCACATAATCATGGAGGATTCGTGAAACACTGCAGGGAGGATAAATACTTGTATATAGATTATTATTAAAATATGATAACTTACTTTCTCCGTTTCCTTATATACTACTTCTCGTTGGAAAATATACTTGGATTTTCCTCCGCAACACTAGGATACATCATTTTCAAAGTTAGCGTTGAATTATCAAGCCATTCTATTATAATATTAGTAAAATCTGTTCTTCAGAGGTATTCATTGTTAAGCATGCTAAGCAACAAGCATTTAAGAAACATATACCTGAAGTTCCACGGGAAAACAATATATATAATATATTATTATTATTATACTGATCCTCCTGGGTCTTCCACAAGGAGACCCCTCATAAGCTCTAAGAGCTTGCCCTGAGTTAGGAGAACCAGTTGTGTTCTGTGTAGGCTGTGTTACTGTGTCCTTACGCCACCTTAGGCACAGCACTGTTAATTTTTGACCCAACAGCGAATGGTGGCGATTACCGTGACTAGAAAATTTCTTTCCTAGCCTCTGAATTGAACTTGGGGCTTCCGCTCCCAAGTCAATTACTCTACCACTGAGCCAATCGCACATACCTACACACATGTTATATTGCATCACCTTCTACTCCTATATTTTAAAATATTCTGCAATTAGAAAAATTAAAATGTTTCGTTAAAAATGCCTATTATATAGGTACACGCTGGCATCCAAACACCCTGATGATGGATCGTAAGAGACCCATGATATCAGGAAAACAGAAAAGTGTTCAAAATTCACTGGTCTAAGCGTAATTTAACTGTTTTTTTTGTGCAATAGTATTATGCAAATGTTATGTGTAAACAGGAAAAAGTAGCTAAGGGCCAAATCTGAATAAACGACTAAGTTCCATATACCTTGTTTTTAAGAATTCTATCTGCAGTAACTCCAAGAGTAACTCATGCATTCTATTTGTCGAAAAGCATTACTTTTTTGCTCTACGTCAACTGGACCTTAATTCATTTCAACCTGAAAGGTAATATTAAGACTTGGATTTCTCTGAGTAAAGTAATTCATTCAATTCACTTCTATTACTTACTGCTGATTTTTAGCCAGAAATCCTGAAGGACATATACCAGATATCTTCTTTCTGAACAACTTTTCCACAGTTCTCCATAATTTGGAATTTCTTTCACATACGTAAACAATATTTCTAGATTCCTCCAATCTTCAAATACAAGGTAATCTCGATTATTTTCAACAGAAGGAATACTCGTTCGTACTTCGTGGATTGAGAATATTTTGTTTACGTTTTGTATTTGTGTTTTGATCAGATTCAGATTCGATGTTGAGGTTAAAACGGGGCGCATGCGATGTAGGGCTATCATCTCCCATAGATTTGTGATGAAATAACACGATTTTCCCATAACATACGCGTAAAAGATATGTCATCATCATCTAGACATCTAGTGATGTGAAATACTCGAGTTTTTAAGTAAGGGACAAATATCCTGGAAAATTGTCCGAAACTTTCCCCCAAGGTCGAGCATTTTGAGTATTTAAGTATTTACGGACATTGCGGAAAAATATGACAATCGTCACATGTTAAGTTAAAATATCAGGACAATTTGAGACATTTAAAGAAATTTTTCATGGTCAATTGGAAATAACAAATAACTTATCATTGAATGAGTTATTATCGTGTTATTTTATTGAGTATCAGAGATAAAGGACAGGAGCCAGGTTCTGAATTAAGAATTAATAATATTAGAAAAATCGATTTAATTGGACTGTTAAATAATAAAAATGAACTTGTTCAAAAAAACATTGTATAATTTCCCAATTGGTTCACAGATCGTTAAGAATCTTCGATCCAAGTAGAAAAAAATGAACTTCTTTAAAAATGTTTGTATAATTGGCATCTCAGATCGTTAAGCCAAGTAGAAAAGAAGAATTAATATCGGACAAAAAAGGAAATTGTCAAACAATTCTTTAGTAGAAAAGAAATTCATGATGTTTATCCAGACATTTTAGATAATGTCGATAAATACTAAAAAACTCTAAATGTCGACTGTTTTTAGATGTAATGATAATTTTCGGACATTTTTCAGTATTTATCATAGGAGTATTTAAGACATTTTCCACACTCACAACACTATCATCATCATAGCATACATTAATGGCGATTTCCATTGACACGCTCGGATCACTCGGAGTCATATTTGACAGATATTTTCGGTTCAATTGGACAGATGCATGACAGATGAGATCGATTTCGAGTGCTCCGAGCGTGTCAATGGAAATCGCCATAAAATGCACAACATGCCGCTCGTGTTCAGCGTAAGGCTGAAACCCGCCGAACGCGCATGGATAGTGAACTCGCGCGCTATCAGACTTCACTATTTAAGCTGCATTCACAATCACTTCGCGGGCGAAGTGCGACTTGGCCACGCGTGCTAGACATATGGATGTCAACGCTGTCATTCACAATGAAAATCGTGCCAGCACGCAAGTTGAAGTCGGCACGATTTCTTGCAAGCTGCAAGCTTGCAATTCGACTCGCACTTCGTGCCGGCCACGGGACATGCGCATTGCGTTCGTTGTTATTTTGATATTGGAATTTGACAAACAAGAATGACAAGTTTAGGCTATGGCCATTTATTATTTCATGTTGCTTGATAGAAGGTTGATACTGTTGATAGGAAATAATATACTGCTATTAAGCACGACGCAAACATTTTCGTTTAGATTTTGTGAACGAATTATAGAAGTAATGGCTACAGAAGATGAAACTCCGTTTATGCTTTTAACAATGCTGACTTTATTATTAAGAAAGAGATTGCTCCTGTTACAACTGTACTATGAGAAAAGGCAGAGAACCCCAGCAAGACCAAAACGATGGGGTGTGCGTCCGATTTTGATGGCGAGGAAGAGGTTTGGAATTTATGAAAATCTTTTGCAGGAGGCTCGCTTAAGTGACCCATATGTCTTTTTTAATTTTACCAGAATGTCATCAGCTAGTTTTGATAAGCTGTTAAATCTAGTTGGGCCTCTCCTTTTTTTGATTATTCATGTTGTTGATGGCTGCTGAAACGTCAGCTAGAACAGTATCAACTTCATGAATATCTCTTTCAATATTCCTTTTTTCTCCATCCAATTTTCTTTTTCTCCTGCTGGCTGGAGTACTACTTCCAGCTTCATTCAAATCAGTAATGTTAATGTTTTCGTCTGCTATTTGGTGGTGTATGTGCCTCTTTTTGTTTTTGTTGGAAATTAAACTGGTCGATGGTGAATTTTGAATTGTAGTTATTGTGGATAATGGATTTTGAATTCGACTTGTGGATGGCAAATTTTGAATTTCACTTGTGGAAGCTAAATTATGAACTGTTGATATGACATTCTGTTCTCTAGATTGTGAATATATTTCTATTTCATTTATACTCTCTTCTTCTGAGTCGAGATTCTGTAAGGGTTCACTATCTTGCCACTTATTAGGATTTATAAAGTTAGAGGTGGTATGTCTAGCTTCTTGTTCCCCTTGGTACATGAATTGCATTAATTGCATAAGGGGCCAAACCGGCCTTGTGCAAGCAGGGGCTCCACTCCTTCCCAATTTTTCAGTGACCTGTTGTTCTCGTCTATATTTTTCTTTCAGCGCTTTAAACCTTGCCTTCACTTCAGCAACTAAAATGAATATAATTTATGATTGTTTTCTTTCTATTATTTTTGAGTTTTATGTTACCTGGGCGACCTAGAGTTCCGGCAACAGACGCCCAACAATTTTCTTTTTGTAATAAAGATTTATATCCTTTGTCGGATTTATCATACAATGGTTTGTAGTTTAAGACACATTGCAACAAATATTCGTCATTCATTGTAAATGTTAATAAATCTTTATATAAGAATAAATAAAATAATTGGTGTAACTTATCTAAACCTTTCAACTTTCAACGTATAAAACTTGCATTCAAGCTAAGATCATCGGTCATTCGTTTTGGTCATCGAAGGGAAGACCAAGGGCTCAATAGTAAAGACCGCTATAATGACCAAAATAATGACCGGTCCTTCTTGGTCTTTCGCTTGAAATCGATTATAATATTTCGTACTTTAATTTTTAAATTGTGCGGTAATGTCAAAATCATGTCAATATTGTCAATTCGTACGTCTGTCAAATTTGATTACGAATGGTAAATTTCGTGCCAACTTCCGTGTTGAATTCGCACTTCGCCCGCGAAGTGATTCTGAATGCAGCTTGAAGCTGCATTCACTTGTCTCTTGAATTTATCTAGATT
This sequence comes from Halyzia sedecimguttata, assembly GCA_937662695.2. NCBI lineage: Eukaryota > Metazoa > Arthropoda > Insecta > Coleoptera > Coccinellidae > Halyzia > Halyzia sedecimguttata. The sequence goes on from OW569417.2 coordinate 71,929,403, forward strand.
GGCATAAACTTGTGAATTTTGATTTTATTCTATACGAGATATTTTCTGACCTCCTTTTGTGATAAAAAAAGCAATTATCATTGCTATTGAGCTAATAAGAATATAAACCTGGGAATTTTCAATCGGAATCCATTCAACATGTACGGACAGCGAAAGTAAGTTTTTTGAGTTTGTTTCATTTGTAATAATAATTAATTACCATTAATTTTTAGGGATCAGGCTATTTGTCACGTTTGCCAGAAGACTTTTTCCAGCGTATCGACAAGAAATCGTCATTTGAGATTAGTTCATCAGGAAGAAATTAAAACAACTGTACATATCAAGTGTCCTGTTTGCACTGATGAAGAAAAACTATCTTTCAGAACTCACGATCTCTCAAGGGCGTAGCCAGGGGGGGGGGGTTTTGGAGGTTCAAACACCTCCCGAAGGACTATGGAAGAATTTGAGTCTTGGCAAGCACAAAGTCACAGAAATTTGGATTATGCACTGCATTCATCCCTTACAGCTACTAATGATATCAAATGGATGTATTATAATTGTAATAGAAGCGATTATAAAGGTCTGTATATATAATACTAACATGACCAATTGTTCATGATTGAAGGTGATTCTCGACAACAGTGACTAAATTTCCAATGATATAGTCTCTATAGTGTTGACCACTATGTTTTGGTTACTTGCTTAAATTCGACTATATATTTGACATCAGGCAATATATCTCAAACTCTTCTATTCAATGAGGGAAACGAATTAAAATAGGAAATAATAATTCTAAAGTTTTCGATATATTGTGTGATCACACAATGTTCTTTTATCATTATTAAAATTAAAACTCTACGAAACAAAATAATGCATATTCATATTCATGATTTACTTTTATAGGATTCGTTAGTCATTGTGCCCAACGTAATATGAAAACTGGAGGTAGCATTAGAATAAATAACATGTGTCCTTCGTTTATTTGTGTGAAAATATCCAGTTCCGGTAAGCAAACGTCTAGGCAGTAATGAATACGGAGTGAAATTCACATATTTTATTTCAGGAATAAACGTAAGATTTATCGAAACACATGTTGGTCATGAAGATCAACTTCGCTCTAAACGACTAACAAAAGACCAGCAAGAAACGATTGCAAAGAAATTATTGGATGGAGTTACAAAAGAAAGAGTACTTGAAGAAGCAAAAGTTATAACAGGTCATAAAATAGAACGAATCAACATACTTAACCGAGCAGATCTTGCATATATCATATGGATGATATGGTAGCTACAGCTCTAAAGGTTCAGGAATGGAACAGTGGAGGAGAAAATTGTGTTTTCTTGTTCAAGCAGATAGGTATGTGCTGAAGTATTAAAAATATATGTCTCCACAATTTTTAATTTTTATCAGGAGAAAGTTACCCTGGACTGATGATAGATGACTTTGCCCTGGGATTCATGAACCAAAATATGGAGAGGAAGCTTAAGGAATTCAAACGAATAATATGTATTGATGGGACCCATGGGACAAATGCTAGAAATTGGGATTTAACTATTGTCTTAGTTAAAGATGAGAACAATATTGGTTTCCCTGTAGCATTTTTATTATCTAATAGATTGGATCAAGCGATCCAAACAATTTTTTTGAGTTCATTGAAGACCAAATTAGGAGAGGCCATTGATGCTGATTTTATAATGTCAGATGATGACATAAAATATTATAATGCTTGGTGTCAAATAATGGCAACTGATAGAAAACCGAGAAGATTACTCTGTTCGTGGCACGTAATCAAGAACTGGAATATTCAAGGAAGAAATAAATTGAAAACGGTTGAACACAAAAAGGAGATGAAGTATTAAATGAGAGAAATCCTGAAAGAAACTGACTGGACAAGATTTTTAAAATTAAAGGAGGAATACTTCATTTATCTAGAAAAAGAAGGAGAGGACAACTTTTTGAAATATTTACAAAAGTTAGTTACTGCTTTTGCAAATTCAATTAATTTACATATTCATAATTTTTTTAGTCATTACTTTCAAAGTGAAGAAAGAATAATGATGTGGGCACACTGTCATAGGTTGAATGCCGGTATAAATACGAATATGGCAATTGAAAGCCTGAATATAGTGATCAAATACAATAAAATGAAGGGAAAACAGAACATACGGTAGGAGTTTTCAATATGAAAAGTAGTCAATAATGAAAGAAAACAATTTCACGGTTGAAAAATTACTAGATTTATTAGAGGAACTAGTAAATGATAAAATGTGGAAGAAAATAATACAAAAAGTAAGACCCAATGCAAATTCTTACCAGTGTAGAGTGACAAGGCAAGCTCACATTAAAGCAGAAAAAATAGTAGAGAAGGTTATTTGCCTTGATTCAGGTGAGTTCAAGGTACATTCTAGTTCGGTAAGTGACAAGTTCTATATTGTTTCATATAATGAATTATGTGATAGAGATTGTAGGACTTTATATTGTGAAAAGTGCAAGATTTGTATTCATCGATATAAGTGTGAGTGTTCAGAATTTGCTGTAAAAACTGCTCTGTGTAAACATATACAAGCAGTCGCTTTGGTCGAAAAGAGAAGCGAATCTGTTTCAGGTCCATTGATGACCAGTTCTGATGAAGATGGAGAACTGTGTATTTCTGAACCTACTCTAACAAATATAAGGTATCAGACTGAAGTGGAAAATTTCCTGGAGGAGAACATAAAAAGGCAAGAAAGTAATGTTTCCATATATTCTAAAGAACGACGACAGGTATGTGTAGGGAAATTTTGTGGGAATAGTATTGGTAAATTGGAGACTTTTTAGATTGATCATGAACAATTATGCATGAAAATGAGCTTGCTTGATGATGAAAATTTCTTGAAAATTAAGAGTTTAATGGGAAATTTCTTTAACGATGTAGAAAATATTGGTGCTGATAATATTAGTAAAAAAAGAAAGATAGAAAAACAATTGTATTATCCGAGTAGAAAGTAGAATGTTTGGTTTGTTTAGATGAAGTGAGTTCTCATAGAATAATCAAATATTTAGGTATCTTATATTTCCTAAAAGTTTTAGGAACTATTGATATGAAGAAAGGAATTGCTGGTTGTTGGCGGTGGATCGATTCTTTCAATCTATAGACAGTTGCATGTAAACAATATGAAACAATATTTGTAAAAGGAAAAAATATAGAAAGGTTAAATTAAATATTTTTATTTTGTATTGAGTGGATGAAGTAAGTTAGTATAACGATTAATTATGTTTATTTGATTTTTCCTTAGGAGGATGTGCTGGTGGTTGGTGGTGGGTCCATTTGCGTGTGATGCGTGTGATTAATATTATGAAACATTTTTAGTAACAGGATAAAAATAGAGAAAGGTATAATTGAATATCTATATTTTGTATTGAGTGGATGAAGTAAGTTAGTATACAATGATTAATTATGTTTATTTCATTTTTCCTTAGGAGGATGTGCTGGTGGTTGGTGGTGGGTCCATTCTCTCAATCCAAAGTCAGTTGCATGTAACTAATATTATGAAACAATCTTATTAAAAGGTAAAATTGAATATCTATATTTTGTATTGAGTGGATGAAGTAAGTTAGTGTACAATGATCAATTGTGTTCATTTGATTTATTCTTAGGAGGATGTGCTGGTGGATGGTGGTGGGTTTATACAGCATGCTGATTCATACTTTCAATCCATAGAAATTTGCATGTTACTAACATTATGAAACTTGGTCAATTGGAAGTATATATAAGTCACATTTTTGTGTAGAAGAATTGGATAGTACTTAAAGCCACACAGCGCATAATCATTTGGAGCTGCTTTTGCACGATCGTTTACTAAGATGCTTGATACTCAACAAGGCTGCTTATATCATAACCATTTGCCAATAGGTAAGAATCTTGGGAGAGATCATAACCAAGCCTTACGAACTTCCAAGAGTTTAATATGTATAACTCATTTAAATATTAGCTTTTTACTTCAACAAGTTTTTCAAAAAATTGCAAGTGCAGAAATCGATGTTTTAATAAAAGTGTTTTAAAGAATACTGTTACTCCTTTCAATTGATGTACTATAAAGAAAGGGAGGGCTGTATATATTTATGCTTGCTAAATTGATTTCATGAAATGATTTTTCTCATTCATCATCATTATTTAATTTATGTATTCCATGTTTCATAAAATTATTAAAAGTTGTTATTGCATGTTATATAAAATACAGTACATTGTATAAGTTTGGTCATTTTTTTGTATATTCTAGATCGCAAATAAATATTTGACAACATAATTGATGGTTCTCTTTTTTTGTGTATTCCTCTGAAGATATAGGTGCTATTTTCCACAAATGATTCTTATGAAAAATCACAAAAAACAAAATTAAATTTGACTGAATTGAATATCTGAATGGAAAAATGAATATAATTATTATAATATATATTTTTTCAATTGTACATTGAGACATATTTTATATTCCTGAGTTTAAATGCCAAGCTGTATAGATTTCTCCTTCAGAAAGTCATTGATTGTATGTATCAAATTACAACAGGAATCTTTAGAATCATGCAGCGATAAAAATTTTCGAACCATTTCTGAACACTTCCCTATTATTGAACTATTTCCATAAAATTCTTGAATAATATGGTACGTATAATATGTACAATACAGATGATTCTCCGAATATCACATCTGAATCCATTAATTCTAATAGATACTTCACGTAATCATTTTTTAAGTCATTACGATATCACTTGAAATATATCATTACTTACTTATTTCTCAATTTGCAGCATATTAACTAGTAATGTTAGTACAATTGATTATTTGAGGGTACTGAGGAAAGATATTTCAAGGAAATGATAATACAATGCTTATTAAGTAAGAACTTGAAGCAAAATTTGACGAGCTACTTCTCTATCATATACATCTGAAACTACATAAATACCTTTCAAAAGTTCTCCTCTGATTTCATAATTGAAGAATATGAGAATTATTGGTAATTTCTTTCAAATAGCTTCTTATAGTACTTGAGTATTCTAGAGTTAATGGCTCGGAGCATTCTGATGGAATGAAATATCTGGTTTATTTTGGTCCGCAGTTCTGAACGGTTCTATGACAGTATCCTGGGACCTAAATGCAGAATGTTACCAATATTTCTGTGCAATTAATAATTATGATTTAGTCTTTAGTCAATATACTGTATATTCCTTTTGAGATAGATAAAATACGAATTATAAAAGCTTCCACAGCTGTCAGAGTTTAACAATAATAATACACGTCAAAGAGCGACGTAGAGAAAATTTGAAATTTGAATAGAATCTGGTTAGGGGCATGCCGGCTTCTGATTGGTTGAACTCGAGCGGCATGTTGTGCATTTTAATTGTCGAATTTAAGTGGGTAACCGGAACAGAGCGGTTTAAACCAATCCCTTGCTATTATAACCGATCGGTTATGTTTAGCAGGAGATTGGTCTTAACCACTCTGCTTCGGTTACTCGCTTAAATTCGACTAATGTATGCTATGTCATCATGACATTCATATTTTTATTTTTGAAGGTTCTCGCAACAATACGACCATAGATAACATATCATACGACGATTCGGATCCGCAACCGAACTCACAAAAGGCTGCGCGGTTCTCCAACAATATAGATCCGATCGTGTTCAAACTTGGAATTCTGCAGTAGACTTAGGTTCTGAAGGCTCTTCCAAAATTTCAGCCATGCCGGACGAATAGTTTATGATATATGGAATTTTTTTCAATTATTTTTAATTATTTTTTTTTAAATTTTCTAGTTATACCATCCTCACGAAATTCTGCAAGAATTTTCGCGTTGGCATTCTACAACTAATAACCATGCTTGAATTCAATCGGTTTTGCATTCTTCGAGTTAATGAGGAACAAAAGACAACCAAATTTCAGAAAATTTCAGATGGCTATAACCTTTTGGACGATTATGCTCATAAACGAACTCAAATGTCGCATTCTGATGCACAACCAAACCTCAAATTTTCAAGCCGCTATCTCTTTCCGTACTCAGGTTATCGTGACAACAAAAATATTTTTCAATAATTTTTTAATAATTTTCTAGCGATACGATTCTCACAAAATTTCACAAACGTGCTAAGGTCTATATTCTACAACTATTCACCAAGTTTAAATTCGATCGGATTCATTTTGGTTGAAAACAAAATTATTACTCGGAAACCATTGGGCCGATTATACCCATTAACGAACTTGTCCGTCGTATTTGGATGCGCTACCTACTCTGAAAATTTCAAGTCGCTAGCTCTCTCCGTTCTCAAGTTATTGTGGCAACGGCCGGACGGCCGTACGGCCGTACGGCACCACAGAATTAAATTTCACATTTGGGCAAAACTATAACGCGATGTTCCCCAGAACATACGCGCAAAAAACAACGAACTATGCTATAAAAGGTATACAAATCTTAATGAAGCCCATTATCATTCAGATAATCTTGAATGCAAAGTAACATTTCCCTATTAACATGTTTCTTATAGTACGTTTAAAAACATATATATTTTCTATTTCTTGATAGAATTGGGCAGCCTATTATATAAAACAACACCCATATAAGCAGGATCATGTTCGAATATCGTGAGACTATGACCAGGTATAGAGAGATTCTCACCATGTCTCGTAAAAAAATCATGATCATCACAGTTCCTTCTGAAATTTCCTAAGTTTTGTTTAACAAATATTAAAATTTCTATGATATATGCAGGGCACAGTGAGAAATCCATTAGTAATAAACAACTGCTTACATGGTGCATATCTCCGTGCGAGCGACATTGTTCGCATCACCCTTTTTTGTATTCGGAATACTCTTATGCTTACTGATGAACATCCCCAGAAAATAATGCCATAGGTACTTTATTTTGGAATATATATGGGCACAGTAGTACATCTTCATTATATTAAAATTTGTTAATTCCCTCAATCTATATAGAGCGTAGCAAGCTGCCGATAAACTACCGCATATCGAGTCGATGTGGCCATCCCATCCTAAATTATTTTCAAGAAATATGCCTAAGAATTTGGTTTTATCAACTTGTTGAATACTTTTTTTGTCTTTTTTATGAGAAAAGATTCCGAGTAGTGTTTAGTTCTAGGCGTGAAATACATACATACTGTTTTATCTATGTTCAGGTATAAACGATTTTCGTGGAACCAGTTTATAAATTTATTGAACATTTCTTGAGCACATTTTATTAGGTCATCTTTTTTTTTTCACTACACAAACAACTTATATCATCCACAAACAATTTAATTAGATTTTTGTCATCTATATTTGGCAGATCATTAATGAAGAGTATGAACAATAATGGGCCCAGAACAGAACCCTGCGGAACGCCGAACTTAGTCATTTTTGAATCTGATCCTACTTCACCAACTTCAACTATTTGAGAGCGGCCAGTTGAATAGGTTCTCACTAGATCATTTATTTTTCCTCTCAATCCGTGAGACTATAATTTTTCAAGTGATAATTGGTGGTCAACTAAATCAAATGCTTTACTGAGATCCATAAAAATACCCAGAGTTTTCATATTATTATCTACGCTGCCATATAACCCCCTCATAAAATCATAAATGGCCGTTATCGTCGACTTCCCTCTTAGAAATCCATGTTGTGCTCTATGGAATATGTTTGTTCAAGAACAAGATGATTTTGTCAAATAATATTCTCTCCACCACCTTCGATATAACCGATAAAAGTGCGATGGGCCTATACGCCTATAGTTTTCAACCCTTTCAGGATCACCCTTTTTGAGAATTGGTATGATTTTGGATCATTTCAATACCCCCGGATAAACACCTTGAACCATTATCAGATTTATCAGGTGAGCCAAAGGGGCTGCTATGAAATCTGACAAATATCCTGTGTTTCTTACGCAGAAGCAAATCACAAAATAATTAATTTTTATTTTATAGATATTTTTCAGAGTTTGGGAGAGAAAACCCAGAAAAAAAAACCGTTGAATTCTTACTTTGGTATTTATTTCGTCTGTACCGCTACTATTCGAATTTATGAGATTTTTTAATGCATAAACAACCGACCCTTCATCCACAGGCGCAAGAAACATCGAATCAGTGATGTTTGATGTTAAATCACATTCTACTGTCATTTGCGGTATTTTTTTATTCAACTCAATTGGAACATTCACGAAGGAATCATTGAAATAGTCTGCAATATTTTTAGAATCCTCAAATATTTCACTGTTTGTCCTGATTTTATTAGGTTTATGACTTTTGCCCTTTTGATAAATATTGTTGGAAATAACCTTCCATGCTGCCTTAGATTTATTTTCTGTTCTCTGAAATATTTCAATATTATTTGTTCTTTTAGCTGCATTTATGACTCTCGAATAAACTTTCTTGTATTTTTTGTAGTAATTCAGTAATTCCCCATGAAAGTTGTTATTTATTAATTCACCATATAGTTTTTTTAGATGTTTGGAAGATACGCAAATACCTGGAGTTATCCAGGATTTTTGCGCGTATCTTCTGGGGAACATCGCGTTATAGTTTTGCCCAAATGTCTGCAACTTTCGATTTTTTTGACGAAAATGTTCTCAAACGATTTAGTTCGACTCCCCAATGAAGAATTCGAGGTCAAATTTGATTCTGTCCGGCCGGCCGTCCGGCCGTTGCCACGATAACTTGAGAACGAAAGGAGCTAGCGACTTAAAATTTCCAGGGTGGGTGGCGGATCCCAATACGACGGACAAGTTCGATAATGGGCATAATATAGGCCCAGTGGTTTTTGAGTAATAATTTTGTTTTCCACCAATATACATCCGATCAAGTTGAAACTTCACACCATTCACAATCGTTTTCTATGAAAGAATAAATGGAAGAATTAGAGGGTCTGACATAAATAATATTCAAAGTATCGTATAACTCACCAGCTCGTTATTGCTATCCACAACTGCATTACTCGTCTTCTTCACGATGAATTTTTTGACCAGCACCAATTGTTGTTGGTAGAACTGCACCAATAGTCCAATTTTTGAAGGTTCTGTTTTCACAAACTGAAGAAACTCAATGTTTTTACTAACTGCGAAAACTCCGTCGACTGCGCCAATTATGTTTTGTGCAAGGCAAAACAAGTTTTTAAAAATTGGTTTTTATTGATACATAAAGCAAAGTAAGTTATAGATGTTTAACATATTTGATTTCAAGTCAAGACTGAGGAAAAATGAATAATGAGCATGTATATATAATATTGTCAACGCTGCACTGTGTTGCATCCTGAGGTTTGCCTAGTCATCGGTTCCCACGGGAAGTCGATGTGCTGCAACGGTCAGGAATATGTAACTCACGCCACTGGCCTGGAGCGTTCGGGCGCTTCCGCCAGTCTGCTAAAACAGTCTGCTAGGTTCACACCGGTATATTTTGTTGGCTTTCCGTCCATTGGGTCGAAAATGGTCAGGCAAGTTTATTCGATTAAAGCTGATGATAATATAAATATAGATCACTAACAATAGGTATTGTATCATCGCAGTAAACAGCTAATCACTTACAGGTCATGCGTGAACTCTTATGTATCATTGTATCACAGCTTAGTACTGTCATCACTGGAAGGAATGTTATTGTTTATGTTTATGCCTTCAATAACTGTGGTAACAAATCAAAATAAATTATGATACGTTACAGGGCCGTCGCTACCGGGTTGGGAGGGAGGGGAGCCTCCCCCCACTCCCGGATCATATCTCAAAGGGCGCCAAATTGACCGCGGATAGTTGGAGAACAATAGAAAAAGGACATAATAAAAACAATTTTTTTTGAACTACTACTTGAATAATATTATTATTATAGACCGACAGCATTGTAGAAAGCTCTGTTGCTGCTGGATACTAGATGGCAGGACTGGGGAATTCCCGGCCTTCCCCGGCTATACATCAAAATCGTTCGATGGAAAGAAACATAACCTTGTACTTCTTATATAAATTATTCGTAAATAGTGAATTAGTGAATCTGAACTTTGATTGAAATTTAAAATCGAAAACCGGATACGGATTATGGATCCTTGCCAGAAAAAGTTCAAACCCTCTGGAGCGGAATTCAAGAGGAGATCGCAGATAAGATAAATTGAAACGAAAAAAAAATTGGTTCAAGCACTGACGTGAAGTCAGAAGCTTTTGCGCGTATGTTCTATTGTCCATTCTTCTGTAGTGGACACCCTTAATCGAATTTACCATGGTAAATTATGTTGTCCATTCTCCTGTATTGGACACTCTTAATTCGAATTTACCATGGTAAATTCGCAAAAGCATCTGACTTCACGTCAGTACTTGAGCCAGTTTTTTTTTTCGTGATTTTTTTGAAATTTTCTAGGGGTACGGTTCTTAAAATATTTTAAACACGTCCTTATGTTGATTTTCTACTAATAGTTACCAAGCTTCAATTCGATCGAATATTTATTTTTTGAGTTATCGAGGAAATAATATTCCAGGTGGGTATAACTCGGAAACCGTTCAACCGATTATGCCCAAAAACGAACTAGACTCTCCCATTCGGATACGCAACCTACCCTGAAAATTGCAAGTCCCAATCTCCTTTTGTTCGAAAGTTATAGAGGCAACGGTCACCCGTCTACTGAACTCACACAAGAATGCTCGAATCTCCAACAATATTCAACCGATCGTGTTAAAACTTGGCAGTAGAGTTAGGTTATGAAGGCTCTTGCAAAATTTCAGAAATTTCAAACGAATAGTTACTGATATATAGAATTTTTTTTCAATTTTCAATGATTTTTGTAAAAATTTTTACTAATACTATCCTCACGAAATTTTGCAAGAATTTTCGCGTTGGCATTCTACAACTAATTACCATGTTTTAATTCAATCGGTTTAGTATTTTTCGAGTTAATGAGGAACAAACAACACCCAAATTTCAGATTGCTATAACTCTAAAACCGTTTCGCCGATTATGCTCATAAACAAACTGAAATGTCGCGTTCTGGTGCACATCCTAACCTGAAAACCGCTATCTCTTTCCGTTCTCAAGTTATCGTGACACCAAAAATATTTTTTCAAAATTTTCTAGCCATACAATTCGCACAAAATTTCACAAACGTGCTTAGGTTCATATTCTACAACTACTCGCCAAGTTGTATTGTCGTATTGGGATCCGCCACCCACCCTGGAAATTTTAAGTCGCTAGCTCTTTTCGTTCTCAATTATCGTGGCAACGGCCGGACGGCCGGCCGGACAGAATCAAATTTGACCTCGAATTCTTCATTGGGGAGTCGAACTAAATCGTTTGAGAACATTTTCGTAAAAAAAATCGAAAGTTGCAGACATTTGGGCAAAACTATAACGCGATGTTCCCCAGAAGATACGCGCAAAAATCCTGGATAACTCCAGGTATTTGCGTATCTTCCAAACATCTAAAAAAACTATATGGTGAATTAATAAATAACAACTTTCATGGGGAATTACTGAATTACTACAAAAAATACAAGAAAGTTTATTCGAGAGTCATAAATGCAGCTAAAAGAACAAATAATATTGAAATATTTCAGAGAACAGAAAATAAATCTAAGGCAGCATGGAAGGTTATTTCCAACAATATTTATCAAAAGGGCAAAAGTCATAAACCTAATAAAATCAGGACAAACAGTGAAATATTTGAGGATTCTAAAAATATTGCAGACTATTTCAATGATTCCTTCGTGAATGTTCCAATTGAGTTGAATAAAAAAATACCGCAAATGACAGTAGAATGTGATTTAACATCAAACATCACTGATTCGATGTTTCTTGCGCCTGTGGATGAAGGGTCGGTTGTTTATGCATTAAAAAATCTCATAAATTCGAATAGTAGCGGTACAGACGAAATAAATACCAAAGTATTAAAAGAATTCAACGGTTTTTTTTTCTGGGTTTTCTCTCCCAAACTCTGAAATATATCTATAAAATAAAAATTAATTATTTTGTGATTTGCTTCTGCGTAAGAAACACAGGATATTTGTCAGATTTCATAGCAGCCCCTTTGGCTCACCTGATAAATCTGATAATGGTTCAAGGTGTTTATCCGGGGGTATTGAAATGATCCAAAATCATACCAATTATCAAAAAGGGTGATCCTGAAAGGGTTGAAAACTATAGGCGTATAGGCCCATCGCACTTTTATCGGTTATATCGAAGGTGGTGGAGAGAATATTATTTGACAAAATCATCTTGTTCTTGAACAAACATATTCCATAGAGCACAACATGGATTTCTAAGAGGGAAGTCGACGATAACGGCCATTTATGATTTTATGAGGGGGTTATATGGCAGCGTAGATAATAATATGAAAACTCTGGGTATTTTTATGGATCTCAGTAAAGCATTTGATTTAGTTGACCACCAATTATCACTTGAAAAATTATAGTCTCACGGATTGAGAGGAAAAATAAATGATCTAGTGAGAACCTATTCAACTGGCCGCTCTCAAATAGTTGAAGTTGGTGAAGTAGGATCAGATTCAAAAATGACTAAGTTCGGCGTTCCGCAGGGTTCTGTTCTGGGCCCATTATTGTTCATACTCTTCATTAATGATCTGCCAAATATAGATGACAAAAATCTAATTAAATTGTTTGTGGATGATATAAGTTGTTTGTGTAGTGAAAAAAAAAAGATGACCTAATAAAATGTGCTCAAGAAATGTTCAATAAATTTATAAACTGGTTCCACGAAAATCGTTTATACCTGAACATAGATAAAACAGTATGTATGTATTTCACGCCTAGAACTAAACACTACTCGGAATCTTTTCTCATAAAAAAGACAAAAAAAGTATTCAACAAGTTGATAAAACCAAATTCTTAGGCATATTTCTTGAAAATAATTTAGGATGGGATGGCCACATCGACTCGATATGCGGTAGTTTATCGGCAGCTTGCTACGCTCTATATAGATTGAGGGAATTAACAAATTTTAATATAATGAAGATGTACTACTGTGCCCATATATATTCCAAAATAAAGTATGGCATTATTTTCTGGGGATGTTCATCAGTAAGCATAAGAGTATTCCGAATACAAAAAAGGGTGATGCGAACAATGTCGCTCGCACGGAGATATGCACCATGTAAGCAGTTGTTTATTACTAATGGATTTCTCACTGTGCCCTGCATATATATCATAGAAATTTTAATATTTGTTAAACAAAACTTAGGAAATTTCAGAAGGAACTGTGATGATCATGATTTTTTTACGAGACATGGTGAGAATCTCTCTATACCTGGTCATAGTCTCACGATATTCGAACATGATCCTGCTTATATGGGTGTTGTTTTATATAATAGGCTGCCCAATTCTATCAAGAAAATAGAAAATATATATGTTTTTAAACGTACTATAAGAAACATGTTAATAGGGAAATGTTACTTTGCATTCAAGATTATCTGAATGATAATGGGCTTCATTAAGATTTGTATACCTTTTATAGCATAGTTTTTTGCGCGTATGTTCTGGGGAACATCGCGTTATAGTTTTGCCCAAATGTGAAATTTAATTCTGTGGTGCCGTACGGCCGTACGGCCGTCCGGCCGTTGCCACAATAACTTGAGAACGGAGAGAGCTAGCGAAATTTTCAGAGTAGGTGGCGCATCCAAATACGACGGACAAGTTCGTTAATGGGTATAATCGGCCCAATGGTTTCCGAGTAATAATTTTGTTTTCAACCAAAATGAATCCGATCGAATTTAAACTTGGTGAATAGTTGTAGAATATAGACCTAAGCACGTTTGTGAAATTTTGTGAGAATCGTATCGCTAGAAAATTATTAAAAAATTATTGAAAAATATTTTTGTTGTCACGATAACCTGAGAACGGAAAGAGATAGCGGCTTGAAAATTTGAGGTTTGGTTGTGCATCAGAATGCGACATTTGAGTTCGTTTATGAGCATAATCGTCCAAAAGGTTTTAGAGTTATAGCCATCTGAAATTTTCTGAAATTTGGTTGTCTTTTGTTCCTCATTAACTCGAAGAATGCAAAACCGATTGAATTCAAGCATGGTTATTAGTTGTAGAATGCCAACGCAAAAATTCTTGCAGAATTTCGTGAGGATGGTATAACTAGAAAATTTAAAAAAAAATAATTAAAAATAATTGAAAAAAATTCCATATATCATAAACTATTCGTCCGGCATGGCTGAAATTTTGGAAGAGCCTTCAGAACCTAAGTCTACTGCAGAATTCCAAGTTTGAACACGATCGGATCTATATTGTTGGAGAACCGCGCAGCCTTCTGTGAGTTCGGTTGCGGATCCGAATCGTCGTATGATATGTTGTCTATGGTCGTATTGTTGCGAGAACCTTCAAAAATAAAAATATGAATGTCATGATGACATAGCATACATTAGTCGAATTTAAGCGAGTAACCGAAGCAGAGTGGTTAAGACCAATCTCCTGCTAAACATAACCGATCGGTTATAATAGCAAGGGATTGGTTTAAACCGCTCTGTTCCGGTTACCCACTTAAATTCGACAATTAAAATGCACAACATGCCGCTCGAGTTCAACCAATCAGAAGCCGGCATGCCCCTAACCAGATTCTATTCAAATTTCAAATTTTCTCTACGTCGCTCTTTGACGTGTATTATTATTGTTAAACTCTGACAGCTGTGGAAGCTTTTATAATGCGTATTTTATTTATCTCAAAAGGAATATACAGTATATTGACTAAAGACTAAATCATAATTATTAATTGCACAGAAATATTGGTAACATTCTGCATTTAGGTCCCAGGATACTGTCATAGAACCGTTCAGAACTGCGGACCAAAATAAACCAGATATTTCATTCCAGCAGAATGCTCCGAGCCATTAACTCTAGAATACTCAAGTACTATAAGAAGCTATTTGTAAGAAATTACCAATAATTCTCATATTCTTCAATTATGAAATCAGACGAGAACTTTTGAAAGGTATTTAGTTTCAGATGTATATGATAGAGAAGTAGCTCGTCAAATTTTGCTTCAAGTTCTTACTTAATAAGCATTGTATTGTCATTTCCTTGAAATATCTTTCCTCAGTACCCTCAAATAATCAATTGTACTAACATTACTAGTTAATATGCTGCAAATTGAGAAATAAGTAAGTAATGATATATTTCAAGTGATATCGTAATGACTTAAAAAATGATTACGTGAAGTATCTATTAGAATTAATGGATTCAGATGTGATATTCGGAGAATCATCTGTATTGTACATATTATACGTACCATATTATTCAAGAATTTTATGGAAATAGTTCAATAATAGGGAAGTGTTCAGAAATGGTTCGAAAATTGTTATCGCTGCATGATTCTAAAGATTGCTGTTGTAATTTGATACATACAATCAATGACTTTCTGAAGGAGAAATCTATACAGCTTGGCATTTAAACTCAGGAATAAAAAATATGTCTCAAGGTACAATTGAAAAAATATATATTATAATAATTATATTCATTTTTCCATTCAGATATTCAATTCAGTCAAATTTAATTATGTTTTTAGCGATTTTTCATATGAATCGTTTGTGGAAAATAGCACCTATATCTTCAGAGGAATACACAAAAAAAGAGAACCATCAATTATGTTGTCAAATATTTATTTGCGATCTAGAATATACAAAAAAATGACCAAACTTATACAATGTACTGTATTTTATATAACATGCAATAACAACTTTTAATAATTTTATGAAACATGGAATACATAAATTAAATAATGATGATGAATGAGACAAATCATTTCATGAAATCAATTTAGCAAGCATAAATATATACAGCCCTCCCTTTCTTTATAGTACATCAATTGAAAGGAGTAACAGTATTCTTTAAAACACTTTTATTAAAACATCGATTTCTGCACTTGCAATTTTTTGAAAAACTTGTTGAAGTAAAAAGCTAATATTTAAATGAGTTATACATATTAAACTCTTGGAAGTTCGTAAGGCTTGGTTATGATCTCTCCCAAGATTCTAACCTATTGGCAAATGGTTATGATATAAGCAGCCTTGTTGAGTATCAAGCATCTTAGTAAACGATCGTGCAAAAGCAGCTCCAAATGATTATGCGCTGTGTGGCTTTAAGTACTATCCAATTCTTCTACACAAAAATGTGACTTATATATACTTCCAATTGACCAAGTTTCATAATGTTAGTAACATGCAAATTTCTATGGATTGAAAGTATGAATCAGCATGCTGTATAAACCCACCACCATCCACCAGCACATCCTCCTAAGAATAAATCAAATGAACACAATTGATCATTGTTCACTAACTTACTTCATCCACTCAATACAAAATATAGATATTCAATTTTACCTTTTAATAAGATTGTTTCATAATATTAGTTACATGCAACTGACTTTGGATTGAGAGAATGGACCCACCACCAACCACCAGCACATCCTCCTAAGGAAAAATGAAATAAACATAATTAATCATTGTATACTAACTTACTTCATCCACTCAATACAAAATATAGATATTCAATTATACCTTTCTCTATTTTTATCCTGTTACTAAAAATGTTTCATAATATTAATCACACGCATTTGTCTATGGATTGAGCAAATGGACCCACCACCAACCACCAGCACATCCTCCTAAGGAAAAATCAAATAAACATAATTAATCGTTATACTAACTTACTTCATCCACTCAATACAAAATATAAATATTTAATTTGACCTTTCTATATTTTTTCCTTTTACAAATATTGTTTCATATTGTTTACATGCAACTGTCTATAGATTGAAAGAATCGATCCACCGCCAACAACCAGCAATTCCTTTCTTCATATCAATAGTTCCTAAAACTTTTAGGAAATATAAGATACCTAAATATTTGATTATTCTATGAGAACTCACTTCATCTAAACAAACCAAACATTCTACTTTCTACTCGGATAATACAATTGTTTTTCTATCTTTCTTTTTTTACTAATATTACCAGCACCAATATTTTCTACATCGTTAAAGAAATTTCCCATTAAACTCTTAATTTTCAAGAAATTTTCATCATCAAGCAAGCTCATTTTCATGCATAATTGTTCATGATCAATCTAAAAAGTCTCCAATTTACCAATACTATTCCCACAAAATTTCCCTACACATACCTGTCGTCGTTCTTTAGAATATATGGAAACATTACTTTCTTGCCTTTTTATGTTCTCCTCCAGGAAATTTTCCACTTCAGTCTGATACCTTATATTTGTTAGAGTAGGTTCAGAAATACACAGTTCTCCATCTTCATCAGAACTGGTCATCAATGGACCTGAAACAGATTCGCTTCTCTTTTCGACCAAAGCGACTGCTTGTATATGTTTACACAGAGCAGTTTTTACAGCAAATTCTGAACACTCACACTTATATCGATGAATACAAATCTTGCACTTTTCACAATATAAAGTCCTACAATCTCTATCACATAATTCATTATATGAAACAATATAGAACTTGTCACTTACCGAACTAGAATGTACCTTGAACTCACCTGAATCAAGGCAAATAACCTTCTCTACTATTTTTTCTGCTTTAATGTGAGCTTGCCTTGTCACTCTACACTGGTAAGAATTTGCATTGGGTCTTACTTTTTGTATTATTTTCTTCCACATTTTATCATTTACTAGTTCCTCTAATAAATCTACTAATTTTTCAACCCTGAAATTGTTTTCTTTCATTATTGACTACTTTTCATATTGAAAACTCCTACCGTATGTTCTGTTTTCCCTTCATTTTATTGTATTTGATCACTTTATTCAGGCTTTCAATTGCCATATTCGTATTTATACCGGCATTCATCCTATGACAGTGTGCCCACATCATTATTCTTTCTTCACTTTGAAAGTAATGACTAAAAAAATTATGAATATGTAAATTAATTGAATTTGCAAAAGCAGTAACTCACTTTTGTAAATATTTAAAAAGTTGTCCTCTCCTTCTTTTTCTAGATAAATGAAGTATTCCTCCTTTAATTTTAAAAATCTTGTCCAGTCAGTTTCTTTCAGGATTTCTCTCATTTAATACTTCATCTCCTTTTTGTGTTCAACCGTTTTCAATTTATTTCTTCCTTGAATATTCCAGTTCTTGATTACGTGCCATGAACAGAGTAATCTTCTCGGTTTTCTATCAGTTGCCATTATTTGACACCAAGCATTATAATATTTTATGTCATCATCTGACATTATAAAATCAGCATCAATGGCCTCTCCTAATTTGGTCTTCAATGAACTCAAAAAAATTGTTTGGATCGCTTGATCCAATCTATTAGATAATAAAAATGCTACAGGGAAACCAATATTGTTCTCATCTTTAACTAAGACAATAGTTAAATCCCAATTTCTAGCATTTGTCCCATGGGTCCCATCAATACATATTATTCGCTTGAATTCCTTAAGCTTCCTCTCCATAATTTGGTTCATGAATCCCAGGGCAAAGTCATCTATCATCAGTCCAGGGTAACTTTCTCCTGATAAAAATTAAAAATTGTGGAGACATATATTTTTAATACTTCAGCACATACCTATCTGCTTGAACAAGAAAACACAATTTTCTCCTCCACTGTTCCATTCCTGAACCTTTAGAGCTGTAGCTATACCATATCATCCATATGATATATGCAAGATCTGCTCGGTTAAGTATGTTGATTCGTTCTATTTTATGACCTGTTATAACTTTTGCTTCTTCAAGTACTCTTTCTTTTGTAAACCCATCCAATAATTTCTTTGCAATCGTTTCTTGCTGGTCTTTTTTTAGTCGTTTAGAGCGAAGTTGGTCTTCATGACCAACATGTGTTTCGATAAATCTTACGTTTATTCCTGAAATAAAATATGTGAATTTCACTCCGTATTCATTACTGCCTAGACGTTTGCTTACCGGAACTGGATATTTTCACACAAATTCTCGAAGGACACATGCCATTTATTCTAATGCTACCTCCAGTTTTCATATTACGTTGGGCACAATGACTAACGAATCCTATAAAAGTAAATCATGAATATGAATATGCATTATTTTTTTTCGTAGAGTTTTCATTTTAATAATGATAAAAGAACATTGTGTGATCACACAATATATCGAAAACTTCAGAATTATTATTTCCTATTTTAATTCGTTTCCCTCATTGAATAGAAGAGTTTGAGATATATTGCCTGATGTCAAATATATAGTCGAATTTAAGCAAGTAACCAAAACATAGTGGTCAAGACTATAGAGACTATATCATTGGAAATTTAGTCAATGTTGTCGAGAATCACCTTCAATCATGAACAATTGGTCATGTTAGTATTATATATACAGACCTTTATAATCGCTTCTATTACAATTATAATACATCCATTTGATATCCTTGTTTCATTTTGATTCTTCACGTTATTTATTTTGAATTGCACTTGCCGTAACTACTCTGTATATCTTATTTCGACATCGATATACAGGGTGGTCCTTGTTTGATTATGTATTCTTTGCATTACTTATCATTGACTTTCATTTGCCGTAACTACTTTGTATATCATATTTGAACTCGGTCGATTAATACCGAAATACTTAATTGACATTGATGTTAAGAATTGAATTGTTTTCCTTGTTTGTCCTAATTCCAAAAGATCGCGAATTTATATTTATTTTATCGTTCACATTGAATACAAGTAAACACGTCCAGATGTTCTTGTCCGGCGAAGCGATAAGCAGAGGTCCCGATTGAAAACGTATAGTTTATTCATGATGAGAATTGATTTTGTATTGATACATACCTGTGACATACGTGATATTAATCTACGACTTGAAAATTGTGAGAACAAATAATTTGAAGGGAATTAAATAAATCATGAATATTGGTGTCTAATATTATGGTCAAACCAAACAACTCATTCCCAGTAAATTGCAAGAACCACAAAAATTACCACTGAACCACCGTTCCAAATGGTGCATCGGCCGGGAAATCTGTGTGTTTGACCGGAAAAGGTGGATTTGAACAAGGAATATTTAATATTTCAAGAATTCTGAGGACTCAACGCTACAAAAAAGGGACAATAAATTTATCAGCTATTACAAGCTAGTCAAGGGACATTCACAACTACATAGGGGAAAGGACATTCACAACTACATAAGGGAAAGGAAATTCACACATACATAAGGGCACGGACAACAAGGCACATCATACTACGCAAAACAATTTCAGGCATTCTGTAGAGTAGTTGAAAATAGAAGAAACAGAAGGACTAGATTGGGACATTCTTCCTACACGTTAGAATTTCTTTGGGGAAGAAACTATACTAAGGTCAGATCATACCATAACTTCTCTAGTTCAGTTCACATATTTCTTTGCTCATTCATTTATCGATGATATTGGACATTTAGAAATTATTTATATATTACTATATAACTTGATAAGTTCAATTAACTCAACCATTTGACATGGGCAACACAATTCAATGAGATCTGAATTTGCTTTCTAATTTATAATTTTGTATAATTATTTATACCTACACTAATTTGTATCTGAAATTTGAAACGTTCTGTTGGGTTGAAATTTAGACAAGGGAAGATTATGGATATTGAAAAATTGAAGAGAAAACGTGCATCTGTTAAGGGCACTATGACTAGAATTGAGAATTTTGTAAATGATAACTTAGATACAGATATTGATATTAATGAATTTTTCACTCGGGAAACTCTGCTTATACAAGCCTACGAAAAATACAGTGACATACAAGAAGAAATAGAGGAATTAGATTCAGAAGATAAGGATAGAAACTACACAGAAGGCAAATACGTGTCTCTGTTAGCTAGGATTAAAAAACTTACTGGACAACTGAAAAAACGGGAAAGTACAATTTTTCAAAACGTACTTCAAAGCTCTATTAATGAATCATCTAGTTCAAGAGTAAACTTGCCAAGTATCAACATACCATCATTCACAGGGAACCATGCTGACTGGAATTCTTTCAAAAACCTCTTTGATGCTATTGTTCACGATAATGAGGGTCTTAGTGACGTCCAAAAATTCACATACTTGAAATCTAGTTTGAAAAATGAACCTTTAACTTTAATTCAGGACTTATTATTAACTAATGAGAATTATGAAGTGGCACTTGACATTCTGTGCAAGCGGTATGATGATCAGTTTGTTACTATAAATATGCACTTAAGTGGTTTACTCGAAATCAGTTCGATCACAAGAGGAGATTCAAAAAATTTAAGGCAATTCATTATAAGGGTAAGGCAAAATTTCAATTCTCTGCAAGCTCTCAAATTACCGGTTCACAATTGGGATGTTATTCTTGTTTTTCTTTTGACTAAAAAATTGGATTTCCAAACACAGAGGGCTTACGAGTTAGAAAGAAATAGTTCAGCATTGCCAACTTTTCAGGGTTTCATGGACTTTATAGAAAAGAGATGTCGTGCCTTGGAAAATATATCATCTCTGGATACGTGGGCTAGTCCAAAAGTAGTAAACTTTTCATCTAAAGATCACTCCCAATTACCGCGCAACCTAGGTAGGGACAAAGCTCGTGGAAGTTGCTTATTTTGCACGGGAGGTCATTCACTTTACACTTGCGATAGATTCAAGAACACATCTTTAGAGAAAAAAAGGGAATTTGTACAACTGAATCGATTATGTTATAATTGCTTAGGCTCCAAACATACTGTTACAAATTGTATGTCTAGCGGTTGTCGAAAATGTAACAGGAAGCATAACACTTTACTTTGTAATAGTTCAAATCTTGGTCAAAAAACGTACTCAAGTGATCATGGCAAAAGCCCGTGTGCCAGTAGTGCCAATCCACAACCATCTCATACAGATATTTCAGCAACTCCAGCTATTGTAGGTTCTAATTATGCTAGTAAAATTAAAAATAATATTCAGAATGTGATATTGGCTACTGCTAGAGTAAACATTCTGCATGGAGACGGGAAAAGAATAGGAGCCCGAGCATTGATGGATTGTGGCAGTCAAATGTCATTTATTACCTCAAAGTTGGCGCAAACAATGGGTCAAAGGAGTTACTATAAGGTTCACAACATAAGTGGTATTTCGGGGACGGTCACAAGGGCTTCCAGAGTGTTAAATATTTGTCTGGAATCGATTCATTGCACTGGAAAGTTTAAACTAGCTTGCACTATATTAGACAATATTACTACAAAATTACCTCAGTCACCTATTAACCGAAGTATTCTCAGTATTCCCCCTGACATTAAGCTCGCTGATGTTAATTTCCACGAACCAGATTACATTGACTTGCTCATTGGAGCAGATTTATACTTCGAACTGATGATTCCAGAAATCATTAAATTAGGTGTAGGACAACCTATATTACAGAACTCTTATCTAGGTTGGCTTGTGGCAGGTTCAACGGCCCCAACTTTGAATTATAGTTGCCATCTTGCGTTTTCTAATCCAGCTGATTTATCTTCGCTGTCGGAAGAAATTAATTTAAATCAATTCATACCTAGATTTTGGCAGTTGGAGGAAATATCAAGCACACCTTTATTATCAAACGAAGATAAAATATGCGAAACGCGTTTTCTGGAATCAATAATTAGATTAGATCATGGTTCATATCAGGTTGACATTCCATTTTCGTCCCCAAAAAATATAAATTATTTAGGTGACTCCTTTCAGTCAGCACGTAGGCGATTCTTGTCTTTGGAAAGAAAATTCCAGCGAGATCCAATATATATGACAAGTTATATCAAATTCATACAGGAATATGTTAAGTTAGGAGATGCAAAATATGTAGAATTTGACTTGGACAATCCTGAAACGTATAACGATAGAAATTTCTTGCCTCACCACGGTATTGTGAAAGAAAACAGCGCTTCTACGCCTCTCAGGGTGGTGTTCGATGCATCTATGAAAACCACTTCTGGATTATCATTGAACGATATTATGCTTAAAGGGTTTCCTACACAACCGGACTTGTTCGACATTCTAATCCGCTTTAGATTGTTTAAGTGTGTGTTGACCACAGATATTCAAAGAATGTTTCGGATGATTTGGATATCACCTAAGCACAGAAAATTACAGAACATATTATGGCGCGAAAATCCCAAAGATTCTCTCAAATGCATTGAATTACAAACCGTCACATACGGTACCAGAAGTGCTCCATTTTTAGCAACCCGTTGTCTTAAAAAACTAGCTATGGATGAGAAACTAACATACCCTTTAGCTTCCAACTCACTCTTGACTCAGTGCTACATGGACGATATTTTGACTGGGTCAGAAAGTTTATCAGATTTACGTATTTTAAAGTCACAACTGATTGAACTTCTCAGTTCTTACGGATTCAATTTACACAAATGGCATTCCAATTTTCCAGAATTTAACGAAAATACAAATGAGTCAGTAGTATCGATTTCTGATGATAATTTCCCCAACAAGGTATTGGGCATTTCATGGAATACCCATTTGGATATTTTTCAGATTTCGACGCCATCAAATTATCCCTCTGATTCAACAACAAAAAGACAGGTTTTGTCCTCCATTGCTCAAATTTTCGACCCTTTGGGATTAGTAGGTCCTTGCATAGTTATCGCAAAAATGATTATGCAAGATATTTGGCTGGAAAAGCTCAACTGGGATTCAGAATTAAACACACAGCTATTGCAAAAATGGCGGAAGTTTGCGAATAATTTGGTCAATTTATCAAAATTACCTATTTCTCGATGTGTGTTTAAAAATAAAAAAATTACTTCGGTACAGATTCACGGGTTTTCAGACTCGTCTATGAGGGCATATGGCGCCTGCGTATACATAAGAGCTGTCTATAATGATAATGATGTTTCCTGCAATTTGTTATGCTCAAAATCTCGGGTAGCTCCTTTAAAGACAATATCTTTGCCTCGACTTGAACTGTGTGGAGCGGTTTTGCTATCAAATCTTATTCATAAAGTGAAATCGGTTATACAATATACAGTAGAAAAAATATTTTTGTGGTGTGACTCCAAAATAGTCTTATGCTGGTTGCAATCACCTCCTACGCGTTGGCAGACCTTTGTTGCAAATAGAGTGGCTGAGATCCAAGAATTAACTGGTGATTGCATTTGGTTACACATAAACTCAGCAGACAATCCAGCAGATCATTTATCGCGCGGTGTCTTTCCACAAGATTTGAATAATTGTACTAATTGGTGGACCGGTCCTGCAGTGTTACGGGGTGAATTCTCAATAAAACAAAATCTTAATCCAAAAATTAATTCGGAACCTGTTGAAAATATTCCTGAACTTAAAAAGGGTTCGTTTGCAGCAACCGTAAGTGCAGAAACTGATAAGGGAGGACAATTTCCGTACAAGAACTTCTCTAAATATTTCAGATTAATAAGATGTATGTCCTTCTGTCTGAGATTTATTAAAAACTGCCGTGATAAAAATAACAGGCACTTCGGTCCTCTTTCTGTTTCTGAGGTGATTCAAGCTGAAATAGAAACAATTAAAATAATTCAAGGGGAACATTTTGAAGACGAATTAATTAAGATTAAAAATAATATAGAACTCAAGGGAAGCTCCCTCTTTAAGTTAAATCTATGTATTGATAGCAATGGGCTTATAAGACTGAATACCAGACTGGCAAATGCACCTCTCAATTTTGATCGTAGATTTCCAATTCTTTTACCTGCCAAGAATCACGTAGTCCGACTGTTAATTATTTCAGAGCATCTTAAACTACTTCACGCCGGGCCTCAGACCGTGTTATCGAATTTACGACTTAAATATTGGATTTTAAACGGAATACGGGAAATTAAATCTGCACTAAAAGGATGCGTTACATGTTTTAGGTTCAAAGCTCAAACTCGTGAACAAATAATGGGGTATCTTCCCTCAGACCGAGTAACAATTGCTAAACCCTTTCAGAGAGTAGGAATAGACTATGCTGGGCCTATATCAATAAAGGAATCTCGATTAAGACGGTCGATTATTTCTAAATCGTATATTGCACTATTCATATGCATGGTGACAAAAGCCGTGCATATCGAGTTAGTTTCGAATTTGAGTACATCCGCGTTTATGCACACTCTTAAACGATTTATTGCGCGCCGGGGTTATCCAGAAATAATATGGAGCGATAATGGCAGTAATTTTCGGGGCGCTGCTAATGAACTGAAGGAAATTTATAACTTTTTCAAGAAAGGGGATAATTCTTCAGAAATATTCGAATTTTTAAGTGTAAGGGAGATAACCTGGAAATTTATACCACCTAATAGCCCCCACTGGGGGGGTCTATGGGAATCTAACATTAAGTCGATGAAAAATCATTTGAAAAGAGTGTTTGGAGGTACAGTTTTGTCGTTTGAAGAACAGCTCACTTGCCTAGCTCAGATTGAAGCCGTTTTGAACTCTCGACCATTGTGTGCTACCTCTAGTGATCCAGATGACATCAACTGTTTGACTCCAGGTCATTTTCTTATAGGTAAACCGTTGATGGCATTGCCGGAAAAAGATCTCACAGAGATACCCGTTAATAGATTAAAATATTGGGCGTTATGTCAAAAATTAACGCAGCATTTTTGGAAAAGATGGTCAGTGGAATACCTGCACCAACTACAGACTAGGGCCAAATGGCACCAGTCAGTGGCTGATGTAGAAGAAAACACTTTGGTACTCATCAAAGAAGATAACCTACCGCCTTTGAAATGGCCGCTTGCACGGATTGTCAAGGTACTTCCAGGTTCCGATGGTAGGGTGCGTGTAGTCGAATTGAGAACACAAACCGGAACTTTTGTTCGTCCTATTTCTAAGCTTTGTCCACTACCAATAAATTAACGTGATTGAAGCAGGTTGCTTCAAGGGGGCAGAATGTTAAGAATTGAATTGTTTTCCTTGTTTGTCCTAATTCCAAAAGATCGCGAATTTATATTTATTTTATCGTTCACATTGAATACAAGTAAACACGTCCAGATGTTCTTGTCCGGCGAAGCGATAAGCAGAGGTCCCGATTGAAAACGTATAGTTTATTCATGATGAGAATTGATTTTGTATTGATACATACCTGTGACATACGTGATATTAATCTACGACTTGAAAATTGTGAGAACAAATAATTTGAAGGGAATTAAATAAATCATGAATATTGGTGTCTAATATTATGGTCAAACCAAACAACTCATTCCCAGTAAATTGCAAGAACCACAAAAATTACCACTGAACCACCGTTCCAATTGATATACAGGGTGGTTCTTGTTTAATTACCGATTCTTGACATTTTAATTTACATTTGCCGTGACCGCTTTGTGTATCACAGTTCAACGGTGTCACCTTTAACCGACACATTCTATTCATAGTGGTATACAGGGTGGATCATATTTCCGAAGTCAGCCACACCGGTGTCCATTATTGAGTAACTGCATTTCTGGTCAGACATATAGCCGTCTGCCGTTTGATTTCATTCTTGGACACTACGCTGTATATCGCTTTCTTACATTGATTTTCATTCCGACCGATATACAGGGTGCGAGTTCTACTGTTGGACACTGGTGAATCTGAATAGGTTTTCATCTGACAAGTTACTTTTACTGTGTTGCTTTTCTCCTCTTACCTCTCTGCTCTGACACTGTATATAACTGATTATACTGATTTGGAATTTGTGTGAATATATTGTAAATAAAGTTGTACATAATCCTTTTGCGTTTTATTGAATATTATTACACAGTGTCAGAGTCCTTTTTCAGTGAAAGAATATATAACATTGCATCGCTAATATCTTAGATCAAACAGAGCCCTTCTCCAACTGTTTAAAGGTTACCCAGGGAATATTATTTTCAGTGATCGATTCTGTCAAGGAGTTGCAACCTTGCAAAACCTATTGCAACTGGCGCCCGAGTAAGTTTTGGATAGTAAGTTTCACCACTCCGGAGAAAAGGTCGTCACAGTATTCGGTAGACCGCAAGCGTCTAGACCCACACCTATGAGTATTTCAACTAACCAAACTAGCCAAAGACCCACCCCTATGAGTATTTCGACCAATAACACTGTTCCAAAATTTCAATCCTCAAATACATATTAGAAACACCAATAGAAATTATTTTCCAAATAAAAACGCTCAACCGAGACAAATTTTGTGAGTGAAGAATTGTTTAATACAGAAAATTACGAGGAGGAAATTCCTCCAGAATTCTCCGAAAATTTAGGCGAACCTTTTCCAACTGAATATTTGTTAGATGATAATGAAAAAAAATTTCAACCAGATCATTTACAAGACCAGAACACATAGAGTATCATTTGTCAAGCAAAAAAAAAAGAATTACCCTATATTACTATAAAATACCCTCCCCTAAAATTACTTATTGATACTGGATCAACTAAATCGTTCATAAATCCTGATCTTGCAAACAAGTATTATTCTAAATTTATCTTCGAAGAACCATTCACTGTTTCGACTGTTTTTCAAAGTTTTTCACATAATTATTGTGCGGAAATACCGATATTTTCAGAATTCAAGTATGATGATCAATTCAAATTTTACCTCTTTAAATTCCACAATGTTTATGATGGCCTTATAGGTCTTGATAAT
Organism: Halyzia sedecimguttata; assembly: GCA_937662695.2. Classification (NCBI taxonomy): domain Eukaryota; kingdom Metazoa; phylum Arthropoda; class Insecta; order Coleoptera; family Coccinellidae; genus Halyzia; species Halyzia sedecimguttata. The sequence continues at coordinate 71,956,894 of OW569417.2, forward strand.
TTAAAACTTTTGAAAGCAATCTTGAATTTCGGTGAATCAATAATAGTTACACCTTCTGCAATAATTCCCATTATATATCAACCATCTCTAAAGAAAATTCCATTCAGAATCAAAATTGATGCCAACACTAAAATAATAACTAAAATTCCTGTAAAGTTAAAAAACGGTGATATTCTTGTTCCGAAACAAATTATTCAGAAATGTGAAATTCCAGAAATATTAACTGTGTCTAATAATGGATTAGCCTATGTCGAAATTTTAAACAAAACTAATGACAATTCAATCCTTATGCTTGATGATCCGATAGAATAATTTCCATTTAATGATAACAATTACGAAATTTTTTCTATAGAGTCACAAAAAATGCAGACATAGAAAAATTAATTAGAACCTCTCACATGAACAATGAAGAAAAACATCATATTTTGAATTTATGCATAAAATATTCTGACATATTCCAATTAGAGAATCAACCTCTTTAATTTACTAATCAAGTCAAACATTCAATCAATACTAAAGATGAAACACCCGTATATACCAAATCATACAGATATCCATTTGTCCATAAAGAAGAAGTTAAAAAACAAATTAATTCCATGTTAGACCAAGGAATTATCAGACCGAGTCAATCTCCCTGGTCCTCACCGATTTGGGTAGTTCCAAAAAAAGCTGATGCATCAGGCAGAAAGAAGTGGAGAATAGTAGTTGATTTTCGAAAATTAAACGAAAAAACAATTAACGACAAAAACCCACTTCCTAACATCTCGGATATTTTAGATAAACTTGGAAAATGCCAATATTTTTCAACCATTGACTTGGCAAGTGGATTCCATCAAATTGAAATGAATCCTGATGATATACCAAAAACAGCATTCACGGTAGAAAATGGACACTACGAATTTGTCAGAATGGCTTTTGGTCTTAAAAATGCCTGTTCAACTTTTCAGAGAGTAATGAATACTATGTTGAGAGGATTGATTAATGTAATATGTTTAGTTTATCTTGATGATATCATAATATTTTCAACATCCCTTCAGGAACACATAATCAACTTGAGAACAGTTTTTCAAAGGCTTAGAGACGCAAATTTAAACATTCAACTAGACAAATCTGAATTTTTAAAGAAAGAAGTAGCATATTTAGGGCACATAGTGACCCCCGAGGGAGTGAAGCCCAACCCAGACAAAATTGTAGCAATAAAAAAATATCCATTACCAAAAACAAGCAAAGATATAAAAGGATTTTTAGGACTTTTGGGCTATTACAGAAAATTTATCAAGGACTTTGCTTGTCTAAAGAAAGGAGCCAAAATTGAACATACTCCCGAATTCAAAAATTGTTTTGAATATTGTAAGTATTTATTAGTCAATGAACCTATTCTTCAATACCCCGACTTTTCAAAAGAATTTATCCTCACAACGGATGCTAGTAATTTTGCTATAGGTGCTTTATTATCCCAAGGAAAAATTGGTAGCGATAAACCCATTTCCTACGCATCTAGGACTTTAAATGACAGCGAACAAAATTATAGTACAATTGAAAAGTAACTTCTGGCAATAGTATGGGCAACAAAATATTTTCCACCTTATCTCTACGGCAGAAAATTCAAAATTATCACAGACCACCGACCCTTACAATGGGTTATGTCCCTTAAGGAAACCGGCAGTCGACTTTTGAGATGGAGGCTGAAACTTGAAGAATATGACTTCGAAATTGTTTATAAAAAAGGAAGTTCCAATACCAATGCTGACGCTCTTTCTCGAATCGAAATTCATAACAAAGAATTATTAGACTACATAGAAAAGTTTAACGATTCACTCTCTAAAACAAATTTGAATGACGATAATGAATCAATGATGGTAAACATAGACGAATCAGAAATTCAAATTAAAGAAATAGTCGATAATTTATCCTATGAAAAATTCTTGGAACTCCATAATTAAAAAAAAATTGCAAATTGCTTTAACGTGAAAGAAGAAAAGGGTGATTTATTCAATGCCCCTCCAAATTACTCTTTGGCTCATTGTGTATCCAGTGATTTTTACATGAATGACGGAATTGCACTTACTTTCAAACAAAGTTTCGGTCAAGTTAACAAACTTAAATCTCAAAATAAGCGATTAGGCGAAGTTGCTTTTATTGAAAATAATAATCGAAAATTATATTATCTCATTACAAAAGAACGCAGTTATCAGAAGCCAGACTATGAAACGGTAATCAAAACACTAATAAATCTTAAGACATTGTGTGAACAAAATGACAAAAAATACCTAGCCATGCCAAGAATTTCATGTGGTTTAGATAAATTAGATTGGAGCAAAATTTTTCCCATGATTAAATACATTTTTGGAAATTGTGATATACAAGTAGTCATATATTATGTAACCGATCCAAAATTAAAGATATTAGAATATTCTGAAGACATCTCCGAAGGTTATACTATACATTCAAACCATGAAAATCCTATACAAGAAATTCCGATTTCTGATAAAGTCCTCAACACTTTTGATAATCAAGTAATCTTTGAATTCGTGCATCACTCCCCAGCAGAGGTGAAAGTAGAAAGAATATTTTCAAATAAACAGAGAACTTTTGTCCAAATCACCACAAATAATTTTAGTAACGATGTTGTACAATTTTTCAAAACTTATATGCGTCCAAAAATCTTGTATGCATTGCATTTCCAGCAGGATAATTATTACCAAGAAATGTGTGAGATTCTCAGAAAAACCCTCAAACAATTGGCTTTCAAACTAGTAAAATGCAATAATATTTTGGAAGATATGATCGATAAAGATCAACAAACCTTGACCATTCAATTTATTCATGAGACAAAAACGAATCATAGAGGAATTGCCGAAACAATTTCCAGAATAAAAAGGACCTATTATTGGCCCAGTATTCAAAACGATGTTACTGAATATATAAATAATTGAGAACTATGCCAAATTAATAAATATGATAGAGACCCTCCGAAACAAAAACTAATGTTAAGAGCCGACGCACACGGGTCGACCGGCATATATTTGACGCGATCAAAATCGCATCGGCAATTTCAGCGACCTGTCATTCAGGGCTTTGCTTTACCGCTCAGTCTTATGATCACAGAATAAAATTCATTCAGGCCAGAAATTCACCGCAGCGCATAATATTTACATTCCACATAACCTTACTTCCAACATACAATAATATTGAATACAATAACGAAATCAATGCAAAATGAGGAATAGGAAAGCTCTATCACTCACCAACAATTTGCGATGCTAAAATTGAATTCAGTTATGTTATCTGCTATCTACCATATCCACTACTCTATTCTATGATCTTCCTGGTTAGAAAAGAATGATCAAGGGCGGTATCTCCGCTCGAATTTTTGCATTTATAACCAGTATAGTATATCATGTCTATGCATATATCATAGATGCTTATAAAAACATTCTATGCATCTTGCATATAACAAACGAATTCATATTTAAAAACTAGACGTCATACTCGTTGCGATTTGGAGCGTACGATTTGAAAAGAACGATTCACGCGATCGGAGTGCAGGACGTATACATACCGACGTATCGCGCGTCACTGACGTCATGGAGGTAAGTTTGTGTAGTTCTAATTTATATTTATATTGATTTGGACCAAATTTTTTTTATAAATGGCCCATTCCTTCTATATTGAATTATAAGTAGATACCTGAAGAGTCTAGGGAAGAAAATTGGCTCAGTTATAGACAAATTATCGAAAAAAAGGAATTTAATGAAGATTCTCGCTTACATCAACCTCAACTACCTTTTTCCTTCTACCTTCCAGATACATACGAGTACTTTATAATTTGTTAGGTACTGATAAATAATCTGTAAAATACCCATAAATTCTTCTACAATTTTAATGAATTTCAATTTCTAGGCCTCTTCAATTTAATATTCGTTGGGGAAGTAGAAAAGCATCCCGGTGGCACCTGGGATATTCGAAGAGGGATGCTAATGAAAGGCGTGGAACAATGTGGATAATTGTTCGGGAGTTTGGTAGTTATCCCCCCAAGAACTTGAAATAATAACTCAAACCATATTCCAAAAATCTAAGACCTGTAGTTGGTCAAAAATTTTCTATGTTCCATTGGATTATATGTAATTGTACGTATTTGTTAAGTGCTACCTATAGTATATTCACATTCGAAAAGGTATGAGATCAATATCATTTACTTGATTTATTCTACAATGGGATATTTAATAGATATGCAATTGTTAAAATAATATTAATAAAGAAACTATTGTTTATAAAGCTTTGTTTCATTTTGAAGTATATTTCCTTTCGAAAACAGAGTACCTAATAAACATTCCGAGAATTCAAAATTGACGGAATCATATAGCATCTATAGGCGCTTTCTATTTGACGCTGTATCACTTCCAAACTGATGCGAAATCAGTTTAAACCACAGAAATAGCCGGAATTTCCCTCTATTTCTCTGGTTTGAACTGATTTCGCATCACTTTGGAAGTGATACAGCGTCAAATAGAAAGCTAGGATTGTAATTATATCCTAAAATGACATATACTTCAACAAGCGGACACCCCTTAGAACCATAATGGAATGCACTGTCACTACTGTTGTGCACAGTTTACAAGAAAGGTAGCACTCCTTATGTTATATTCTGTGGCCGTAACCTACCAAGTAAGGGAGTAATGTTATGTGGAATGTCAATATTACGTGGTTCGATGAATTTCTGACATTAATTAATATTATTCTGTGATTATGAGACTGAACGATAAAGCAACGCCCTGAATGACAGATCGATAAATTGCCGATACGATTCTGATCGCGTCAAATATATCCCGGTCGACCCGTCTGCGTCGGCTCTAACTCCCACACCTTGTAAACCATTCGAAATTATTCACGTAGATACATTTCAAGCTCAAAATAAAAAATTCCTCACAATAATAGATTCATTTCCTAAGTACGCCCAAGCTTATCCCTCAATTTGATCTACGGGAATTGAAATCGTCAAATCGCTCTTTATATTCATGACACATCATGGATCACCGTCAACGATCGTAATGGACAACGGAACGGAGTTCAAGAACGGTGTCGTTATAGAATTTTTGAAAGTCCATTTTGTTACAACCAATAGTTCTCAATCGAACGGTTTAATTGAGCGATTACATTCGACCTTAATAGAACATTTACGTATAATCAGGAACAAAGATAAGCAAAACCTCAGTATTGAAAATATCATGCCTTATGCAATTTTCGGCTACAATTATTCAATTCATTCTTCAACAAAACAAAAGCCAATCGATGTTATAAACGGTCATCTAAATTACAAGATCCAATGAATATTGATTTGAATGAAAAACTTACCAATAATTATATCGAGGAACATCGGGAAAAAACCAAAGAACTTTATAAACGCCTAAACGAAGAAATGGTGAAACGGAAACAATCAATTACCAACAAAATTAACGAAACAAGGGAAGAACCCCTTCCATATAAATCAGGTTCTACCGCTTACCGCAAAGTGAAATCGAACAACCGTAATAAACTTTCTCCGAAATTGTTGTTAGTGATAATAATATCAAAATTTCAAGCGAAAATAAAACCTTACATAAGCAAAATCTAAAAAAGACTAAAGCTAAAACGAGAATACTTTTACAGGATGCTCCTACTGGCGCTAGCTGTAACTCAGGAGATAAAAATAACTGACCTCCAGGACAACCCAGGCATTCTTCCGATTCATCTAGGCAATGCAAGAGTCAGATCAAAATTTCACGACTTTATTCATTTTTTCGATTTATTACCGATTAATGACGTATTAAAATCTCTGCGTCACCTATATCTTCCTGCATCGAAAACATTTCTCAACAAACCAAACAGCACTTTTTATAAAGAATTAGAAACTCACAAAAAATACTATCAGCATCAATTAGATTTGGGCGAACAAAAATTAAAAGGGCTAATTCCTACAATATGATCTAAACGTGGCTTGATAGATGGGCTCGGAACCGTTATCAAAAGCATTTCAGGTAATTTAGATGCAAATGATGCAATCCATTATGAAACAGCAATAATGCAACTGCAGTCTAATCAGAAGGATATTATGAAAAATCTAAATAGTGACATATCCCTTACTGGAGATATTATAGAAAAATTCAATGAAACTGTGTCAGTACTTCAACAAAATCTACATCTTATTGTTTCCCAGTTTCAAGGAATGGTTGGAAATTTTACTAGACTATATGATAATTTTTACTTTTATTTGAGAATTAGAAATATTATCGAGCAAATGGATACATCCATAAACATCGTAATGGAGTTCATCAACGAAAACGAAAATGCCTTAAGTTTCTCAAAATTAGGAACGTTGCATCATAGTGTAATAAAATTTTCCCAATTAAAAAATGTAATTGACATTGTTGGTGAAAAATATTCTCGAGAAATTTTTATTTTTGCAGATGAAAGTCAATTTCATAATTATTATGAGCTTATAAAAGTTGATGCATATTCAACAGGTTCTAGTTCTAGAATAGTTTTCATTCTTCACTTTCCTATAGTGAATTCGCAAACGTTTTCTCATTACCACCTTTATTCAATCCCAACCATTAATAATACCATGATTATTCCAAAAAACTCTTATCTGACTATAAATGATAAATTGTATCAGTATACCTCTTCACCTTGTATCAATTTGCATACGATCTTTTACTGCGAAATCAATGATTTGATTGAAGGATCAAAAACCAACGATTGTATATTCCAACTACTTCAACTAAAAAAAGCTTCGGGAACATGTCAGCGATACGCAGTATCAACCAATAAAAATTTCATCCAGCAAATAGATAATAGCAAATTCATTGCCATATTTTCGAATGGAATCAAAATACGAACATTCTGCAAAAGAAGTGATTTCACTGAATGGAAAGGAAATTATTTGATAACTGTACCCAAGGGATGCTTTTTCGAAACAAAAGAAGAAAGTGTTAAATTTAGGGCATATATAAATAAAATATTATTAGCGTACCCTCTCTCAATAGCGACCGGGGAGAAAAACTGGACGTATAATGCCAAGAGGTTTTTCTCTGGAATTTTACCTATGCGTGATCTATAAGCGATATTGAGTAATCAATAAAATAACAAGGCAGGATCAATAAATGGGCTAAAAGAAGCGCACTTACCTTGGGACGTCCTGTATAGTGTGGAAGAGGGCCCTCTGAACTGCAAGCTGTAGCGATGAGATCTCCAAATCTCCTAGATCACCAGGAATAACTATCCTGTCCGAAATAACTCGATTCCCAAAATCAAAACTAAAAGAATATTCGAAAAACGGCGTAATAACAATTCAAAGCGGGATGTAACATCAACGGATGCGTGAATTCAACTCGTTCTCTTATCTGACGACTTATTCCATTTCAGTCTTGAACACATGATGAGTGCGGTTCAGTTTTTTTTTTCGCCCTCACTGCCAATAAGGTGAAATTCACGCATATAAATCACGCAATTTGAAAATAAATTAAATTCCAATTCTATGAATTTGAAACATACTCCCCCCCACAAAGACGCGCTAAAGGCGTGGCTTTAAAAAATCAATGCAACAACCATACCACTTAAAAGATATGGTAGATCAAAATAAAAAAATAAAAAAAACGAGTGCTCAAAAAGGGAGAAGTTAATCAACCAGAAACTTTGTGCACAAAAAAATAAAAAATAGAAGAAAAAATTAATTGAAGCCAACGTTTTCAAGCTTCAACCGGTAAGGGACATAGCTTAACTAAAGGTCTGGTTATGGTACCTCGCTGCACCTTGACAGTGGCCACTCTTACAATTTTATCAAGACCGGGATGGACCTGCAAGATGCGTCCCATCTCCCACTTCAAAGGGGGAGCGTGATCGTTTTTAATAAGGACTAAAGTCCCTATAGTCGGCGCGTCAGTAGCACTTAACCATTTACTCCTTTGTTGAAGTGTATGTAGATATTCGCGTTTCCATCTTTGCCAGAAATCTTGTTGCAATCGCTGTATTAATTGCCATCTTTTGAGGCGAGATATAGGAACATCAGTAACATCCTGATCTGGTATAGCGTGCAATGGCTCTAGGGTCAAAAAATGACCTGCTGTCAAAACTGACAGATCATTGACGTCCGAACTCATTGGAGTCAAAGGCCGAGAATTTAAAACCGCTTCGATTTGAACGAGGACGGTATAAAATTCCTCATATGTAAGGATTTGTTCGCCTATAACCCGTTTCAGGTGAGTTTTCACGGATTTTATACCCGCTTCCCATAACCCTCCAAGGTGAGGGGCATTTCCTGGTAGGAAATGATGTTCAATATTGTCAGAGTTCGCAACATTTTCCAACATGTTACGAATTTCTTTTCGAGATCCAACGAAGTTGGTACCCTGATCCGAGTAGAGATGAGCGCACCTTCCTCGTCGCGAAACAAACCGTCTTAAACACGCCAAAAATGAATCCGTGCTCAAGTCAGATGCCAATTCCAAATGCAAGGCTTTAGTTGCCATGCATACAAATAAGCAAATATATGCTTTGCATGTTTTGGCACCTCTGTACCTATTCATATAAGTTGAAAAAGGGCCTCCATAATCAACGCCTGAGTGTAAGAACGGCTTAACTTGAGATATACGAGGCAATGGTAGATTACCCATTCTTGGTTGCCAAGGAACGGGATTGGTTTTCCAGCATTTCATACAATTCGACAACACTGATCTTATTGCTCGACGAGCTGACATTATCCAAAACTTTTGAGATATCAAGAATTGCGTTGTTTGTTTACCGGCGTGCATGTGCTTGACATGGTAAAACTCTATTAACAACTGGACAAAACGTCCTTTTCTGGGAAGCAGAATAGGGTGCTTCCTATCGTAAGAAAGATCAGAGTATGTCAATCTTCCACCTACCCGTAGTATGTAGTCTTCATCGAAAAAGGCATTCAATTTTCGAAGAGGTTTTGAAAACTTATTGTCACAAATTTCCGAGGCAAAGGAAATAGACTGCGTGCGCTTAATCAAAATTTTCAAAGCGTTGTTTAATTCGAATGAGGTAAAAAACCCACAACGTTTTCGTAGGGGATTCCTACAATTGAAGATGAAGCGTAATATGATCACAATAACATGCTGAAGGCTAGAAAACGATGATATATTATTCATCAAGTTATCCAAGAGATTTGATTCCTGGACCACAAATAAAACATTTTTCCGTTCTTCCTCATTAGTTTGCAAATCAACCTCAACTGACTCTTCCCCAGATTCTTGTAAGAATGCAGGACCTCGAAGCCAAATTTCACAATTTAAGAGTTCCGATGGATAAAGTCCACGAGATGCAGCGTCTGCGGGATTATGTCGAGACTTCACATAACTCCAACAAGAGCAATCGAAATTTTCCTGAATATATGCGACACGATTGGCCACGAAGGTTTGCCAACGATTCGGATTTGAGTTTAACCAAGCAAGAACTATTTGTGAATCAGTATATGCGTGAATGCTACGAATCTGTATTTTATTTTTCCAAACAGACTGAACCCAACGAACTACTTTCGTAAGTAAAACGGCTCCGCAAAGTTCCATCCGGGCTATAGAAATCTTTTTTGAGCAAGAAGCTACCTTTGATTTTGCGCACAAAAGGAAAGTGTTAATTTTATCAGCTTTTATGACTCTAAGATAAACCGCAGTACCATAACCGCGCTCCGCGGCGTCAGTGAAGGCATGCAATTCCATCATACTATCGGAATCAAAATCCAAACAACGAGGAATTTTAACTGAGGATAATAAACCTAACTCTTCTTTAAATTTCAGCCAAATCCTAGAAATTTCCTGATCTGGGGTCTCATCCCAGTCGAGGCCTAAAACCCATAATTTTTGTATAAGGTACTTGCACCAAAATGTCACAGGTGCAAGAAATCCCAAAGGATCGAAAATTCTCGCTAATTCGGAGAGAAGATTCCGCTTAGTAATAGGGCGATCAATTGGATTGACATTATAGAAGAAACAATCACTAATTGAATCCCAGTAAAGACCCAAAATTTTAATGGAAGCGTTTTGTTGTAGTTCGAAAGTCATAGGATTAAATGAGACCGAATCTTCTGCTAAATCTTCCAACAATCTCGGCTCATTACTCGCCCATTTGCGTAATTCAAATCCTCCTCTAGCTAATAATGCAATGAGTTCGTCGCGTAAATTCTTCGCTTCATGTAAAGAACTACCTCCGCTGCATATATCATCAATATACGTATCCTCTACTAGAATGGTCGAGGCCAAAGGAAAGTATTCTTTTTCATCTATCGCGAGTTGTCGTAAAGTCCGCAACGCAAGGTATGGTGCACAATTAAATCCAAAAGTCACCGTTTTTATTCGTAAATCCATCAACTTATCTGAGGATGAAAAGCGAAAAATGAGACGTTGATAATCCCTAAATTCGGGAGCTACCAAAATTTGTCGGTACATTTGCTTAATATCCGCGGTAAAACAAATTTTTTTCAAGCGAAAACGAATCAAAATAGATGATATATCTGTTTGAAGTTTCGGGCCCACATGAAGAAAATCATTCAAGGTCCCCGAATTATTTGAAATTTTTGCAGAGGCGTTGAATACAACTCTAAGTTTCGTACTCAATTTATCCGGTCGTAACACGGCATGATGGGGTAAATAAAAGTTATTCATAGTCTCTGGAGGTTCGACAATTTCCATATGAGACAAAGTTAAGTATTCCCTTATCACAGAACAATACTCTCCATACAACTTGGGATTTTTCAACAAACGACGTTCAAGACTCATGAATCGTTGCACGGCTAAATCCCCTACTATAAGGAAACAGAGGAAATGTTTCCTTGAAAGGAAGAGGAACAACATATCTACCTTCTTGAGTTCTATAAAAATTATTTATAAAAATATCCTCGCAAACATCGGTCCCCGAACCGAAATCAAAATCCGGTACCGATTCTAAATCAAAAAATTTATTCATTGAATCATTCAGATCGTTTAAACAATGCGTTTCGCAAAATAAAGAATGAACCGAGCGAGAAGAAACAGTGTTGTTATGAATCTTTCCAATCAAAACATAACCGAAAACCGTACTAAGTGCATCTGGACCGCCGTCTTGACCCTGAATATGTTCGCCGATCAGAATTCTCGAAAACACATCCGCGCCTAAAAGAACGTCTATATCTCCGGGATGATAATATTTACGATCTGCCAACTTCAAATTATCTAAATAATTCCACGATTGCGGAGGTAATCTGCGTGAAGGAAGCTTTTCGCATATTTTTGGAAGTATTGTGGCGTTTATTACAAATGTTGGATCGCTTAATCCAACCGGCTTTACAAAAATTTCAACACTACCTAAATTTTCTAATTGCATTTTATTACCTACTCCGTTAATCACAGTATGACACGATGAACTACGAAGGTTCAGAGCGGAAAAGCATTTCTGAGAAATTATCGAAATTTCCGAACCGGAATCCAAAACTGCACGAAATTGTTTGAAATGTCCTTTTCCCGTTTGAATTTCAACTAGTGCAGTGCATAACAAGACTTGAGGTCTCGATGAGACCGGGGAATTTCGAGCGCACATAACCATTCTCGTAGGAGTCGTAGGGGACATGTCGCGTCCGACTCTCGGGCTTTCTGAAGTAGAAGCAGTGGCGTCGACTGTATTACTTGTACGGTCGAAATGCAAAGTGGTGTGATGAGTTTTACTATTACATTTTCGGCAGGATGACGACGATTTACAATTCTTAAGGTCGTGAAAACTACTTAAACAGCCAAAGCATAAATGATGCTTCCTACAAAGGAGGTGCCGCTCTTGGGGCGATTTCTCGAAATATTTGTAACAATTATAAGTTGGATGGTCTGATTGACATATAACACATTTAGGACTTCGAGATTTGGTCTGCGTCATAAAGGAGTTTCTTTTTCGGTAATCATTAAGTGGCGTAGCCCGTATAACAATTCGTTATCGATTCGTTAGAGGTAGAATATCTGAATGTCCGGTACGCTAACGAAAAATCGTTATCTGAACCAGCAACAAAACGTTATCAAACACCTCTACTCCTTTGATAGAGATCAAATAACGAAAAACTATCATCCAAACGGTAAAGTTTTAATACAGAAATTCTTTATCGAACAGATACCTATTTTGGGAGCAAGAATTAATAAAAATTACGGTGGAAAAACATAATTTTAAATGTTTTTCTTGTATCTCTGCGTTACATCGTTCGGATATCTCAATCATCCTCTCATCTTACCCCTATTACCATTAACGTATTGAATTAAATTTTCGTTCCTCATTTGGATTCGAACCTGCTTACCTTAGCTCCAATATTCGATCTGACCACCACCTTACCAATCCATCCATCCACTAACCTTGTTGTAGAATGTCACAAGTGCGTGCATTTTAACGACTGATTGTTGCAATGGATACACATAAGTGTTAAGCTCCGCATAATAAAATTCGTAGAAATAATGGTACTTATGAATATTACCGTAATAATGATACGATGAAGGAATGCTGTGGACGGAATATCAGTGTAAGAACTGCATCAGTTTATTTTACATTTTTTACTCAAACGCTATAATCAATACTACGTATCATAATAATATTTTGATTTGTTACCACAGTTATTGAAGGCATAAACATAAACAATAACCTCCAGTGATGACAGTACTAAGCTGTGATACAAAAGAGTTCACACAGGTCCTGTAACCTGTAAGTGATTAGCTGATAACTGAGGATACAATACCTATTGCTAGTGATCTCTATATTTATATTATCATGAGCTTTATTCGAATAAACTTGCCTGACCATTTTCGACCCAATGGACGGAAAGACAAAATATGTCCTTGTTGTGGAAGTAAAAATGAACTTACTGTAATGAATGCCAAAATAACAGTACATACATATATAGGAAACATATGAACAGTAGGACATTCCCGATTTCAACAATGATCTGTTCCTTTGTAGTGTGTATTAAATTAAAAAGTATTAAATATTGTAATATCATCGAATTTCAACGCGACAACGCATTTTATGCGTTTGGCATGTGAGATTTATATTTCATTATTGAAAGGAAAGCAGAGAGTACAGTATAGAGTAGAAGCAGAGTATTAATGGTAGAAGTATATTATTTTTTCTCTGAAAACTGTATCTATTGTCAATCGATTCATCGTGAATTTTCGATAAAGAATTTAATCACGGGATAGTATAGAACCTACAAAGTTTTTTGATATAGGAATATCTCCGAATATCGTTATATGTTCTTTACAGAGGAATCAAAGATAACCGTTAGCGATTTTCTTACTGAATGCGTAGCGAATAGATATCGATTATCGATACAGATATTGTTTGTAAGATCTTTACCTAGTCTTTGTCGAATTTATATATTAGGTATCGCTATAATGTATACAGATTATCTTTAAAGTTTGGATATAGACTCGATAGAGTTTTGCTTTAACTTTTAGTAAGTTATTCAGTCGTTACGATCGGATAACGAAATATTCGGACGATAACGAATTGTTATACGGGAGATTTATTTGATGAGTTTTTTGCATACAATGTACTATTTAAATTGATCAAACCGTTGCAGTATTCTTCTAAAAATTTGACGAGCGTGTCATATGCGGGTATAGAAGTTGATCCATGTTCTCTCTCAAAAGCACGGGAGGTGTCAGGATCCAATCGCGAAAGTAACATATGTGTTAAAATAAAATCGCATTGTACTGCGACTTTCATGTTTTTAAGACTTTCTAAATTAATGGCGAAAGTATCTAATAATTTTCGTAACTGTGTAGGATTTTCAGATTTTAAGGACGGAAAATTCTCTATTTCCAACCAATGTGCGCGAGCTTGAGCTCGAGGATTTGTGTAGCGCTTCACCAAGGTTTCGTAGGCGATCTGATAATTATCTGATGATGCGTTAAGTCTTTTAATCAAATCCAAAGGTGTACCTTCTAGAGCTGATCGTAGATAATTGAATTTTTCTACTGTCGGTATGCTATTATTGGAATGCACTACAGCATCAAACATATCTTTAAAACTGGGGAAATCACGAATATCACCGGAAAATTTGTTCAACTGGATTTTGGGCAGTTTAACGTGAGTTGTATCTGAATGATTTGATACGTTGGACTGAGATTTAATTGTAGTGTTGAAAGGATCTTGGTGAAATAATGATGTGTAAATAGATCTAACGTCATAATAACTTTCCAGAAATTCAATTTTAATAGCATCTTCCTCTTCCAAATTATAATCTTTGTCAGCTGCCAAAGATGCCAAGAGAGCATTATGATACTTAAAGAACTCATCTTTAATTTCTTCGATGGTGGTATATCGTACCTTGAACTTAACAAAAAGAGATTTATCCTTCTGAGCATCAATGGCTAACTGTTTGAGTGTACTTATTTCGTTTAATGCACTCTTTCTTAAGGCGAAATTACGGCGTGTTTTATCAGACATTTTAAAAAAACCAAGTGCGTATATAAGAGTGTCAATGTCAAGTGAGGAAAAAAGGAAATGTGCGCCTATGGCTCGCACATAAATATGGAATATCCGAGTAGCGACCAGATGTAGCTTGAAAACGTACGTGTGACAAAGCGGTTTTAATGACTGTGATTAATTTTTATCTGGTTGATTATCTTCGAGATATGAAGGAAAACAAGGCAATTTCAAAATTGTATTCTCTTTTGTGGAAAATTTTTCCAAAATAAATTATGAAGAAGGATTTAAGCTTGCAGCAATCAAACCGTTTGTAAACTTTGTAAAGTTTGACAACTAAAGAAAAAATAATTTAAATACTTGAAAATTCCTAAAATTTATTTTTTTTTCCGAAAATTCCAGAAAAATCCAGTCCTTGATCCCGGCTCGAAGGACCATGTGTTAAATTTAGGGCATATATAAATAAAATATTATTAGCGTACCCTCTCTCAATAGCGACCGGGGAGAAAAACTGGACGTATAATGCCAAGAGGTTTTTCTCTGGAATTTTACCTATGCGTGATCTATAAGCGATATTGAGTAATCAATAAAATAACAAGGCAGGATCAATAAATGGGCTAAAAGAAGCGCACTTACCTTGGGACGTCCTGTATAGTGTGGAAGAGGGCCCTCTGAACTGCAAGCTGTAGCGATGAGATCTCCAAATCTCCTAGATCACCAGGAATAACTATCCTGTCCGAAATAACTCGATTCCCAAAATCAAAACTAAAAGAATATTCGAAAAACGGCGTAATAACAATTCAAAGCGGGATGTAACATCAACGGATGCGTGAATTCAACTCGTTCTCTTATCTGACGACTTATTCCATTTCAGTCTTGAACACATGATGAGTGCGGTTCAGTTTTTTTTTTCGCCCTCACTGCCAATAAGGTGAAATTCACGCATATAAATCACGCAATTTGAAAATAAATTAAATTCCAATTCTATGAATTTGAAACAACAAAGAAATAATTAAGAGCCAACCGATGTTCCTGCCAAAAATGTCTGATGGTTTCAACACTTCAACTCTCAGTATATTCAAAATTCAACTTCAAGATGTTTCTCTAGATCAGATCCTTATCCTCAAACGACAACAAGAAAAAATTCATCCGTTAATTGCTGACCATTACAAAACGAAGAATTATCTGCATGGAAGCCTCATTGGCCTTATCTATGTTTTACTAATAATTATTGTCATTTATTTCTGTTACATTAAACTGAAACAATCCTTGGAAACCAGAAACCCATCTAGGAGTGTGGAACGTGACGATGGTACCGAGCCAAACCAAGTGTCATTTTTCTCCCCGTAATGACTGTTCTGTGGATGGAGGAGTTACATATTCCTGACCGTTGCAGCACATCGTCTTCCCGTGGGAACCGATGACTAGGCAAACCTCAGGATGCAACACAGTGCAGCGTTGACAATATTATATATACATGCTCATTATTCATTTTTCCTCAGTCTTGACTTTAAATCAAATTTGTTAAACATCTATAACTTACTTTGCTTTATGTATCAATAAAAACCAATTTTTAAAAACTTGTTTTGCCTTGCACAAAACATAATTCGTGCAGGCTGATTCTAATTTCTCTCTCATATGCTCGTCTGTTCACCAGAGCACTTAAATATTTTGGATGTGGGTTCCTTATAGCAATGATATTATCCCCTGAAAAAATTATATCGACTTCCCGAGGGTCTGCGGGATAGTCTTTTCAACCCTGAAATTTCAAAATTTAATATCTCCGGAACTATTCGCCGGAGTACATACAGATTTTGCATGTGGGTTAATAATACCGATAATAACATTCCTTGAAAAAATGATCGACTTCCCGAGGGACTGCGGGGTAGTTTTTTCAACCCTTATATTTCAAAATTCAATATCTCCGGAACTATTCGCCGGAGCCCATACAGATATTGTATGTGGGTTAATAAAACCGATAACAACATTCCCTAAAAAAATTATCGGCTTCCCGAGGGGCTGCGGTGTAGTCTTTTCAACTGTTAAAGATCAAAATTTAATATCTCCGGAACTATTCGCTGGAGCACATACAGACTTTGTATGTAGGTTAATAATACCGATAACAACATCCCCTGAAAAAATTATCGACTTCCCGAGGGGCTGCTGGTAGTTTTTTCAACCCTTATATTTCAAAATTCAATATCCCTGGAACTATTCGCCGGAGCACATACAGATTTTGTATGTGGGTTGATAATACCGATAACAACATCCCCTGGAAAAATTATCGACTTC
Organism: Halyzia sedecimguttata; assembly: GCA_937662695.2. NCBI lineage: Eukaryota > Metazoa > Arthropoda > Insecta > Coleoptera > Coccinellidae > Halyzia > Halyzia sedecimguttata. The sequence goes on from OW569417.2 coordinate 71,973,616, forward strand.
CCGAGGGGCTGCGGGGTAGTTTTTTCAACCCTTAAAGTTCAAAATTTAATATCTCCGGAACTATTCGCCGGAGCACATACAGACTTTGTATGTGGGTTAATAATACCGATAACAACATTCCCTGAAAGAATTATCGACTTCCCGAGGGGCTGCGGGGTAGTTTTTTCAACCCTTATATTTCAAAATTCAATATCTCCGGAACTATTAGCCGGATCACATACGGACTTTGTATGTGGGTTAATAATACCGATACCAACATCCTCTGAAAAAATTATAGACTTCCCGAGGGGCTGCGGGGTAGTTTTTTCAACCTTTATATTTCAAAATTCAATATCTTCGGAACTACTCGCCGGAGCACATACATATTTTGTATGTGGGTTAATAATACCGATATCAACATTCTCTGAAAAAATTATTGACTTCCCGAGGGGCTGCGGGTAAGTTTTTGCAACCCTTATATTTCAAAATTCAATATCTCCGGAACTATTCGCCGGAGCACATACAGACTTTGTATATGTGTTAATAATACCGATAACAACATCTCCTGAAAAAATTATCGACTTCCCGTGGGGCTGCGGGGTAGTTTTTTAAACACTTATATTTCAAAATTCAATATCTCCGGAACTATTCGCCGGAGCACATACAGATTTTTTATGTGGGTTAATAATAGCGATAACAACATTCCCTGAAAAAATGATCGACTTCCCGTGGGGCTGCGGGGTAGTCTTTTCCACCCTCAAAGTTCAAAATTCAATATCTCCGGAACTATTCGCCGGAGTACATACATATTTTGTATGTGGGTTACTTATACCGATAACAATATCTCCTGAAAAATGATCGCTGATTGAATTTTTAATATAAGGGTTGAAAAAACTACCCCGCAGTCCCTCGGGAAGTCGATAATTTTTTCAGGGTATGTTGTTATCGGTATTACTAACCCTCATACAAAGTCTGTATGTGCTCTGGCGAATAGTTCCGGAGATATTAAATTTTGAACTTTGAGGGTTGAGAAGACTACCCCGCAGCCCCTCGGAAAGTCGACAATTTTTTTCAGGGATTGTTGTTATCGGTATTATTAACCCACATACAAAATCTGTATGTGCTCCGGCAAATAGTTCCGAAGATATTGAATTTTGAAATATAAGGGTTAAAAAAACTACCCCGCAGCCCCTCGGAAAGTCGATTATTTTTTCAGTGGATGTTGTTATCGGTATTATTAACCCACATACAAAATCTGTATGTGCTCCGGCAAATAGTTCAGAAGATATTGAATTTTGAAATATAAGGGTTGAAAAAACTACCCCGCAGCCCCTCGGAAAGTCGATTATTTTTTCAGGGGATGTTGTTAGCGGTATTATTAACCCACATACAAAGTCTGTATGTGCTCCGGCGAATAGTTCCGGAGATATTAAATTTTGAAATATAAGTGTTTAAAAAACTACCCCGCAGTCCCTCGGGAAGTCGATAATTTTTTCAGGGTATGTTGTTATCGGTATTACTAACCCTCATACAAAGTCTGTATGTCTCCGGCGAATAGTTCCGGAGATATTAAATTTTAATTTTTGAGGGTTGAGAAGACTACCCCGCAGCCCCTCGGAAAGTCGACAATATTTTTCAGGGGATGTTGTTATCGGTATTATTAACCCACATACAAAATCTGTATGTGCTCCGGCAAATAGTTCCGAAGATATTGAATTTTGAAATATAAGGGTTGAAAAAACTACCCCGCAGCCCCTCGGGAAGTCGATTATTCTTTCAGGGGATGTTGTTATCGGTATTATTAACCCACATACAAAGTCTGTATGTGCTCCGGCGAATAGTTCCGGAGATATTAAATTTTGAACTTTAATGGGTTCAAAAGACTACCCCGCAGCCCTTCGGGAAGTCGACAATTTTTTCAGGGAATGTTGTTATCGGTATTATTAACCCACATGCAAAATCTGTATGTGCTCCAGCGAACAGTTCCGGAGATATTAAATTTTGACATTTCAGGATTGAAAAGACTATCCCGCAGACCCTCGATATAATTTTTTCAGTGGATATTTTCATTGCTATACGGAACCCACATCCGAAATATTTAAGTGCTCTAGCGAACAGACGAGCATATGAAAGAGAAATTAGAATCAGCCAGCACGCCACTAGCCTGGAACGTTCGGGCGTTTCCGCCAAACAGTCTGCTAAAACAGTCTGCTAGGTTCACACCGGAACAAAATATGTCCTTGTAGTGGAATTAAAAATGAACTTACTGTAATGAATGCCAAGATATATATATAGATACATATACAGGGTCTTTCACGAGGAACCTCACCCATATTTATACGGGAAACTACTGAACGTATTTTCATGAAATTCAGCACTTATAAGTACTTCACGATTCTGATGAAATCTAAAATATTTTCAAGGCATGAGCACCTCCGGTTTTTCCGGAAATGACGTCAACTTCCGTTTTTCAAATTAGAACACCATTTCTTTATTGCAGAAATAGATTCCTTAGAAAATTTCAAGTTATTTTGATGTAACATTTTTCAGTTTTGGTTGGAAAATTCTCTCTGAGCGGGAAAATTCGAAAAAAAAATCGAAAATAGAGCTCCGCTGAAACAAGAATAACTTCGAGGTTTTTGGATGGAAAATTTTCATTTTTGGGATTTTTCAAGATGTAAGATTGATGTATCCACTTCAAAAATCGAAATCGCGATTCATGATACAGGGGGTGAAAAAATCGCTTTCAAAGTTAGGGATGACAAAATCGTGAAAAATCATTTTTTTCAAATTAGAACCCCATTTTTTTATGGCAGATATTGAATCTACGTTAAAAAATAATGTGAGTATATGCATCACACCCTTGCCCTAAAGTGGATATTTTCTGAGTTATTCACAAAAAACTGTTTTGTCTTGAATTTTCAGCTATTTCTTTTCCCTTCACGCCAAAAAGATCAAATTTTCAGGAACTGTTACTTAAACCATGTTTTAGATTTTACTACCCTAATATGCAAGAGAAAAAAGTTACAGGTTGTTCCTAAATAGATGGCGAATTTTGATTCGAACCTCTTTATTTCAACTTATCGGCCATCGGTTTTCTCTCCAGTGATAAATAAATAATTCCTTATGAACCATATGCAAAAACTTACCATGTTTTATATTCTTTTTTTTTAATGATAGATATCATTAATTACATCTGCCAAATTCCTCTTTATTCAGTAGCATTTTGTGTTTACTATTAATTTGGTGATAATTCGTATTAAGTTATAAAATCGATCACTATGCCTAATTTTACCAATGAAGATTATTTAAATCTCAGTCTACTTCATGGAGAATGTAATAAAGTTGTAGATAGAACGATTCGACTGTTCATTGAGAGGTTTTCTGACCGACCCAGACCAACGAGAGATACCATTAACAGAACCATGACAAACTTGAGAAATGTCGGATCTTTCGTTAAGAAAACTATACACAGAGAAAAAAGTGTAGTAGAAGATGAGAACAACGAAATTACAGTTCTTGCATATTTTCGTGTGAATCCTCAAAATTCTCTCAAAGATGCCGAGATTGATCTGGGATTATCTCAATCGAGTGTTTGGAGAATATTAAAAGAACATAAAATGCACCCATATAAATTCAATAGGGTACAGCATTTGAAGGAAACTGATTTCGTCAGGAGAACAGAGTTTTGCGAAGCTATGATGAATCGATTTCAAGAGAATGAAAACTTTTTGGACTGTATAATTTGGACAGATGAATCTAAATTCACAAAGAATGGTTCTTTCAATAGGCATAACAGTCATTATTGGGATGAAGAGAACAACCACCACTTCAGACAATGGAACTTTCAAGAGACCTGGAGTTTCAATGTTTTTTGCGCCATCAAAAATAATGCAATTCTCGATGTTCAAATTTATGATGGGACTTCAACTGGTAAGATAGAACACTACACATGTTTGCATTATTCAAAGAATGTTCTCCCTTAGGAGATAGATATTCTGACATATTGACTCAAATAATTGAGCCGCTAGTACAGAACCATAATGACTTATGGTATCAACAAGATGGCGCGCCTCCACACAATTCACTCAATGTGTCAAATATCCTCTACAGGCTATTTGAAGATCGATGGTTGGCGAACAATGGTCCACATCTTTGGCCACCACGTTCTCCCGATTTAACTCCTTTAGACTATTATGTTTGGGGTAGGATAAAAAATATTGTCTACTCAACTCCCCTGACTGATAAAGAGGACTGCATAGAATGAGTCAGAAATGCGTTCAGGTTTGTTTAGATTATTAGATTCATAGTTTTGAAACTCAATTTGGTTTTTAAACACTTTTGCAGATCTCTTCCTCCCGATGAAATAAGAAGAGCAACGCACGAAGCATTCCTGAGACGTATAAATAAATGTCTAGAAATTAACGGTCAAAACTTTGAGCATCTTCTCTAGTTATAACTGCGAGAGTTTGCCATGGTTCTCCTAATAGTAACTTGAAGTCGGTTTCTTGAAGGGGTGAAAAATCTACAGCATGGTTCAAATAACAGTTCCTGAAAATTTCATCTTTTTGGCGTGAAGGGAAAAGAAATAGCTGAAAATTCAAGACGAAAAACAGTTTTTTGTGAATAACTCAGAAAATATCCATTTTAGGGCAAGGGTGTGATGCATACACTCACATTATTTTTTAACGTAGATTCAATATCTGCCATAAAAAAATGGGGTTCTGATTTGAAAAAATTGATTTTTCACGATTTTGTCATCCCTAACTTTGAAAGCGATTTTTTCACCCCCTGTATCATGAATCGCGATTTCGATTTTTAAAGTGGATACATCAATCTTACATCTTGAAAAATCCCAAAACTCTGTTCTCCTGACGAAATCAGTTTCCTTCAAATGCTGTACCCTATTGAATTTATATGGGTGCATTTTATGTTTTTTTAATATTCTCCAAACACTCGATTGAGATAATCCCAGATCAATCTCGGCATCTTTGAGAGAATTTTGAGGATTCACACGAAAATATGCAAGAACTGTAATTTCGTTGTTCTCATCTTCTACTACACTTTTTTCTCTGTGTATAGTTTTCTTAACGAAAGATCCGACATATCTCAAGTTTGTCATGGTTCTGTTAATGGTATCTCTCGTTGGTCTGGGTCGGTCAGGAAACCTCTCAATGAACAGTCGAATCGTTCTATCTACAACTTTATTACATTCTCCATGAAGTAGAATGAGATTTAAATAATCTTCATTGGTAAAATTAGGCATAGTGATCGATTTTATAACTTAATACGAATTATCACCAAATTAATAGTAAACACAAAATGCTACTGAATAAAGAGGAATTTGGCAGATGTAATTAATGATATCTATCATTAAAAAAAAAGAATGTAAAACATGGTAAGTTTTTGCATATGGTTCATAAGGAATTATTTATTTATCACTGGAGAGAAAACCGATGGCCGATTAGTTGAAATAAAGAGGTTTCCGATACAAATTCGAATCAAAATTCGCCATCTATTTAGGAACAACCTGTAACTTTTTTCTCTTGCATATTAGGGTAGTAAAATCTAAAACATGGTTTAAGTAACAGTTCCTGAAAATTTGATCTTTTTGGCGTGAAGGGAAAAGAAATAGCTGAAAATTCAAGACGAAAAACAGTTTTTTGTGAATAACTCAGAAAATATCCACTTTAGGGCAAGGGTGTGATGCATACACTCACATTACTTTTTAACGCAGATTCAATATCTGCCATAAAAAAATGGGGTTCTAATTTGAAAAAAATGATTTTTCACGATTTTGTCATCCCTAACTTTGAAAGCGATTTTTTCACCCCCTGTATCATGAATCGCGATTTCGATTTTTCAAGTGGATACATCTTGAAAAATCCCAAAAATGAAAATTTTCCATCCAAAAACCTCGAAGTTATTCTTGTTTCAGCGGAGCTCTATTTTCGATTTTTTTTTCGAATTTTCCCGCTCAGAGAGAATTTTCCAACCAAAACTGAAAAATGTTACATCAAAATAACTTGAAATTTCTAAGGAATCTATTTCTGCAATAAAGAAATGGTGTTCTAATTTGAAAAACGGAAGTTGACGTCATTTCCGGAAAAACCGGAGGTGCTCATGCCTTGAAAATATTTTAGATTTCATCAGCATCGTGAAATACTTATAAGTGCTGAATTTCATGAAAATACGTTCAGTAGTTTCCCGTATAAATATGGGTGAGGTTCCTCGTGAAAGACCCTGTATAGGAAACCTATGAACAGTAAGACAATCCCGATTTCAACAATGATCTGTTCCTGTGTAGTGTGTATTAAATTGAAAAGTATTAAATATTGTAATATCATTGAATTTCAACGGGTTGGATGCGTTTGGCATGTGAGATTTACATTTCGTTATTGAAAGGAAAGCAGAGAGTACAGTAGAGTACAAGCAGAGTATATATCTGGTAGAAGTATATTATTTTTCTCTGTAAACTGTATCTACTGTCTATCGATTCATCGTGAATTTTCGATACAGAATTTAATCACGGGATAGTATAGAACCTACAAAGTTTTTGCGCGTATGTTCCGAGGGGAACATCGCGTTATCATTTTGCCCAAATGTCTGTAACTTTCGAATTTTTTGACGAAAAAGGTCTCAAACGATTTAGTTCGACTCCCCAATGAAGAATTCGAGGTCAAATTTGATTCTGTCCGGCCGTTGCCACGATAACTTGACAACGGAAAGAACTAGCTACTTGAAATTTTCAGGGTAGGTGGCGGATCCAAATATGACGAACAAGTTCGTTAATGAGCATAATCAGCCCAACGGTTTCCGAGTAATAATTTTGTTTTCAACCAAAATAAATCCGATCGAATTGAAACTTGGTGAGTAGTTGTAGAATATAAACCTAAGCTAAGTTCGTTTTTGGGCATAATCGGTTCAACGGTTTCCGAGTAATATTCCACCTGGAATATTATTTCCTCGATAAATCAAAAAATTAAGATTCGATCGAAATGAAGCTTGGTAACTATTAGTAGAAAATCAGCATAAAGACGTTTTTAAAATTTTTTAAGAACCGTTCCCCTAGAAAATTCGAAAAAAATGACGAAAAAAAAAAATTTGTAAGAACCGTACCCTAGAAAATTTAAAAAAAATTACGAAAAAAAAATTGTTTCAAGCACTGACGTGAAGTCAGGAGCTTTTGCGCGTATGTTCTATTGTCTCCGAATATCGTTAGATATTCTTTACAGAGGGATTAAAGATAACCGTTAGCGATTTTCTTACTGAATGCGTAACGAATAGATATCGATTCTCGATACAGATATTGTTTGTAAGATCTTTACCTAGTCTTTGTCGAAATTATATATTAGGGATCGCTGTAATGTATACAGATTATCTTTAAAGTTTGGATATAGATTCGATAGAGTTTTGCTTCAACTTTAAGGAAGTTAAGGGTTTTCTTCAGCACTGTTTGACTTCCGGAAGTTGAAATAATGGATACCTTGGAATTCTCATCAGGCATATTATTGAATCTATTTGGTTTTTTCTGTTTAGAAACAACTTTCCAAGCATAGGACTTTTGATCATCCACAGGTAAATCATTCTTCGATCCTCGTTCTTATCGCTTAAAATGCGAGAAACATGTATCGATAACGGTGCGGGTGGTGAGGCAGATGAAGATGATTCAACGGGATGCTCCGTTTCTTAGATATCTTATCACAATAATTATCAAGTTTTTCAATGTTTTTGACATTTTTCATGGAACGTATTTATTTAGTGAGTTCGTCGAATTCTTTACTTTGAAACAATATTATATATTCATCAATAATAAATTCGAATTCACTCATGAACTTGCCAGAAACCTCAGCAATAATATCATTCCTCAGATTCATTAAATCCAACGTTGGTTGTTGGTATTCAATCGTCTGTGTACTTTGATTTGCGAATTTCATTGCTTTGGCCTCGAAATGACAAACTTAAAACTTCCATTTATTTGCACTTGTACGAACTTTGTTAAAATTCTCAATCGACAAACTGTGGTGACTATTATTGCAGGAACAACATATTATCGAATCGTCATATATATCAATTTTCTTCGAACACTGGGAATCAGGAGGCTACGTGAAATCGAAAAAAACAATAAAATATAGGGTGTAGCATTTTAAATATCAAAGTTGTTAGTACTTTATGATATGAGCGGCAACACCGTAGCACTGAAAAATTCTAGATCGATAGGGCAGTGGATCCTAGTCAAGAAACCAAATTTTCAATAAAATCGTACGTCCAATTCTCTGTAAAAGTCCATGGTACCATCGACCGTGGCCCACCCTGTACATCCGAAACAAAGTCACCTTTGATCTGATAGGATGGAGTATTATTCTGATTCATAAATCTATTACAAGGAAATGGTGAATCGTGCCAAAATAATACCGTGGAATAGATCAACGGATTGAAGACAATGGTTTGATTACCGATGATTGATGAAACAATATGATGTAAATAATATTCATTTCTAAACGCAGATAATTCAGGTAGTTAAATGCAATAAAATTGTATAATTAGTTTTCCTTAAATGTCGGAATACATCAAGTAAATCATGCCTTAAACCGCAAAAATAAAGGGGGGATGCTTGAAAATCTGGGAAAATTGGAAAAAATATAGTAAAAAAATTTCTGAACATATATTCTAGTCAACATAAGAACAATAAATATTTGTATATGTTTATAATTCTTCTTCAAAATTATAAATAAAAATTGAAAATTCCATTAATTTCAGTCAAGTTACAAGTTACCAATCCAATACACTGGGAACACCACCCCCAGGGTATTCACCTGTCAGACAGGCAGTACAATGACCAACTTTTGTTTCTCCATTCTTGGTTTTGATATCTGATCTTACTGCCTTCAAAAGTCCTTCAACGCTCAAGTATGCCAAACTGTCAGCACCTGTTGAATAAAAACAATATCAGTTTGATACAATTATTGTAATAAAATAAAAATCGGTGCTTTCATGTAGGTATATTGTATGTGTATTATTTATGGACTCCAAAACAGCTCAACAGATTTTGAAGAAATTTTCAGGTTGTCTTCAGATTAGCCCAGCGGGTGATTCCGTGAGGTTTGATAATGATCCCCGATCAACATAATTTTTGTTTTGTTTTTTTAGTGCTACCTGTGTGAAATGACGGATGTGCTGAGCCAGTTCAGACCGTTTCGAGAGGATATGGTTTACTGGCATGACAAAGTCTGTCAGGTTCAGCTCTTTATTTAATATAAACATAATGGTTATGCATTACGACAGTATAATAATATAATAATAATAATAAGCGCTCGCAAGAGCATTCCGTAGTTGGGCCCGGCAACAGGAACAAGGAAAAATAAACATTTCAGGAGAAGTAAGAGATGTAGGGAAAAATATTATTCGGCACCTTACAAATTTCTTGGAATGACACAGAGAAAAGTGCAATGGGGACAACCCAAATCAAGGATGCCTTATCCAGCAAGTTATAAAAATAAGCTGAGAGATATATGGAAATCGCTTCTATCCACTAAAAACATCGCGATGTATTGAAGCTGATGAGTTGCAGGGTGGTTTCCCCTTCTCTGCAATGACTTGATTCGTTAACACGAAGAATAATCGGAATATCTCGATTCGTTTTCTATTGTCCGGTAAGCGCATTATTCTTGTTCTTTGTTGCTTGCTACCTGTGTATCAATTCGATTGCTTTCGATTGTTCGGCGCGAAAGTGAAATTTTAATTTGTTGTAAAGAACATATTTTGCTACGTTAGCAGAGGATTTGTTGAATCTACTGAAAATCTGGACGAAGTGAATTTTCTAATTGATATGTCAAAAAGTTTGTCACGTGAAGATAGGTTTTGCTTGGTACAGAAGAGTGTGGGAAAGCAGTCTAATAGGTAATGTAAAGATATGTAGTGGCTTTTGAAATTTGGATGGTTAACCGGGAGTACCACGATAAATAAATTATATTACTGGTATTGCTTGCATTTTTCTGAAAATAAGAAGAGCACATGGGTGAGTGACTACGGCTATGACAATATCAAAGAACTCTAGATAACTAAGTAAACTCGATTAGGTTCGACTCACTGATGAAGGAATTCTAGGTCAAATTCGATTCCGATAACTTGAGAACGGATGAACATAGCGACTTGAAATTTTCAGGGTAGGTGACGTGGCGCGTCCAAATACAACGGACAATTTCGTTAATGAGTATAATCGGCCCAACGGTTCCCGAGTAATAATTTTGTCATCAACCAATACAGATCCGATTGAATTGAAACATGGTAGCTGGTCGTAGAATACTGACACAAAGACCTTTGCGAAATTTTGTGCCTATTTCTAGAAAATCAAAAAAAAAGAATTAAAAAGAATTTCTGTCACGATAACCTGAGAACTGAAAGAGATAGCGACTCGCAATTTTTAGGGTAGGTTGTGCATCTGAATGCGGAATTGAAATTGTTAATAGGAATAATCTGCCAAACGGTTTTGGAGTTATACCCATCTGAAATGTGGTTGTTATATTTCCTCAATAACTCCAGAAATACGAATCCGATCCAATTCAAACATGGTAATTAGTTGTAGAATGCTGACGCAAAAATTCTTGGAAAATTTTGTATGGTTCGTATCCAGAAAATGAAAAAAAAAATCAATGAAAAACATTGAAAAAAATTATATATCAGAAACTATTCGTCCGACATGGCTGACATTTTGCGAGTGCCTTCAAAACCTAACTCTACTGTCAAGTACCAAGTTTGAACACGATCGACAGTCAGTTCAATTCCAAAATGTTTCCAACTGATTTGAAATTTTTCCAACTTCTTTGAAAATTTTCCAACTGCTTCGAAATTTTTCAAACTGCTTTGAAAATTTGCCAACTCCGTTCTACATTGGGCTATGTTTTCGTTCATTTAATTCATGTTTGTTCATTGTAGATAATTATCGTCATTTTTTAATGAGGAAATAACATGTTTTTGAATATTATAGCCATTTCATTAGTGTGTATGAAACTTTTGAATTCTCTCAAAACAGATTTGGATGAGTTGATCTCTAAATACAGATTTTTATATCCGAGACCTATCGAGACAAGGATTACACACACATCAATAAATCTATATTACTTGCCTTTCACATTCTAAATATCACTTGACTGATTGAATATTTATTTTTCTATTCGCCTGAATCTTTGTAACACTTTTCATTGAGAATTGAGATTAACTTGTCTTGTCCAAATCTGTTTACTCAAATCAACAAAGGCAGAATAATTTTTGGAAGGAAATTAGAGAGCAGATGAAACAACCAAATAAATTCCGATTTTTCTGGCCAGAATCCATTGATTTCAGACTTGTATTGCGAATATCGAAATCTTAATGCAAAAATTATATCTAAAGTGGATTGCTATTTTCAAATCCACCCCCATTTGGGGAGAGTTTGTAGTTTGCTGGCTGAGGGGTTTCCAGTGAAAATATTCAATTGAAACAATAGATATTTCTGAAAAGTAGTGAAAAGGCACTTTTTGTGATCCCATGAAAAAAACGGATCGGCCCCCTTGAACGGGTCGTTCATTCTTGTGATTTTTCGAAGAACTGTGCTGTTCTGATGATCAACTTAAACATTGAATAACAACATGACGACAAATACAAGAGCAAGAATATTCAAGAGCAGACTGGATATGAAGGTGCTCAATATTGTTATCGGTGTTACACACTCAGACATAAAACGTAATGAGAGAACAATTGGAGAACTGGAAAGAGGTTCACAGTCAATTATATCACAGAATAAGTGGCTAACATTCAAGCATAAACAAACACGGGCATAAAACAAGACATTTCACATGGTCAAGAACAACAACATAGCTAAGTACAACAATTTGCTAAACAATTTACCCCACATCCATACATATCAGGAATGGCTCAAAAATATGACAGCCTGTTTGGGGACATTGCAAATCTTTTATCCCTTGCTTTTTTATCCTTTGCTGACTCTCACGAACGGTGTCAATCTGCAACTACAAGAAGATCTTGTTAGTCTTGATGCAGTTTCAATATTTAGTAACATTCCCCTCCATCTAGTAGACCAGGATCGAAAACCACTGCCAAATACAGCATAACAGGTTTATGGAGTTGTTAATGTTTGTGTTGGGGAAAACCTATTTCTCCTTCAGAGGAACATTCTATAAAAAAAACCATAGGCACCCCCATGGGTGGAAAATTATCCACAATATTGGTACAATCAATAAGGGATGCCCAGATGAAGAACAGACTGAATAGGTTGACATTCAGAACTACTTTCCTGAAAAAGTTCGTGGATGATATCGTTTTTGGCGTGCCATCTGAGAAGAAAGATGAACTATTGCAACTCTTCAATGAATATGACACAAGCCACCACTTCAAGTTCACAATGGAGACGGAGGACAGAGACAAGAGAGCCGTTCCTTTTCTGGACACTTTGATCATCAGAACTGAAGAAAATGACCTTAAACTTGATTGGTAGGTACAGGAAACCTACGAGTTCAGACAGATACATGAACTATTATTCAAATCAGAAAACCATCGTAAAAATAAATTTCATACTCGGAATTAAGAACAGAATATACAGAATGAGTCATACACCCTGTATGAAAAAAGCCTCCGAATTGGTCCAACATCCTAATCAAAAACTGAGACACAAGAAAACTAGTCAGCAGATTGCTATTCAATTCGCCACACACAAATAACCCACCCACATCCGATAACACCGGTACTCTGCAGGAATCTTCAAACAACTCCTTCATCAAACACGCGCTCTTACCAAGGATAGACCATCTAACAGATAATTTAAAGCTCAATTCAAAAGAACAAATAACATCAAGATAGCACAAAAACAAAACAACATTTTCTCAGAACTAAAAGATAAAATTCCAGCCAGCCTTAACACAGGCGGGTGGTATACAAAATTGAATGTCGGGATTGCGGTAGAAACTACATAGGACAGACATCCAGAAGCACAAAGGAACGTAACTGGTTGGCATTGTTGATTTTTGGCGCTCTTGTTGCTCGGAACAGAGTACTTCTCAATTTGCCCAGATGTCTGTAGTTTTCGAATTTTGGACTGAAAATGGTCTTAAAAGATTTAGTTCGACTCACTGATCAAGAATCCGTGGTCAGAATGTATTCTGTCCGGCCGGCCGTAGACACGACAAATCTCAAACGGAACGAGCTAGACAGTTGAAATTTTCAGAGTAGGTTTGAGTGATAAATATCTCGGTTAAGTTCGTTATCGTACAAAATCGGCCAGATGGTTTCGGAGTAACGAAAAAAAAATATTTTTTTACATTACAAATTTCATTTTTAATTTTTTTAAAATGCAATTTCATCATAGGAATCCATTGATAGCATTTTCAACTCTAACAAGCTAATACTTTCAGAGATATGATTTTTCAAAATTTCAAACTTAAATCGTAATTCCACAGATTAACCTGGTTAATCTGTGGTAATTCTGAGATTTCTTAGAATGCTGCCTCATACGACTGGAAAGTCACTCTGAATTCATATTCTCAATTCATATTATTAATTCAGAAAGCACCGAATTGCCTACTATTCATACATTCTCCTCACACGTTCTGATTTTTTCAGATTATTAATTTTTCAGATCGATCTTACAGGAATGACACTGAGGAGCGTTATGAATTCCGGATCTGAAATTTTACGATTATGAATTCATAACGCACCTCTTTCCATCTATTTCTATATGAATTTGATGATCCGTGTTCATCCTGTTCTATAGACAAACAAAGTATGATTGAATGCAAAATAAACCATGATACAATCGCAGCCATAATGTATAGCTCTTGGATAATCCATAACATGATGATGGAAATAAATACTTTGAGTCAGGGCCGTCGCTACCGGGGGGGAGGGAGGGGAGACTCCCCCCCCCGGATCATATCACAAAGGGCGCCAAATTGACGACGGATAGTTGGACTTCAGAAAAAGGACATAATAAAAATATTTTCTTGAACTACTACTTGAATAAGGTGATTGTTATTATAGACCGACAGCATTGTAAAAAGCTTGGTTGCTGCTAGAGACTAGATGGCAGGAGTGGGGAATTCCCGGCCTTCCCCGGCTATACATCAAAATCGTTCAATAGAAAGAAACATAACCTTGTACTTCTTAAATAAATTATTCGTGAATAGTGAATTAGTGAATCTGAATATTGATTGAAATTTAAAATCGAAAACCGAATACGGATTATGGATCCCTGCCAAAAATTTTTTTTTTCCGTAATTTTTAAAAATTTTTTAGGGGCACGGTTATCCTAAATTTTACACACGTCTTCATGTTGATATTCTACAACAAGTTACCAAGCTTCAATTCGATCGAATCTATATTTTTTGAGTTATCGACGGAATAATATTCCAGGTGGGTAATAATCCGCAACCGTTGGGCCGATTATGCACATAAATGAACTTAACACTCCCATTCGGAGGCGCAACCTACCCTGAAAATTGCAAGTCCCAATGAGTTATCCAGGCAACTGTCACCCATCGCCGGATGGGTCAAATTCAGTAGCCGTACTGAACTCACACAAGGCTGCTCGGATCTCCAACTCCAACACTATAGATCCGATCGTGTTCAAACTTGGAACTTGGCAGTAGAGTTGAGTTGTGAAGGCTATCGCAAATTTTCAGCGATGCCAAAAGAATAGTCTCTGATATATAGAATTTTTTTCAATGATTTTTTTAAAATATTCTATTGATACGATCCTCACGAAATTTCGCAAGGTTCCGCGTTGACTCCAAAACCATTTGGCCGATTATGCCTATAAACAAACTCAAAGGTCGCATCAAGATGCACAACCTAACTTGAAAATTTCAAATCGCTATCTCTTTCCGTTCTCAGGTTATCGTGAAATAAATAATATTTTTTAATTAGCGTCCTTAAGTTTGCATTCTGCAACTACTCACCAAGTTTCAATTTGATCGGATTTGTATTGGTTGAAAACAAAATTATTACTCAGAAATTCGTCGTATTGGGACGTGGCACCTACCCAGAAAATTTAAAGGCGCTATCTCTTTCCGTTCTCAAGTTACAGTGGCAACGGTCGGTCGGCCGGACAGAATCAAATTTGACCTCGAATTCTTCATTAGAGAGTCGAACCAAATTGTTTGAGACCATTTCGGCCAAAAATTCGAACATTACAGACATTTGGGCAAAATGATAACGCGATGTTATCCAGAACATGCGCGCAAAAAAGAGGACTGTATTTTCGAATAGAGCGAAAAGCGTTAGTTTTGGCAATTGCTGACACATAGATTTTATGGAAAGTAGCACCTTGTGAATCTCCATTCAACAACTGCACTGACAGATTGAACTATAAAACTAGACATGACTGTTTTTTTCGTGGAATTTTCGATTGGGTGACATCGACGATTTAATTTTCTATATAGGTACATACTACAAAAATTTTCAGGGTGATGAATACAAAAATATTGCTTCAATTCAGGAATTACAAAAAACTCATTCAAATATTCCAAATAGCAGATATTTTCGAAGAATTGTTGGGACATTCCACTCTAGATAGCAGCAGGGTAATATGACATTATTGCTATATAATTTTTCGAAAGTTGTCGTTTTAATATTTGTGAACTCTTCAGATAATTCTTATGATCTCGAAAGCTTTATGTATATATTTATTTTTGTCAAATACAATTATTTTTTGGTCCTGGATCTTTTGAGAGATGCAAACAATATTTTTCACTCAAAAACAAAAATTCAGAACGTAGTCTTGTTTGTAAAATAATTTTCATTCATACTTATTTTAATTTATAATTCATTCTTTATTCATATATTTGTGTTTTTCAATTTTTGTATATTTTTTCAAATTAGGGGCGCCAAAAGCCGTCCCCCCCCCCTCGGAAAAGCTCTCAGCTACGGCCCTGCTTTGAGTTAATAATATTGGGTTCAGAATATCTCCAGTAAAAACAAAACTGGAATATTGACTAAGTTTCAATTGATATAAGGAATGAATATCTCGGATAAGTTTGTTATTGGGTAGAAATACGAAATGAATATGCAGTTTGCTCTTGCACGCATGTTCTATAGAACCGCGTGTATACCTAATTTTGACCAAATATACCTACTTAACTTTCGATTTTGTTTTTCCGAAAATGGTCTAGAACGATTGGGTTCGCCTCGCTGATGAAGAATTCGATTCTGTCCGGCCGGCCGACTGTTGCCACGATAGCATTCGAATGAAAAGAGATAGAGACTTGAAATTTCCAGGGTAGATTGCGCATCCAAACGCTACATTTGAGTTTGTTAATAGGTATAATCGACCAAACGGTTTTTGTGTTATAAGTATCTGAAATTATGTTATATTGTGCATCCGAATGCGAAGGTTAAGTTCAGTTTCTTCGATAACTCAAATAATACAGATCCGTTCGAATTGAAAATTGGTAATTAGTCTTAGAATGGCGATGCACAAATTTCTCTCGAAAAATTCATATTTTTCCGTCAGACTAAGCTAAAATTCAACACAAACCATCGAGCAGCCATTTTATAATCGAGTAATGGATTTCAGCTCGATCAGCTTTGTATTCTAGCCATTATTGTGAAGCTAACATTTTGAACCGGTATCTATCTTCTTCTGAAATTTCAAATTATGCAAATCTCAGAATAATAATAATAATATAATATCCCTTAATTAGTAGAAATTACTAGTAATAACAATAAAATCAACAACAATTTCTCAAAAATAGTGCTCCTTAACATATAATATCAACATCTTCCTGAAGTTTAAATATTTGTTACATTTCTTTAACATATTCGGCAATCTATTATAGCATATCAAACCTCCAATCAAAGTAGAACCCATTGTTAACGCGGTCTTGAATGTATCGACATAAAAACTATTTTGATTCCTGGTATCGTACCGATGAATCTCAGAAACGTATTTAATCCATTCAGATAAATAATCTGGTAACATTTTATGTTCAATTTTATATATTAGATCCAATGTTTTGAAATAGATTCTCTGTCTGACAGTCAATAAATTTAGTGTCTCCAACATTGACTTGATTGGTGTTCTTCTATTACACTTTAAAACCATTCTCATGCCTCTATTCAGAACTATTTGTAGTCTACTGATGAGATTCGATTTCAAACCAAATAAGAGAGAGGTACAATAATTTAAATGTGGCAGAACAATTGATCTAAATAAAAGATATCTTGTTTTCATGTCCAATTTATTACTTATCCTTGAGATGTATTGGATTCTTTGTGCAATTTTTTTTTGTCGAGTGATCGGCATAAAGTTTAAAATTCAGATTTTCATCAAGTATAACTCCTAGATATTTGATCGAGTGAAGTTTCTGTAAAAACGTGGTTATCAACTTTGACTATAATTTCGTTCAAGGATTTCAATGCACAATCTTTACCGAAAATCATATAACCTGATTTATTGACATTAATTTTCAACTGATTATTGACTAACCAATCATTCAACAATTCAAAATCTTCATTTAATAACGAACACATAACATTGATATTATTTCCAACCATGTAAATCATAGAATCATCTGCGAAAAGTCTCAATTTACAATTTCTAAGATTCTTTTTTTATATCATTCAAGTAAATTAAAAACAATGTAGGTCCCAGCGTTGTTCCCTGTGGTACACCATGTATAGTTTCTTTACTAGAAGACACTTTATACCTAAATTCCACTTTTTGTGATCTATCTGTTAAATATGAAGTGAACCATGCGAAAACAGTACCTTTAATTCCAATTTTATTCAACTTTTTTAATAACAGGTTCCTATCAATCGTCTCAAATGCTCTTTTAAAATCAATAAACGCTGCTAGTACAATAAATATTGTTTTTGTCTAGCTCCTTCAGCCATCCATCACAAATATCAATTATGGCAGTTTCACAAGGATGTTTGGCTCTAAAACCCGATTGATCATCTATAAGAACATTATTTTTATTCAAATATTCCAACAGTTGATCTTTAACTACCAATTCGAGGACTTTTTCATAGACTGGCATTGTATGAATGCCTCTAACTTCTCCACAGTCACTAGCATTGGACACTTTTTCAATTGGCACAACCGTAGAGAACTTCCACGCCTCGGGGAAAGTACCACCTTCAAGTGACTCATTAACCACATCGAGAAAACGATTTCCCGCCACATCGAATGCATCCCTAAAAATGTTTGTTGTGATATCACCCGGGCCACAAGTATTTTTAACTTTTTGGCGCTCTAGTTCCTCGGAACTGAGTGCTTATCAATTTGCCCAAATGTCTGTAATTTTGGAATCTTTCGATGAAAATGGTCTTAAACGATTTGGTTCGACTCACTGATCAAGAATCCGTGGTCGAAATTCATTCTGTCCGGCCGTCCGGCCGGCCGTAGGCACGATAACTCTCGAACGGAATGAGCTAGACAGTTGAAATTTTCAGAGTTTGGGGGATAAATATCTCGGCTAAGTTCGATATTGGGCAAAATCGGACAGATGGTTTCGGAGTAACAAAAAAAAAATTTTTTTTTTACAAAACAAATTCCAAATTATTTTTTTTTCAATAACCAGTTTTACCATAAGAATCATATATTCATATTATTTTTAACTCTAGCAAGCTAATACTTTCGGAGATATGATTTTTCAAAATTTCAATGTAAATCGTATTTCTACGTTTTCACACAATGATACAATTATTCTGTGGGTATTCTATGAATTGTTATAATGTCAAATTATTTTCGTGAGACATGACGTTGTCTCATTGTCATTCATTCCAGCAATCCTATAAATATGATAATTCTAATTTAATATCATACTTTTTGTTGGTTGATATTTTCATGCCGATGGTCATTCCATATGATGATGGGAATGGTAATGGTAAGTTAATAATATTGAGTTCAGAATATCTTCACTAAAAACAAAAATGGGATATTGGTGTATTGGAGTAGATTTGAGAAAAGATATATATTATCGTTCATCATAGAATTGAGGAATGAATATCTCGGATGAGTTCGTTGTTGGGTAGAATTCGTCTATTGGTTTTGGATTGATAATTTTTGGCACTCTTGTTGAATTTAAATTCTTCTATGATGTTTGAATTCAATTTCTGCTAAGATAAAGTTCTAAATTTCAATAATGAATCGTACTTCTATGTTTTCACAGAATGCTATAAATATTCTTTCGGAGCTTTATTATATGATCTGTGTTCATACTCGTACATTTCATCCTGTTCTATAAGAGAGAGTCAAATTCATTTCAGCTATTTTAATTTGGTTTCTTCCATGGTGCAGTTCTCGTTCTCAGATTGCTCATTTAATCTTGATAAATAAACTATTATTTGAATTGAATTTCCTTTATGATGCAGTTCTATCATAAGAATACATTGATATAATTCTCAACTCTGAGAAACCAATTCAGTTTTTTCATCTATTTCCGATAAATAATATGAACTATCATTTATTTTCATGCCATGGGATATAATGTCATCAATACTATCAACAAAAAACTTATTGAATTCTTCTGAAATCTCAGAAGCATCTCTTAAAATTTTATTTTTGAATTCAACGTTAGAAACAGCACCGTTAACTTTATTAGGAAACAAGTTTTTCCAAATATTTTGATTAGAGCAATCCTTTATTTTATCATAATAATATTTTTTTTCAGCGCCGCTCATCCTAGCTGTTACATTATTCCTTAACTTTTTATAAATTTCCCATTGACTGTTACATCGTGTAAGCACTGCCCTTTTATATTGTTCATCACGATGTTTCATAAGTTGTTTGATTTCTTCATTTAACCAGGGCAATTGTTTACGGTTCTCTTCGACTACCTCGAATAAGGACACATACTATAAATTATCTGCTGTAAAGAACTAACTAAACTATTTGCCAATACATTTACATCAGTTGAGGAGTTATCCCAATTACATTTCCTGATTTCATCCTGGAATTTATCGGGATTATATTTATGAAATAACCGTTTGGCATAAGGGGTGTTTACATGGAAGGCATCTAAATTACCCAATAGTAACAACTCCCCGGTGGCCATTATCGTGCTTGCCTCCGGTGCGAGATATCTAAGTTGAGAAATCCTGCCAGTGTAAGTTCACTGTTTTATTTATTTTAAAATTTGAATTTAGTTGTTGCCCAATGCTTTTTTTCACGTGTGAACCATAAAAAGACGGCAGCAAGGTTCATGCAGTATTTCATGACGGTGGTGTGAGGCGTGACAATAGAACATGCGCGCAAAAGCTCCTGACTTCTAGTCAGTGCTTTTTCTCGATTGTTTTCGTAGGTGGGTTTCACGAAGCTTCGATTAGCTTAATTGTCAATTTAATTCGGAGGTTGGCATCAAAAATGAAGTGGAAATTGACATAGAATCACACTAATTTGGAATTAAGAGCTGTCAAAGCTTTGTGAAACCCAGTGTTTATTCCAAAATGTGAGCCAAGTGAGACAAATCTTAGAAGCTTGTTCCGAAATTGTTATATCTCAGCAATTTCCCATAAGATTATTATATTTCGGTACAGAACATAATTATACAGGGTGTCCACGTAGAGACCACGTCAAACGAAAACGGAAAGTAGATCAGAATGTGCTCTTACTGATGTGAAAAAATCGTTCATATGAAAGTCTCACTGTTTTCGAGATATTTGATGTTTCATGAAAATGTTGAATTTCTTCACTTAAAATGCTACAATTAAATACTTTTTGAATCAGTTTTTTTCCGAAAATATGGTTGAATGATTACTTCAATTCATGCAATGAAAGATAGCACAAAATATTATACAGGGATTCTGAAAAAAAAATTAAAATTCATGTTCTGAAGGAAGTGTTTTTTTGTACTCAATTCTATCTGACGTGGTATAAAAAAAAGACACTAGACCTTTTCTGCATATTACGTTGAGAAGTTGCCCATTTTGTGAGGATTCCGAAAAGGTTAAATACAGGTGGATAACCTTCTTCACGAAAAAAGATATTTGAATGTTTATCGAAAATGGAGCATTTCTGTGAAAAACTGGGTTTGTCACCTTTTCCACAAATCCTTTCATTTTGCAGATTCTGCTGTAACATATTGAATAATGCTCTTGAAAAATGTCAGTTAGTCCTTAAATTACTTATAAAGTGAAATTATTCATTAATTGCAATGATATAATGTAATAACGCAGTTCAGATGTCGTATGGATAACACGTTATTTGGTGCGCTCTCGTTGTTTTCTCGATTTTGTTGGGGGAAAGTGGAAATATTGCAGTGAATTTGACATTGTTGGAAAGCTGAAGATTTTTCGTACTGACGATATATTTGGTGGTGAATGTTAGCTGAATTGGAGTCATATAGAGAAGAATAATTGTTGATGTTTTCCATCTCAGGAATTATCGTAAATTGTTTCACACATATGTGAAACAATACACTGCTGGAAAATTTGAGATAAGGACTCGGTATAAATTGGTGCTAAAAAATGGGAAGATCCAAAAAACAGTCATCGGCAGTGGCGGAACAGGCAAATTGCGGAAAATGTAATAAAAAATGTTCCAAAACTGATTACAAGGTACTATGTTCCGGCCGTTGTCATAAATGGACCTGTGAGGATTGTACTGGCTTGCAAAAAACCCAAATAAAAGAAATGGTTAAGTCAAATACTTCATGGGAGTGTACAGGATGCACCAAAAATAGAAGACAATCTATTATTCGAGAAATGAGTTCGGATGAGGAAGACAACGTTGATGAAGATGAGAAAATCACAATTGGGGACATTATGAGAGAAATGAGAAGTAATCATGAAAGGGTTACAGAGGATATGCAGATTTTCCGTAGAGAGATCAGTCAGACTCTTCAGTTTTTGTCGGATTCATTCGAGGAGTTGAAACAGGAAAACAAATTGATTAAGGAAAAATTGAAGGGGGAGCAGAAAAAATTAGATATTGCTAATACGAGGATAAGAGCTTTGGAAGAGAGAATGGAAGAAATTGAACTTGAAAGTAGAAACAAAAATATCATACTCACAAATGTGCCCACTCAAGAATCAGAAAATACCAAAGAGTTAGTTCAAAAAATTATTAAAACTATAAATGTTGACATAAGTAGAGAGGAATTCTTGTCAACACGAATTTCTAGAAAACTGAATGCGCCAATCCTGATCAAGCTGAAGAATGAAGATACAAGGAGGAGAATACTAGAACGGCGAAAAGCTCACGGAACACTGAAGATGCAGGACTGTGGGTTTCAGCAAGAAAACATCGTTTATTTCAATGAAGATTTGCCACGTTATAAACAGGAACTGTATGCCAAGGCCAGGAATTTCAGGAGGGAGCATCAGTATGCTTATGTGTGGGTGAAAGATGGGAAAATATTCCTCAGGAAAACGGAATCAGCAAGACCACTTCATGTTAAATCCGAAAAAGATCTAGAACACCTAGATCAATAATAACGTAGATGTAGTTAATGGTTTATTAATAGCTGGAATCATTTTTTTTTATGGAAAGTTACATTAAAAATTTCAATGTACCTAAGATAAATGATAAGATAGTGTCTTCCAAGGAATTTTGGGAATCTGTGAGGAATAAAAATTCAAATTGCTTCACATTTTTACATAATAATATAAGAAGTGTGAGTAAGAATATTGATGAATTTAAGGTTTTCATTGATGGGTGTTTGGGAAATATAGATTGTTTAATATTAACAGAAACTTTTAAAATTTGTGATAAAAATTTATTCAATATGCAGGGTTATACATCGATTTATAATTCAGGGGATCTCAACAAAAATGATGGCATATTAGTTTATGTGAAAAATGGTATAGATCTGGAATACGAGTTTGTCAAAATCGGTCCTGTAAATGCCGTTCTTTTTCGCCTGGGGTTTCATTCTGTGGGGATAAATATACTTGCAGTTTACAGATCTCCATCTCTGTGTCCTTCGGAATTTATTACAGACCTAGAAAAGTTTTTACAAGAAAATAGGCCAAAGAGTAAAGTTTCATTAATAGTTGGTGACTTAAATATAGACTTAATAGTTGATTCTACTAACAGGGAAGAATATTTGAACATTTTAAGTGAATATGGTTATTTGTCAACTATAAACTCACCAACTAGAGAGAAAGCTTGTTATGATCATATAATGTTGAAGGGATCCATACAGTTGGATACTGTATGTTCCATGGTAGTTGATCATTTGATCACAGATCATAAACCGGTGGTGGTTCAGATTGCTTTTCCTGAAAACTGTGGAAAAAGTATTAAGTATGATCAAAGTAGGGAATTTGTAAATTTTAAGAAACTTAGACACTTACTTAAAAATGAAACATGGAGTAGTGTTATAGATAAGAATGACAGTCACCACTCAATGGATGTGTTTATTGAAATTTTTTCACGGCTCATAGAACAAAGTAAGTACATAGTTAATATTTCTAGAAATGAAAGAAAACGCACTCCATGGATCACCAAGGGACTGATTAAGTCAATTAACTACAAAAATGAAATCTATAAAAAATGTAAAAATAATCCAAATAATATTATACTGACAAATGAATTAAAAAGATACAATTGCACCCTCAAACAACTAATTGCGAAAAGAAAAATTGAGTATTATAGAAATGAAATCAATAGTAATGCAAAAAATCCAGATCAACTTTGGAAAGTCCTAAGAAATCTTGACCGGAAAACGCCCTTAATGCAACCAACATCTGTGGCAAATAACGTAGGACAAAAAATAACTGATAAAAAAGAATTGCCAGATGTGTTTAATGAGATTTCATAGATATAGGTGAAAAATTGGCAAAAGAAATAAAAAGTACCAGCGTTAAATTCAAACTAAAAAGAAATGTAAACTCAATCGTTATAATGGAAACTGATGAAGATGAAGTAATAAAAATAATACATTCTTTAAAAAACAGTAAATCAGCGGGAATAGATAAGATAACAACAGAAATATTAAAAAATACAGCAGAGTTCATAGCTACACCCATTACATTTGTTATCAATAGGGCAATTGAGATGGGACAATATCCTGATGTTCTGAAAAAATCAATTGTGGTACCTTTATATAAGTCTGGGGACAGATCATTATGCTCGAATTACCGACCAATTTCTATATCTCCTGTAATATCTAAAATATTTGAAAAAGTGTTAAAAGTTAGAATAACTAAATTTTTAGACAAATACGGCCTGATTTCAGATCAACAATACGGCTTTAGAGCGGGCAGGTCGACGCAGAATGCAATAGCATATTTGACAGGTAAAATATATAAAGCTATTGATGACAAGATACCGACCATCTGTGTATTCATCGACCTCGCCAAAGCGTTCGACACAGTAAGTCATCATGAGTTATTATTGTCATTAGAGAGAATAGGTTTTAGAGGTCAATCTTTGAAATTAATGGAAAGCTATTTAAGTCACAGATTACAAGCTGTCAAAATTGGGGATGAAGTGGGAGGATTCAGGGAAGTAAAATATGGTGTACCTCAAGGTACAGTGCTTGGGCCATTACTTTTTATCATTTATATAAATGATCTCTTTGACTTACCATCGGTTGGTAATATCCTTAGTTTTGCTGATGATACTGCTATAATCTACCAAGACACTTCCTGGGGCAACCTGAAAAAGAAAATTGAAGTAGACTTTGCACAAATTATTGAGTTTTTAAATTATAAAGTACTCACCATAAATTTCGAGAAAACTAAATTTGTTACTTTCACCAGCTATACCCGATACTTACCTCAGTTGCCTAATTTGAATTTGAATATATCAACCACTCATAGCCCACCTATAGTAATAACAGCCGCAGATACTGTGAAATATTTGGGAATATATATCGATCATAGACTTCAGTGGAAAAAACAAGCAGATAAAATTGTGAAAAAGTTAAGGTCCCTCATTCCTAGATTCAAATTTTTCAGAACATTTTGTACAACTGACCAAATGAAAGTGTTGTATTATGCTCTTGTCCAGTCACACTTAACATATGGGAATCTAGCATGGGGAGGATTGATGAATGTTCATTTAAAAAAAATTGAAACGACACAGAGATGGATATTGAAGGTAATGTTTTTCAAGCCGTTTAGATATTCCTCAGACTTGCTTTATACTGAGAGTGGATTATATGACTTGAGACAGTTATTTTACCAGTCACTCATGATAAATCACCACAGTCAAATTCATAAAAATCAACAAATAAAACATATACATAACACCCGATATAAGCTTTATTCTACGATGGTACCTAAAATAAACAAAACAATAGGACAGCGGAGTTATATATTTTTGGGACCGCAAATTTTCAATAATTTACCGGTAAATTTAAAAAAGATTATAATTCCAACAGTATTCAAGAAAAAACTGCGTAAATATATCGATTCAACACCTAGGCTCTGTATACACTCACAGATTGATTTAAAAAATAGCAACACTTTTTAAATTGGAATTTGTTAAACTTTCTCTTTATTGTAACTTTTTTGTAGGAATGTTCATGATTTGAGTTGAACTAGTGTTGTCCATAATGTAAATCCACCGGCGGATATTCTATCCATGTGGATTGAATTGTTTGTTCAGAGTTTAATTTACTGAAAATTAATGTTCCTTTATATTTTGTTCTCTCTAATCTGAATAAACATTATTATTATTATTATTATTATTATTATAACGCACAGGACCTTCAACATCAACAAATCTATTGAGAAGAAACTTTATAAAAATATCAATAATCAAAATTCAGGATTCTTATTAGAGCAAAGGCTCAAAATGACCACCCCCTTCTCTAATACATGCCCTGCATCTATTGAGAAATGACCTTTTCAAACCATACAAACTTCTGGTGAACGGGGAGGCCACAAAATTTCACCGCCCCTTCCGATCCACCGGTGAGGATATGTTTGGTTTAAATATTCCCTAACATGACGACTGTAGTGTACTGGGCACCCGTCGTGTTAAAACCATAGATTACGTCGCATTTGCAGTGGTATATCTTCTAAGAGTAAGAGTACACTGTTCCTTAGAAAATTCAAATAGTTGGTGTCGTTTAATGATTGTGGCAATTCTGTCGGACCGAATATTTTTGCATCGTATATTCCAGTCCATAAATTCACCGTTAATCGATATTGGGATCTATCTTGCCTTATATTGTGCGGATTCTCGATGTTCCAACTATGAAGATTATGCAGATTGATATAACCGCTTCGAGTACAGGAAGACTCATCAGTCCAAAGGATATTATTGAAAAAATCGGGATTTTCTGTATGTTTCAGCAACATTTGTTGACAAAATTCTACTCGGGCTTGATAGTCTCTTGGTAGTAGTTGTTGAACTCGCTGAATATGGTAGGGGTGATATTTGTGTTTCTTCAGGATTCTATGGGCACTTGATTTTGATATGCCTGTCATGAGCTCTATCATTCTGGTTGATACTGAAGGATTATTTTCGACATCATTCAAAATGGTGTCATCTTCCACGATCGAAGGCCGGCCACTACTTTTACGACTCCCAGGAACTCTTTCTTCGACAATTGCATTATGGGTCCGGACAAAAACTTCGTAATTAGGATGTCGGCGATTGGGGTACTGCTCTGAATAAAGCATCGATGCTGCTCTATCATTAAGACGTACTTCTCCATAAATAAGGTGCATATCGCCGTATTCTCTTGCAGTATACGAAACATTTTCTGTAGACATTTTACCCAGTAAACTGATACGCAATAACTTCCACTAGATGAAATTGAACGTTTCCATAGATACCTTAAGTACCTTAAGTTTGAATCATTGAATCGCATCACATCATATCGATGCTCGAGAGTTCTTTAGGCAAAGAAAAAGAAATAAAAAAACTCAGTCAGTGAATTGGCATCTTAATAACATTTTTCTACAAACGTCAAAAAATGACAAGGTTCGCGCATTGACAACAATATGCGAAGTGACCCTTTTTTTCATTTTCCTTCGTTACCATGACACCGTGCGCGAAGTAGTGTGCGAAATACTTACTTCGCACACTGCATGTAAACTATATGGAATTTTTTTTATTTTAACCTTTATGTTCCTCGATTTCTCCGGTAAAAGATTTGAAATTACTGAATTGGCCGCATCTGTCAAGTTAGGTGGGGTACTGCTTACTTCATCGTCGCTCGAAATTTCCATTATTTTACAGTTATAAAAATCACGCACGAAATTGACGCGAATAAAAAGTCACTCCAAAATAATTATCAAGAACTGTCACTTTGGAATAATTGTCAACAAATGCCATTTTATTTCCATAGTTACAGTAATTACTTGATTTGGAAAAACATTTTAAGCCAGTTCAATACTATTTTTCATATTAAGCTGTGCATGTTACTTATTTTAGAACAATATTTTTGGCGTTTGTAGACAAAATTTTGTTTGCATCTCATGCGCGAAATACTTTGGTGATCTCGACTATTTTTTTAACTCGGCTGCGCCTCGTTAAAAAAATCAGTTCTCGATCACCAAAGTAGCATTTCGCGCACTAGATACAAAAATAACTATTTATTGATTTGTTGATTGATTATTTTCAGCAGGAAGTGCAAAATGGAAGTATTTATGGAAATGGTGAAAAAATCAGTTTTTCACAGAAATGCTCCATTTTCGATAAACATTCGAATATCTTTTTTCGTGGAAAAGGTTATCACCTTTATTTTACCTTTTCGGAATCCTCACAAAATGGGCAACTTTTCAACGTAATATGCAGAAAAGGTCTAATGTCTTTTTTTTATACCACGTCAGATAGAATTGAGTACAAAAAAACACTTCCTTCAGAACATGAATTAAATTTTTTTTTTCAGAATCCCTGTATAATATTATGTGCTATTTTTCATTGCATGAATTGAAGGAATCATTCAACAATATTTACGGAAAAAACTGATTCAAAATGTATTCAATTGTAGCTTCCGCAAGAGAGAAAGCATTTTAAGTGTAAAAATTAATATAAGAAATATAAGAATCTTCTGAGAAATTGGCGAGAGAAAACAATTTCGGGATAAGCTTCTCAAATTTTTCAAACTTCGTTCACATTTCGGAATACACATCAAAATGACGTTTCGCATTTTGTATAAATTATTTATTTTCAATAAAAATGTACAGATTGTGGACTTAATGCCAGATGGCACCTGTTGTAATTGCACATTTCGTGTAGGTAATTTACTCGTTATAACCGAACACAATATTCAGGTAATTTAAATTGAATTGAAACTGTACCAGTATCATAGCAAACATTATTCATAATAATAAACGAATCAAATCAACTTTACGTTTGGCATATACCTAGATCTGTCACTTTAGTCTACGGAATTAACAGCATAGACAATTAACAGTTCCTATTTACCTGTCATAAATTAATAGGAAGATATGTTGAATATGTAAACGAATAAAATTAATTGATGATTGTCTATGTTGTCTTTGTTGTCAACTATCCTCCGCGTCAATTGTATCAAAAATCGGAGCAAGAAAACTGTCTGTTAACTGGTAAGCAAACCAATTCGGTTCAAAAATATCGTCTGTCGATGAGCCAGACCGAGAACTAATTTTTCACCTATACAGTCGATTTGTACTCATCAATAATTGTTTTTTGCGCGCATGTTCTGGGGAACAGCGTTCTATCACTTTGTCCAAATCTCTGTAACTTTCGAATTTTTTGCCGAAAATGGTTTCAAACGATTAGGTTCGATTCACTGATGAAGGATTCGAGGTCAAATTTTATTCTCTGCGGCTGGCTGGCCTTCCGGAATCTCACAATAACTTGAGAACGTAAAGAGATAGCGACTTGTAATTTTTAGGATAGTTTGCGCATCCAAATGCGACATTAAAGTTTGATAATAGGCAGAAGGGCCAAACACTTTTGGAGTTATACGTATCTGAAATTTTGTTGTTATTTACTCAATAGTTCAAAAAATTTGTTCAAGCACTGACGTGAAGTCGGGAGGTTTTGGGCGCATGTTGTATTGTCTATTCACCTCTATTGGACACTCTGAATCGAATTTACCATCGATATAGACCGTTTTCTCAGCTTTTATAAGATATTATTAAATGGTTTCTTTCTGCGTTTTCTCTCCCAACCTCTGAAAAATATCTATTAAATAAAAAATTATTAGTTTGTGAATTGCTTCTGCTTAAGAAACACAAGATATTTGTCAGAAGCAATAAGAAGCGTAAATCTTCAGAATTACAGAATAGCAATCTGCAAAAAATAATTCTGAAGATTTTCGCTAAGTGTCTAGACTCCGAAACGTTACGAAATAGTTGTTTCATCGTTGATAATTTTTATTTAAAAGATATTTTTCAGAGTTTGGTAGAGAAAACCCAGAAAGAAACCATTCAATTATGAATATACCTCCCACAGTATCCTTTGATGATTATTTTTATAAGATATGAATACATTTCGTACCATTTTAATGATATACTTCAGTAGAAAGAGAATCGTCGTAGATCACGGAATGTTTAATTCGGACATTCTCACCCAAGACTGCTCGATCGTGTTCAAAGGTCAAACTTGGTAAAATAAGGTTTTGAAGGCTCTCACAAAATTTCAGCGATATCGGACAGATAGTTCCTGAGTTTTTTTCAATGTTTTTTTTTATTTTCCAGTGACACGATCCTCACGAAATATCGGCAAAAATTTGCGCGTCGGCATTCTACAACAAATTACCATGTTTGAATTGGATCAGATTCGTATTTCTTGAGTTATTCAGGAAATAACAACAAACATTCAGATCTAAGGGCGTAGCCAGGGGGAGGGTTTGGGGGTTCAAACTAAACTCACCCAAAATCTAAGAATATAGATCCGATTATGTTGAAATTCGGAACTTGCCTGTAAAGTTGGGTTTTGAAGGTCCGAGCGAAATTTCCGCGAATAGTTTTTGATATATAGATTTTACGATATTCACGGAGTTTCGCAGGCATTTGCACGTTGAATTCTTCGACTAATTACCATGTTCCTTTAGGATCGGTTTCGTATTTTTTGAGTAATTCAGGAAATAAGAACAAAATTTTAGTTATTTATAACTCCTAAACTGGCCTATTATGACATTTAACAAACTCAAATGTCGCATTCGGAAGCGCAACCTACCCTAAACATTGCAAGTCGCTATCACTTTCCGTTCTCAAGTTATCGTGGCAATTCTTCATCAGAGGGTCGAACTCTTAGACTATAGAAATCTTTCTATAGTCTAAGGTCTAACCTAATCTTTGAGACCATTTTCAAACGTTACAGACATCTGGGCAAAATGATAGTAGGTACGCTGTTTCACAGAATATGCGGGCAAATAAACGAAAACGAAAAATTACGACCACGGAAAGTGGTCCCGGTACCTTGTGCTTATGAGCCCAATACATCCTATCCGCTATAATGAGTAATGAATTTCATTACTTTCCCCGTTTATTGCGCGCGTGTTCCGCAAGGTACAACGATGGTCTCAAACGATTCAGTTCGACTCACTGATGAATAATTCGCGGTCAAATTTGAATCTGGTCCGGACAAGTCCGGTCCGGCCGGCCGGCCGATATCGTGATGTTTTAAAAGAAATTTCATGGCAATTCTATGTATGGATAAGTCAGTTTGCCAACGACAAAAACTGTAGTGGACAAGAGTGTAGTTACTTTTGTGGTGTAATATACCTTTATTCGTAGAAAATTATTGTAAAGTGTTAGAAACTATCGAACAAATAGCGGCGAACAATGCATATGATATAGAGCTAATCAGAAAAATGTTGAAGAAAAAACAATTTAGAAAAACAATTAGTTTAGTATTACCAGAAATTAAGGATTTAAATAATATATTTAATTGCTTAACATATTACCACCACCAAATTAAAAGGTGTCTTCAAAACCAACAGGTGGATATCTCATTCCGGACAAACAATAACCAGGCAAAAAACTCATAAAGAAAAATAAATCACAGGGCAATAAAGAAAATAAATCAGGTGTGTATATCAGTTAAATTTGGGTAATTGTGATAAATTTATATATAGGAAAAGCAGGTAGACATTTTGGCACAAAAATTAAGGAATATCATCACAGCTACCAAAACAACAAAATGTATTCTAATTATTCGAATCATTTAATAGCAGAAGGACATAAGCTTAACCAGGATTTCAATATTATGCACA
Source organism: Halyzia sedecimguttata (assembly GCA_937662695.2). Taxonomy (NCBI): domain Eukaryota; kingdom Metazoa; phylum Arthropoda; class Insecta; order Coleoptera; family Coccinellidae; genus Halyzia; species Halyzia sedecimguttata. The sequence goes on from OW569417.2 coordinate 72,004,698, forward strand.
ATTTGAATGAAGGTGCGCAAACTCAATTATTGGGAAATAATGGAAATAAATAGAGAAAACATACGGGTAATCTAGTTCAGAAAGACTATATGTCCATGTCATCGAGGTTTGGGGAGATAATTACTTTTTAAGAATTTTGTATGATGTAGTATGATTACTTCGCTGTGTCGACGCAACGCCTCACAATATTAAATAAATTAGTGTAAATCGTATATAATTTTTCATTGAGGGGTCTCCTTGGAAAAGACCTAGGAGAATCAGTATAATAATATAGATGAATAAAAAATAAATAAATAAATTGAGTTAAAAATATTGTTGTTACTTGAAATTCACTTATAAACTGCTTTCCGTTGGATTCTTGTAAGCGGCAGCAAATTAAGAATACTTTTCTTGAACAATAATTAAATCTAAAAGTAGATACTCACCAACATGATTTGCCAATTCTTCGGCGTTCATTTTATTTGCAATTAGCTCCTCTCTGGTTGGTATATTGATCCCCATATAACAGGGATAAAGAAGCGGAGGACTGGCGATTCTTATATGTACTTCTCTAGCTCCAGCATTTCTCAATAGCTTAATGATGGGTCCGATTGTATTTCCTCGAACAATTGAATCGTCAATGAGGATAAGCCGTTTTCCTTTCACGCTGTCAGCCAGAGCACCGAATTTTTTTGCTATACTCAGTTGCCTCAAACGATTACTCGGTTGAATGAATGACCTTCCAACATATCTATTTTTGCATAGCACTTCAGCGAATCTTATGCCACACTAAAAAAAGACCTCAATTTAAAACTAGTATTTAAGTAATCAGAAAACAATGAATTGATTAATCCGAAAATTTTATTCTATTTCGGAAAAAGTAAAAGCAATTTCGGGAAAGGTAAAACCAATTTCGGAATAGTATATTCTAAAACAAGTTGCAGAATGGGCTGATATTCAAACACGAATGCGAAATTCGAAAACGAGCGACGAAGGAGCGAGTTTTCGAACGCATGAGTGGTAGAATTGCCTTCTGCAACGAGTATTAGACGATATTTTCTCTATTTCAGGCAAGTTTTGTAAAATACTGTTGAAATTTAATGAAAAATTAGGATTATACATCCTAGTGACTTTTGTATTGTATCTTGTTAGTTGGTGTGACTGTTACGGAAGTTGACAGATCACGGAATTTGTATTTTACGTAGAACATGGAGATCAGATTTCACAGTTTCCTAATATCATGAATGATTCAAAATTATCAAGAAGGAAATCTCTAGTACCTTATTCTTTGATGAAAATAAAACCTTTCCTCTCAACAATTATTTCACCTTATCCAGATTATCTTATGTTGACAATAATTGACGTGTGTTGAAATTTGATAGGATGGAATGTCAGTGCTGACTACCACAAAACGAAAAATATAACTAGAAACAATGCGGGAATGAGTTCATTCCAGCACTGTTTTAGTGCTGGAATGTACTCATTACGATACTGAAATGGAGTAAATTAAAACCAATTTCGGAAAAAGTAAATCCAATTTCAAACAAAATCTTCAGATTTACTCAGTTCAATTCTGTGTCCATCAGACTCATTTTCGATATGTTCCTAGTCAATATCTTCTTTCTTATTTTAACTCGTACGTTAAGTGATTTAAGAACGACTAATCTCCAGGTAAACATATTTATGGACTAATTGCAACCTTCCTACTCGGAGTGGTTTAGGCTTTTGGGCCTGGTGGTTCGATTGAATTTTTGAGTCAGTATTTCGGAAATGTCGATGTGTTCTTTAGCGAAATGACATGTTGAAAGTGAAAAAGTGGCGCGAATGCATTTCTTATTGTACTGGAGTCAGTATAGCAATATACAGGGTGCTAATGAAAAGTTGCTCCATTCATTGCTATACTCGATTTCTGAAATAATTTGCATTCGTTTCCTGAAGATGAGACGCTTAAAGAATTTCTTCACCATCGGATGATCTGTTCATGATTATACTGACATTCTTAGGATTCCTGAAGAGACTCCTCATAAGCTCTTAAGAACTTGTGCGAGTTGAGAAAAGGAGTTGTGTTCTGTGTAACCTTTGTTATACTATGTCCTTGGGCCACCGTAGGATCATCATTGTTTATTTTCGATCCATCAGTGAATGCTGGTCGCTAACTGAAAATTTCTTTCGAAGCCTTGGGATTGCACTCGGGACCTCCGTTTACAAGTCCAACATATATGCAAGCTTGTAATCACATGTATGGAGATTTTAATGGAGTCGGTGCACATTTTTCGACAATTTGTACCGTTCAGATCGAAAACAGATCTTCTAAATGCGTATGCGTGTTTTTTCCAAAAATGTCTATAGTTCACTAGAGGTGTTCACAAAGTTACCTTTGAACACATTATAAATAGCTCATAGTGAGACTCAAAACGACCCTTTATTTGAATAATAATGAAACAGCTAGTAAAATTTGTGGACAAATGTTCACTGATTTTCATGCAATAACCAAGTTTAGAATTATAATTATAATTCTAAACGTTCTGATTTTCCATTGATGTTGGATTAAGAAACGGAGGTACCGAGTTCAAGCTAGTAAATAAATTCCCTACTCATACGGTAGCGCCCAGCTACGTAAGATGGCTTCAGATGGCTTAAGGACACGGTGACAGAGCCTACGGAGAACACAACTGATTCTCCATACTCACACCAGCATTTAAAATCATAGGAGGGGTCTCCTCAGAAGACCTAGGAGTGTCATTATAATCATAATCATATCATTACATGACATGATTAGGTACAGCGCATCATCTTCAGCCTAAGAAATGAATTACAATCATTTTAAAAATCAAGTTAAGCATTCAAGGAAGAAACTTTGCACCCTGTATATTGCAATATTAACTCCAATATTTATATTCTTTTGAACCTCGAGCATTACAATTTTTTTTTATCCAACAATAAAGCGCGTGTATGAAAAAAGTGTTAGCAGAGGTTAGTGTAGCCAAAATAATAAGAGATACATCCGCACCATTTTTGTGCGTGAACAAGGCATTTCGCTAAAAAATACACCGAAATTTTCGAAACACCGACTGAAAAATATTTACCGAATCACCGAGCCCAAATGCCCAAACCCCACCGAGTAGGTAGGTTGTAATTAGTCGATAAATATTTTTCCTGGAGTTTAGTCATTCTTAACTCACTTAACGTATGAGTTAAAATCTAAGAAAGCATATATTCATTAAGAACATACCGAATACCGAATTTTTTCCAAAATTGGTTTCAACTTTTCCAAAATTGGTTTTACTTTTTCCGAAATTGGTTTTACTATTTCCGAAATTGCTTTTACTTTTTTCGAAATTGCTTTTACTTTTTTCGAAATTGGTCTTATTTTTTACGAAATTGAACTTGAAAAGGTATAGAAATGTTTATAACGTCAAAATTAACACTTTATATCCGGGATCAAATCTTGCCTGGATATGAATGAAATTTACCAGTCAGGCGATATCGGCTACCATTTATTATTGAATCAATAAACCGTGCTAAACACAGGGAACACAATCAGAACACAACTGATTGGTACTTTTAACTCGTACCAGCTCTTGAAGCCGTTTCTCATGTGAAGACCTAGTAGATTCAGGATAATAAATATCATCGTATTTCATTCATAACTATTAGTTCTATTCTCGAAGGAATCAACGAAAATTTAAGTCGAATTAATTCTGTAGCTACAACAATCCTGCAATGAATTAATTCAATCCTGATAATAATTGTGATGTGAATTATATCTCAGTGCCTATTTTGCTGCTTGTGCTATTTTATTGAAAAAAGATTTGCATTAATTGATTTGGAATTATGAAACAATGAGTAGGTATCATAAAAAACTGTATGATACTCAGTTCCATAAGAAATCATTGTAGTACTGACCAAAATACAAATTAAGTGACATGTCATTTGAATGAATTATCTTAATGCTGCCAATATATTATCAGGAAAGCAAATGAAGTAAATATAAATAATTGATCTCATTCTATCAAGACTACAGTCATAACATACTTGTCTGGAGAATCCATGGGCTGCTGCATTTCCTGACTCTGGTACAGAACTCACAATATCTGCTTCAACCGGATGCTCAATAGCTAATTGTCTACCACATTGCATTCTGACTGCAAATACCATTTGGCCTTCAAAAATACTGTCCCCACGTGCGAAATACACATATTCAAAAATACAAAAGGCTAAAGATCTTTGTCCTTCGTTTTTAATTATGTCAATAGTTTTTATTCCATCCTTGGTCATTTCTATGATTTCACCAGGATAGACCTCTCGGACGTATTGCGCTCCAATTGACAAGAATCCACATGATTCTGAGGAAACAACCCAACCAAGTGCTTCTCTGCTTTCATCACAGTCACCATCCAATGCTGAAAAAAAAACAAATATATAGAATACCTATCTGCCCATAGGTATTTATTATTATAGGTGGTGACTTTGTTTCTTTCTGTAATTTGAACAGAAGTATAATTTTAAAAATTCTTTTCACCTATCTAAAACCGCGTAGATTACTGCGGTTTGTCATTTTAGATATACAATGTTTTTAAATTTCCAATGTTATCCCTATTTATTTATTTATTCATTTTAACGTGTGATTGTGTTTCTGTCCTCTACATTTTTTAAATTTTAAAGCTTTTGACTTGAGATAATGTTTTTATCATATGACTTTGGAACCGAATAATCAATCTTTGGTTTGATAATGGCGGAATCGCCGAAACATGTTACCAAGATGATCCAATAAAGGTTCCACAAATAGAAGTGTTTTAAGACCCTTTCCTTCCTGAATATGTAGTAGAAGACGAAGGGTCACTTCAGTCAGCATATCCTCTCTCAATATTCAGGGTGGGGCAGATCACCATCACCCAGAAGATCCATTTCTACAGCGAGTTCCATCAACAGCTGAAATCAATCCTTCAACACAAGTACCATATTAGGTACAATAAGGATTATATCAAAGTCACCACAACGGAGGTGAGTGACTATCGTCAATTAATTTCCTCCTTGAAGAAAGAAAAATGAAGTTCTTCACATACACTACAAGAGAAGAAACGACCAAAAAAATGGTCGTGAAAGCAGCCCTCTTAATGTCAGAAATGACATCATCAGAGAAATTTCGCAGCCCTAACCCTCACTCCTTCCTGGTAAACATCCCGAAGAGCTACCAGATACAAGATCTCAAGAAAATCCTGGAAATCGATCACGTCAAGATCCAGTGGCAGAAATACGCAAGGAAGTCAACTGTAACGCAGTGCTACAGATGTCAGAAGTTCGGACACGGATCGTCCAACTGTAACAAAACCCCCAAGTGCGCAAATAAAGTGCGAAAAAGTGCCCCGGTACAGTGCGCGAACTGTGATGGACCACATACGGCGAACTACTCAAAGTGTCCAGAATTGTTAAGGTATGTCGAATCCCTCCAAAACCGTCATACTTCTCATTCTAACAAAAACACCCCTAAAGTTCCTGAAAGACAGTCATATCCTAGACTTCTCCCAAAGACAACACATGTATCTAACGAAATCTCATACGTAAACATGGTTAAGAAAAACCTTCCAGGCAGCAGTGCTAATGCACCAACAAACCCTAAATCAAATAACGTAGACGATTTCCAGACGTTATTACAAGAAATCCAGGAACTAAATTCCATTTGTAACATTTCTCAACTGATCGCGTTGAGTAGAGAAATGAAGAGTCAATTCAAGACCTGTACCTCTCCCTTGAACAGGATCTTAATTATACAAAATATAGACGAAAAATATGGTTTCTAATAACGCCCATAAAAAAGACATTAATATCATTATCTGGAATGCAAATGGCGTTTTCGACAAAATCAACGAACTTGAAATTCTAACGGACGAAATTCAAATTGAAATAATTTTTGTATCTACAAGAGTCAAAACTCAACGAACGGACACCTCCAAAAATTAGTAACTTTTATAACATAAACAAACCGAAAACAGTTCATGGTAGGCTCATTATTTACTATCGGAAACATTTAAAATCAATCGAGATAACGACACATACAATAAACTCTAAGTCACAGACAATTATTCTTAACGATGTTACAATCATTAACTTCTACAACGGCCATGAAAGCCCCATAGATACGGATTAAATAAATTACCTGATGAGCTTAGGAAAAAAGGTCATAATAGCCGGAGATTTTAATTCCAAACATACTTCGTGGAACTGCATTAACTCAGACACAAACGGTAACAAACTCAAAAAATTGGTTCAAGCCCTGTGGACAGGAGCTGTTTGGCGCTCTTGTTCAAACAGACAAATTATATCTCCGAAAGTATTGGTTTCTCAGAGTTGGGAATTATGTCAATGGATTCTTATGATAGAACTGCATCATGTAAGAAATTAAATTTAAAAAAAGTGCCGTTTAAGAAAAATGCTTCAAAAATTATCTTATAAAAAATGGGTTCAAGCCCTGTGGACAGGTGCTTTCTGGCGCTCTAGTTCAAACAGACAAATTATATCTCCGAAAGTATTGGTTTCTCAGAGTTGGGAATTATATCAATATATTCATATGATAGAACTGCATCATAAAGGAAATTCAATTCAAATAATAGTTTATTTATCAAGTTTAAATGAGCAATCTGAGAATGAGAACTGCACCATGGAAGAAATCGAATTAAATCTGGCCAATTTTGCCCAATAACGAACTTAACCGAGATATTCATCTCCCCAACCTACTCTGAAAATTTCAACTACCTAGCTCATTCCGTTCGAGAGTTATTGTAGAAAAACTTTTTTTAAATTTAAAATTTTTTTTTTTTACACTTTGCGGTAATCTGGTCAATACAAAACTCCACATGCGTATAAAGGTCATGATTCTACAATTTGATGCTAAATTTTAGATAGATCGAGTGATCGGTTTCGGAAATATTCATAAAAAATATTTTTACTAAAATCGGCCATAACTCCGAAACCGCTTGATGGATTTCTCCCATTAACGAGTTCGTCCGAGATATTTACGCTCCAAACCCACCTTGCCAATTTCAATCTGCTAACTCCTTTCGTTCGAGAGTGATCGTGCCTACGGCCGGACAGAATCGATTTCGATTCTTGATCAGTGAGTCGAACCAAATCGTTTACGACCATTTTCATCGAAAAATTCGAAAATTACAGACATTTGGGCAAATTGATAAGCACTCAGTTCCGAGGAACTAGAGCGCCAACAAGTTTCGTATGACAATTGCCCAAAACAGGTTTAAAGTACCTACAAATAGTAGATTTTTCATAAAACATGTATTAAAGAAGAGAAGTAATAATGAAAAATTACCTTGTAATCGATCAAAAATTTCCTGATCTAGGTTCACCAAATGTTCTCTTCTCTCGAACTGCAGAATTATGCTTTCAATATTTACATTCTATTTGCATTCTATGTCTATGGATGAAAAGCAGTCTCACTACTCTCAGATCTCTTACTTCATGTTCCGTTCCGAAATGTAAGACTTTTCTGAGAAAAACTAATTTCGGAGCAAACAACTGAGATTTTTCTCACTTCGCTCACAATTCTTCGATTGATTAGAAAATGACATGTCTCAGGAAAATGAGTTGACATTATGACAATTCATACATAGAATAATTATATCACTCTGTGAAATACGATTTATCATTGAAATTTTGAAGAATCATATCTCCGAAAGTATTAGCTTGTTAGAGTTAAAAATTATATCATTGGATTCTTATCGTAAAACTGCTTATTGAAAAAAATTTAACCTACTCTGAAAATTTCAACTGTCTAGCTCATTCCGTTCGAGAGTTATCGTGCCTACGGCCGGCCGGCCGGACAGAATGCATTTCGACCACGGTTTCTTGATCAGTGAGTCGAACCAAATCGCTTAAGACCATTTTCATCGAAATATTCGAAAATTACAGACATTTGGGCAAATTGATAAGCACTCAGTTCCGAGGAACTAGAGCGCCAAAAAAGGGCAATCTACAATGCTTCAATGCCTTAATGCTTCAAAAATTGTCACTAAATTTATTTATCAAGATCAAATGAGCAATCTGTAATGATTCAACCTCGTGGAATGGGTTGTTGCAACTTACACTCGGTGCATAGTTTTCACAACTCGAAACACCTAACGAATGTATCATCGAAATGTCTAGAGCAAGGCTGGAGACAATCATAGCAGATTGTCCATTTATTCCTGATATTTGAGTAGGTAGTGGATTACGACCAAATTATTTTAATAGTTCAAAATATATTAATAAAATACTATCCTCTTTTCATAATTTAAAATTGAATAGTCCATACCACTAACACATTCTTTTCAATAATATCAGTTCTTGAGAATATTCGGTCGGGACAATCAGTGAAAAAATGGTTCAAGCGCTGACGTGAAGTCAACAGCTTGTGTGCGCATGTTCTATTGTCTACTCACCTCTATAGGATACCCAACTACGAATTTGGCATCGATATATACCGTTGTCTAAGCTTTTATAATATATGAATAATACATTTCATGCCATTTTAATGACAGGCTTCAGTAGAGAATCATCTATGATCACAGAATTTTTAATTCTGACATATGTATTCTATTGGAGTTAAAATACGAAAAAACTTACTCCTCAAGTAACCCCAGGATACGATATTCATGAAATTCCGCGAAAATTAGTAGCTCGGCATTCTACAACCGAGTTTTTATTGGATCAGATAAGTAAATTTTCAATAATAGAGGAAATAACAACAAAATTTTAGATTAGTATAACTCCAAAACATTTGGCCGATTGAGTCAATTAACGAATTTAAATGTCGCGTTCTGATGCGCAACCTACCCTGAAAATTGCAAGTCGCTATCTCTTTCCGTTCTCAAGTTATCGCGAGAGAAATAATATTTTTCGTAATTTTGTAAAAATTTTCTAGTGGTACAGTCCTCACAACATTTCAAACACGTCTTTATGTCAATATTCTACAACTAGTTACCAAGCTTCAATTCGATCGGATCTGTACTTTTTGAGTTATCGAGGAAATAATATTCCAGATGGGTGTAACTCCGAAAACCGCCAATAATGCTCAACAACGAACCATCATTCATCAGATATTCAGTTGAACTCGCATAGCCGTAAGGTAACAGCGAGTTGTGGGTAAAACCATAACGGTTGAATATCGTTAAACTGTTTACGAATCAAGATAAGAATCAAATTATCAATTAGAGAGACAGGGCCGTCGCTACGGGGGGGGGAGGGAGGGGAGCCTCCCCTCCCCGGATCATATCTCAAAGGGCGCCAAATTGATCGCGGATATTTGAAAAACTATAGCAAAATGACATAATGAAAACAGATTTTTTTTGAACTACTACTTGCATAAGATGATTATTATTATACATTAAGTACAGTGACTGTAACGAATGATTGCCTACTCTACTATTAACTCAATTTATTTGTACTAGACCGACAGCATTGTAGAAAGCTTTGTTGCTGCTAGAGACTAGATGGCAGGAGTGGGGAATTCCCAGCCTTCCCCGGCAATACAATATACATAAAAATCGTTCAATAGAAAGAAACATAACCTACTTCTTCTTACATAAATTATTCGTGAATAGTGAATATGAATATTGATTGAAATTCAAAATCGAAAACCGAATATCGATATGGATCCTTGCCAAAATAACAAACCGTCTGGAGCGGAATTCAGCAGGACAGCCCAGAAAAGAAAAATTGAAACGGAAAAATGCGCAACTGTCATGAATACATGGCTAAGGGCGAGATGATCAAGCACTGACGCAAAGTGAGGAGCTTTTGGCGCATGTTCTATTGTCCATTCTCCGTAATCGAATTAACCGATTAAGAACCAATTTGTTTTTTTTAATTTCTACGGTTCTCACTAAATTTTACACAAGTCTTCATATCGATATTCCGCAACTAGTCCAAGCTTCAATTCGATCAGGTCTATATTTTTTGAGTTATCGTGAAATAATATTCCAGGTGGTTATATCTCCGAAACCATTGTGCCGATTATGCCCAAAAACGAACTTAACCCCCCATTCGGATGCGCAACCTACCATGAAAATTGCAAGTGCCTATCTCCTTTCGTTCCAAAGTTATCGAGGCAACAGTCAGACACCCATCTACTGAACTCACACAAGGCTGATCGAATATCCAACAATATCTATCTGATCGTGTTCAAACTTGGAACTTGGCAGTAGAGTTAAGTTCTGAAGGCTCTCGCAAAATTTCAGCGATATCGAATGGATAGTTTAGGGAATATAGAATTTTTTTCAATGATTTTTTTTTTAAATTCTAGTGCTAATAACCACGTTTGAATTGGATCGGTTTTGTATTTTTCGAGTTATTGAGGAAATAACCACCAAATTTCAGATGGGTATACCTATGAACAAACTAGCATTAAGATGCACAACCTACCCTGAAAATTTCAAGGCGCTATCTCTTTCCGTTCTCAAGTTATCGTGGCACGGGTTTCCGGTCGGACAGAATCAAATTTGACCTCGAATTCTTCATTAGAGGGTTGAACCAAATGGTTTGCGACAATTTTCGAAAATTACCGACATTTGGGCAAAATGATAACGTGTGATGTTACCCAGAACATGCGCGCTAAAAAGAGGACTGTATTTTCGAATAGATTGAAAAGAATAAGTTTTGGCCATTGCTGAGTTTTCAAGGGAAGTAGCACCTTGTGAATCCTCATTTAACAACTGCACTGACAGGTTGATTTTCAGTGTCTATAAAACATAACATTTTTTTTTCGTGATATTTCGGTAAAATATTCGATTGAGTGACATCGAAGATTTAATTTTCTATATGCATACTACAAAAATTTTCAGGGTGATGAGTACAAAAATATTGCTTAAATTCAGGAATTACAAAAAACTCATTCAATATTCCAAATAGCAGATATTTTCGAAGAATTGTTGGAACATTCCACTCTAGATAGCAGGGTCACATGAAATTATTGTTATATCATTTTTCGAAAATTGCCTTTTTAATATTTATAAAATCTTCAGATTATTCTTATCATCTCGAAAGCTTGATATTTATATTTATTTTTGTCAAATACAATTCTTTTTTGGCCCTGGATCTTTTGAGAGATGCAAACAATTTTTTTCACTCAAAAACACAAATTCAGAACGCGGTGTTCTTTGTAAAATAATTTCATTCATAGTTACATTAATTTATAATTCATTCTTTATTAAAAAACTATGTAGTATTTATCAATATATGTACACTTTATCTATATGTGTGTTTTTCGATTTTTGTCTATTTTTTCAAATTAGGTGCGCCAAAAGACGTTTCTCCCCCCCCTCGGAATAGCTCTTAGCTACGGCCCTGTAGAGAGACAATAAATAGGCCAATTCCTTTAGATTCCACTATTTTTAAAATTATTACGAAATTTGGATGTGTAGGAACCAGCCCAAAATGCTGTTATATCTTGCACTTCGACGATTGACTGATTAGCGCTCTCTTTCTCATACATACTAAATGCCTTAATGGGTTATTTTCCTGACCGGTATATCACCCTCCCCCACCAGCCGCCCCTGGTTACAGGTTACAGAGATAACTGATTTGTGAATACCAGTTGTGTTATATTAGCTGGCCATACACGTACGTTCTATCAAAAAATGGGTTCAAGCCCTGTGGACAGGAGCTTTCTGGCGCTCTAGTTCAAACAGACAAATTATATCTCCGAAAGTATTGGTTTCTCAGAGTTGGGAATTATGTCAATGAATTCCTATGATAGAACTACATCATAAAGGAAATTCAATTCAAATAATAGTTCATTTATCAAGATTAAATGAGCAATCATGAGAATGAGAACTGCACCATGGAAGAAATCGAATTAAATCTGGCCAATTTTGCCCAATAACGAACTTAACCGAGATATTCATCTCCCTAACCTACTCTGAAAATTTCAACTACCTAGCTCATTCCGTTCGAGAGTTATTGTGGAAAAACTTTTTTTAAATTTTCAAAATTTTTTTTTACACTTTGCGGTAATCTGGTCAATAGAAAACTTCACATGCGTATAAAGGTCATGATTCTACAATTTGATGCTAAATTTCAGATAGATCGAACGAACTTGTCCGAGATATTTACGCTCCAAAACCACCTTGCAATTTTCAATCCGCTAACTCCTTTCGTTCGAGAGTTATCGTGCCTACGGCCGGTCGGCCGGCCGGACAGAATCGATTTCGCACTCGGATTCTTGATCAGTGAGTCGAACCAAATCGTTTGAGACCATTTTCAGCCAAAAATTCCAAAATTACAGACACTTGGGCAAATTGATAAGCACTCTGTTCCGAGGAACTAGAGCGCCAAAAAAACAAGTTTCGTATGACAATTGCCCAAAACAGGTTTAAAGTACCTACAAATAGTAGGTATTCCATAAAACATGTATGAAAGAAGATGAGTAATAATATGAAAGAAGATGAGTAATAAATAAAAAATTACCTTGTAATCGATCAAAAATTTCCTAATCTGTGTTCACCAAATTTTCTCCTCTCTTGAACTACAGAATTATGCTTTCAATATTTACGTAATATTTTCAAACATTTTCGGGTGAGGTCCCCGTTGCATCGCTAAAATACGAGTATTTCAACCCCAATATTTTTGGAGTTACAATATTCCCTTCTGTCAAGTTGACATTAGAATTCATACATAGAATAATTATATCAATGTGTGAAATACGATTTACATTGAAATTTTGAAAAATCGTATCTCCGAAAGTATTAGCTTGTTAGAGCTAAAAATGATATGAATAGATTCTTATGATAAAACTGCTTATTAAAAAAAATTTAATTTGGAATTTGTTTTGTAAAAAAAAAATTTTTTTTTTATTACTCCGAAACCTTCTGTCCGATTTTGCCCAGTAACGAACTCAGCCGAGATATTCATCCCCCAAACCTACTCTGAAAATTTTAACTCTTTAGCTCATTCCGTTCGAGAGTTATCGTGCCTACGGCCGGCCGGCCGGACGGCCGGACAGAATGAATTTCCACCACGGATTCTTGATCAGTGAGTCGAACCAAATCGTTTAAGACCATTTTCATCGAAAAATTTGAAAATTACAGACATTTGGGCAAATTGATAAGCACTCAGTTCCGAGGAACTAGAGCGCCAAAAATGGGTTCAAGCCCTGTGGACAGGAGCTTTCTGGCGCTATAGTTCAAACAGACAAATTATATCTCCGAAAGTATTGGTTTCTCAGAGTTGGGAATTATGTCAATGAATTCCTATGATAGAACTGCATCATAAAGGAAATTCAATTCAAATAATAGTTTATTTATCAAGATTTAATGAGCAATCATGAGAATGAGAACTGCACCATGGAAGAAATCAAATTAAATCTGGCCAATTTTGCCCAATAAGGAACTTAACCGAGATATTCATCTCCCTAACCTACTCTGAAAATTTCTACTACCTAGCTCATTCCGTTCGAGAGTTATTGTAGAAAAACTTTTTTTAAATTTTCAAAATTGTTTTTTGACACTTTGCGGTACTTTGGTCAATACAGAACATCACATGCGTATAAAGGTCATGATTCTACAATTTGATGCTAAATTTCAGATAGATCGAGTGATCGGTTTCGGAAATATTAATAAAAAATATTTTTACTGAAATCGGCCATAACTCCGAAACCGCTTATGGATTTCGCCCATTAACGGGCTCGTCTGAGATATTTACGCTCCAAACCCACCTTGCAAATCCGCTAGCTCCTTTCGTTCGAGAGTTATCGTGCCTACGGCCGGCCGGCTGGCCGGACAGAATCGATTCGACCTCGGATTCTTGATCAGTGAGTCGAACCAAACCGTTTGAGACCATTTTCAGCCAAAAATTCCAAAATTACAGACACTTGGGCAAATTAATAAGCACTCTGTTCCGAGAAACTAGAGCGCCAAAAAAACAAGTTTCGTATGACAATTGCCCAAAACAGGTTTAAAGTACCTACAAATAGTAGATATTCCATAAAACATGTATGAAAGAAGAGAAGTAATACCTAATTAAAAATTACCTTGTGATCGATCAAAAATTTCCTGATCTACGTTCACCAAATTTTCTCCTCTCTCGAACTACAGAATTATGCTTTCAACCCCAATATTTTTGAAGTTAAAATATTCCCTTCCGTCAGTCCCGTCATAAATTGAGAGAACTGAGTATTCTATGTCTATGGATGAAAAGCAGTCTCACTACTCTCAGATCTCTTCCTTCATGTTCCGTTCCGAAATGTAAGACTTTTCTGAGAAAAACTAATTTCGGAGCAAACAACTGAGATTTTTCTCACTTCGCTCACAATTCTTCGATTGATTAGATAATGTCAAGTCTCAGGAAAATAAGTTGACATTATGACAATTCATACATAGAATAATTATATCAATCTGTGACAACGTAGAAATACGATTTATTATTGAAATTTTGAAAAATCATATCTCCGAAAGTATTAGCTTGTTAGAATTAAAAATGATATCATTGGATTCTTATGGTAAAAGTGCTTATTGAAAAAAATTTAATTTGGAATTTGTTCTGTAAAAAAAAATTTTTTTTTTTGTTACTCCGAAACCATCTCTCCGATTTTGCCCAATAAAGAACTTAGCTGAGATATTTATCTTCTAAACCTACTCAACTGTCTAGCTCATTCCGTTCGAGAGTTATCGTGCCTACGACCGGCCGGCCGGCCGGACCGGCCGGACAGAATGAATTTCGACCACGGATTCTTGATCAGTGAGTCGAACCAAGTCGTTTAAGACCATTTTCATCGAAAAATTCCAAAATTACTGACATTTGGGCAAATTGATAAGCACTCAGTTCCGAGGAACTAGAGCGCCAAAAAGAACGGCGTGGCGAAAAAGCCGTCGTCGCCCATACACGTTATGAATTATTCAGATGATTTTACTCATGATGGTTCGTAGCGAATCATTTGAAAGGATAAACCGTGTGTGTATGGCCGAAAAACGTCGGAAAATGTGTCATCTAGAACGGCATTCAGTCATCTTGAAATTTTGAAGATGATGAACTGAATTCTTGGCGATTCCGCTCACGAAGGCATCGTTTCACCATCCAGTTCATTTTATTTAGTTGAATATTTTCGTGTTCTCTGGTTTAAGTCAGGGATAAAAAGAAACAGATTTCTATTGTTGCATGTGCGGTTATGGCCATGATAATTAAAGAAAAGAAGAAATAAAATGTGGGAAAGCTTGTGGACAGGAGCTTTGGCGCTCTTGTTCAAACTTTGACAGATCATAATATCTCCGAAAGTTTTCGTTTATTTGTGTTTGGGATTATATCAATGGATTATTATGATAGAACAGCATCATAAAAGAAATTAAATTAAAAAATCATAAAATTACGATTAATTGTTGAAATTTTGAAAAATCATATCTCCGAAAGTGTTACTTTGTTAGAGTTTAGAATGATATCAATGGATTCTTATGATGAAACTGCATCTTTAAAAAAATCGAATTTGAAATTTGTGTTGTAAAAAAACATTTTTTCTTTTGTTACTCAAAAACAATAACGATCTCAACCGAAATATTTATCTCCCAAACGTACTCTGAAAATTTCAACTGTTTAGCTTATTATTCCGTTCGAGAATTATCGTGTTAAAGGACGGCCGGACAGCATCGATTTGGACCACGGATTCTTGATCAGTGAATCAAACCAAAACGTTTTAGACCATTTTCAGCCAAAAATTCGAAAATTACAGATATTTGGGCAAATTGATAAGCCCTCTGTTCCCAGGAACAAGAGCGCCAAAAACGACGTATATGGCAAAAAAGTTGCTGGCTGACAAAGAAAAATATTGTCACATGTCGCTTTTGCGGGAATTAAGGGATAATAATCCCGATGACTTTAAAAATTGCTTGAGGATGGACGCAAACTCGTTTTATCCCTGTCCGTTCGATCATGTGTGTGTATGGTGATGAAACGCCATTCCAGAGGAAAGCACGTGTGAAATCCCTTAACGCTATATCATGGCGTTCTGCAATGCCCACTCACGCAAGGGATTTTCCACATGATTTTGTAGATAACACGATAAACCGCGCGAAAGAACGTAAGTGTATGGCCAGCTATTCACAGAATATTATGCTCTGTCATGATCTAGAACAGTGGTTTTTAACCTTTTCATAATGAGGGACCATTTAACAAAATTTCTTTCTTGTCACGGACCACCAACTTTTTGAAGTTAATATTATCTTATTATCTTCAAAAAGTCGATGAATATGTACCTATAAATCTAAATAAATAAATGGTGGTTCCATTCATTAATATATAAGACATTGGTAATATTTTATTTAAATTGTTTTAAAGTAAATTACATGTTACAGAAATGAATGTACTATTTCAATGAGATATTTGGGACTTGGGCTTGGTCCAGCCCTTCAGAACTGCGACCGATGCGATCTTTTGTTCTATCACCCTACTTATTCAATCCTAAGGACATTGTCAATTGTGCTAACATACCTGATGACTTCCTTAGAAGCCCTGGGATATCGAGTCGTGAGGTTTTAGAACTGGCTTACCCATATGTAAAATTCTTAGGCTTAGCTCTGGGCATTTGCAAACTATTTGTTCGGCAAGTTCCTTTTCCGATCCATACAGCCTGTATGTTTCGTCTGCTGACTTGACCATGCGGTACAATAGGAATTTGTACCGACAGTGACCTGTCAGCAGTACTGTCAGTACAAATAGCAATTATACCGCACTACCGCATGGGCAAGTCAGCAGCAGTCCATTACTTGAAAATGAGCTAGTGGCAGCTGCAGAAGCTTTCTGGTATAATATGGTGAGATAATAGCTCACATAAATATGTCGATGAAATCTTGTTGAATAACGTATAGCAATATCTCGAATCATTGGGAAAGAAACGGCTTTTGGCTACAAAAATTTTCGAGATTTATTTCTGCCTCGAATATATCTTTCCGGCAGGGCCGTCGCTACCGGGGGGGAGGGAGGGGAGACTCCCCCCCCCGGATCATATCACAAAGGGCGCCAAATTGACGACGGATAGTTGGAAAACTATATAAAAAGGACATAATAAAAACAAACTTTTTTGAACTGCTAGTTGAATAAGATGATTATTATTATAGACCGACAGCAATGTAGAAAGCTTTGTTGCTGCTAGAGACTAGATGGCAGGAGTGGGGAATTCCCGGCCTTCCCTTCTTCCTTGTACTTCTAAATTATTCGTGGATAGTGAATTAGTGAATCTGAATATTAATTGAAATTCAAAATCAAAAACCGAATACGGATTATGGATCCCTGTTCTTCCTTCTGGAGCGGAATTCACAAGGAGAGCGCAGATAAGAAAAATTGAAACGGAAAAAGCAGCAAATGTCATGAATACATGGCTAAAGGCGAGTTATTCAAAATATTGGTTCAAGCACTGACGTGAAGTCAGGAGCTTTTGCGCGCATGTTCTATTGTCCATTATCCTGTATTTGACACTCTTAATCGAATTTACTGAGTAAGAACCAATTTTTTTTTTTTTTATTTATTTTAACTTTTCTAGGGATACGGTTATCACTAAATTTTACACACGTCTTTATGTTGATATTCTAGAACTTCAATTCGATCGAATATATATTTTTTGAGTTATCGAGGAAATAATATTCCAGGCGGGTAATACTCTGCAACCGTTGGACCGATTATGCACATAAACGAATTTAACTCTCCCATTCGGATGCGCAACCTACCGTGAAAATTGCCAATCAGCTATCGAGGCAACGGTCAACCATCCAGCTACTGAACTCACACAAGGATCGGATCTCCAACACTATCCGATCGTGTTCAAACTTGGAACTTGGCAGTAGAGGCTTTCGCAGAATTTCATCGATGCCGAAAGAATGGTTTCTGATATATAGAATTTTTTCTATTCATACGATCCTCACGAAATTCATAAATATTATTTTTAATGATTTTTTTTTAATTTTCTAGCGATACGATGTTCACAAAATTTGACAAACGTGCTTAGGTTTATATTCTACAACTACTCACCAAGTTTCAATTTGATCGAATTTGTATTGGTTGAAAACAAAATTATTACTCAGAAACCATTGGGCCGATTATGCCCATTAACGAACTTGTCCGTAGTATTGGGACGCGCCACCTACCCAGAATATTTCACGGCGCTATCTCTTTCCCTTCTCTAGTTAAAGTGGCAACGACCGGCGGCCGGACAGAATCAAATTTGACCTCGAATTCTTCATTAGAGAGTCGAAGCAAATTGTTTGAGATCATTTCCGGGAAAAAATTCGAAAATTACAGACATTTGGTAAAAATGATAACCATTCAACAGGTGCACTGACAAATTGAACTATAAAACTTAACATGTTTTTAACTGTTTTTTTCGTGAAATTTTCGATTGGGTGACATCGACGATTTAATTTTCTATATACTACAAAAATTTTCAGGGTGATGAATACAAAAATATTGCTTCAATTCAGGAATTACAAAAAACTCATTTCAATATTCCAAATAGCAGATATTTTCGAAGAATTGTTGGAACATTCCACTCTGTAGATAGCAGCAGGGTAACATGACATTATTGTTATATAATTTTTCGAAAGTTTTCGTTTTAATATTTGTGAACTCTTCAGATTATTCTTATCATCTCGAAACCTTGATGTATATAAATTTTTTCATCAAATACAATTATTTTTGGTCCTGGATCTTTTGAGAGATGCAAACAATATTTTTCACAAATTTAATTAATGGTTGTGGCTTTTACTTGATGCAAATCCATATTAACTCAATGACACAGCGACTTCATCAAGTATGATGTAGTCGCTGTGTCGACGAAACGCGTCACAATATTAAATAAATTAGTGTAAATCCTATATACCTACTTCTTCATTGAGTTAATATTTTTCACTCAAAAACGAAAATTCAAAACGTAGTCTTGTTTGTAAAATAATTTTCATTCATATTTATATTAATTTATAATTCATTCTTTATTATGAAACTATGTAGACTTTATCTATATTTTTGTGTTTTTCGATTTTTGAATATTTTTTCAAATTAGGGGCGCCAAAAGCCGCTTCTCCCCCCCCTCGGAAAAGCTCTTAGCTACGGCCCTGCTTTCCGGTGTTCAATTCTTCTTCAATTTCATCAAGGGATCTCAGAAACTTTGAGAAATGAGGCATTGCAAACTAGTTTGAGAATACCTTTGTCTTCACAGTCCGGAAATTTCAAATTTGTTAAGTGGAGTATCAAGTATTTTTGTTATTCTTCTTTTACCTTGGCATTGTGTTCCCCAATTATTTGATTCAAATTATGAAACACTTTTGATCCTGTACATCCATAACTCGATTTTAGCGATAAAAGTATTGATATTCTCTTAATATGAATATATGTTACCCATACCATGAAACTTTAAATTTCCTGACTCTTGGAGTTGAAGGTTCAATTCTTTTATTTGAGCAAAAAACTAGATAAGGAAAAGTCATTTGAAAGTTAGAATCGCAGAACCAATTCAGCAATCCTTTGTTTTCCTCAAGAGTTGAAAATATTTCCACTCTTTCTCTCAGATTATACAACGTTGAGGCAAGGGCGTAGCCAGGAATTAATTTCGGGGGGGGTTTTGAAATAGGAATTAATTTCGGGGGGGGTTTTGGGGGTGTAAGGGTCACTTTCTGCAGCAAAAAAATTTTTTTCAAGGGAAAAATAACATTTCGGGGGGGGTTTGAACCCCCAAACCCCCCCCTCCCTGGTTACGCCCTTGCGTTGAGGGTGTATTTCAGAGTTCATATCGCACAATTGTTTCAACAGACAAGTATTCATTGCAAATTTTTTGATGAAGTTAAAATCTGTTTTCTGCGCAATATTCATGCATTCTGGGAGGGAACAGCCAATACTTGAAGATGAATGTGCTGATATTGCAGATAGAACTTTCGTTTTTGCGCGCGTGTTCCGCAAGGAACAGCGTGCTATCATTTCGTCACAATGTCTGTATTTTTCGATTTTTTTTTCGAAAATGGTCTCAAACGATTGGGTTCGACTCCCTGATGAAGAATTCGAGTTCAAATTCAATTCTGTCCGTCCGGTCCAGCCGTTAGCACGATAACACTCGAACGGAACGGAATTTTTATGAATATTTCCGGAACCGATCACTCGATCTTTTTGAAATTTGGCATCAGATTGTAGAATCATGACCTTTATATGCCTGCGAAGTTTTGTGTTGAACGGACGGCCCTATGGTGGCAAAAAAATTTTTGAAAATTTGAAAATTTTATTTTCACGATAACTCGAAAAATACTGATCTGATTAAATTGAAACTCAGTAGTTAGATGCAAAAGACCAAAGCAAACACTTTTGCAAAATTTCGTGAAGATCACGCGACATGAAAAAAATAAAAAAATTACTACTATTTTGCGGAATACTTTGCTTTTAATGCCGGAACATATGTTTTTGAGGTTCATGCTGCCCTTTCCGGGCATTTTTCGTATTGCGCATGCGCAGATTAGAAGTCCTTTAACTGCTGTAGTTTTCGTCAGAGAGGATTGGGGTTTTGGGGTGGCGGATGCTATTCCTCCATAGAATTCAGATCCCTGATGAGGGTCTGCGCATGCGTAGATTAAAGATGCGATATCTTCCGAACCACTAGTGTTGAAGAATCGGAGTTTTTTGTAAGGTGTGTTATTTTGAGAGGACTTTTAGCCGCCAGTAGATTGCGCATGCGCAGAAGAGAAGTGACTGTTTTTGGGTTGGATGGGTTATGTTGGGAGTGCTGAGTCGATTTATGAGGTTTTTAAAGAATATTCATAGCAATTCAGTGCAAGGACAAGTCAGTTTGGGGGATGTAGCGTTGTTTCCGAGTTAAAGTGTCCGTACCGTGGCCTTGGGGCTAATTTTGAAATTGATGTTACCCCTTACAGGCATTTTTCGTTATGCGCATGAGCAGACCATCAGTGATTTAACTGGTGGTTTTTTCGTCAGAGTGGATTAGGGTTTTGGGGTGGCGGATGCTATTCCTCTATAGAATCCCCTGTTGAGGGTCTGCGCATGCGTGGATTAAAGATGTGATATCTCCTGAACCACTAGTGTTGGAGAATCGGAGTTTTTTGTAAGGTGTGTTATTTTGAGAGGACTTTTAGCCGCGAGTAGATCGCGCATGCGCAGAAGAGAAGTGACTGTTTTTGGGTTGGATGGGTTATGTTGGGAGTGCTGAGTCGATATTATGAGGTTTTGAAAGAATATTCATAGCAATTCAGTGCAAGGACAAGTCAGTTTGGGGGATGTAGCGCTGTTTCAGAGTTAAAGTGTCCGTACCGTGGCCCTGGGGCTAATTTCGAAATTGATGTAACCCCTTACGGGCATTTTTCGTTATGCGCATGAGCAGACCATCAGTGATTTAACTGCTGGTGCTTTCGTCAGAGAGGATTGGGGTTTTGGGGTGGCGGATGCTATTCCGCTATAGAATCCCCTGGTGAGGGTCTGCGCATGCGTGGATTCAAGAAGCGATATCTCCTGAACCACTAGTGTTGGAGAATCGGAGTTTTTTGTGAGTTGTGTAATTTTGGGAGGACTTGCAGCCACGAGTATACTGCGCTTGCGCAGACGAGAAGTGAATGGTTTTGGGTTGTTTGGGTTATGTTGAGAGTAATGAGCCGATATTGTGAGGTTTTAAAAGAATATTCATGTCAATTCAGTGCACAACACAAGTCAGTTTGGGGGAAATAGCGTTGTTTCCGATTTGAAATGTCTGTATGGTGGCCCTGAGGCGAATTTATAAATAACTATATTCGGTAGATCTATATTAAAATACGTTCGGATTTGGAGAAGATGCAATTGCGTCCCTAACGGAGGACCCACAACCGCATTTTTTCCGCTCTACGGTAAAGCTAACAGCCAAACTGTATTGATAGCTATATTTGTTAAAGGAAAATGAAAAAAAAAAAACACTGACGTGAAGTCAGTACTCTTTGGGGCGCGTGTTCACGGTGGCTAATTTGAATTGAATGATGAGTACTACAAGCTTAGTGGATAGAGCGAGCCGAAGATCTACCCAAAGGATAGTGGACACCATTCACTGTCGGTTCAAAAATTAACAGTGCTGTATCTGAGCTGCCATCAGGATAGAGTAACAAAGTTGGAAAAGAACACAAGTGACTCTCCTTAGTCGCACAAGCTCCTAGAAGATTTGGGAGGGTCAGTATAATCCTAATCATGTTTATAGCACGCGCGCAAAAGCAGATTTACTTAACAATGAAAGAAAAAGTGTAAAAAGTCAATCTGCTTTGGCGCGCGTGCTATAAACATGATTAGGATTATACTGACCCTCCCAAATCTTCTAGGAGCTTGTGCGACTAAGGAGAGTCACTTGTGTTCTTTTCCAACTTTGTTACTCTATCCTGATGGCAGCTTAGATACAGCACTGTTAATTTTTGAACCGACAGTGAATGGTGTCCACTATCCTTTTTATTTGGGCTCGCTCTATCCACTGAGCTTGAAGTACTCATCATTCAATTCAAATTAGCCACCGTGAACACGCGCGCCAAAGAGTACTGACTTCACGTCAGTGCTTTTTTTTTATAAATGCAGATCGGGAACCAAGCATATAAGAAGCAACATTCTTATTAATCCCCGCAAATTGTCACTGAAGACCATGCCCCTCAAACAATCGACTTATTTCATCTATAATACAACACCTGGTGAAGTCGTTTCCAGTTTCCAGTTCTTTGGAAAACAGTAGGCATGCACAAATCATACAAATACAAGTAATTATGGCACCATCGTGAAACGTCGGTGGAGTCATCACATTGCGGAGCAAAGGATGACTGCACTTTATCTTATAACTTACTTGTTCCTAAATATCATTGTACAGGGTGGGCAAAATTCGTTGTCTACTGAGGGGATCTCGAGAACTAGAGCAGCTAGAAGAAAATGGAGAACACATTCTCGAGCTCTTTTTTCCTGAATAATCCAAATCTGAAAACAGATCCGACCTATCATTCATAGATTTTGAGTTATGAGCGAAAATTCAGAAATTGTCATTTTCAATAATGCTCGTTTGAACTCCTATTGGAAATCTGTTGTTACATTCTACAGGCACTTTTTTAAGAGTAAATCAATTATAATATAATTGATTTTTTTATCCAGCTGTTTTCGAGAAATGAGACGGATTTTTGATTTCTCAAATGTAAACTATTGTCGAAAGTTATTTTATCTTGCTGCGAATTTTTTGCTGATTTCGAAAATGTATCATATGTCACAATTCACATTAATATCACCTGAGAAAAAAATTATAATACCTTTCCTGCTTTTCGATTCACTGTTGAATTATTAGCAGGCTGGCGTTGCCATGGAGACCGTTGAATATGCATTCTCTTTCGTGAACTCTATGCTTCGATGATTGAAATCAACGATTACTGAAATAATATATTCACAAAATTAAGATGATGAAAAAAAATATAATTATCAACGGTAGTGTTCGAATTGTAAACCATTGTTGGATAAGCACGCCATACATCTCGATCTAACACTACGTATGGCGAAGCCGATATGAATTCTGGTGACTTCCCTCAATGCGTCTTCCGTTCTTCTTCTTAACTGTTCGTGGTTTGTTATCCTTGTTTCATAAATTTTATTTTTCAAATATCCCCATAGCAAAAAATCAAGTGGTGTAAGATCTGGAGAACGCGTGGGCCATCTCAGAGGGCCATTGGTACCTATCCAATGGTCACCAAAATTTTAGTTCAACCAATTTGTTGAGACTCTAGCGTTGTGTGCTGGTGCTCCATCCTGTTGGAAATATATTTCCCTCCAAGAGATCAATGGTATGTTTTCCATTTCAGGTTCAATATTTCGCTGTAGGATGTTGAGGTATGCATTTGCATTGAAGGTTTGATTATAGGTATGATATGCCAGGATCTTGTTTTTATATAAGGCAACCCATATATTGAACCCGAATCGTCCTTGTCGACAGCCGTCTTCTTTAACCAAGTGTTGATTTTGATCAGACCAATAGTGCATATTGTGCCTATTGATAATTCCACAATTTTCGATTCGTGCTTCATCAGTCCAAATAATATTTTCATGGAAAAGGGGATCTTCTTCTACTTTACTCAAATACCAATTGCAAAATTGAATCCTCCTTCCAGAGTCCCCATCTTGCAAATGGTGTATTTTGCGATATTTATAAGGGTGAAATTTATTGCGTTTTAATATGTTCAATGCATTTTGCCGTTTTATTCCTACTTCCTGTTCTAGTTTTCTAGATGATATATAACTATTTCTAATCTTAAGAATAATCGCTGACACATTAACCATAGACAAGATATACTGCACATTAACTATAGAAATATTATTTCAGCAATCGATGATTTCAATCATCGAAGCATAGAGTTCACGAAAGAGAATGCATATTCAACGGTCTCCATGGCAACGCCAGCCTGCTTATAATTCAACAGTGAATCGAAAAGCAGGAAAAGTATTATAATTTTTTTCTCAGGTGATATTAATGTGAATTGTGACATAGGATACATTTTCGAAATCAGCAAAAAATTCGCAGCAAGATAAAATAATTTTCGACAATAGTTTACATTTGAGAAATCAAAAATCCGTCTCATTTCTCGAAAACAGCTTGATAAAACAAATCAATTATATTATATTTGAATTACTCTTAAAAAAGTGCCTGCAGAATGTAACAACAGATTTCCAATAGGAGTTCAAACGAGCGAGTTATTCAGCATTATTGAAAATGACAATTTGTGAATTTTCGCTCATAACTCAAAATCTATGAATGATAGGTCGGATCTGTTTTCAGATTTGGATTATTCAGGAAAAAAGAGCTGAAGAATGTGTTCTCCATTTTCTTCTAGCTGCTCTAGTTCTCGAGATCCCCTCAGTAGACAACGAATTTTGCCCACCCTGTACATTAGGGTAGGGCATTTATTAATTTCACTTATCTATTTGACAGGTTGAAGGTCAAATGAATGGAAACAGAACCACTTCTTAAATCATTGCCGACCTGTTTCGATTTTATTCAAAAATCTTCTTCAGGGCTCTAAAAATGATCACAGAGATTATATACACTCAAACCATACAAAACCTCATGGTGAAATAAACAAATAGACATTATGAATAACAATGAATAAATAATACAATTAATATTCGTACAATACAGTAAACATAAATGGAAAGAACTAGTGTATACGTATTATGCTAAGACAAAGAATATAACACAGTTGAAAAATACCATGAGAAAGAGCAAAAATCTTTTCTTCATAAAAACAAAAAATTGTAGGTTATGTATTGGTACTTGGCTAAGAGCTGAAAAAGGGAACAACAATGCATACTTACAGATTTTATCGTGTTCTTATAGTCAGAATCATGAAATGTTTGGAATGAATAATGCACCCTTGACACCATCAATTGAGAGAAAACGACCAAAAAGAATTTGCAACAAATTGAAGTTCAAAACCAGTATGTCATGCATGAATTACGTTCTAATAAGGATATATATAGACTACTGGCCCATGCTGAAAAAATTATGGGTCATTTGAACCACCAGGTGACCTATCTAGAACGAAATAAGAGCATACAATAATAAGATTCAGCACTATGCCGTCACTTGTAAGCTGTCCAACTGAGTGCAGGTGAGAATTCGAAAGTACAGGTAGAGTGAGTACATTTTGGTCACATATTTTTGTACGGCATTCTTACCACCGATAGATCCATGAAAAATAATAAGAAAACGCGCAGTGCCGTACAAAAATGGTGGTCCACAAAGTCGAATTTTTTTTTTATTTTCTGACAATTACCAGGGTAAATTTGGTCATTTGATCTTATACGGCATCTGTGTCATACTATTTCAATACTGCTTCTAATCCATTATTCCGCAACGCCGTACAAAAATCATGCGACAAGGGGAAAAAATCGAGGGTTGTAATCCCCTCTCTTTCGGTAGTCCAGCAGGTGATTTGATACAACATGAAATAAATTTATTTTGAAAGTATTTTATGCATAGATAATATTTTTTCATATGCCGTACATTTTCGTTGGTTCAAAGGGAAAAAAAAATTAAATAGAAAAAATCAAAAAGAAAAAATCTATATAACGAAATGTAAGGTGAAATTTATTTTATACGGCATTTAAGTAGATAGTTTATTTGTACAAATTTTCAGTCTTTTCGTGATTCTAGGTTCCTAGTTAGAAACTATGTCATATATGGGTTTGTTTACTATCGATTTATACTTGAATTATGTAGATGTGCAATTTTATTTTTAATTTTTCAAAAATAATTCTGCTATTTTCAGTATCATAAGTACTCGCACATTTTTGGAGCGACGTTCTGTTACGACGTTTACCATTTGTAGGGAATATCGTATTTTATTCGGATGTACTCGGCTTGGACCCGAGAGAAGATAATTCGGACGTCGATGAAGACGTTGATTCTGATAACAACTCAGCAACGGATTCCGATACAGAATAATTCAAACAAAAACCATATTTATTATTATCATCATTAAATTTATGAATTTTTTTTTATGAAATGACCATTTTTTTTATTATTATCATTAAATATTTCGAATTTTTCTAAAACATGATTGTTTTATTTATTCACATCATTACAATGAAACAAATCAATTATATGTATGTATCAATAAGGTTTGAAGTATATATTGAACCAAAAAGTATACAAAACTGTTGATACTGGGATTGACAGTTTCAATTCTTGGACATAATATGCACACCGTTTCAGTTCAGTTAGACGTCATAGTGATTTTATCATATTATCAATTGTTCTCTTCAAAATTATGTTGATACCGTACTGTATCAGATGGCCATAAAGTACCCTCAAAATTGTAGCGTCACTTTCATCAGCCTAAAAGATATGGTGTGCATAAAAATGTACGGCATCATTTTTTCCTAATTTATATATGTTAATTCTATTTAAAACAAGGGATAAAATGTAGAAAACTGCTATATTTCATTAATCTATGATATTTAAACTTTTACAATAATTCGCAAAATTCCAGTTTTTGTATTTCTCTATAATTTTTTTTAGAACGGTTTTTTTTGAACGGCAATACTATATAACAATTGTATTTTACAATATCATGTTAAAAAAAAAGTTCCCGTACAGGATCAAATGACTTTACAGCTCTAAAAATCAAGGATACGATGCAATTAAGGTAATTATTGATTTACATTCAAATGAACGATCAATTTTTGACGGCATTATTTTTAATAGTACTTTTGAGTGCTAGATAATGTTTTGGAACCGAAGCCGTACTTTTTCAAATCACCCCCTGGACTACGGAAAGAGAGGGGATTACAACCCTCGATTTTTTCCCCTTGTCGCATGATTTTTGTACGGCGTTGCGGAATAATGGATTAGAAGCAGTATTGAAATAGTATGACACAGATGCCGTATAAGATCAAATGACCAAATTTACCCTGGTAATTGTCAGAAAATAAAAAAAAAATTCGACTTTGTGGACCACCATTTTTGTACGGCACTGCGCGTTTTCTTATTATTTTTCATGGATCTATCGGTGGTAAGAATGCCGTACAAAAATATGTGACCAAAATGTACTCACTCTACCTGTACTTTCGAATTCTCACCTGCACTCAGTTGGACAGCTTACAAGTGACGGCATAGTGCTGAATCTTATTATTTTATGCTCTTATATCGTTCTAGATAGGTCACCTGGTGGTTCAAATGACCCATAATTTTTTCAGCATGGGCCAGTAGTCTAATACACATATATAGACATTCATCAATTTGGATCTACAGATGACAGATATGATATTGACGTTCGAGTTGAAAACAACTATTCAAGTTTTGTCTTTTTCTTTAATTTTGGTTATTAAATAATAATAATCTGTGTTCAACCCATCAATGACTGTTCTTTTATTAATGGATTTTTCATCCTGTTTAATGGAAATCATTTCATGTAGTAGGCGCTTCCTCAAAATTTTCGGATGTCCTAATATTTCTATTGCGTCGATATTAAAATCAAAGGAATGGAGTGTATTAAATACATGTTCTGCTAAAGCTGTGTTATTTTCCTTTTTCTATTTTAGAGGATTGAGTACATTGAGGGCATCTCGTTTATGTTCGGAGATTCTGTCTTTAAGATATCGACCTGTTTGTCACATATAAGTAGACCGACATTCCCTGCAACTGATTTTGTATATTACTTCACTCAATAATTCCTTTGGGGTTTTATTCTTGATTTTTGTGAATAACTTACTAATGGTGTTGTTAGATTTAAATGTTAGATTTATATTTAATGGCAGAAACTTTCTTTTAATTTGTTCAGACAAACCTTCCACATAGGTTATTGTGTGAAATTTTTTTCGCTCATCGATATTAACGTCTCTGTTACTTTGAACCTGTCGACTTTCCTCGTCAATAACTTTCTTTATTATTTTTGCCAGGTAATCATTTTTCTGCAAAATTGAACTGATCCTACTAAGATTTTTTTGGTGAAATTCAGGAGAAGATAGTTTCTGACATCTACTTTTCAAATTGTTGATTATATTATTTTTTTGGGACATGTTGTGCTTAGAATTAAAATTCAGAATTCTTCCTGAGAAAGTTGGTTTTTGATACCAATCATATTTTATTTCATTTTTCTGTCTTATTAGTAGAACGTCTAGGAAAGGTAGTGTGTTATTTTGAGACTCGAGTTCAATTGTAAATTTTAACTGTGGATGTACGTTGTTGAACACATTAATGATTTCTTCTACTTTGTCAGCTGGTATAGAGGTGCAAATATCATCGACATATCGTTTGAAAAATGGAACACTGAAAGAAAGTTTATCTAGAGCAGCCTTCTGAATATAAGACATTACAATGTCGGCTACTACAGGAGCAAGACAGAGTTACCCATGCCCAGTCCGAAAATTTGCCTATAATATTTGTTATCGAAAATGAAGAAGCTGTTTTCAACACAGAAATTAAATAGTTGCAGAAATCTTGAAATGTTAGAGTTGTATGAGGCTCGATTTCACTCCACTTTTCTTCAATTAATGTTACAGCGAGATCAATTGGTATATTAGTGTATAGTGATGTTACATCTAGGGACACAAGAACATAGTTGTCTGGAAGGGTTATATTTTTTACAAAATCTATAAATTCGAAAGAGTTCTTCACGTATTTTTCATCTTTTTCGAAAGCATAACACAACAGATTTGACAAGAACTTCGTCAAGTTGTAGAGAGGACTCCCAACATAAGCCACAATTGGTCTCAAAGGATGATTAATTTTGTGTATTTTGGGTAAAAAATAAATTTTGGGACATAAACCATTGTTACATCTTAAAAATCTATATGTTGATTCATTAATCTTTTTTGACTTGTATAAGGAGTATATTATTTTATTTAGTT
Source organism: Halyzia sedecimguttata (assembly GCA_937662695.2). Classification (NCBI taxonomy): domain Eukaryota; kingdom Metazoa; phylum Arthropoda; class Insecta; order Coleoptera; family Coccinellidae; genus Halyzia; species Halyzia sedecimguttata. Next base: position 72,034,017 of record OW569417.2, read on the forward strand.
TTGTTTGTATCTTATTTGTAGGATCTTCAGTTAATTCACAATACGTTGTGGTATCATCCAAAATATTCAAAGCTTTAGACATGAAATCCTCCTTCAAAAGTGCCACCGTTGTTTTGCACTTGTCAGTTTTTGTGATGATTATAATATCATTGGTCTTAAGGAATTGTTTGGTTTCACCGTACCATTTTGTTATTGACCTGTCATAACCCTCTACATTATATGCTCTTGAGTTGACAAAGTTTGTTATCAAGTTAATAAGTGAATTACGAGCTAGATCTGTGTTGACAATCAACAATTTGAAAAAATCAACAATTTGAAAAGTAGAGCTCAGAAACTATCTTCTCCTGAATTTCACCAAAAAAATCTTAGTAGGATCAATTTTGCAGAAAAATGATTACCCGGCAAAAATAATAGAGAAAGTTATTGACGAGGAAAGTCGACAGGTTCAAAGTAAAAGAGACGTTAATATCGATGAGCGAAAAAAATTTCACACAATAACCTATGTGGAAGGTTTGTCTGAACAAATTAAAAGAATGTTTCTGCCATTAAATATAAATCTAACATTTAAATCTAACAACACCATTAGTAAGTTATTCACAAAAATCAAGAATAAAACCCCAAAGGAATTATTGAGTGAAGTAATATACAAAATCAGTTGCAGGGAATGTCGGTCTACTTATATGTGACCAACAGGTCGATATCTTAAAGACAGAATCTCCGAACATAAACGAGATGCCCTCAATGTACTCAATCCTCTAAAAAAGATAAAGGAAAATAACACAGCTTTAGCAGAACATGTATTTAATACACTCCATTCCTTTGATTTTAATATCGACGCAATAGAAATATTAGGACATCAGAAAATTTTGAGGAAGCGCCTACTACATGAAATGATTTCCATTAAACAGGATGAAAAATCCATTAATAAAAGAACAGACATTGATGGGTTGAACACAGATTATTATTATTTAATAACCAAAATTAAAGAAAAAGACAAAACTTGAATAGTTGTTTTCAACTCGAACGTCAATATCATATCTGTCATCTGTAGATCCAAATTGATGAATGTCTATATATGTGTATGTATATATCTTTATTAGAACGTAATTCATGCATGACATACTGGTTTTGAACTTCAAATTGTTGCAAATTCTTTTTGGTCGTTTTCTCTCAATTGATGGTGTCAAGGGTGTATTATTCATTCCAAACATTTCATGATTCTGACTATAAGACCACGATAAAATCTGTAAGTATGCATTGTTGTTCCCTTTTTCAGCTCTTAGCCAAGTACCAATACATAACCTAAAATTTTTTGTTTTTATGAAGAAAAGATTTTTGCTCTTTCTCATGGCATTTTTCAACTGTGTTATATTCTTTGTCTTAGCATAATACGTATACACTAGTTCTTTCCATTTATGTTTACTGTATTGTACGAATATTAATTGTATTATTTATTCATTGTTATTGATAATGTCTATTTATTTATTTCACCATGAGGTTTTGTATGGTTTGAGTGTATATAATCTCTGTGATCATTTTTAGAGCCCCGAAGAAGATTTTTGAATAAAATCGAAACATGTCGGCAATGATTTAAGAAGTGTTTCTGTTTCCATTCATTTGACCTTCAACCTGTCAAATAGATAAATAAGTGATTCATCAACAAAGGTCTCAATTCAACAATTCATTTATTAATTTCTTTCGCGCCATGCAATGGCACCCTTTGGTTACTCGTACATCTATCAGCGAATAGAAGAAGGATGAGCAGAGTGAATAGGGCTTTTGGCTCACTCAATATTTTTCGGATGGCTTTGCGGACCACCTCGGGTGCTTCGAGGGGCCACCAGTGGTCGCGGACCACCGGTTAAGAACCACTGCATGGATCAAACCGACATGCATGGATCAAACCGACAAAGGGTGGACAGCATAGTATGCGAACATCAACTCGCAGTACGAAATACTGCGTTGTTATTCGGGAAGCCGTGAAATTGAAAAGCGTCGCGCTAAATGCCCTAATATCCAAGACAACGGGCAAAAACTACTCAATAATTTGTTATTTACCATCGTCTCCTCCCAAAACAACTCCTACCCCCAGAAGTCACACTCTCGAAACATATAGATAATATCTTACTAGTCTTTTCATAAGTGATCTTGAAGCAGTAAGAGTAACCATACTAGAACCTCCGAGAAGATTGGTGATGACACTCGAGCTGTGAGCAGACAGGGCAGATTGAAGCCCCGGTATTAAATCACACATTAATTAATATAAAGTTCTTGAAAATTATTCCGATATCAGGACAAAATACAGGATAAAAGATAAGAATACTTACGTTCATTGGAAGGCAAAATTTTTCCTAAACATAATGGTCTGTTTCCAAATGTATCTCTCACTGCATATATTTTATCTTTCAACATAACTACAAGTGAATAACTTAATGGTGCTAATGTCATCAAATGTTTTATTCTAGCAGGCCAATCTGGTCCATCTGATTCGCCTTCCGGTGGATTCAAGCATAGTGCTTGTGTAATTAGTTCACTATCCGAATGTGTTGATAATCCTACCCCTCTTTCTAATACCTAGAAAAATAAATCATGTATTTTTCATTTGCTAAATAATGGTTTCAGTTCAAGTAGGAGTATCTCCTATAGCTTTGACTATATTGTATTATATTGTAGGTAAAGGGTGATTCAAAACTCGAGGCGAAAAATTTAGGAACGTATACAGGCTCATATATTTTTGATAAAAAATGTAAAATTATATTTTTAGATTTTTGGCATTGTTTCTGAGATATCAGACTTCGAAGTTTCTGCTTGTCATCAATTTTCAACTTTAGTATACAGAGTGATTCAAAACTTAAGGATCATATAAAGTCTGATACTCTTGATACAGAATGTAAAATGAATTTTTTGGATACGGCTTTGTCTCCGTGATATCAGACTTCAAAATTTCTGCATGTCATCAATTTTCAACTTTAATACATAATATAAACCTACAGAAATAATTAAATCAAATGTCCAGAAATACCAGCATTACCATCTATAGAGGCTTGGCAAGGCAAAATAAGGGAATCGTATACTAATAGCATATTTTGCCTATGTTGAGTGGATTCGACTGCATTAATAATTCGTTCCATTAATTTTTCTTGATTATTAAATTCCACTGCGTAAACTAGTTGTTTTAAATGCATACAAAATAATACAAAGGATTCAAGTCAGGTAATCTCACAGGCCATAGCACCCAGGGCCGTAGCTAAGAGCTTTTCTGAGGAGGGGGGGGAGAAACGGCTTTTGGCGCCCCTTATTTGAAAAAATATACAAAAATCGAAAAACGCAACAATATGGATAAGGTGTACATATATTGACAAATAATATATAGTTTCTTAACAAAGAATTAATTATGAATTAATATTGAGTTGCAGAATGGGGTCCAATTCAAACACGAATGCAAAATTCGAAAACGAGCGACGAAGGAGCGAATTGCCTTCTGCAACGAGTATAGACAATATTTTCTCTATTTCAGGCAAGTTTTGTAAAATACTGTTGAAATTTAATGAAAAATTCGGATTATAAGTACATCCTAGAGACTTTTGTATTGTATCTTCGCAGTTGGTGTGACTGTTACGAAAGTTGACAGATTACGGAATTTGAATTTGAATCATACGTAGGGCATGGAGATCAGATTTAAAACAGTTTCCTAATAGTATGAATGATTCAAAATTAGCAAGAAGGAAATATCTAGTACCTTTTTTTATGACAATAAAACTTTTCCTCTCAACAATTATTTTACTATATCCAGATTATATTATATTGATGATTGACGTCTGTTGATATTTCATAAAGGATCGAATGTCAGTGCTGGCTACCCTACCACAAAACGAAAAATATAACTAGAAACAATGCGGAAATGAGTTCATTCCAGCACTGTTTTTAGTGCTGGAATGGACTCATTATGATACTGAAATAGAGAAAATTATTTTACAAACAAGAATTCATTCTGAATTTGTGTTTTTGAGTGAAAAAAATTGTTCACATCTGTCAAAAGATCCAGGACCAAAAAAGAATTGTATTTCACAAAAATAAATATATACATCAAGCTCTCGAGATGATAAGAATATTCTGAACAGTTCACAAATATTGAAAAGAGAACTTTTGAAAAATGATATAGCAATAATGTCATGTTACCCTGCTATCTAGAGTGGAATTTTCCAACATTTCTAAAATATCTGATATTTGGAATATTGAATGAGTTTCTTGTAATTCCTGAATTAAAGCAATATTTTTGTACTCATCGCCCTGAAAATTTTTGTAGTATGTATGTAGATAATCAAATCGTCGATGTCACTCAATCGAAAATTTTACCGAAATATCACGAAAAAAAAAGTCATATCAATTTTTATAGACACTGAAGTTCAACCTTTGTTTGGATGTTATTTCCCCAGGGCCGGTTTCTCAATTGCGAGTTAACTCGAGGTTGCGAGTTACGCATGTATTTAGCGATATTCATGAACGCGTAACACTCGGGTTACCCGCAAGCTTGAGTAAACTCGCAATTGAGAAACGGCCCTCAATAACTCGAAAACTACTCGAACTTTTTTTGGCGAGGATCCATAATCCGTATTCGGTTTTCGATTTTGAATTTCAATCAATATTCAGATTTATTAATTCACTATTCACGAATAATTTATATAATAAGTACAAGGTTATGTATCATTTTGATGTATAGCCGAGGAATGCTGGAAATTCCCCACTCCTGCCATGTAGTCTCAAGCAGCAACAAAGCTTTCTACAATGCTGTCGGTCTAGTACAAATAAATCGATTAGATGGCAGGGCGAGAGCAGATGATCATTCGATACAGTCACTGTACTTTAGTATAATAATAATCATCTTATGCAAGTAGTAGTTCAAAAAAATCTGTTTTTTATTATGTAATTTTGCTATAGTTTTCCAACTATCCGCAGTCAATTTGGCGCCCTTTGAGATATGATCCGGGGGGAGGAAGGCTCCCCTCCTCCCCAACATTAGCGACGGCCCTGGTAGCACCTGACCACCAACCAATCCAGCTCCTATTAAAAGATTGGTTTAACCAGGCGACAACATTTCGTCCAACATGCGGTGGTGCTGCGTCGTGCTGATACCAAATCTATAGGAAAATCTTCAAGCAAACTTGTGAGATCGTTTTCTAAAAATTGCAATTAGGTACGCATCGGCATTCAAACAATTAGGATGGACTTGAATTGGAAGGAATTGTCCGTTAAAGACTCCTCCCCATACATAAATAGAGAGTCTTCGTTGAAAACATCTTCTTTTAAAAGTGTGAGGATTTCCTGAAGTCCATACATGTTCATTATGGCAGTTATTTATGCAATCCCGAGTAAAATTATCTCTGAAGAAATTTTCATTTTGTTCATGCTGCTGAATATGCCATTGAAAAAAGACGAGTCTTCGCATGTGATCTCCTTGGTGCAAATTATGTAAGTTTTGTTTATGAAATGGATGTAAATCTTCGGTTTTTAAGGTTCTTTGAGCAAAACTTTGGAATTGCATTAAAATAGGCAGCAATGCGTCTAGTACTAATTGCCGGATCATCGCGCACACAATATATCACTTCTTCTTCCCTTATAGCATCATAATAATCATTTCGCGTAGCACCGCCAGCCCCAGTACTGGAGTTGCTAATTCCAAACTGTCGAACCTTTGAAAAGCGTCGGAAACCCGGCGAGATGGTTTGTCGGCTCATTTTTCCATTATTTTATACGATACAAAGTAAAATATCTATCTATGGGAGATGATAGCCCTAAATAAGGGCCCTGTAGCGGTCTTCGAACATCTGAAGTTCTGAATAATCATCGCTTGGACTGTCAGACCTGGTTTCGAAAGAGACCCTCCTGGCCTTACGAGCAACATTTTCCTTTTCGAATTCAAATATTGAAGGGATTTCTGAACAAGAAGGAATATTTTTGAAAACTAGCGGAGGTGATTCTTCTCCAAGAGAACCCATGCGCCTACAGAGAATTATATTTGTGAGAGGAGACTTTTGAAAGGTTATGTAGTATTTATAATTTGTTCGTTCTTCTCCTCTTGTCTTTTCATTTTTCAGGAGTTTCGGGTACCTTGGAGAAACCTCTCCGTTTTTTGACGAAGGAGTCCATATTGAAGAAATAAATGCATATCAATATTTTCAAATTGCAGTAAATTTTGTGAACAATAGTTACAAATCACGACACTCACGGGGAGACAGGGTTTTTTTGCTGAGGTTTTTCCCTAAGCTCTTGTATCATACGTCGAATTGTATGGTACCCCGTTACACCAACCTCTGCTAACACATATACAGCTCTCAGTCAAAAGAATATATATATATATACCCTTATTACACTATGCCTTTTTCATGTCTATATTTGCGACTATTTTCATGGCTATTTGTTGGTTGAATTTCCCTCCAAATGAGTGGCACTATTACACCGCGCTTTTTTCACGCTTGTTTCAGGCAGTCATTTCAGAGAAGCAAACATTGAAGAAATTGACATATTTACCTTAAGTTCTTGTTTTGTTCGTATATTTTTAAATTGCAAATTCACATACAGAAATAAAAAAAGCACTGACGTGAAGTCAGTACTCTTTGGCGCGGTTGTTCACGGTGGCTAACTTGAATTGAATGATGAGTACTTCAAGCTCAGTGAATAGAGCGAGGCGGAGATCTACCCAAAGGATAGTGAACACCATTCACTGTCGGTTCAAAAATTAACAGTGCTGTATCTAAGCTGCCATAAGGATAGAGTAACAAAGTTGAAAAAGAACACAACTGACTCTCCTTAGCCACACAAGCTCCTAGAAGATTATGAGGGATCTCCTTGGGAAGCACGCGCACCAAAGCAGATTGACCCCACGTCAATGCTTTGTTACACTTTTTCCTTCATTGTTAAGTCAATCTGCATTTGGCGCGCGTGCTATAAACATGATTATGATTATAATGACCCTCCCAAGTCTTTCTCAAGGAGATCCCTCAGAATCTCCTAGGAGCTTGTGCGACTAAGGAGAGTCAGTTGTGTTCTTTTTCAACTTTGTTACTCCATCCTTATGGCAGCTTAGATACAGCACTGTTAATTTTTGAACCAACAGTGAATGGTGTCCACTATCCTTTGGGTAGATCTCCGGCTCACTCTATCCACTGAGCTTGAAGTACTCATCATTCAATTCAAATTAGCCACCGTGAACACGCGCGCCAAAGAGTACTGACTGCACGTCAGTGCTTTTTTTTATTTTTTCAAGTTCCTTTAACAAATATGGCTATCAATACAGTTTGGCTGTTAGTTTTACCGTAGATCGAAAAAAATTGATGTTATGGGACCTCCGTTAGGAACGCAATTGCCTCTTCTCCAAATCTGAACGTAATTCACACTAAATTGTGATTCTTCAACACCATTGGTTCAAGAGATATCACTGCTCCAATCCACGCATGCGCAGACACTTCCAAGGGGATTCTATGGAGGAATAGCATCCAGCACCTGAAAACTCCAATTCTCTCAGACGAAAACTCCAGCAGTCAAATCCCTTCTTGTCTGCTTATGCGTGAAACGAAATATCTCCGAAAGGGGCTACATGAATTTCGAAATAGGAGCGCAATTTCTTCGCCTATTCTCCAAATCCGAAAGTCATTCGAAATTGATCTTCCACATATAGTTATTTATAAATTGGCCCCAGGGCCACGACACAGACAAATCAAGTCGAAAACAACGCTATTTCCTCGAAACTGACTGGTTAGTTCATAGAATTGTCTTGAATTTTCTTTCAAAACCTCTCTATATTGGCTCAGAACAAAATCCATGACCGCTAGACGTAAACCGCACCCAACATAAGCCCTACAACCCAAAACCATCCACGTCACCTCTGCGCATGCGCAATCTAATCGTGTCTGAAAGTCCTCTCAAAATTACACACCGCACACAAAACTCTGATTCTTCAAAACCATTGGTGCAGGAGAGATCGCACCTTCCATCCACGCATGCGCGAATACTCCCAAGGGGATTCTGTTAAATAATAGCATCCTGCACCTCAAATCCCCAATCCTCTCTGACGAATACTCCAGCAGTTAATTCACTTATCGACTGCTCATGCGCATAACGAAAAATGCCCGTAAGGGGTAATATCAATTTCAAAATTAGCCCCAGGGCCACGGTACGCATGCGTACCGAGTTGAAGTGTGCACACTTCAACTCGGAAACAACGCTATTTCCCCCAAACTGACTTGTGTCCGTGCACTGAATTGACATGAATATTCTTTTAAAACCTCACAATATCGGATCAGTACTCCCAACATAACCCATACAACTCAAAAGCAGTCACTTCTCTTCTGCGCATGCGCAATCTACTCCTGGCTGAAAGTCCTCCCAAAATCACACACCTTACTAAAAACTCCGATTCTCCAACACTCGTGGTTCAGGAGATATCGCATCTTTAATCCACGCATGCGCAGACCCTCAGCAGAGGATTCTATGGAGGAATAGCATCCGCCACCCCAAAACCCCAATCCTCTCTGACGAAAACACCAGCAAATAAATCACTGATTGTCTGCTCATGCGGGTAACGAAAAATGCCCGTAAAAGGGGTATCATCAATTTCAAAATTAGCCCTAGGGCCACGGTACGGACACTTAAACTCGGAAACAACGATACATCCCCCAAACTGACTTGTCCTTGCACTGAATTGCCATAAATATTCTTTTAAATCCTCACAATATCGCTCAGCACTCCCAACATAACCCATACAACCCAAAAACAGTCACTTCTCTACTGCGCATGCGCAATCTACTCGCGGCTGAAAGTCCTCTCAAAATCACACACCTTAAAAAACGTGGTTCAGGAGATATCGCATCTTTAATCCACGCATGCGCAGACCCTCACCAGGGGTTTCTATGGAGGAGTAGCATCCGCCACCCCAAAACCCCAATCCTCTCTGACGAGAACTACAGCAATTAAATAACTTCTCATCTGCGCATGCGCATAACGAAAAAGGCCTGGAAAGGACAGCATGAACTTCAAAAAAATAGGTTTCGGAATTTCAAGCAGTATATTCCACAAAATAGTAGTAATTTTTTGAATTTTTCATGTCACGTGATCCCCATGAAATTTTGCAAAAGTGTTTGCTTTGGTCTTTTGCATCTAACTACTGAGTTTCTATTTAATCAGATCAGTATCTTTCGAGTTATCGTGGAAACAGAATTTTTAAATTTTTTTGAATTTTTTTTTCCACTTTATGGCCATCCGGTCAGTCACAAAAAACTCCGATTCTCCAACACTAGTGGTTCAGGAGATATCGCATCTTGAATACACGCATGCGCAGACCCGCACCGGGGGATTCTATAGAGGAATAGCATCCGCCACCCCAAAATCCCAATCCCCTCTGACGAAAGCACCAGCAGTTAAATCACTGATGGTCTGCTCATGCGCATAACGAAAAATTCCCGTAAGGGGTAACATCAATTTCGAAATTAGCCCCAGGGCCACGATACGGACACTTTAACTTGGAAACAACGCTACATCCAAATTTTGAAAACCAATTTAAAATACCACACATCGTTTACGCATTAATTCGATTGCCATGCTAGTAAGTAGTCCATATTGTAATCAGTTGCCCTCGTACATATCGTACGAAATCTGATCACCAGATGTTAACGATATTCCATGTAGGAATTCGAAATGAAATAATTTGTCCAGTTTGGGAGTTAAAAATTATTAATTTTTTTATTATGTTCCTAGTGGTCTGTTGGCAGTGAAATTTTGCACACCCCAAGAGGTCATAATTCGTCACCGAAGTGCCAGAACTGAACTCAATCCGATATTTTGTTTCGGAATTTCAAGCAAAATATTCCGCTCATAGTTAAAATTTTGTTGAATTTTTTCTACTCATGCTATCCCCACGAAATATTGCACAAGTGTTTCCATTGGTACTTCGCATCTAACTACTGAGCTTCAATTATATCGGATCAGTATTTTTCGAGTTATAGTGAAAAAAAAATTTCAAGTTAATTTTCAAATCTTTGACATTTTTTTTTCTAGTTTACAGCCATCCGATCAATACAAAACTTCGCAGGCATATAAAGGTCATGATTCTACAATTTGATGCTGAATTTCAGATAAATCGAATGATCGGTTTCAGAAATATTCTTGAAAAATATTTTAACTAAAAATGGCCGAAACGGCTTGATGGGTTTTGTCCATTAACGAACTTGTCCGAGATATATACGCTTCAACCATGCCCTGCAAATTTCAATACTCTAACTCGTTCGCTTCGTGATTTATCGTGCTAACGGCCGGACCGGCCGGACGGACAGAATTGAATTTGACCTCGAATTCTTCATCAGGGAGTCGAACCCAATCGTTTGAGACCATTTTCGTAAAAAAAATCGAAAAATACAGACATTGTGACGAAATGATAGGACGCTGTTCCTTGCGGAACACGCGCGTAAAAAGACACTGTAATTCCAGAAAGTATTTCTCCAAAAACGAAATTATTAATTACGAAAGAATGACATCCAACAAATAAGTTGGGAAATAACTTAAAATAAATTATTTCGAAGGCTAGAAAAAGGGCACTGCCCGAAACGTCGCCAATTACAATTGTATTTTGAATAATATTAAACCCTGAATATCAAATACTGTTATTCTTTCATAAGTCACACAGGGTAAATACTTTTCATTCGATTATTAATTACTTAACTGTTCGGCCGGTCCTCCGTTAACACGATAACTCTCGAACGAAAGGAGTTAGAAGATTGAAATTTGCTGGGTAGGTTTGGAGCGAAATCCACCAAGCAGTTTCAGAGTTATGGCTGTTTTTAGTAAAAACATTTTTTATAAGTACTTCCGAAACCGATCACTCGATCTATCTGAAATTTAGCATTAAATTGTAGAATAATGACCTTTATATTCATGCGGAGTCTTGTATTGACCAGTTGCCGTAAAGTGTAAAAAAAAAATTAAAACTTTTTAAATTTTGTTTCTACAATAACTCTCGAACATACAGAGCTAGGCGGTTGAAATTTTCAGAGTAGGTTTCGGTGATAAATATCTCGGTTGAGTTCGTTATTGGGTAGAATCAGTCTGATGGTTTCAAAGTAACGAAAAAAAAACTTTTTTTACATTACAAATTTCAAATTATTTTTTTTAAGATGCATTTTTATCATAATAATCTATTGATATCATTTTCAACTCTAACAAGCTGATACTTTCGGAGATATGATTTTTCAAAATTTCAATAATAAATCGTACTTCTATGTTTTCACAGAACGCTCTAATTATGTTATCTATGAATTATCGTATTACCTGTGTTCACAAATGTCATCTTCGACTTGCGTCCAACTTTTACGTATGAGTTGGACGCAAGTCCAAGATACTGTTTAAAACGGAACATACCAATATGAACCTTGTCACATTGAAGGGAACTACTCATCTGTCGAATATTCTGTTACGTTTTACGCGCCTTTTCTGAGTGCGTTTTTCAGCGGGTGTTGTTTGATTCCTAATAATTAAAAATTAAATACACAAAAGCGGTTTTGAGCAGGTGATTTGTTGATTTTCCTTGCCTTTTATGAGGGTCGTCTCCAGTTTCATTTTCAAATATTCATTCGTAAACATTAAATATTTGTTAAAATTCTTAATTTCTGAACTACTTGGGAAACGTATGAATATAAGGTATCTTTGAATCGTTCAATCTTACCCGCAATTTGAATTTGGCACATCAGGTAACTTTGAATTTTCATTTTAAGGTGGAGAATGCCATGAAAATCGGAAAAAGCGACAACCGGTGTTAAAAAATATGGTACAAAAAAGTGGGAAAGCCGTGTGGACAGGAGATTTGACGCTCTTGGTCAAACTTTGACGAATCATATCTCCGAAAGTATTGGTTTCTCCGAGTTGGGAAGGATATCGATGGATACTTATGATAGAACTGCATCATAAAATAAAATAAATTAAATGAGAATTAATTGATATCATTCCCAACTATGAGAAACCAATAATTTCGAAGTTATGTTTTATTTGATAGACACATTTTGTTTTATTATAAGAATCCATTGATCATTCCCAACTCTGAAACACCAATACTTTCGGAAATATGATTTGTCAAAGTTTTAACAAGAGCGCCAAAGCTCCTGTCCACAGGGCTTTCCCACTTTTATATTACGTATTAAAGTTGAAAATTGACGACAAGCAGAAACTTTGAAGACTGATATCTCTTAACTTTTCACCTCGAGTTTTGAATCACCCTGTATAGTATTATAGTCATATACAGGATCCATCAGAAAAAAACAGCTGTTTTTGCGCGTATTTCCTTGGAAACAGCGGGCTATCATTTTGCCCAAAGGTCTGCAATTTTCGATTTTTTTGCCGAATGGTCTCTAGCGATTAGGTTCCACTCACTGATGAAGAATTCGAGATCAAATTTGATTCTGTCCGCCTGGCTGTCAACACGATAACTTTCGAATGGCAAGAGATAGCGAATTTTCTACTGATATTGTTTTCAACCAACACAGATCCGATCGAATTGAAACTTGGTAACAATTTGTAGAATACCGACAAACAGGCCTATTTGAAATTTTGTGAGTCAATCTCCATTAACTAAAAAATTATTAAATAAATAATAGTTTAAAAAACACGCTTTGATGATAAATCGAACTAAAAAGTATAAAATAATTTTTGAGCATTTAGACAAAACAAGTAAGAAAATTGTAAGTATCATTTGGACGTAGTTACGCAGAAAAAATTGGTTCAAGCCCTGTGGACAGGAGCTTTCCGGCGCTCTAGTTCAAACAGACAAATTATATATCCGAAAGTATTGGTTTCTCAGAGTTGAGAATTAAATCAATGTATTCATATGATAGAACTGCATCATAAAGGAAATTCAATTTAAATAATAGTTTATTTATCAAGATTAAATGAGCAATCATGAGAATGAGAACTGCACCATGGAAGAAATCAAATTAAATCTGGCCAATTTTGCCCAATAACGAACTCAACCGAGATATTCATCTTCCTAAAATACTCTGAAAATTTCAACTACCTACCTTATTCCGTTCGAGAGTTATATCTATGTATATGGATGAAAAGCAGTCTCACTACTCTCAGATCTCTTACTTCATGTTCCGTTCCGAAATTTAAGAATTTTCTGAGAAAACCTAATTTCAGAGCAAACAACTGAGATTTTTCTCCCTTCGCTGACAATTCTTCGATTGATTATATAATGTCATGTCTCAGGAACATCAATTGACATTATGACAATTCATACATAGAATAATATCATTCTGTGACAACGTTGAAATACGATTTATTATTGAAATTTTGAAACATCATATCTCCGAAAGTATTAGCTTGTTAGAGTTGAAAATGATAGCGTTGGATTCTTATGGTAAAACAGCTTATTGAAAAAAATTTAAGTTGGAATTTGCCTTGCAAAAAAAAATTTTTTTTTTGTTACTCCGAAACCATCTGTCCGATTATGCCCAATAACGAGATATTTATCTCCCAAACCTACTCTGAAAATTTCAACTGTCTAGCTCATTCCGTTCGAGAGAAATCGTGCCTACGGCCGGCCGGCCGGCCGGACCGGCCGGACAGAATGAATTTCGACCACGGATTCTTGATCAGTGAGTCGAACCAAATCGTTTAAGACCATTTTCATCGAAAAATTCGAAAATCACAGATATTTGGGCAAATTGATAAGCACTCAGTTCCGAGGAACTAGAGCGCCAAAAATCTAACCCACAAATTGTAGTTCTGAGGAATTCCAACTTGAAGTACAATTTTTCATCCAATTTTATTAGTATAATTGATCTAACCCAATTTAGACTGTTTAACCAATTATTATTAGCCAACATATATTTTTCATAGGAGCCATTCAAACTACTTGAACGTTTTACACGAATAAAAATCCTAGTTGGCTCATATGTGGCTTAGCACTACAGCAAATATATTCACAATGAGCAGGGATTTCATTTAGCCGTTCTCTGGAAATGGACAAATGGAGATTTCACAGGTACCGTATATGAAACTGATTTTCTGTAATTTTCGAATTTTTGGCTGAAAATGGTCTTGAACGATTTGGTATGACTCACTGATCAAGAATCCATGGTCGAAACCGATTCTGTCCGGCAGTCCAGCCGTTAACACGATAACTCACGAACGGAATGAGCTAGACAGTTGAAATTCAGAGTAGGTTTGGGGATAAATATATCTCGGTTAAGTTCGCTATTGGGCGAAATTGGCCAGGCGGTTTCAGAGTAACAAAAAAAATTATTTTCTCACATCACAAATTCTGAATAATTTTTCTTCAAGATGCAGTTTTATCATAAGAATCCATTGATATCAATTTCAACTCTAACAAACTAATACTTTCGGAGATATGATTTTTCAAAATTTCAATCATTATTCTCAATAATTCTATATGATTTCATAGAACACTCTAATTATAATTTGCTGATGTTTGATGTACGTTAATCCAACATGAGATGATTCATAGACCTACGTTTTGAATTTAATTACGAAAATTCGTGAAAACTAACGCAAAGAAGCCAAATTAAAAATGTGGGAAAGCCTTGTGGACAGCTTTGGCACTCTTGTTCAAACTTTGACAAATCATAACTCAGAAAGTATTGATTTTTCAGAGTTGGGAATGTTATCCATGGATTCTTATTTAATTTATTTTATTTCATGATGCAGTTCTATCATCAAATTTTGTGAACAATAGTTACAAATCACAACACTCACGGGGAGACAGGGTTTTTTGCTGAGGTTTTTCCCTAAGCTCTTGTATCATACGCAGAATTGTATGGTACCCCGTTACACCAACCTCTGCTGACACATAAAACTCTCAGTCAAAAGAATATATATATCATCCTAATCTATTGATATAGTTCCCAACTCTGAGAAACCACTTTTGGAGATATGATTCGTGAAAGTTTGAACAAGAGCGCCAAAGCTCCTGTCCACAGAGCTTTCACACATTTTTTTTAAAACTATTAGGTATTTATTTTCTCGTTTTTAGTTCGATTTATCGCATGCGCAGATCGCGCGCTAGCTCTTACTCTCTTACTCTCATTCAGAAGTCAGTTATCAAATTACTGTAATGTCATGGGTTCCTGAAAAGTCTTCAGAATTTAAATAAAATCTGATCGTCTAAAAAAAACTGAGAAAATACGAATCCGATCCACATGGTAATTAGTTGTAGAATACCGGCGCGCAAATTTTTTCGGAATTTCGTAAGGATCATATCACAAAAAATTCCAAATTTCAGACTACTATCCGTCCCATATCCATGAAATTGTGTGATAGCCTTCAAAACCTAACTTTAGAGCTAAGTTCCAAATTTGAAAACGAATCTATATTATTGGAAATCCGAGCAGCCTTGGATGAGTTCAGTAGCTGGATGGGTGACCGTTGCCACGACAACTTTCTAATGGAAAGTTGCAATTTTCAGGGTAGGTTGCGCATCCGAATGGGACAGTTAAGTTCGTTGTTGGGCATAATCGGCCAAATCGGAGTTATACTCATCCTGAATATTGGTTTCTCTATAACTCAAAAGATATGGATCCGATCGAATTGAAAGTCAGCAACAACTTGTAGAATACCAACGCAAAGACGTATGTGATTTCGTGGGGATCGTATCACTAGAAAATTAACGAAAATATATGAAAAAATTATTTATCTCACTATATCGTAAGAACGAAAACAGATATTGACTTGCAATTTTCAGGGTAGGTTGCGCATCCGAATATGACATGTAAGTTCGTTAATAGGCATAATCACAAATAGTTTTGGAGTTATATACCCATCTGAAATTTTGTTGATATTTCCTCTATAACTCAAAATAAACACACCGATCCAATTAAAAATCTCTAATTAATTGTTGAATGCCGAAGTGCTGATGTCGCAAAATCTCGTATCAGTAGAACAAAAATAAAAATATTTTTGTTTTTAAATATTTCATATTTCAGAAACTATGCAGTTAAAATTCTGTACATAACTTCTAGCCACCATTTTACAATCGAGTACCGTTTTTCAGTTCGATTGAATGGACAATGGAACAAGCGCGCAAAAGCTCCTTCCTGACTTCACGTCAGAGCTTTTCTAAATTTTATTATTGCTCATATGTTCTGGGGAAGATCACGTTATCATTTTGCCCAAATGTCTGTAACTTTCGAATTTTTGACGAAAAAGGTCTCAAACGATTTGTTTCGACTCCCCGTTGAAGAATTTGAGGTCAAATTTGATTCTGTCCGGCCGGCCGACCGTTGCCACGATAACTTGAGAACGGAAAGAGCTAGCGACTTGAAATTTTCAGGGTGGGTGGCGCATCGTAATACGACGGACAAGTTCGTTAATGGTCATAATCGACCCAATGGTTTCCGAGTAATAATTTTGTTTTCAACCAATATGAATCAGAACGAATTGAAACTTGGTGAATAGTTGTAGAATATGAACCTAATCACGTTCGTGGAATTTTGTGAGAATCGTATTGCCAGAAAATTTTAAAAAAATTATTAAAAAATATTTTTTGATACGCGATAACCTGAGAACGGAAAGAGAAAGCGATTTGAAATTTTCAGGTTAGGTTGTACATCTGAATTCGACATTTGAGTTTGATTATAAGCATAATAGGCCAAACGGTTTTGGAGTTAAACCCAGTTGTAATTTGGATGTTATTTCCTCAATAACTCAAAAAATATAGAAGCGATCCAATTCAAACATGGTTGTTAGATGTAGAATGCCAACGTGAAAGTTTATGCGAAATTTCGTGAGGATCGTGTCATCAGAAAATTTTAAAAAAATCATTGAAAATTATCGAGAAAAATTCTATATATCAAAAACTATTCATGCAATATCGCTAAAATTTGCGAGAACCTTCAGAATCTAACTCAACTACCAAGTTCTAAGTTTGAACACGATCGGATATATATTGATGGAGATTCGAGCAGCCTTGTGTGAGTTCAGTAGATGGATGGGTGATCGTTGCCTCGATAACTTTCGAACGAAAGGAGGTAGGGACTTGGAATTTTGAGGGTATGTTGCGTATCCGAATGGGAGACTTAAGTTCGTGTACGGGCATAATCGGTCCAACGGTTCCGGAGTTATACCCACCTGGAATATTATTTCCTCGATAACTCCGAAAATATAAACTAAATCGAATTGAAGCTTGGTAACTAATTGTAGAATATCGATATAAAGAAGTGTTTGAAATTTTGTAAGAACCGTACCCCTAGAAAATTTCAAAGAAGTTAGGAAAAAAATTTTTTGTAAGAACCGTACCACAAGAAAATTTCAAAACAATTACGAAAAAAAAAATTGGTTCAAGCACTGACGTGAAGTCAGGAGCTTTTGCGAGTATGTTCTATTGTTCAGTCTCCTGTATTGGACACTCTTAATCGAATTTGCCATGGTGAATTCTATTGTCCGTTCTGCTGTATTAGACACTCTTAATCGAATTCACCATGGTTAATTCGATTAAGAGAGTGTCCAATACAGGAGAACGGACAATAGAATTCACCATGGTAAATTCGATTAAGAGTGTCCAATACAGGAGACCGGACAATAGTCCATAGTGTGGAGTGTGGAGCAGCACGTGTTCACAAAATGGCGAATCTGTCGTTCAGATGCAACGAGATTTTCGAGTTCACTATCAGGTTCCACAGCGTGGGGCAATTACTAACCGTAATACTATCCTGAGATGGGCCTCCTCTCCGCGTCCAACCAGAGAGGAAATGTTTAAAATCAAAACTTTATGGCCGAAATCGAACGATGATAACCCCCGAAAACAGTAGAGGTGGATACCCGGCGGAACTCCACCGTTCTATCCGTTTGCGCGCTGCTTTTCATGGAATAAGTGAGTCAGTAGTGCGTTGGAAGAATGATTTTTCCCATCGAACGATTGGGCAAGAAGTGAAAACAAAAATTTAAGATTTCTTTGACTATGTTCCCTTAGTAGACCTCATTATCTTCTGAAAAAAAAAGTTCATGTGCGGTTCGTTACTTATTTATGAAAACTTCTAAAATCATTACATACATAGTTGAATCGTCTTTATCCTTTTTTTAAAATTCCTTATGTTATTTCGAAACAAGAGCAGGCAGACATACACTTTATTTACGGATTTGCCAACGGAAATTCTGCAGAGGCAGCGAGAAAATATGGGATAAGTTAATAAGGTAAGTAAAGGTGCCATTTCGCTGTGACGTCTTGCGTTCACGCCCTGCCGCGAACTGGAAGTGAGTGGAGTAGGATCGACACGCCACGACGAAAGCAGTGCTCGACTCGACTGCTCGATGGCTGCACATCGCGGCGGCCGCGAACGTTGGACGTTGCTACGAAATCCCACCTTAAAGGCGAAAATTCATGAGACGATTTTGTCGTCGAAAACCAACGATTTTGTCGTCCAAATGAGTATACAGTCATTTGGACGACGTCGTCCATGTCGCTGGATTAATCCAGCATTCCAACGACAACTGATGACATACCTCTGACAGCCGCGAAAATTTAAATTGGTTCAAGCACTGACGTGAAGTCAGGAGCTTTTGCGCGCATATTCTATTGTCCATTCATCTCTATTGGACAAATTCAAATGAAAGTAGATAATATTATCCTATCTAATATGTCTTAGACCAGAAATGACTATATTGTTGTGTGCCAAATGCAATTCATGGGCGAAAAAAATGCCAAAATGTATAGGTTTTATTCTGTAATATGTATTGTTTTATTCTGTACTGGTTTTATTCTGTCCAACTCCCTGTGAAATTTACTAGTATATAGGTTTGTGTTTTCACTTCTTACCTCCGGAAAACCAAATATAAATATAATTATTGAAACTGCGTTAGGAAGATAACTAATAGACCGAAGAGACTCAACTTGGAACTACATCATCTTCCAACAGAGTACAAGGAGGTACCTCGAAAGTAGAACTGAGGAAGGATGTGTCGATGACTTGCTGTGCTGAAAAACCTCATTCAGAAGAAGAAATAAGCATCACCCAAGCACCCTTGAGTTAGTTGAACAGCAATAATAATTTTAGTAGTATACTTGGTTGTGTACATTGTTACCAGACCACTTAACATTTGTGCCATTGATATATCCCGGTTATCTACAAAGAGTGATATCTTGAACAGTGACAGTGCTTTGAAAAGTTTAACAGGCATAAACAATTTTGATATTTTCAATTGAATAGAAGAGATGGTCATCAAAACTCTTGAAAACAAAACAAAAAAAAGCAACTTTATTATACCTCAAACATTACACTTATTGTTAATAATTATTTTCACATAATAAATATGTATCATATCTTGAAAAAATCATTTTAATTATGGATAATGAATTAAAACATCATTAATATGTTCACACCTGCTCCATGCTCCGACTTTACAAGAATATACCATACTTTTTTTTTAAGTTCACCATTCTCCACATTAATATGGGCCATCAATTTTATGTGGTTCTGAATTAAGGGCACTACTTTGTAAACATAAGGAACAAATGTCTATAAAAATGGGACCACAATTTGTTTTGTCATACATGATTACATGATCTACATTTAGAATCTCTTCTCCTTCTACAAGGATTCTAGAATTAGAAGTTGAAGCTCCTATGTACTCCAGAAATTGCATCGTCTTGGAAGTTCCGATTTGTTTTTCTTTTGCGATTTAATACATTTATATAATTATTAGAGATAACTGTAGTACTTTAGGAACTCATTTTGTACCTAAATATGTATTTTTTTGTAATATTTAAATTCAATTAGGTTATGTTTCTGTCAGTTCAAAATAATCTGTCGTCCGATTTTGTCGTTCCATGGAATATAGGGGAAGGGAAATTTCGAACGACAGTCGTTGGTTTTGAACGAAAAAATCGTCGGAATTTTGGACGACAAAATCGTTGGTTTTTGACGACAAAATCGTCTCATGAATTTTCGCCTTAAGGCATCATAGTCAAACACACCCTCGATTTTTTTATTTAATTTTTTGCATGATTGTTCTACAAGAAGAAATCTTTCAATCATTTTGCTATGAAACAATCGCTCAAAAATCAAATCTTGAAATGTTTGAAGCCGATTTTCTCGAAAACGGTGAGGTTTAAAGCTGTCGATCAGTAACATTTTTGAGGAAAATTCTTCCAGAATTCAAAATCAGTCCAAAACATTTGCAAAACTGCCAGTGCCGTTCAAGTTGGGGGAGTTGTAATATCGAAATTTGAAATATCTGAGAAATATTTGAAAGTTAACTTTCAACGAGAACTATGGCTGTTCTGAGTTGTATCGGAATATCTTCAGCCTCTTCAAAGTTATTGAAAAAACAAATTATTTTCTCTAAATTTAACAACCTGGATCTCATTATAGGGTGTCTTAAGATATATGTTTATAGGAACTTTTAGTGATGAAAAATTGCGTTCTATCTGATATCGAAGTCCTGCTACAAACAACTGACTCACCCTGTATATTACAATCAAATTCATGTTGCTTATCCTCGAAATGCTCAGCCAATGCTGTCTTATTCTTAACATTGATTATACTGGAGGGCTTTATGCTTCGTTCATGTTCAGATATTCTTGTTTTTAGATATCTACGGGTTTGTCCTATGTAAACGCCACTACATTTATTACACGGTATCTTATAAAACATTGCTTTCCACTTGTGGTGTCTGCTCTTTTTGTTTTGAAAACAATTTATACTTACATATTATGTAAAACAATTTCCCGTTGTGAACAACTTAAGATGCTCTCGGGTAACTGACACCCTCATCGTAAACTAGCTGATTCAATACTCGAATAGCCAAGAATGCTGAAGGTAAAAAACCATAGGTATTGAATTCAAACTTGGTTTCAGGTCTGAAGAACGCCAATATACATGCTGATATTTACGAGCATGGGGGAATTTGTCTGTACATATTTTCGATATCGGCACAAATAGCTATTGGATACATTCTGAAGCAGAGTAAAATGATTTTTATGTTTTTCTGCGGCTTGGTCCTCTAACAAGACTATCATTCAGAGGGCGGCCAGAATAATCTGAATCAGATGCTTTGAAGACAACTCGGAACTTGGCTGATGAGAGCTGGACTTTTTTCGAACATATATATTATATGTGGAATTACGTATTTATTAGAAATTCTAGCTTGTGACAAGTGATTCAATTCTAAATATTTCAAAATAGGTTTCTCATATCAATCGAAAGCATCAGGATTTCACGACAATCTTCTGTCTAATGACAACAATCAACTGAATGCTCTTCTTCAGTTATATAGTCTGAAGGGCAAGGAAACTATATAATTACCACCTTGACCACGAGAATGAGTGGAAAAAAATGTTTCTCCACATATTAAGTACAGAACCTACTGAAACTTCTTCCAATCACCAAAATGTTTGCATCTGAAAACTGAAAACAGATTGAGTGAGCAAATCCGATTTGGACGTAGGAAAACAACCGCGGCTATACGATATCCAGAAGAGGCGAATGAATAAGTATCAATAGCATATTGCATTCAATACCATTAGCATTGTTCGCGATAGGAATTTTTTTATTCTATCTGCATTTGCGAACACTTGACGAGCTCGCAACAGGAATGTCCTATTCTAGGTACATATGTGATATGTATCTGCATGAACTAAGCAATAGGAATGTTTTATTCTCGCTTTACTTGCGATGACTTGAGGATCTCGCAATAGAAATGTCTTATTCGGATTGAATATGAGATGTCTCGAGGAACTCCACAAAAGGAAATTCTTCTTCTCGTTTTACTTGCGATGGATTGAGAAAGTTGCAAAAGGAATGTCTTATTCTGGTTACATATGTGATATCTTGAGGAACT
This sequence comes from Halyzia sedecimguttata, assembly GCA_937662695.2. Lineage (NCBI taxonomy): Eukaryota > Metazoa > Arthropoda > Insecta > Coleoptera > Coccinellidae > Halyzia > Halyzia sedecimguttata. The sequence goes on from OW569417.2 coordinate 72,055,848, forward strand.
CCACAATAGGAATATCTTATTCTCGATACACTTGCGATGACTTGAGGAGCTCGCAATAAGAATATATTATTCTGGTAACATATGCGGTATCTTGAGGATCTCACAATAGGAGCTCGCATTCTATCCTCATTGTAACCTCTGATAGATCTGTCTATCAGGTTTCCTGAGGTGGATACTACAAGGATAAATCCAAGGGAGCACCCGAAGTGGAACACTCGCTATTATTATTATTTATTTGTAACAGCAAGAAGCGGCTTCCGCCGATGAGCTCACTGTCTCACTTTCAGTATTCACAGCTAATATAGCAAAAAAAAACTCAAAATACGGTCTATGAAATCCAACAAAGAAAACAAGTTCAATAGTAGTAAAAAAAATAAATAGAAACAAACAACAGTTTTCCATCACAGAAAGTCCCGTGCACACATCACCAGAAGTTCAAAAGTAAATAAATCGAAGTAATGATTTCCATAAATAAATTAGTGCATTACTAATCCCATTGCCGATTTGGCAATACGCACTTTAGACTCTTTGAATAAATTTTCTCACCATTCTTCTCAAACTGTCACAGTTCACCAATTCTCCATTGTGTGCTACTGCAAGAGCTCCATGCTGTGTATGTACTACGAATGGTTGACAGTTCACTTCTTCGCTAGCAGCCGAAGTTGAGTACCTTGTATGGCCAATTCCAATACTTCCTTTCAGTTTTTTTATTGCTTCATCATTGAATATATTACTTATCATACCCATTCCTTTGACAATATTGAATGATTTAGCGCACTGACCTTCACTTGCTACTATCCCAGCTGATTCCTGGCCTCTGAAGAAATACAGGGATTGAACATTAATTAATAATAATAATAATATAATAATTCAAATAATCATTAAAGGATACTGTGGAAGGTATATTCATTATTGAATAGTTTCTTTCTGGGTGTTCCCTCCTTTCTGAACTTGGGAAATAGGGAGACCACAGACCACATGATGGATTGGAGTAAAAGTACATAAACATTAGCACGCTGCGCGGTGAACGCGAGGCGCGCCCGCTGCGATACATCTCCGTTGATGATACGGGCACAGAATGGATACGGGTTTTCAAGTTGAGTGCGATCCGAAAACCCGTACAAATCACAGCGTGTTAATGTATACGTAGGTAGCATAAAGGCCAAATTACATCAGACGAGCGAATGCTCATTCTATTCCCTCTCTATCAAATTATTTGAGTGTAAACAGATGTCTTTCGTTGTTCTTTCTGCGTTCGCAAAGATTCTAAGGAATATTCTAATGCTGCGTATTCACTTGCAACAGAATGCTCCGAACGGTCCGAACGAACCGCGCGCGCTGTAACAAATTTGTCTAGTCAATACGTCGCGCAGAACAGAACCGAACGCGCAAAACATTTTCGCTCCGTACTCACTTGCAACAGAATGCTCCGAACGGACCGAACGAACCGCGCGCGCTGTAACAAATTTGTCCAGTCAATACGTCGCGCAGAACAGAACCGAACGCGCAAAACATTTTCCGAGGTTTGTCGGTAAATACGATTTGATCAAAGGGATTAGGAGTTCGTTCGAGAGAAGCGAAGAAAATGGACTGGAGCAGGGAAAAATGCCTTGAATTAATCGATCAATTTGAACTGCATCCTATCTTATGGGATCCCACAAACGGGTATTATTTCAACAAAATTAAAAAGCATGATGAGTGGGCAGCAATTGGTAAAAATGTGGGATTTGAAGTAAATGTAAAAAAAATGGAAAGTCTTCTATATAGTTTTAGAAGGGAGAAAACCAAGGGGAAAAATCTGTAGGAACAGGAAGAGGTAAGATTTTTCTAATTTGGCAATTATTATTGTAATTACAATACAATTACAACTCTGTAAATGAAATTATTTTATACTAAATATCCTGGTTTGATATTTTTTATAAATAATTTTGTCTTTTTTTTATAGGAAGAGAAGAAATATACTTGTCAAAATGGTTTGCATTTACACGCATGGCTTTTCTCCTAGACGAAGATAAACCAAGACCTACAATAGATAAGAAAAAGTAATAAAAAAAATTGGAAAAAAAAATTTTGAAATTAAAAAAAAAGAATTAAGGCTTGTTAGCGCATCTATAATTAAAAAATGGGTTCAAGCCCTGTGGACAGGAGCTTTCTGGCGCTCTAGTTCAAACAGACCTATTATATCTCCGAAAGTATTGGTTTCTCAGAGTTGGGAATTATATCAATGTATTCATATGATAGAACTGCATCATAAAGGATATTCAATTCAAATAATAGTTTATTTATCAAGATTAAATGAGCAATCATGAGAATGAGATCTGCACCATGGAAGAAATCAAATTAAATCTGGCCAATTTTGCCCAATAACGAACTTAACCGAGATAATCATCTCCCTAACCTACTCTGAAAATTTCAACTACCTACCTCATTCCGTTCGAGAGTTATATCTATGTCTATGGATGAAAAGCAGTCTCACTACTCTCAGATCTTTTACTTCATGTTCCGTTCCGAAATGTAAGACTTTTCTGAGAAAAACTAATTTCGGAGCATACAACTGAGATTTTTCTCACTTCGCTCACAATTCTTCGATTGATTAGATAATGTCATGTCTCAGGAAAATAAGTTGACATTATGACAATTCATACATAGAATAATTATATCATTCTGTGACAACGTTGAAATACGATTTATTATTGAAATTTTGAAAAATCATATCTCCGAAAGTATTAGCTTGTTAGAGTTAAAAATGATATCATTGGATTCTTATGGTAAAACTGGTTATTGAAAAAAATTTAATTTGGAATTTGCTGTGTAAAAAAAATTTTTTTTTTGTTCTCCGAAACCATCAGTCCGATTTTGCCCAATAACGAACTTAGCCGAGATATTTATCTCCCAAACCTACTCTGAAAATTTCAACTGTCTAGCTCATTCCGTTCGAGAGTTATCGTGCCTACGGCCGGCCGGACAGAATGAATTTCGACCACGGATTCTTGATCAGTGAGTCGAACCAAATCGTTTAAGACCATTTTCATCGAAAAATTCGAAAATAACAGACATTTGGGCAAATTGATAAGCACTCAGTTCCGAGGAACTGGAGCGCCAAAAAGCACCAGCGGCAACTATCACATCGTCTGCATCCATGTCGATGAACACGTAAACACTGATACGGGTGGGAAACATTTTCCGATGTTTGCCGGTAAATGCGATCTGATCAAAGGGAATGATTCACCAGTGTTCAGTGGATACGGGAGTTTGTTGTGTTTGGTGTTCTTTCGAGAGAGGTAGAGAAAATGGAATGGAGCAGGGAAAAATGCCTCGAATTGATCGATCAATTCGAGCTGCATCCTATCTTATGGGATCCCACAAACGGCTATTATTTTAACAAAATTAAAAAACATGATGCGTGGACAGTAATTAGTAGAAATATGGGATTTGAGGTGGTCAATGACACAAAAAAAAATGGATAGTCTTCTATCTAGTTTCACTACGTCTGCATGCATGTCGACGATCACGTAAATAGTGATACGGTTGGGACCGCAGCGAATACCGCAAACTCTCCAAACAGCCCGAACAATGTTTGTTGCAGCGCGCGCGGTTTGTTCGGAGTGTTCTGTTGCAAGTGAATACGCACCTTAAGATTGCTCGATCGCTTGATATAAACGGCAATAGAGCGTGTGAACAGTTGCTTAGAGCGTTATTGCACCGAGCGAATGCTCATTCTATCCCCTATCTAGCAAATTCTTTTAGCGTAAACAGATGCAGAGCATTATTTCGTTGCTCTTTCTGCGTTCGCAAAGATTCTGTCGAATATACTAAGTTTGCTCGATCGCTTGATATAAACGGCACTAGAGCGTGTCAACAATTGCATAGAGCAGACACGATGCTTGCCACGACAATTCAAATTTGCTTGAATGTACTGTAGCAAAATAAAAAAAAATTGGTTCAAGCTCTGTGGACAGGAGCTTTCTGCGCTCTTGTTCAAACAGACAAATTATATCTCCGAAAGTCTTGGTTTCTCAGAGTTGGGAATTATATAAATGGATTCTTATGATCGAACTGCATCATGAAAGAAATAAAATTAAAAAAAAAAGTCGTTTAATATAAACTGTTTCAAAAATTATCATTTGAACAAGAGCGCCAAAAAAAGAGCAATCTACAATGCTTCAAAAATTATCATTAAATTTATTTATCAAGATTAAAAGAGCAATCTGCAATGATTTATCCTCGTGGAATGGCTTGTTGCAACTTACACTCGGTGCATAGTTTTCACAACTCGAAATACCTAAGGAAAGTATCATCGAAATGTCTAGAGCAACGCTGGAAACAATCATAGCAGATTGTCCGTTTATTCCTGATATTTGAGTAGGAAGAGGCTTACGAACAAATTATTTTAATAGTTCAAAATATATTAACTAGCAACATTATGAAAATACTGTATATAGGAACATGTCTTACTACTTAAGGAAGTAAAATGTAATATTAACCTCAGTGGTCAACGAACAGTAGTTTCTTTTGATGATTCCATTATGTTCTTCTTTCCTATTGCCTTCATAAGCTACATCATTAAAATGATCCCATTCTAAATCTTCTGAAACATCATCCCGAATGTATACGTAAATTATTCAATATGCAAACAGTCAATATAATTTTCGGTTTCAAAACAGCCCTGTATATATCAACAAATTCAAGAATCGGATACTCATTTCAAACTACAAATTGACATGACCCTAATAGCTAGATAAGATGACATTTATGAACAGTGAACACAGACAGTGAATACATAGAACTACGATGTATTATTGAAATTTTGAAAAATCATATCTCCGAAAGTATCAGCTTCTTAGAGTTGAAAGTTATATCAAAGGATTCTTATGATGAAACTGCATCTTAAAAAAAAAATTAACTCGAAATTCGTAATTAAAAAAAAAAATGTTTTCCTTACTCCGAAACCATTAACCACTAACGAACTTAGACGAAATATTTATCTCCCGAACCTACTCTGAAAATTTCAACTGTCTAGCTCATTCCATTCGAGAGTTATCGTGTTAACGGACGGATGGACGGACAGAATCGATTTCGACCACGGATTCTTGATCAGTGAGTCGAACCAAATCGTTTGAGAACATTTTCACCCAAAAATTTGAAAATTACAGACATTTGGGCAAATTGATAATCACTCTGTTACCAGTAACAAGAGCGCCCAAAATGGCCAAAATCCTCTAAATTCTACAGAAATTTTGGTATCGACCACATTCTCCTTGTTCTTGCAAATCCGTCATCATTTCACCTACATTATTCAGTATCGTTCGCTGCATTTGTTACCCACGAACACCTCTTACTTCTTTTTTTTGCGTGTTTGATACAAAATAAGAAATGCAGCACTTGCAAATTATAATATTGCGCTCAGAGTCGGACATAACGAAGCACCGCCAGTCACAAAATTGAGATGAATGAGCATTCGTTCGGCTGATCTAAACATCTATCTATCCTGAGCAAGAATTCTAGTTCTTTGTTCTCGTTCTTGCTCGTTGATATATTTGTGTAAACGCTGAAAACTAGCTTTCGTTTACACTGAAAGGTTCTTTTTCTAGCTCTTGCTCTTTGTTCGTTTGGTTTAAACCAACCTAATACAATGATTCTGATGACAGAATCTGATTACGTTGAAGGGAAACATAAGGAGAGTCTCCTTTCTCAACTTGAAAAATGGAGACATACAAAAATAAAAAAATTGGTTCAAGCACTGTCGTGAAGTCAGGAGCTTTTGCGCGTATGTTTTATTGTCCATTCTCCTGTATTGGAAACTCTTAATCGAATTTACCATGGGGAATTCGATTAAGTGTGTCCAATACAGGAGAATGGACAATAGAACTTACGCGCAAAAGCTCCTGACTTCACATCAGTGCTCGAAATAGTTTTTTTTCGAAATTTTTAAATTTAATTTTTAATTCTCTAGGAGTACTGTTCTCACATTTTACACACGTCTTTATGTCGATATTCTACAACTAGTTAGCAAGCTACAATTTGATCGGAAGAAATTTCTAGTGATACGATCCTCAAAAAATTTTGCACGAGTTTTCGCGTTGGTTCTCCTCAACATATTTCAATTGGATCGGTTTTCAATTTTTCGAGTTATTGAGGAAATAACAACCAAATTTCAGATACCCATAACTCCAAAACCGTAAGGCCGATTATGCTTATAAACAAACTCAAAAGTCGAATTCAGATGCACAACCTAACCTGAAAATTTCAAGTCGCTATCTCTTTCCATTCTTAGGTTATCGTGACATGAAAAATATTTTTTAATAATTTTTTTGAAATTTTCTAGAGATTTGATTCTCAAAAAAATTCAAAAACGTGCTTAGGTTTATATTCTACAACTATTCACGAAGTTTTAATTCGATCGGATTTATATTGGTTGAAAACAAAATTATTACTCGGAAACCATAGTTCTGATTATACCCATTAACGAACTTGTTCGTCGTATTGGGATGCGCCGCCTACCCTGAAAATTTCAAGTCGCTAGCTTTTTCCATTCTCAAGTTATCGTGGCAACGGCCGGACGGACAGAATCAAATTTGACCTCGAATACTTCATCAGGGAGTCGAACCTAATCGTTTGAGACCATTTTCGACGAAAAATTTGAAATTTACAGACATTTAGGCAAAATGACAACGTGATATTCCAGAACCTACGCGCAAAAATTGCAGAACATGTATGTACAGAGTGGTCCAAATTGGACACTTTTGATAGGAAACACCAATTTCTAGAGGAGTTAGAGAAAAACTAGCCTACATGCTACGAGGTCGATTTTCGTGAGAAAATGAATGCCGAAAACCGCACATTGATATCTTGAGTTGTTCGAAAGATACAAGGTGTTTTTCAATTTTGTGCATTTCTGACCCAACCCCGTAACTTGTTTATTTTTGAATATTTCTTGTTTCTGTGAAAACATTCTTCAGGCACTTTTTTGAAAGGAATCCAATGGTGTTCCTAGTTTTTTATTACAAAATATGGTTTTGAAGCTATTACATAAACTTGTATTTTTTCTTATGGACCACCCTATTTTTTTTTATATAATCGTGTTTGAAATTAAATTCTCTTTTCAAATATATATAATAGTTGCTACTTCTCTGGAAACTGTCATTTTGTGGCTGTTTTCGAATGATTTTAGATGTATTTTCAAAATCTGGGTTGTCATGCCTAAATACGAAACAAAATAGTTCTACATAACAGCTGTAAACAGAATAATCATTGTCGATTTTGTAATAACTCATAAATTTAATCGAAAAATAGAATAACAAGAACAACAATATTTTCAAACTATTTACAACATGTGTTCGCATTGAGCTCCGTTCAAGTCACAACATAATTGACTTCGCTTCCTCTCATTATTGACAGCATTAATCAATTCTATCGCAGGTATTGAACGAAAGTCATGTCGCACTGCTGCTTCCAACGCTTCTCGGGAATCAGGTTGGCGTTTATATGTGAGGTCCTTTATTCTTCCCCAGAGGTAAAAATCTAGAGGCGTAAGATCGGGGGATCTTGCCGCCCAATGAACAGGACCCCGGTTGCCAAGCCAATTATTGTCGGTAAATATTTCGTTTAAAAACGCCGTTATGATGTGTGCGTTATGACTCGGTGCCCCGTCTTGTTGGAAGTATACGTCTCCAATTTGTTGTAATGGTAAATCATGCATTATTGGTTCAACAAATTCCCGCAATATTTCCAAATATCGCGCTGCCGTAAGGTTACCCTCATAGATAAAGGGACCGATAAACCTTCCTCTAAAAATACCGACCCAAACATTGAAACTGTATCAACCTTGATTTTGTGTCTACACTATAATATGTGGATTTTCCAAAGTCCAATTGTAGGAATTGTATCTATTAAAAATACCAGAGCTGCTAACGCATGCTTCATCAGTCCAAATAATATTCTGTCCAAAGTTTCCTAAATACCATTGGCAAAATTCGAGCCGGAATTGTAGGTCATATGGTAGTAACTTGTGAACTTTTCTTACTCTATACGTTTTGATTTTATTTTTTTTTAGAATTCGCATTGCTGTAGCATTGGGTAGGTTTTGTATTTCCCCTAAAACCGTTATATCTTCTAACTCTCTATCTCTATTCCTGGCATCGTAAACTTTTGTCCTTGGTTTTGAAAAAGAACCGTAATTAACTAGGTTTTGCTGCAATCTAGTGAACATATCCCGAAACGGTTGTCTCCTTTCAGGATATCGGTCAAAGTAAAGATTGCTGGTAGCCTGAGCATCTTCATGTGATTCCCAATAACACTTTAACATTATCATATTACTCGTAATTTTCATACATTTTGAATTAACAGGCAGCTAAATATTCTAGTTACTAGTATGTTCAAAACTCAGTTCAAAGAAGCACACTAATCTTGTAAAGCAAACTGCATTTAATAATAATTGTTTGACAGTACGCATAGACTGTAGTTGCTAAGGTAATTTGTTTCATGTTCAGACATGGCATCCCAGATTTTGAAAATACATCTAAAATAATTCGAAAATAGCCACAAAATGAATGTTTTCAAAGAGCAGTAGCAACTATTATATATATTTGAAAAGAGAATTTCATTTCAAACACGAATATGTAAAAAAATATGGGGTGGTCCATAAGAAAAAATACAAGTTCATGTTATAGCTTCAAAACCATATTTTTTAATAAAAAACTAGGAACACCATTGGATTCCTTTCAGAAAAGTGCCTGAAGAATGTTTTCACAGAAACAAGAAATATTCAAAAATAAACAAGTTACGGGGTTGGGTCAGATATGCACAAAATTGAAAAACACCTTGTATCTTTCGAACAACTCAAGATATCAATGTGCGGTTTTCGGCAATCATTTTCTCACAAAAATCGACCTCGTAGCATGTAGGCTAGTTTTTCTCTAACTCCTCTAGAAATTGGTGTTTCCTATCAAAAGTGTCCAATTTGGACCACTCTGTACAATCCAAGGAGATCACATGATTGGATTGGAGTAATACAAAGATTCTGATGAGAGAATATTATTACGTCAAAAGGAAACTTAAAGAGTCAACTTGTATTTTGTTGAACAGAGAATGCAATTTTGCAAACTGCTCAATTGGAATTGACCACATTTGGCTGAATTTATTAAAAAAGGAGTTGGAACTTTGGAATTTCTATGCTAAGTAAAACTATGTTACTATGACTTTCAAATAATGTCAATATGACAATTCTCGAATTCCAGAATAGCTATATCAACAAAAAATAATTCTGAAGATTTTCGTTGAATGTCTGACGAAGTAGTCTGATTTAGACTCCGAAACGTGGTTACTGTACATATTTATGGAAAATCCCGAAATACGTCAAATATTATTTTCAAATTGTCATTCTTCTTCGTAAAAATTCGAACCCTAGCTCCCTTCGAAAGACAGGTACAACCCCTAATTTTTCAAACAAGAATTTTGGGATTGTTATACATCGTTTGAAAGGTTCCGTCATTCTCTATTCAGAAATGTTATACTTTCACATTTATTGCAAAAATAAAATTATAAAAAAATGAACTCAAGTGATTAGCTAAAATTGGTACAATATCAAAAACTAAAATGTAATAAAAAATGTAGCAAAAAAATCAAGTATGTTAAGGAAGTAGATGTTCAAAGTGTTCACCGCGAACACCTACATCCTAACGTTGAACAAAAATTTCTTCCATCATTATTCAAGAGTGATCGATCTAAACACAAGCGATAATCGATCCTTTAGTTAGGTCATTCAAATCTAATGAGTTAAGATCAGGGGAACGCCTGGCCATATTCGATCCTTCCTCGCCACCGATATTTTTGGAACCATATCGTATTCCGTGGAAATTGAGGATTTCCTTGATCAGAATATAAATTTGCCAAAGTTGGAATGACATGATTTTGAAGTACCTACTGCTAATAATTATTCATCGCCATTCAAATTGCCCTCAATGAAAAATAGGCCTAGGATATGGTTTCGAACATTTCCTGTCCTAACATTAACCTTTTGAGGGAACTGCGTGTGTTCCGCTTTCATCCAGTGAGGATTTTCGGTAGACTAGCAGCGGCAATTTTTACGATTAGCATGGCTGTTGATGGAAAAAGTGCACTCATCAGAATAAAAAATCTTCTACTAATTGGATAATATTATCATCCAACATGTCCATCATTTGTTCACAAAAATAAGTTCTCCTATCAAAACCGTCTTCCAAGAGCTCTTGGGTAGGTATCATTTTAATGGGATGCATTTTATTTGGTTTTAATACGTTTAGAATCGATGTACCTATGGCTGACATTGAATGTTGTGGAGGCATCCCTACTCGATTTATGTGAATTTTCTTCAAAATCAGGCATCACATCTAATTTCACATCCTCATGCACACAATGCATTAATAGCTCCATTTTTAATCTGCCTTACATGCCCAAACTCGCGAAACATCTTCTCTATTTTACTTATTAGTCGAATTTAAGTGAATAACCGGAACAGTGAGGTTAAGACCAATCCCTTGCTAAACATAACCGATCGGTTATAATAGCAAGGGATTGGTCTGAACCGCACTGTTCCGGTTATTCGCTTGAATTCGACTATAGTCCTTTGGGTTATAGGCAGCAAATTCGGAAATGTCTCATGAAACAAGCGACTTACTTCTTTTTGTGTTCGGATGTTAACTCCGTAATCAATCATTTGTAAAATTGTTATTTTGTGCATTTCCGTTAATCGAACCACTATTCAAAATTGAAGTTAATTGAAATTGAAACACAAATTAGACAATTTATAAACTACAACTTATCAGCACAAAACAATTTGCGAAGGCGTTCTAAAGAAACCAACATTGCTACTGAAAGTGTTTTACGTAGTTTTCATGGTACCATCTGAAAAACGCAATGTTATGTTTCTTTCATTTTCCTTGTATCACATCTTGAAACCAAATAAGTTCGGGATGATTGTAATAAGATTTGGGAAAATAAGAGGGAATATTATGATGAATGTCAGTAATCACATGATTTTATATTTTTCAAATTTGAGTTTGCAATAAACATGGAAGTGGTAACATTTCTGAATAGAGAATGACGCGACCTTTCAAACGATGTATCACATGCCCCTGCTTCCTATTTGAAAAAATGGTGGTTGTACCTGTCTTTCGAAGGGAGTTGAAGATAGGGTTCGCATTTTTACGAAGAAGAATGTCAATTTCGAATTTGAATTTGAGTTGTTTCAGGATTTTCCATAAGTATGTACAGTAACCAAGATAATGAATTTATTCCATTTGGCTTTTCCAAACTCAAACTGTATGTGAAAGGGTTTCTTTCGTTTTCGCTTTGAACCGAATGGAACCGTATGCATGTGAAACAAGCCTTCCTGTCAAAGGAAAATAAATCCGATAAATATTTGTCAACCACAATTCAGAACGAAATTATTGATCTCTTGGCTAGAGAGGTGAGGTTTGTATTGATAACTGTAATAAAACAATCTCCTTTTTTCGATAATAATAGACATTAGCCAAGACATTTCAAATCGTTTAAGTTAGTTTCGTGGTTGGTGAATCTAATAAAGGATGAAAACAAAAGATTTTTTTCCGGTTTCGAAGAGTGTAATGAGCATTCGGCTGCAGATTTGGTGATACGATTATTAATGTTTTGCGAAAAAAATAATTTGAATTTGGAAAAACTCAGAGCTTAAGCATACGACGAAGCAGCTAATATGAGTGGAGTTTATAACGGCCTACATGAAAAAAAATTGTAAAAACAGCCAAATGCTTTTTATGTATACTGCACTGCTCATGAACTAAACCTTGTGATTAACGATTCTGTTAAGATTTATCGTGAATTACAAAAATTGTATGATTTGATTGAAAGCTGATACCTACGATACTTTTTTCTCACACAGTATAAAACGGTGGGTGTTATTGATAGATATATTCGAGTCTAAAATACATTATTTGAAGTGATTGTGTCCCACCTGATGATCGTCTCGTTATGATTTCCTTAATAATAACTTGAGATTTCACTATTGCGAAAATTTAAAGGTATTGTTACAATTATCACTAACAAACTCCAAAGCGACAGAGCGAAATGAGGCATTATCTCTCAAGAACAAGTTGGAAGAATTTGAGTACAATAGTATTGAAATATAAAATTCTAAACATCATCAAAGTTGTATGTAGGGCTCTTCACTATCCCGAGTAAAAACTAGTGCTCCTCAGACTGAAAACTAAAACCTCATGAGAGCTTCATATCTCATGGAATCTGCTAGAGCTGATATTAGAAAAGGGTTTGAAGACTCTCGCAGAATCTCAAAGATATCTGAGGGTATATATATATTATATATATTTATGTTTTTTATTTTTAGTTTTCCGGTCATCTGATCCTCACAGAATTTTGCATTAGTCTTCGTGTCAGTATATTTAATCTAAATACCGTGCTTAAATTCATCAGATCAGTAATTTTCGAGTTATTGGGAAAAATTATTCAGATGGCTATAATTCCGACAGATTTTGTCCATTAACGAACTAAGCTGATGCGTTTGGTCTCCAAATCTACTCTGAAAAAACTTTGAAGACATTGAGTCGAGTGATCTAGCGCGTAGTTGGGGAATAAAAGGTGAGGAGACAATTCGACGAGTAGTCCCGTGACAAGCTTCTTTGCAATTCGAAAGATAAATTTCTGGTATCAGTGCTCATTCTAACATTAGATGTGATTATGTTGGAATTAGAACAAAGGAATGGATACAATCATGCAAATACTTCAAGTAATTTTTGCAACGACTCTGAAAAGTGGTTGCGATACTGAGAGAGTTGGTCTAACAGAATATTTGGCCAAATTTTATTCTTCTGACCTATCGGACTGTCTCTTCCAAGAAATAAGTAGTTTTATTTTGGTTCACATTTAGATACAAAATTGATGGGGACGTTTCCGTGTATGACTTGGCAAATGTTTAATACTAATATGCGATAAAATGATTTCAAGCTCATTTAAAGACGTTTGCTATTCGTTTATCCCTTTTCTAACAATTCCGGTTTCAGTAGCTAGCTCATAAAGGTCCTTCTCCGTTATGAGATAAATAAAAAAAAGCACTGACGTGAAGTCAGTACTCTTTGACGCGTGTGTTCACGGTAGCTAATTTGAATTGAATGATGAATACTTCAAGCTCAGTGGATAGAGCGAGCCGGAGATCTACCCATAGGATAGTGGACACCATTCACTGTCGGTTCAAAAATTAACAGTGCTGTATCTAAGCTGCCATAAGGATAGAGTAACAAAGTTGAGGAAGAACACAACTGACTCTCTAAGGAGAGTCAGTTGTGACTAAGGTCGCACAAGCTCCTAGAGGATTCTGAGGGATCTCCTTGGGAAAGACTTGGGAGAGTCAGTAAAATCATATCAAGTTTATAGCACGCACGCCAAAGCAGATTGTCCCCACGTCAATGCTTTTTTATACTTTTTCTTTCATTGTTAAGTCAATCTGCATTTGGCGCGCGTGCTATAAACATGATTATGATTATACTGACTCTCCCAAGTCTTTCCCAAGGAGATCCCTCTGAATCTTCTAGGAGCTTGTGCGACTAAGGAGAGTCAGTTGTGTTCTTTTTCAACTTTGTTACTCTATCCTTATGGTAGCTTAGATACAGCACTGTTCATTTTTGAACCAACAGTGAATGGTGTCCACTACCCTTTGGGTAGATCTCCGGCTCGCTCTCTGAGCTTGAAGTATTCATCATTCAATTCAAATTAGCCACCGTGAACACGCGCGCCAAAGAGTACTGACTTCACGTCAGTGCTTTTTTTTTATTTTTTCAAGTTCCTTTGACAAATAAGGCTATCAATACAGTTTGGCTGTTAGCTTTACCGTAGATCGAAAAAAATTGCTGTTATGGGACCTCCGTTATGAGCGCAATTGCCTCTTCTCCAAATCTGAACGTAATTTAATATAGATCTACCGAATATAGTTATTTATAAATTCACCCCAGGGCCACGATACAGACATTTCAACCCGGAAACAACGCTATTTACCCTAACCTGACTTGTCCGTGCACAGAATTGCCATGAAATTTCTCTTGAAACCTTAAAATGACGTCTCAGCACCATATCCATAACCGCTAGGCTCAAACCACTCCCAACATGAGCCATACAATCCAAACGTCTCCTCTGCGCATACGCAATCTACTCGTAGCTCAAAGTCCCCTGAAAATAACACTTCACACAAAAATATGATTCTTCAACACCATTGGTTCAGGAGATATCTCTGCTCCAATCCACGCATGCGCAGAGACTTCCAAGAGAATTCTATGGAGGAATAGCATCCAGCACCTGAAAACTCCAATCCTCTCAGACGAAAACTCCAGCAGTTAAATCACTTCTTGTCTGCTCATGCGTGAAACGAAATATCTCCGAACGGGGCTACATGAATTTCGAATTAGGAACGCAATTTCTTCGCCTATTCTCCAAATCCGAAAGTAATTTAAAATTTAATCATCCAAATATAGTTATTTATAAATTGGCCCCAGGGCCACGACACAGACATATCAACTCGAAAACAACGCTATTTCCTCGAAACTGACTTGTTCGTTCATAGAATTGTATTGAATTGTCTTTTAAGACTTCACAAGCACAGCACAAAATCCATGACCTGCTAGACGTAAACCGCACCCAAAATAAGCCCTACAACCCAAAAAGAGCCACGTCACCTCTGCGCATGCACAATAGACTCGTGTCTGAAAGTCCTCTCAAAATCACACACCGCACAAAAATCTCTGATTCGTCAAAACCATTGGTTCTGGAGAGATCACACTTTCAATCCACACATGTGCGGCTACTCCCAAGGCGATTCTTTTAAATAATAGCATCCTGCACCTCAAATCCCCAATCCTCTCAGACGAAAACTCCAGCAGTTAATTCACTTATCGTCTGTTCATACGCATAACGAAAAATGTCCGTGAGGCGTAACATCAATTTCAAAATTAGCCCCAGGGCCACGGTACGCACACTTCATCTCGGAAACAATGCTATTTCCCCCAAACTGACTTGTGTTCGTGCAGTGGCGGTGCTATCACTATTTTTGGGTGGTGCGAGATCAGGAAGTGGCGCCCCTACAACAATAAAACCGAATTTTTACTGTCATACTGATGGCGCCCGGTGCGACGACTTTGTCGCCCCCCGAGACGGTGCCCGGTGCGGTCGCACCGCTCGCACCGCCCTAGAACCGCCCCTGTGTTCGTACACTGAATTGACATGAGTATTCTTTTGAAAACTCACAATATCGGCTCAGTACTCCCAACATAACCCATACAACCCAAAAACAGTCACTTCTCTTCTGCGCATGCGCAATCTACTGGCGGCTAAAAGTCCTCTCAAAATCACACACCTTACAAAAAACTCCGATTCTCAAATACTATTGGTTCAGGAGATATGCGCAGCCGCTCACCAGGGGATTATATCGAGGAATAGCATCCGCCACCCCAAAACCCCAATCCTCTCTGACGAAAGCACCAGCAGTTAAATCACTGATAGTCTGCTCATTCGCATAACGAAAAATGCCCGTAAGGGGTAACATCAATTTCAAAATTAGCCCCAGGCCCATGGTACGGACACTTCAATTCAGAAACAACGATACATCCCCCAAACTGACTTGTCCTTGCACTGAATTGCCATAAATATTCTTTTAAAACCTCACAATATCGCTCAGCACTCCCTACATAACCCATACAACCCAAAAACAGTCACTTCTCTTCTGCGCATGCGCAATCTACTCGTGGCTGAAAGTCCTCTCAAAATCACACACCTTACAAAAAACTCCGATTCTCCAACACTATTGGTTCAGGAGATATCGCATCTTTAATCCACGCATGCGCAGACCCTCACCAGTGGATTCTTTGGAGTAATAGCATCTGCCACCCCAAAACCCCAATCCTCTCTGACGAAAACTACAGCAGTTAAATGACTTCTCATCTGCGCATGCGCATAACGAAAAATGCCCGGAAAGAGCAGCATGAACTTCAAAAAATTGGTTCAAGCACTGACATGAAGTCAGGAGCTTTCGGGCGTATGTTCTATTGTCCATTCTCCTGTATTGGACACTTTTAATCGGATTTACCATGGTGAATTCTATTGTCTATTCTCCTGTATTGGACAGCCTTAATCGAATTCACCATGGTAAATTCGATTAAGAGTGTCCAATACAGGAGAACAGACCATATAATTCACCATGGTAAATTCGATTAAGAGTGTTCAATACAGGAGACTGGACAACAGAACATACGCGCAAAAGCTCCTGACTCCACGTCAGTGCTTGAACCAATTTTTTTTTCGTGAAATCAGGAGCCTTTGCGCGTATGTTCTATTGTCCATTCTCCTGTATTGAACACTCTTAATCGATTTTACCATGGTGAATTCTATTGTCTCTTCTCCTGTATTAGACACTCTTAATCGAATTCAACATGGTGAATTCGATTAAGGCTGTCCAATACAGGAGAATAGACAATAGAATTCACCATGGTAAATTCGATTAAAAGTGTCCAATACAGAAGAATGGACAATAGAACATACGCGCAAAAGCTCCTGACTTCACGTCAGTGCTTGAACCAATTTTTTTTTCGTGAAGTCAGGATAGAAAGCAATGATGAAAAAATTAACACATTATTGTCTACCTTCAATTCTTCTTTAGGAGAAGAATACATAATTATTCTTGAAAAATATTACTGGAATTAATGTCATATTTAAATAATCATAGTAAAGAAAATTATAAGTTTAGTTACTAACATAATGAATGAAATATAATTGAATTCCAGTAATATTCAATTACTTATTATTAACTAATAAATGTCCATTGATGCGCCACCTACCCTGAAAATTTCAAGTCGCTAGCTCTTTCCGTTCTCAAGTTATCGTGGCAAGGGCCGGACGGCACCACAGAATTAAATTTCACATTTGGGATAAATGATAACGCGATGTTCCCCAGAACATACGCGCAAAAATAGGTTTCGGAATTTCAAGCAAAATATTCCACAAAATAGTAGTAATTTTTTGAATGTTTTCATATCACGTGATCTTCACGAAATTTTGCAAAAGTGTTTGTTTTGGTATTTTGCATCTAACTACTGAGTTTCTATTCAATCAGATCAGTATTTTTCGAGTTATCGTGGAAACAAAATTTTAGAATGTTTGAAAAAAGATTTTGTCACTTTATGGCCATCCGGTTAGTCACAAAAAACTCCGATTCTCCAACACTAGTGGTTCAGGAGATACCGCATCTTGAATCCACGCATGCACAGACCCGTACCGGGGGATTCTATGGAGGAATAGCATCCTCCACCCCAAAACCCCAATCTTCTCAGAGGAAGACTCGAGCAGTTAAACTATTTCTCGTCTGTTTATGCGAATAACAAAAAATTCCCAAAAGAGGCAGTTACACACCCAGACGTTCACCGTTCAGACAAATTTTGAGAACCAATTCAAAATTCCACACATCGTTTACGCATTAATCCATACTAGTAAGTATTTTAATCAGTTACCCTCGTACATATCGACTTGATTCAGATAAACCCGCAAAAAACACGTCGAACGAAATCTGATCACCAGATGTTACAGATATTCCATGTAGGAATTCGAAATAAAATAATTTCTCAAGTTTGGGAGTTCAAAATTATTATTTTTTTTTAGGTTCCTAGTGGTCTGTTCGCAGTGAAATTTTGCACACCCCAATAGGTCATAATTTGTCACCGAAGTGCCAAAACTGAACTCAATCCGATATTTTGTTTGGGAATTTCAAGCAAAATATTGCGCTAAAGGTTAATTTTTTTTTTTACTCATGCTATCCCCACGAAATTTTGCACAAGTGTTTTCATTGGTACTTCGTATCTAACTACCGAGCTTCAATTCAATCGGATCAGTACTTTTCGAGTTATAGTGAAAATAAAGTTTCAATTTAATTTTCAAATATTTGACTTTTTGCGCGTTTGTTCTGGGGAACATCGCGTTATCATTTTGCCCAAATGTCTGTAACTTTCGAATTTTTTGACGAAAATGGTCTCAAACGATTAAGTTCGACTCCCCAATGAAGAATTCCAGGTCAAATTTGATTCTGTCCGTCCGGCCGTCCGTTGCCACGAAAACTTGAGACCGAAAAGAGCTAGCGACTTGAAGTTTTCAGGGTGGGTGGCGCATCCCAATACGACGGACAAGTTCGTTAATGGGCATAATCGGCCCAGTGGTTTCCGAGTAATAGTTTTGTTGTCAACCAATACAAATCCGACCATATTGAAACTAGGAGAATAGTTGTAGAATATAAACCTTAGCACGTTTGTGGAATTTTGTGCGAATCGTATGGCTATAAAATTATTAAAAAATTATTAAAAAATATTTTTGTTGAACTTGAGAACGGAAAGAGATAGCGGCTTCAAGTTTTCAGGTTAGGATGTGCACCAGAACGCGACATTTCAGTTTGTTTATAAGCATAATCGGCCAAACGGTTTTAGAGTTATAGCCACCTGAAATTTGGTGGTTTTTTGTTCCTCATTAACTCGAAAAATACTGAACCGATTGAATTCAAACATGGTTATTAGTTGTAGAATGCCAACGCGGAAATGTTTGCAAAATTTGGTGAGGATAGAATTTGTAGAAAATTTTTTAAAAAATCATTGAAATTAAAAAAAAGAATTCTATATATCAGTAACTGATCGTTTGAAATTGCTGAAATTTTGCAAGAGCCTTCATAACCTAACTCTACTGCCAAGTTTCAAGTTTTAATACGATCGGTTAAATATTGTTGGAGATTCGAGCATTCTTGTGTGAGTTCAGTAGATGGGTGACTGTTGCCTCGATAACTTTCGAACGAAAGGAGATAGGGACTTGCAATTTTCAGGGTAGGTTGCGTATCCGAAAGGGAGAGCTGAGTTAGTTTTTGGGCATAATCGGTTTCCGAGTTACACCCACCTGGAATATTATTTCCTTGATAACTCAAAAAACAAATATTCGATCGAATTGAAGCTTGGTAACTAGTAGTAGAAAGTCAACATAAGGACGAGTTAAAAATTTTGTAAGAACCGTACCCCTAAAAAATTTCAAAAAAATCACGAAAGAAAAAATTGGTTCAAGCACTGACGTGAAGTCAGAAGCTTTTGCTCGTATGTTCTATTGTCCATTCTGCTGTATTGGACACCCTTAATCTAATTCACCATGGTAAATTAAGTTGTCCATTCTTCTGTATTGGACACTTAATTCGAATTTACCATGGTAAATTCTAATTTAGTTCTTACAGAATTTTTAACACGTCTTTATGTTGATTTTCTTTCTTCTTTTTTTTTCTAATTTACAGCCATCCGATCAACACAAAACTTCGCAGGCATATAAAGGTCATGATTCTACAATTTGACGCTGAATTTCAGATCGAGTGAACGGTTTCGGAAATATTCTTGAAAAACGTTTTAACTAAAAATAGCCGTAACTCCGAAACGGCTCGATGGATTTTGCCCATTAACGAACTTGTCCGAGATATTTACGCTCCAACCATGCCCTTCAAATTTCAACGCTCTAAATCGTTCCGTTCAAGAGTTATGCTAACTGCCGGACCGGCCGGACGGACAGAATTGAATTTGACCTCGGATTCTTCATCAGGGAGTCGAACCCAATCGTTTGAGACCATTTTCGTAAAAAGAATCGAAAAATACAGACATTGTGACGAAATTATAGCACGCTGTTCCTTGCGGAACACGCGCGCAAAAGGCTATTTGAGGATGTCGGAACTATCGATTTTATCCATTGAAAATCCACAAGAACGTCAGATTTGAAGGAAGTAATTTCATTATTGGCTAATCAGAAAACATGAAAGTTAATTATTCGATTTAACCTGTAAACCTAATAAATATTTTTTTTTTTTGGCGCCCTTGTTCTATGGAACAGAGTGCTTATCAATTTGCGCAAATGTCTGTTATTTTCGAATTTTTGGCTCAAAATGGTCTTAAACGATTTGATTCGACTCACTGATCAAGAATCCATGGTCAAAATCGATTCTGTCCAGCCGTTAACACGATAACTCTCGAACGGAATGAGCTAGACAATTGAAATTCTCAGAGTAGATTCGAGAGATAAATATCTCGATTGAGTTCGTTATTCGGAAAAATCGGCCTGATGGTTTCGGAGTAACGAAAACGAATTTTTTTTTACATAACAACTTTTGAATTCAATTCTTTTTAAGATGCAATTTTAGCATAAGAATCCAATGATATCATCTTCAACTCTAACAAGCTAATACTTTCGAAGATATGATTTTTAAAAATTTCAATAATACATCGTAGTTCAATGTATCCACTCTCTGTGTTCACTGTTCATAAATGTCATCTTATCTAGCTATTAGAGTCACGTCAATTCGTTGTTTGAAAAACAAGTATCCGATTCTTGAATTTGTGAATATATACAAGAATGTTTTGAATCCGAAAATAATATTGACTGGTTGCATATTGAAAAAATTCTATATATCAAAAACTATTCAACCAATATCGCTGAAATTTTGCGAAAGCCTTCAGAATCTAACTCGACTACCAAGTTTGAACACGATCAGGTATAAATTGTTGGAGATTCGAGCAGCCTTGTTTCAGTTCAATAGATGGATAGGTGACCGTTGCCATGATAACTTTCGAACGGAAAGAGGTAGGTTCTTGGAATTTTCAGGGTATGTTGCTTATCCGAATGGGAGAGTTGAGTTCGTTCACGGGCATAATCGGTCCAACGGTTCCGGAGTTATACCCACCTGGAATATTATTTCCTCGATAACTCAAAAAATATGAACTCGATCGAATTGAAGCTTGGTAACTAGTTGTATAATATCGATATAAAGACGTGTTTGAGATTTTGTAAGAACCGTACCCCTAGGAATTTCAAAAAAATTACGGAAAAACTTTTTTTGTAAGAACCGTACCCCAAGAAAATTTCAAAAAAATTACGAAAAAAAAATTGGTTTAAGCACTGACGTGAAGTCAAGAGCTTTTGCGCGTATGTTCTCTTGTCAATTCTCCTGTATTGGACACTCTTAATCGAATTTACAATGGTGAATTCTATTGTCCGTTCTGCTGTATTGGACACTCTTAATCGAATTTACCATGGTAAATTCGATTGCGATTTATTGTTTTATCGACTGCGTTTCCAACACAAGGTGGAACGAATCGACACATAACACACAAATATGATCGAAATTATTACTTGTTTGAATTGAGAATTATCGTAAATAATTGAATAATAAATGAAGATTTTTAATGAAATATAGTCCTAGTATTCAGTTGTACTATACCTTGGCGGTATGGCGACAGAAATTGATACCAATAAGACTCTCTCCAGGGCACTTTTTTAGAATTTCGGGGAGAAAACTGAAAACGCGTATTGACAGACTGACTAGCAGATGCAGTCAAACTGCAGTTAAACTATTATTAGAATTGAATTTCCTTTATGATGCAGTTCTATCATAAGAATACATTGATATAATTCCCAACTCTGAGAAACCAATACTTTCGGAGACATAATTTGTCTGTTTGAACTAGAGCGCCAGAAAGCTCCTGTCCAGAGGGCTTGAACTAATTTTAGTATACAACTTTATACTTGTTTTGGGATTTTTCGGGCAAAAAATTCTGTATGGTTACATCAGCTGCTTCTCTTATTTCTGGAGGAGTACATAATAATTCATCTTCACTATCTGAATTCATCTTTTTCAGCAAAATATTCACGATAATTAGGTATCAACTTAATTTGAAATTGTCAAAATTATTCAGGTGACAGAAGCACAGAACCACCTCGATATTAGACTGGTAAATAATTCCAAGAATAGTAGTGAGTTATTATAATTCACGTTGTTTGTTTACGGATACTATTAATTGAACGAAAGCAATTGAATAATGATTATACAGGGTGAGTCTTTGACCACTGCATTAATTTTAACCAAAGATTCCTCTCATCAAATGAAACACTTTTTTCATTTAACATTTTTCCAGATTCGGCTCAGGTAAAAACTTACAAGCGTTTAAAGATTTCACAATGTGCTAATACACTCCCGCATATGAGTTATCTATGACATTGTTGGCGGACGAGAATGAGGCATGGTACGTGGTTTACGGCTTGATTCGGGATTCCAACGCTCAGGGACGGATCCATAAAAGTAGTGAAATTTCTGGAGTTTTTCATTTTAAAACATTCAATGAAGAATATCTCGAAAACGGTGCGTTTAAGGAGAAATGATGAAGAATAATATAATGTTCTACAACGATGGAATATTCTTGAAATGACTCAAGAAATACTTTATATGCTTTCTTTATGCTAATTTCGTTTAGTTTTATGAATCCACGAGTCCATAACTAGAAAACCAGTAGAAGTAGAAAACAACTAATATTTGGAAAATATGTATCATAGTGATAGGAAACTTTACGCCAACATTCATTTTATTCGACAAAAGGATGTCAAAGCTACAAAATAAAAACTGATTTCTTTTTAAAAATTTCAACAGCCTTTATCTTTTTACCTGAGCAGAAATTGAAAAAATGTTAAATGAAAAAAGTGTTTCATTTGATGAGAGGATTCTTTGGTTAAAATTAATGCAGTCGTCAAAGACTCACCCTGTATAATTTAATAGGAGTAGATAAACCGCCGTATTCACAAAGCATTGTTAAGTGTTTAAATCTCCGTTAAGTCCTAACTGAGGTCCTCAGTTAACCTCACTTAACGTATTTAACGGTGGTGAAACAGGCCTGTTTTACCACCTTTATCCCTTATTATCCCCAATTTATCCTCAATTTATCCCTAACTGAGGACCTCAGTAGTTATGACTTGTCGGAGATTGAATGCTTTGTGAATACGGCGGAAAGATCTATAACTGCTCAGTATCGGTATGGGTATGTGTATGGGAGTATAACTCCCAAGGAAGTTATTACCATGTATATAGTTACGGTAACTAAGGGTTTATTTCTTCATAATGTATCAGTATGGAATAATAGTTATTTTTGCATCTAGTGCGCGAAATGTTTCTTTGATGATCGAGAACTGATTTTTTTTAACGAGGCGCAACCGAGTTGAAAAAAATAGTCGAGATCACCAAAGTATTTCGCGCATGAGATGCAAACAAAATTTTTTTTTTCTCCCCCGGGATGAAAAGTTCACTTTTCGTCCCTGTCACGCGGGAGAAAAGTACCAGATTCTCTCCCGGTGAGATGGCAAATTTACTTTATCTCCCGGCGGTTACCTAGCAACCGCGTGTTTGTATCTCAAGTTGTTGACAGCTGATTCAAAATAATTAATTATTTCAGTGAATACTCACAAATATAAAATAAATGGATTTGATTAACTCTGATGAAAGTGAAATAGACGGAGAAGAGATAATAAGAAATTTAGAAGAAGAAGGGGTAGCTATTACTAGTGAACTACTTCCGGTAAAATCCAAACGATTAAATGAAAAGCGATACAATCAATGAATTCTCATTGATGACAGCTGAGTCAAAAGAAGGTTAATTATTTCAGTGAATACCGACAAATATAATAAAAAATGGATTTGATTAACTCTGATGAAAGTGAATTAGACGGAGAAGAAAAAAATCGTATACGCACCTAGGGAGAAAAGTAGGACATCCTCGCCCGCGATTGTCACCCTCGCCTCCGGCTCGAGAGACAATCATTCGCGGGCGTGAATGTCCTACTTTTCTCCCTCGGTGCGTAATATACTATTCTACAAACGTCAAAAATATTATTCTAAAATAAGTAATAAGAAAAATAGTATTGAACTGGCTTAAACTGTTTTTCCGAATCAAGTATTTACTGTAACTATGGAAATAAAATGGCATTTGTTGACAATTATTTCAAAGTGACAGTTCTTGATAATTATTTTGGAGTGACTCAATTTCGTGCTTGATATTTATAACTGTAAAATAATGGAAATTTCGAGCGAAATGAAGTAAGCAGTACCCCACCTAACTTGACAGATGCAGCCAATTCAGTAATTTCAAATCTTTTACCGGAGAAATCGAGGCGCCAGTATGAAAATGCATATCAGCAATTTGAGGAGTGGTGTGAAGCAAATAAAGCCAGAAAAATATCCGAAAATGTTCTGTTGGCATATTTTGCAGAGAAGTCTAAGAAGCTGAAGTCTTCCACGTTATGGGCAATATATTCTATGTTGAAAGCAACACTCAACGTTAAAGAAAACGTGGATTTTAAGAAATTTACCAAGTTGGTTCCATATTTGTAAAAACTGTCAGTTAAAACCACACTAAGAAATCTAAGGTATTGACTAGAGAGGAAGTTGAAGAATTCATATTAAGAGAGGCAGATGATGAAACCTATTTGTTGGTTAAGGTAGATTTTTGATGATTTTTTGTTACAATATTTTTGACGTTTGTAGAAAAAATTTTGTTTGCGTCTCGTTAAACAAAATCAGTTCTCGATCACCAAAGTAGCATTTCGCGCACTAGACACAAAAATAACTATTATTCCATACTGATACATTATGAAGAAATAAACCCTTAGTTATCGTAACTATAAACATGGTTATAACTCCCTTGAGAGTTATACTCCCATACTAAGAAGTTATAGATCTTTATCTACTCCTATTAAATAATATATTCATTATTCAATTGCTTTCATTCAATTAATAGTATCTATAAACAAACACCGTGAGTAATAATAACTCACCGCTATAACTCATTACTATTCGTGGAATTATTCACCAGTTGAATATCAAGGTGGGTCTGTGCTTCTGTCACCTGAATCATTTTGACGTTTTGAAATAGAGTTGATACCTAATTACCGTGAATATTTTGCTGAAAACGATGAATTCTGATAGTGAAGATGAATTATTATGTGCACCTCCAGAAATAAGAGAAGCAGCTAATGTCACCATACAGAATTTATTGCCGAAAGATCTCAAAACAAGTATAAAGTTGTATACAAATTACAAATATTTTCAAGATTGGTGTAGCGGCAAAAACAAGTCATCGTTTACAGTGAATGTTCTTTGGCACATTTCAGTGAACTCAGCACCGTCTGTATGGACTTCCTGCTCCATGCCAAGAAGCACACTCAACATAAATAATGGAATCAATATAGATAATTATTTAAAATTACGTGCGTTTCTTAAACGTCAATCAGAGAAACATGTAGCTAAAAAGGCAGAAAGTTTTACGCCAGAACAAGTAAATGATTTCATAAATGTAGCTCCTGATCAGAAATATCTGGCAACAAAGGTAGTAGATCTCATAATAATTCAATCGTTTTCATCATCTAGTTAATATCATAATTTATTTTAGATTTTGTATTTATTGTTATAGTCGTAGATAAAGTATAGTATTCAACTTGCGGTAATGGCCATAACTCACTTGATGAATTACAGCACTCGCCTCCGGCTCGCGCTGCAAACTTCATCTGCGTGAGTTATGACTTACATTACCGCTCGTTAAATAATATACTATTATCTACTCCTATTAAATAATATATTCATTATTCAATTGCTTTCATTCAATTAATAGTATCTATAAACAAACACCGTGAGTAATAATAACTCACCGCTATCACTCATTACTATTCGTGGAATTATTCACCAGTTGAATATCAAGGTGGGTCTGTGCTTCTGTCACCTGAATAATTTTGACGTTTTGAAATATAGTTGATACCTAATTACCGTGAATATTTTGCTGAAAACGATTAATTCTGATAGTGAAGATGAATTATTTTGTGCACCTCCAGAAATAAGAGAAGTAGCTAATGTCACCATACAGAATTTATTGCCGAAAGATCTCAAAATAAGTATAAAGTTGTATACAAATATTTTCAAGATTGGTGTAGCGGCAAAAACAAGTCATCGTTTACAGTGAATGTTCTTTGGCATATTTTAGTGAACTCAGCACCGTCTCTATGGACTTCCTGCTCCATGCCAAGAAGCACATTCAACATAAATAATGGAATCAATATAGATAATTATTTAAAATTACGTGCGTTTCTTAAACGTCAATCAGAGAAACATGTAGCTAATAAGGCAGAAAGTTTTACGCCAGAACAAGTAAATGATGTCATTAATGAAGCTCCTGATCAGAAATATCTGGCAACAAAGGTAGTAGATCTCATAATAATTCAATCGTTTTCATCATCTATACTCCATTCACTTTTATAAAGTCTCCCGGTTGGCCATGATTTAGGTCTATCACGTTTTTGTAACTAAAACACAGGCAGGTTGGCACTGCTGAAATATCGTCAAGGTCAAAACAATCCGCAGAGACGTTGCCAATTTCTACTCTCAACATAATCATAACAGACCATTATCTTCGAATATAATAAAGAACTCTTCGCTATGAAATTGAAAATGCCGAAAGTAGGAGTGCTATACAGAACCGAAATCTGCAATAGGAAAACTTAATTCTGACATGTTGAACTCTCGAATGAAATTACTTAGTTTCCTATCGGTATATTTTATTAAGGTATAATAATGACTCAGGTTTCGTAGTACTACTACATTTTGAAACTGGTGTATTTCAAGTTGTGCAACAAGGTATTTGAATGTCTTCTGTAGGCTTATTCCTTGAGAATTTCGAAAAGTGGAGAATTCCAGGTAAGTCTGTTCGTTTAGAAGTTTTCCTGCCGGGTTATTCGGGTACTTTTATTCTTTTTTCAAATGAACTATCACAAAGTAACGGAGTACTCTATCGATTATTTTTCAATAAAATTCCAACACTTGATTCTTGATTTCCCTACAAGAAAATAGCATGATTGATGCTTCCAACCAGTTTATTTACGTGAAATATTTCCAGTAACAACAGAGGAAAAATTTTCTTCTACAGTCGTCAGGACTGTGGAATTATTGAATTCACATCTTCTCAAATTCATTATTTTTCCGAAGTAAATTCACATTGTGAAAATACGTAATTTAATTACTAGGACTTCTATGTAGAGAGGACAACGTTGCGTAGTTATCTGACAGGAAAATGACTATAACCTAACATTTTCAAAATATACATGGTGAAATGTGTCAAATTTTCATGGCCAACCGGGAGACTTTATAAATGTGAATGGAGTATAGTTAATATCATAATTTATTTTAGATTTTGTATTTATTGTTATAACTCAATGAAAAATTATATACGATTTACACTTATTTATTCAATATTGTGACGCGTTTCGTCGACACAGCGACTTCATCAGACTACATCATACTAAATTCTTAACAAGTTATTATCTCCCTATACCTAGATGACATGGACACAGAATCATTTAAAACTAATTACAGGAGAAACTTATTTAAAACAAATTACATAATAGACTTATTTAAAACTAATTACATGAGATTTCACTGCTGGTTACTTTGTACACATTAACAATAATTCATTCCTAATGCTTTTATTTATAAATTGATTATCTATTTGAATAGATTGAGTAAAGGTGAAAAATTTAGATCTAATTGTTCATTAACTAAATTACCCGTATGTTTTTCCCTATTTATTTCGACCATTTCCCAGTAATTAAGTTGCGCACCTTTATTCAAATTGTGTAGAATTTTGAAATCCGGGTTAAACTTATGTCCTTCTGCTAATAAATGATTCGAATAATTTGAATTAATTTTGTTGTTTTTGAAGCTGTGATGATGTTCCTTTATTCTTATGCCAAAATTTCTACCAGTTTTTCCTATATATGATTTGTCACAACTCCCGCAATTTAATTGATAAACACCGGATTTATCTTCTTTATTCCTTTTCGATTTATTGTTTTTTATGAATTTAGCAAGGTTATTATTTGTCCGGAATGAGATATTCACCTGTTGGTTTTGAAGAAACCTTTTAAGTTGTTGACTCGTTGTACCAAAATATGTTAAGCTATTGAATATTTTATTTTTATCCTTAATTTCTGGAAATACTAAACTAATTGTTTTTCTAAATTGTTTTTTCGTCAACATTTTTCTGATTAACTCTGTGTTATATCCGTTGTTCACCGCTATTTGTTCGATAATTTCTAATTCTGTACCATAATTTTCTTCGGATAAAGGTATATTAATTAGCCGGTGTAACATACTATGAAATGCCGCGACTTTATGTTCGAATGGATGACACGAGGATCGATGAATGATTGTATCCGTATGGGATGGTTTCCTAAATATTGAAAAATCATGTTGATTGTTTTTCCGCGTTATTGTTAAATCCAAAAAATTAATTGCACCATTATTTTCCATTTCAATTGTGAATTTGACATTTGGATGAATGCTATTAATAAAATCTACAAATATTTTCAGTTGCCGGTCTGTTCCTTTGAAACACGCGAGCACATCATCTACGTATCTAAACCAATATACGAATTTGGAAAAAATAGGATGTGTTTTAGCGATGGCTTCTAGGTTGTCCATGAATATTTCTGCCAAAAGGGGGCTGAGCGGATTCCCCATGATAAGTCCTTCATCGCTAGTATAAATCTTATCGTTGAAACTAAAGTAATTTTGATTCAAACACGTTTCTAAAAGCTGGAGTATTTCGGACTGAATCACTATATTGACTTTGTTTTTCTCTAATAAATCTCTAACTATTTTCACTGTATCCTGGGGTGGAATACTAGGGAAAAGGTTAACAACATCGAAAGACACTAATTTTGCATTGGCCGGTAGGGAAATATTTTTAATTTTTTCTACTAAATATTTCCCTACCGGCCAATGCAAAATTAGTGTCTTTCGATGTTGTTAACCTTTTCCCTAGTATTCCACCCCAGGATACAGTGAAAATAGTTAGAGATTTATTAGAGAAAAACAAAGTCAATATAGTGATTCAGTCCGAAATACTCCAGCTTTTAGAAACGTGTTTGAATCAAAATTACTTTAGTTTCAACGATAAGATTTATACTAGCGATGAAGGACTTATCATGGGGAATCCGCTCAGCCCCCTTTTGGCAGAAATATTCATGGACAACCTAGAAGCCATCGCTAAAACACATCCTATTTTTTCCAAATTCGTATATTGGTTTAGATACGTAGATGATGTGCTCGCGTGTTTCAAAGGAACAGACCGGCAACTGAAAATATTTGTAGATTTTATTAATAGCATTCATCCAAATGTCAAATTCACAATTGAAATGGAAAATAATGGTGCAATTAATTTTTTGGATTTAACAATAACGCGGAAAAACAATCAACATGATTTTTCAATATTTAGGAAACCATCCCATACGGATACAATCATTCATCGATCCTCGTGTCATCCATTCGAACATAAAGTCGCGGCATTTCATAGTATGTTACACCGGCTAATTAATATACCTTTATCCGAAGAAAATTATGGTACAGAATTAGAAATTATCGAACAAATAGCGGTGAACAACGGATATAACACAGAGTTAATCAGAAAAATGTTGACGAAAAAACAATTTAGAAAAACAATTAGTTTAGTATTTCCAGAAATTAAGGATAAAAATAAAATATTCAATAGCTTAACATATTTTGGTACAACGAGTCAACAACTTAAAAGGTTTCTTCAAAACCAACAGGTGAATATCTCATTCCGGACAAATAATAACCTTGCTAAATTCATAAAAAACAATAAATCGAAAAGGAATAAAGAAGATAAATCCGGTGTTTATCAATTAAATTGCGGGAGTTGTGACAAATCATATATAGGAAAAACTGGTAGAAATTTTGGCATAAGAATAAAGGAACATCATCACAGCTTCAAAAACAACAAAATTAATTCAAATTATTCGAATCATTTATTAGCAGAAGGACATAAGTTTAACCCGGATTTCAAAATTCTACACAATTTGAATAAAGGTGCGCAACTTAATTACTGGGAAATGGTCGAAATAAATAGGGAAAAACATACGGGTAATTTAGTTAATGAACAATTAGATCTAAATTTTTCACCTTTACTCAATCTATTCAAATAGATAATCAATTTATAAATAAAAGCATTAGGAATGAATTATTGTTAATGTGTACAAAGAAACCAGCAGTGAAATCTCATGTAATTAGTTTTAAATAAGTCTATTATGTAATTTGTTTTAAATAAGTTTCTCCTGTAATTAGTTTTAAATGATTCTGTGTCCATGTCATCTAGGTATAGGGAGATAATAACTTGTTAAGAATTTAGTATGATGTAGTCTGATGAAGTCGCTGTGTCGACGAAACGCGTCACAATATTGAATAAATAAGTGTAAATCGTATATAATTTTTCATTGAGTTAATATGGATTTGCATCAAGTAAAAGCCACAAGCATTAAATTTTTTATTGTTATAGTCGTAGATAAAGTATAGTATTCAACTTGCGGTAATGGCCATAACTCACTTGATGAATTACAGCACTCGCCTCCGGCTCGCGCTGCAAACTTCATCTGCGTGAGTTATGACTTACATTACCGCTCGTTAAATAATATACTATTATCTCCCTCTAATGAAGCAAATCGACAATTGTCAAATTCTCAAACCATCCAATTTGTAATTGTCAAATTTTGTTTTATTCAGTATGAAATAAAATTAATTATCTATCACGTGAGTTATTGGATGTTAACAACCCCGGGTAACTGTAGTTTACATCCTCATAACTCCCTTGATACATAAATAACTATATCACCTACTCTACTGACATTTCGAACTGTCCCACAATAAGATTTATAGTAAAACAAATTCATAGCAGCGAATAATTCGTTTGCTTAGATACCATAATTGAGTTTGTTATTTACAAAAAAAAACATATTTTCTATTATGAAAAGTTACGGAAGCCAAAAGGTACACTGGGGTAAGTGTAACCATTGTATATAGATTACTATCTAATTACTATATATATACAATGGTGTAACCTATGTACATTTCTGCGTTATTTTGATGTGATTGTGGCGCGACTAATATTCAATAGCTTTCCTATTGATATGATATCAGCTTGTTACAGTCGTGCAGTATGGAAGAATTGACAACATCAACTCTGACTTATATTCCGTTGAGTCATGCGCGTACGTTCGAACTTGGGTATTGCATTTTGTTGACTTATCTTTGAATTTGTATAATTCGCATTGTTTCAATTACAATTTCTGGTAAGTACTTTATTTATGAAATTATTATATAGGTACCTACCTACTAAAAAGTATTTTTCTATCAAATTTGATTTGTGTTCGTTCTAATGTTGTGGTTTACACTTGCCCCATGCTAGAATATACATTGGGATAAGTGCGACCGGCAATATTGCCCCTGAGTATATTTGAAGTTATTTTCTATTATTTCAGACTATAGTACGAAATTACGTCCGTAAGAAGCATCCACCCACAGATCCAACTAATTTGTATTTACCTCCTCCAAAATTTCATGAAAGAGGACATTTTAATTTCGACATAATATTTGAACCAAATGTATACTGAATAAATCTTTTTCAATTAAATATTCTGATAATGTTTAGGATGTTATTGGAGTTACCCTCTCTATTGAACATTTTTATGTTGCATCTAGATATTATGCTCAATGGTAGATCTCTGAAATTTCATTCAGTTTTGCCGAAGCAGAATACAATTGCATCCAAACAAACACGCATTATTGGAATTTTTGGGTCACACTTACCACGGTGTACCTTATAGCAGTTTATTTGGATACTGATTAATCGTTGTTATAATATACATTTATGTACATACAAATACTCAGCAAATTCTGGTAAAATATCGGGAATATAAAATTACAAATGGGAAAATGGTATATCTTCGAAACCATGGGGAGGATTTAGCTCATTAACTGGAACCGGCGCATTCCGACATCAAATATCACTGCAAATGTCAAGTCTCTAAGATTCTTCTCTCGGACGTTATCGTGTTTACAGACGGATTTATTTGAATTTGTCAAATGGAATCGTATAGAAATTTTTTCAACTTGAATTTCGCAAGAGGAAAAAAAAGCTAAAATAGTTTCCCGTATTTTGAAGTATCAAAATGTCAAGGAAGTTTACCTACCTGTGTTGAAGGGCAACAAGTCCCCAACATATAATTTGAGCTATTTCCAAAGAAGTCGGCCATTCTCCTGTGCCAATACATCCAAAAACACCACATTCATGGGTCAAACCTGAGTTCACTCCTCCTCTACCTTTTCGTTTATCCAACGACATTTGCTGGGCAATTTCTTGGCAGTTTTTTCCGCAATCGCAACCTGAGGCTTTTGCACTTAGAACTTCACCCCCTGACATCTTCCCAAAATGTTCGAAGTTATAATGATGACAACAAAAATATCACTGAGTATGTAGGTAATATGTTTTATATTCCACTAAACTATATTGAAATATTTCATCACAAATTTCTATTGATATAGGTTCTGTAAACACAGTATTTCTAAATAATGAACTTATGATAACCCTCCGTAGAAATAAGATTTTGTGCGGTCAATTCTGAAATTACGAAATGCGCTGATCTCGTTTCATCATTTGAATGAAGTAAATTGATATCGGAATACGCAACTATTACTTGTTTATCGTAGATGCTGAATGGAAAATATCTTCTCTTTGGTTTATAAGCAGGGTAAATAAAGATTAAAATGTGTGCGACGAATTATTATTATTTCGATGAAATAATCGATTGTGTAGGTTTACATTATTGATAATTCTGGGAGACAAATAAATTGGGTAGGTCCGGTGGGTGGGCATTTATATGGTAGGTTTATGGTCCCTGCACTATTATATGGCTGCAAACTTGAAATTCATTTTTTTGGTATTTCACAAGAAATTATAGATATGGCTAGGTATTTCCGCAAACATCGACATCAGACGGATCAGAAATTTTAATTTTGATTCAACTCAAAGAAAATAACAATGTTTTCTTAATTAAAATTTTTTTATTTAATCTAGATATATTTAAAATTGAACAGATAATCTATATATGTATTTAATATTTTGGATTATGAAATTGCATCGATGATACCAACCACATTTGATATCAAGTGTTTTTCAAGTAATGGAATTCATACCAAAATAGAAGTGAAATATTGGATCATACTCGAATGCTTTAAACACATTAAATTATCTGACATATCTGTAAAAAAATCTATAAAAAATGGGTTCAAGCCCTGTGGACAGGAGCTTTCTGGCGCTCTAGTTCAAACAGACAAATTATATCTCCGAAAGTATTGGTTTCCCTGAGTTGGGAATTATATCAATGTATACATAATATGATAGAGCTGCATCATAAAGGAAATTCAATTCAAATAATAGTTTATTTATCAAGATTAAATGAGCAATCATGAGAATGAGAACTGCACCATGGAAGAAATCGAATTAAATCTGGCCAATTTCGCCCAATAACGAACTTAACCGAGATATTCATCTCCCTAACCTACTCTGAAAATTTCAACTACCTAGCTCATTCCGTTCGAGAGTTATTGTGGAAAAACTTTTTTTTTATTTTCAAAATTTTTTTTTCACACTTTGCGGTAATCTGGTCAATACAAAACTTCACATGCGTATAAAGGTCATGATGCTACAATTTGATGCTAAATTTCAGATAGATCGAGTGATCGGTTTCGGAAATATTCATAAAAAATATTTTTACTAAAATCGGCCATAACTCCGAAACCCCTTGATGGATTTTGCCCATTAACGAACTTGTCCGAAATATTTACGCTCCAAAATCACCTTGCAATTTTCATCCGCTAACTCCTTTTGTCCGATAGTTATCGAGCCTACGGCCGGTCGGCCGGCCGGACAGAATCGATTTCGCACTCAGATTCTTGATCAGTGAGTCGAACCAAATCGTTTGAGACCATTTTCAGCCAAAAATTCCAAAATTACAGACACTTGGGCAAATTGATGAGCACTCTGTTCCGAGGAACTAGAGCGCCAAAAAAACAAGTTTCGTATGATAATTGCCCAAAACAGGTTTAAAGTACCTACAAATAGTAGGTATTCCATAAAACATGTATGAAAGAAGATAAGTAATAATAAAAAATTACCTTGTAATCGATCAAAAATTTCCTGATCTACGTTCACCAAATTTTCTCCTCTCTCGAACTACAGAATTATGCTTTCAATATTTACGTAATATTTTCAAACATTTTCGGGTGAGGTCCCCGTTGCATCGCTAAAATACGAGTATTTCAACCCCAATATTTTTGAAGTTACAATATTCCCTTCTGTCAGTCCCGTCATAAATTGAGAGAACTGAGCATTCGTCTATGGATGAAAAGCAGTCTCACTACTCTCAGATCTCTTACTGCATGTCCTGTTCCGAAATGTAAGACTTTTCTGAGAAAACCTAATTTCGGAGCAAACAACTGAGATTTTTCCCACTTCGCTCACATTTCGGAATACACTTTATTCTCATAATTCTTCGATTGATTAGATAATGTCATAAGTTGACATTAGGACAATTCATACTTAGAATAATTATATCAATCCGTGAAATACGATTTACATTGAAATTTTGAAAAATCATATCTCCGAAAGTATTAGCTTGTTAGAGTTAAAAATGATATGAATGGATTCATATGATAAAACTGCTTTTTAAAAATACTTTAATTTGGAATTAATTTTTTTTTTATTACTCCGAAACCTTCTGTCCGATTTTGCCCAGTAACGAACTTAGCCGAGATATTTATCCCCCAAACCTACTCTGAAAATTTCAACTCTCTAGCTCATTCCGTTCGAGAGTTATCGTGCCTACGGCCGGCCGGACCGGCCGGACGGCCGGACAGAATGAATATCCACCACGGATTCTTTATCAGTGAGTCGAACCAAATCGTTTAAGACCATTTTCATCGAAAAATTCAAAAATTACAGACATTTGGGCAAATTGATAAGCACTCAGTTCCGAGGAACTAGAGCGCCAAAAAAAGTAACTGAGTACCTATCACGATAGTTATTATATAATTTTCATGTCAGTTTTGATTGGTTCTGTATATTTTTTTCAAAATCTAATTACCAGTGTTACTACCTCTTAGAATTATTCAATCTAGACGAAAAGCATGCAAGCTTAATTAATTATGCTTTTTTGACGCGCTGTTCAGGAAACAGCGTGCCTATCACTTCGCCAGGATGACTATATTTTTGGAATTTGTTGCCGAAAATGGCCCCAAACGATTGAGTTCGATTCACTTATGAATAATCCGGGGTCAAATCTAATTCTGTCTAGCCGGCCTGTCCAGCCTTCCGTTAGCAAGATAACTCTCGAACGAAATGAGTTGGAGAGTTGAAATTTGCAGATTACGATTACGATTTATTCTATTCACAATAAATCGTATAAACTATATAACTAAAACAACAATATATACAGAGTATAATGTTGCATTTTCGAAAATATGAATATCATTACAAATTGTTTCTCAGTAGGTACTAGAAAATAGACAGGGCTGACCAGCAGCTCGGTAATAGGTTTTCTTAATTGACATATGAGGCTGGAACATTTTCGAATTGCCATCTTCAACACTTTGATTCAGTCCTTGGTACTCCCAACTGTTGTATCACTCGCTCTTCTATTTTCCTATGCATCTCATTATTTCTTTGGTGCCTAGCTAGCAGTTCCATCTCTGGCAAGTGAGCTAGACTCTCGGACTTAATAATGACACCTTCCAATTCAGGCATAACTTTGGAGCTAGACAATTGAAATTTTCAGAGTAAGTTTGGGGCATAAATATCTCGGTTGAGTTCGTTATTGGGCCAAATCGGCCGGATGGTTTCGGAGTAACAAAAAAAAACAACATTTTTTACGTTACAAATTTCGAAGTCAATTTTTTTTCAGATGCAGTTTCTTCATAAGAATCCATAGATATTATTCCCAATTTTCGGAGATATGACTTTTCAAAATTTCAATAATACATCGTTATCCAAATTGAAAGATTCACCGCCGTATTCACAAAGCATTCAATCTTCGTTAAGTCCTAACTGAGGTCCTCAGTTAAGGAAAAATAAGAATCGCAACCTCAGTTAACGTGAAAATTAACGTGCAACAGGCCTTTTTGACCACCGTTACATACGTTAACTGAGGTTGCGATTCTTATCTATCCTTAACTGAGGACCTCGGTTAGGACTTAACGGAAGTTGAATGCTTTGTGAATACGGCGGGTTTCCGCCGTATTCACAAAGCATTCAATCTCCGTTAAGTCCTAACGTCATTAATATCAAATGAAACTGAAAGTGTATTTCTGGAGTTTGGTTGTTTTAAGCATGTAGACAATTTGGATTCGCTTAGTCCATAGGCTGAGTTATTGGTTATTGAAGTCGAAAATGAAGGATACAAGGAAGTCAAGCATAATTTACGAGGCATTCTCTAATTATGGAAGATTTAGAACGGGATTTCCGACTAATGTACAGGTAGTTATTCCTTAGTAACACTATTTAAGATTTGCTACATAAGTATTCCGGTTTGAGTGCTCTTTGGAGTGATTACATTAGATTTGTTTCATAAATAAAACTGGCTATTTCATTTACTCAATTTTGGCACTCTTGTTCCTCGGAACAGAGGAACAAGAGTGAGTAGAGAACAGTGGCTGAAAATGGTCTTAAACGATTTGGTTTGACTCACTGATCAAGAATCCGTGGTCAAAATCTATTCTGTCCGACCGTCCGTCTGGCCGGCCAGGATAACTCACGATAACTCTCGAACAGAATGAGGTAGATAGTTGAAATTTTCAGAGTAGGTTTGGGAGATAAATATCTCGGTTAAGTTCGCTATTGCGAGTTACAAAGAAAAATATGTCATCATAAGAATCCACTGATATCATTTTCAACTCTTAGGCTGGTTTTCCTGTCACGCTGACGGTCGGCGCTGACGGTCAGCGCTGATCGGTCAGCTCGTATCCTTTTAGCATTACGCTGATCACATTGAGAAATTGAAGGATGCTATTGTCTCTGGCTCACTGAATGTGGAGGCTTGTCGGCGCCAGCTAGTCAGCGGCGCCGACGCGCCGGCGCGTACGTGCGCGTATATAGCTCAGCGCTGATGGCCGTCAGCGCCGCGTGACTCGAAAACGCTACGTATAGCTACATACATATTGACCCATCAGCGCCGACCGTCAGCGTGACAGGAAAACCAGCCTAACAAACTAATACCTTTGGAGATATTATTTTTCAAACTTTTAATAATTATTCTTAATTCTATATGATTTCATAGAATGCTCTATTTATAATTAGCTGATGTATGTAAAACCAACAATAGGTGAGTCATAGACCTACGCTTTTAAACTAATTGCGAAAATTCTTGAAAATTGACGCACAGAAGCCCAATTGAAAAGTCAGAAGCTTTTGCACGTATGTTCTCTTGTCCATTCTCCTTTATTGGACACTCTTAATCGAATTTACCATGGTGAATTCTATTGTCTCCTGTACTGGACACTCCGAATTTACCATGGTAAATTCGATGAAGAGTTTCTTAAGTTTCTTTTAAGAACGCGTAAAAAGATTACAGCACGCGGTGTTCCCAAGAGGTCACTCATCCAAGCACTAAGTGCGCCCGATGCTCCTTGGATTCAGTGTTCGTACGGTATCTAGCATATTCAGTGTGGTATGGCCTTAAACAATATTTCTTCCTCTAACTCTGCAATTATATTTATGATGTAGTTATATCATAAGAATCCATCGATATAATTCCGAGTATCATTCCCAACTCTGAGAAACCAATACTTTCGGAGATATGATTTGTCAAAGTTTGAACAGGAGCGCTAAAGCTCCTGTCCACAAAGCTTGAACCAATTTTTTCTCAGAAGGCTTTTCCAACCATTCAAGCCGTAATTTCTGCTCGTTGCTGACGATTCCCTTCTAACCAATTCATCGGTTATAACCAACGGAGCATCTGTTTCCCAGGTAACACAGGGACCTCCCAGAGATATCTCGGCGAGCTCCTGCCGGGATATTGTGACGCCTATTGCGATATCGCTGGGAGGTCGCCAAGAGCTCCCTATCACCTCCAAATGTCCGCCACAGGGGATGAGCCCAGTAACATCTCTGAGATATCGCATGGGGAAATTCTCAAACTGCTCACCCTGGGGAATATTTTGGGAGGTTTATTGCGATATCACAGGGAGGTCGCCCAGACCTCCCTATCACCTCAAATGTCCGCCACAGGGGATGAGCCCAGTTACATCTCAGAGATATCACATGGGGAAGTTCAAAACTGCTCACCCTGGGGAATATCTTGAGAGTTTTACTGCGATATCGCAGGGAGATCGCCCAGACCTCCCTATCACCTCCAAATGTCCGCCACAGGGGATGAGCCCAGTAACATCTCAGAGATATCACATGGGGAAGTTCTCAAACTGCTCACCCTGGGGAATATTTCAAGAGGTTTATTGCGATATCGCAGGGAGGTCGCCCAGACCTCCCTATCACCTCCAAATGTCCGCCACAGGGGATGAGCCCAGTAACATCTCAGAGATATCACATGGGGAAGTTCTCAAACTGCTCACCCTGGGGAATATTTCAAGAGGTTTATTGCGATATCGCAGGGAGGTCGCCCAGACCTCCCTATCAACTCCAAATGTCCGCCACAGGGGATGAGCCCAGTAACATCTCGGAGATATCGCATGGAGAAGTTCTCAAACTGCTCACCCTGGGGAATATTTTGAGATGTGTACTGCGATATCGCAGGGAGGTCGCCCAGACCTCTCTATCACCTCCAAATGTCCTCCACAGGGGATGATCCCAGTAACATCTCAGATATATCACATGGGGAAGTTCTCA
The DNA here is from genome assembly GCA_937662695.2 of Halyzia sedecimguttata. NCBI lineage: Eukaryota > Metazoa > Arthropoda > Insecta > Coleoptera > Coccinellidae > Halyzia > Halyzia sedecimguttata. The sequence continues at coordinate 72,094,469 of OW569417.2, forward strand.
GGCTGCTCAACCGGGGCAGTACTGAGAGAAGATGGCTGCGATATGGATCTATAATCTATATATCCTCCAAATGTGCAGTACATGTGTGGCGCCGAATACATCACTTCGATGCGTAGACCGATATTCCACTCGGGTTATAAGCGATGGGGTTGTTCTTCTGGGTACAGAGTAGACGACTGCGCCATCTACCGGTGGAAACGAGAAGTGCAGAGTAGGGATGGAGTAGATCCCTACAACACGCCACCTGATTTCCTATTCTTGTTGAATTTGCGAGGTTTTCAGGACCTCGCAATGGAATGTGTTATTCTCGTTACACTTGTGATATCTTGAGGAGCTCGCAATAGGAATGTCTTTTTCTAGTTATCTGCGTGATATCTTTAGGAGCTCGCAATGGGAATGTCTTATTCTGGTTATCTTTGGGATATCTTTAGGAGCTCGCAATAGAATTATCTTATTCTTGTTATCTGTGTGATATCTTTAGGAGCTCGCAATAGTAATATCTCATTCTGGTTACATATGTGATATCTTGAGCATCTCCTCAATAGGAATATCTTATTCTTGTAATACTTGCGATGACTTAAGGAGCTCGCAATAGGAATGTCTTATTCTGGTTATCTGTGGGATATCTTTAGGAGCTCGCAATAGGAATATCTTATTCTTGTTATCTGTGGGATATCTTTAGGAGCTCGCAATAGGAATATCTTATTCTGGTTACATATGTGATATCTTGAGGATCTCGCAACAGGAATGTCATATTCTGGTTATCTGTGGGATATCTTTAGGAGCTAGCAATAAGAATATCTTATTCTTGTTATCTGTGTGATATCTTTAGGAGCTCGCAATAGGAATATCTTATTCTGATTATCTGTGTGAAATCTTTAGGAGCTCGCAATGGGAATGTCTTATTCTGGTTACATATGTGATATCTTGAGGATCTCGCAACAGGATGTCTTAGTCTGGTTATCTGTGGGATATCTTTAGGTGCTCGCAATAGGAATATCTTATTCTGGTTATCTGTGTGATATCTTGAGGATCTCACATTGGGAGCTCGCATTTTCATCCACATTGTAACCTCTCAGAGACCTCTATGCGAGGTCTGTGTTACCTGGGTTCATGGTTGGTGTGTCTTTGTATCGTTTCTGACGGTACCAGAGGAGTGACAGGGTCGTTATCTCCAGTTATAGAAACTAAGTTAACAGATTTTCCCTTTTGGTTTGTACCGTTGAGTATATAAAATGAAATAATAGTGGTACATTTGGAATTGTGAATCGAATATGATACTGGTTTAATGACTTCGGTATTGCTACCATTGATTGACGAGGTGGTGGGTCAGTTATGCGTGGGAGTACTGGCAGAGCTCTCGGGATGGGTAGGTGAACTATACCCGGAAGTACTTTGGGAGTTTGGATGATGATGGAGCGTAAATATCTCGGTTAAGTTCGTTAATGGGCGAAATCCACCAAGCGGTTTCGGAGTTATGGCCGTTTTTAGTCAACACATTGTTTATGAAACCGATCACTATTTATCTGAAATTAATAATCAAATTGTAGAATTATGACCTTTATATGCACGCGAGGTTTTTTTTGATGGGATGGCTATAAATTGGAAAGAAAAATTCAAACAATACTGATCTGTTTGAATTGAAATTCAGTAGTTGGATGCAAAATACCGACGCAAACACTACTTGTGCATGACTGGAAAAATTTCAAAAAATGTTCAACTATTTGCGGAATATTTTGCTTGAAATTCCGAAAACAAATATCGGATTGAGCTTAATTTTGGCAGTTCGATAACCAATAATGACCTCTTGGGCATGCAAAATTTGGCTGAGAACAGACCACTAGGAGCCTCAAAAAAAAATAATAATTAAGAACTTCTAAACTGAACAATTATTTGCTCCTCATTTCAGTTGCTTTCCTACGTGGAAATCACATCTTTTATGCATTCGACTTCCGCTCCTACACGTGTTTTATCTGATTATTACGATCACTAGCATGTGCACAAGGACAACTAATTTAAATATGGACGTGTATATGTGGCAACGATGTGTGTAATTTGTTTTTCAAAATTTGTCTGACTGTTGCGAGACTGCGTAGGAACTGGAGGGGGCATGTTACCACATCATGTCAATTATGTGAGTGTGCAATTCAGTCCATAATTTGATCCTTGGACCAATTGTTGAAATTCATGTCACCCCTTTCGGGAATGTTTTTTTTTTCATTTCCACCGACGGTAAAACTAATAGCCAGACTGTATTTATATACAGAATTGTCAAAGAAACTTAAAAAAATTAAAGAAAGCACTGACGTAAAGTCATTACTCATTGACGCGCTCGTTCAGGTTTGCTAATTTGAATTGAAAGATGAGTGCTTCACGCTCAGTGAATAGAGCGAGCGAGAGATCTAGTCAGAGGGTAGTGGACACCATGCACTGTCGGGTCAAAAATTAACAGTGTTGGCGTAAGGATACAGTAACAAAGTCGACAAAGAACACAACCGACTTCGTTTGGCGCACAAGCTCCTAGGAGCTTCTGAGGGATCTCCTTGGGGAAGACCTATAGGAGGGTCAGTATAATCATAATCATGTCTCATGTCTTTAGCAAACGCGCCAAATGCCAATGTAGATTGACTTCACTGTGAAAGAACTAAAAACGCTAAAATAAAGCATTGACGTTGGATCAATCTGCTTTGGCGCGCTTGCTATATACATGATTATGATTATACTGACCCTCCTATGAGATCTCCCAGAAGTTCCTAGGAGCTTGTGCGACTAAGGAGGGTCAGTTGTGTTCTTTGTCGACTTTGTTACTGTATCCTAACGCCAGCTTGGGCACAGCAATGTTAATACGTGAATAGTGAATAGTGTCCACTACCCTCTGACTAGATCTCCGGCTCGCTCTATCCACAGAGCTTGAAGCACTCATCTTTCAATTCAAATTAGCCAACGTGAACAAGCGCGCCAAAGAGTACTGGATGTACGTCAGTATTTTCTATTATGTTCAATGACATTTCCTTCATTAGGTTTGAATAACAATCAGGTTGGCGGACGAAGCCAGAGGCTTTCCGTAAAATGTGATCAGGTTAATTCGATCAGTACGTTCACAAAACAGTTTAAGATATTTATGTTCGTAAATTACTGATCGGGTATGGTCCATTTGTAGGGATTTTATCGACCCTATTTTTGCCCGCTTCATCCCCAGGCCGACCGATAGCAGGATAACTCTCGAAAGAAATAAGTGAGAGAGTTGAAATTTTGCAGGGTAGGTTTGCCGCATAAATATCTCGGTTAAGTTCGTTAATGGGTAAAATCCACCATCTGAAATTTAGCTTTCCCAATAAAATATGATCGAATCGAAACTCGATAGTTAGTTGAAAAATAATTGAAGACTTGATTAAGTTTCGTGAGGATCATATGACTAGAAAATTTTGAGATTTTTATCGAAAAGAAATCTGTATCTCATAAGCTATCCATCAGATATCGCTGAAATTTTGCACGAGCCTTCAAAGTAATATTTTACAGCCAAGTCCTCGATTTCAGCTGATCGGACCTTTACTGTTGGATGTTGGGTAAGCAATTCTGGCTATGAATTTGAACAAATGAGGCAAATCAGACTGATCTCACTACAGTGCTTTCCATTTTTCTCTGCAGTTAAGACGGTAAATGTAAATCACCTGTTGTATTGTAGTTTAATTTTGTATTTTTGCTCGCTTGTTTGAACTTATTTTCAAATTCTTGAACATTTTGGACATCAAAAGTCCTCAAGAAAGATAGTGGAATGGATGAATTAGGTGAAGTATATTCCACCTCAGTGCTACGTTCGGAAACTGTGTTCGAGAAAGCGCGATTCTTTGCAACCACCTGTGAACAACAGATATTTCTTTATTATGCTATTGATAATGTCTCTTGTAGACTGAACGAACCTGGCGAGATATAAAACAGTTTTTTGCGTGCATGTTCTGGGGAACAGCGTGCTATCGTTTTTCCCAAATGTCTATGATTTTTTTGCCGAAAATGGTCTCAAACGATTAGGGTCGACTCACTTATATGAAGAATTCGAGGTCAAATTTCTTGATTCTTGATCAGTGGGTCAAAAATTACAGACATTTGGGCAAATTGATAAGCACTCTGTTCAATTTTTGACAAACCATATCTCCGAAAGTATTGGTTTATCCGAGTTTGGGATGATATCAATGGATTCTTATGCATCATAAAAGAAATTAAATTCAAATAATAGTTTATTTATCAAGATTAAACGAGCAATCTGCAATGATTCAACCTCGTAGAATGGGTTGTTGCAACTTACACTCGGTGTATAGTTTTCACAACTTGAAATATCTAATGCCAGGTCTAGACGGGTGTAATGTAACGCGTAATATAATGTGTAATCTAAGGCGAATTCTCCGTGTGGACGGTAGACGAGCGTTACATGCAATGCTCGTAGTACCATCCACACGGAGAATTCGCCTTACATTGCATTACATTACGCGTTACCTCACACCCGTCTGGCCCCGGCATAAGGAAAGTATCATCCGAATGTCTAGAGCATTGCTGGAGTCAATTATAGCAGATTGCACATTTATTCTTGATATAGGAATAGGTATAGGCTGACGAACAAATTATTTTAACAGTTCATTCAAATTTTTTGAAAGTTTAAATATGTATTTTATATTCTTGTTTTTCTTTATTTGAAAATTTATCTTATTATACGACAAAAAAAAATCCTCTTTTCATAATTTAATAGTTCATACCACTAACACATTCATTCCGGTGCGCCTCACTCCATCGAAGACTCATTGCATCGAAATTTCACTGAATCGAAAGTTCACTGCATCGAAGGTTCACTCCATCGAAAATGACGCCCACTTACTCCTGATTCGCCGAACGTGAAATATTCTATATCGATCGTCTTCGTCCGTAGTTTGTCCGGATGAGAGATAAGTTGTTTCATTGAGTGTACGTCAACAAAGCGGAATCTGTCTTACCCAGGGGTCGGCTGCTCTTTAGTTCCATAGGCAAACATTATTTATTCTTATGTATAAATAGATTAGATTTTTCATCAAAAAACCCTATTTATGAAAGTACTATTTTTTGTTGGCAAGAATAATTTTTCTAGTTCTTTAAAAACATTTTAAATTTTGTGAATTATAATTTTTTACTCTTCTGACTCAATAGGTTGCCGACCACTAGTCTAACCTTAAATTTGAAATAATTGAAGGATGAATGTGTTCGACAATTTTCAATTAGTGAACCATTATAGAAAATCTTTGTATACCTATGCGTTATAAGTTGAGTTTTGTAACGTGCAGAAATTTGTCAAGAAGAAAACATCCTCCAGTGATATTGCTAAGTAAAATATCACGATCTATACTTACTAGTCAAGCAGGAATATGGCATTTTCGCTGAAATGGAATGTGATAACACGGTATAACATTGGGAAAAGAGGAACATCTTATTTAAAACATTTACTATACAGCGATTGTTCATGGTTTTTTTATTCAACTGACTGCATATTCTGTTGACATAAGAGGCAGTAAATACAGTATGTCTATCCTCTAGGAGCAAATTACTGCAGGAACTGAAGAAAACTATTTCATTTATTCACACAATATTATCCATTATAGAACTTATATAATGTAAGAATCTATTCTACTCGAGTATCATATCCTGATTAGAAATGAAATTAAAATCAAAATATGAAATTTGTCAAGCAGAAAACAACATCGAAATAAATCGAAGGGCTCCGTGCAAAAACCGGTCAACTTCAATTTTCTTCGGATTTTAGTTATTGACTTCAAGAATAAATAAAAACGACATTATTAATTTGAGAGTTTAAAGATCCTTTTCATTGTGCACGTTAGGAATTTTCTCCTTGCCAAAGTGGAAACAATGATCAGCAATTGAGAACTCTCAAATTAATTTATAAGTACTTATATTTCTGAATTTTGTGAAAAGAACTGAATTTAAAATGAAAAAATTGGTTCAAGCACTGATGTGAAGTCAGGAGCTTTCGCACGTATGTTCTATTGTCCATTCTCCTGCATTGGACACTCTTAATCGAATTTACCATGGTGAAGCCTATTGTCCGTTCTCCTGTATTGGACACTTAATCGAATTTACCATGGTAAATTCCATTAAGAGAGTCCAATACAGGAGAACGGAAAATAGAATTCACCATGGCAAATTCGATTAAGAGAGTCCAATAAAGGAGAATGGACAATAGAACATACGCCCAAAAGCTCCCAACTGCACGTCAGTGCATAAGCCAATGTTTTTTTCGTTATTTTGAAAATTTTTCTAGGGGTACGGTTCTCATAAAATTTCACACACTCCTTTATGTCGATATTCTACAACTAGTTACCAAGCTTCAATTCGCTCGAGTCTATATTTTTTTAATTATCTAGGAAATAGAATTCCAGGTGGGTATAACTCCGAAACCGATGGACCGATTATGCCCAAAAAAGAACGCATCTCTCCCATTGGGATGTGCAACCTACCCTGAAAATTGCAAGTCCCTATCTCCTTTCGTTCGAAAGTTATCAAGCCAAGCTAGCTACTGAACTCACACAAGGCTGCTCGGATCTCCAACAATATAGATCCGATCGTGTTCAAACTTGGAACTTGGCAGTAGAGTTAGGTTTTGAAGGCTCCGCAAAATTTCAGCGATGTCGGAGGAATAGTTTCTGATACATAGAATTTTTTTCAATGATATTCAATGATTTTCCAAAAATTTTCGAGTTATATGATCCTCATGAAATTTTGCGTTGGTATTCTACAACTAATAAACATATTTAAATTGGATCGGTTTTGTATTTATCGAGTTATTGAGGAAATAACAACCAAATTTCAGATGGGTATAACTCCAAAACCGTTTGGTCGATTATACCTATAAACAAACTCAAATATGCCATCCAGATGCATAACCTTATCCGAAAATTTCAAGTCGCTATTTCTTAATCGAATTTACCATATTAAATTCGGACTGTCCAATACAGGAGAACAGACAATAGAATTCACCATGGCACATTCGATTATGAGTGTCCAATAAAAGAGAACGGATAAGAGAACGGACAAGAGAACATACGCGCATAAGCTTCTGACTTGAGTCGAACTCAATCGTTTGGGACCATTCTCGGCGAAAAAATAGAAAATAACATACCTACATCTGGGCAAAATGATAACGCGATGTTCCCCATAGAACATACGCGCAATATATTAATGTACCTACCTTTTCCTTCATTTCAAGAATACTGCCATCGTTCTCGTAATATATTTCTAACTCAGTATTGAAAGGTTATATTCTTTTATACAATATAAAGTAAAATGTATATCTATGGGAGATGATAGCCCTTCTTAAGGGCCCTGTAGCGGGCTTCAAACATCTGAAGTTCTGAATAATCATCGCTTGGACTTGGACCGGTCAGACCTGGTTTTGAAAGAGACCCTCCTGGCCTTACGAGCAACATTTTCATTTTTGAATTAAAATATTGAAGGGATTTCAAGAGTGAATATCTTCGAAAAGTAGCGGAGGCGATTCTTCTCCACGAGATCCCATTCGCCTACAGAGAAGTATTTTTGTGAGAGGAGACTTTTGAAAGGTTATGTATTATTTTTAATTTGTTCGTTTCCTCCTCTTGTCTTTTCATTTTTCAGGTTGAGTTTCGGGTACCTTCGGAGAAACCTATCCGTTTTTTGACGAGGGAATCTACATTGAAGAAATATATCCCCATCAATATTTTTAAATTTCAGCAAATTTTGTGAACAATAGTTACAAATCACCACACTCACGGGGAGAAAGGGTTTTTTTCTGAGGTTTTTCCCTAAGCTCTTGTATCATACGTCGAATTGTATGGTACCCCGTTACACCAACCTCTGCTAACACATATACAGCTCTCAGTCAAAAGAATATATATATATATATATATATATATATCTTTATACAAATTTTTTCATTATGAATGGGGAGTAATTCAGAAACTAATTAAATGTAAATAAAGTTCTAAATTGTAACAAAATATCCTACTCTCTTAATTGATGAATATTTCAACTTGATTCGATAAATTTACTAAAATCAAGTTTATATGTCGTCAGATTAAAAGTGTTAAATAATGCAGCATATTATTTAGATTTCAATTTAATTTTGAATCAGGATATGATAACCGAGTAAATATTATACATTCATATTTTCATTAGCATCACTGGAGGATGATTTCTTCTTGACAAATTTCTGCACGTTACAAAACTCAACTTTTAACGCATAGGTACAAAGATTCTCTAAAATGGTTCACTAATTGAAAATTGTCGAAATCATTCATCCTTCAATTATTTCAAATTTTAGGTTGGACCAGGGGTCGGCAACCTTTTGAGTCAAAAATTACAATTTACAAACTTTAAAAGTTTTTAAAGAGCCAGAAAAATTATTCTTGCCAACAATAAATAGTAGGTACTTTCCTAAATAAAGTTTTTTGATGAAATAACTAATATATTTATACATAACAATAAATAACATTATTTGCGTATGGATCTAAAGAGCCCCGGTTTCACATTCAAAGAGTCGCCTGTGGTCGAGCCTTGGGTTAGGCAGATCAGATTGCGCTTTGTCGACGTACACTCAATGAAACAAATTACCTCTCATCCAGCCAAACTACGGACGAAGACGGTCGATATAGGAGATTTCACGTTCGGCGAATCAGGAGTAAGTGGGCGTCATTTTTGATGGAGTGAACCTTCGATGCAGTGAACTTTCGTTGCAGTGAACTTTCGATGCAATGAGTCTTCGATGGAGTGAGCCCTACTCATTCATTCTATTCTGTATTATGAACCTTAACTCAAGAAAAAATATTTGATACACAAATGGAGATCCATATTTCAGCATTTTTTTGCTAGCAACATTATGAAAATACTGTATATAGGAACATGCCCCACTACTTAAGGAAGTAAAAGGTAATGTTAACCTCAGTGGTCAACGAACAGTAATTCCTTTTTATGATTCCATTATGTTCATCTTTCCTATTGCTTTCATAAACTAACATCATTAAAATGATCCAATTCTGAATCTTTTGAAACATCAGCTCCCATATTTGTAAATGAATTATTCAATATTCAAGTCCATATTATTTTCGGTTTCAAAACAGTCTCGTATACCGGGTGTCCCAGTATACATGTTCCAATGGATTATCTCAGCCATTTCAAAAGATAAAAATTTGAAAATTTTATGATTTTCAATTCGTTCAAGGAAGCTCTAACTGAGAGAAACAAACAGAGAAAGTCACTTTCGGTTTGGCCGGAAGTGACTCTGACTTTTTGATCTGAAATAGCACCCTATATATTTTTGGGAATCTTTTAATTCTACTCAAAATTACCTTTCCAACGATATATCACACTTTGCATTTTACATTTGATTTGAGGGAGAAAACGTCAATTGAAATTTCAAATTGAAAGAATTGCTGTAGGCTACGATATTTTGTGTAATCCTGATTTTGACTTATGATCCGTGTGTGCCAATCCATCTTCAAACGGACCGATAAAATGGCCTGCAAGTTCTCCAGATTTAACACCGCCAGATTTATTCCTTTGGGGATGTTTGAAAGATCGTGTGCATCAGACTCATCCTATTGATTTGGAAGATCTAAAAAACAAAATAAGGAATGCATATACAGCCCTTAATGCTGAGGAGTTGAGAAGTGTTACTTCACTTGAACTAGTCCACCGAGCGGAAAGATGTGTAGAAGCATTTGGTCAAGATCTCGAACATATGCTTTAGTTGTTATAGGTATTTTTTGCCCCCTTTTTTGTAATTTTTTGTTTCTTTTACTATTCATTCTTTGTTTAACGTCCGGTAAAATACATAGTTGATTTCAACAGGTTTTTTTTATTGATCTCGATTTTTGAAGTCGAAATCAAGATTACACAAAATATCGTAGCCTACTGCAACTCAAATCAAATGTAAAATACAAAGTTTCCGAGTAATAGTTTTGTTTTCAACCAATACAAATCCGACCAAATTGAAACTAGGAGAATAGTTGTAGAATATAAACCTTAGCACGTTTGTGAAATTTTGTGAGAATTGTATCACTAGAAAATTTTTAAAAAATTATCAAAAAATATTTTTTATGTCACGATAACCTGAGAACGGAAAGAAATAGTGACTTCAAATTTTCAGGTTAGGTTGTGCATCTGAAAGCGACATTTGGATTTGTTTATAGGTATAAACTGCCAAGCGGTTTTGGAGTTATACCGAACCGAAATTTGGTTGCTATTTCCTCAATAATTTACACGAAAAATACAGAACCGATTAAATTCAAACATGGTTATTAGTTGTAGAATGCCAACGCGAAAATTCTTGCGAAATTTCGTGAGGATCATATGACTAGAATATTTTGCGAGAGCCTTTAGAACCTAACTCCACTGCCAAGTTCCAAGTTTGAACACGATCCGATATATATTGTTGCAGATTCGGGCAGCCTTGTGTGAGTTCAGTAGATCCTTCAGTAGATTCCTTGCGGAACACGCGCGCAAAAAACACGAAAAATCGGCCAAACATATGAACAATATTGTAAGCTTCCAGCTATTGGGCACAACTAATATCGCTTCTGGATTAAGTAGTGCATATACAGGGTGAGTCTTTGACCAGTGCATTAATTTTAACCAAAGATTCCTCTCATCAAATGAAACACTTTTTTCCCTTAACATTTTTTCAAATTCAGCTCAGGTAAAAAGATACAGGCTGTTGACATCCTTATTTCGAATAAAATGAATGTTGGCGTAAAGTTTCCTATAACTATGATACATATTTTCCAAATATTAGTTATTTTCTACTTCTACTGGCTTTCTAGTTATGGACTCGTGGATTCATGAAACTAAACGAAATTAGCATAAAGAAAGCATATACAGTTTTTCTTGAGTCATTTCAAGAATATTCCATCGCTTTAGAACATTATATTATTCTTCATCATTTCCCCTTAAACGCACCGTTTTCGAGATATTCTTCATTGAATGTTTTAAAATGGAAAACTCCAGAAATTTCACTACTTTTATGGATCCGTCCCTGAGCGTTGGAATCCCAAATCAAGCTGTAAACCACGTTACCATGCCTTATTCTCGTCCGCCAACAATGTCATAGATAATTTATATGTGGGAGTGTATTAGCACATTGTGAAATCTTTAAACGCTTGTACCTTTTTACCTGAGCCGAATCTGGAAAATGGTAAATGAAAAAAGTGTTTCATTTAATGAGAGGAATCTTTGGTTAAAATTAATGCAGTGGTCAAAGACTCACCCTGTATGTCGAAAACATTCCTAATCACAACGAAATGGTATAAATATAGTTCAAACAGACAAATTATATCTCCGAAAGTATTGGTTTCTCAGAGTTGGGAATTATATCAATGTATTCTTATGATAGAACTGCATCATAAAGGAAATTCAATTCAAATAATAGTATATTATTTATCAAGATTAAACGAGCAATCTGAGAATGAGAACTGCACCATGGAAGAAATCAAATAAAAATAGCTGAAATGAATTTGACTCTCTCTTATAGAACAGGATGACATGTACGAGTATGAACACAGATCATATAATAAAGCTTAGATAGAATAATTATAGCATTCTTGGAAAACATAGAAGTACGATTCATAATTGAAATTTCGAAAAATCATATCTCTGAAAGTATTAGCTCGTTGGAGTTGAAAATGATATCAATGGAATTTTATGGCGAAACTGCATCGTAAATAAAAATTGAATTTTAAATTTGTTACTAAAAAAAAATTTTTTTTTCGTTACTCCGAAACCTTTCGGCCAATAACGAACTTAACCGAGATATTCATCTCCCTAACCTAATCTGGAAATTTCAACTGCCTAGCTCATTCCGTTCGAGAGTTATTTTAGAAATTTTTTTTTTTAATTTTCAAAATTTTTTTTTACACTTTGCGGTAACCAGTGAGTCGAACCAAATCGTTTGAGACCATTTTCAACCAAAAATTCGAAAATTATAGACATTTGGGCAAATTATAAGCACTCAGTTCCGAGGAAAAAGAGAACGTGACCGGTTACTTTGAATTTAATATAGTGTCGTATGCTTTGGATTCAACGTTTAGTGAAATATGTAGAGTTTAGGATATTTTAAAATCGATGCCAATGACAACTGCAGAAACTGAAATATGTTTCTCTACTTTATAATTGATCAAGACGTGTCTATGGAATACAATGTCGGAAGAAAAACTGACGGCGCTCGCAATAATGTTGTCCATCGAACAAAATTTAGTTAACGACATTCCTGACTTCAACGAAAAGATAACACAGCTCAACAAAAAAAAAGTTTTGTATTGTTGCCCTGGATATCATCGCAAATTTTTACGTTTTCAAGTGCCTAAGTTACGAATATATTCATGAAAGTTCTAATTGTGCTCATATTTTCATGATTTTCGCATATCTTTTGAACAATTATCGGTTTGTTAAAAATAAAATTTTATTTTCCATTCATGATTAGGCTTCTGCGCAAGTTTATCGCGCATACAAACATCACGTGATCCCCACTCTCAGAACCCTTGTTCCACAGAACAGCTGAGATCTCAGTTATTTTTATTTGACAATATTGAAGTTCGTACACGTGAGTCTGGATAAGTTGTCATGGATCAATATTTTGTTTCAATTACTGAATGTCCATTCTAATATATTTGTCTTGTCTTCGAAAATATGAGTTCGTCACGAAGAAAGTTTAAATATTCTAGTGATTTATTTTGTTATATTTGCGGTGTTTATATGTCAAAAAATTAAAAAAGAAATATCACAGACTTTGTCGAAGAAATTTATATTGAATATTTCGGTTTGAAAATTGACAAATTAGGTAAGCCATGGGTTCCTAATAAAGTTTGTAAGTCCTGTGTTGAGTCTCTACGGTTATGGAAAAAAGGAGAACGTTCTGGATGAGATGTTGGTTGTCTAAAATTTCCTAGGTAACCATAAGGCAGCAAATTATGAAGATGTTGTGCAAAATATGCTGACAAACTTTCATACTTTAGGAGCAAATATGAGTATTCCGCAATCAGTTAGATACATTTCTGGATAATTTAGGAAATGATAGTGAGGAACAGGGAGAGCGGTTTCACTAAGATCTGAAAGTGATGGAGGAAAGATATCAGGGTCTATGGGATTGTCACATGATGGCAGATTACTGCTGGTCTTTGAAAATAGATTGTCCCTCGAAAAATTATAAAAGAAAAGCCCATAAAAGGGGTTTTATGGAAATATAAAATACACTGCTCAACAATTGATAGGGATCACTTACTTTTTCTAAATTTATTTCTGAATTATTCGCTCCAAGATTATAAATTTAGTCAGATATCAGAGTATTTTCAGTTGATAATATGGTTCACTTGAGAAAAGAATGAAAAAATGGAAAGTTGGAGAGAAAAAAAGACTTTATTAGGAACACTCAAAATTCTGTGTTTGAATAACATAAAAATTTTATGATGACACCACAAGAAGGCTGATGTTTCGGTTAAGCTAGTACCTAGTTGGCCCCCCACGAGCTCGTCTCAAGCATTCTACCCTACGAGGCATACTTTGAATCAAACGATTTATAATATTTTGGGGCAAATTCGTCCAAATATCCCGTAAAGCGTTAGAAAGGTCCTCCAGGTTATTGATCGGTTGTTCTAAGGTTGACAATTGTCTAGACATCTCAGACCAGACATGTTCGATGCAATTCATGTCTGGAGAGCGAGCTGGCCAGTCCATCCTATCAATAGCATGAGTTTCTAGCGCTTCATTAACCAGACGACTACGGTGTGGACGGGCATTATCGTCAATTAAAATGAAATTCTCGCCCAAGGCAGCCGCAAACGGAACAATTATGGGTTCAATAATCATATCGTGATATCTCTGGCTGGTCATTGTGGTGTTCTGCAGAACAACCAACTCTGTGCGTTGGTTCAAACAAATGCCTCCCCATACACATATAGAACCTCCGCCAAAAGCTGTTGTGGGTACCATAAACTGTTCTGCATACCTTCGACCTCTTTCCCTCCAAGCAAGAATACGTCCATCGGAGTTGACCAAACGAAATCTAGACTCATCCGTAAATAAACATCGGCTCCAATCTTCAACTGTCCAATTGCGGTGCTCCTCAGCCCATTGCCGTCGATGAACCCGGTGTTCCCTATTCAAACGGGGATGTTGTACCCTCCTACGTGCTCTCAAACCACGAACATGTAGTCGTCGTCTTACAGTCTGGTTCGAAATTAGAACTCCTGTTGCAACTCTCAGTGATCTATTGAGCCGCGACGCCGGGTAAGTGGGATTTCTCCTAGCATTGAGGACCAAAAGACGATCTTGGGCAGCTGTTGTACTGCGCTGCCGACCTCCCCCATGAACATAAGCTACTGAGTCGTTTTGGATGAACCTATTCCAAGCCCGACTCACGACACTTTGCGGAACATTCAACCGCCGGGACACTTCTCGCTGGGACAAACCTTCCTGTATCCACCGTATGATTTGGTCCAGTTGCACAGGAGCCAAACGTCTTCTCGGCATGACTGATAAGCTAATATTGTTCTCATTTCTTCAATTATTGTCACCTTACATATGTGTTTGAACGAGAGAAAAAAACAGATTTAATAACAAATACCACATTGCTTTTCACTCCACATGTAACAGCCTACAGATAATAATCGATTTTGTGAACAAGAGCCGATGAAGTGAGGAAAAATTTGATATAATCAACTCAAAACATCTTAATTTTTCCTTAGAGAACATATAATGTACAGATATTCACGAGATAACTTGAAAAAAATACAAATGAAGAGAAGTTCATAAGTGACCCCTAGCAATTGTTTATCAGTGTATATTTTCGACATTTTCCTCTTCATTTACTTCGATGTATCGTAATTTCTCAAAATATTACTGACATTATAAATATATATTTATTTCTCGTTTTTTGATTTTTATGAGGTAAAATGAAAATAATGATTTAAAAAAAAACAGAGCAAATCTAACAAAATCATAAATAGTTTCATGAATTGTGAGCATGAATGGACCCAGAATCATTTTCATATCTAGGGCAACAAAACCACTGTAGACCAGTGTAATTGATAAGTTCATCTACGACAAAAACAGAAGGATGGAGTCTCATTTTAACAAGTAGGCATTTGTAAGTACCTATTCAAAATAATATATAAGTTTTTGGTATTCTTGAATCAGCGCCCCCCTGAACAAAATTATCACCTACCGCCACTGTTTAATTAAAAGAGATATAAAATAATTAGATAATATTGTAATAATATTGTTTATTTATAGCGCAAGCGTCAAACCATAATAAAGATATAAGATTGGGTAACGTAACCGAACCGGCTCTGTCAAATACCCCGACTGTGGTGTTCTTCCTTTTATGATATCGTAGAGCCAGACGATTGAAATTTGTTTATACTCAAAGTACTAAATAAAAATTAATGTTTTAAAAATGGCAGCCAAAGAAGGTGAGTAAGACATCATAAATGATATATTAGCATTTCGTGAGAAGGTATATCTTCATTTTACGGAAACTGCACATAAACACATATTTGAGGTTATTTATGCTGTTAGAATATGGGATCATTAAGATTCATCCTTCTACTCTGTGGTTCAAACAACTTTCAGTAGCGTAGACAATATTTGGGTATGGCTTTTGAAAAAAGAGGGATTTTTCGATGAAGTCCGAATATGAACAAAATATGCAAGCGAATTTACAGCCCAATATAAGAAGCTGCCATTTTATTCTTCTTAACTTCAAAAATAAGTTTGTGAACTGTGAAGTAAATCTTGAGAAAGTTTTGCCAACTCTGGTAAGGTTTGATGTGTAATGAATAAATCCAGAATCACATGGAACTAATCGAAATTAAATCGAAAATATTGTAGAACACTAAATAATATGTGAAACTTCTTCGACTATATCACGATAAAAGAATCAAAGATTATTTATTGGCGCTATTGTTTTGGATACAATTTGTTGTTTATCAGTCATAATTCAAATGTGATAGTTTCGAATATAATTCTTACTGCTACTTTTAATTTTGCCAATCTGGAATGAAAGCTTCGTAGTTTTCAGAGTAACAGTAAGAATAGTGATGTTATATAATATGTGAAATTTACTAGTCAGAATTTGCATGTGTGAATTTTGAATTAGTATTTTATCACTAAATACTACTAAATGTTCATAGGAATCCTTCCTCCTTCTAAAAATACGTCGAATTCGAAAATGGAATAAAAAAAATGGTTCAAGTACTGACATGGAGTCTGGAGCTTTTGCGCGTATGTTCTATTGTCCATTCTCCTGTATTGGACAGTTTTCGAGATACGGAATATTTTTAAATAATTTTTTCATTTATTTTGTGGTGATACGATCCTTATGAAATTTTGCATAAGTCTTTGTGTCGGCATTCTGCAACTACTTACCAACTTTTAATTCGATCGGATCTGTATTGTTATTTAGTTATTGAGAAAACAAAATTTCAGATGGAACTCCATAACCGTTTGACCGATTATGCCCATTAACTAACTTACCGCGGCATTGGAATGCGCAACATACCCTGAAAATTTCAAGTTGTTCTCCGTTCGAAAGTTATCGTGGCAACGGACGGCCGGTCGTACATAATTGAAATGGACCTCGAATTTTTCATCAGTGAGTCAAACCTAATCGTTTGATACCATTTTCAGCAAAAAAATCAAAAATTACAGACATTTTGGCAAAATGATGTTCCCTAGAACATGCGCGCAAATATAGAAATTATAAGAAAGGTAGAACATACAAAATTTTTACAGAAAGGAGAATAGTGCGGAAAAGTATATTAAAATGGAAAAGTTTTGTGGGTAATTCCGCAAATGGAGCAGTGAAAAATCATTCTGCTAGCAGAAACACGTGTCAGCAGGTACCAGCAGGTATTACTCGTTACTTTTCCATTTTAATACAAAACTAATTGTATTCTGAAAAATGAAGAGGAATTGGTAGAAATAGAACTCGATGGCATTTTTTTCTGGTTTGGGAATCATCGCGACGATAGCCAACGGCCCGAATATCTTATTAAGGTTTCTATTGCGATCACATTTTGAATATCCCATTTTGGTTGCATTCGTGATATCTGCAGGAGATTGCTTCAAGAATTCCATAGGCTTACGGAGATAACTTATAGATCTTACTTTTAAACTTTATTGAGAATATCTACGAGTTACGTCTGGTGTTGTGAGTGTGGAAAATGTCTTAAATACTCCTCTGATAAATACGGAAAAATGTCCGAAAGTTATCATTACATCTAACAACAGTCGACATTTAGAGTTTTTTAGTATTTATCGACATTATCTAAAATGTCTGGATAAATATCATAAAATTCTTTTCTACTAAAGAATTGTTTGACAATTTTCATTTTTGTCCGATATTCATTCTTCTTTTCTACTTGGCTTAACGATCTGAGATGCCAATTATACAAAAATTTTTAAAGAAGTTCATTTTTTTCTACTCGAATCAAAGATTCTTAACGATCTGTGAACCAATTGGGAAATTATACAATGTTTTTTTGAACAAGTTTATTTTTATTATTTAACGGTCCGTTTAAATCGATTTTTCTAATATTATTAATTCTTAATTCAGAACCTGGCTCCTGTCCTTTATCTCTGATACTCAATAAAATAACACGATAATAACTCATTCAATGATAAGTTATTTGTTATTTCCAATTGACCATGAAAAATTTCTTTAAATGCCTCAAATTGTCCTGATATTTTAACTTAACATGTGACGATTGTCATATTTTTCCGCAATGTCCGTAAATACTTAAATACTCAAAATGCTCGACCTCGGGGGAAAGTTTCGGACATTTTTCCAGGATATTTGTCCCTTACTTAAAAACTCGAGTATTTCACATCACTAGTTACGTCGCATGGCGCTAGCAGGGAGCTCAGAATAGGAATTGCCATAAATGCCCAAGTGCGACCTCTCAGTGACGTCCTAAGGAGTCTGTGTTGCCTGGTTACAGTAAACCTATTTTGATAGCTTATAAATGATGACATATATAAAAAAAAATTGGTTCTGGCGCTCTTGTTCAAACAGACAAATTATATCTCCGAAAGTATTGGTTTCTCAGAGTTGAGAATTATATAAATATATTCTTATGGTAGAACTGCATCATAAAGGAAATTCAATTCAAATAATAGTTTATTTATCAAGATTAAATGAGCAATCTGAGAATGAGAACTGCACCATGGAAGAAATCAAATTAAAATAGCTTTAATGAATTTGACTCCCTCTTATAGAACAGGATGACATTTACGAGTATGAACACAGAGCAAATAATAAAGCTTATATAGAATAAGTATAGCATTCTGTGGAAACATAGAAGTACGATTCATTATTGAAATTTCGAAAAATCATATCTCCGAAAGTATTAGCTTCTTGGAGTTGAAAATGATATCAATAGATTTTTATGGTGAAACTGCATCTTAAAAAAAAAAAATATTTCGTTACTCCGAAACCATCTCGCCTATTTTGGCCAATAGCCAACTTAACCGAGATATTTATCTCCCTTACCTACTCTGAAAATTTCAACGGCCTAGCTCATTCCGTTCGAGAGTTATTGTAGAAACAAAATTTAAAAATTTTCAAAAGTTTTTTTTGGACCCTTTACGGTAACCTGATCAATACAAAACTTCACATGCGTCTAGAGGTCATGATTCTTCAATTTGATGCTAAATTTCAGATAGATCAAGTGATCGGTTTCAGAAATATCTTAAAAAACGTTTTTAGTAAAAACGGCCATAACTCCGAAACCGCTTGATGGATTTCGTCCGTTAACGAACTTGTCAGAGATATTCACGCTCCAAACCTACCCTGCAAATTTCAATCCTCTAACTTCTTTCGTTCGAGAGTTATCGTGTTAACGGATGGCCGGCCGGATAGAATCGATTTCGACCACGGATTCTTGATCAGTAAGTCGAATCAAATCGTTTGATACCATTTTCAGCCAAAAATTCGAAAATTACAGACATTTGGGCAAATTGATAAGCACTCTGTTCCGAGGAACAAGAGCGCCAAAAATGTGGGAAAGCCCTGTGGACAGGACCTTTGGCGCTCTTGTTCAGAATTTGACAAATCATATCTCCGGAAGTATTGGTTGGGAGTTGGGAATGATATCAATGGATTCTTATGATAGAACTGCATCATTAAAGTGAATGAATTAAAAAAATTATCATTAAAAAAAAAACAAGAGTGTCAAAAATTATTAATCCGAAACCCTCAGACCGATTCTACCGAATAACGAACTTATCCGAGATATTCATTCCTCAAATCAGCTTCGAAAATTATATTATATCAATTGCAACTCAGCCAATATTCCAGTTTTGTTTTTACTAGAGATATTCTGAACCCAATTTGATTAACTTGCCAAAGTATACACCTACATTTTTCCATCATCATATGGATTATCCAAGGGCATTATATTATCACCCCAAAATTATAATATCCTATATTCCTCATAATCATACGATAGCTTATTTCATTGGTCATTTTGCATTTAATCATAGTTTGTTTTCTAGAATAACTATAAATAAATATGACATGTCTCTTCACACAGACCATGAAATTCATAGATACAAATAAGGACGTTTATTTTCGATTACAGCTTTCTGTGAAATCATAGAATTACGATTTAATATCATATCTCTGAAAGTATTTGCTCGTTAGAGTTTAAAATGATATCAATGGATTCTCATGATGAAACTGCATCTTGAAAAAATTGAATTTGAAATTTGTAATGTAAAAAAAAATGTTTTTCGTTACTCCGGAACTATCAAGTTACCCAATAACGAACTTTTCCGAGATATTCAACTCCCAAACCTACTCTGTAAATTTCAACTGCATAGCTCATTCCGATAAAGAGTTATGGTGTTAACGGCTGGACCGGCCGGACAGAATCAACTTTGACCACGGATTCTTGATCAGTGAGTCAAACTAAATCGTTTAAGACCATTTTCATCAAAAAATTCGAAAATTACAGACATTTGGGCAAATTGATAAGCACTCTGTTCCGATGAACAAGAGTGCCAAAAAATGAATTGTGGATTCTTGATATCTTAAGAAATACAGATCCCAAGTTTAAATCAAGTAGTTGGGAATGAAATATCACTTTGAATGTCCATGCAGAATGTCATGAGGATCATGATATCACTAGAAGCGTAGAAAAATTATTTTTACCAATTTTCGATTTCTATAGAACCATTCAGTAGCTCCAACTCTGTAGGTATATGAGATGGGATTTTACCAGAAAAGGCACTGAACTTTCTCTGGACATGAATCGATGATGCTTTTGATTGTATACGAGTTAATCAACCGTTTTTTTAATTCGACATACTTACTATTAATATGATGATGAAATTTTCCCAAGATTCAAATAATATATGTGTATTCTTTGCAGGTATATTATATGCATATTACTCCGTGACAAAATACATATCCATAGATGAAATTCGACTAAAACTCTATAGATTTCGAAAAACAGTCAGCTTGAATTTTCGAGCAAATCAAGTGTTGAAAAACGATTAATCATTCCATGAACTACTGCGCAAACGCAACTTAAACCATTTATGTGCTTTTATGATTTTCATTTTTCCCGCAATCATAACCTCAAACATTATCTATATCACAAGTTACCAAACGTGAGAAGATAAAATTAATAAATAAATATATATCATAATAATAAATATAGGTAGAGCTCATTAAAAAACACAATTTCCTTAAACATTGACTAAGTAGACATTGAACATCATCAGAGATTTAAAACACGCCTATAAAATGGATTCAGAGGGATATTTTGCAATTGTTTATAGACAAATTGTAGAATGTATTAATAACACAAAAGATGTGAAATATTCAATTTATCTCAAATTTATTTTATTTCCAGTTGGAGGCTACACTTTAGGAAACATTATAATAGAAGGAAAAACCAAACAAGTATATGAAATCTGTTCGAACTCTGATCAATGTATTCTTTTATCGAAGGACAGAATCACTGCTGGAGATGGGGTTAAAGCACATGATCTTGAAGGAAAAGCTGCAATATCTACGAATACCTGCGCTAAAGTGTTCGATCTTCTGAACCAAGTTGGTAAGATATTATAAATATGAATTTAGAATGATATCCAATCTTATCACTATTTTTGGTATAGTTAAAATATCTACCTAAAAATCAGTTTCAGTTCAAGAACATGTTATGAAATCAGTGTTAGCCAGAAAATCCACCGACTTTCTTGCTTAAAACCATTTTTGCGCGTATGTTCTGGGGAACATCGCGTTATAGTTTTGCCCAAATGTCTGTAACTTTCGAATTTTTTGAAAAAAATGGTCTCAAACGATTAAGTTCGAATCCCCAATGAAGAATTCGAGGTCAAATTTGATTCTGTCCGGCCGGCCGTCCGGCTGGCCGTTGCCACGATAACTTGAGAACGAAAAGAGCTAGCGACTTGAAATTTTCAGGGTAGGTGGCGCATCCCAATACGACGGACAAGTTCGTTAATGGGCATAATCGGCCCAGTGGTTTCCGAGTAATAATTTTGTTTTTAACCAATATGAATCCGATCGAATTGAAACTT
This sequence comes from Halyzia sedecimguttata, assembly GCA_937662695.2. Classification (NCBI taxonomy): domain Eukaryota; kingdom Metazoa; phylum Arthropoda; class Insecta; order Coleoptera; family Coccinellidae; genus Halyzia; species Halyzia sedecimguttata. Next base: position 72,116,078 of record OW569417.2, read on the forward strand.
GGTGGGTAGTTGTAGAATATGACCCTAAACACGTTTGTGAAATTTTGTGCGAATCGTATCGCTAGAAAATTTTAAAAAAATTATTAAAAAATATTTTTATTGTCACGATAACTTGAGAACGGAATGAGATAGCCGCTTGAAATTTTCAGGTTAGGATGTGCACCGGAACGCGACATTTCAGTTTGTTTATGAGCATAATCGGCCAAACGGTTTTAGAGTTATAGCAATCTGAAATTTTCTGAAATTTGGTGGTTTTTTGTTCCTCATTAACTCGAAAAATACTGAACCGATGGAATTCAAACATTGTTATTAGTTGTAGAATGCCAACGCGAAAATGTTTGCAAAATTTGGTGAGGATAGCATTTGTAGAAAATTTTTAATAAATCATTAAAAATAAAAAAAAAAATTCTATATATCAGTAACTATTCGTTTGAAATTCATGAAATTTTGCTCTACTGCCAAGTTTCAAGTTTTAATACGATCGGTTAAATATTGTTGGAGATTCGAGCATTCTTGTGCGAGTTCAGTAGTACCGATTTGGTGTAGCGTAAGGCTCCGAAGAAACGATCACTCGACCCGGACTTTTGCCGTCGAGTCGAAGAAGACGAATCGATTTGTGTTTTTCCCAAATTTCGTTCTTCTAGGTTGAGCCTAAATATACTAATTCGATACAAGTTTCGGAGGTTTTGAGACCGACGATTTTCCATTCAAAAAGTCAATCCGAGAAACGTCAGAATTAATTCGAGAGACGGGGTCGGAAATTTTCGAAAGCGAAACTGACGATTTAGGCCTTTTGGGGCGTGAAACTTGAAGAAAATGATATAGATAAGGGCGAAAAACCCTCCTATAAACCGCCACGCGTCGATATATGATCTGGAAATGTGAAAAATGAGAAAATTCATGAGAGGTAGGTACCGAAGGCGAGGTGCCTACAAGGATTAGCCTAGAACTCGAAAAGAAAATGAGCTCCGCTCGAAGAACGGGGCTCGAGATGGAGGAGAAATATCGATTCGTCCGTTTCCTGCTTTTCCTTTACCTAAGGTAAGTCTCAATATACGAAAACGATATAAGTTCCGGAGGTTTTGAGTTGGGGAATTTTTCCTTTGTAAATTCGACCATAGAAACGTCACAAATTATACGTGATGAGAGACGAGGTTTGATATTTTTTTGGACCAAAAGGGCAGTCTTGGACCGTTTTGGGAGCTGAAACTTGAGGATTAGTGAAGATAAGAGTGAAAAATAGTCACGTAATCATTCGTAAGGCAATATTCCATGAATAAAACTGAAAAATTGGTTCAAGCACTGACGTGAAGTCAGAAGCTTTTGCGCGTATGTTCTATTGTCCATTCTTCTGTATTGGACACCCTTAATCGAATGTACCATGGTAAATTATGTTGTCCATTTTCCTGTATTGGACACTTAATTCGAATTCACCATGGTAAATTCGATTAAGGGTGTCCAATACAGAAGAATGGACAACATAATTTACCATGGTAAATTCGATTAAGGGTGTTTAATACAGAAGAATGGACAATAGAACATACGCGCAAAAGCTTCTGACTTCACGTCAGTGCTTGAACCAATTTTTCAAATTTGAGTTGCATCCTTCATTAGGTTCTACATTCTTCTATCATTTTGTGATGGAATATTTTCCCGTTCATCATCAATTTTTATATTCATTGTATTTATTGTATTGGGGTCATCTGCTATTGAAGGTTTTCTCACCGCAATCTTTCACTGAAATTTCACTGGTAGGTACGTTTCGTTCAAATCATCTATTAAATCGAAAAATCTGCAACATTTGCGAACGATTGGTAGTTTATTCAACAATTCGGAAATAATTCTAAATAACGGAACTGTTGCTCTGACTAATGCCTTAATCGTAAGTATTAATTACTCCATCTGAATTTTGAAGCAATCCGAAACCGTTTAAATAATGGAAATTATTGCTTATTTTAAAATTATCAATGCAAACGCTTTGAAGCAATTTGAACAATATTCTTCTATTCACACTATTTGCGATGATTTAAACATACAAGCTGAACTGAAATATACAGCCTAAACTGAAAATTTCGGAGAAACTCTTTTCATTATCAGAAGATACGTATGATATTTAACATTCATTGAATGAAAACGAAATTATACTACATATTAATATATGTGATATTAACGATTTAAATGATATCCGACTTTTATAAGCTAATTTTGACGATTACAATCCGCCTACTTAGCATCATAAGGGGAAAATCAAATTCAATCGATGATTTAATTATTTTCGAAGTTTCAAAACAGTTCGAATTAGACTTGACATGAGATTTGAGTTATTTTTATTTGATTTTTTCGTTGACTAGCGTTTCAGAGTACTCACTAACTTATGTCAACTTCTTCATCAAAATTTCTAACCATCATCGGATTGATCAGAGGATTTTGATGATGTCACGGTACTCGTACTCTCATCGCTGATTGGAACCACCACAAAAGATGATGCAGATAAAACGCACTGTAATATTAGGTATTATATCATCATTTTTCTAGCCTAAAAGTCATATTTCCGAATTCTAACAAACGTTGATTTTAATAAAAAATCGATATTATAAATAAAAATTTAGAAGGCTTGACGTTGTACTATTTATATATACCAAACACAGGTATACCTCAAAATGACCGAGGTCTAGATAACTATATCCATCTTCTTCAAATAATTACGAACACCTTAATATGGTTACTATTGTGAAGTCTTTGGACGACCACATTGTGATTATCCCATTTTATTTATTTATTTATTTATTTATCTATTTATTTATTTATTTATTTATTTATTTATTTATTTATTTATTTATTTATTTATTTATTTATTTATTTATTTATTTATTTATTTATTTATTTATTTATTTATTTATTTATTTATTTATTTATTTATTTATTTATTTATTTATTTATTTATTTATTTATTTATTTATTTATTTATTTATTTATTTATTTATTTATTTATTTATTTGTTTATTTATTTATTTATTTATTTATTTATTTATTTATTCATTCATTCATTCATTGATTTATTTATTTATTTATTTATTTATTTATTTATTTATTACACTGGAACACAAACAGGACACAATCATCCCAAGAACAATGTTCGCTCAATTACAAATTAAACCATATTATTACATGAATTAATTAAAAATTAAAATAAAGAAATCATACATGATACAAATTATGGAGTAACTTACAAATATACAGAGGAAAAAAAAAATTGTACATAATTTTCACGAAGAATCCAAAAAAAGAAGGCGACGTTTCAGCCGCTTCTTGATAGTCACCAAAGAAGAGCAAAAGAAATCAATGTGAGGGGCCAGCAGGTTGGAAGTGTTCAGCATTCTTATGAGTGGGGAATTCGCGGTATAGTTCTTTCGTCTCAAGGCAACATGGAATATATCACTGAATCTCAGCCTAATATCAGGAACTTTGAAAGAAATCATCTCTAAAATGCCAGGAGCAACCATCAAACCATTCAGGAGCTAAACATAAATGAAATATCATTTATGGATCTTATATCGACTAGACTGGGAAGTCGAAAAACTCTACGAGCATACGTGTAATCATGATTTTCAATTACCATTTGGTTCTTATAAGACAGAAACCGAATGAACTTTTTCTGAACAGACTCCAAACGTCGAATATAACAATCATATCTCGGGTTCCATATCACAGAAGCAAAGTTCAACCGACTGAAGACAAATGCATGATAAAGTGTTAAAAACGTTTCGTTTTGATGAAAGGATTTTCCATGCCTATGCACGAAGCCAAGCATCTTGAAGCAGGATGTGACAACTCTATCTACGTGAGCATCGAATAGCAATTTGGAGTCAAGTGTTATCCCCAGATCTCTGACAATATTTGTTTCTTTTAACTGATGTTGGTTAAGTGTGTACTGAAAAGAGATCTTACTGATGTTTCTGGTAAATGAAATTTTTGTGCATTTATCAAGATGAAGGAACAAGTAATTATCCTCACAATATTGGGTCAACCTATCCAGATCACACTGGAGCTCAAGACAGTCATTCAGAGAACGAATCGTCATAAACAACTTCAGATCGTCGGCAAAAAGCAAGAACTTACAACACCAGAAGCACCTTCCAATGTTGTTGATGTAAATCAGAAAGAGCAGAGGGCCGAGATGAGAACCCTTTTAGTTACATTCGCGATATAGCCAGGAGGTTAGTTCAAGAATTTCATAGGCAATCTTACGGAGATTTCTTATAGAACTTTGTGACTTGAATGGGAATATCTATCAGCATTGAGTATTAATATAAGAGTATATTCGAATATTCGCAAGGCGGTCGCTAGAAGCTTGCAATAGAAGTTTCCATAAATGCCCAAATGTGACCTCTCAGAGATGTCCTAGGGAGGTCTGTGTTGCTTGGTGTGGAAATCATTACAAGTAGACAGAAATAGAGAAGTTCGGTGCATTTTGAATAAGATATAATAAAGCTCTTGGCCTAATTCACCAGTATATTGCTAGTAAACTTCAATTACCCAAACTGTAAAATAGCCATTTTCGATTACATCCTCACTACATCGATTTATTTTTTTAATACGTTATATCTCAATTGAAGATTGCAATTTTCGATAAGACCAATTAATACAATGATCAATGATCAGTTTGATGTAGTTCAGTTCAATCCAAGAAATCCGGAAGGAATCGATTGCGTTTATTTCTACTGGTGCTGATCGAATCATGCAGTTTAAGACATTATCGTAAAAACTGATTTTCAGGGGATATGTTCCCATTAATTTTGGTGATTAACGTACGGTAATCGGAATAGTTACATAATTCATGAACATATCAATAATTTCGATCCATATTCTAGGAATCAAAACTGCCTTCGTGAAACAAGTTTACAACACTGCATTGCTATCCAAAAAATGCGAAATGATACCGATTGAATGGGTGACACGGCGTTTGGCAACTGGATCATTTCTAAAGAGACAGCCTGGGGTCCCTGAAGGTTATCGTTTCTATCCACCAAAGCACGAGACCTTCTTCAAGGATGACGCAAACCACGACCCCCAATGGTCAGTCGAACAAATTATATCAGCTAAATTCAAATACAACGGCGTTCTTATCGGTAAGTTCATCAATATGACCCTAAATAAGATGACCCCCATGACTGCTCATTGTGAAAGTCAGAATTTGTTGATTGGTCGAACTATCGAATTTTGTATCCTTTTTTAATTTCGGTAATTTTTCATGTTGAATATCCATGTGTTAATAAAGTATTCATAATTACAAGCATGAACCGAAAACATGATGGAGTGCGTCACTGAGATGTTGTAAGGTTCAATAACTCGTGTTGAAATCAGTGGTGCATTTAAGTAATTAATAGAATATAACACTAACCAAATAAGTTACTTATTCCACGGAAGGGCACAATCAAATATTACAATGAATTCTCTATCAGTATGTCCAATGTAATTGTTTGAGACCATCTTCGTTGGAAAATTGAGAAATTGATACCACCACGAAAAATTTAATATTATACTCGGATCATAATATGAGTTGAATTCGAAAAATAAAATCCCGTGGGGAAATACATGAATTTGGGGATATATAGGGGAGATACGTACAAAATGACATATGGTTTTATTTTAGGAGTATAACTTTTTATTGATGTCACAGCACTGTCATAATCTACATCAATGATATTTGGTAATTTTTTTTATAAAATCTAATCAACATCCATAACATAAAAGTAACAGAAAATTTTTTTTTTCAACAAATTGAGACCAATGAATATTCATTTTGTCCGTATGCTATGGACAAAATGACTAATTACAGTTGGACAAAATGACATAAACTTAAAAGCTACAAAACTACTGACAAAGTTCGAATGAAACGCTAGGCACCGTAAACAGTTATCTCCGGGCATAGATGGGCGAAAAGTTATTGCAATAAATAGCTGTATAGTCTTTATCATTCTGGAAGTTACGACGAACATTTTCTTCGTCACTTTCTTAATGCGTTCGTAATTTTACTCCGGGGGGCGCTTGGGCTCATTTTTGTGTTTGATTGTGATCATATTTAGAGTGGAAGTTAAAATCAAACCTACAGCTACAGCTTTTCAGTCTACAGCCTACACCTTTATCAGTTGTAATTCAGAAATCAGCGGGTACTGTTATTTTAGCTGTATTATTATCATTAGGTGTGAGAGTAGTACTACGGAATTAATTTCGGTGGGGGTTTTAACCCCCAAAACTCCCCCCTGGCTACGCCCTTGTATACTTGTATCAACCTGCGGAACGTTTGATATGGAAAGGAAACATGAATCGTCTTGCAGCTGTGTGGATGGTCCAGCTATTGGAAGTAATCCAGATATTGTTTGCTGATGAACATGTGCATAAGAAATGTTTTAGTTTCCGCAGGCTCATACATATAAATGGGAAATATTTTGGGGGTTAAGAGGCCAAATACCGGTGTTGTTTAATCCAAAAATAAAGAGTTAATTGAAGTAACTTCTTGTCCGAATTCTTATGGACAAAATTACATACCTATGTCATTATGCCCGTTGCCTGTAAAAAAAGAAACATGTCAAGTTAGTAAAAAAGTTTCAAATGAATGCAACAGGAAAGAAATGAATATTCAAAACATAAATATTATACTAAAAACTTGGTGTAATGAAAAAAAAGCTCTTAACCTATCAATACTTGTTTATCACTCACAACTACTGTAGGAACTAGAGAAGTGCCTTTACATTTTAACAGGATTGTAGAAGCCAATCGGGTGACGTGATATGGTAGTCAGACGCATGAGATGCCGCTAAATTCAAATTATGATGCCTATGCCATTTTGTACGTATATATATATATATGTTATTTTGTACGTATATATATGTTATTTTGTAGTAGAGAGAATCGGTTTTGTTTTATAGTGAGGAAATACAAAACATTTGCGATAAATTTGCAGCTTTTTCATTTAGATTTTTCTTCTAAAACTCGTCGTTTGCAGCGACCTTTGATTAAGTCATCATGTTGACTGATTTTCTCATAATTTTATGTTTTCTTCCTACAGGTCCAACAGAAATTGACATTATGACTAAAACATCCATTCTGGTTTTCGAAGTTTTAGAGAAATTCTGGGCTACAAAAAATTGCGTACTTGTAGATATGAAAATTGAATTCGGAGTGGATGTCGAAGGTGAGTTAGTGATAATTTAGAATAAATAGTTAAATAGTAGATCTGCATATTACGACTCTGTTCAGGACGATGAACATTATCAAAACGACATATTACAAATACTCCGGTTCGAGTAGTTTGACTACATACAGTGTGCGAAAGCCAAATAGAATAAATTCATTATCTTGGTTACTGTACATATTTATGAAAAATCGTGAAACATATCAAATTTAAATTTCAAATTGTCATTCTTCTTCGTAAACTTGCGAACCCTAACTTCAACCCCCTTGGAAAGACAAGTACAACCCCAATTTTTCAAACAGGAGGTATGGGCTTGTGATACATCGTTTGAAAGGTCTCGCCATTCTCTATTTAGAAATGTTATCGCCTTTCATGTTTATTGCAAAAATATGATAGAATATCAACGAAAAAAATGTAATACAAAATGTAGTAAAAAAATTTTGAATGTTATATTGAAGTAGACGTTCAAAGTAATATATATAATAATAATTTTATTTGCCAAAAAATGATACATTCCAATTCTTCATAACAATCTTCTTATCCATTAATTCTTCTACAAATAAAGGTAGACCACAAAGTCCAAGGACTGTCCGTGGTAAACGTTTTTAAACTGTAAAGAGCCCCGCAGAGCCAAAAACAACCAGAACTCATCTATTCCTGATAGGACCAATCAACAACAAAAGTAACAAGCCCTGTGGACAGGAGCTTTCTGGCGCTCTAGTTCAAACAGACAAATTATATCTCCGAAAGTATTGGTTTCTCAGAGTTGGGAATTATATCAATGTATTCATATAATAGAACTGCATCCTAAAGGAAATTCAATTCAAATAATAGTTTTTTTATCAAGATTAAATGAGCAATCTGAGACTGAGAACTGCACCATGGAAGAAACCAAATTAAAATAGCTGAAATGAATTTGACTCTCTCTTATAGAACAGGATGAAATGTACGAGTATAAACACAGATCATATAATAAAGCTTAGATAGAATAATTATAGCATTCTATGAAAACATAGAAGTACGATTCATTATTGAAATTTAGAACTTCATCTTAGCAGAAATTGAATTCAAACATCATAGAAGAATTTAAATTCAACAAGAGTGCCAAAAATTATCAATCCAAAACCAATAGACGAATTCTACCCAACAATGAACTCATCCGAGATATTCATTCCTCAATTCCAGTTTTGTTTTTAGTGGAGATATTCTTAACTCAATATTATTAACTTACCATTACCGTTCCCATCATCATATGGATTGACCATCGGCATGAAAATATCAACCAACAAAAACTATGATATTATATATTATAATTCTCATATTTATACGTTTGCTGGAATGAATGACAATGTTATTAACTTACCATTACCATATTCCCATCATCGTATGGATTGACCATCGGCATGAAAATATCAACCAACAAATTACTGGAATGAATGACAATGAGACAACGTCAAAGTTGACGTTATAACAATTCATAGAATAGCCACAGAATAATTCTATCATTGAAATTTTGAAAAATCATATCTCCGAAAGTATTAGTTTGTTAGAGTTAAAAATGATATGAATGGATTCTTATGGTAAAACTCCTTATTGAAAAAAAATTTAATTTGGAATTTTTTCTGGAAAAAAAAATTTTTTTTTTGTTACTCCGAAACCATCTGTCCGATTTTGCCCAATAACGAACTTAGCCGAGATATTTATCCCCCAAACCTACTCTGAAAATTTCAGCTGTCTAGCTCATTCCGTTCGAGAGTTATCGTGCCTACGGCCGGACGGCCGGACCGGCCGGACGGCCGGACGGCCGGACCGGCCGGACAGAATGAATTTCGACCACGGATTCTTGATCAGTGAGTCGAACCAAATCGTTTAAGACCATTTTCATCGAAAAATTCGAAAATTACAGACATTTGGGCAAATTGATAAGCACTCAGTTCCGAGGAACTAGAGCGCCAAAAACATCAACCTCGCGCAAAAGGGTATAATTACCAAGACCCTATGGCTCAGCCACACACACGCCAAAATCGTGAATCCTACAACCATGCATGTCACCGAAATCAACCCAGATGACCTGCTCCAACTATAATCTGCATAATATTATAACAGTATATGAACGCAGTAGCACTCAGTCACGTCCATCGCCCATACCCAACACTCTATGAATTTCTAATCTCTCCCTGGATAAGATATATTTCCGTAAATTTGACCTAAATCTAGATAATGCAAAGTCCCCTCTTAAATTAACCGGCAATGAATTGAACACCCTAGGAGCTAAGAACATATGATGCTTCTGTCCTATAGATTTCAAGGACGTCTGGACTGAAAGATTCCCCGCCACCCTTTTTCGCGTGGAATAATCATGATTAATGGATCCGAACAGTTGTTTGTTCTTGTAATAGAATATCCCAATCTTACCGAAAAATATCTGGCGAGGATCGAATATCCCTGTTTCACGGTATACAAGATTGCTAGAATATAGTCGACCTCTCCTCGAAATTATCTTCAAAATTAATTTCTGTATAACTTCTAGTTTTGTTAGATATCAAGCAGCTACACCTCCCCATCCAATGATACCATAGGCAAGGCGAGAATCAACAAGAGCATAATATATAATCTTTAAATGTGGTAGCTCTAAAATTTTAGATAGATATTTGAACTTATGAATCATTGATCTCATCGCACATACTACCTTTTGTACATGTAGATTCCATCGCAAATGGGGGTCTATCATAATACCAAGATATTCGGCCTTATTGGTAGACATTAGGGTTGTCCTCTCTCTATCCTGAACAGTTATGCGCAACGAGGTGAAGCGAGGCAGGCCATTGTTATAACTAGCCAAGGGCAGAAACACGGTTTTCTGAGCATTCACGGTCATAAGCTTATGGTCAAACCAATTTATTATGGTGCCCAGGTCAGATTCCACTTTTTCCTTAAGTTGATTCCATGAATCTGAGGTGTAAAATATGGCCGTGTCATCAGCGAAGCTATAAATTTCACCGGTGGATGGCATTTTTGATAAATTATCCATATAAATTATAAAGAAGATGGGGCCTAGGACTGTTCCTTGCGGGACACCACATTTGACAGTTCTTCTGGTGCTCCGCGACCCACCAACCTCCACAACATGCTGACGGTCAGCCAGATAACTTCGACAAAGGTTCAGAACGCCCCCCCTGATGCCGAAATCCTCTAAAGCCCCCAACAGCTGTGCGTGATCGATCGTATCGAAGGCCTTTGCCAGATCCATGAACACGCACAGAGAAGGCTTCCCCTGGTCTAGTGCATCATACATGCAGGCTGTAAGGGCAGCTATTGCATCTTCAGCCGACCGACCCGGCCGGAAACCGAATTGTCTATCCGAAAGAAGTTTGTATTTTTCAATAAACGATTCTATTCTCTTCTTCAATACCTTCTCAAAAACTTTCGTAAAATTTGTTATAAGAGAGATCGGTCGGTAATTAGAAGTGACTTTTCTGTCTCCGGCCTTGTGAAGTGGCTTGATAACTGCGATATTGAATTCCGGCGGACATGTACCCGTTTCAATGATCTTATTCACGTGGAATGCCATTGGGTCCGCTATTAGCTCAGAGATTTCCTTCAAAACCTCAGTTTTAATGCCATCTATACCGGGTGCCTTGCTATTCTTCAGTGATTTGATTATTTCTATAATTTCCTTCTTACATGTCGGCGGAAGAAATAGCGATTGGCGTCCAATACATCGCCCCGGAACAGGGGCTGCAGGCTTCTTAATATTCCGTGTGAGATCGGGACCAACGTTAGTGAAATAGTCAACAAAACACTGGGCAGATTCACGATCTTCCCTAGTGAGCTCACCAACAGAGTTTAAAACGCGTCCAATTTGGGTCACTTTGTTTGCACCCCCTCCTATCTCATTTATTGACTTCCACGTTTGCTTTGCCTGACCTTTATTATTTACTATTTGATTTTTATAGTATATTTCTTTAGTTTTTTTGATAAGGTTGTTCAATCTATTCCTGTATACGATAAACTTCTCCTTTGAGGCGGTATGTCCATTTAATTTATAAGTCTTATACAATCCGTCTCTTTCAGTTATTGATGTAATTATACCCGCTGTGATCCACTTTTTCCGTTTCAGAGATTTCCGCCACCACGAACGCCTTGGTAACATCCTAACCTCGAATAAAAATTTATTTCAACATTATTTAACATCTAACAACGTGCTCGACCTAATCGCAAGCGTTATTCGACCTTTGAGGTCATTCAAATCAAGGGGTTTGGCTTTATACACAATGCTCTTCACATATCCCAATAAAAATAAATCTAATGGGTTAAGATTAGGGGATCGCACTGGCCATTCGATCGTTCCTCGCCTTTCTATCCACCGATTTGGAAATATTGCGTTGAGGTGCTTCCGGAAATGGCGTTGGTAATGTGGTGGTGATCCATCCTGTTGGGACCATATCGTATTCCGTGGAACCTGAGGAGTTCCTTGATCAGGGTATAAAGTCGAAAGTTAGAACGACCTCATTCTGAAGTAGTGCTAAATATTTATCACTTTTCAAATTGGCCTCGATGAAAAAGGGGTCTACGACATGGTTTCGAACATTTTCTGCCCAAACAATCCTGAGGGAATTAAGTGTGTTTCTCTCATCCAGTAAGGATTTTCGGCAGACCAGTACCGGCAATTTTGATGATGGCCGTTGAGAGAAAAAGTGCACTCATCAGAAAACAAAACGTCTTCTAATTGGATAATATTGTTATCCAACATGTCAATCATTTGTTCACAAAAATAAGTTGTCCTATAAAAATCGTCTTCCAAAAGCTCCTGGATAGGTATTATTTTATAGGGGTGCATTTTATTTTTTCTATTTTGAGTATTGCAATAAACATGAAAGTGATAACATTTCTGAATAGAGCCCATACTTCCTATCTGAAAGATAGGGCGTTGAACGTTTCTTTCGAAGGGGATTGAAGCTGGGCTTCGCATTTTTACGTAGAAGAATGACAATTTAAAATTTGAATTTGACATGTCTCGGGATTTTCCATAAATATGTACCAGATAATGATTTTATTCCATTTGGCTTTTCCACACTATATAGCACTATACTCCGGTCCACTACAAATGTTGTCGTCCAACATAATGTTATGTTTCGGCAAACGATGTTCCCATCTTCTGAGACGAAGCGTAACTCCTTATATTGTTACATTGTTCTTGAAACATGTCAGACGACATAATTTCTAGTGGACAAGAATGTAGTTACACGCTAGTCTATATTTATATTTTATTTTATATTTTATGAAAAAATTAAATACAAATCAACTAAAAGTTGTTATCGTAGAGTATAAATATTATTTAACATTAGAAGAACCATTTAAGGAAAAAAAGAACGCCACAAAATTTCACTGTAACCATTTCTTGAGTTCATTGGAAAATGCACCATATGAATCCATTATTTTGATATATTAGGGAATCTTGTTGAAGTCCTGCTGCTGAAGCTGCTTTGTAACTGGGCAATTTTCGTCCTCTTTCAGTTTTAAATTTGAAATGTATATTCAAATTATTTGCTGTTCTTGTGTGGTGCTCCTCTTTAGGTCTTCTAAATTGAACACTATTTTTAATTGCTCATTTTTCACCTACATCTTTCGAATTTTGCTAGTTTTTCTAGTGGTAATATGGGAAATTTTCTATATAGAGATTCTGAGCTCGTTTCATATGGTAAATCAAAAATGTTTTTGATGCTTCTGTTTTGAAATCTTCGTAATTTATTTAGACAATATTGAGAAGTGTTCGACCATATTGGAATTAGGTACGTGAAGACGGAATTAATGTGAGCATTGTAGAGCATTATTTTGTATTTATAGTCTATGTACGGAGTTAAGTGTTTCACTGAATTAACAAAGCCAACTAACTTATCAACTATTTTCTCAACATGTAGGTTCCATGTCGAATTCTCATCAATAACCAGTCCAAGGTATCGATATTGAGAAACTTTACGAACTTCTTTTTCATTAATCACAATTTTCAAGTTGTTTTCAGCTTTCTTTCTCCCACTAAACCGCATATAAACAGTTTTTTCCGAGTTTAGTACCAACTTGTTTTGACTCAACCACTGATGGAAGCGCTCAAGTTCACTATTTGTATTTGTTTCAAGGTGTAATTCGTTTTTTCAGTTAAATAACAGTACCGTGTTATCTGCAAACATATACATAGTACTTGCATCTGAGATTGACGCTCGACAGATTCTCCACATAGTAGAGGTACATTAGAGGATCCAGCACCGTGCCCTGTGGCAACCCAGTCCTAGTGAACTCCACTGTGCTTTGTATATCACCAACAATTGTGTAGTGCGGTCTATTTTTAGGAGAGATTCTATTAATTTATTCGCTGGTCCCTGAAAACCCAATTTTCGAAGTTTTGCGAGCAATATATCTTGGTCAACCGTATCCAAAGATTTTTTGAGGCTCAAAAAGATACAAGCAATATGTTCTCCATTTTTCATAAGCCTGATTATATCCTCGACCAATCCCACTACAGCGCTAAGTGTAGAACTTTTTTTTGGCGGTCTTGTTCCTCGGAACAGAGTGCTTATCAATTTGCCCAAATGTATGTAATTTTGGAATTTTTGGCTGAAAATGGTCTTAAACGATTTGGTTCGACTCACTGATCAATAATTCATTGTCAAAATCGATTCGGTCGTTAACACGATAACTCTCGAACGGAATGAGCTAGACAGTTGAAATTTCCAGAGTAGGTTAAGGAGATGAATATCTCGGTTAAGTTCGTTATTGGGCAAAATCGGCCAAGTGGTTTCGGAGTAACAAAAAAAAAATTTTTGTACATCACAAATTTTGAATTCTATTTTTTTTAAGATGCAGTTTCATCATAAGAATCCATTAATGATGCTCTCAACTCTAACAAGCTAATACTTTCGGAAATATGGTTTTTCAAAATTTCAATAATTATTCTCAATTCTATAGAATACTCTAATTATAATTTCCTGATGTATCTAAATCCAACATGAGATGAGTCATAGACTTACGTTTTGAATTTAATTACGAAAATTCCTGAGAATCGACGCACAGAAGCCAAATTGAAAATGTGGGAAAACTCTGTGGAGAGGAGCTTTGGCGCTCTTGTTCAAACTTTGACAAATCATAACTCCGAAAGTATTGGTTTCTCCGAGTTGGGAATGATATCAATGGATTCTTAGTTAATTTATTTCATTTTGTGATGCAGTTATATCATAAGATTCCATTAATATCATTCCCAACTCTTAGAAACCAATACTTTCGGAGATATAATTTGTCAAAGTTTGAACAAGGGTGCCAAAGCTCCTGTCCACAGGGCTCGAACCAATTTTTTGAAAACCATATTAGTGTGCATTTATTTCTATGAATTCTGCAAATTGCACCTTTATTACTTTTTCAATTATTTTAGATATGAATGAAGTTAGGTTTATGGGACGATAATTATCTGGTTCCCCGAAACTTCCTTTTTGGCGCAATTTGCCCAAATGTCTGTAATTTCGAATTTTTGGCTGAAAATGGTCTTGAACGATTAGGTTTGACTCACTGATCAAGAATCCGTTGTCGAAATCGATCCGGGCAGCCGTTAACACGATAACTCTCGAACAGAATGAGCTAGACAGTTGAAATTTTGAGTAGGTTTTAGCAATAAATATCTCAGTGAAGTTCATTATTGGGCAAAATCGGCCTAATAGTTTCGGAGTAACGAAAAAAAATTTTTTTTTTACATTACAACTTTTGAATTCAAATTTTTTTAAGATACAGTTTCATCATAAGAATCCATTGTTATCATTTTCAACTCTAAAAAGCTAATACTTTCGGAGATATGATGTTTCGAAGTTTCAATAATACATTGTAAGTTCTATGTATTCACAAAATGTGAATACAGAATCTGTCTGTGTGACTATTCATAAATGTCATCTTTTCTAGCTATTAGAGATTGCGAATTCGTATATTTTCTCTTGGAAAGCAAGTATTCGATTCTTGAATTTGTGAATATATACAAGACTGTTTTGGTGTAGTTTATGGAGGCAATAGTTTATGGAGACAATGAGGTTAATATTACCTTTTACTTCCTTAAGTAGTGGTAGTGAGACATGTTCCTATATACAGTATTTTCATAATGTTGCTAGCAAAAAACTACTGGAATATGGATCTACATTAGTGTATTAATCATTTTTTCTTGAGTTAGGGTTCATAATACAGAAAAAATGTATTAGTGGTATGAACTATTAAATTTCAAATTATGGAAAGAGGATAGTATTTTATTAATATATGTTCAACTATTAAAATAATTTATTCGTAATATCAAAATATCAGGAATAAATGTGAAAACTATGCACCGACTGTAAGTTTCAACAACCCATTCCACGAGGTTGAATCATTGCAGATTGCTCCTTTAATATTGATAAATTTAATGACAATTGTTGAAGCATTTTTTTTAAACGACACTTTTTTTAAATTTAATTTCTTTCATGATGCAGTTCTATCATAGAAATAATAATAATAATGATAATAATAAATGTCTTTTATTAACTCAGTTAATATAACAATTTGGGGAGAATAAACAACATTACTAATAATAGGGTGAGAATCAGTTTGCACACCACAAAGTGGTGCGCATCTGCTCTTCCACCTAACCCATATACTCTGCAGTCAAAAAAACTACCTAACCTAACCTAACCTATATCGTGAACTTAACCTAAATATTGTTGAGCCATCAGATCTGTAGTTACCCTTTTTTTAAAGGCTGAGTTCGATAATGTACGAACCTCATGTGTCAGAGCATTGAATGTATTCGCTATACGGTATGAAAAGGAGCGCTTGAAGAATTGTGAAGAGTGCTGAGGTACAGTGATATAATTCCCAACTCTGAGAAACCAATACTTTCGGAGATATAATTTGTCTGTTTGAACAAGAGCGCCAAAAAGCTCCTGTCCACAGGGCTTGAAACATTTTTTTTTTGAACAAAGGCTCAATTTTAGATAAGTTGCAGTGTTCTGGGAATGTTCCATTTCTAATTACATCGTTTATTAGTTCCAAAATTTTACCTAATACAACTGGGAAAAATTTTCTAATGTCTGCTATAGGGATGTTGTCGTAACCCGAAGAACATGTGTTTTTGAAATAATGAAATACTATTTTATGAAGTTCTTCGTATGTGCATTTCTTCATTCGAATAGTCTCATTATTTATGCTCTCTTCAAAATTACGGGCGCTATTCTTAATCGTTGCTTGAAGTTTTGGAGCTATATAGACAAAGTAGTTTGTTTAATGCTTTTGCCATGTCTACTGGATCTGTGAAAATCTCTTCATCATGTTTTATTGTGCTTATATTGGTGTCCGATTTCTTGTTAGTGATGTTTAGAGAGTCATTGATGATATTCCATATTTTGCGTGTATTTGAACCAGCATTAGTGATAGTGTTCATAATGATTTTTTTTGCCTCTTAAATCATTCTTTCAGCAGCCCTTCTTCTAAAATTTCCACAATACATTCTGCTCTCTGGATATTTTTTCATCCTTTTATAGAATTCATCCCGTTTTTTGATTATCTTATGTATTTGCAAATTAAACCAGTTTCTTTTCACAATTGTTAAAATTTGCTAGTAGGGCATCTACGTTTACCTGTTGTAAGAAGTTCTATAAACGCGTTCATATCTGCTATATCGTTCATATCTGCTATATCGTGATTGCTGACCAAGAAGTCCTTAAATGCGTTATAATCTGTGTAACTGAAGGTTTTGTGTATTTTAGGTCTTGTTTTGTTATGTGACATCTTTATTTCAACATTCAACATTTTGTGATCAGAAGTGGATATATCTTTAACTTTTATTTTGCAGACCCTATGTTTCGGAGTGATAATATGGCCGCCCGTTGCCGTTGGCATAATCGGCCTAACGGTTTTCGAGTAATAATTTTGTCATCAACCAATACAGATCCGATCGAATTGAAACTTGATAGCAAGTTGTAGAATACAAATACGAAGACGTTAGTGAAATTTTGTGCGGATCGTGTTGCTAGAAAATATTAAAAAAATTATTAAAAAATATTATTTACGTCTCGATAACCCGAGAAATGAAAGTGATAGCGATAGGTTGTGAATCTGAATGCGATATTTGTATTTATTAATAGACATAATCGGCTAAACGGTTTTGGAGTTATACCCATCTAAAATTTGGATTTTATTTCCTCAATAACTCTAAAAATACAAGGCCGATCCAATTCAAACTTGGTTACTAGTTGTAAAATGCCCGATCGAAAATTCTTGCAAAATCTCGCGAGAATCGTATCACTAGAAAATTAAAGAAAAATAATTGAAAATCATTGAAAAAAATTCTATATATCAGAAACTATTCTCCCGACATCACTGAAATTTTGCGAGAGCCTTCAAAACCTAACTCTACTACCAAATTCCAAGTTTAAAAAATTGGTTCAATCCCTGTGGACAGGAGCTTTCTGGCGCTCTTGTTCAAACATACAAATTATATCTCCGAAAGTATTGGTTTCTCAGAGTTGGGAATTATATCAATGGATTCTTATGAAAGAACTTCATCTTAGCAGAAATTGAATTCAAACATCATAGAAGAATTTAAATTCAACAAGAGTGCCAAAAATGATCAATCCAAAACCAATCGACAAACTCTACCCAACAACGAACTCATCCGAGATATTCATTCCTCAATTCTATGATGAACGATAATATATATTCTTTCCTCAAATCCACTCCAATACACCAATATTCCAGTTTTGTTTTTACTGGATATATTCTGAACACAATATTATTAACTTACCATTACCATTCCCAATTCCCATCATCATGTCTCCTCGAAATGTCCGCCAGAGGGAATGAGCCTCGGATAAATAAGTAAACAGTTTACTTATTGATCTGAGGGATGAGCCCAGTAATATCTCAGATACCAGATTGGGGAGTACTTAAACTGCTCACCCTGGCAAATATTTTGAGAGGTTCGACGCGATATCCTCACGAGCCCAACATCTCAGATATATCACATGGAGAAGTAATCAGACTGCTTAACCTGGGCAGTACTGTGAGAAGATCACTGGGATATGGATATATAATCTAATTGTCCTCCAAATATGCAGTACAAGTGTGGCTCTTGTTACTTCACTTCGATGCGTAAATCGAGATTCGACTCGCATCATTAACAATGGGGTTGTTCTTCCGAGTACGGCGTAGACGATTGCACCATCTAATGGTGGATTAGAGAAGTGGCTAGGGATGGAGTAGATTCCTACAGCACCCGTTCTAATTTCCTCTTCTTGTTGAATTGGGGATGACGTGAGGAGCTCACAATATGAATGTTTTATTCTCATTTCACTTGTGATATTTTGAAGAACTTCGCAATATATTTATTTATATATATTTATTATATTTCCTATTCTCGTTATACTCACGATGACGTGAGGAGCTCGCAATGGGGATATTTTATTCTGGTTAAATGCAATATCTTGAGGTACTCTGCAATAGGAATTTATCATTCTCGCTGCACTTGCGATAACTTGAGACGCTCGCAATAGCAATGTGTTATGCTGGATACAAAAGTGATATCTTGAAGATGTCCGTGATAGGAATTTCTTGTTCTCGTTTCATTTGCGATATTTTAAGAAGTTCGCAACTGTAATGTCTTGTTCTCGTTATGTTTATACAAGCATGTTAAAAAGGAAGGAGAGTGATATTTAATCTTATTTAACTTCTACTGACCCACATGTAAGGTATAGACGATTTTTTGTTAGTATCTTTTTGCTGAGTTTGATGTCCTGTGAAAAATCAAGACACAACCTTGAAAACACCCTGTATTGCAGATAATATTTCAGCAATCTGTCGATAGTTCAATTGTGATTTCTTTGGTATAATCGCTATTTTTTTCAGGTCAAATTCTTGTAGCAGACGTTATTGATTCAGACAGTTGGAGATTATGGCCATCAGGTGATAAAAGATTAATGGTTGATAAACAAGTTTACAGAAACCTAACAACTGTAACAAACACAGATCTAGATACAGTAAGAAGAAACTTCGAGTGGGTCGCAAATCAACTTGATTTCTCTGAACAGTTGATTCCAAATCATTTAGTGGTTATTCTGATGGGCAGTCCTTCAGACAAAGGGCATTGTGAAAACATTGAGAAACACTGTCAGTCCTATGGTTTGAAAACGGCTCTGAGGGTAACCTCAGCTCACAAAGGAACTGAAGAAACTCTAAATATTGTCAGATACTACGAATCTCTTGGAATGAAGATTGTTTTCATAGCTGTGGCAGGAAGATCTAACGGATTAGGTCCTGTTGTTTCATCCAATTCTGCTTATCCCGTTATAAACTGCCCCCCTGTCAATGCTGGAAATGTAGATATGTACATATGGTCTAGTTTAAATGTACCTTCTGGTCTTGGTTGTGCAACAGTACTCTTACCTGAAACAGCTGCAATACATGCTGCGGAAATTCTTGGTTTAGAGAATTTCATCATTTGGGGCAAAATAAGGACCAAACAACTGGAGAATTACGTTTCATTAACTAGAAGTGATAAAGAATTGGCAGAACAAAAAGCTTTGATTTGATTAACTAAAACTGTTTTTGTTGATGTTCCATATATACCTACTATTTTTTCAATGAAATAATTCGTATACCTACTTTTATAATTAAATTTTCAGATACCACGATCTTAATTTTTTCTATTTTCCCGATTTTACTATAGATGATATACTAAATGTAATAGTACGAGCACGACACTTTTGGGTAGATATTTGAGGCACGCTAAAAACTTGACCAATTATTACTATAATACTCCTATGCTACCCAAACACAGAACCGCACACCTAGATAAAGGGTAATCAACCCTTATATTATTAATGGCATGAATTTTTTCATGCAAAAAATAAGCGTGAGGCATTTCGAAATTGTTGTACCTGTAATTTAATAATATTTATTGATCTCAGAAGATACAGGATACAAATATGAATATAGGACATGTCAACAAAAAAATCATATATTTGATAAGCTAACAAGATAATCCACAGTAAACATTATTCTCCAAGAATTATTTTACAAAAGAATATGACTTTCTCGGAAGGAAGTCAACAATTGACCTGAAGATTTTTGTAGGCTTTACTTTCAGATGGTGAGGTAAGAGACTGAAAAATTAAATGCTCTGGTATGTTGGAGAGTTTTCAAATTTGCTGGTTCGATGTTTCGGCAAGGGAAAGTGTTGATTGACTTCTCGTTGCGTAATCATGAAAACCAGAGGCTTTTGAGAACTTAGCCTTATTATCTTTTATTAAGTACACTATAGACATCTAGAAATAAATATAAAGGCACTGAATTTCCAAAATGGCATACTTATTTTATGAAAACGGTTTTACATGATTTTCTATGATCTATATTGAACATCATTTTCAGAATTCGTTTCTGGCCCCATATACTCTACTTTCGTTAGGATGAGTATTCTCATGCGAGACTCCTACAAGAAATCTCATCTCACTTCTCGCTCACTATTTAGTAGTAGAAAAACACATTTCAACCGACAATTCTCATACGGAGAATGCGCAGAGTCTCTGATGTCTCGGGAATCACGTGATAAATGTCGCCGGAGAGATCTCTATCACTATTTCGTGAATAGGGGTCCTGAAGAATAATGAGTAGCATGTTTCCACTGAGTTCCCCCATAATACATTATATTATGTAACGATATTTTGGAACACAGTGAACACACCAGCACTTTTATGTATAATTTCACAACTTCTCTCAGCAAATTACATAAATCTTCAACAGTAAAGCTTCTCAATTACTTATAATCAATATTATAATATACCTATAAAATACTGTTGATGGCTTTAACCATAATATATTAGTGTTCTGTGGCTTTAACATAAGCTTATCTGTTCTTTGACTTCTTTGTCACAAACAGAACGGACGTACCACCACCAACAGATCACAGAACATAGATAATTGGCGTCCTCTGCGCCTACGCACAGGGATTACAGATGTTTGATCGCAAGGTATTGACGTAGCCTACTGCCACACTGGGCTAGTAGAAGTAGTGCTAACCACAGAACACAAATAACGCTAACACTCCCTCCCAAACTAACTATCAAACAACTGATGAACTTACAACCACAACAAACAACATAGAAAAAATGGTTAATTTGCAGTTTAACGCTCCCTCGCCGATTTTCCAAATATTTTGTATATATAGTCCGTTTAAGATATATTGACATCGAAGTAGGCCTTGAACGTGTAGTTGGTGCTTTATTTCTAGTTACAAAAAATTACTGTTCTGTAACCAGAAAATAAATATTAACATAACCTTGCATTCTTGATGTACTTTGGAAATTCAAATTGCGAATGTATTTTATCCTGAGATTTTGGGAGGATATTTTCCAAGTTCAACTGCAGTAGACTGATGAAACAAACATAAATATGAGCTTGATGGCCATAAACCATTTCGAGGAATTGGAAACATCATTATTTATAATAGAGAAGAACAAAAATTGGATAGTTTTTTAAATGCAGGATGAAGAACCTTTAGACATAATATTCATGTGCATCAATATATATTAGAACTTAAGTTCCCTATCCAAAGCCATTGGAGAATCAATCAAGGTGTAAAAGCCCATAAGAAACTCACTTTTCATTTATTTAATCCATATTGGTTATTGAATGATTTCATTAATATAATGTTAATAAATATTATGATATTATTATTACTTCATCAGTATAAATTATTGAGAGGTGGGTTGAATAATGGAGCATTATTTTGGAAGAAGAGTTAATTTATCAGTGTTTAAGCAGACTTATTATTTCTGTCTTAATTTAAAGGAAAGTTATGATATCTAATAGTTCAAGTGTTTATTTTTCCACAAAAAAAATCAGAACAAAAACTACTATATACATTTTTTTTACGTAAGCTGTGAGATTTATGGATTTCAATTGCAACTAGGAACAGAAAAGATTATTTGCCATTTTCCTATGAATTGTCGTTTTAGTATTAAAATTTATATTGAAAAACTTAATAAGTTAAAATTCTATTTCAAACTTTGATTTGCTTATTTCATAGAGCTCATGCATGAAGGAAAGAACTACTCAAAGAAACCCTTCAGTGAAGTGCTCTCTCAAATTTTCAAAAACTTTAATTTAATCTCGAATATAATGTAATGTCTCTTTAAATGTAAAGTCGTATATCACAGGAATTCTTCCACAAGTGCTGCCAGGTTTTAATGATGTGCTTTCCTCTTTTTTCCTAAGAATTCTTCGAACAGTACTTGAAGAAATCTGAAATATTATGGCCAATGTAATAATCAGAATACACTCTTAGTGGTTGAATAACAGTTTACCTGGAACACTAGAGCAATGCTGGCGGTAATATCTACAGATTCCCTGAAGAATTCACAGTAACATCTATATACTGCTTCGAGTTCCCTTTTTGTTAGGCGAAAGGTATCGTAATCAATTCCAGACATTTTTAATGGCACAAGGATGCGGAAATACTCAAACTCGGTACGATTAATTATAAACACACATGTAAAAACTATCCCAAATTGTTCGATTTTCGTTATATCCAAATTATAAGAAATAAATAATAAATGACAGTTCATCAGCTCATGGTTATTTTCAATGCGAACAACCCAAATTATGTGACTTGAAATATAACTAGACCAACCGTTGCCAACTGAATTTCGATTTTCCAAAGCCACCCTTGATGTCAATATATCTTAAACGGACTATAGAATCTACATGATGTTGATATACCACAGTTTTAATTTTAGCACTGGCAAATGAGTATTTTTCGAGAAAATTCAAAATGAAAGTTTCACGCAGTTTGAAAATTGAAAATTAAAATAGAAAAATATCTAGTTTCCATGTTGATATATTTTTAAGAAATTTAAATTTATGAAGTAGTATATGAAATTAAAACCTAGGAAACGAGCCAAATAAATGAATCAGAGTTGAATTTAATCAAATTGTATAAAGTCAGACTTCCTACAAAAGAAGAAGTAAGTGGGAATTTCATGAGTGTAACACACTAAAAGTGTACAAATCTGCTATTACAACGTTTGCGGAGAATGTGCCTTTACAAACATTGAGTTTACCTGCAAAATTTCGGATGATGAAATAGCTCGCCACTTTCTTATTGAACATGGAGTTTTGGCTTGCCATTCAGTATGTGAAACTTGTGGATCAAGAGTATCCGCGAACTTTGAGAGAAAACAGTTCAGGTGCCGTATAGTGATTCATGTGCCTAAACGGGGATCTGTTAAGTGCGATACTTCTCGTAGTGTCTTCAAAGGAACATTTTTGGAAGGTTCGAATCTTAGTTTGAGGCAAATGTGTTTCCTGGTCGATATGTTCCTCTCAAGCCGAGGTGCGAAAACTGAAGACACCATGTTTGAGCTAAAGATCAGTGAACATACAGTTGTTGATTGGTTTTCCTTTTGCCGTGAAGTTGAAGAAGACTATCTCATGCGGAATTCCCAACCGATAGGGGGGCTTGGGAAAATCGTTGAAATAGACGAAGCACTGCTGGGCCATAGGAAATACAATCGAGGACGTGTGTTAACTGAGCAATGGGTGGTCGGTGGAATTGAACGAGGAGTTCAAGGTGGATGTAAGGCGTTTCTCGTTCCTGTACAGAATCGCACTTCCGAAGCTTTGGTCGGCATCATAAAACGTTTTGTACTCCCTGGCACAACGGTTATGACTGATTCATGGCGGGGGTACAGTTCTTTGCAAAACGAAGGATACCTACATCTCACGATGAATCATTCTGAAAATTTCGTCGATCCACGAACTGGTGCCTACACCCCAACCCTTGAAAGACTATGGGTTGAAGTTCGTAGACATGTTCCCTCGGCTGGATGCAGGCGTGAAGCAATTTCAGGATATTTGGCTGATGTTCTCTTCAGACGCATGATGCCTTGCTACGGTTGTAGGAGGCACGTCTTCTGGAAAGCAGCGGCAAATTTGTACTCGCCAGAGCATCCATTGGCATAAGGTAAATTGAAAAGTTTCTCTACAAGCTAAATCTATCCAAATATGCTTCTGTGGTCAACGATTTTTTCCATTCATCTGTATTATGATAAACAATAATTAGCGTAGGCCCAAAGTGGCTACAATGATAGTTTTAAATGTTTCCAGGCCCGACTTTAAAGACACATTTCACTTTACATTATTTCGAAAAAATATGTAACGTAAAGTAAAAGATGACATTTAATAGTGACAAAATAGTCCAAATAATGTAATCTAAACAGGAGGGGAACTGAACAGGAAAAATGGGAGAGGAAAAATATACCATACGTTAAAATAATTTTTCTTTTTTTCTCAAAAAAATACTACAAAAAACAAAAATCATCATAAATAATACCATAATTCACACATTATAAATCCAAAATTTATAAATCCTAAGCTATACTATTCAATTAATTACCCCACCCAGCACCCCTATTCACTACCCATCCCATTAGATAGCTCCAAAATAACTGGTTTGTCACTATTGAAAAATAACAAAAATCACTGTACATTACAAATTTTCTTCGAAAAAATTTATATTTGTATCATAAGATGAATTTTGATGATTTTTAATAGTGGCAAATTATAGTCCATTTGGTGAAACCTAAACGGAAAGGGGGAGTAAACAGGAGTACTGGGTGAGGTATTATATTCAATACGATTAATTTTGTTTTTAATTTTCTCCAAATTTTAATTTTCATCATAAATTTTAACAATATTCTTATTTTAATATCACAAAATTAAGAAAATCAGAGCAATCCTGATAAATTTATTACCCCACCCAGCACCCCTATTCACTCCCCATCCCGTTAGATTGATCCAAAATAACTGGTTTGCCACTATTGGAAATGATCAAAAATCACTGTACAATGCATATTTTCAACGAAAAACATGAAAAAGTCGATATTTACGACTTTGATTTATATAAAATTATTAGGAAGGTGAATTAGTTCTCGCCGACACGCAGACTCGTGACTATTAACAAATCAATAACATTAGACATGAAATATACAGGCCCATAGTGTATTTTCAAATATTTCTCATATGATTTCCATGAATTCTTAACAACTAATACCTTATCTTTAGACACGATAGTCGACAGAACACTAAAAAAAACGCTGTGACTAGAGTCCCGACTCGGGATCCGTGTCCAGTCCCGAATGACGTCATTAAATTCGAGACCGATATTCGGTACCAAGATGCATAGATTAATAAGGTGTCGACACTCCCTGCTAATTCCTGTTAAAATTTTCGGCCGAAAAACGGACCTAATATCAATAGATATAGTTTAAAACAATTAGGTCTACCATATTGTGATAAAATTTGTGAATACTGTGTAGAAGGTAAAAGTACAAGAAAACCATTTTATAAACATACTAAGCGTACAGTCAAGATTGGTGAGTTGATACATACTGATATATCTGGTCCTGTTGTAACACCAACATTTGATGGTCATAAATACTTTCAGGTATTAATCGATGATTTCTCTCATTTCTTAGTTGTTAAACTGCTAAAGAATAAAAACGAAGCAGAGCAAAATGTTATAGATTTTATTAAATTAATTAAAACTCAGCATGGGGTTAAAACGAAAATAATCAGATTAGATAATGGGGGTGAATTCAGTTCAAACAATTTCAAAACCTTTTGCAAATCTAAAGGCATTGAACTTGAGTATACAATACCATATAGTCCTCAGCAAAATGGAACAGCAGAAAGAATGAATAGAACACTATTGGATAAAACAAGGACAAAATTTGCAGAGACAAATTTACCAAGGGAACTATGGGGAGAAGCTGTCTTATGTTCATCATACGAAATAAATAGATCGCCTACAGTCGCTAACCAAGGAGAAACACCAGCGAAGAGATGGTACAAAGACAATGATCTATCAAGATTGAAGGTTTTCGGAAGTAGAACTTGGGCAGTGATTTTACCAGCAGGTCAAAAATTGAAGAAGAGGGCACAATCATGTATAATGGTTGGATACAATAAAACAGGTTTCAGATTGTGGAACTATGAATCTAATGAGATATTTTGTTCGAGAGATGTAGTATTTGATGAAGATCAAACTGATTATAATCACATAAAGAAAACTGGAAAAGAAGAAACAGATGAGAATGAAAAATCAGTTAATGAAACAAATGAACCAAAAATTATGGACAATAGTAATGAGGAAGAAATGAATCTTGAAGAGACAGAAGAAACTAATGACAAAATAACTAGAACGGGGAGAAAAATTAATGTACCAAGACATCTGACTGAGTATGAAGTATACACTGCATATTGTTTAATATCAAATTCTGAGGAAGATCCGGTGGATTACAACCAAGCAATTAAACAACAAGAATGGAAAGAAGCCATAGAGAAAGAATTGAACTCGCATAAAAGTATAAATACTTGGATAGAAGCAGATTTACCCAAAGGAAAAACGCCTATACAAACAAAATGGGTGTTTAGGACGAAGGAGGATGGAGTGAAAAAAGCAAGATTGGTTGCCAAAGGATTTCAAATAAAAGAAGAAAATCCATTTGAAGCAGTATATTCTCCAGTTGCTAGGATAGCAACAATTAGACTGATTTTATCTATTGCCCTACAGGAAAATTGGGATGTAGTGCAACTAGATATACCAACTGCATTTCTGAATGGAGAATTGAAAAATGAAGTTTACATATACAAACCAGAGGAATTGGAATGTAGATCTCCAACATTAAGATTGAATAAAGCTCTCTACGGATTAAAAGAGTCACCAAAGGTATGGAACAAAACATTTGATGAATTTGCCTTGAAAAATGATTTCAAGAGATCACAACACGATTGTTGTTTATATTCTAACGGAAAAACATGGATGTTGATCTATGTAGATGACATTTTGATCATTGGAAAGTCTGTAAATGTGGAAGAAATCTTATTGTTGCTGGAAAAACAATTCAAAGCAAGAATATTGGGTCAAATTAATCATTTTCTAGGTATGGAAGTAAGAAGAGGAAAAGATAAACTAGAGATTCGGCAAACTAAGTTTATTGAAAAATTAATTTCATACTTCAATATGCAAACATGTAATCCTAAGAGAACACCAATGGAAAAAGGATTTCACAATACAGATGAGGAAATAATAAATGTACCATATCGACAGTTAATTGGAGGACTTATGTATTTAAGCACAACTACCAGACCAGATATAACATACGCAGTTGGATATCTAAGCAGATTCTTAGATAGGCCAACACCACAACTGTGGAATGCAGGAAAACGCATATTGCGCTATCTAAAAGGAACCAAAGATGTGGGACTACAGTATGTCAAGAATCAGGAAGAAAACAAAACATTGAATGGATATACAGATGCAGATTGGGCAACAGACAGATCAGACAGAAAGAGTGTTAGTGGATGTCTGATATTTAATGGTAACAATCCAATTTCATGGTTTTCTAGGAAACAGAGCTGTGTAGCTTTATCAACAGCAGAGGCTGAATATTTAGCAGCAGCAGCATGTGCTCAAGATCTGGTCAACCTAAAAGGAATTTTAAGTGACTTCAAATTGGACAACAAAACGATACTATATTGCGATAATAGAAGTTCTATTTTGATGGCAAAAAGCAATGAAAATTCAAAACGAGCTAAGCATATCGATATAAAAGCTCATTTTATCAAAGAACTAGTAGCTAGTGACGATATAGAAATCAGATATGTGTCAACTGATCAAAACTTGGCAGATATTCTTACAAAAGCATTACCTAATGAGACATTTGTAAAATTAAGAAACAATTCTTATATAATGTAGTAGATTAGGTTAGATTGAACGATTTTTTATTTTATTTCATAAGCATTTCAAATCGAGAGGGAATGTTAAGATAAGTACATATATTCTATGTTTTGTGTTCTGTGGTGTGCGTAAGGACGCAAGAAGAATAAGGTTAGAGGGGGAAAGAGAATAAGGCCAAAAAGAAGTTGTACGAACTGAACATTATGTATTAAGTAGTTTTTCCATATTAAAACTTATCAAAAACCAGTTAGTTGTATTGATCAAAAACCATAATCATAATATATAATACAGCAGTTTATTGAAAAATCAATTAACTTCTTGATTAATCAGACATCTGTTCGGACATTATATGTAAACCCCATTTGTTTGGAACAGAAATTTCATCTTGCCGAGAAATAATGAGGTCAAATAAGGGATTTATCAGTAAAGAAGTTTCTTTGGAACATTTTGAATGGAACTGTAAATGAAGAAATCTGTGAAATGAATATTTATTCAAATATATTAATTACCTTTATCATGTAAGGCTCATTTAAATTGAGCATTTTACTTATTATTTTCGATGTATAATTTTAAACTTCATCAAAACATTCTCATGTATACAGCAGTTTTTCAGTTACCTAATACCCCTTGACAACTTTTTATGTTCTCAGCAATTAGATTGCAAAATATATTTGATTCGATAGCTATTATTCAGAACTAAGTAGGTATACTGATGAAATATCGAAAAATGATTCATTAAATTGATAAACTAATCAAATAGAGGGTAGTGTACTACGTTTCAATCTTTTATTCAATATATATTCACTAGAAAAATATTTTGAACAAACAAATCTTCTAATTTTCAATTAGAAGCCAGTTGCCATTCTTGTCGTGTAACAATATCCTTGAAACAAATAATATTTTAGTATAAGAGCGCCAAAAAGAATGACGCTTTAGTAAAGCTATTCAACTTTGAAGAAATCACACTGGGTGGTTGCTCTGAACTTTGTTCTCTGCTAGTCCTTTCATCGTTGACAAATAATACTGTTAGTTTTCATAACATTTCATTTCATTCCTTCTCAATATACATATAATTAAATTGTATAATGAATATAATTATTAATCAATAGAGTTATACCTTAATGTTTCAACTTTCAAAACAGTTTATGTTCATCAACCGGCAAGATTATAGTAAATCAACAAGTCTTAGCGTTCTCCTATGTTGATTTATTAACAATTAACGGTATCAGCGGTCTTTCAATATTATCAATATTATAAATAATACCTATCTTGATACCAGAAATCTGCCCCTAATGCGGCAAGAATAAACAATTGTTAAAAAATCTATATTGGCATATAAAAACGAAGTATTTTCTAAATGAAAATGGTATTTGATTAAAATGGTTCTGGATACTCGTTCAGAGTTCACACAGCAAACATTTGGCATACTTTCGGCGCGGAAAACAAGAACGTTGAACAAAATACTCAAAATACTAAATTTCAGCAAACGGTACGACTTTCCAAAAGAAACTAGAATAAACAAAGATTCAAATTTAATTTGACATGTCGGTAATTTTGTCCATAAAATTTTTACTGCTGGCATCTACCGGCGAAAACTGAAGTAAAACAAAATCCTTGTATTTTGACAGTATTTGGACCGCAAATCGGCCGAAAATATGTCAAAGAGTGTCTTCACCATGTATTCTATGCATCTATTTCGGTACCTACACTCCATTCACATTTATAAAGTATCCCGGTTGGCCATGAAAATTTGACACATTTCACCATGTATATTTTGAAAATGTTAGGTTATAGTCATTTTCCTGTCGGATAACTATGCAACGTTGTCCTCTCTACACAGAAGTCGTAGTAATTACGTATTTTCACAGTGTGAATTTACTTCGGAAAAATAATGAATTTGAGAAGATATTATTTGAATTAAATAATTCCACAGTCCTGGCGACTGTAGAAGAAAATGTTTCCTCTGTTTCTACTAGAAATAATTCACGTATATAAACTGGTTGTAATATTCAATTATTCTATTTTCTTGTATGGAAATCGAGAATCAAGTGTTGGAATTTTATTGAAAAATAATGGATAGAGTAGTCCGCTACTTTGTGATAGTTCATTTGAAGAAAGAATAAAAGTACCGGAATATCCCGGCAGGAAAACTTCTAAACGAACAGACGAACCTATGCAATTCCCCACTTTTCTCAAGAAGACAAATACCTTGTTGCACAACTTGAAATACACTAGTTTCAAAATGTAGTAGTACTACAAAACCCAAGTCATTCTTATGCCTCAATAAAATATAATGATAGGAAACTAAGTAATTTCATTCGAGAGTTCAACATGTCAGAATGAAGTTTTGCTATTGCAGATTTCGGTTCTGTATAGCACTTCTGCTTCTTCAAAACTACTTTCGGCGTTTTCAATTTCAAAGCGAAGAGTTATTTATTATTCCAAGATAATGGTCTGTGATAATATCTTGTCTAAGAATGAAGATTATGTTAGGCACAAGCGTGATATTTAGTTCAAGTGAATGTTACAATATTATATTTTTGAAAATTTTTATTTCAGTCACCAATTTTGTTTACAGAACATAAAAGTGCTTTTCGTAAAGTGTGATCGGGTCAACCCGATCAGTCCGTTCACCAATCAACGCTTTCCATTCTAATCTATGGAACACGCTGATTGGTGTCTGATCGAGTTAACCCGATCACACTTTCCGAAAAGCCCTAAAGTAATTTGCAATCCTAAATGTAAACATTATTACGTGTGCATTTTTAACAGTACCACTGCCTCTTAGGAATTTTCTTCAGGTTTATGCATTTCAAATCGAAATACTGAAGGCAGGTTTCACATTTTATTGAGGCGATGCAAGAATCATACATTGTGTCGGATAACATAAGGCATATTTTGCATAGATATTTATTAGCATCCTTTTCGGACAACATTTATTATCAACCAAATCCAAAATTCTGAAAATGTTAGCCAAACTTAACCGGATGGAATTTGGCAAGAAGAAAATAATAATGAAAATATATGCAATTATGTGGATATAGGGTCCATAAAAATACCTGAGATTGTTAAAAAAAATATAGACCAAAAAGTCTTACCGCAATCGACGTGAAGTAAAAAAGAAAGAACGAAAGTTGTGGATTTTGCTGACTTGGGTATAAAAAGAAAACAGGAGTAAATGTTGTCTTGGATTTCCAGAGAAGAATAAGCAGCATATATAATGCTATTCAAATTTGTGAAAAAGTTGAGATTTGTCATATTGAAAGTGATCCAGAGAAAATGTCGGGCGTCGGAATGGATCACGTTAACGTACTGTTAAAAATGCACCCGTTAGAATGTTTAAATTTAGGATGAAAATTACTTTATTTTCTGTAAACAACATTAGTAACTTTGAAATAAAATTTTTCAAAAATATAATATTGAGACATTTATTTGAATCGGATAATATCACGTATATGTTCCTAATGGAGGTATGATTCTTCTTATAATTTCGGAACCGTATGGTCCGTATGAGGCTCCCGAGTCGGGACGGACCACAAGTCCCGACAAGACTTTTAATGACGTCATTTGATGTCCTTATTCGAGACTAGATGTATAGGTACCGAATATCAGTCCCGAATTTAATGACGTCATTCGGGACTGGAGATGGATCCCGAGTCGGGACTCTAGTCACAGCGATTATTTTAACCTCGATCCTTGTAACAATGAGTCCTCATGCTTAGAAATACTTTAGACATTTTGGTGTACTTATCTTACCTCATCCAAATACAGTAAATTCAGTTTGCAGTTCTTTATTAACTGATCCTACAATGGAGGAGAGAAACATATCTTTTAACTATGCGAAAAATCTACATCAGTTATTATCCGACCGTGAAAAGCATGTAATATTATTAGTAGACGAAATCCATATCAAACCATTCCTTGATTATAAAGCAGGAAATATCGTTGGAACTGCTTATAATAATTCTAGTTTAGCAAATTCTGCTTTTCTTTTTATGATATCCAACATTATGTCAAAAGTAAAAGAAGTTGTTCATATTGGTCCTACCTCTTAAGTTGACCATCGTATGCTGTATTCATTAATAAGAAAGTCATAATTAAGTTAAGATAGAGGAAATTGGATACAAGGTATTTTGCTTTATTAGTGACAATAATGCTGTAAACAGCAGAGCAATGAGTAATTTTGCTGATAAGTAAAGTTCAAGTATTGTTTATCCTCACCCTACAGATAAAACACGACCACTTTTTTATTTATTCGACTCTGTGCAAACCCTACCAAACATTAAATTATCCCGTCTTCGACACTGGTATTGAAGAAGCCGCTTCTTTTCAATCCCTTAAACACTTCACCAATTAGAACACGATAAAATGTTCAAGGTTGGCTA
Organism: Halyzia sedecimguttata; assembly: GCA_937662695.2. NCBI lineage: Eukaryota > Metazoa > Arthropoda > Insecta > Coleoptera > Coccinellidae > Halyzia > Halyzia sedecimguttata. The sequence goes on from OW569417.2 coordinate 72,148,452, forward strand.
TTCCTTAAATTTAAAAGTTCTGTTTCCTTCTAATATGGAAAGGCAAAATGTTCCTTTGAACCTTCAAGTTTTCAACCCTTTCGTAGAACAGGCTTTGAGACAATGTGGAAAATCAAACGACCTATTGGCTATGTTATCTAAAGGTCGTAAATTAAAAACTTTAACTAAATAGGCCGTTTTGTTAAAGTGTTGTATATGGTTTTTGCTTTGAAACTTCGTTTTTCCATGATAAAATCGAATGGGGTGCGAAGAACGGCTCAGTTGACGACTGGCACCCTCTTTGAACAAAAAACCCTTCAATAATTTGGAAAAAAACTCCTTTTTTGCGCGTATGTTCTGGGGAACATCGCGTTATAGTTTTACCCAAATGTCTGGAACTTTCGAATTTTTTGACGAAAATGGTCTCAAACGATTAAGTTCGACTCCCCAATGAAGAATTCGTGGTCAAATTTGATTCTGTCCGTCCGGCCGTCCGTCCGGCCGTTGCCACGATAACTTGAGAACGAAAAGAGCTAGCGACTTGAAATTTTCAGGGTATCCCAATACGACGGACAAGTCGTTAATGGGCATAATCGGCCCAGTGGTTTCCAAATAATAATTTTTTTTTCAACCAATATAAATCCGATCGAATTGAAACTTGGTGGGTAGTTGTATAATATGAACCTAAGCACGTTTGTGAAATTTTGTGCGAATCGTATGGCTAGAAAATTAAAAAAAAATTAATTAAAAATATTTTTGTTGTCACGATAACTTGAGAACGGAATGAGATAGCGGCTTGAAAATTTCATGCCAACGCGAAAATGTTTGCAAAATTTGGTGAGGATAGCATTTGTAGAAAATTTTTAATAAATCATTGAAAATAAAAAAAAAAATTCTATATATCAGTAACTATTCGTTTGAAATTGCTGAAATTTTGCAAGAGCCTTCATAACTTAACTCTACTGCCAAGTTTTAATACGATCGGTTAAATATTGTTGGAGATTCGAGCATTCTTGTGTGAGTTCAGTAGATGGGTGACCGTTGCCTCGATAACTTTCGAACGAAAGGAGATAGGGACTTGCAATTTTCAGGGTAGGTTGCGTATCCGAAAGGGAGAGTTGAGTTCGTTTTTGGGCATAATCGGTCAAACGGTTTCTGAGTTATACCCACCTGGAATATTATTTCCTTGATAACTCAAAAAATAAATATTCGATCGAATTGGTGCTTGGTAATTAGTAGTAGAAAATCAACATGAAGACGTGTTTGAAATTTTGTAAGGACCGTACCCCTAGAAAATTTGAAAAACATGACGAAAAAAAAAATTGTAAGAACCGTACCCCTTGAAAATTCAAAGAAAATCACGAAAAAAAAATTGGTTCAAGCACTGACGTGAAGTCAGAAGCTTTTGCGCGAATGTTATATTGTCCATTCTTCTGTATTGGACACACTTAATCTAATTTACCATGGTAAATTATGTTGTCCATTCTCCTGTTGTGGACACTCTTAATTCGAATTTACCATGGTAAATTCGAATTAAGTGTCCAATACAGGAGATTGGACAACATAATTAACCATGGTAAATTCGATTTAGGGTGTCCAATACAGAAGAATGGACAATAGAACATACGCGCAAAAGCTTCTGACTTCACGTCAGTGCTTGAACCAATTTTTTAACGTTAAAACAACGCAAAACTCTGATAGAGTATAAGGTACTCCGGCACAACGCGCTGCCTCCCTGTAGTGACGTCACGCGAGAGTCGTCGGTCCTTATTTTTTCGGTGTTAACGACCGTGTCCGACGGGCGTACGACTTTTATTTTCAACCACTACACTAATGGGTCACTCCACTGTTGCCACCTCTACCGATTTTTCGGTAGATCTACCGATTTTCCTCTCAATCTACCGATCTACCGAAAGAGCACATGAATCTACCGAAATTTGCTAGAATGAATATATGTTATAATATTCTCGGAAATCATGACTTACAATATTAATTTGAGGGTTTCCATATCATAACATAAATTGATACCAAATATAAATTAAACATTGACATATCTATAACAAACCCACCCAGGGTTGTAGAGCTAAAGAAGAAGAAGTAGAAGATATCTATAACATTAAAAATACTACACGTTATACAGATTTATGTATTACAGGTTGCCGCTGCCTAAAATTAAACTGGGAACAGTTTGTGATTCCCCCAAATATATTGATATATCTATAACATCAAGAATACTACACGTTATACAGATTTATGTATTATAGGTTGCCGCTTCCTAAAATTAAACTGGGAACAGTTTGTGATTCCCCAAATATATTTAGGAGACTCCCCAAATATATTTAGGTGACTCCCCAAATATATTTTGGTAATTCCCCAAATATATTTAGGTGAATCCCCAATCTGGGCATATATAAAACGTGTCGACGTATTTGCGCTCACATTTATTTATCACTATTTTTGAATAGGTATATTTTTTTTTGCATATTTATTTTTCGTTAAAATGTTCATTTTTTATATTTCATATCATGTATATTGTTCAAAATATATATTTTCAACCAATTCGATATAAACGTGTGTATTATTTTGCATATTTGTTGTTTTTGTTATGTATTTATGATTTGAACACATATTTATTTTGTTTGGATATCTGTTTCTTGTTCCAAAGTTTAGTTTTTCAATTATGAATTATAAATAAAATGAATTTTTTCTACAAACGTCAAAAAATGACAAGGTTCGCGCATTGACAACAATATGCGAAGTGACCCTTTTTTTCATTCTCCTTCGTTACCAAGACACCGTGCGCGAAGTAGTGTGCGAAGTACTTACTTCGCACACTGCATGTAAACTATATGGAGTTTTTATATTTTAACCTTTATGTTCCTCAATCAAACAAACAAATGCCATTTTATTTTCATAGTTACAGTATTTACTTGATTTGGAAAAACATTTTAAGCCAGTTCAATACAATTTTTCATATTAAGCTATGCATGTTACTTATTTTAGAACAATATTTTTGGCGTTTGTAGAAAAAATTGTGTTTGCATCTCATGCGCGAAATACTTTGGTGATCTCGACTATTTTTTTAACTCGGCCGCGCCTCGTTAAAAAAATCAGTTCTCGATCACCAAAGTAGCATTTCGCGCACTAGATACAAAAATAACTATTGTTTAATTCGAAATAGCCTTCATGTCAAATATTGAGGATAGAACGTATTTAAATTTGAATAACCCATAAAATAGGTGAAAAGATATGAATTTAAAAAATCTACCGATTTTTCCCGAACTTTCTACCGAATTTGTAGGTTAGGAGGGTGGCAACAGTGCGTCACTCGTCTTGTGGCGTTTGAAACAGAATAAAGTGTACGTCTGAGTGCCCTTCGGCCTATCAGTTTAAGGTGAGCTTCCAGTCGTCGACTGGTGTTTACTTGACTCAGGGTCTAGGGGCGTAACGTCTCCGTGATTAACTCGGGAGTCTCTAGGATTTTAGAGTCATCCGGGTGAAGGGACCGAATAAAGCATTTGCCCTTTTGATACCATATTTCTGACCAGGAGCACAGGTGGGTTCCGCATACACGTACACTCCACCAATTTTACTTCATTCTATTGTATCCGCTTGGTATGCTCTCAACCTTTCATTAATTGATATTTACCTATCAATTATTAACGGCTATTGATCCATTTTCACACCTGCTTTAGCTTGCATATTTCACTAATAGCTTTGATTGACTTATTGAAATTCCTGTGCGTTACTTGTGATCTGAATTCTTCCTCATACCTACTGCTGCTCTGACACTGTTTACTCTTGAATTTGACTCACTTAACTGTGTAAATATTGTAAATAAAGTTGTATATAGACAGGGTGAGTGTGCTTGATATACCCGTGCAGTGTCAGAGTCTGTCCTCTGAAAGAGACACATTCCTTTTAATCGCTCACAGCCTAGATTAAACCGAACTCTTCTCCAACTGTATAAAAGTTACCCAGGCATTATTATTATCAGTGATTGAGACCATCAATGAGTTGCAACCTTGCAAAACCTATTGCAACTGGCGCACGAGCAAGTTGTAAGAAAGCAGGTTATATCCAGCCCCAGAAAAGGTCGTCACATAGTTAAAAATATATTAATAAAATACAATCCTCTTTTCATATTTCAATAGTTCATACCACTAACACATTCATTCTGTATTATGAACCACAACTCAAGAAAAAATATATATGGTACACAAATGTAGATCCATATTTCAGCATTTTTTTGCTAGCAATATTATGAAAATACTGTATATAGGAACATGCCTCACAACTTAAGGAAGTAAAAGGTAATATTACCCTCAGTGCTCAACTAACAGTAATTTCTTTTGATGATTTCATTATGTTCTTCCTTCTAACTGCCTTCATAAACTACATCATTAAAATGACCCAATTCTAAATCTTCTAAAACATCATCCCCAATATTTATACATAAATTATTCAATATGTAATCAGTCAATATTATTTTCGGTTTCAAAACAGTCTTGTATATATTCACAAATTCAAGAATCGGATACTTGTTTTCCAACAGAAAATATTTTTAAACTACGAATTGACAAGTCTTTAATAGCTAGATAAGATGATATTTATGAGCAGTGAACACAGACAGATTCTGTGTTCATATTCTCTGTGAATACATATAGAACTACGATGTATTATTTAAAAATCATATCTCCTAAAGTATTAGCTTGTTAGAGTTGAAAATGATAGCAATGGATTCTTATGATCAAACTGCATCTTAAAAAAAATTGAAATTAAAATTTGTAATGTAAAAAAAAATTTTTTTCCGTTACTCCGAAACCATTTTGCCGATTCTTCCCAATAACGAACCGAGATATTTATCACCCAAACCTACTCTGCCTAGCTCTATCTGTTCGCGAGTTATTGTAGAAACAAAATTTAAAAATTTTCAAAATTTTCTTTTGACTCTTTACGGCAACCCGATCAATACAAGACTTCACAAGGTCATTATTCTACAATTTAATGCTAAATTCATAAAAAACCGTTTTTACTAAAAACGGTCATAACTCTGCAACCGCCCGAGATATTTACGCTCCAAAGCTACCCTGGAAATTTCGATCCTCTAACTCCGTTCGTTCCAGAGTTATCGTGTTAACGGAGAGCCGGCCGGACAGAATCGATTTCGACCACGGATTCTTGATCGGTGAGTCTAACCAAATCGTTTCAGCCAAAAACTCTGTTCCGAGGAACAAGAGCGCCAAAAAAACATTGCGTAATATTTTCTGACTCTCTGAGTCAGAATTAATTGGAAACTTTCAGGGAATCTCGATACAATATCTATAAATGCAAAAAAATATTTTTCCGCAAATCGCCAGGAAATTTTGACATTCCTGTCAAAATTTCTTGAAGAAAAAGTCAGGACTTCCTTACTGTAAGGAAATGTCATTTCCTTACTGTAAGGAAATGATATTTCCGTACAGTTGTTAGTGTTCTACATAAATGATAGAAAACACATTGCTTATAAGGAATTAATTTATATTTTGAAAACATCAAGTCATTGCTGAATACATTTTTAAGATCAATTTGTTATATTTACAGTAATTTGACAGTTAGTACAATTATTGAACATTGGAGGAACACTCTTAGAACTATGAGAAACATTTTGGACAACATGCAGGGTGGAAGGGTCATTTTGTTGAATATTTTGTACTGTGAAAATTTTATTTGCCACCTCAACCTTATTGTTAAGCGATTCTTCGATATATCCTTCAGCAACGTTTGATGACTTCCATCCGCCATGCCTCTTTAAACTAGTTATGTCGGCACCAGAGTCAACCAATATTGTTGCAGAAGACCGACGAAAGCAGTGACCAGTATATTCTGTCGGATTTACCAAGTTCAAATAAGTAGCAACTATTTTGGGCATTTTTCTAAATTGATGAATTCCTACCACTGGTCTACAACCCTTTCCGCTTTGATATTTAAAGAAAAATCGGTCACTGTTCATATTTTCTGGTCTTACTTTCGATAAACATTCAAGTAGATCTGATTAATTACAAATGATCTTGGTTTGTTGGTTTTCGAATCAGGTATGCTGATTAAAAGCTTAGATTCTAAGTCTTCTATATCGTGTACAGTCATTCGGACTAACTCATCCATTCTACAGGCCCCAGAAATACCAAATATTACAGCCACCTAAAAAATAAATAAAGCTATAATCTAAATAGAAATTAAAACCTTGTAAATTACCTTAATCATTAAATTTTCTTTATCTGGAGCCTCCTGGATAAATTTTTCAATTTCTTCCTTCGTTAAAATCTTAGATTTCTTTGCCCTATAACCTTGAGCTTGCCGTTTCAATAAAGAACGAAGTTTTGAGTATGTAGATATATCTACATTGTGTTTAAGTGCAAGGGTTGACTTCAGCATTGAATAATTGGCCCATAATGTTGAAGATTTCATCTTTAAACAAAGGTCTAGGAAGTATGCCATTACAACATTTTCTGAGAAAGAACTCGTATTTTTACTCATGCGATAATCCATAAAACGTCTGTATGCATTTTCGTACTTTTCTCTTGATTTCTTTGGCAATAATTCTAATGAAGCAGTATTCACTGCCTCAACCAGCTCTGGAGGAGTCCCAGGAATGGAAATTTCATCATCACTTATCATTTTACTTTCGAGAACACCAGCAATTAAATTTATAAGCGTCAAGTTTGACAATTCAACCTCAATACGTTTCCATAGTAACCCAAGTAATTATATTAGGAATTTCAAAGCACCATTTATTTGGGAATAAAATTATCGCGTTTTTTTTTAAATCAATCAATATCTGTCGAATTTTAAACGATTTGCGGAAAAATAGTATGTTTACCTAGTAGGAAAAGCCACATTCCTGGACTCTGTGTTGCTAAGTCTCGGCTTGCGCCTCGACTTAGCAATCTTCACAGTCGTCCAGGAATGTTAAGCTTTTCCTACCCGGTAAACAATGTACTATTTCCAAAGCAGCTCAATTAAACTTAAACGTTATTTGTGTGTGGGTGCCAAGTCACTCGGGTATTATAGGAAATGAGCGAGCGGACGCTCTGGCAAAACAAGACGCGTCGGAGACTAATAACACATTGAATTATAGTGGCGACCAAAATGATAGAAGAAATACCTTACAGGGCCCATTAAACGACCAATGGGTTAGGGAATGGAATAATACGGGAAAGTCAAAGGGAAAACTTACACGCACATGAGAAACAGAGATAAAAAATTGGTTCAAGTCTTGTGGACAGGAGCTTTCTGGCGCTCTTGTTCAAACAGACAAATTATATATCTCCGAAAGTATTGGTTTCTCAGAGTTGAGAATTATATCAATGTATTCTTATGATAGAACTGCATCATAAAGGAAATTCAATTCAAATAATAGTTTATTATTCAAGATTAAATGAGCATTCTGAGAATGAGAACTGCACCATAGAAGAAATCAAATTAAAATATCTGAAATGACTTTGACTCTCTCTTATAGAAAAGTATGACATGTACGAGTATGAACACAGATCATATAATAAATCATAGATAGAATAATTATAGCATTATGTGAAAACATAGAAGTACGATTCATTATTGGAATTTCGAAAAATCATATCTCCGAAAGTATTAGCTTGTTAGAGTTGAAAATGATATCAATGGATTTTTATGGTGAAACTGCATCTTAAAAAAAAATAGATTTTGAAATTTGTAAGTAAAAAAATTTTTTTTTTCGTTTCTCCGAAACCATCCGGCCTATTTTGCCCAACAGCGAACTTAACCGAGATATTTATCTCCCTAACCTACTCTGAAAATTTCAACTGCCTAGCTCATTCTGTTCGAGAGTTATTGTAGAAACAAAATTCACAAATTTAAAGAATTTTTTTTTTACACTTTACGGTAACCCGATCAATACAAAACTCCACATGCGTGTGAAGGTCATGATTCTACAATTTGATGCTATATTTCAGATAGATCGACTGATCGGTTTCGGAAATATTCTTGAAAAATGTTTTCAAATGTTGAAAAAATCTTTTTACTGAAACCGGCCATAACTCCGAAACCGCTTGATGGATCTCGCCCGTTAACGAACTCGTCTGAGATATTTACGCTCCAAACCTACCCTGCAAATTTCAATCCTCTAACTCCTTTCATTCGAGAGTTATCGTGTTAACGGCGGACGGCTGGTCGACCGTACGGCCGGACAGAATCGATTTCGACCATAGATTCTTGATCAGTGATTCGAACCAAATCGTTTGATACCATTTTCAGCCAAAAATCCTAAAATTACAGTCATTTGGGTAAATTGATAAGCATACTCTGTTCCGAGGAACAAGAGCGCCAATAACCACAAGTAAATACTTTTTTTCTACAAACGTCAAAAAATGACAAGGTTCGCGCATTGAAAACAATATGCGAAGTGACCCTTTTTTTCATTTTCCTTCGTTACCATGACACCGTGCGCGAAGTAGTGTGCGAAGTACTTACTTCGCACACTGCATGTAAACTATATGGAGTTTTTATATTTTAACCTTTATGTTCCTCAATCAAACAAACAAATGCCATTTTATTTTCATAGTTACAGTATTTACTTGATTTGGAAAAACATTTTAAGCCAGTTCAATACTATTTTTCATATTAAGCTATGCATGTTACTTATTTTAGAAAAATATTTTTGGCGTTTGTAGAAAAAATTTTGTTTGCATCTCATGCGCGAAATACTTTGGTGATCTCGACTATTTTTTTAACTCGGCTGCGCCTCGTTAAAAAAATCAGTTCTCGATCACCAAAGTAGCATTTCGCGCACTAGATACAAAAATAACTATTTCTACAAACGTCAAAAAATGACAAGGTTCGCGCATTGAAAACAATATGCGAAGTGACCCTTTTTTTCATTTTCCTTCGTTACCATGACACCGTGCGCGAAGTAGTGTGCGAAATACTTACTTCGCGCACTGCATGTAAACTATATGCAATTTTTATATTTCAACCCTTATGTACCTCAACCAAGCAAAAATCCAAGAAATCATTTATTTATTAATGTATAACAATAATTAATAATTTCAAATTGTGAGAAAATTTAACACTACCTAATTTTATTTATTATTTACAATGGTAACATTAATGGTGCATCAGCCAGTGCACGAACCAATATTTATTCCTGAACCAGATAACTCAGATTCAGCTTGTGATTTCGTAGTTTTGGGAGTTGGAAGACTATCCATTTTTGATTTGCAAGCTACTGCCGTAGAGGTGACAGCACTTGATCCTGAAATTTCCCAGTCTAAAATTCTATTTGATATTTGAATTTTATTGTTGATAGAATCTTCCACGTATCCTTCGGCCACAGTCGAAGATTTCCATCCCCCATGTCGCTTCAAAACACATACATAGTATATAGTATATCGGCCCCCGTATTAGCAAGGAGTGTGGCTGATGTTCTCCGAAAACAATGGCCCGTGTAGGCATCAGGATTTGGTAATTTTAGGTGTTTTGCTATTAAGCTAGGCATCTTTCCAATACTATTTATTCCAACAACTTGGTTAAAACATCTCTTATTTTGATACTTCAAAAACAATCGGCGACTGGTAGCATAACTTGGACGAAGAGCCGCATATTTTCGGTAAATGTCAATAAAATCTAAATTTGAAACTGTAAAAATTCGCTGTATATTCGTTTTTGTATCGGGTACTTTTACAATCAAAATGGAATTTTTATCTTCTATGTCATCGACCTTCATTTTAGTGATTTCCTCACGGCGGCAAGCACCCAAAATACCCAGTATTAAAACAACCTAAAAGGAAATCAGTAATTTAAAAACCACATAAAACAATCATCAAAAATCTACCTTGACCAACAAATAGGTTTCATCATCTGCCTCTCTTATGAATTGTTCAACTTCCTCCCTAGTTAATACCTTAGATTTTTTTGGATGGTTTCCAACTGACAATTTTTTCAAATATGGAACCAACTTGGTAAATTTCTTAAAATCCACGTTTTCTTTAACATTGAGTGTTGCTTTCAACATAGAATATATTGCCCATAACGTGGAAGACTTCAGCTTCTTAGACTTCTCTGCAAAATATGCCAACAGCACATTTTCGGATATTTTTCTGGCTTTATTTGCTTCACACCACTCTCTGAATTGCTGATATGCATTTTCATACTGGCGCCTCGATTTCTCCGGTAAAAGATTTGAAATTACAGAATTGGCCGCATCTGTCAAGTTAGGTGGGGCACTGCTTAATTCATCGTCGCTCGAAATTTCCATTATTTTACAGTTATAAATATCACGCACGAAATTGACGCGAATAAAGACTCACTCCAAAATAATTATCAAGAACTGTCACTTTGAAATAATTGTCAACAAATGCCATTTTATTTCCATAGTTACAGTAATTACTTGATTTGTAAAAACATTTTAAGCCAGTTCAATACTATTTTTCATATTAAGCTATGCATGTTACTTATTTTAGAACAATATTTTTGGCGTTTGTAGAAAAAAGTTTGTTTGCATCTCATGCGCGAAATACTTTGGTGATCTCGACTATTTTTTTAACTCGGCTGCGCCTCGTTAAAAAAATCAGTTCTCGATCACCAAAGTAGCATTTCGCGCACTAGATACAAAAATAACTATTTATTTGAATCTGAATTTAACAAATACACTATAACAACGATAATGAGATTACGATTCAACCATTGCCTGACTCCAGAACATTTATTCAGGATGAAAATAAAATTAATGAAAATCCAAATTGTCAATGCGGGGAACTTGGTGATATCACACATGTGTGATATCACCAAGTTCTCCGCATTGACAATCAAGAGTGTCCAATACAGCAGAACAGAGAATAGAATTCTCCATGGTAAATTCGATTAAGAGTGTCCAATACAGGAGAATGGACAATAGAACATACGCGCAAAAGCTCCTGACTCCACGTCAGTGCTTGAACCATTTTTGGGCGCATGTTCTAGGGGAACATCGTCCTATCATTTCGTCCAAATGTCTGTAATTTTCGAATTTCGAGCTGAAAATTGGCTAATAGACTAATTCGGACTCCCTGATCACGAATCCGGTGTCAGATTTTTGGGTGCCGTCCGGCCGGCCGGCCGGCCTTCCGGCCGTAGGCACGATAACAGGAGCACCGAAGGTCCTATCGACTTCAAACTTTCAGGGTAGGTTTCTGATCAAAATGCGACGGTTAAGTTCGTTAACGGGCAAAATCGGCCGGACGGATTAGGAGTTATAGACATTTAAAATTTTGAGGTTATTTCCCTGATATTTCAGGAACTAAAGATGATGTTGAATCGAAACTTGGTAGTCAGTTCGAGGATATAAACGCGCAATTTTTGGCAAAATTCTGTTATGATCGAAATGTTGGTAATTTTTAAAAAAATATTTCTTTTAATTTTTTCGAAAAAAAAATTTTTTTTTCGATAACTATTCATCAGATTGCAACAAAAACTTGTACTAACGTCAATTGTAGTATTTTGCAACATTGTGCAAAATTTTGGCTCTATACGATTTCAATTTCTGGAGATATAAGACAAAATGTGTCAAATTTCCTGGGTCTCTCTCAGTATTTTCATCGATTATTATATAATAATCAATAATATTAAGGTATTCAACATGATACTGCTTTTTTTCTTTACTGGTCAGTACGGGCCACAAGGAAGATGAACATGCGCCCAATAGCTCCTGTCCACAGGGCTTGAACCAATTTTTTTTATTTGATTTTCGAATTCGACGTATTTTTAGAAGGAGGAAGGATTCCAATGAACATTCAGTAGTATTTAGTGATAAAATAATAATTCAAAATTCACACATGCAAATTCTGACTAGTAAATTTCACATATAACATCACTATTCTTACTGCTACTCTGAAAACTACGAAGCTTTCATTCCAGATTAGCAAAATTAAAAGTAGCAGTAAGAATTATATTTGATTAGTTCAATTTACGCTGATAGCTCAGAGGAACGAATAATTTCAGTTGAAAATTGAGAAACTATCACATTTGAATTATGACTGATAAACAACAAATTGTATCCAAAACAATAGCGGCAATAAAGAATCTTAGATTCTTTTATCGTGATATACCTATTCGAAGGAGTTTCACATATTATTTAGTGTTCTACAATATTTTCGATTAGTTCCATGTGATTCTGGAGTGTCCAATAAAGGAGAATAGACAAGAGAACATCCGCGCAACAGCTTCTGACTTCACGTCAGTGCTTGAAACAATTTTTCTTCAATGATTTTTTAAAAATTTTCTAGTGCTACGATCCTCACGAAATTTTGAAAGAATTTTCGCGTTGGCATTCTACAACTATTAACCATATTTGAATTGGATCGGATTTGTATTTTTTGAGTTATTGAGGAAATAATAACCAAATTTCAGATTGATATAACTCCTAAACCATTTGGCCGATTATGCTACTTAACGAACATAATATTTTTTCGGAATTTTCTAAACATTTTCTAGTGGTACGGTCCCCACAAAATCTTACACGTCTTCATGTCGATATTCTACAACTAGTTATCAAGCTTCAATTCGATCGAGTCTATATTTTTTGAGTTATCGAGGAAATAATATTCCAGATGGGTATAACTCCGAAACCGCTGGGCCGATTATGGCCAACAGCGAACTTAACTCTTCCATTCAGATGTGCAACCTATCCTGGAAATTGCAAGTCCCTATCTCCTTTCTTTCGAGAGTTGTCGAGGTAACGCTCACCCATCCAGCTACTGAACTCACACAAGACTGCTCGGATCTCCAACAATATAGATCCGATCATGTTCAAACTTGGAACTTGGTAGTAGAGTTAGGTTCTGATGTCTCTCGCAAAATTTCAGCGATATCGGACGAATAGTTTCTGACATATATAATTTTTTTCAATAATTTTCTATGATTCTTTAAATATTTTATAGTTATACGATCCTCACAAAATTTTGCAAGAATTTTCGCGTTGCCATTCTACAACTAATAACCGTGTTTGAATTGGTTCAGTTTTGTAATTTTCGAGTTATTGAGGAAATAACAACCAAATTTCAGATGGTTATAACTCCAAAACCGTTTCGCCGATTATGCCTATAAACGAACTCAAATGGCGCATTAAGATTCTAAACCTAAGCTGAAAATTTCAAGTCTCTATCTCTTTCCGTTCTTAGGTTATCGTGACGTAAATAATATTTTTTTAATAATTTTTTCAAAATGTTCTAGCTATACGATGTTCACAAAATTGCACAAACGTTCTTAGGTTTATATTCTACAACTACTCACCAAATTTTAATTCGATCGGATTAGTATTTGTTGTAGACAAAATTATTACTCGGAAACCGTTGGGCCGATTATAAAAAAAAAAGTGTTTAATGTCTAAACAGGAATAAATCCCAATAACAAGACATTAATATTATTAGCAAGAAGTTCACAATGTTATATCTACCTATAACTATTTATACAATTCAACTTCATCAATTGGAAACACCTGAAGAGAAGAAAATAAAAATAACAGGGAAAAAAATAACAGCTAAGGAGAGTTAAGCAAGGACATAATTCAACCGTATTACAATAGTAGTAATAAGCTCACTTGGTAAAGTAACTTTCAGATTAGGCTCATATATTCTGACTTGTGTGTAAAAGTTTCTTAATATTGTTCTTAACTTGGCCAATAGGTTCACAATATATGTCAAGATTTGCACAGAGTTGATTGTACAGTTTGCCCATTGCAACAACTGGTGACTTGAGTAATATGTTAGTTCTTGAATTTGGTAGGTAAAAAGTCAATTCACTTCTAGAGTTTAATCGCGGAACATGAAAGTTGAAGTGTGAAAGTAATTCGGGACAGTCAATCAGATTATTCGCTAGCTTATAAATGAAAATTATTGAGTAATAGGTTCTTCGGTTTTGAAGGGATGATAGATTGAAATTGTTTAGTAGAATTCTATTGTCGATGCCTTGTTCAGGGTAAACTCCATCCAGTTTGTAAGTTACATATTTCATAAAACCTCTTTGGATAGACTCGATTTTGTTTATGTGGACATTGTATATGGGCGACCATATTAAGGAGGCATATTCTAGCCGAGATTTAACGTATGCGTTATACAGGGTGGTCCAGATCTTAACCAAGAAATTTTAACCACGTATTCTACTTCAAAAATATGCCCTAGTTTGTCATATAAACATATGTCAGGAAATGCTTCCTCTCCGAGATACTGGGTGTTGAAATTATAATAAAAACAATGTTTTTTATTAATAACTTTTACACTTCGTAGAATATTTCTATGAAATTTGGGACATAGGTTTAATGGATCAGGGAGCACTTTCTGAATCAAATTATATTTTTTTATTCAACCAGTGGCGTCCGTACTGCATCGAGACTGGATATTTTTAAAGAAAAAAAATGATACGCCACTGCTTTTTCCTACAATAAAAATTATTCTTGAAATCCTTATTTAATTTGAAGCAAATTCATTTTCTAGTCTTTTTGACGTACAAGGCACCGTTTTCGAGTAAAAAAATTTAACACATTCTCATGCATGAGAAAATCGCTAAAATTTGGTATGGTACTTAATAATAATACGACTATCTTTGTAAACGAAATGTGTAATTCCAAAAAAATAAGTGTTAACAGTCACACTCAAAGAGGAATTTAAAGAAGATGTTCGAAGTAAAAGAAAAAAAAACATTTTTTCCTTCTAATAATTTTAACACCCTGTATTTCAAAGTGGAAGCATTTATCGACATATGTTTATATGACAAACTAGGGCTTATTTTTGACGTAGAATACATGGTTAAAATTTCTTGGTTAAGATCTGGACCACCCTGTATAGAGTTATAAAGCTGTCTCTGCTACGAAAGTTCTTACAGTTGCGATAGATGAGACCGAGCATCCGTTTGGCTGAGCAAGTCATTGTGTCATAGTGGAAGGAGAAACTCAATTTTGGGTCAAAAATGACACCAAGATCCCTTTCTAGAGTGCTTTTCTGAAAGAGGGTGTTATTTATATGGTAATCGTATGGAATAACATGATTTTTTAGGGTGTATTGTGAGTATTTACATTTGCTCGTGTTGAGGGGAAGATTATTTTTGGTACACCAAATATGCAAGATGTCAAGGTCTTTTTCTAAGGTTAAACAGTCCTTCTCTGATATAATGGGCCGAAAAATTTTCACATCATCTGCAAAGAGTAAAAATTGGACTGAGAGATTATTTCCGATGTCATTTATGAAAAGTGAGAATAACAGAGGTGCTAAGTTGCTTCCTTGAGGGGCAACACTATTTGCAATGAACTGGAAGGATTTGTGACCTCTACAATCCACGTATAGAATACGTTCTGTTAAGTATGAGCGAAAAAGTCTCAAGAGTTGAAAGTCAAATCCATATAAATTAAGTTTATTGATGAGAATGTTATGATCCAACCTGTCAAACGCCCTCGAGAAGTCTGTGTATACAGTATCTACTTGTAGATTTTTATTAAATTCATTACTTACTTTTTGTGTGAAGCACATTAAGTTGGTTATTGTTGATCTTTTGCTGAAGAATCCGTGCTGACTATTTGAAATAAAATTTTTAACATCAGGGAATATTCTGTTGTACAAGCACATCTCGAAAGCTTTTGCAAAGTTGGATAGTAGGGTGATAGGTCGGTAATTTTGGATATTGTTTATGGCACCAGTTTTGAAAATAGGGCAAATTTTTGATATTTTCCATTTGTTAGGGAAGCATCCTGTACTCAGTGCTAGATTGAAGATTGACTGTAATGGTATGGCTAGATTCCGTAGGACTGTTGAATTCAACATCATCCAAGAATAGAATACTAGGGATTCTTGATGTTCCTTTCTTATTCTGAATGTACGACCAGAAATTGGTAGGATCCTCTCTGATTGCCCTTTCGGATTTGTTCTGCTGCTAGATTAATTTTTGTTTTGATAGATCGACGAAGAGATCGGTAATGTTCCCTGAGAATATCCGAGTCTATACTTTTCAGTTTACTAAAAATTCTACCTTTTCTTTTGATATCGTTGATTATTTCACTGGTGAACCATGGAGGATATTTTCTAATGAAGTTATGACTAACCGGAACACACTGCTTAAGAATTGGGGTTAATAGTGAATAGAATACTTCTAGGGCTAAGTTAACTTCTGTACATTGATCAATGGGTGACCAGTCAACATATTGCATTAGAGTATATAAAAGTGTAAAATTAGCTTTTCGAAAGTTATATCTGACTTCTGCTGAGTTATATGGTATTTCCTGTTCCGGTGATAGGAATTCGAAAGCTAAGTTCAACGTTGGGTGATAACCATCTTCGCGGTTAGAAGAGGTAGCTCATCGTGGGACACAGAGCATTCAAAATTAGATAAAACAAGGTCAAGTAAGTGATTTGTGATATTAAGCTGAGAATTGAATTGCTTTAGCTCATAAAAATCAGATGAGCCAGCAGATCTACCTAGCAATAGATCCACATTTTCTGGTAGATCTACATTTTTACGGTAGATCTACATTTTTCCGGTAGATCTACATTTTTCCGGTAGATCTAAATTTTTTCGGTAGATCTACATTTTTCCGGTAGATCTACATTTTTCCGGTTGATCTGCATTTTTCCAGTAGATTTACATTTTTTTGGTAGATCAATATAATCGGTAGGTCAATTGAACCCGTAGTTCAAGGCCATCTAACGGGTCCTGTTGTGATTCTGAAAATCATTCACACACGAAAGTCCCATCGAATATGTCAGGAGTTTTTGAGTTGCTGAAAACCGAATAAAGCGCTTCCTACTGAATCGTATTGTGAACCTAAGACCTTCCGAAACAGAATCACAAAGATTCATCAAAATCGGTATAACTATTTTTGAGTTCCTGTAAACCGATTATAGTGCCACCTACCGGGGAATATTGTGGATCTGGAACTCAGTCAGATACATACACAAAGTTTCATTGAAATCGGTCCAGTCGTTCTTGAGTTGTTATAAACTGAATACAGCGCCATCTAACGGGTTTCTATTGTTACACTGAGAGCCACTCAAACACGTACACAATGTTTCATCAAAATCGGTCGAGGCATTTCTGAGTTTCTACAGACCGACAGCAGCGCCACCTACCAGGGTATATTGCGGACCTGACACATACTCAGATAACACACAAAGTTTCATCGAAATTGGTTCAGCCGTTCTTGAGTTTCTATAAACCGAATACAGCGTCAACTACCGGTCACCTATTGTTACCCTGAGACACACTCAAACACGCACACAATGTTCTATCAAAATCAGTCGAGCCATTTCTGAGTTCCTATAGATAGAGCATTATCAGCGCCACCTACCGGATGCTATTGTGAAGCAAGGACACACCGGAACACACACACAAAGTTTCATCAAAATCGGTCAAGGCGTTTCGGAGTTGACATTTTTTTTTTAACACCCCGTATAGCAGCGGTTATCTTTTTGTAGCGGTTTTACAGTGTTGAGTATTCTCTTTACGATACATCTCTAGGGGTGACATTTTAATTGAAACACCCTGTATAGTTAATTTTCTGCTTAATATTTGAATATTTTGAGTAATTTTAATGCAAAAATCCGTCCTATCGAACGGATATTCATTATAGATTTCGTAACTTAACGAAAATATCCAAATCCCAAGATACGTTTACTGGAATATGCTCCTTTAAGTTTTTCAATGGAAAAAAATTAAAAAAAAACCAAGAAAAAGCTATTTCGGAGTTTCGGACGCTCGGAGATTCGATCCCGCCGCTCCGCGAGGCTCGGGAGGTAGGAATCCAAGCCTTAGCCCGCTCGGCCATGCCAGCTTCGTGAATCGGTTCCGATTATCTGGCACCACATAAACATTTTATAGTACTGGGACGATTTCCGTCTTTCGATTTTCACAATATCGTCAATCCTGTCAAGCGATCGATCGAAATCGGTTACTCGTTAATATTTCTCACGGTTTATCTATTCGATTCTAAGATTTTCGAGTGATTCCGTTCGAAATTCAAATTCGATTTGACATTTATCGTGGTTCGTTCGGTCCGAAAACGTCGAACTTCAAAGAGCCGCGTTAAAATTCGTCACAGAAATACGTGAAACGTCAGAATTTTGTCGATTTTCGCGAAAAAGTCACATTTTCCTATCCTTCTTCCGGGGAAACGAAAGAGAGGATCGAAAAAAGGGCCGTGTTACGGACTAATTTCGAATCTCGTCTTCGCGTTCCCGCAAATACCGGCGTTCCGAACGCCACCGGTCCTCCGATCTCGTTTCCTTCATTTCGCACCTTTCGCCAAAATCGGCGTTTTTGCGATTTTTTTAAAAATACACCCCCGTCTTTTCGCTCCGAAAACGCGAAACCCTACGAAACTTCCGTCTTTTTCCTCGCGAAACACCTCGGAAATTTCCCCCCTCCCCCACTCCTAACGTCCGAAAAATCTTCACGTTTACGGTAACATTTTCAAGTTTTTTTGTTCCTTTTCTATAGAACCCATCTTCATTTTAGTAATAGTGACTAGTGGCCCGCAGTCTATTGTTGGAGGCTTCGATTAGCCAGTAGTTTTTATACATAGGTAAAATTTAATGAAGAAAAAAAATTTTTATTGAGAAAATATTGAAAAAAAAATAAAAAAAAAAATTATAAAAATAAAATTTTTTGAAAATTTCAAAATTGAAGAAAAAAAAATTATTAAAAAAATTTGAACTATAAAAAAAATTTAAATCATAAATAAAATGGAATTATAAAAAAGAGAAACACCCTGTATACACATTTCTGCAAAATATATTATGAGAATCCATCCATCCACGGTTCCTATTCAGATAACGCTTTGTTTGTGGCAAAACTCAAATCAATCGCGTAATATTGTGCCGGTAGAAAAATAACACCCTGCATAGTAATGGTTTATTTTCAACGATGTAGGTCCCGAAAGTATATCATTTATAACAATTGAATACAATAGTACGATTTGTCGTGAAAAGCAGCAAGTTGCGATTGACGTTAAAAGAATAACACCCTGTATGGAGTTTTCTGAAAAATATATTATAAGAATCCATCCAAGTTTCCTATTTCAATAACGCTTTGATTGTGGCAAAAATCAAATCAATCGCGTGATATTGTGCCGATAGAAAAAGAACACCCTATATAGTAATGATTTATTTTCAATGATGTAGGTCCCGAAAGCATTTCTTTTACCACGATTGAATACAATAGTACGATTCTTCGTGAAAAGCAGCAAGTTGTGATTGATTGATTAAAAGAAAAACACCCTGTATAGAGATTTCTGAAAATTTTATTATAAGAATCCATCCAAGGTTCCTATTTGAATAACGCTTTGTTTGTGACACAAATCAAATCAATCGCGTAATATTGTGCCGATAGAAAAAGAACACCCTGTATAGTAATGGTTCATTTTCAACGATGTAGGTCCCGAAAGTTTATCTTTTATCATAATTTAATACAATAGTACGATTTGTCGTGAAAAGCAGCAAGTTGCGATTGACGTTAAAAGAAAAATACCCTGTATAGAGATTTCTCAAAAATACAATATGAGAATCCATCCAAGATTCCTATTTAGATAACGGTTTGTTTTTGGCACGAATCAATTCAATTGTGCCGTGAAAAAAAGAACACCCCGTATAGTAATGGTTCATTTTCAACGATATACACAACACAACCCAAAGTTTCATCGAAATTGGTCGAGCCGTTTTAGAGTAACCATAAATCGATCGGGGTGTCCCCTACAGTATGCTATTGTGAATCAGAGACGCGCCGAATCAAAAACACGAAGGTCCCATCGCAATATGTTAGAAGTTTTTGAGTTACTAAAAACCGAATATAGCGTCACGTAGCGAATCGTATTGAGAACCAAAGGCCTTCCGAAACACAATTACAAAGATTCATCAAAATCGGTATAGCCATTTTTGGGTTCCTGTGAACCGATTATAGTGCCACCTAGCGGGGAATATTGTGGATCTGAAACCTACTCTCAGATACACACACAAAGTTTCATCGAAATTGTTCCAGTCGTTTTTGAGTTGTTATAAACCGAATTCAGCGCCACCTAACAGGTGCACACAAAGTTTCATCGAAATGGGTAAAGTCGTTTCGGAGTTGACATTTATTTAAAAACACCCTGTATAACAGCGGTTATCTTTTCGTAACGGTTTTACAATGATGAGATAAAAAAAACGATAAATCTCTTGCGGTGATATCTCACTTAAGACCCTGTGTAGCAATGGTTTTTCATTTTCGACGGTTAATTTTCTACTTAAATGGTTGAATATTTTGTGTAATTTCAATGCAACTCATTCAAAATTATACGTTCATTTTTGGATCAAAAATAATCAATGTTGTGTTTCTGGGGTTGCGTAAGGTACCTATTCATATACATACATTCACGGGTGGATAAAAAATAAACAATGCATTGAACGCGGTGGCGTAGGTTCATATTCAAATACATACATTCACAATTGGATCAAAAATATTCAATGCTGTGTCTTTGGTTAAGTAAGGTCCTTGTTCAAATACATACACTCACAGTTGGATCAAAAATAAACAATGCAATGAACGCGGTGGCGTAGGTTCCTATTCAAATACATACAAAAATCCGTCTGATGGAACCATTGATTATTATAGATGTCGTAACTTGACGAAAAGATCCAAATCTCATTTTCGACAGTTAATTATCTGCTTAAAGTTTGAATATTTCGATTAAATTAAAAGAAGAATTTTCAAACAAACGGAAATTCAATAGAGATTTCGTAATTTGACGAAAAGATCGATAG
Source organism: Halyzia sedecimguttata (assembly GCA_937662695.2). NCBI lineage: Eukaryota > Metazoa > Arthropoda > Insecta > Coleoptera > Coccinellidae > Halyzia > Halyzia sedecimguttata. Next base: position 72,169,196 of record OW569417.2, read on the forward strand.
CCCATGATGAGTTTACACGGGAATATCACACTCTGAAGGTTTCATTCCATAAAAATGAAAAAAATTATAACGTCAACGATTGCCGGCCTCTCCGAGATTCGAACCGGCTGCCCCGCGATGTAGACCGTTGACCCTAGGAGGCGTCCCTCCCGGCCACTTTCGCTATAGGAAGGAGTAGGAATTATGCTCTACATAAAGGTTTTATAGCACTGGGATGATTTCCGTCCTTCGATTTCCAGAATATCGTCAATTCTGTCAAGCGATCGCTCGAAATTGGCGACTTGTTCATATTTCTCGCAATTTTTCTTGACGATTTCGAGATTTTCGACTAATTCCGTTGGAAGCTCGAATTCTATTTGACAATTCGACCCTCATTCGGACTGAAAACTATGACGTTGAAGGAATCGCGAAAAGATTTCTTACAGAATTACGATACGATTTCTACAACGATATCATTCGAAAATACTCACGTTTCGTAAAAGATTCCAATATTCGACGGAAAGATTAAATTCAGTCGATATCCCATCATACTTCATACACCTGTCAACAACTAAAAAATGTTTCCTTAGGATACATTCGATTGAATTTTGAATTCGTATATAAATGCCTGCAAGTGAAAATCGGTAATATCGTCAAAAGTGTAGATCGATAATTACCTTATTTTACGTTTTCCACTTTCGGGCCGTTTCATCAAAATTCTTTCCTCGAAGATAGGTACCTACCAGTCATTTCAACTTAGAATTTGATAAAACACATTATTTCTCAAATATCGATAATTCTGCCATGCGATCGGTCGAAATCGGAGACTCTATCATATTTCTTCTTATTTCTGGCAATGTATCTTCACGATTCAAGATTTTCGACAAATTACGTTCGAAATTCTAATTCTATTTGACATTTATCGCCACTCATTCGCAAAGAAAACGTCGATAAATTCAAACTGACAGAAGTTTCTATCATCTGTGATCGAAGTAAATCATCCACGTTTTATCTTCTATAGCAGGACCCGAAGTCGGTCGAGCGAAGCCGAACCGGTCTAAACGTCACATTTCACCGAGGTTTTCAAAATATGTCAAAGTTTGCGATCTTTTTACGGAAAAAGAGAACGTTTTATCAAAAATCGTGATCCGTTACGGACTACCTACGAATCTCGTCTTTCGGACCCCGACGAAATACCTTTTCGAGCGTCGCGTCCTCGCCAGATCTCTCCCATACCGATTCGTACCTTTAGCCGAGAAGGCCGATTTCGCCCGAATTTACGATTTATTTAAAAATTCTCCCCACGTTTTCTCTCGTCAAAGACGGATACCCGGAGAAAATTTCGTCTTTTCTCGTTCCCTTTTCCACCTCGAATCCCCCCTCGCCCCTCGAATAACCGACGAAAAAATCGAAAATATCGACCTACTCGAGGAAAAAATCTTTTTTGACTTCTCTCTGTGATCCCGAGATCTTGGCGTTAGTAATATAACTAGTAGCCAGCAGTCCATATTTTGGGATTCAGATGAACCAGCAGATCTACCTAGCAATAGATCCACATTTTTCTGGTAGATCTACATTTTTCCGGTAGATCTACATTTTTCCGGTAGATCTAAATTTTTTTTGGTAGATCTACATTTTTCCGGTAGATCTGCATTTTTCCAGTAGATCTGCATTTTTTGGTAGATCAATAGAATCGGTAGGTCAATTGAACTCGTAGTTCAATGCAATCTAACGGGTCCTGTTGTGATTCTGAGAATCATTCACAAACGAAAGTCCCATCGAAATATGTCAGGACTTTTCGAGTTGCTGAAAACTGAATATAGCGCTTCCTACCGAATCGTATTGTGAATCTAAGGCCTTCCGAAACACAATCACAAAGATTCATCAAAATCGGTATAACCATTTTTGAGTTCCTGTAAACCGATTATAGTGCCACCTACCGGGGAATATTGTGGATCTGCAAATTAGTCAGATACACACACAAAGTTTCATCGAAATCGGTCCAGTCGTTCTTGAGTTGCGGTTTTACAGTGTTGAGTATTCTCTTTACGATACATCTCTAGGGGTGACATTTTACTTGAAACACCCTGTATAGTTAATTTTCTGCTTAATATTTGAATATTTCGAGTAATTTTAATGCAAAAATCCGTCCGATCGAACGGATATTCATTATAGATTTCGTAACTTAACGAAAAGATCCAAATCCCAAGATACGTTTACTGGAGTATGCTCCTTTATAGTGCCACCTACCGGGGAATATTGTGGATTGAAACCTACTCTCAGATACACACACAAAGTTTCATCGAAATCGTTCCAGTCGTTTTTGAGTTGTTATAAACCGAATTCAGCGCCACCTAACGGGTGCACACAAAGTTTCATAAAAATGGGTAAAGCCGTTTCGGAGTTGACATTTATTTAAAAACATCCTGTATAGCAGCGGTTATCTTTTCGTAACGGTTTTACAATGATGAGAATTCTCTTCACGATAAATCTCTTGCGGTGATATTTCACTTAAGACACTGTGTAGCAATGGATTTTCATTTTCGACCGTTAATTTTTTACTTAAATGGTTGAATATTTTGTATAATTTCAATGCAAAACATTCAAAATTATACGTTCATTTTTGGATCAAAAATAATCAATCCAGTGTCTGTGTTTGCGTAATATACATACATTCACGGTTGGATAAAAAATAAACAATGCATTGAACGCGGTGGCGTAGGTTCATATTCAAATACATACATTCACAATTGGATCAAAAATATTCAATGCTGTGTCTTTGGTTAAGTAAGGTCCTTGTTCAAATACATACACTCACAGTTGGATCAAAAATAAACAATGCAATGAACGCGGTGGCGTAGGTTCCTATTCAAATACATACAAAAATCCGTCTGATGGAACCATTGATTATAGATGTCGTAACTTGACGAAAAGATCCAAATCCCATTTTCGACGGTTAATTATCTGCTTAAAGTTTGAATATTTCGATTAATTTAAAAGAAGAATTTTCAAACAAACGGAAATTCAATATAGATTTCGAAATTTGAAGAAAAGATCGATAGTCCATGAGGAGTTTACACGGGAATAACACACTCTGAAGTTTTCATTCCGTAAAAATGAAAAAAATTATACGTCAACGATTGCCGGCCACTCCGAGATTCGAACCGGCTGCCCCGCGATGTAGAGAGTTGACCCTAGGACGCGTCCCTCCCGGCCACTTTCGCTATAGATAAGAGTAGGAATTATGCGCTACATAAAGGTTTTATAGCACTGGGATGATTTCCTTCCTTCGATTTCCAGAATATCGTCAATTCTGTCAAGCGATCGCTCGAAATTGGCGACTTGTTCATATTTCTCGCAATTTTTCTTGACGATTTCGAGATTTTCGACTAATTTCGTTCGAAATTCAAATTCGATTTGACATTTCGCGCCGCTCTTTCGGACCGAAAGAGTCGACCTTGCAGGAGCCGCGCTAAAATTCAGCACAGAAATACGTGAAACGTCAGAATGTTTTCGATTTTCGCAAAAAGTCACATTTTCTGATCGTTCTTCCGGGAAAGCGAAAGAAAAGATCGAAAGCAGATATAGCCTATCCGGTAATTTCGAATCTCTTCTTCGCTTTCCCGCGGACTCGTCGTTTCTAACGTCGCCGTTCGTTCGATCTCGTTTCCTTCATTTTGCACCTTTTGCCAATATTGGCGTTTTTTCGCATTTTCGAGATTTTTTTTAATATACACCCCCACCTTTTCGATCCAAAAACGCGAAACTCTACGAAACTTCCGTGTTTTTTCTCGCTAAACCCCCTCAAGATTCCCCCCAATTCCCCTCCTAACCACCAAAAAAACACCACGTTTACAACGACCTTCTCAAAAAGTTTCCCTTGATCTACTTCGATGGTTCAAGTCTTCACTTTAGTATATGTATTGACCAGTAGATCTACATTTTTCCAGTAGATCAATATTTTTCCGGTAGATCTACATTTTTCCGGTAGATCTACATTTTTCGAACTTGAAAGTTCGAAATCGTTCGAGCCATATCTGAATTTCTATAGCCCGACTTCAACCTGACACATACTCACATATACACACCAAGTTTCATCGGAATCGGTGCAGCCGTTCTTAAGTTTCTATAAAACGAATACAGCGCCACCTACCGGTCACCTATTGTGACCCTGAGACACACTCAAACACGCACATAATGTTTCATTAAAATCGGCCAAGTCATTTCTGAGTTTCTATAGACCGATTGCAGCGCCACCTGCCGGGGTATATAGCAGAACTGACACACATACTCAGATACACACACAAACTTTCATCAAAATCGGTCTAGCCATTTCACCTACCGGATGCTATTGTGAAGCCGTTTCGGAAAACAGCCTGTATAACAGCGGTTATCCTTTCGCAACAATTTCACAATGTTGAAACTACTGTTCATGTTAAATTGTTATATTGAGGTGGCAACTGGGCCAATTTGCCTATCAGAGAATTATGGAACTCTTCCCACGCTTCCGTTGGAAGCTCGAATTCTATTTGACAATTCGACCCTCATTCGGACTGAAAACCATGACGTTGAAGGAATCGCGAAAAGATTTCGTACAGAAATACGATACGATTTCTACAACGATAACATTCGAAAATACTCACGTTTCGTAAAAGATTCCAAAATTCGACAGAAAGATTAAATTCAGTCGATATCCCATCATACTTCATACAACCAACTGTCAACAACTAAAAAATGTTTCCTTAAAATACATTCGATAGGATTTCGAATTCGTATATAAATGCCTGCAAGTGAAAATCGGAAATATCGTCGAAAGTATAGATCGATAATTACCTTATTTTACGTTCTCCAACTCCGGCCCGTTTCATAAAAAATCTTTCCTCGAAGATATCTACCAGTCATTTCAACTTAGAATTTGATAGAATACATTATTTCTCAAATATCAAAAATTCTGCCATGCGATCGCTCGAAATCGGCGACTCTATCATATTTCTTCTTATTTCTAGCAATGTATCTTCACGATTCATGATTTTCGACAAATTCCGTTCGATATTCTAATTCTATTTGACATTTATCCCAACTCATTCGCAAAGAAAACGTCGATAAATTCAAACTGACAGTTTCTTTCATCTGTGATCGAAGTAAAACATCCACGTTTTATCTTCTATAGCAGGACCCGAAGTCGGTCGAGCGAAGCCGAACCGGTCTAAACGTCACATTTCACCGGGGTTTTCAAAATATGTCAAAGTTTGCGATCTTTTTACGGAAAAAGAGTAGGTTTTATCGAAAATCGGGCTGCGTTACAAACTACCTACGAATCTCGTCTTCCGGCCCCCGACGAAATAAATTTCCGAGCGTCGCCTCCTCGCGAGATTTCTATCGCCTCCGATTTGCGCCTTTAGCGAAAAACGGAGTTTTCAACCGATTTCACGATTTTTTTTTAAATACTCCCCATGTTTTTTCTCGTCAAAGACGGATACACGGAGAAAATTTCGTCTTTTCTCTTTCCCGTTTACACCTCGAATCCCCCCTCGCCCCTCGAATAACCGACGAAAAAATCGAAAATATCGACCTCCTAGAGGAAAAAACTTTTTTGACCTCTTTCTGTGATCCCGAGATCTTTACATTAGTAGAATAAACCAGTAGATCTACATTTTTCCGGCAGATCTACATTTTTCCGGTAGATCTACATTTTTCCAGTAGATTTACATTTTTCGAACTTGAAAGTTCGAAATCGTTCGAGCCATATCTGAATTTCCATAGACCTACTGCAACCTGACACATACTCACATATACACACCAAGTTTCATCGAAATCGGTGCAGCCGTTCTTGAGTTTCTATAGACCGAATACAGCGCCACCTACCGGTCACCTATTGTGACCCTGAGACACACTCAAACACGCACACAATGTTTCATTAAAATCGGCCAAGCCATTTCTGAGTTTCTATAGACCGATTGCAGCACCACCTGCCGGGGTATATTAGCAGACCCGACACACCTACTCAGATACACACATAAACTTTCATCAAAATCGGTCGAGCCATTTCACCTACCGGATGCTATTGTGAAGCCGTTTCGGAAAACAGCCTGTATAACAGCGGTTATCCTTTCGGAACAATTTTACAATGTTGAAAATACTGTTCATGTTAAATTGTTATCATGAGGTGGCAACTGGGCCAATTTGCCTATCAGAGAATTATGGAACTCTCCCCACGCTTCCAAGATTTTTGACCAATTCCGTTGGAAGCTCGAATTCTATTTGACAATACGATACGATTTCTACAACGATAACATTCGAAAATACTCACGTTTCGTAAAAGATTCCAAAATTCGACAGAAAGATTAAATTCAGTCGATATCCCATCATACTTCATACAACCAACTGTCAACAACTAAAAAATATTTCCTTAGAATACATTCGATAGGATTTCGAATTCGTATATAAATGCCTGCAAGTGAAAATCGGTAATATCGTCGATAGTATAGATCGATAATTACCTTATTTTACTTTTCCACCTCCGGCCCGTTTCATCAAAATTCTTTCCTCGAAGATAGGTATCTTACAGTCATTTCAACTTAGAATTTGATAGAACACATTATTTCTCAAATATCAAAAATTCTGCCATGCGATCGGTCGAAATCGGAGACTCTATCATATTTCTTCTTATTTCTAGCAATGTATCTTCACGATTCAAGATTTTCGACAAATTCCAGCCGAAATTCTAATTTTATTTGACATTTATCGCCACTCATTCGCAAAGAAAACGTCGATAAATTCAAACTGACAGAAGTTTCTATCATCTGTGATCGAAGTAAATCATCCACGTATTATCTTCTATAGCAGGACCCGAAGTCGGTCGAGCGAAGCCGAACCGGTCTAAACGTCACATTTCACCGAGGTTTTCAAAATATGTCAAAGTTTGCGATCTTTTTCCGGAAAAAGAGTAGGTTTTATCGAAAATCGGGCTGCGTTACAAACTACCTACGAATCTCGTCTTCCGGCCCCCGACGAAATAAATTTCCGAGCGTCGCCTCCTCGCGAGATTTCTATCGCCTCCGATTTGCGCCTTTAGCGAAAAACGGAGTTTTCAACCGATTTCACGATTTTTTTTTAAATACTCCCCACGTTTTTTCTCGTCAAAGACGGATACCCGGAGAAAATTTCGTCTTTTCTCTTTCCCGTTTACACCTCGAATCCCCCCTCGCCCCTCGAATAACCGACGAAAAAATCGAAAATATCGACCTCCTAGAGGAAAAAACTTTTTTGACCTCTCTCTGTGATCCCGAGATCTTTACATTAGTAGAATAAACTAGTGGCCCGCAGTCTATTGTTGGAGGCTTCGATTAGTCAGTAGTTTTTATTCATAGGTAAAATTAAATAAAAAAAAAAATTAAAAAAAAAAAATTGATAAAAATATTGAAAAATAATGAAAAAAAAAATTATAAATCAAAAATTTTGAAAATTTTAAAATTGAAGAAAAAAAAAATTATTAAAAAATTGTAACTATAAAAAAAATCTAAATTATAAATAAAATGGAATTATAAAAAAGAGAAACAGCCTGTATACACATTTCTGAAAAATATATTATGAGAATCCATCCAAGGTTCCTATTCAGATAACGCTTTGTTTGTGGCAAAAATCAAATCAATCGCGTAATATTGTGCCGATAGAAAAAGAACACCCTGTATAGTAATGGTTTATTTTCAACCATGTAGGTCTCGAAAGTATATCATTTACAATTGAATACAATAGTACGATTTGTCGTGAAAAGCAGCAAGTTGCGATTGACGTTAAAAGAATAACACCCTGTATGGAGTTTTCTGAAAAATATTTTATAAGAATCCATCCAAGGTTCCTATTTGAATAACGCTTTGAGTGTGGCAAAAATCAATTCAATCGCGTAATATTCTGCCGGTAGAAAAAGAACACCCTATATAGTAATGGTTTATTGTCAACGATGTAGGTCCCGAAAGCATTTCTTTTATCACAATTGAATACAATAGTACGATTCTTCGTGAAAAGCAGCAAGTTGTGATTGCTTGATTAAAAGAAAAACACCCTGTATAGAGATTTCTGAAAAATATATTATAAGAATCCATCCAAGGTTCCTATTTGAATAACGCTTTGTTTGTTGCACAAATCAAATCAATCGCGTAATATTGTGCCGTTAGAAAAACAACACCCTGTATGTCGTGAAAAGCAGCAAGTTGCGATTGACGTTAAAAGAAAATCACCCTGTATAGAGATTCCACAAAAATACATTATAAGAATCCATCCAAGATTCCTATTTAGATAACGGTTTGTTTGTGGCACGAATCAATTCAATCGTGTAAAATTTTGCCCTGAAAAAAACAACACCCCGTGAAGTAATGGTTTATTTTCAACGATATACACAACACAACACAAAGTTTCATCGAAATTGGTCGAGCCGTTTTAGAATAACCATAAATTGATCGGGGTGTCCCCTACAGTATGCTATTGTGAATCAGAGACGCGCCGAATCAATAACACGAAGGTCCCATCGCAATATGTTAGAAGTTTTTGAGTTACTAAAAACCGAATATAGCGTCACGTAGCGAATCGTATTGAGAACCAAAGGCCTTCCGAAACACAATCACAAAAATTCATCAAAATCGGTATAGCCATTTTTGGATTCCTATGAACCGATTATAGTGCCACCTACCGGGGAATATTGTGGATCTGAAACCTACTCTCAGATACACACACAAAGTTTCATCGAAATTGTTACAGTCGTTTTTGAGTTGTTATAAACCGAACTCAGCGCCACCTAACGGGTGCACACAAAGTTTCATCGAAATGGGTAAAGCCGTTTCGGAGTTGACATTTATTTAAAAACATCCTGTATAGCAGCGGTTATCTTTTCGTAACGGTTTTACAATGATGAGAATTCTCTTCACGATAAATCTCTTGCGGTGATATTTCACTTAAGACACTGTGTAGCAATGGATTTTCATTTTCGACCGTTAATTTTTTACTTAAATGGTTGAATATTTTGTATAATTTCAATGCAAAACATTCAAAATTATACGTTCATTTTTGGATCAAAAATAATCAATCCAGTGTCTGTGTTTGCGTAATATACATACATTCACGGTTGGATAAAAAATAAACAATGCATTGAACGCGGTGGCGTAGGTTCATATTCAAATACATACATTCACAATTGGATCAAAAATATTCAATGCTGTGTCTTTGGTTAAGTAAGGTCCTTGTTCAAATACATACACTCACAGTTGGATCAAAAATAAACAATGCAATGAACGCGGTGGCGTAGGTTCCTATTCAAATACATACAAAAATCCGTCTGATGGAACCATTGATTATAGATGTCGTAACTTGACGAAAAGATCCAAATCCCATTTTCGACGGTTAATTATCTGCTTAAAGTTTGAATATTTCGATTAATTTAAAAGAAGAATTTTCAAACAAACGGAAATTCAATATAGATTTCGAAATTTGAAGAAAAGATCGATAGTCCATGAGGAGTTTACACGGGAATAACACACTCTGAAGTTTTCATTCCGTAAAAATGAAAAAAATTATACGTCAACGATTGCCGGCCACTCCGAGATTCGAACCGGCTGCCCCGCGATGTAGAGAGTTGACCCTAGGACGCGTCCCTCCCGGCCACTTTCGCTATAGATAAGAGTAGGAATTATGCGCTACATAAAGGTTTTATAGCACTGGGATGATTTCCTTCCTTCGATTTCCAGAATATCGTCAATTCTGTCAAGCGATCGCTCGAAATTGGCGACTTGTTCATATTTCTCGCAATTTTTCTTGACGATTTCGAGATTTTCGACTAATTTCGTTCGAAATTCAAATTCGATTTGACATTTCGCGCCGCTCTTTCGGACCGAAAGAGTCGACCTTGCAGGAGCCGCGCTAAAATTCAGCACAGAAATACGTGAAACGTCAGAATGTTTTCGATTTTCGCAAAAAGTCACATTTTCTGATCGTTCTTCCGGGAAAGCGAAAGAAAAGATCGAAAGCAGATATAGCCTATCCGGTAATTTCGAATCTCTTCTTCGCTTTCCCGCGGACTCGTCGTTTCTAACGTCGCCGTTCGTTCGATCTCGTTTCCTTCATTTTGCACCTTTTGCCAATATTGGCGTTTTTTCGCATTTTCGAGATTTTTTTTAATATACACCCCCACCTTTTCGATCCAAAAACGCGAAACTCTACGAAACTTCCGTGTTTTTTCTCGCTAAACCCCCTCAAGATTCCCCCCAATTCCCCTCCTAACCACCAAAAAAACACCACGTTTACAACGACCTTCTCAAAAAGTTTCCCTTGATCTACTTCGATGGTTCAAGTCTTCACTTTAGTATATGTATTGACCAGTAGATCTACATTTTTCCAGTAGATCAATATTTTTCCGGTAGATCTACATTTTTCCGGTAGATCTACATTTTTCGAACTTGAAAGTTCGAAATCGTTCGAGCCATATCTGAATTTCTATAGCCCGACTTCAACCTGACACATACTCACATATACACACCAAGTTTCATCGGAATCGGTGCAGCCGTTCTTAAGTTTCTATAAAACGAATACAGCGCCACCTACCGGTCACCTATTGTGACCCTGAGACACACTCAAACACGCACATAATGTTTCATTAAAATCGGCCAAGTCATTTCTGAGTTTCTATAGACCGATTGCAGCGCCACCTGCCGGGGTATATAGCAGAACTGACACACATACTCAGATACACACACAAACTTTCATCAAAATCGGTCTAGCCATTTCACCTACCGGATGCTATTGTGAAGCCGTTTCGGAAAACAGCCTGTATAACAGCGGTTATCCTTTCGCAACAATTTCACAATGTTGAAACTACTGTTCATGTTAAATTGTTATATTGAGGTGGCAACTGGGCCAATTTGCCTATCAGAGAATTATGGAACTCTTCCCACGCTTCCGTTGGAAGCTCGAATTCTATTTGACAATTCGACCCTCATTCGGACTGAAAACCATGACGTTGAAGGAATCGCGAAAAGATTTCGTACAGAAATACGATACGATTTCTACAACGATAACATTCGAAAATACTCACGTTTCGTAAAAGATTCCAAAATTCGACAGAAAGATTAAATTCAGTCGATATCCCATCATACTTCATACAACCAACTGTCAACAACTAAAAAATGTTTCCTTAAAATACATTCGATAGGATTTCGAATTCGTATATAAATGCCTGCAAGTGAAAATCGGAAATATCGTCGAAAGTATAGATCGATAATTACCTTATTTTACGTTCTCCAACTCCGGCCCGTTTCATAAAAAATCTTTCCTCGAAGATATCTACCAGTCATTTCAACTTAGAATTTGATAGAATACATTATTTCTCAAATATCAAAAATTCTGCCATGCGATCGCTCGAAATCGGCGACTCTATCATATTTCTTCTTATTTCTAGCAATGTATCTTCACGATTCATGATTTTCGACAAATTCCGTTCGATATTCTAATTCTATTTGACATTTATCCCAACTCATTCGCAAAGAAAACGTCGATAAATTCAAACTGACAGTTTCTTTCATCTGTGATCGAAGTAAAACATCCACGTTTTATCTTCTATAGCAGGACCCGAAGTCGGTCGAGCGAAGCCGAACCGGTCTAAACGTCACATTTCACCGGGGTTTTCAAAATATGTCAAAGTTTGCGATCTTTTTACGGAAAAAGAGTAGGTTTTATCGAAAATCGGGCTGCGTTACAAACTACCTACGAATCTCGTCTTCCGGCCCCCGACGAAATAAATTTCCGAGCGTCGCCTCCTCGCGAGATTTCTATCGCCTCCGATTTGCGCCTTTAGCGAAAAACGGAGTTTTCAACCGATTTCACGATTTTTTTTTAAATACTCCCCATGTTTTTTCTCGTCAAAGACGGATACACGGAGAAAATTTCGTCTTTTCTCTTTCCCGTTTACACCTCGAATCCCCCCTCGCCCCTCGAATAACCGACGAAAAAATCGAAAATATCGACCTCCTAGAGGAAAAAACTTTTTTGACCTCTTTCTGTGATCCCGAGATCTTTACATTAGTAGAATAAACCAGTAGATCTACATTTTTCCGGCAGATCTACATTTTTCCGGTAGATCTACATTTTTCCAGTAGATTTACATTTTTCGAACTTGAAAGTTCGAAATCGTTCGAGCCATATCTGAATTTCCATAGACCTACTGCAACCTGACACATACTCACATATACACACCAAGTTTCATCGAAATCGGTGCAGCCGTTCTTGAGTTTCTATAGACCGAATACAGCGCCACCTACCGGTCACCTATTGTGACCCTGAGACACACTCAAACACGCACACAATGTTTCATTAAAATCGGCCAAGCCATTTCTGAGTTTCTATAGACCGATTGCAGCACCACCTGCCGGGGTATATTAGCAGACCCGACACACCTACTCAGATACACACATAAACTTTCATCAAAATCGGTCGAGCCATTTCACCTACCGGATGCTATTGTGAAGCCGTTTCGGAAAACAGCCTGTATAACAGCGGTTATCCTTTCGGAACAATTTTACAATGTTGAAAATACTGTTCATGTTAAATTGTTATCATGAGGTGGCAACTGGGCCAATTTGCCTATCAGAGAATTATGGAACTCTCCCCACGCTTCCAAGATTTTTGACCAATTCCGTTGGAAGCTCGAATTCTATTTGACAATACGATACGATTTCTACAACGATAACATTCGAAAATACTCACGTTTCGTAAAAGATTCCAAAATTCGACAGAAAGATTAAATTCAGTCGATATCCCATCATACTTCATACAACCAACTGTCAACAACTAAAAAATATTTCCTTAGAATACATTCGATAGGATTTCGAATTCGTATATAAATGCCTGCAAGTGAAAATCGGTAATATCGTCGATAGTATAGATCGATAATTACCTTATTTTACTTTTCCACCTCCGGCCCGTTTCATCAAAATTCTTTCCTCGAAGATAGGTATCTTACAGTCATTTCAACTTAGAATTTGATAGAACACATTATTTCTCAAATATCAAAAATTCTGCCATGCGATCGGTCGAAATCGGAGACTCTATCATATTTCTTCTTATTTCTAGCAATGTATCTTCACGATTCAAGATTTTCGACAAATTCCAGCCGAAATTCTAATTTTATTTGACATTTATCGCCACTCATTCGCAAAGAAAACGTCGATAAATTCAAACTGACAGAAGTTTCTATCATCTGTGATCGAAGTAAATCATCCACGTATTATCTTCTATAGCAGGACCCGAAGTCGGTCGAGCGAAGCCGAACCGGTCTAAACGTCACATTTCACCGAGGTTTTCAAAATATGTCAAAGTTTGCGATCTTTTTCCGGAAAAAGAGTAGGTTTTATCGAAAATCGGGCTGCGTTACAAACTACCTACGAATCTCGTCTTCCGGCCCCCGACGAAATAAATTTCCGAGCGTCGCCTCCTCGCGAGATTTCTATCGCCTCCGATTTGCGCCTTTAGCGAAAAACGGAGTTTTCAACCGATTTCACGATTTTTTTTTAAATACTCCCCACGTTTTTTCTCGTCAAAGACGGATACCCGGAGAAAATTTCGTCTTTTCTCTTTCCCGTTTACACCTCGAATCCCCCCTCGCCCCTCGAATAACCGACGAAAAAATCGAAAATATCGACCTCCTAGAGGAAAAAACTTTTTTGACCTCTCTCTGTGATCCCGAGATCTTTACATTAGTAGAATAAACTAGTGGCCCGCAGTCTATTGTTGGAGGCTTCGATTAGTCAGTAGTTTTTATTCATAGGTAAAATTAAATAAAAAAAAAAATTAAAAAAAAAAAATTGATAAAAATATTGAAAAATAATGAAAAAAAAAATTATAAATCAAAAATTTTGAAAATTTTAAAATTGAAGAAAAAAAAAATTATTAAAAAATTGTAACTATAAAAAAAATCTAAATTATAAATAAAATGGAATTATAAAAAAGAGAAACAGCCTGTATACACATTTCTGAAAAATATATTATGAGAATCCATCCAAGGTTCCTATTCAGATAACGCTTTGTTTGTGGCAAAAATCAAATCAATCGCGTAATATTGTGCCGATAGAAAAAGAACACCCTGTATAGTAATGGTTTATTTTCAACCATGTAGGTCTCGAAAGTATATCATTTACAATTGAATACAATAGTACGATTTGTCGTGAAAAGCAGCAAGTTGCGATTGACGTTAAAAGAATAACACCCTGTATGGAGTTTTCTGAAAAATATTTTATAAGAATCCATCCAAGGTTCCTATTTGAATAACGCTTTGAGTGTGGCAAAAATCAATTCAATCGCGTAATATTCTGCCGGTAGAAAAAGAACACCCTATATAGTAATGGTTTATTGTCAACGATGTAGGTCCCGAAAGCATTTCTTTTATCACAATTGAATACAATAGTACGATTCTTCGTGAAAAGCAGCAAGTTGTGATTGCTTGATTAAAAGAAAAACACCCTGTATAGAGATTTCTGAAAAATATATTATAAGAATCCATCCAAGGTTCCTATTTGAATAACGCTTTGTTTGTTGCACAAATCAAATCAATCGCGTAATATTGTGCCGTTAGAAAAACAACACCCTGTATGTCGTGAAAAGCAGCAAGTTGCGATTGACGTTAAAAGAAAATCACCCTGTATAGAGATTCCACAAAAATACATTATAAGAATCCATCCAAGATTCCTATTTAGATAACGGTTTGTTTGTGGCACGAATCAATTCAATCGTGTAAAATTTTGCCCTGAAAAAAACAACACCCCGTGAAGTAATGGTTTATTTTCAACGATATACACAACACAACACAAAGTTTCATCGAAATTGGTCGAGCCGTTTTAGAATAACCATAAATTGATCGGGGTGTCCCCTACAGTATGCTATTGTGAATCAGAGACGCGCCGAATCAATAACACGAAGGTCCCATCGCAATATGTTAGAAGTTTTTGAGTTACTAAAAACCGAATATAGCGTCACGTAGCGAATCGTATTGAGAACCAAAGGCCTTCCGAAACACAATCACAAAAATTCATCAAAATCGGTATAGCCATTTTTGGATTCCTATGAACCGATTATAGTGCCACCTACCGGGGAATATTGTGGATCTGAAACCTACTCTCAGATACACACACAAAGTTTCATCGAAATTGTTACAGTCGTTTTTGAGTTGTTATAAACCGAACTCAGCGCCACCTAACGGGTGCACACAAAGTTTCATCGAAATGGGTAAAGCCGTTTCGGAGTTGACATTTATTTAAAAACATCCTGTATAGCAGCGGTTATCTTTTCGTAACGGTTTTACAATGATGAGAATTCTCTTCACGATAAATCTCTTGCGGTGATATTTCACTTAAGACACTGTGTAGCAATGGATTTTCATTTTCGACCGTTAATTTTTTACTTAAATGGTTGAATATTTTGTATAATTTCAATGCAAAACATTCAAAATTATACGTTCATTTTTGGATCAAAAATAATCAATCCAGTGTCTGTGTTTGCGTAATATACATACATTCACGGTTGGATAAAAAATAAACAATGCATTGAACGCGGTGGCGTAGGTTCATATTCAAATACATACATTCACAATTGGATCAAAAATATTCAATGCTGTGTCTTTGGTTAAGTAAGGTCCTTGTTCAAATACATACACTCACAGTTGGATCAAAAATAAACAATGCAATGAACGCGGTGGCGTAGGTTCCTATTCAAATACATACAAAAATCCGTCTGATGGAACCATTGATTATAGATGTCGTAACTTGACGAAAAGATCCAAATCCCATTTTCGACGGTTAATTATCTGCTTAAAGTTTGAATATTTCGATTAATTTAAAAGAAGAATTTTCAAACAAACGGAAATTCAATATAGATTTCGAAATTTGAAGAAAAGATCGATAGTCCATGAGGAGTTTACACGGGAATAACACACTCTGAAGTTTTCATTCCGTAAAAATGAAAAAAATTATACGTCAACGATTGCCGGCCACTCCGAGATTCGAACCGGCTGCCCCGCGATGTAGAGAGTTGACCCTAGGACGCGTCCCTCCCGGCCACTTTCGCTATAGATAAGAGTAGGAATTATGCGCTACATAAAGGTTTTATAGCACTGGGATGATTTCCTTCCTTCGATTTCCAGAATATCGTCAATTCTGTCAAGCGATCGCTCGAAATTGGCGACTTGTTCATATTTCTCGCAATTTTTCTTGACGATTTCGAGATTTTCGACTAATTTCGTTCGAAATTCAAATTCGATTTGACATTTCGCGCCGCTCTTTCGGACCGAAAGAGTCGACCTTGCAGGAGCCGCGCTAAAATTCAGCACAGAAATACGTGAAACGTCAGAATGTTTTCGATTTTCGCAAAAAGTCACATTTTCTGATCGTTCTTCCGGGAAAGCGAAAGAAAAGATCGAAAGCAGATATAGCCTATCCGGTAATTTCGAATCTCTTCTTCGCTTTCCCGCGGACTCGTCGTTTCTAACGTCGCCGTTCGTTCGATCTCGTTTCCTTCATTTTGCACCTTTTGCCAATATTGGCGTTTTTTCGCATTTTCGAGATTTTTTTTAATATACACCCCCACCTTTTCGATCCAAAAACGCGAAACTCTACGAAACTTCCGTGTTTTTTCTCGCTAAACCCCCTCAAGATTCCCCCCAATTCCCCTCCTAACCACCAAAAAAACACCACGTTTACAACGACCTTCTCAAAAAGTTTCCCTTGATCTACTTCGATGGTTCAAGTCTTCACTTTAGTATATGTATTGACCAGTAGATCTACATTTTTCCAGTAGATCAATATTTTTCCGGTAGATCTACATTTTTCCGGTAGATCTACATTTTTCGAACTTGAAAGTTCGAAATCGTTCGAGCCATATCTGAATTTCTATAGCCCGACTTCAACCTGACACATACTCACATATACACACCAAGTTTCATCGGAATCGGTGCAGCCGTTCTTAAGTTTCTATAAAACGAATACAGCGCCACCTACCGGTCACCTATTGTGACCCTGAGACACACTCAAACACGCACATAATGTTTCATTAAAATCGGCCAAGTCATTTCTGAGTTTCTATAGACCGATTGCAGCGCCACCTGCCGGGGTATATAGCAGAACTGACACACATACTCAGATACACACACAAACTTTCATCAAAATCGGTCTA
Source organism: Halyzia sedecimguttata (assembly GCA_937662695.2). Lineage (NCBI taxonomy): Eukaryota > Metazoa > Arthropoda > Insecta > Coleoptera > Coccinellidae > Halyzia > Halyzia sedecimguttata. The sequence goes on from OW569417.2 coordinate 72,186,377, forward strand.
GCCATTTCACCTACCGGATGCTATTGTGAAGCCGTTTCGGAAAACAGCCTGTATAACAGCGGTTATCCTTTCGCAACAATTTCACAATGTTGAAACTACTGTTCATGTTAAATTGTTATATTGAGGTGGCAACTGGGCCAATTTGCCTATCAGAGAATTATGGAACTCTTCCCACGCTTCCGTTGGAAGCTCGAATTCTATTTGACAATTCGACCCTCATTCGGACTGAAAACCATGACGTTGAAGGAATCGCGAAAAGATTTCGTACAGAAATACGATACGATTTCTACAACGATAACATTCGAAAATACTCACGTTTCGTAAAAGATTCCAAAATTCGACAGAAAGATTAAATTCAGTCGATATCCCATCATACTTCATACAACCAACTGTCAACAACTAAAAAATGTTTCCTTAAAATACATTCGATAGGATTTCGAATTCGTATATAAATGCCTGCAAGTGAAAATCGGAAATATCGTCGAAAGTATAGATCGATAATTACCTTATTTTACGTTCTCCAACTCCGGCCCGTTTCATAAAAAATCTTTCCTCGAAGATATCTACCAGTCATTTCAACTTAGAATTTGATAGAATACATTATTTCTCAAATATCAAAAATTCTGCCATGCGATCGCTCGAAATCGGCGACTCTATCATATTTCTTCTTATTTCTAGCAATGTATCTTCACGATTCATGATTTTCGACAAATTCCGTTCGATATTCTAATTCTATTTGACATTTATCCCAACTCATTCGCAAAGAAAACGTCGATAAATTCAAACTGACAGTTTCTTTCATCTGTGATCGAAGTAAAACATCCACGTTTTATCTTCTATAGCAGGACCCGAAGTCGGTCGAGCGAAGCCGAACCGGTCTAAACGTCACATTTCACCGGGGTTTTCAAAATATGTCAAAGTTTGCGATCTTTTTACGGAAAAAGAGTAGGTTTTATCGAAAATCGGGCTGCGTTACAAACTACCTACGAATCTCGTCTTCCGGCCCCCGACGAAATAAATTTCCGAGCGTCGCCTCCTCGCGAGATTTCTATCGCCTCCGATTTGCGCCTTTAGCGAAAAACGGAGTTTTCAACCGATTTCACGATTTTTTTTTAAATACTCCCCATGTTTTTTCTCGTCAAAGACGGATACACGGAGAAAATTTCGTCTTTTCTCTTTCCCGTTTACACCTCGAATCCCCCCTCGCCCCTCGAATAACCGACGAAAAAATCGAAAATATCGACCTCCTAGAGGAAAAAACTTTTTTGACCTCTTTCTGTGATCCCGAGATCTTTACATTAGTAGAATAAACCAGTAGATCTACATTTTTCCGGCAGATCTACATTTTTCCGGTAGATCTACATTTTTCCAGTAGATTTACATTTTTCGAACTTGAAAGTTCGAAATCGTTCGAGCCATATCTGAATTTCCATAGACCTACTGCAACCTGACACATACTCACATATACACACCAAGTTTCATCGAAATCGGTGCAGCCGTTCTTGAGTTTCTATAGACCGAATACAGCGCCACCTACCGGTCACCTATTGTGACCCTGAGACACACTCAAACACGCACACAATGTTTCATTAAAATCGGCCAAGCCATTTCTGAGTTTCTATAGACCGATTGCAGCACCACCTGCCGGGGTATATTAGCAGACCCGACACACCTACTCAGATACACACATAAACTTTCATCAAAATCGGTCGAGCCATTTCACCTACCGGATGCTATTGTGAAGCCGTTTCGGAAAACAGCCTGTATAACAGCGGTTATCCTTTCGGAACAATTTTACAATGTTGAAAATACTGTTCATGTTAAATTGTTATCATGAGGTGGCAACTGGGCCAATTTGCCTATCAGAGAATTATGGAACTCTCCCCACGCTTCCAAGATTTTTGACCAATTCCGTTGGAAGCTCGAATTCTATTTGACAATACGATACGATTTCTACAACGATAACATTCGAAAATACTCACGTTTCGTAAAAGATTCCAAAATTCGACAGAAAGATTAAATTCAGTCGATATCCCATCATACTTCATACAACCAACTGTCAACAACTAAAAAATATTTCCTTAGAATACATTCGATAGGATTTCGAATTCGTATATAAATGCCTGCAAGTGAAAATCGGTAATATCGTCGATAGTATAGATCGATAATTACCTTATTTTACTTTTCCACCTCCGGCCCGTTTCATCAAAATTCTTTCCTCGAAGATAGGTATCTTACAGTCATTTCAACTTAGAATTTGATAGAACACATTATTTCTCAAATATCAAAAATTCTGCCATGCGATCGGTCGAAATCGGAGACTCTATCATATTTCTTCTTATTTCTAGCAATGTATCTTCACGATTCAAGATTTTCGACAAATTCCAGCCGAAATTCTAATTTTATTTGACATTTATCGCCACTCATTCGCAAAGAAAACGTCGATAAATTCAAACTGACAGAAGTTTCTATCATCTGTGATCGAAGTAAATCATCCACGTATTATCTTCTATAGCAGGACCCGAAGTCGGTCGAGCGAAGCCGAACCGGTCTAAACGTCACATTTCACCGAGGTTTTCAAAATATGTCAAAGTTTGCGATCTTTTTCCGGAAAAAGAGTAGGTTTTATCGAAAATCGGGCTGCGTTACAAACTACCTACGAATCTCGTCTTCCGGCCCCCGACGAAATAAATTTCCGAGCGTCGCCTCCTCGCGAGATTTCTATCGCCTCCGATTTGCGCCTTTAGCGAAAAACGGAGTTTTCAACCGATTTCACGATTTTTTTTTAAATACTCCCCACGTTTTTTCTCGTCAAAGACGGATACCCGGAGAAAATTTCGTCTTTTCTCTTTCCCGTTTACACCTCGAATCCCCCCTCGCCCCTCGAATAACCGACGAAAAAATCGAAAATATCGACCTCCTAGAGGAAAAAACTTTTTTGACCTCTCTCTGTGATCCCGAGATCTTTACATTAGTAGAATAAACTAGTGGCCCGCAGTCTATTGTTGGAGGCTTCGATTAGCCAGTAGTTTTTATTCATAGGTAAAATTTAATAAAAAAAAAATTAAAAAAAAATTTAAAAAAAAATTGAAAAAAATTTTGAAAATTTCAAAATTGAAGAAAAAAAATTATTAAAAAAATTTTAACTATAAAAAAATTTAAATTATAAATAAAATGAAATTATAAAGAAGAGAAACACCCTGTATACACATTTCTGCAAAATATATTATGAGAATCCATCCAAGGTTCCTATTCAGATAACGCTTTGTGTGGCAAAAATCAAATCAATCGCGTAATATTGTGCCGGTAGAAAAAGAACACCCTGAATAGTAATCGTTTATTTTCAACGATGTAGGTCCCGAAAGTATATCATTTATCACAATTGCATACAATAGTACGATTTGTCGTGAAAAGCAGCAAGTTGCGATTGACGTTAAAAGAATAACACCCTGTATGGAGTTTTCTGAAAAATGTATTATAAGAATCCATCCAAGGTTCCTATTTGAATAACGCTTTGAGTGTGGCAAAAATCAAATCAATGGCGTAATATTGTGCCGATAGAAAAAGAACACCCTATATAGTAATGGTTTATTTTCAACGATGTAGGTCCCGAAAGCATTTCTTTTATCACAATTGAATACAATAGTACGATTCTTCGTGAAAAGCAGCAAGTTGTGATTGATTGATTTAAAGAACAACACCCTGTATAGAGATTTCTGAAAAATATATTATAAGAATCCATCCAAGGTTCCTATTTGAATAGCGCTTTGTTTGTTGCACAAATCAAATCAATCGCGTAATATTCTGACGATAGAAAAAGAACACCCTGTATAGTAATGGTTTATTTTCAACGATGTAGGTCCCGAAAGTTTATCTTTTATCATAATTGAATACAATAGTACGATTTGTCGTGAAAAGCAGCAAGTTGCGATTGACGTTAAAATAAAAACACCCTGTATAGAGATTTCTCAAAAATACATTATAAGAATCCATCCAAGATTCCTATTTAGATAACGGTTTGTTTGTGGCACGAATCAATTCAATCGTGTAAAATTGTGCCGTGAAAAAAACAACACCCCGTATAGTAATGGTTTATTTTCAACGATATACACAACACAACACAAAGTTTCTTCGAAATTGGTCGAGCCGTTTTAGAGTAACCATAAATCCATCGGGGTGTCCCCTACAGTATGCTATTGTGAATCAGAGACGCGCCGAATCAAAAACACGAAGGTCCCATCGCAATAAGTTAGAAGTTTTTGAGTTACTAAAAACCGAATATAGTCACGTAGCGAATCGTATTGAGAACCAAAGGCCTTCCGAAACACAATCACAAAGATTCATCAAAATCGGTATAGCCATTTTTGGGTTCCTGTGAACCGATTATAGTGCCACCTACCGGGGAATATTGTGGATTGAAACCTACTCTCAGATACACACAAACAGTTTCATCGAAATCGTTCCAGTCGTTTTTGAGTTGTTATAAACCGAATTCAGCGCCACCTAACGGGTGCACACAAAGTTTCATCGAAATGGGTAAATCCGTTTCGGAGTTGACATTTATTTAAAAACATCCTGTATAGCAGCGGTTATCTTTTCGCAACGGTTTCACAATGATGAGAATTCGCTTCACGATAAATCTCTTACGGTGATATCTCACTTAAGAGCCTGAGTAGCAATGGTTTTCCATTTTCGACCGTTAATTTTCTACTTAAATGGTTGAATATTTTGTGTAATTTCAATGCAAAACATTCAAAATTATACGTTCATTTTTGGATCAAAAATAATCAATCCTGTGTCTCCGTTTGCGTAATATACATACATTCACGGTTGGATAAAAAATAAACAATGCATTGAACGCGGTGGCGTAGGTTCATATTCAAATACATACATTCACAATTGGATCAAAAATATTCAATGCTGTGTCTTTGGTTAAGTAAGGTCCTTGTTCAAATACATACACTGACAGTTGGATGAAAAATAAACAATGCAATGAACGCGGTGGCGTAGGTTCCTATTCAAATACATACAAAAATTCGTCTGATGGAACCATTGATTATAGATATCGTAACTTGACGAAAAGATCCAACTCCCATTTTCGACAGTTAATTATCTGCTTAAAGTTTGAATATTTCGATTAATTTAAAAGAAGAATTTTCAAACAAACGGAAATTCAATATAGATTTCGTAATTTGACGAAAAGATCGATAGCCCATGATGAGTTTACATGGGAATAACACACTCTGCAGGTTTCATTCCATAAAAATGAAAAAAATTATAACGTCAACGATTGCCGGCCTCTCCGAGATTCGAACCGGCTGCCCCGCGATGTAGACCGTTGACCCTAGGACGCGGCCCTCCCGGCCACTTTCGCTATAGATAAGAGTAGGAATTATGCTCTATATAAAGGTTTTATAGCACTGGGATGATTTCCGTCCTTCGATTTCCAGTATATCGTCAATTCTGTCAAGCGATCGATCGAAATCGGTTACTCGTTCATATTTCTCGCAATTTTTCTTGACGATTTCGAGATTTTCGACTGATTCCGTTCGAAATTCAAATTCGATTTGACATTTCGCGCCGCTCGTTCGGACCGAAAGTCGACCTTGCAGGAGCCCCGCTAAAATTCAGCACAGAAATACGTGAAACGTCAGAATGTTTTCGATTTTCGCAAAAAGTCACATTTTCTTATCGTTCTTACGGGAAAACGAATGAAAAGATCGAAAGCAGATATAGCCTATCCGGTAATTTCGAATCTCTTCTTCGCTTTCCCGCGGACTCGTCGTTTCTAACGTCGCCGTTCGTTCGATCTCGTTTCCTTCATTTTGCACCATTTGCCAAAATCGGCGTTTTTTCGCATTTTCGTGAATTTTTTAAAAATACACCCCCATCCTTTCGCTCCAAAAACGCGAAACTCTACGAAACTTCCGTGTTTTCTCTCGCTAAACCCCCTCAAGATTTCCCCCCAATCCCCCTCCTAACGTCCAAAAAAACACCACTTTTACAACGACCTTCTCGAAAAGTTTCCCTTGATCTACTTCGATGGTCCAAGTCTTCACTTTAGTATATGTATTGACCAGCAGATCTACCTAGCCAGTAGATCTACATTTTTCTGTAGATCTACATTTTTCTGGTAGATCTACATTTTTCCAGTAGATCTACATTTTTCTGGTAGATCTACATTTTTCCGGTAGATCTGCATTTTCCAGTAGATCTACATTTTTTTAGTAGATCAATATATAATCGGTAGATACTTTGAAGCGGTAGATCAATTGAACCGGTAGTTCAATGCCATCTAACGGGTCCTGTTGTGATTCTGAGAATCATTCACACACGAAGGTCCCATCGCAATATGTTAGAAGTTTTTGAGTTACTAAAAACCGAATATAGCGTCACGTAGCGAATCGTATTGTGAACCAAAGGCCCTCCGAAACACAATCACAAAGATTCATCAAAATCGGTATGGCCATTTTTGGGTTCCTGTGAACCGATTATAGTGCCACCTACCAGGGAATATTGTGGATCTGAAACCTACTCTCAGATACACACACAAAGTTTCATCGAAATCGTTCGAGTCGTTTTTGAGTTGTTGTAAACCGAATTCAGCGCCACCTAACGGGTGCACACAAAGTTTCATCAAAATGGGTAAAGCCGTTTCGGAGTTGACATTTATTTAAAAACACCCTGTATAACAGCGGTTATCTTTTCGTAACGGTTTTACAATGATGAGAATTGTCTTCACGATAAATCTCTTGCGGTGATATCTCACTTAAGACCCTGTGTAGCAATGGTTTTTCATTTTCGACCGTTAATTTTCTACTTAAATGGTTGAATATTTTGTGTTATTTCAATGCAAAACATTCAAAATTATACGTTCATTTTTGGATCAAAAATAATCAAGGCTGTGTCCTTGGTTGCGTAAGGTACCTATTCATATACATACATTCACGGTTGGATAAAAAATAAACAATGCATTGAACGCGGTGGCGTAGGTTCATATTCAAATACATACCTTCACAATTGGATCAAAAATATTCAATGCTGTGTCTTTGGTTAAGTAAGGTCCTTGTTCAAATACATACAGACACTCACAGTTGGATAAAAAATAAACAATGCAATGAACGCGGTGGCGTAGGTTCCTATTCAAAAACATACAAAAATCCGTCTGATTGAATCATTGATTATAGATATCGTAACTTGACGTATAGATCAATATACATTTCGTAATTTGACGAAAAGATCAATAGCCCATGATGAGTTTACACGGGAATAACACACTCAGAAGTTTTCATTCTATAAAAATGAAGAAAAGTTCTAACGTCAACGATTGCCGGCCACTCCGAGATTCGATCCGGCTGCCCCGCGATGGTGACCGTTGCGTCCTAGGACGCGTGAGGGAAGCGTCCTAGGACGCTTCCCTCCCGGCCACTTTCGCTATAGATAAAAGTAGGAATTATGCGCTATATAAAGGTTTTATAGCACTGGGATGATTTCCGTCCTTCGATTTCCAGAATATCGTCAATTCTGTCAAGCGATCGCTCGAAATTGGCGAATTGTTCATATTTCTCGCAATTTTTCTTGACGATTTCGAGATTTTCGACTTATTCCGTTGGAAGCTTGAATTCTATTTGACAATTCGACCCTCATTCGGACTGAAAACTATGACGTTGAAGGAATCGCGAAAAGATTTCGCACAGAATTACGATACGATTTCTACAACGATATCATTCGAAAATACTCACGTTTCGTAAAAGAATCCAAAATTCGACGGAAAGATTAAATTCAGGCGATATCCCATCATACTTCATACACCTGTCAACAACTAAAAAATGTTTCCTTAGGATACATTCGGTTGAATTTTGAATTCGTATATAAATGCCTGCAAGTATAAATCGGTAATATCTTCAAAATTGTAGATCGATATTTACCTTATTTTACGTTCTCCACTTTCGGACCGTTTCATCAAAATTCTTTCCTCGAAGATACCTATCAGTCATTTCAACTTAGAATTTGATAGAACACATTATTTCTCAAATATCGAAAATTCTGCCATGCGATCGCTCCAAATCGGCGACTCTATCATATTTCTTCTTATTTCTAGCAATGTATCTTCACGATTCGAGATTTTCGACAAATTCCGTTCGAAATTTTAATTCTATTTGACACTTATCGCAACTCATTCACGATAAATTCAAACTGACAGAAGTTTCTTTCATCTGTGATCGAAGTAAAACATCCACGTTTCATCTTCTATAGCAGGACCCGAAGTCGGTCGAGCGAAGCCGAACCGGTCTAAACGTCACATTTCACCGAGGTTTTCAAAATATGTCAAAGTTTGCGATCTTTTCACGGAAAAAGAGAAGGTTTCATCGAAAATCGAGATCCGTTACGGACTACCAACGAATCTCGTCTTTCGGACCCCGACGAAATACCTTTTCGAGCGTCGCGTCCTCGCCAGATCTCTCCCATACCGATTCGCACATTTAGCCGAGAAGGCCGTTTTCGCCCGAATTTACGATTTATTTAAAAATACTCCCCACGTTTTCTCTCGTCGAAGACGGATACCCGGCGAAAATTTCGTCTTTTCTCGTTCCCTTTTCCACCTCGAATCCCCCCTCGCCCCTCGAATAACCTACGAAAAAATCGAAAATATCGACCTCCTCGAGAAAAAAATCTTTTTTGACCTCTCTCTGTGATCCCGAGATCTTGGCGTTAGTAATATAATGTAATAATGTAATAATGTAATAACTATTGAACAGATGGAGATTATCCAAGTTGAAGTCCTTATTTTTGAGATTATCGTTTGAATAGTTCGGCATATTGAAATCACCTGCTATGAGTATTTTGTTATCATATAAACATTCAAGTGACTCTAACGTTTCCAATAAATCTAAAATATGAGCTCATTATTATGCCCATTAACGAAATTGTCCGTCCTATTGGGGTGCGCCACCTAACCTGAAAATTTCAAGTCGCTATCTCTTTCCGTTCTTAAGTTATCGTGGCAACGGTCGGCCGGACAGAATCAAATTTGTCCTCGAATTCTTGATTAGGAAGTCGAACTCAATCGTTTGAGACCATTTTCGGCGAAAAATACGAAATATGTGCAAAAAATATATACGAGGTCTGTCAATTATATTCCCGGAAATGTGCTCGGACGGTCCGGAATATACATAAATTCTTAAAATTAAGTTTTAATCCTTCGCAGTAGTCTCCCTCTAGCTCGATGCACCGGCGCCACCGTTGGATCCACGATTGGAAGCACCCCCTGAAGCCACCCGAAGATAGGTCCCTCAGCACCCGTGTCGTGTCACTTTGCACCTCCTCTACGCCGTCGTATCGGTTGCCCTTGAGCCTGAGGTAGGACTTCAATTGTGGAAAGAGATGAAAGTCGCAGGGGGTCTATTCCAGAGACAATAGAATAGAGAGACCGCCAGATAGCCCGCATTCCAGGCGGCAAGTTTGTGGAATGCGAAGAATCCAGCTGGTTTCCAACAGAGAGGAGAATATCTCCTCTCTTTCTCCGTTAATCAATAGAACGGGAACTTGAAATGTATTATTTAAAATGGCGTTTGTGTTTGGTTATTGTTATGCTTTCGAACAGAAGATATCTCTGCATGAGACTCTGGGTAAGTTTGCTCAAAAACGTTCTCGTTTTTGTTTATATTATACATTGGATATGGATAAAGACTCCCTTTCTAAATTTTATACTTGTATTGTTGATTAAATCATTTTTTTCAGATATAATATGCTAAAACTAGTGAAGATTGATATAATGATAGAGAACTGAATTCACCGTTTTTACATTTTGGTGTGGTAAGTAATTTCACGTATTCCTGTAAAGTGTTCAATGATGAAAATATATTTTGAAAATTATGCTACAAATTTAATAATTGTATACAAAATATGAAATCAAGCATATTTTTATAATAATTTAACACCTTATGTGATATTTTAATTGTTTATAGACCCCCTAGTGTATGTTTAATACTGTTATTAGTATAACTTCACTGAAGAACAATTTTATATGCTTGTTGATTAAATGTTTCTTTCAGATCAATGCCAAAATTAGTGAAGATTGATATTATAATTTTAATAATAGGAAATATCAAACTAAATTTCCTGAGAAATGCCCACCAAGAAGACAGCAGTTGTTTGCCATCATGAATTTATCAGAAACCAACACGAGGCAATACTTATGTGAAGATCACTTCGAGGAATCTGCTTTTACTTCTACAACAATAGGTAGGCTGACAAAATTTGCTCTGCCAGTAAACGTAAAAGATGAATCTGAAACTGATGAATCTGAATGTGCTGCTACTTCTGAAACCGCAAGCGTAGGAGAAAGTCTTGCTGGTCCGTCTTACGAGGTACTTTCAGGTCAGAGGAAGGACTAGCATTCTAGGGCATATAGGTGAAAGTAGGATGAAGAATCTTACACCTAGGAGAAGTAAGTTGTATAATGTGTGTAGATCCCAACAGAAAATTAGAGGTAAAATTAGAAAATCATTGTTTCTGTCAAAATCTAACTATATAACAATCTAACACTATACAAAAAGTTTTGCAAGGCAGTCCTATTGATGTGGGTTTCAATAAACAGATATTAATAAACCTTGTTAAACTTACATCAAACTTGGTGCTTAGAACAAATGCTGTACAGTTGATTTTGATGGAATAACTTTCTTAAAACAAGATGTGCTGGATCGAGTAACTGATAAATTTGTTGGATTGGTTGATTTGGGTTCCCTGGGACGTAGGAACGATTTGGCCAATCAACCTCTGGGTTTTTATTTTACCAGAGGTACAGACAGCAGATCTGAAGCATTTATTGTTCGAAATAGTTGAAATTGTCCAAAGCATTAGGTTGGAGGTAATGGGGACTGTCTATGATCAGGGGACAACTAATCGAGCAGCAATCAGACAACTTTGTAATACTCAAACAGGTACAACTGATTATTACTTTAGCCTAAATGATAATTTTTTCGCTTATTCGATCCCCCTCATCTGCTAAAATCAACAAGAAATACTTTCCTCAAATATAATATTCAGTTTGATAACCATGAAATTGCAAAATCATGTTACGTTGAAAATATTTAGATTTAGTCTAAACAATTAAATTTTATTTGACACCCAAAATACGTAAACAATATATCAATTTGAAACAATATCCTGGATATGAAATGAAAGTATCTATTTTTGCCAAAACTTCAAGTCAAACTGTTGCAGATATGATGGAAACATCCCTGTCCTTCGGAGCATTGCCAAGTGAATTTATTTACACAATATATTTTAATGAATTGATTGTTTAATTCTAATGTTATGCATCAAAATTATTTCAGTCATTGACTATTTTATACCTCAATGAAAAATTATATAAGATTTATTTTATTTATTATGTTATCGAATAATTGTTCAAATATAAACAAATTGATCAAAGTACTTTTTTTTCCTCTTCTCCTTCCTTTTTTTCAGAGGCTCAATATCAATTTTCTTTCGTACTGATTCAACTAATTTTATTTACATAAATCACTTCGTTCAGTACTGATTCAACTGAAGTTATATAAATCACTTTGTGATTTATGTAACTAAAATCAGTTGAATCAGTACTGAACGAAGTGATTTATGTAAATGAAATCAGTTGAATCAGTATCACACTACTAATAAATTTAAAGAGCGCGGGTAAATGCCCGCATGCGCCTTTCGCAATACCACCACGGTATACAAATAAATAAAAATTACACCAAACCCAGCTGGATTCCTTGCCGCCCCTGTTTAGTAGGCAATCGAACTCTCTCTTCCTTCTATTTCTCTATGGTCTATTCTCGACATCATTCGCAACTACACGCATACGCATGGCTGCGAATGGTCGATTTGCGCATACGTTCGAAAATAGTTATTTTTGTATCTAGTGCGCGAAATGCTACTTTGGTGATCGAGAACTGATTTTTTTAACGAGGCGCAGCCGAGTTAAAAAAATAGTCGAGATCACCAAAGTATTTCGCGCATGAGATGCAAACAAAATTTTTTCTACAAACGCCAAAAATATTGTTCTAAAATAAGTAACATGCATAGCTTAATATGAAAAATAGTATTGAACTGGCTTAAAATGTTTTTCCAAATCAAGTAAATACTGTAACTATGAAAATAAAATGGCATTTGTTTGTTTGATTGAGGAACAAAAAGGTTAAAATATAAAAACTCCATATAGTTTACATGCAGTGTGCGAAGTAAGTACTTCGCACACTACTTCGCGCACGGTGTCATGGTAACGAAGGAAAATGAAAAAAAGGGTCACTTCGCATATTGTTTTCAATGCGCGAACCTTGTCATTTTTTGACGTTTGTAGAAAAATGGTATTCTTGACAACCCTTCGCAATCCCATGCGAACGGTATCATTCGCAGCTGCAAATATACCTGGCAACATTGCAAATAATGGGAATGGTAGTTCAAAAGGGTCTTAAATTTAACAGTTGACAGTCCTAGCGCGAGTTTTGAATGTTCGGCTAGCTAGGTTTTTGTATTTGGTTCGTTGTTGTGTGTTATTAGTTTGGTATTGTGAGATTATAATTTGTTATTATGGAGAAAATTTTCCAACAATTTCACTATGAAGGATGCTCAAACACTCTGGTGTGAAATAACCAACATGCTGAATAGTTGTGGAGGTGGTCGACTTCGTGTAGCAATATAGTGCTACAAAGGCACAATTTCCCAAAGTCACCAAGAAAATCACTAATCAATATACAGCAGAGACATTTAGAATAACTTTACAGCAAAAAACAGTTGAAGGCTGATTACTATCGGAACAAACTTGAAATGCTTAGTCGATCCTAAATAATAATAATGATACCTAGTTAATAAAGTTATTCCAAGTGAACAGAGACAATTTCTATTATTAAATGGTTTCTTTCTGGGTTTTCTCTCCCAAACTCTGAAAAATATCTATGAAATAAAAAATGTATTATTTTGCTTCTGCATAAAAAACACAGATTTGTCAGAAACAATCAATCGAACAAAGTTGCTCAACAAACAATAACGAAACAACATCAACGATGAAAGAATAATTATATCGTAATGTTTCAGATTGTATATTAGACTTCTTCCCCAGACACTTAACGAAAATCTCCATTTAATAATGAATATACCTCTCATAGTATCCTTTAATGATTACAATTTCTATTATTAGCAGAAACACAAGAAAGTTTTTTCAAAAAAATTAATTCAATAGGTAATTTTACAAATGCTAATATCTATTTTCTTACATCTGTCAGCTAATATAGCTCTGACCTTGAGTCATCATCATAATTATACTGATTACATTTTTGTCTACTCTCAAAATCAAAACAATGGGCAGGGAAAGAAAGACATTTAATTATTTTGAGTTTTATTCATATTAAAATATTTAGATATGTGAATTTAAATGAGATCATAGCTCATAGCAATCCAGTCTAGGTACCTATTCCTATAAATGGTATTAATTCTAATTAGTTCTAACACTTCTTCCTGCAGCAAGTCCGAGATTCACTCCAGCTACTGCATTTTGGACGTTATTATCATAATTTTCGGTAAAAATTATTCCCAACTCAATACCGTCCTCCACATCTGGCATTGGAGTATTATATTCGATGCACATATTATGAATAACAACACAGGCATTAATTATTCTACATGCTACAGCAGGTTATAATGTAATGATCGATGCTTGAGGAGACACCTAAATCTCATCTTAAGAATGCCATTGCATCTCTCAATTAAACCTCTAGTTTTCTTATGCGCCATATTGTAGTTAAATTCAGGGGTATTCCTGATAGGTTTAGCTTCCAGTGGTGTCAAAAGCCACATTCTAAGAGGATATCCGGAATCACCTAATAGAAAAGAATGTTTTAAATATATAAAGAATTTCAATCCGATGAATATTTTTTTACCCAAAAGATAGTTATTTCTATGTCCTCTGTCATGTAAGTTTGTGAGTACATTTAAAATATTGGAATTGACCCAAATGAATGCATCATGTGTGCTCCCTGGGTATCGGGCATTCACATTTGTTATCCTCAACGTACTATCACATATCTAAAACTAATAATAATGAAAGTCAAAATGTAGAGTAGGTATGTATTGAGTTTTTCAAGTATGTACTAACCAGTTGGACATTGATCGAATGATATCCTTTTCGATTTACATAAACATGCTCTGGGCTTTGGTCATCTTCGGTGGAAAAATGGCTACATGTGTAAAATCTACACAGCCAACAACTCCAGGAAAATTAAATTTTTCATAGAATCTGAAAGATTATTATCATTAGTTACTCAGACAAACAATCATGGTTATCACAAAAATATTTGGAATTTAAATGAATACATACCCCATTCTTACTATATTGAGTTCTTCAATATTTCTTGGAAAATGAACCCATCTATTGAAAACTTGGGGTTCATTCAGAGCAATGCTCACTTCTTCTATTGACCTCGATACGGAGGATTGCAACACCGACATAAATTAATTCCTCCCAATATCCATTTTCACTCGGTTGTTCAGCGATTTCCAGTGTTTCCAAATTGGCTAAGTATTGCAAATCGTCCATTTATAAATTGTTCACCCTTCTTCTCACACATCAACACATCATTTACAACACAGAATATACCCTAGGTATATTCTGTGATTTACAACAAGTCAACAACAACAAATCAAACTAGATTTCAAATTCAGAAATGGCCATAGAATTACCGAATTTTGATCAATTCTATGGTTGCAGCCGTCGCAAACCTTCTGCGAGTACCCAACACCACTCGTTGTAATATACGAACGTTCGCACGCTGTGCGCACGGTCAAGAATACCAACAGACCCATATCACTCGCAACGGTGGCAGATGCGAACGATTGTGCAAATTGCGAATGGTCGAGAATAGACCCCCAGGTCCGGGCTGTAGGGGGGGTGCGGAAGCGTTGGAATGCCGTTTTTGGTCAAAAAATCGCGAACTGCGAATGAGGAGTGGGCTGGAGCGTTGTCGTGAGGCAGCACCCATCCACGTTCGGCCAATTCCGGCCGTGCACGAAGCACACGGGCCTTCAGACGTTTCAAAACTTCAATGTAGAACTTCCCATTGACTGTCTGACCTGCTGGAACGTATTCGTGCTGGAACGTTTTGTGCCGTTCGAGAGGTGGAGGGAGCTCCCTCACGTGGATCGTCCTCCAGCAACTCCCTGCCTTCCCTGAACCGCTTAGCCCACTCGTAGACAGCTGTTTTTTTCAGGCAATCATCCCTGTACACGTCGGTTAACTGTTTCATAATTTTCGCGGAACTTACACCACGTTTGACCAAAAATTTGACCACTACTCTTTGCTCAGTTTTTTTATCACACATTTTCGCGACAAGGGGTCCAAACACGCCGATGATCAAAGTACTGTAAAACACGAACTGAACAACCGATCGAGACGAAACTTAAACAGACTGACGCAGAAATTAATCCTCTTTCGAATGACACCAACGCGAACGCCGTAGCATAAGGAGAGCCGCAGTGTTGCCACTTTCCGGGAATTAAATTGACAGACTATATACAATGTCAAAACTAACTAACAAATACATTAAGTCCAGTCCTGTGTACGCAACCCTGGGATGGGCTGGGAGCATACTATAGACATTGTATATGGATAACTTATCTATATACAATGGTATAGAGACTGGGTACATAACCTCAGGTCAGGGCCGTCGCTACTAGGGGGTGGGAGGGAGGGGAGTTTCCCCTCTTGGATCATATCTTAAAGGGCGCCAAATTGACCGCAGATTGTTGAAAAACTATAGAAAAAAGGCATAATAAAAACAATTTTTTTTGAACTACTACTTGAATAAGATGATTATTATTATAGACCGACAGCATTGTAGAAAACTTTGTTGCTGCTAGAGACTAGATGGCAGGAGTGGGGAATTCCCGGCCTTCCCCGGCTATACATCAAAATCGTTTAATAGAAAGAAACATTACCTTGTACTTCTTATATAAATTATTCGTGAATAGTGAATTAGTGAATCTGAATATTGATTGAAATTTAAATTCGAAAACCAAATACGGATTATGGATCCCTGCCAAAAAAAATTTTTTTTTCGTAAATTTTTTAAAATTTTGTAGGGGCACGGTTATCACTAAATTTTACACACGTCTTTATGTTGATATTCTACAACTAGTTACCTAGCTCCAATTCGATCGAATCTATATTTTTTGACTTATTGAGGAAATATTCCATGTGGGTGATACTCCGCAACCGTTGGGCCGATTATGCACATAAACGAACTTAACTCTCCCATTAGGATGCGCAACCTACCCTGAAAATTGCAAGTCCCAGTTATCCAGGCAACGGTCACCCATCCGGCTACTGAACTCACACAAGGCTGCTCGGATCTCCAACACTATATATCCGACCGTGTTCAAACTTGGAACTTGGCAGTAGAGCTGAGTTCTGAAGGCTTTCGCAAAATTTCAGCGTTGCCGAACGAATAGTTTCTAATATATACAATTTTTTCAATGATTTTTTAAAAATGTTCGAGTGGTACGATCCTCACGAAATTTCGCAAGGTTCAGCGTTGACTCCAAAACCGTTTGGCCGATTATGCCTATAAACAGACACAAATGTCGCATCAAGATGCACAACCTAACTTGAAAATTTCAAGTCGCTATCTCTTTCCGTTCTCAGGTTATCATGATATGAATAATATTTTTTAATTATTTATCAAAAATTTTCTAGCGATACGATTCTCACAAAATTTCACCACCGTCCTCAAGTTTGCATTCTACAACAACTCACCAAGTTTCAATTTGATCGGATTAGTATTGGTTGAAAACGAAATTATTACTCAGAAATCAATGGGCCGATTATGCCCATTAACGAACTTGTCCGTCGTATTGGGACGCGCCACCTACCCAGAAAATTTCAAGGCGCTATCTCTTTCCGTTTTCAAGTTATAGTGGCAAATTTGACCTCGAATTTTTCATTAGAGAGTCGAACCAAATTGTTTGAGACCATTTTCGGCCAAAAATTCGAAAATTACAGACATTTGGGCAAAATGATAACGCGATGTTATCCAAAACATGCGCGCAAAAAAGAAGACTGTATTTTCGAATAGAGCGAAAAGCGTTAGTTTTGGCGATTGCTGACACATAGTTTTTATGGAAAGTAGCACCTTGTGAATCTCCATTTAACAACAACTGCACTGACAGAGTGAACTATAAAACTAGACATGACGGTTTTTGGCGCTCTAGTTCCTCGGAACTGAGTGCTTATCAATTTGCCCAAATGTCTGTTATTTTCGAATTTTTCGATGAAAATGGTCTTAAACGATTTGGTTCGACTCACTGATCAAGAATCCGTGGTGGAAATTCATTCTGTCCGGCCGGTCCGGCCAGTCCGGCTGGCCGGCCTTAGGCACGATAACTCTCGAACGGAATGAGCTAGAGAGTTGAAATTTTCAGAGTAGGTTTGGGGGATAAATATCTCAGCTATGTTCGTTACTGGGCAAAATCGGACAGAAGGTTTCGGAGTAATAAAAAAAAAATTCCAAATTAAATTTTTTTTAATAAGCAGTTTTATCATAAGAATCCATTCATATCATTTTTAACTCTAACAAGCTGATACATTCGGAGATATGATTTTTCAAAATTTCAATGATGAATCGTATTTCACAGAGAGATATATAATTATTCTATGTATGAATTGTCATAATGTCAAACTTATATTCTTGAGATATGACATTATCTAATCAATCGAAGAATTATGAGAATAAAGTGTATTCCGAAATGTGAGCGAAGTGAGAAAAATCTCAGTTGTTTGCTCCGAAATTAGTTTTTCTCAGAAGAGTCTTACATTTCGGAACGGAACATGAAGTAAGAGATCTGAGAGTAGTGAGACTGTTTTTCATCCATCGACATAGAATGTGAATATTGAAAGCATAATTCTGCAGTTCGAGAGAGGAGAAAATTTGGTGAACGTAGATCAGGAAATTTTTGATCGATCACAAGGTAATTTTTCATTATTGAGCTACATTCACAACCACCAAATTACAATTAAAATTAGCAATTTGAATTAGTCGTAGAAGTTTGGTATACGCTATAGAATTGGATCATTCACAACCTCGAAATTAACGTTTCCAATTATACTTACAATTACAGAATTACACTTAAAATTAATACATTGCAATGTCCAAACTTCTACAACTAATTGTAAACATGGTATAAGAATACCATGTATTCTTATACCATGATTGTAAATGGAAATCTTCGCGCGTGCTCAGTATGTTTGTTTTGACAGGACAGAATTCGTTTCGTATTCCTCATAGACCTAATATCCCATGGGATATTAGGTCTATGGCATTCCTATAATTTTAATTCCAGAACCTCACATTTGATTAATGTTTTGGCGCTCTTGTTTAAGAAGTGTGAATACACTGAATATTGAATAATGTCGAGGCGAAAAGTCAACTTCGGAAAAAACATTGGGTTCCCTTGCTTTGGCGTTGGGGGAGTACTATCTCGAATTGAAAAATAAGCGGAAGAGTAAACGTCAGTGGTGGATCAGACCAATTTTTGCTGTTCGAAAAGAGTTTGGGGATTATGAAAACCTCTTCCAAGAGATGCGAATTACTGATCATGAAATGTTCCTAAATTACACGAGAATGATGTAAATTGTAAATAAGTTTGATGAACTTCTGAGCATAGTTGGACCTAGTAGAAATCTGCCATAACTACTTACCCTACTTCATAATATATTCGATAGGTGGCTGATGAAAATAATTGACCTTCAATTTCTATTAATTTCACTGTTAAGTGGACGTTGTGAATGCTCAAAATTTGTTAATTTTTGTATTACGTCCAATTGTAATTCCAATTGCTAATTTTAATTGTTATTTGGTGGTTGTGAATGTAGCTTTACTCTTCTTTGATACATGTTTTATGGAAAAACTACTATTTGTAGGTACTTTAAACCTGTTTTGGGCAATTGTCATACGAAACTTGTTGGCACTCTAGTTCCTCGGAACTGAGTGCTTATCAATTTGCCCAAATGTCTGTAATTTTCGAATTTTTCGATGAAAATGGTCTTAAACGATTTGGTTCGACTCACTGATCAAGGATCCGAGGTCGAAATCGATTCTGTCCGGCCGGCCGGCCGTAGGCACGATAACTCTCGAACGAAAGGAGTAAGCCGATTGAAATTTGCAAGGTGGGTTATTTGGAGCGTAAATATCTCGGACGAGATCGTTAATGGGCGAAATCCATCAAGTGGTCTCGGAGTTATGGCCGATTTTGGTAAAAATATTTATTATGAATATTTCCGAAAACGATCACTCCATCTATCTAAAATTTAGCATCAAATTGTAGAATCATGACCTTTATGCGCATGTGAAGTTTTGTATTGACCAGAATACCGCAAAGTGTCAAAAATAAATTTGAAAATTTAAAGAAAGTTTTTCTACAATAACTCTCGAACGGAATGAGCTAGATAGTTGAAATTTTCAGAGTAGATTGGGGAGATGAATATCTCGGTTAAGTTCGTTATTGGGCAAAATTGGCCAGATTTAATTCGATTTCTTCCATGGTGCAGTTCTCATTCTCAGATTGCTCTTTTAATCTTGATAAATAAACTATTATTTGAATTGAACCTCTATGATGCAGTTCTATCATAAGAATACATTGATATAATTCCCAACTCTGAGAAACTAATACTTCCGGAGATATAATTTGTCTGTTTGAACTAGAGCGCCAGAAAGCTCCTGTCCACAGGGCTTGAACCCATTTTTTTTTCGTGAAATTTTCGATTCGGTGACATCGACGATTTAATTTTCTATATACATACTACAAAAATTTTCAGGGTGATAAATATAAAGATATTGCTTTAATTCAGGAATTTCAAAAAACTAATTCCAATATTCCAAATAGCAGATACTTTCGAAGAATTGTTGGAACATTCCACTCTAGATAGCAGCAGGGTAATATGACATTATTGCTATATCATTTTTCGAAAGTTTTCGTTTTAATATTTGTGAACTCTTCAGAATTCTTGTCATCTCGAAAGCTTCATGTATATTTTTATTTTTGTCAAATACAATTATTTTTTGGTCCTGGATCTTTTGAGAGATGCAAACAATATTCTTCACTCAAAAACACGAATTCAGAACGTAGTCTGGTATGTAAAATAATTTTCATTTTTATTTTAATTTATAATTCATTCTTTATTCAGAAACTATGTAGTATTCATCAATACATGTGCACTTTATCCATAATTTTGTGTTTTTCAATTTTTGTATATTTTTTCAAATTATGGGCGCCAAAAGCCGTTTCTCCCCCCCACCGAGAAGCTCTTAGCTACGGCACTGCCTCAGGTTGAGCCCGTAACCCCTGGTAAAAGGGAGAGAAAGAAGAAGAAGTAAGAAGTCCAAAAGTTTCTCACACAGAATATATTTTCAGGTTAACCAATTAACCATATATTCTGTGGTTTCTCAAACATCAATTGTTTATTTTACAGTATATAATATAATTTTTGGGTCGTGTTTTATAGTTATTCTACTTATTCTAGTCAGTTTAATTTGATTGATAATTAATACAAGAATGCCTAAATACTATTGTGATTATTGTGACACTTATTTGACTCATGATTCCCCTAGTGTTCGAAAAACTCATTGCACTGGCAGGAAACACAAGGATAATGTCAAATTTTATTATCAGAAATGGATGGAAGAACAAGCTCAGCATTTGATTGATGCTACGACTGCTGCATTTAAAGCAGGAAAAATTGCAAACAATCCGTTCGCTGCTCCAGGAAAGGGAGTTGCAATTCCTCCCCCTGCTCAATTGTTAGGGCAGAGACCTGTGGGCCCAGGTGGTCCAAACATGATGCCTCCAGGTGGTATGTATCAAAATATGTATTTCCATTAACTTAATTATTTATTAAAAAGTACAAATACAACTTACAAGGTTCTTATCGTAGATGGTGTTTTAACAGTATCTTAAACTTGGGAAATTTATCACAATCTTTGAAAGGTAGTTTGTTGAATTTTACCATACTAGAGTAGAACAGAGAACTCTTGCCCAATTCTGTGTTAATTTTCCTAAGATAATAGTTATTCTTGTTTCTTGTGTGCGTTCTGTGTACATCATTCACTCGTTTTAGTAACATTTCACTTTTTATCATATTATTTTCAATTTTGTAAACCAGATTACATTGTGCTGATTAGACAAATTTTTTACAATCATCAGGTAAGAGATTGCCCATCCGTCTAAGTCTCCAGTTAATCCAGATAACTTTTTTGTATTGTCATTAACATGTTCATTATCAAATGGTTCCTTTCTGGGTTTTCTCTACCACACTCTAAAAAAAATACTTACGTTTCAGAGTCTAGGTAAGACTCCTTCGCTAGACACAAGACACAGAAAATAATTCTGACTTGTGTCTGTCGAAGGAGTCTGATCTCCAAAATGTTACGAAATAGTTGTTTTATCGTTCATGTTGTTTCATTATTGCTTGTAATGAAGGTAACATTGTTCTATACATTGCTTCTCACTAATATCTTGTGTTTCTAACGCAGGAGCAATTCGCAAAATAATAATTTTTTTAATTTTATAGATATTTTTCAGAGTTTGAGAGAGAAAACCCAGAAAGAAACCATTTAATAATGACATGTTCGTCCAAAGACATATTGTCTGAGACATGAAGATCCAAATGGTAGTTTTAGCATATCTTACAGTTTTTTTATCGATGAATGATTTGGGTGGTCTAGAGATCCTATTTATGGTTTGAGGTTCAAAAAGACCGTTTTTTCTTTGTTCAATTAATTTGTTGTTGTTGAGCCACATACTTAGTTTTTCAAGGTCTTTATTAACACGTTGACTGCCAAGCACGAGTTAACTCGTGGTTATTAAACTAGCACCAGGTGCCAACCACGAGTTATCTCGTATTTTATACACTTTTCCGCAGGGCCCATCTCGAGAAGACTCGAGGCATTTGTGTTGAAATTTGTGGAGCTTGGCGTCTGAGATAGACTAGTAAACACATAGTGGCGTCATGCAATGTACGATTTAATTTTTTTTCATTTATCGATGAAAATACATGTATGAGTACAAAAAGTTTTTTTTCCTGATGGTTCTAAAAATAAGTAGGAAAAACAAATTGAATAATGAAAAGAAAAAGATGCAATTGCCAAAGTTTACAAACAGTAGGAAAGTGTAAAAAAAATTGAATGTAGTGTTTTCAAAAAAGTCATATTTTCGTAATGTGATAGTCCTTATTTCCACACATAGGGGTGGCTTCTCTTCGCACATAGGACAGAAATGGCGTGTTTCTCGCCGAACTTTATTTGAAGTACACACCCGGCAAGCTCTTGTAGGTCGTTGTTTTTCTCTGTTGGTGGAATAGCCTCTAGGTAGTGAAAATCGTTCTGCTTTACGTTACTAAGTTTTGCCATCTTATCACCTAGTAAAGTTGAAATGAACTTCTCTCTGAATTTCAAAGATTTCAGCAGGTATGCATTGTTTATAAATATTTCAAAAATGTGCAATCCAATCTTTTTTGGCCATCTAAGGGTTTTTCTGAGTGCGTTGTAGTAGCTCAACATTTGGTCAGATTTGTCGATACCTGACATTCCAGAATTATAATCTTTTATTATATTGGGTTTCATAGAAACTGTTCCGTTCCTGTTGCGCACTTCAACCATTTGTACCTTGTGCATGTTCGAAATTGTTGCGCAATGTGCCACAAATATATGTTTTTTTCTCTGTTAAGTCAGTAGTTAGGCGTACTGAATTATAAAAATTGTCAGTATAGAGAATATAGCCCTGATAATTTTACTCCTTACTTATGCTTCTTATTTTTGATGTATTGTCTGAAGAAAAGCCTCCCACGCCATAAGACCATTGATTCAGGTCTTATGATCGAGGAGTGGTCTTATTTTGAATAATCGATCTTCTGTCATTTTTGCATTATCTGCGAAATGTAAGAACCGTAAAAGTAACTGAAACCGATTTCTGCTCATAACCTGACCCCAAACGGGCATCTTATACATGATATTTTGGGACCAATAATGCTCACTAGAAGGAAAACTGCATGGGCCCATATGTAGAAGGAGACCTAGAAATATTCGTAGTTCATTGGGGTTTGTTTCGACCCATCTGGTCCATCTGGAAGATCTCGTCAATGGATTCTTTGCGATCTCCTGGCATGCATATAAATTTGTTTGTCGTGCTAAATAGCCGACGAATTCATCAGAAAAAAACAAGTTTGCTAAATACTCCATCGTTACCGGCTGTTGAGACTTCAATCCAACACTATTTACCAAAAAATTGAAATTTGGTGGCTCGTCCTCAATGTCAATCCACTCTGATTCTGGTAGCTGATCCTCTTTGTTCTCCTCCTCTGCCTGCAGATTGGATTCATTCTGTGGCTGAAACAATTCCTGGTCAGATTCAATCTTCGAACTTTCTTCACTAGATATTTCGTAGTCCTGGTCGTCATCTGAATTGTCTTTCAGGTAACTTTCCCACTCATCATCATTCATGTCGGCAAGTTCCTCAAGTTCTCGGTCATTCAAACTACGTTTTCGCGACATTTTCCTCAGCTCAAGTAGCACTAATGACAACAAATACTCTTCAACAACTACTAAAGAACGTAAGCAATAAACATCTATTCGTTTAACGCCCAGCCGCATTGGTACTCTATTGCTTGATCACGCCCTACGAGTTTTCTCGTGGTTGGGCGTTCCAAGCAAATTTGGGCTTGAAGATGCACGACCACGAGATAACTCGTATGTTGTTTTAAAAAAAAAAAAATAGTTTGTGTTGTAGGATAAAAAGAAATGTGCTTATCAGAGCATTTTGGCTGCTTATTGCAATTTTCACACCGTGGCGTCCTGGAAGGGGTTTCATGCACACTGGCTTGGCAGTCAACGTGTTAATGGTATGTTGTAAAATTTTAGAGTCTTTTCCATTGTATAGTATCACCATATCATCAGCAAAGATGAAATATTTTCCTACTAGCTCAGCATTACATATGCTCTCCATATACAACAAGTAATTTGGATTGACATGGATTGGTCCTAGTAGATTTCCTTGCGGTACATCACTTTTTATTTTCATCTTTTTACTTTAGCATCCATTGATTTCTACATACTGACGTTGGTTTCTTACGAAAATTTGAAACAGTCGAGAAGCTGGACCTTGTATACCCAATATCTTCGGTTTTTCAAGAGTACTTTAATATTGATGCCATTGTATGCTTTGCTGAGATTTATAAATATGGCTACAACGATTTCACCTTCATCCAACCTTTCAATCACATTTTCCATCAAGTCGACAGCTCCCCCATAGACATAATATCAGGGACACAAAACATGTTGATTTGTTTTGGATGAACATGGGCGGGCGATTTGAAATCATTTCTTTCAACATTAATTGTTATTCAGAATGACAGTGTACCTTCCAATATATAGTGCAAGTTTCTATGTTGGAATAAATTCAGTAAATCAAAGACTATCCGCCGTATTTACAAAGCATTCAATCTCAGTCCTAACTGAGGTCCTCAGTTAAGAATAAATAAGAATCGCAACCTCAGTTAAACAGTGCTCAGTAACGGTGCTGAAACAGGCCTGTTTCACGTTAATTTTCACTCAAACTGAGGTTGCGATTCTTATTTATTCTTAACTGAGTACCTCAGTTAGGACTTAACGGAGATTGAATGCTTTGTGAATACGGCGGAGTATGTTTGTTGTAAATTAGCTCGGACAAATCGTTTAGTATTTTAAATTGCGCTCTTGTTGATGGAAGAAAATGTCATAGAGCGTGACCCAAATTTGAGATATTATGATATCATAGATAATTTTTTTAAATGGCAATTCTAACTTAAAATTTCATTTTTCTTTACATTTCTGAAATATTTTCTATGAAATTACAGTGCGCGTATCAAGTTAGAGACTCGCACCGTTATTTCATTGATAATATTTACAAATATTTCATTTTTAATTGCTGAAATATTTAAGTTTCAGTTATAACTTTTCATTTGAATTAATGAGAGTAATATTATATTGTGATATTCATTATATGAAAATAAAAGAATAAATTTATTTCCTAGTTTATTTACAGAATTCATATTCACAAAAATGAAATAAATATTTTGAAAAATATTGTTCTATTGGTTCTGTGGGCGATTCAGCATTTTGATCTTCGAGATCGAACTTTAAAATATATACTCGATTTCCAGAAAAAGTCACACTCGTATCGATGTTGTAGCTAGTTAAAAATCTTTTCCTTACTTTATCGAGCAATTCTTTTCTGTTTGAGTGTTTAGGTTTATTGAGTTTATTCATATAGGTATTTATGATTGTATCATGAATGGTAAGCGAAGAATGAATACGGCTTTTCCGCACAACTGATTTGGGAATTTGTCTTTTTATTCAGGCTTTTCATTTGTATGTTGGGAATACCCTCTATAGGTTTTTTTGGTCTATTTGGGCATTTCGGCGACCAGGCCTCATACTCTGTCGATTTGCAAGAAAGGCATTTTATGGGAAGTGGTGATGTACAGGTTGCTGTTGAATGTGTCCCCTCACATTTTTTGCATTTAATTGGTGTTTGACAGTTTTCTGTAGGGTGGGTGTAGAGATGGCATTTAGAGCAGGGAATCGGTAACGGTGGTGGTGAGCTTTTGTATGTAGCATAATGACGATTTTTGTAAAAAATTCCTGTACTCAAAAGTTGTTGAAATGATTTTATAGAGCCTGTTATTATTCATTCCAGTCTTATGTCCGCAGGATGCACCGTTTTTGTTATCTTCAGGAAATTCAGTGTATTTTGAAAATAGAGGCTTTCCGGAAATAGATTTATATAACATTTTCTTCCTATTTTTGACGTAGAACATACCATTTAAAATTTTAAACTGAATTTCAGGACACCTTGTACCTGTTCTTCAGGTCTCTTTTGAGCGCTTTACTTATTTTCCTTGGAATGTTTTCGTTTTTGTTGCCCTAAGCTCAATGTTCTTCCTACGAAAGTGGACTTAATCATGGTCGTGTACTTCTGTAGCTTATCGAGGAGAGCTTATGTTGGATGCTGGCCTGAAAAATTATGCAATCCACAGTCGAATGTTTTTTTTGTTGAAAGGTTAACAATTTTTAATAGGTTCTTTTTTTGTACCATCTCGGGATATTTAGTTATTTGGCATGAAGATTTTTTTTTTATGTTAAGTGAAGCTTTCATCAAAATTTTGTTTCAGCTATGGGACCTACGGGACCAATGCCCCCCATGATAATGGGTCCGCATGGCCCAATGCCACCAATGATGGGAATGAGGCCTGGTCCCCCGATGATGGGCGTCATGCCAATGGGTCCTATGGGCCCTATGGGACCAGTTCGACCACCTGTACCAATGAAGTAAATTTAGCCCCTCCAGTTCATAAAAATAAATTTAATATAAGAATGCAGTAAAACTATCTTCTGTAATATGTTTCTTTGATATGAAATTATTCACATTTTACTCTGTTCTGATGAAAAATAGTCTATTATTTTTCTTCAACAAAATGTATTTCTGTTGATTGGTCATTTTTATTACATAGCAGATGTAGTGAAATAATGTCACAAATAAACGTTGATCAAAATTATACTATGCATAATATGTTATACATATTTATAAAAATGGTAGTGACAAGGAATCCAAACCTTCGGACGGCATGGCGAAACAATCGCCGGTAGAAAGGGTCTAATAGAGCACTGCCGATGTACAATCGGCGGAGAACAGGACAAACGATCCATATGGTTGCGTGATACATTGGGGTTTCTGTAATTTTATGTATTTTTCTGTAGTATTGCAGTTATTTATGAACTTTTTATATCTTAATTTCTGCACGACTCTCCTTTACACGGATAAATCGAAATATTTTCCTAATAATATCGCAATCCGTGGTTGGATAAAATTGAAGAATTTTGATTCAGTCTCAGTTCGAGTTAATTCAATGACTTATTGAAATGGTAAATATTGTATGGTATATTATTATACTGATCCTCCTAGGTCTTCTCCAAGGAGACCCCTCATAAGCTCTCGAAGAGCTTGAGCGAGTAAGGAGAACCAGTTGTGTTCTGTGTAGGCTTTGTTACTGTGTCCTTACGCCACCTTAGGCACAGCACTGTTAATTTTTGACCCAACAGGTGGCGATTACCGTGACTAGAAAATTTCTTTCCTAGCTCCGGGATTGAACTTGGGGCTTCCGCCCCAAAAATTTTTTATTTCGCGTCTGAAATCATTCCTACGAAGAGCTGCTACCGCATCTCCACCCTTGCAGATTTTACATGATTCTATCCAGTCCTAGTTGAAGGAAATCGGGAAAAAATATGATCGATGTGCACACAACTTCACATTATTTCATATTTGCAATATTAAATCTGAAAGAGAAAACATAATCACGTCGTTCACCAGTAATAAAGTTTTACAAAATAAATATCCTTTTCCACAGAAAAATGCACGTGCTCTATAGTTTGTCCCCACATCAGCCAATTTTGGCATTACTCTATTAGATTGGAACTCTACAAATGTTTGTAACGAAATTATTTTATATTTATAAGTTTCCTTTATACCAACTTAAAGTGTAAGGTTAGTTTTTGATAAATATTAATATTTTGCGATATAAAAGTTGAGCTTTTATTTATTATATTCACATAATGAAATAAAGTATAAAACTGGTAATGGTTATACCATATCTATGATAATTGTTAATTACCATATAACCAGGAGGTAGTGGCAACCGGAGAACCAAGAGTTATCGAGGCAACGGTCACCCATCCAGCTACTGAATTCAACAAGGCTGCTCGGAACTCCAACGTGTTCAAACTTAGAACTAAGTAGTAGAGTTAGGTTTTGAAGGCTCGCAAAATTTCAGCAATGTCGGATGAATAGTTTCTGATATATAGAATTTTTTTTCAATTTTTTTCAAATTTTCTAGTGATACGATCCCCACGAAATTTTGCAAGAATTTTCGCGTTGGCATTCTACAACTAATAAACATATTTGAATTAGATCGGTTCTGAATTTTTCGAGTTATTGAGGAATTAACAACCAAATCTCAGATGGGTATAACTCCAAAACCGTTTGGCCGATTATGCCTGCACACAAACTCAAATGTCGCATTCAGATGCACAAGCTAACCTGAAACTTTCATGTCGCTATTTCTTTCCGTTCTCAGGTTATCGTGACATAAATAATATATTTTTTTAATATTCTAGCGATACGATTCTCACAAAATTCCACGAACGTCCTTAGGTTTGTATTCTACAACTACTCGTCAAGTTTCAATTCGATCTGATTAGTAATTAATGAAAACAAAATTATTACTCGGAAACGCGGTGGGCCGATTATACCCATTAACGAACTTGTCCGTCTTTTTGGGTCGCACCACCAGCCCTGAAAATTTCAAGTCGCGATCTCTTTCCGTTCTCAAGTTATCTTGGCAACGGCCGGCCGGACATAATCAAATTTGATCTCGAATTCTTCATCAGTGAGTTGAACCTAGTCGTTTGAGACTATTCTCGGCAAAAAATTCGAAAATTAGTTACTGACTTTTGGGCAAAATGATAACGCGATGTTCCTCAGAGCATACCCGCAAAAAAATAGGTTTCGGAATTTCAAGCAAAATAGTAGTAATTTTTCGAATTTTTTCATGTCATGTGATCCTCACGAAATTTTGCAAAATTGTTTGCTTCTGTATTTTGCATCAAACTACTGAGTTAGGATTCAATCAGATCAGTATTTTTCGAGTTAATGATGGAAACAAAATTTTAAAAATTTTGAAATTTTTTTGCCACTTTAGGACACTCCGATCAATACAAAACTCCTTATGCATATAAAGGTCATCATTCTATAATTTGATGCTAAATTTCAGATAGATCGAGTGATCGTTTCCGGAAATATTCATAAGAAATGTTTTAAGTAAAAAGGACCATAACTTAGTTATCGTGCTAACAGCCGACCGGCCGGACAGAATTGAATTTGACCTCGGATTATTCATCAGTGAGTCGAACTCAATCGAATTTTTGCGAAAATGGTCGCAATTGCGACCATTTTCGCAAAAAAAATCGAAAAATACAGACATTATTGTGGCAAAATGATAGCACTCTGCTAGGTTCCTTGCGGAACACGCGCGCAAAAATAGTAACAATTTCAATAATATGCTAAGGAAAATGTGTTTTCAGAATGTGACGTGAGGAAAAAAATTATTACTCGCAGAGCAATTGCGAATTAACCACGGGTTGTTAGAGATTTCGAACTACATCAATATAGTGCACCGTCGTCATTCTATATAGCGACATAATTGTTTGTTGATCTCGTGCTCCTTTCTTTTAATAATTGAAATAGGTACCTAAGTTTGAATTTCCGAAAACAAGTTTTGATGAGTGGGAAGGTTTAACGGGAATTCCGCAAAAAGGGCAGAGAAAAATCATTCTGTTGGTCATAGCCTCCTATATCTATAGATATAGATAGAGGAGGCTATGTGCTGGTACCTGCCGACACGTGTTTCTGCTAGTTTGCTTCTTCAGGACAGGACAACCAAGAAACCAAGGAAAAGATGGGATTACCCGTTAAACCTTCCCACTCATATATATTACTCCGCATGATCCATATTTCTATAAGTTTTGATGTTCTAGATTTCTTGCGATCTCCCCAATGTTGAAAGGAGAGTTGGCAAATTTTCAAAAAACAGTTGGATTTGAAAGCAGTCGGTTTTTTATGTAATCCTTCATGCACGGCTTGAAAAAAAAATTGTTTCGGCCCGTCCCTGGGGTGTTATAGGGTAATAAACGTTTTTGCGCTTATGTTCTGATGGGGAACATCGCGTTATCATTTTGCCCAAATGTCTATAATTTTAGAATTTTTTGCCGAAAATGGTCTCAATAAACGATTGGGTTCGACTCCCCAATGAAGAATTCGGTGTCAAATTTGATACTGCCCGGCCGGATGGCAGTTGCCACGATAACTTGAGAACGGAAAGAGCTATAGCGACTTAAAATTTTCAGGATAGGTGGCGCGTCCCAATACGACGGACAAGTTCGTTAAAAGGGCATAATCGGCTCAATGATTTCCGAGTATAATAATTTTGTTTTCAACCAATATATGATCCGATCGAATTGAAACTAGGTGAATAGTTGTAGAATATAAAACTAAGCACGTTTGTGAAAGTTTGTGAGGAAAAATATTATATTATATTATTTTTTATGTCACGATAACCTGAGATCGGAAAGAGATAGCGACTTGAAATTTTCAGGTTGGGTTGCGCATCTGAATGTGACATTTGAGCTTATTGTTTATGAGCATAATCGGCAAAACGGTTTTGGAGTTACACCCATCTGAAATTTTGTTGTTATTTCCTTAATAACTCGAGAAATAAAAAATCGATCCAATTCAAACATGGTTATTAGTTGTAAAATGCCAATGCGAAAATTTTTGCGAAATTTCGTGAGGATCTTATCGCTAGAAAATTTTCAAAAAATCATTGAAAAAAATTCTATATATCAGAGACTATTCATCCGACATGGCTGAAATTTTGCGAGAGCCTTCAAAACCTAACTCTACTACCAAGTTCTTATAGTTTGAACACGATCGGATCTATATTGCTGGAGTTCCGAGCAGCCTTGTGTGAATTCAGTAGCTGGATGGGTGACCGTTGCCTCGATAACTCTTTTATTTGTTTCTCATTTGTAAACGTCAGTTTCCAAAAACACAATATTAGTCAAGAAAGTTTATTTTATCAAGTCACTAACTTGTAAAACTGACAGTTAACTTGCAAAATTTTTACAAGTTAGTAGTATTATTTACATTAGAAAATTTTGTTTGATCGTCATATATATATATATATGTTAAAAATCATGGTACAATTGATTTTCAGTAACACAGATTTTTGATGATGAAACAGTTGATACTGATGATGATGAACCATCTGTTGACTCAGAAACTGCTGCACTCGAGGACTCCAGAACATTTGTACTCTCCTTACTACCAAGTAATTTTCTAGACATTTCGATTTTTTTGTTGACCGAATCATCGACATAACTCATCGCAATTTCGGTGCTCTTCCACCCTCCTGCACGCTTTAGTGCAAAAATATCTCCACCCGAATCCGCAACCATAGTGGCTCAAGTTCTGCAAAAAGAGTGGCCGGTGTATAACTCTGGGTCTTTTAAACCTAAATATTTCGCTATTTGCTTTGGGACACCACCAATAGTGTGCTGGCCAGCATTAAAGGGAAATGCACTTTCCATGTCGGTATGTCAAAAAAAATCTTAGGCTTTATGTTCCAGGAGGCCGAAGATTTACATATTTTCTGTATATCATGCAGGGCTTGAAGCTGCAGCCATCATCGGTTATGGTGAATCTTCTTGTTGTTAAATTTTTTGTTTGCCGCAATGTCACAATAACGTATTTTCCCATATCTTCTACATCATTCATGTTTAAGGAGAGAATTTCGTCACATCGACAACAAACAACAACCGAAAATCCCAAATATTGTTACAATTTTCGCCAGCAACCACTGGTCATCAGGAGCATGTAAAAGAAATTGTTCAACCTCTTCTTTACTTAATACCTTGGCATTTTTTGGCGTATAACGTTCATTTTTTCGTTTCAGAAACGCTATTACCTTTTGAAATCTGCAAATGACAACTAAACGTCATATTTTTCAATAAATTTGTCAAGGAAAACAAACCTGCGAACAGGGGCATTTTCTTTCATTTCCAAGCAGCTTTTCAGCATAGACCATTTTGCCCATAAATTATTAGGGCTGAATCTAGCTGATAGTTGATTCAAGTAGACCAACAATACATCTTCAGTTACCCCAATCACACTATTTTTGTTTTGCCACTTGAAGTCGTCGTATTCTCGCTCGTACCTTGAAGCTGATTTTGCAGGTAATCAACTTGAAGCTACACTGCTGGCTGCCTCAATAATTTCTTTTGGTACAATCATTTTCGCTTTCGCCAAAACACATGTAAAGAAAAATAAACAGACATGTTCATGGCAACGCTTCCATAGCTTACGACATTTGCGACAAATTATTGAGATTTTTTTGGAATTTATCTAACCTTTTTACAAATGAGAAACAAATAAAATATAAAACAATACACGCAAGGAAACGGGTTTTACAGGCTCAAGGAGGTAACTGACTTGCCTACGGCTCGACAGTTATATCCTCCATTCGCCAGTAAAAACCCTCTTACCTTGCTAGTAACGTTATATACTATTACGAAAGGAGATAGGGACTTGCAATTTTCAGGGTAGGTTGCGCATCTGAATGGGAGAGTTAAGTTCCCTGTTGGTTATAAACGGCCCAACGGTTTCGGATAGAGTTATTGCCAACTCTGAGCTATTGGAATAAAGGAATCAACGACTTCGGTCCTGGTCGAATTGAAGCTTGCTAACTACTTGTAGAATATCGCCATGAAGACGTGTGTAAAATTTTGTGAGGACCGTACCACTAGCAAATTTTAAAAAAATATGTATCTCACGATACCTTGGAGAACGGAAAGAAATAGCGACTTGCAAGTTTCAAGAGTAGATTGCGTATCTGAAAGGGACATATTTGAGTTCGTCGATTAGCATAATCGGCCAAATGGTTTTGGAGTTATATCAATATGAAATTTGGTTATTATTTCTTCAATAACCCAAAAAATACGACGCCGATTCAATTCAAACATGGTAATTAGTTCTAGAATGCCGACGCAAAAATGTTTACAAAATTTCGTGAAGATCTTGTAGTAATAGAAAATGAAAAAAAAATCAAATTTATGTAGCAGTAGTACGACATCACATTGCTGAAATTTTGCGAGAACCTCCAAATCATGCATGTCATGATGACATCAAAATATATAAATTTTCGGGTCGATTCATAATAGCGATAGTGAAGCATGTATCTATGGGCGATGATAGCCCTACACATTAGGGTCCTGTAACGGTCTTCGAACAGTTCTGAATAATCACCTGGTAGAAGTTCGTTGCTTGTGAAATTGCTAAGGAACCTGGTGCTCATCGATTTTCAGGGTAGGTTTCACAGCCCAATTGGAGAGTTAAGTCCGTTTTTGGGCATAATCGGTCCATCGGTTTCGGAGTTATACCAGCCAGAAATATTATTTCCCCGATAACTCAAAAAATATAGACTCGATCGAATTAAAAGCTTGGTAACTGAACGCGTAATACTCGGGTTACCTGCAACCTTGAGTTAACTCGCAATTGAGAAACCGGCCCTGAATGTGATAAAAGGATGTAACCTATTTTTTTTCAATATTCTGCGTGCGGTACTTGTGGATACCATGGGTGGGACTCTGTAACTTGCATTCCAAAGCGAAAGCATAGCGCAAGCAAAGCAAAGCAAAAACATACGCTTTGATTTCATGTTCGGTGCTACCGATCTAATCCGAATCGTGATAGGGAGTACAAAAAACTGTATATAGCAATCGGCTACATCCGCTTACGCTTTTGCTTTGTTGTTACAGAGTCCCACTGCTGGTGGGCTTTTTTTAACTCTCTTCATCTGTTTCAAATAAAGAACTCAAAGTAGCCACCTTTAGTGCACTAGAATAATTAAGAGTTATTAGGAAAAATTGGGTCGAAAATGGATTTCTCAACAGAAAAAATTCGAGCCGAAAAACTTGCAGAATTACTATAGCATCTGTTATACCATTTTGGAATCCTCATTGAATGCACCAACTTCGACAGTTACTTGCCGAACTAGCGTAGTACATTTTTTTTCAATACAGGGAGTTGAAATTGGACGAAATATGAGCTTTGAATATTAAGTGGTGCAAAAAGTAACATTTTGCTCCAAACTGGGCCAAAAGTCATGAAGTTTTGGGCAATAATATACAGACGCATTATTCAGGATGACATAACAAAAATAAAATTGGCAAAAAATTAAGATTTGTAGAAATGGGAATTGAATAACGATTACAAAGTATAGATTTTTGCCGATTTTCTTTAATTGCCTATAATTTTGAAATTACATCACCTAATTTTAAAAAAATATTTTTCTGATAACTATCATGGACTTGTAATATCACCCGCTTCCGGCTAGACGTCGACTTCTGGGACACCCTGTATAGCGCCCTAGGCTAGGAGCGTGCAATAAAGAACAAGCCGTTAATAAAGTATTTTTGGGAGCTTATTGCTCAAAAACTTGACATCGTTAAACCTTCCATACCTGGATATTTTGCATATATTCAGATTCTATAGTCAGCCAGCATGCATATGTGTTGTACAGTATCTCCCGACACCTGATTTCAAAACCCATAGCCCGGACGTATCTCAATAATCCGGACGCACACAAGCCATGCACTGCGTCTGAAATTTACGAGTTGAGGCACGATTCAGAAGATTGTTGGGTTGGGCTAGTGTACCAGCGTACGTTTAGTTTGTTGTTTCGCGTGCACTTCAAAGTTGAAAATAAATGGATAGATACATTTAAATGCGATCTCTTGTTTATGAAAATTTGAATTCAATTTATTATTCTCTAACCTTTTTAAATAATATATTTTATTTAATAAGCAAATTACATGAATAATAAATGAAAAGATCTATTTACATATTGTAGTTGAGAATTTAATTAATTTAATGTTTTCTGTTCTTTTATGAATGAGTTATTTTATTTAATAAACAACATATAAGAATAATTCTGTTTTTCTATAATCCAGAAAACTAGTTTTCCAGATTAAAGAGGTTACAATTGTAGTTTGAAAATACAATACAAAATGAGCACATTAGGGAAATTGGTCATTGACATATTATAAGCAGAGATATAGAGGGAAATCCCTCTATGTCTCTGATTATAAGTTTATCAAACGAACCATGAATTTAGATGCAAAATTTTAGGTGGCGATGGCAAAGAAAATTTTTGTGAAGCCGGGATGAATCCTAAAATTTTGGGAAATACCTAGCTGAATACATATTTTCAATTTGGATAATGAAACTTGATTAAAAATGTGTTTTGCAGGCACATAAAATTTGCTTTCATTTTTTATTATCTCTGTAGCTGAGCTATAAAAATATTATAGATCATCATAAAGCATTGTTCACAGTGCTTAGTAGGACAAGGATTCGATTAAAACAAATCAATTATTCAAAAGTTTCTACACATATTCATCAGTATGTATTCACTATTAAATAGTGAAGTACTTAATACTTTTTTGATATTTGTACTGAAAATTTTTGGCTAATAGTAAGTTGTAAGTTCCTATTTATTTAACTTCCAACAACTCAACATTTTTCCTCTTCTGTTTGGTTCAAACCTGAAATTATAAATTTTAAGAACTGATGTAGTGCAATCAATATTAGATACTTTATATAAGGATGATTTGAAAGTTGATGTCTTTTTTTAACTGCATATACAGGGTATTTCTGGAGGTGATGATTTTTTTAACCCTGGGAAGATAATCTACGTCTACGAGAAAAAAAAATTATATTTACATATATTATGTATTGCGGTGCATTGGCTGTTACAACCAACTCAGTCGGCAGTCATCATGGCAAGTAATCATCGTAGTAAATAGTATGATTATTACTATGAAAATTGTCAAAAGTGTATTTAATTCAACCATATGTAATTCAAAAGTACTAAGAATCATTCATTCAAACCAAAAAGTACATAGTAAGCGAATATTAAGACCTAAAGTCACCCTAATGTACCATTAAAATATAAAATAGGCAAAAGGTTTTATGCTTTTGTTTGTATTTTTCAGATGAAACTATATTTATACTTATTTTTTGCTTTATTTGTCTGAATAAAATTTAACCAATCATTCAAATTTTAATATATAATTAAAAGTACTGGGATTTCTTTCATTTCAAATATCCTGATTAACTTCCATTTGTCTCGAAGACATATCATTAAGATTCAGCTATTTAAATTATGATTATCTTTCTAGGGTCAAAGCAAATTTGTCGGAATAAACCATTTACCCATCACAAATGAAAGTTGCGAAATATTGAACGTAAAAATCTCACCAATAAAAATTATCATTTATTTATTTGTATTTTCCACTTAGCTTAACAGTTGGTATACTTATAAGAAGAATTTGAGTATTTTCTATTTGCCAAACATAAGTAAGTATGTAATTGAGTGAATAATCCATGGAAAAGTATGAGTAAGCTATATAATTTAAATCTCCATATATTTAATTGGTGTTTCAATTAATACTAGATGGTTCATCATATCGAGACATACAGTGTTCATCTGGCATAATTCTTTGATTAAAATAAACTGGTTGAAACTGTATGTGAAAGTGTATTTACTTTTGAAAATACCAAAGTCAATGTTCCATAATAAAAAGGAAGTAGTACTTATTTGGCTACAAGCAGTTATGAGAAGTAAATGGCAACAGCACTGAACATATTCTATAAAGTGGACGATACAGATCCCAAGCTAGTTGTAATAACAGAAAGGTAATGTCTGTATTTTGGAGATTAATCGAATAACATAGTCAACGGTATTGTTTATTTTAATGATTTCTATATGCAGTTAAAAAGGTATTGTCAACTTTGGAATCTTTCTATATAATCAAAAAAAAAATGATAAATGCAAAAATAAGGAAAATGAATGAAAGATAATTCATAAAAATCAATTTAATTACAAGTTTCAATAAAACTACAAAAATCCAAACGATAATATTTAAAATAAAAACAACATGCATGAAAACTTTCACTTTATATTACCTGCAAATTTAATTTCATCAAAAGCTTTACGGGCTCTTTTCAATTCTTCATTCATAGTTAGGAGATCCTTCACTCGAGCATATTTCCTTGGATCCTTTCGAACAAGGTAAACAATGTCTTCTACTGATACTCTTCCCGTTTTACCAATTTCCATGGCTCTATAGTGCATAATCAGTTAAAATCTTAAAATATCATCTAGGTAGTTGGAAGAAAGAAGAAATGAGAAGTTCTTTATTACCTGTGGGTCATCTCAGTTATGAATTCGATTACAAGATCTTCTATTATATCAACACTTTCAGTATATGGATTTTGATCATCTCCAAATCCGTACATCATACAACGCAATTCTTTACTAAAAAGACGTTTTCTTCCAGCACTGCACAGAGCTAATGTCGTTTCTGCTGCCTCATCTTCTTCAAACTATAATTAAATAAACACATGCATTAATTAATAAGGGCTGTATTGAGGCTTTGTGATGTCGAAACGACAAGGACGAATTTAAAGAGTAACTCTTGATTTATCTATAGCAAAAGCCAGTTCGAATGTTTGGTTCGGAGCTCCACAATAGTGACCCCAACAATAGCTTTTATAATTCTACAAAAGGTCCAGACAAGTAACCACAAATTTGTAATGAAATGTACACTACCTGCTCGAAATTTTCTTCAATATTTGCCATTTCAATAGGGATTGGAAATATTTGATTTTCAAAAATAAAGCTATGGATAAAGTAATCGCCAAGCGGACAATTTGGTTTGGAATGTTATTTCTCCTTCAAAATCAGTTCCATTTTCCTTTCATTGATCTGTCATAGCATAGATGCATAGAATACAATTGTTATACTATTCTATGCATCTTGGATCTGTCAAACAGACCACAGGCCGGCTACGGTGGCATAGTTGGGTAGACCACCTGACTGTGGTGCCGGAGGTCGCGGGTTCGAATCCTGCTCAGGGCATGGATGTGGTGTTGGGTTGTGTGAATGTCCAAAAAATAAAATTGAAAGAGTTTGCGATAAAGATTGTTACTGTGTAGATGGCCTACAGTTGCCTAGCACATAAAAAGGATAGAAAAAAAAAAAAAAAAAAAAAACAGACCACAGAAACAGAACATTAATCCCAACTAATCGTAGGCAACACCCATACAGACGCCATGTTTGGTTGCAAGAAATGATCGAACGGCGGGAATTTTGAATCTACATACGTATTGAAGCTACAAGTACTTTTCGTGTATTGTATATTCACCTTCAATGTGAATTTACAGCTTCTAATATAAAATCTGATTTTGCAAACAGAATTTATGATTGAATGCCATAATTTACATCGAAAACTAATAAATTAGAGAAGGGAAAAAATAGGCGCAATCATGAAATTTAGCATTTTATTTATTGTTTGTAAATACTCGATAAATATGGAAATATTTCATAAAATAGTAAATTCATACAATTGAATAACCCAATCAAAAATATTTAGATAATTAAAAAGAAACATGCTGCAAAAAAATCTTTCCAACAATATCATATAATATCGCAGTGTTCATCAGTCAGGCAGACATCTTCTCTTTAGGATGTCTCATTCTAGAAAAGTGTTCTTAAAAAAACGCAGCATCAAAACTTAGAAAAAGAATGTATAGAGAAAAACGGGTACTGTTGATATTCAAATCAGAAGAAGATTTTTGTGCATAACACTAATCATCGTGGACCCGCGTGAAGATAGCCGGTAAAGTTAGCCGGTAAAATTTCCGGAAACAGCCGAAGACCCATAGGCGTTCGTCATGACATTACCGATATGGAACATTGGATATATTTATAAAGTTTTACCGTTCTTTCGTCAAACATTTATTTGAATGAGTGCTACATCATTCCTGACCTCGTATAAATTCGTTGGAGAAATTATATAAGGAAAACAAGGTTTTTCCTTCATGCACATTTAAGACAAACTCTTATTTTGTGGAAATTTCCTGCTCAGTAATTGGCTTACGAAAGAGCCAAGTCTGACTTTCTTAGCTAGAAATAACAGGGTGAAATCCACCCTTAAGTGGTTCTTCGACGCCATGGGGTCGTTATCGTATTTTCTCCAAATTCGGAAGTGCAGAAAAAATTTGAATTGATAGCATTATCGATTGAGCCCAGATTTATTTTCTTTGGTAGGGGATTACGGGGATAAAACCACCCGTTAGTTGCTTTTTCGTCTCTATTGGGTTGTTATTATATTTTCTCCAAAATTTAAGCGTGCGGAAAAAATCTGCATTAATAGCAGCTATAGATTGAGCCTATTCTCGTTTTCTTGCGTAGGGGATTACTGGGTGAAATCCACCCCTAAGTAGATTTTCGTCTCTATGGGGTTGTTATTGTATTTTCACCAACATTTTAATACGCGGAAAAAATCTGCGTTAATAGCAGCTATGGATTGAGCCTAGTCTTGTTTTCTTACGTAGGGGAATACGGGGTGAAATCCACCTCTAAGTGGTTTTTCATTTCTATGGGGTTGTTATTGTATTTTCTCTAGAATTTGAATATGCGGAAAAAATCTGCATTGATAGCAGCTATCGATTGAGCCTAGTCCATTTTTCTTACGTTGGGGATTACGGGGTGAAATCCACCCGCTAGTTGGTTTTTCGTCTCTATGGGGTTGTTATTGTATTTTCTCCAAAATTTGAATATGCGGAAAAAATCTGCATTGGTAGCAGCTATCGATTGAGCCTAGTCTCGTTTTCTTACGTAGGGGATTACGGGGTGAAATCCACCCGTTAGTTGGTTTTTCGTCTCTATGGGGTTGTTATTGTATTTTCTCCAAAATTTGAATACGCGGAAAAAATCTGCGTTAATAGCAGCTATGGATTGAGCCTAGTCTTGTTTTCTTACGTAGGGGAATACGGGGTGAAATCCACCTCTGAGTGGTTTTTTCATTTCTATGGGGTTTTTATTGTATTGTCTCCAGAATTTGAATATGCGGAAAAAATCTGCATTGGTAGCAGCTATCGATTGAGCCTAGTCTCGTTTTCTTACGTAGGGGATTACGGGGTGAAATCCACCCCT
The DNA here is from genome assembly GCA_937662695.2 of Halyzia sedecimguttata. Classification (NCBI taxonomy): domain Eukaryota; kingdom Metazoa; phylum Arthropoda; class Insecta; order Coleoptera; family Coccinellidae; genus Halyzia; species Halyzia sedecimguttata. Next base: position 72,226,113 of record OW569417.2, read on the forward strand.
AAGTGGTTTTTCGTCCCTATGGGGTTGTTATTGTATTTTCTCCAGAATTTGAATATGCGAAAAAAATCTGCATTGGTAGCAGCTATGGATTGAGCCTAGTCATGTTTTCTTACGTAGGGGAATATGGGGTGAAATCCACCTCTGAGTGGTTTTTTCATTTCTATGGGGTTGTTATTGTATTTTATCCAAAATTTGAATATGCGAAAAAAATCTGCATTGATAGCAGCTATCGATTGAGCCTAGTCTCTTTTTCTTACGTAGGGGATTACGGGGTGAAATCCACCCGTTAGTTGGTTTTTCGTCTCTATGGGGTTGTTATTGTATTTTCTCCAAAATTTGAATATGCGGAAAAAATGTGCATTGGTAGCAGCTATCGATTGAGCCTAGTCTCGTTTTCTTACGTAGGGGATTACGGGGTGAAATCCACCCGTTAGTTGGTTTTTCGTCTCTATGGGGTTGTTATTGTATTTTCTCCAAAATTTGAATATGCGGAAAAAATCTGCATTAAACGCAGCTATAGATTGAGTCTAGTCTCGTTTTCTTACGTAGGGGATTACGGGGTGAAATCCACCCTTAAGTGGTTTTTCGTCTCTATGGGGTTTTTATTGTAATTTCTCCAAAATTTGAATAAGCGGAAAAGATCTGAATTGATAGCAGCTATCGATTGAGCCTAGTCTCGTTCTCTTACGTAGGGGATTACTGGGTGAAAACCACCCCCAAGTAGATATCTGCGGTGCACGATTCTAATTCAATATTAAAACTATTAAGTGACTTCAGATACGCTTGTGAAAAAGCGAATCATTGGCCAGCATTCTCGAAAGTCGTTTCTGACTTCTCATTTGCTAATTTACATGCTATGTGTAAAGCTTTCAAGTGTACTTCGCAAGAATATTTGAAGCATTGTTATAGTTTCCTCGAAAAAACCACTGATGCACCTTCTTATACAATTCACTTATGTTGTGCTCACTTTATGAAGATGGCGTGTTTAGATATAGATAAACTATCGAAGAATCAAATCGAAATGAATTATTTAAAAGATGCTGTTGCAGCAGCCCTTCAAATTTCTGAATTGGAAACATTCGATATATTCGTTTCAAAATTATATACGATATTAAATTCTCGATTTTCCAGTGCGACAGTCGAGGAATCCAAAAAAGTATACATGAAATGTGTTCTAGATTTTCTGCAAATTCGCAAAAAATAGAATCGCCGAAGGGAGAATTAAGTTCAGTGGATAATTTTGAAGACGAAAATAAAAGTTTACTGAGAACCAGTCCATTTTTTATACGGTATACATCGCTCGTTCAAAATATTGCACTAGATAATTTTCTATCTGAACATGAAAATATCCTATTTAATGAAGATTTATGAAATTTGGTTCTGAAGAAATACATTCCACTCTGTCCCCTTTGGAATTCATTTTTATTGAGAGGCTCTCCACGGCTGAGTAATGCCTTGGTTGAGAATTATTTCGGACAACTCAAGTTGAATTTGTTAGATAGTCAAAAAAATTTAAAATGTTCGAGATTTATAAGAAAATTATATGATGACATCGCTGCACTGACAGTGGAAAACAAGCTCAAAATAAGGAAGAAAAGACTAACGAAACGTGACCCAACAGATGAGATATTTTCTCAAGAAAGTTGGAGTAACAAAAGTAGGATATATGAGTCTCATTTTTCAGTTTTCAATTCAGCTGAAAGTTCTGCAGAAGGAAAACTAGTTTATGCTGATGAAGATGAAGATTTAGCTCTCTGCTCACATTGTGGACAAGGTGTCCTGAACAAGATTGGCATTTGGGTGCAGTCTTGTCTATGGGTGCAGTGCAGTGATGAGAATTGTAAACGTTGGTATCATAAACTCTGTGTTGACCCAGAAAAACAAATTGACTATACGAAAGATTATATTTGCAAACTCTGCTCAAGCATTTTTTCTCAAAAAAAAAAAATAACCCAATCACAGAATGCCTCATCTAATGTGCTCCCCATCTATCTACAGAAATATTGTAGGTATATATTGGAACCCAGGTGCTTGAGAACCTCTCCCATTGAGTATGGTATCGCTAACGAAAAAGTGGCGAGGGCTATTTATGAAAATAAAACGGGAACATTATGCCGAATGGCTGGGTTAGTAATACATCCGAAATTCCAGTATTTGGCTGGATCACCTGATGGTTTGATAGGTGAGGAGGGGATGATTGAAATCAAATGCCCATATACTGCTCGACATATGAACGCTGAAACTTATCAGTTCAAATTTTTAGCGGTAGATGGAAAAATAAAAACCACATATGATTATAATTATCAGATTCAAGGTCTCTTGGAAATATCGAACCGTAATTGGTGCGATTTAGTTATCTTTACTACAAAAGGAATTAAAATAATGAGAATCAATAGGGATACAAAATTCTTCAGAGAGAAAATGTTAAAACCTCTCAAGTATTTCTATTTTTTCTATCTCCTTCCACACATCGTTTCGCCGAATGAATGTTCCAGTTCATACAGTGGCAAGTTTTGGAGATCGATTATGGACTTGGAATTCTTCGAAAATGGTCTTGTAAGGAATTCCAATTATTACACACCTTTGGCGAGTGGTAGAGAATATACTGTCTGTAGAAGCAACGATATTCACTTCTCCATAAGAGAATTATTGATAAGCGATTTCGAAACACTGATATTTCCTAACCAGTTGAATAGTTTTGTCATTGATCATTGTCTTCATATTTTTAATAAACTTTCTGAAAATAAATATCAAATTGTGTCCGTTGAAGAAGCATCTATTATAGCATCTAATAGTGTGTTTGCTTCAGATTTCAACATTAATTTGCAATTCCATCAACATCACTTGATTCTGCCTGTACACAGAGAAAATCATTACGTACTATATTCCATATCTATGAAGGCGAAGCAATTAGTTTATGTCGACTCAATGGGGAACGAACGTGCATCGTTTAAATCATATTTAAGGCATTTGGAAAAATATTTACTCTCGAAATTGATCAATATAAATGATTTCGAAATTGTTACACCAGATCATATAAAACAATCTGATAGTTTCAACTGTGGTGTCTATGTCATATATTTTTTTAAATGTTTATCTCTGGGACTAGATATGACTACCTCTTGTGATATAAATTCTTTCAGAAGAACCTTGAGAGAATCTCTGCTAGAGCACTCTGATGACATGAAGAAGAAATGTTTCTTCTGCAGCTGCGAAATATCTGATTTGACAAGTGATTATTTTCATTGCAGGAATTGCTATCAGTCAATTCATACGAAATGTTTTCTAACAACACAAGAACTGAAAAATGGCCACACTATTGAAGACAAAACACTCTCAATGACATTTGTGACTTATACCGAATGAATTGACGAAATTATAATTGATAGTTGTTTCGTTGTTTGCAATCCTCCTCTAATCTCTCTTCAGGAAATATACCTCGAAATAATAAAATATGTTTAGGCTGGCCGCATACACACGTTTTCCGTATTCGATTTCCGTATTCGGAAATCCGAATGCATGGTATCAGTAGAAGATACATTAACTGACGCACATCTTCGCTTCTTTTCCGAACTGAACACATTCCGTATGTACCTACGTTTCGAATGCAAGCAAACAAGTAAGAATGAAGAAAAACCGAACGTTTGCGCTAGTCAGACGAAATTCTAAATCGGAATTCTGTATTAGGAAATCGAATACGGAAAACATGTGTATGCAGGCAGCCTTATAGTATTTCATAATTAGAAACGCATCTGGACTAGCAGTTATGGATAGGATAAAACGATAAAAAATGTACCGAAACAAAATAATAATAAGCAGGATGAAATTGTAATAACGAAATCCATAAATCATATCAAAAATCAACTGAATTTCACCCTTCAAGAAACCGCTTAAGGGAGTAATCCCCTACGTAAGAAAACGAGACTAAGCTCAATCGATAGCTGCTACCAATGCAGATTTTTTCCGTATATTCAAATTTTGGAGAAAATACAATAACAACCCCATAGAGACGAAAAACCACTTAGGGCCGGTTTCTCAATTGCGAGTTAACCCGAGGTTGCGGGTAACCCGAGTGTTGCGCATTCATGAATATCGCTAAATACATGCGTCAACTCGCAACCTCGAGTTAACTCGCAATTGAGAAACCGGCCCTTAGGGGTGGATTTCACCCAGTAATCCCCTACGTAAGAAAACGAGACTAGCCTCAATCGATAGCTGCTATCAATGCAGATTTTTTCCGCATATTCAAATTTTGGAGAAAATACAATAACAACCCCATAGAGACGAAAAACCAACTAACGGGTGGATTTCACCCCGTAATCCCCTACGTAAGAAAACGAGACTAGGCTCAATCGATAGCTGCTACTAATGAAAATGTTTTGCGCATATTCAAATTTTGGAGAAAATACAATAAAAACCCCATAGAGACGAAAAACCACTTAGGGGCGGACTTCACCCAGTAATCCCCTACGTAAGAAAACGAGACTAGCCTCAATCGATAGCTGCTATCAATTCAGATTTTTTCCGCTTATTCAAATTTTGGAGAAAATACAATAACAACCCCATAGAGACGAAAATCTACTTAGGGGTGGATTTCACCCAGTAATCCCCTACGCAAGTAAACGAGACTAGGCTCAATCTATAGCTGCTATTGATGCAGATTTTTTCCGCACGCTTAAATTTTGGAGAAAATATAATAACAACCCCATAGAGACGAAAAAGCAACTAACGGGTGGTTTTATCCCCGTAATCCCCTACCAAAGAAAATAAATCTGGGCTCAATCGATAATGCTATCAATTCAAATTTTTTCTGCACTTCCGAATTTTGGAGAAAATACGATAACGACCCCATGGAGTCGAAGAACCACTTAAGGGTGGATTTCACCCTGTTATTTTTAGCTAAGAAAGTCAGACTTAGCTCTTTCGCAAGCCAATTACTGAGCAGGAAATTTCCACAAAATAAGAGTTTGTCTTAAATGTGCATGAAGGAAAAACCTTGTTTTCCTTATATAATTTCTCCAACGAATTTATACGAGGTTAGGAAAGATGTAGCACTCATTCAAATAAATGTTTGACGAAAGAACGGTAAAACTTTCTAAATATCCAATGTTCCATATCGGTAATGTCATGACGGACGCCTATGGGTCTTCGGCTGTTTCCGGAAATTTTACCGGCTAACTTTACCGGCTATCTTCACGCGTGAAGTTAGCCTGAAAAGTTATCCTGTGAAATCACCGAGTTCGCCCGAAGGCTCATTGGCGTGCATCATCACATTGCTGTATGTCGGACATTTCTTGGAAGTGGAAGGGAATATTGAATATTTTATATTTAAGGTGATTTTCATTCGTGGTCCAGTGGTCAACACTTCAAGAGAATTACAATCATGATCATAAAAGAGCAATTAAACTTCGTTCATTCGAATATACTGCATAATGCAACTCGATCTTGCAACAGAATAAAATTGCTAGAAAAAATCATATATACTTTGTTGCGATAATCTGTTAAAATGGGGCCTAGGGGTGGAAATACCCCTTATATGTGTTTTTTGCGCATTTTCATCTGAAATCGGTCTTGTATCAGAATGAAATTTTCAGGAAAGTTCTGCTATCGTATATTCATTCCTTTGATATTACTCAAAATTTCTTAAAATGGGGACTTGGGGGTGAAAATCTCCCTTAAATGTGTTTTTTGCGCATATTCACCTGAAGTCGGTCTTGTATCAGAATGAAATTTTCAGGAAAGTTCTGCTATCGTATATCCATTCCTTTGATATTACTAAAAATTTCTTAAAATGGGGACTTGGGGGTGAAAATCTCCCTTAAAAGTGTTTTTTGCGCATTTTCACCTGAAGTCGGTCTTGTATCAGAATGAAATTTTCAGGAAAGTTCTGCTATCGTATATCCATTCCTTTGATATTACTCAAAATTTCTTAATCTTCTTAATCTCTTGGGGGTGAAAATCTCCCTTAAATGTGTTTTTGCGCATTTTCACCTGAAGTCGGTCTTGTATCAGAATTAAATTTTCAGGAAAGTTCTGCTATCGTATATCCATTTCTTTGACATGATTCAAAATTTCTTAAAATGGGAACTTGGGGGTGCAAATCTCCCTTATATGTATTTTTTGCGCATTTTCACCTGAAGTCGGTCTTGTATCAGAATGAAATTTTCAGGAAAGTTCTGCTTTCGTATATCCATTCCTTTGATATTACTCAAAATTTCTTAAAATGAGGACTTGGGGGTGCAAATCTCCCTTAAATGTGTTTTTGCGCATCTTCACCTGAAGTCGGTCTTGTATCAGAATGAAATTTCCAGGAAAGTTCTGCTATCTAATATCCATTCCTTTGACATGATTCAAAATTTCTTAAAATGGGGACTTGGGGGTGCTAATCTCCCTTATATGTGTTTTTTGCGCATTTTCACCTGAAGTCGGTCTTGTATCAGAATGAAATTTTCAGGAAAGTTCTGCTATCTTATATACATTCCTTTGACATGATTCAAAATTTCTTAAAATGGGGACTTGGGGGTGCAAATCTCCCTTATATGTGTTTTTTGCGCATTTTCACCTGAAGTCGGTCTTGTATCAGAATGAAATTTTCAGGAAAGTTCTGCTATCGTATATCCATTCCTTTGATATTACTCAAAATTTCTTAAAATGGGGACTTGGGGGTGAAAATCTCCCTTAAATGTGTTTTTTGCGCATTTTCACCTGAAGTCGGTCTTGTATCAGAATGAAATTTGCAGGAAAGTTCTGCTATCGTATATCCATTCCTTTAAACATGATTCAAAATTTCTTAATATGTGGACTTGGGGGAGCAAATCTCCCTTATATGTGTTTTTTGCGCATTTTCACCTGAAGTCGGTCTTGTATCAGAATGAAATTTTCAGGAAAGTTCTGCCATCGTATACAGGGTGTCCCAGAAATCAACGATAAGCCGGTAAGGGGCGATAGGCCAAGTCATAACAGTTATCAGAAAAATATAAAAAAAAATCTTTGTCATGTACTTTTCAAATTATAGGTATCAGAAAAAAAAGGGAAACCTGACATCCTGTGATGATCTTTCAAGTCCTGTGTCTACAAATATTAATTTTTCGTCAGTCTTTTTTCTGTAATGTAATCATGAATAACCCTTCTGTAAATTACAGTTTAAAATTTAAACATAACTGCCTCAGTTTTAAATAAAATGTTGGATTTTTGCCCAACATTAAGTTCAAAATAATTACATCATCCAACTTCAACCGACTGTACTGTAAAAAAAATGTACCTACTACACCGTTTTGGCAAGTAACATCAAAAGATGGCGCGTTCAGTCTGGATTCCAAAATGGTATGATACTTGCTAGATTACTTCTTAGTTGAGGAAAATAATAATGTTTTTTTAAATGGAACCGGATTTCAGGCCAATTCTGTATAATTATCGGAAATGGAGCCTAGGCATCTTTAAGTCCACAATTTACAAGTAAAGTTTGATTCAAACGGTAGATGGAGAGTGACGTTATTTTGCCTAGTAAGAGTGAGACAGATGGTGACGCTAAGTGTGAGCGAGATAGATAGTGACGCTACTTTTATCCGAGAGTGAGACGAAATAAAAGGTGCAAGTTTGAAATAAAATTCAGACATTGGATTTCTTCAGTTGACTTTAATTTAATTAGAAATTACAGCAAATGTTCAAATTGTTGGCCTTCAGCTGCAATGCTCTACATCTTCTTAAAAATGATGGCGTAATAAGACGGGTATAACTTCTTGAGTTAATGTATTCAGCGGCTTCTGTAATTCTTTGGTGCAGCTTGGCTAAATCTCCGTTATCGTTCCCCAGTAAAAGAAATCTATGGGGTTTAAATCGGGTGAACGGGCAGGCCACGAAATTGTACCTACCCCCCAATCCACCTATCGATGTATTCTCGGTCGAGGAACTCCCGAACTGTGGGAGCATAATGCGCTGGGCAGCCATCTCGTTGGTAACACATGCTGCCGTGAATGTTCAGTGGCACTTCTTCCAATAAATCTGGTAATTGATTTTGTAAGAAGTCCTAATAAACCTGGGCATTTAAGTTCTCCGGCAGCTCAAATGGACCAATAACTATACCATTCAAAATTCCCGTCCACATGTTTACCTCGTTTGCATTGCAGCTGAAATCCAGCAATTTGAACATTTGCTGTAATTTCTTGTAAATCTAATTAAATTAAAGTCAACTGAAAAAATCCAATGTCTTAATTTTATTTCAAACTTGCATCTTTTATTTCGTCTCACTCTCGCATAAAAGTAGCGTCACTATCTATCTCTCTCCCACTTAGCGTCACCATCTGTCTCACTCTTACTAGGCAAAATAACGTCACTCTCCGTCTACCGTTTAAATCAAACTTTACTTGTAAATTGTGGACTTAAAGATGCCTAGGCTCCATTTCCAATAATTAAACAGAATTGGACTGAAATCCGGTTCCACTTAAAAAAACATTATTATTTTCCTCAACTAGGAAGTAATCTAGCTAGTATCATACCATTTTGGAATCCAGACTAAATGCGCCATCTTTTGATGTTACTTGCCAAAATAGTGTGGTACATTTTTTTACAGTACAGTCGGTTAAAGTTGGGTGATGAAATTATTCTGAATTTAATGTTGGGCAAAAATCCAACATTTTATTTAAAACTGAGGCAGTTATGTTTTAATTTTAAACTATAATTTACAGAAGGATCATTCATGATTACATTACAACAAAAAGACTGACGAAAAATTAATATTTGTAGACACAGGACTTGAAAGATCATCACAGGATGTCAGTTTTTCCTTTTTTTTTTCTAATACATATAATTTGAAAAGAACATGACAAAGATTTTTTTAAATATTTTTCTGATAACTGTTATGACCTGGCCTATCGCCCGTTACCGGCTTATCGTTGATTTCTGGGACACCCTGTATACATTCCTTTTTGCGCATTTTCACCTGAAGTCGGTCTTGTATCAGAATGAAATTTTCAGGAAAGTTGTGCTTTCGTATATCCATTCCTTTGATATTACTCAAAATTTCTTAAAATGGGGACTTGGGGGTGCAAATCTCCCTTATAGGTGTTTTTGCGCATTTTCACCTGAAGTCGGTCTTGTATCAGAATGAAATTTTCAGGAAAGTTCTGCTATCGTATATCCATTCCTTTGATATTACTCAAAATTTCTTAAAATGGGGACTTGGGGGTGAAAATCTCCCTTATATGTGTTTTTTGCGCATTTTCACTCTTTCATTCTTTGGTGCAGCTCGGCTAAATCTCCGTTATCGTTCCCCAGTAAAAGAAATCTATGGGGTTTAAATCGGGTGAACGGGCAGGCCACGAAATTGTACCTACCCCCCAATCCACCTATCGATGTATTCTCGGTCGAGGAACTCCCGAACTGTGGGAGCATAATGCGCTGGGCAGCCATCTCGTTGGTAACACATGCTGCCGTGAATGTTTTTTGCACATTTTCACCTGAGGTCGGTCTTGTATCAGAATGAAATTTTCAGGAAAGTCCTGCTATCGTATATCCATTCCTTTGATATGACTCACAATTTCTTAAAATGGGGACTAGGGGGTGAAAATCACCCTTATATGTGTTTTTTGCACATTTTCACCTGAAGTCGGCCTTGTATCAGAATTAAATTTTCAGGAAAGTTCTGCTATCGTATATCCATTCATTTGATATGACTCACAATTTCTTAAAATGGGGACTAGGGGGTAAAATCACCCTTATATGTGTTTTTTGCTCTATTTCATATGAAGTCGGTCTTGTATCAGAATGAAATTTTCAGGAAAGTTCTGCTATCGTATATCCATTCATTTGATATGACTCACAATTTCTTAAAATGTGGACTAGGGGGTGAAAATCACCCTTATATGTGTTTTTTGCACTTTTTCACCTGAAGTCAGTCTTGTATCAGAATTAAATTTTCAGGAAAGTTCTGCTATCGTATATCCATTCATTTGATATGACTCACAATTTCTTAAAATGGGGACTAGGGGGTAAAATCACCCTTATATGTGTTTTTTGCTCTATTTCATATGAAGTCGGTCTTGTATCAGAATGAAATTTTCAGGAAAGTTCTGCTATCGTATATCCATTCCTTTGATATGACTCAAAATTTCTTGAAATGGGAAGGGTTGAAAATCACCCTTATATGTGTTTTTTGCACTTTTTCACCTGAAGTCGGTCTTGTATCAGAATGACATTTTCAGGAAAGTTCTGCTATCGTATATCCATTCCTTTGACATTATTCAAAATTTCTTAAAATGGGGACTTGTGGGTGCCAATCTCCCTTATATGTGTTTTTTGCGCATTTTCACCTGAAGTCGGTTTTGTATCAGAATGAAATTTTCAGGAAAGTTCTGCTATCTAATATCCATTCCTTTGACATGATTCAAAATTTCTTAAAATGGGGACCTGGGGGTGCAAATCTCCCTTATATGTGTTTTTTGCGCATTTTCTCCTGAAGTCGGTCTTGTATCAGATTGAAATTTTCAGGATAGTTCTGCTATCGTATATCCATTCCTTTGACATGATTCAGAATTTCTTAAAATGGGGACTTGGGGGTGAAAATCTCCCTTAAATGTGTTTTTTGCGCATTTTCACCTGAAGTCGGTCTTGTATCAGAATGAAATTTTCAGGAAAGTTCTGCTATCGTATATCCATTCCTTTGATATGACTCACAATTTCTTAAAATGGGGACTAGGGGGTGAAAATCACCTTCATATGTGTTTTTTGCACTTTTTCACCTGAAGTCGGTCTTGTATCAGAATAAAATTTTCAGGAAAGTTCTGCTTTCGTATATCCATTCCTTTGATATGACTCACAATTTCTTAAAATGGGGACTAGGGGGTGAAAATCACCCTTATATGTGTTTTTATGCATTTTTCACCTGAAGTCGGTCTTGTATCATAATGAAATTTCCAGGAAAGTTCTGCTATCGTGTATCCATTCCTTTGATATTACTCAAAATTTCTTAAAATGGGGACTAGGGGGTGAAAATCACCCTTATATGTGTTTTTGCATTTTTTCACCTGAAGTCGGTCTTGTATCAGAAATAAATTTTCAGGAAAGTTCTGCTATCGTATATCCATTCCTTTGATATGACTCACAATCTCTTAACACGTTCGCGGACACTTATTTTCCATGGTATGTGCATAGTTGGCTGGAAACGGCATAAGCCGCATCGGTAATTTTCCTGACTGGGCACTGACGGCATTAGCCGTCAAAGGCTTGATGCGCTTTAAATACGTTTAACGGGCTTTCACGTCAATTTTGTATATAAAAGTGTCTGAAGTGTCCCACTGGACACCTTGTGTTGAAATATGTTCGCGTAATTTCGGCAAGGGGGGAGGAAATTTGATCGGACGACATTAGGCTCTTAGGTGGACTCCAGTTCGAATTTAGATGCAGTCGGAGATAGTGTATACCTTATGCTTAATTGAATACGCTCGAAGAATGGATGAAAAAGAAGCAGCAAAATTACTTAAGTGGTTTGACGAGATTGAGGAGGAATATGAAGCATCAGAATCGGCTGCTGAAAGCACACATGATCCTTATAGTACTGACGATTCTATAGATGATCCTGACTACACTCAAAATAATTCACCAGATTCTAGCGATGATTCGAACGTTGGTAAGTGTATATTTTTGAGATTCAAGAGTATTTTCTATATTTTTCGGTATTTTTTTGTAGCTGGTCCTTCTCGAGAAAAACGAAACAATGCAACCCAAAATGAAAAAGGACAGCCTCAATTAGGTAGGCATTACTTTTATGTAACGTTGATTTGTATTTACACTGAAATCATTTTCTTGGAATATATTCAACAAATATTCGTAATTTCAGAACAAGTCAGCAGCGAGAGTTCAGGGGACTCTGATGATTCAGTTGAGCAGGAGGAAAATGTATGGGTGGACACATTATCTACCCCAGTAGACTTTATGTTCAACCATGCTTCTGTTGGACTAACACAAAATATTGAATTCAAGACTCCGAGAGAAGTTTTTGAAATCATTTGGACAAAAGAGATAATGAATTATATCCTACAAAAATCAAACGCATATGGTGAGACACTAAACCTAAGTAAAAGACCAAAAACAAGGCACGAGCGGTTCAGAATATTCCGAGAAATATCCGCAAATGAATTGGAGAAATTTTTTGGATTGTGCCTTTTGGCAGGTCAACTAAAATTTCGTTCCATTAGGGATTTATTCTCTTTTGATCCTCTTTATTGCCACCCAATTTTTCCTGCTAACATGCCAGGACGCAGATTCGAACAAATTTTGAGATGTTTCAATTGTTCGGATGATAAAAATAAGAATGATCCTCTACATAAGGTCAATTGGCTACTGAATAAAATAGTACAATCAAGCCAAAATATATTCTCCCCTCCTGAGGCATTGTCCTTGGATGAGTCACTCCTTCTCTTTAGAGGACGACTAAAATTTCGTGTCTTCATAAAAAATAAAAAGAGCAAATATGGAATCAAATTCTATGAACTATGCTCAAATGATGGTTTCGTTCTGAATATGGAAATTTATAAGGGAAACTCTTTAGTACTAAGGCTTCTGAAGCCATTCCTAGATAAGGGACACCATATATATATGGATAACTTCTACAATAGTATTGACTTGTCAAAAATTTTATTGAAACGAAAGACGCATAGTACAGGTACATTACGTCTGAATAGAAAAGGTAATCCGAAAGATATAACCCTGGCTAAATTGAAACCTGGGCAGCATATATGGAAAAGGAATGGCAATGTCTACGTTACCAAATGGCGTGATAAACGTGAAGTTTTGTGTATTACAACAGCTTATCAGCCCAAATTAATTGAAACGACTAATAGGTTTGGCCAGACTAAAACAAAGCCAGAAGAAATTAGTCATTATAATGAAAACATGTCAGGTATTGACAGGGCTGATCAAATGATTAGCTATTATTCATGCCCTAGAAAAACTATCAGATGGCATATTTCACCTACTGGATATAGCAGTCTGGAACTCACACTATCTATATAATAAAGCCAATCGAGAAAAAAAGACGTTCAAAGAGTTCAGAAATGAGTTAATCAACTCATTGCTGGGAATCGCTTCCGACCAAAAAGATGGCAGAGAATTTGTCAAAATAGTAGTGAAAGGAAGTAAGTCAGTACCATCCAAGAATTCTAGAAAAAATACTGGTCATATTCTTGAGGCCATTCCTATACCAGAAAACTCGAAAAAAACATGAAAAATATTATAAACGCTGTAAGCAATGCTATACGACGAAGAAAAGAAAAGAAACTGCTTGGCAGTGCCGAGATTGTAGAGGCAAGCCACCTCTTTATGTAGGGAAATGTTTTCAAGATTGGCATGAATAAGTGATATTATTAGTTATTATTTTTACCAAAGCATTTTGTACTGATTTTTTGTTATAGTTTAGCTTGAATACATGCTATTTTTTTAAAATAAGGTCTTTTTCATTTCATTTTTACGTGCGGTATATGACGTCATTCTCTTTTTGTGAATAAACTATGCTTTTTGCTGGACATGACGTTATATGACGCAGTGTTTTTTTTCAGTATTTCCGAATTTTTGGAAAAAGTTGGTTCTAAAGCTACAAGTGACGTTAATCTGCGTGAAAAATACCTCATTATATTGCTGTGACAATCTGAGCACATCCCACTATTTTTTAGTGCCCTGCTGGATTCAATGTCTATGACGTGATATTACGTCAGTGTCCGCGAACGTGTTAAAATGGGGACTAGGGGGTGAAAATCCCCCCTATATGTGTTTTTTGCTCTTTTTCACCTGAAGTCGGTCTTGTATCAGAACGAAATTTTCAGGAAAGTTCTGCGATCGTACATCCATTCCTTTGATATTACTCAAAATATCTTAAAATGGGGACTAGGGGGTGAAAATCTCCCTTATATATGGTTTTTGCACTATATAAAGGAGATTTGCACCCCTAAGTCCCCATTTTGAGAAATTTTGAGTAATATCAAAGGAATGGATAAACGATAGCAGAACTTTCCTGAAAATTTCATTCTGATACAAGACCGACTTCGGGTGAAAATGCGCAAAAAACACATTTAAGGGAGATTTTCACCCCCAAGTCACCATTTTAAGAAATTTTGAGTAATATCAAAGGAATGGATATGCGATAGCAGAACTTTCCTGAAAATTTCATTCTGATACAAGACCGACTTCAGGTGAAAATGCGCAAAAAACACATATAAGGGAGATTTGCACCCCCAAGTCCCCATTTTAAGAAATTTTGAGTAATATTAAAGGAATGGATATACGATAGCAGAACTTTCCTGAAAATTTAATTCTGATTCAGACCGACTTCAGGTGAAAATGGTCAAAAAACACATTTAAGGGGGATTTTCACCCCCAAGTCCCCATTTTAAGAAATTTCGAGTAATATCAAAGGAATGGATATACGATAGCAGAACTTTCCTGAAAATTTCATTCTGATACAAGACCGACTTCAGGTGAAAATGCGCAAAAAACACATATAAGGGAGATTTTCACCCCCAAGTCCACATTTTAAGAAATTTTGGGTAATATCAAAGGAATGGATATACGATAGCAGAACTTTCCTGAAAATTTCATTCTGATACAAGACCGACTTCAGGTGAAAATGCGCAAAAAACACATATAAGGGAGATTTGCACCCCCAAGTCCCCATTTTAAGGAATTTTGGGTAATATCAAAGGAATGGATATACGATAGCAGAACTTTCTTGAAAATTTAATTCTGATACAAGACTGACTTCAGGTGAAAAATAGCAAAAAACACATATAAGGGTGATTTTCACCCCCTAGTCCCCATTTTAAGAAATTGTGAGTCATATCAAAGGAATGGATATACGATAGCAGAACTTTCCTGAAAATTTTTTTCTGATACAAGACCGACTTCAGGCGAAAATGCGCAAAAAACACATTTAAGGGAGATTTTCACCCCCTATTCCCCATTTTAAGAAATTTTGAGTAATATCAAAGGAATGGATATACGATAGCAGAACTTTCCTGAAAATTTCAATCTGATACAAGACCGACTCCAGTTGAAAATGCGCAGAAAACACATATAAGGGAGATTTGCACCCCCAAGTCCCCATTTTGAGAAATTTTGAATCATGTCAAAGGAATGGATATACGATAGCAGAGCTTTCCTGAAAATTTCATTCTGATACAAGATCGACTTCAGTTGAAAATGCGCAAAAAACACATATAAGGGAGTTTTGCACCCCCAAGTCCCCATATTTAGAAATTTTGAATCATGTTTAAAGGAATGGATATACGATAGCAGAACTTTCCTGAAAATTTCAATCTGATACAAGACCGACTCCAGTTGAAAATGCGCAGAAAACACATATAAGGGAGATTTGCACCCCCAAGTCCCCATTTTGAGAAATTTTGAATCATGTCAAAGGAATGGATATACGATAGCAGAGCTTTCCTGAAAATTTCATTCTGATACAAGACCGACTTCAGGTGAAAATGCGCAAAAAACACATTTAAGGGAGATTTTCACCCCCAAGTCCCCATTTTAAGAAATTTTGAGTAATATCAAAGGAATGTATATATGATAGCAGAACTTTTCTGAAAATTTCATTCTGATACAAGACCGACTTCAGTTGAAAATGCGCAAAAAACTCATATAAGGGAGATTTGCACCCCCAAGTCCCCATTTTAAGAAATTTTGAATCATGTCAAAGGAATGGATAAACGATAGCAGAACTTTCCTGAAAATATCATTATGATACAAGACCGACTTCAGTTGAAAATGCGCAAAAAACACATATAAGGGAGATTTGCACCCCCAAGTCCTCATATTAAGAAATTTTGAATCATGTTTAAAGGAATGGATATACGATAGCAGAACTTTACTGAACATTTCATTTTGATACAAGACCGACTTCATGTGAAAATGCGCAAAAAACACATTTAAGGGAGATTTTCACCCCCAAGTCCCCATTTTAAGAAATTTTGAGTAATATCAAAAAAATGGATATACGATAGCAGAACTTTTCTGAAAATTTCATTCTGATACAAGACCGACTTCTGGTGAAAAAGTGCAAAAAACACATATAAGAGAGATTTGCACCCCCAAGTCCCACTTTTAAGAAATTTTGAGTAATATCAAAGGAATGGATATACGATAGCAGGACTTTCCTGAAAATTCAATTCTGATACAAGACCGACTTTAGGTGAAAATGCGCAAAAAACACATTTAAGGGAGATTTTCACCCCCAAGTCCCTATTTTAAGAAATTTTGAGTAATATCAAAGGAATGTATATATGATAAAAGAACTTTTCTGAAAATTTCATTCTGATACAAGACCGACTTCAGGTGAAAATGCGCAAAAAACACATTTAAGGGAGATTTTCACCCCCAAGTCCCCATTTTAAGAAATTTTGAGTAATATCAAAGGAATGTATATACGATAGCAGAACTTTTCTGAAAATTTCATTCTGATACAAGACCGACTTCAGTTGAAAATGCGCAAAAAACTCATATAAGGGAGATTTGCACCCCCAAGTCCCCATTTTAGAAATTTTGAATCATGTCAAAGGAATGGATAAACGATAGCAGAACTTTCCTGAAAATTTCATTCTGATACAAGACCGACTTCAGTTGAAAATGCGCAAAAAACACATATAAGGGAGATTTGCACCCCCAAGTCCTCATATTAAGAAATTTTGAATCATGTTTAAAGGAATGGATATACGATAGCAGAACTTTACTGAACATTTCATTTTGATACAAGACCGACTTCATGTGAAAATGCGCAAAAATCACATTTAAGGGAGATTTTCACCCCCAAGTCCCCATTTTAAGAAATTTTGAGTAATATCAAAAAAATGGATATACGATAGCAGAACTTTTCTGAAAATTTCATTCTGATACAAGACCGACTTCTGGTGAAAAAGTGCAAAAAACACATATAAGAGAGATTTGCACCCCCAAGTCCCCATTTTAAGAAATTTTGAGTAATATCAAAGGAATGGATATACGATAGCAGGACTTTCCTGAAAATTTCATTCTGATACAAGACCGACTTCAGGTGAAAATGCGCAAAAAACACATTTAAGGGAGATTTTCACCCCCAAGTCCCTATTTTAAGAAATTTTGAGTAATATCAAAGGAATGTATATACGATAGCAGAACTTTTCTGAAAATTTCATTCTGATACAAGACCGACTTCAGGTGATAATGCGCAAAAAACACATATAAGGGAGATTTGCACCACCAAGTCCCCATTTTAAGAAATTTTGAATCATGTCAAAGGAATGTATATGAGATAGCAGAACTTTCCTGAAAATTTCATTCTGATACAAGACCGACTTCAGGTGAAAATGCGCAAAAAACACATATAAGGGGGATTTGCACCACCAAGTCCCCATTTTAAGAAATTTTGAATCATGTTTATAGGAATGGATATACGATAGCAGAACTTTCCTGAAAATTTCATTCTGATACAAGACCGACTTCAGGTGAAAATGCGCAAAAAACACATTTAAGGGAGATTTTCATCCCCAAGTCCTCATTTTAAGAAATTTTGAGTAATATCAAAGGAATGGATATACGATAGCAGAACTTTCCTGAAAATTTCATTCTGATACAAGACCGACTTCAGGTGAAAATGCGCAAAAAACACATTTAAGGGAGATTTTCACCCCCAAGTCCTCATTTTAAGAAATTTTGAGTAATATCAAAGGAATGGATATAAGATAGCAGAACTTTCCTGAAAATTTCATTCTGATACAAGACCGACTTCAGGTGAAAATGCGCAAAAAACACATTTAAGGGAGATATTCACCCCCAAGTCCCTATTTTAAGAAATTTTGAGTAATATCAAAGGAATGGATATAAGATAGCATAACTTTCCTGAAAATTTCATTCTGATACAAGAGCGACTTCAGGTGAAAATCCGCTTAAAACACATATAAGGGAGATTTGCACCCCCAAGTCCCCATTTTAAGAAATTTGGAGTAATATCAAAGGAAAGGATATACGATAGCATAACTTTCCTGAAAATTTCATTCTGATACAAGACCGACTTCAGGTGAAAATGCTGAAAAAACACATATAAGGGAGATGTGCACCCCCAAGTCCCCATTATAAGAAATTTTGAATCATGTCAAAGGAATGGATATACGATAGCAGATTTTTTCTGAAAATTTCATTCTGATACAAGACCGACTTCAGGTGAAAATGCGCCAAAAACACATTTAAGGGAGATTTTCACCCCCAAATCACCATTTTAAGAAATTTTGAGTAATATCAAAGGAATGGATATACGATGGCAGAACTTTCCTGAAAATTTCATTCTGATACAAGATCGACTTCAGGTGAAAATGCGCAAAAAACACATATAAGGGAGATTTGCACCCCCAAGTCCCCATTTTGAGAAATTTTGAGTAATATCAAAGGAATGGATATACGATAGCAGAATTTTCCTGAAAATTTAATTCTGATTCAGACCGACTTCAGGTGAAAATGCGCAAAAAACACATTTAAGGGAGATTTTCACCCCCAAGTCCCCATTTTAAGAAATTTTGAGTAATATCAAAGGAATGGATATACGATAGCAGAACTTTCCTGAAAATTACATTCTGATACAAGACCGACTTCAGGTGAAAATTCGCAAAAAACACATATAAGGGAGATTTCCACCCCCAAGTCCCCATCTTAAGAAATTTTGAACATCTCAAAGGAATGGTAGCAGAAATTTTGAGTTATAACAAAGGAATGGATATACGATAGCAGAACTTTCCTGAAAATTTCATTCTGATACAAGACCGACTTCAGGTGAAAAAGCGCAAAAATCACATTTAAGGGAGAGTTTCACCCCCAAGTCACTATTTTAAGAAATTTTGAGTAATATCAAAGGAATGGATATACGATAGCAGAACTTTCCTGAAAATTTCATTCTGATACAAGATCGACTTCAGGTGAAAATGCGCAAAAAACACATTCAAAGGAGATTTTCATCCCCAAGTCCCCATTTTAAGAAATTTTGAGTAATATCAAAAAAATTGATATACGATAGCAGAACTTTTCTGAAAATTTCATTCTGATACAAGACCGACTTCTGGTGAAAAAGTGCAAAAAACACATATAAGAGAGATTTGCACCTCCAAGTCCCCATTTTAAGAAATTTTGAGTAATAACAAAGGAATGGATATACGATAGCAGGACTTTCCTGAAAATTCAATTCTGATACAAGACCGACTTCAGGTGAAAATGCGCAAAAAACACATTTAAGGGAGATTTTCACCCCTAAGTCCCCATTTTAAGAAATTTTGAGTAATATCAAAGGAATGTATATACGATAGCAGAACTTTTCTGAAAATTTCATTCTGATACAAGACCGACTTCAGGTGAAAATGCGCAAAAAACACATATAAGGGAGATTTGCACCACCAAGTCCCCATTTTAAGAAATTTTGAATCATGTCAAAGGAATGTATATAAGATAGCAGAACTTTCCTGAAAATTTCATTCTGATACAAGACCGACTTCAGGTGAAAATGCGCAAAAAACACATATAAGGGAGATTTGCACCACCAAGTCCCCATTTTAAGAAATTTAAAATCATGTTTCTAGGAATGGATATACGATAGCAGAACTTTCCTGAAAATTTCATTCTGATACAAGACCGACTTCAGGTGAAAATGTGCAAAAAACACATTTAAGTGAGATTTTCACCCCCAAGTCCTCATTTTAAGAAATTTTGAGTAATATCAAAGGAATGGATATACGATAGCAGAACTTTCCTGAAAATTTCATTCTGATACAAGACCGACTTCAGGTGAAAATGCGCAAAAAACACATTTAAGGGAGATATTCACCCCCAAGTCCCTATTTTAAGAAATTTTGAGTAATATCAAAGGAATGGATATACGATAGCATAACTTTCCTGAAAATTTCATTTCTGATAAAAGAGCGACTTCAGGTGAAAATCCGCTTAAAACACATATAAGGGAGATTTGCACCCCCAAGTCCCCATTTTAAGAAATTTTGAGTAATATCAAAGGAATGGATATACGATAGCATAACTTTCCTGAAAATTTCATTCTGATACAAGACCGACTTCAGGTGAAAATGCTGAAAAAACACATATAAGGGAGATTTGCACCTCCAAGTCCCCATTATAAGAAATTTTGAATCATGTCAAAGGAATGTATATAAGATAGCATAACTTTCCTGAAAATTGCATTCTGATACAAGACCGACTTCAGGTGAAAATGCGCAAAAAACACATATAAGGGAGATTTGCACCACCAAGTCCCCATTTTAAGAAAATTTGAATCATGTCAAAGGAATGTATATAAGAAAGCAGAACTTTCCTGAAAATTTCATTCTGATACAAGACCGACTTCAGGTGAAAATGCGCAAAAAACACATATAAGGGAGATTTGCACCACCAAGTCCCCATTT
Source organism: Halyzia sedecimguttata (assembly GCA_937662695.2). Classification (NCBI taxonomy): domain Eukaryota; kingdom Metazoa; phylum Arthropoda; class Insecta; order Coleoptera; family Coccinellidae; genus Halyzia; species Halyzia sedecimguttata. The sequence goes on from OW569417.2 coordinate 72,246,533, forward strand.
TAAGAAATTTTGAATCATGTTTATAGGAATGGATATACGATAGCAGAACTTTCCTGAAAATTTCATTCTGATACAAGACCGACTTCAGGTGAAAATGCGCAAAAAACACATTTAAGGGAGATTTTCACCACCAAGTCCTCATTTTAAGAAATTTTGAGTAATATCAAAGGATTGGATATACGATAGCATAACTTTCCTGAAAATTTCATTCTGATACAAGACCGACTTCAGGTGAAAATGCGCAAAAAACACATTTAAGGGAGATATTCACCCCCAAGTCCCTATTTTAAGAAATTTTGAGTAATATCAAAGGAATGGATATAAGATAGCATAACTTTCCTGAAAATTTCATTCTGATACAAGAGCGACTTCAGGTGAAAATCCGCTTAAAACACATATAAGGGAGATTTGCACCCCCAAGTCCCCATTTTAAGAAATTTTGAGTAATATCAAAGGAATCAATATACGATAGCAGAACTTTCCTGAAAATTTCATTCTGATACAAGACCGACTTCAGGTGAAAATACGCAAAAAACACATTTAAGGGAGATTTTCACCCCCAAGTCCCCATTTTAAGAAATTTTGAGTAATATCAAAGGAATGGATATACGATAGCAGAACTTTCCTGAAAATTTCATCCTGATACAAGACCGACTCTAGTTGAAAATGCGCAGAAAACACATATGAGGGAGATTTGCACCCCCACGTCCCCATATTAAGAAATTTTGAATCATGTTTAAAGGAATGGATATACGATAGCAGAACTTTCCTGAACATTTCATTTTGATACAAGACCGACTTCATGTGAAAATGCGCAAAAAACACATTTAAGGGAGATTTTCACCCCCAAGTCCCCATTTTAAGAAATTTTGAGTAATATCAAAGGAATGGATATACGATAGCAGAACTTTCCTGAAAATTTCATCCTGATACAAGACCGACTCTAGTTGAAAATGCGCAGAAAACACATATGAGGGAGAGTTATTTTATTAGGAAATTTTGAATCATGTTTGAAGGAATGGATATACGATAGCAGAACTTTACTGAACATTTCATTTTGATACAAGACCGACTTCATGTGAAAATGCGCAAAAAACACATTTAAGGGAGAATTTCACCCCCAAGTCCCCATTTTAAGAAATTTTGAGTAATATCAAAAAAATGGATATACGATAGCAGAACTTTTCTGAAAATTTCATTCTGATACAAGACCGACTTCTGGTGAAAAAGAGCAAAAAACACATATAAGAGAGATTTGCACCCCCAAGTCCCCATTTTAAGAAATTTTGAGTAATATCAAAGGAATGGATATACGATAGCAGGACTTTCCTGAAAATTCAATTCTGATACAAGACCGACTTCAGGTGAAAATGCGCAAAAAACACATTTAAGGGAGATTTTCACCCCCAAGTCCCCATTTTAAGAAATTTTGAGTAATATCAAAGGAATGTATATACGATAGCAGAACTTTCCTGAAAATTTCATTCTGATACAAGACCGACTTCAGGTGAAAATGCGCAAAAAACACATTTAAGGGAGATTTTCACCCCCAAGTCCCCATTTTAAGAAATTTTGAGTAATATCAAAGGAATGGATATACGATAGCAGAACTTTCCTGAAAATTTCATCCTGATACAAGACCGACTCTAGTTGAAAATGCGCAGAAAACACATATGAGGGAGATTTGCACCCCCACGTCCCCATATTAAGAAATTTTGAATCATGTTTAAAGGAATGGATATACGATAGCAGAACTTTCCTGAACATTTCATTTTGATACAAGACCGACTTCATGTGAAAATGCGCAAAAAACACATTTAAGGGAGATTTTCACCCCCAAGTCCCCATTTTAAGAAATTTTGAGTAATATCAAAGGAATGGATATACGATAGCAGAACTTTCCTGAAAATTTCATCCTGATACAAGACCGACTCTAGTTGAAAATGCGCAGAAAACACATATGAGGGAGAGTTGCACCCCCACGTCCCCATATTGAGAAATTTTGAATCATGTTTAAAGGAATGGATATACGATAGCAGAATTTTCCTGAAAATTTCATTCTGATACAAGACCGACTTCAGGTGAAAATGCGCAAAAAACACATTTAAGGGAGATTTTCACCCCCAAGTCCCCATTTTAAGAAATTTTGAGTAATATCAGAGGAATGTATATACGATAGCAGAACTTTTCTGAAAATTTCATTCTGATACAAGACCGACTTCAGTTGAAAATGCGCAAAAAACTCATATAAGGGAGATTTGCACCCCCAAGTCCCCATTTTAAGAAATTTTGAATAATGTCAAAGGAATGGATATACGATAGCAGAACTTTCCTGAAAATTTCATTCTGATACAAGACCGACTTCAGTTGAAAATGCGCAAAAAACACATATAAGGGAGATTTGCACCCCCAAGTCCTCATATTAGGAAATTTTGAATCATGTTTAAAGGAATGGATATACGATAGCAGAACTTTACTGAACATTTCATTTTGATACAAGACCGACTTCATGTGAAAATGCGCAAAAAACACATTTAAGGGAGAATTTCACCCCCAAGTCCCCATTTTAAGAAATTTTGAGTAATATCAAAAAAATGGATATACGATAGCAGAACTTTTCTGAAAATTTCATTCTGATACAAGACCGACTTCTGGTGAAAAAGAGCAAAAAACACATATAAGAGAGATTTGCACCCCCAAGTCCCCATTTTAAGAAATTTTGAGTAATATCAAAGGAATGGATATACGATAGCAGGACTTTCCTGAAAATTCAATTCTGATACAAGACCGACTTCAGGTGAAAATGCGCAAAAAACACATTTAAGGGAGATTTTCACCCCCAAGTCCCCATTTTAAGAAATTTTGAGTAATATCAAAGGAATGTATATACGATAGCAGAACTTTCCTGAAAATTTCATTCTGATACAAGACCGACTTCAGGTGAAAATGCGCAAAAAACACATATAAGGGAGATTTGCACCACCAAGTCTCCATTTTAAGAAATTTTGAATCATGTCAAAGGAATGTATATAAGATAGCAGAACTTTCCTGAAAATTTCATTCTGATACAAGACCGACTTCAGGTGAAAATGCGCAAAAAACACATATAAGGGAGATTTGCACCACCAAGTCCCCATTTTAAGAAATTTTGAATCATGTTTATAGGAATGGATATACGATAGCAGAACTTTCCTGAAAATTTCATTCTGATACAAGACCGACTTCAGGTGAAAATGCGCAAAAAACACATTTAAGGGAGATTTTCACCCCCGAGTCCTCATTTTAAGAAATTTTGAGTAATATCAAAGGATTGGATATACGATAGCATAACTTTCCTGAAAATTTCATTCTGATACAAGACCGACTTCAGGTGAAAATGCGCAAAAAACACATTTAAGGGAGATATTCACCCCCAAGTCCCTATTTTAAGAAATTTTGAGTAATATCAAAGGAATGGATATAAGATAGCATAACTTTCCTGAAAATTTCATTCTGATACAAGAGCGACTTCAGGTGAAAATCCGCTTAATTCACATATAAGGGAGATTTGCACCCCCAAGTCCCCATTTTAAGAAATTTTGAGTAATATCAAAGGAATGGATATACGATAGCAGAACTTTCCTGAAAATTTCATTCTGATACAAGACCGACTTCAGGTGAAAATACGCAAAAAACACATTTAAGGGAGATTTTCACCCCCAAGTCCCCATTTTAAGAAATTTTGAGTAATATCAAAGGAATGGATATACGATAGCAGAACTTTACTGAACATTTCATTTTGATACAAGACCGACTTCATGTGAAAATGCGCAAAAAACACATTTAAGGGAGAATTTCACCCCCAAGTCCCCATTTTAAGAAATTTTGAGTAATATCAAAAAAATGGATATACGATAGCAGAACTTTTCTGAAAATTTCATTCTGATACAAGACCGACTTCTGGTGAAAAAGAGCAAAAAACACATATAAGAGAGATTTGCACCCCCAAGTCCCCATTTTAGGAAATTTTGAGTAATATCAAAGGAATGGATATACGATAGCAGGACTTTCCTGAAAATTCAATTCTGATACAAGACCGACTTCAGGTGAAAATGCGCAAAAAACACATTTAAGGGAGATTTTCACCCCCAAGTCCCCATTTTAAGAAATTTTGAGTAATATCAAAGGAATGTATATACGATAGCAGAACTTTCCTGAAAATTTCATTCTGATACAAGACCGACTTCAGGTGAAAATGCGCAAAAAACACATATAAGGGAGATTTGCACCACCAAGTCTCCATTTTAAGAAATTTTGAATCATGTCAAAGGAATGTATATAAGATAGCAGAACTTTCCTGAAAATTTCATTCTGATACAAGACCGACTTCAGGTGAAACTGCGCAAAAAACACATATAAGGGAGATTTGCACCACCAAGTCCCCATTTTAAGAAATTTTGAATCATGTTTATAGGAATGGATATACGATAGCAGAACTTTCCTGAAAATTTCATTCTGATACAAGACCGACTTCAGGTGAAAATGCGCAAAAAACACATTTAAGGGAGATTTTCACCCCCAAGTCCTCATTTTAAGAAATTTTGAGTAATATCAAAGGAATGGATATACGATAGCAGAACTTTCCTGAAAATTTCATTCTGATACAAGACCGACATCAGGTGAAAATGCGCAAAAAACACATTTAAGGGAGATATTCACCCCCAAGTCCCTATTTTAAGAAATTTTGAGTAATATCAAAGGAATGGATATACGATAGCATAACTTTCCTGAAAATTTCATTCTGATACAAGAGCGACTTCAGGTGAAAATCCGCTTAAAACACATATAAGGGAGATTTGCACCCCCAAGTCCACATTTTAAGAAATTTTGAGTAATATCAAAGGAATGGATATACGATAGCATAACTTTCCTGAAAATTTCATTCTGATACAAGACCGACTTCAGGTGAAAATGCTGAAAAAACACATATAAGGGAGATTTGCACCCCCAAGTCCCCATTATAAGAAATTTTGAATCATGTCAAAGGAATGTATATAAGATAGCATAACTTTCCTGAAAATTGCATTCTGATACAAGACCGACTTCAGGTGAAAATGCGCAAAAAACACATATAAGGGAGATTTGCACCACCAAGTCCCCATTTTAAGAAATTTTGAATCATGTCAAAGGAATGTATATAAGATAGCAGAACTGTCATGAAAATTTCATTCTGATACAAGACCGACTTCAGGTGAAAATGCGCAAAAAACACATATAAGGGAGATTTGCACCACCAAGTCCCCATTTTAAGAAATTTTGAATCATGTTTATAGGAATGGATATACGATAGCAGAACTTTCCTGAAAATTTCATTCTGATACAAGACCGACTTCAGGTGAAAATGCGCAAAAAACACATTTAAGGGAGATTTTCACCCCCAAGTCCTCATTTTAAGAAATTTTGAGTAATATCAAAGGAATGGATATACGATAGCATAACTTTCCTGAAAATTTCATTCTGATACAAGACCGACTTCAGGTGAAAATGCGCAAAAAACACATTTAAGGGAGATATTCACCCCCAAGTCCCTATTTTAAGAAATTTTGTGCAATATCAAAGGAATGGATATAAGATAGCATAACTTTCCTGAAAATTTCATTCTGATACAAGAGCGACTTCAGGTGAAAATCCGCTTAAAACACATATAAGGGAGATTTGCACCCCCAAGTCCCCATTTTAAGAAATTTTGAGTAATATCAAAGGAATGGATATACGATAGCATAACACATTCAAAGGAGATTTTCACCCCCAAGTCCCCATTTTAAGAAATTTTGAGTAATATCAAAGGAATGGATATACGATAGCAGAACTTTCCTGAAAATTTCATTCTGATACAAGACCGACTTCAGGTGAAAATGCGCAAAAAACACATTTAAGGGAGATTTTCACCCCCAAGTCCCCATTTTAAGAAATTTTGACTAATATCAAAGGAATGGATATACGATAGCAGAACTTTCCTGAAAATTTCATCCTGATACAAGACCGACTCCAGTTGAAAATGCGCAGAAAACACATAAAAGGGAGATTTGCACCCCCAAGTCCCCATATCAAGAAATTTTGAATCATGTTTAAAAGAATGGATATACGATAGCAGAACTTTCCTGAACATTTCATTTTGATACAAGACCGACTTCATGTGAAAATGCGCAAAAAACACATTTAAGGGAGATTTTCACCCCCAAGTCCCCATTTTAAGAAATTTTGAGTAATATCAAAGGAATGGATATACGATAGCAGAACTTTCCTGAAAATTTCATCCTGATACAAGACCGACTCTAGTTGAAAATGCTTAGAAAACACATATAAGGGAGATTTGCACCCCCACGTCCCCATATTAAGAAATTTTGAATCATGTTTATAGGAATGGATATACGATAGCAGAATTTTCCTGAAAATTTCATTCTGATACAAGACCGACTTCAGGTGAAAATGCGCAAAAAACACATTTAAGGGAGATTTTCACCCCCAAGTCCCCATTTTAAGAAATTGTGAGTGATATAAAAGGAATGTATATACGATAGTAGAACTTTTCTGAAAATTTCATTCTGATACAAGACCGACTTCAGTTGAAAATGCGCAAAAAACTCATATAAGGGAGATTTGCACCCCCAAGTCCCCATTTTAAGAAAATTTGAATCATGTCAAAGGAAAGGATATACGATAGCAGAACTTTCCTGAAAATTTCATTCTGATACAAGACCGACTTCAGTTGAAAATGCGCAAACAACACATATAAGGGAGATTTGCACCCCCAAGTCCTCATATTAAGAAAATTTGAATCATGTCAAAGGAATGTATATAAGATAGCAGAACTGTCCTGAAAATTTCATTCTGATACAAGACCGACTTCAGGTGAAAATGCGCAAAAAACACATATAAGGGAGATTTGCACCACCAAGTCCCCATTTTAAGAAATTTTGAATCATGTTTATAGGAATGGATATACGATAGCAGAACTTTCCTGAAAATTTCATTCTGATACAAGACCGACTTCAGGTGAAAATGCGCAAAAAACACATTTAAGGGAGGTTTTCACCCCCAAGTCCTCATTTTAAGAAATTTTGAGTAATATCAAAGGAATGGATATACGATAGCATAACTTTCCTGAAAATTTCATTCTGATACAAGACCGACTTCAGGTGAAAATGCGCAAAAAACACATTTAAGGGAGATATTCACCCCCAAGTCCCTATTTTAAGAAATTTTGAGCAATATCAAAGGAATGGATATAAGATAGCATAACTTTCCTGAAAATTTCATTCTGATACAAGAGCGACTTCAGGTGAAAATCCGCTTAAAACACATATAAGGGAGATTTGCACCCCCAAGTCCCCATTTTAAGAAATTTTGAGTAATATCAAAGGAATGGATATACGATAGCATAACACATTCAAAGGAGATTTTCACCCCCAAGTCCCCGTTTTAAGAAATTTTGAGTAATATCAAAGGAATGGATATACGATAGCAGAACTTTCCTGAAAATTTCATTCTGATACAAGACCGACTTCAGGTGAAAATGCGCAAAAAACACATTTAAGGGAGATTTACACCCCCAAGTCCCCATTTTAAGAAATTTTGAGTAATATCAAAGGAATGGATATACGATAGCAGAACTTTCCTGAAAATTTCATCCTGATACAAGACCGACTCCAGTTGAAAATGCGCAGAAAACACATAAAAGGGAGATTTGCACCCCCAAGTCCCCATATTAAGAAATTTTGAATCATTTTTAAAGGAATGGATATACGATAGCAGAACTTTCCTGAACATTTCATTTTGATACAAGACCGACTTCATGTGAAAATGCGCAAAAAACACATTTAAGGGAGATTTTCACCCGCAAGTCCCCATTTTAAGAAATTTTGAGTAATATCAAAGGAATGGATATACGATAGCAGAACTTTCCTGAAAATTTCATCCTGATACAAGACCGACTCTAGTTGAAAATGCTTAGAAAACACATATAAGGGAGATTTGCACCCCCACGTCCCCATATTAAGAAATTTTGAATCATGTTTATAGGAATGGATATACGATAGCAGAATTTTCCTGAAAATTTCATTCTGATACAAGACCGACTTCAGGTGAATATGCGCAAAAAACACATTTAAGGGAGATTTTCACCCCCAAGTCCCCATTTTAAGAAATTGTGAGTAATATCAAAGGAATGTATATACGATAGTAGAACTTTTCTGAAAATTTCATTCTGATACAAGACCGACTTCAGTTGAAAATGCGCAAAAAACTCATATAAGGGAGATTTGCACCCCCAAGTCCCCATTTTAAGAAAATTTGAATCATGTCAAAGGAATGGATATACGATAGCAGAACTTTCCTGAAAATTTCATTCTGATACAAGACCGACTTCAGTTGAAAATGCGCAAAAAACACATATAAGGGAGATTTGCACCCCCAAGTCCCCATATTAAAAAATTTTGAATCATGTTTAAAGGAATGGATATACGATAGCAGAACTTTACTGAACATTTCATTTTGATACAAGACCGACTTCATGTGAAAATGCGCAAAAAACACATTTAAGGGAGATTTTCACCCCCAAGTCCCCATTTTAAGAAATTTTGAGTAATATCAAAGGAATGGATATACGATAGCAGAACTTTCCTGAAAATTTCATTCTGATACAAGACCGACTTCAGGTGAAAATGCGCAAAAAACACATATAAGGGAGATTTGCACCACCAAGTCCCCATTTTAAGAAATTTTGAATCATGTTTATAGGAATGGATATACGATAGCAGAACTTTCCTGAAAATTTCATTATGATACAAGACCGACTTCAGGTGAAAATGCGCAAAAAACACATATAAGGGAGATTTGCACCACCAAGTCCCCATTTTAAGAAATTTTGAATCATGTTTATAGGAATGGATATACGATAGCAGAACTTTCCTGAAAATTTCATTATGATACAAGACCGACTTCAGGTGAAAATGCGCAAAAAACTTATTTATGGGAGATTTTCACCCCCAAGTCCCCATTTTAAGAAATTTTGAGTAATATCAAAGGAATGGATATACGATAGCAGAACTTTCCTGAAAATTTCATTCTGATACAAGACCGACTTCAGGTGAAAATGCGCAAAAAACACATTTAAGGGAGATATTCACCCCCAAGTCCCTATTTTAAGAGATTTTGAGTAATATCAAAGGAATGGATATGCGATAGCATAACTTTCCTGAAAATTTCATTCTGATACAAGAGCGACTTCAGGTGAAAATCCGCTTAAAACACATATAAGGGAGATTTGCACCCCCAAGTCCCCATTTTAAGAAATTTTGAGTAATATCAAAGGAATGGATATACGATAGCATAACTTTCCTGAAAATTTCATTCTGATACAAGACCGACTTCAGGTGAAAATGCTGAAAAAACACATATAAGGGAGATTTGCACCCCCAAGTCCCCATTATAAGAAATTTTGAATCATGTCAAAGGAATGGATATACGATAGCAGAACTTTCCTGAAAATTTCATTCTGATACAAGACCGACTTCAGGTGAAAATGCGCAAAAAACACATTTAAGAGAGATTTTCACCCCCAAGTCACCATTTTAAGAAATTTTGAGTGATATCAAAGGAATGGATATACGATAGCAGAACTTTCCTGAAAATTTCATTCTGATATACAAGACCGACTTCAGGTGAAAATACGCAAAAAACACATATAAGGGAGATTTGCACCCCCAAGTCCCCATTTTAAGAAATTTTGAGTAATATCAAAGGAATGGATATACGATAGCAGAACATTCCTGAAAATTTAATTCTGATTCAGACCGACTTCAGGTGAAAATGCGCAAAAAACACATTTAAGGGAGATTTTCACCCCCAAGTCCCCATTTTAAGAAATTTTTAGTAATATCAAAGGAATGGATATACGATAGCAGAACTTTCCTGAAAATTTCATTCTGATACAAGACCGACTTCAGGTGAAAATGCGCAAAAAACACATATAAGGGAGATTTGCACCCCCAAGTCCCCATTTTAAGAAATTTTGAGTAATATCAAAGGAATGGATATACGATAGCAGAACATTCCTGAAAATTTAATTCTGATTCAGACCGACTTCAGGTGAAAATGCGCAAGGAACACATATAAGGGAGATTTGCACCACCAAGTCCCCATTTTAAGAAATTTTTAGTAATATCAAAGGAATGGATATACGATAGCAGAACTTTCCTGAAAATTTCATTCTGATACAAGACCGACATCAGGTGAAAATGCGCAAAAAACACATACAAGGGAAATTTGCACCCCCAAGTCCCCATTTTAAGAAATTTTGGGTAATATCAAAGGAATGGATATACGATAGCGGAACTTTCTTGAAAATTTAATTCTGATACAAGACCGACTTCAGGTGAAAAATAGCAAAAAACAAATATAAGGGTGATTTTCACCCCCTAGTCCCCATTTTAAGAAATTGTGAGTCATATCAAAGGAATGGATATACGATAGCAGAACTTTCCTGAAAATTTCATTCTGATACAAGACCGACTCCAGTTGAAAATGCGCAAAAAACACATATAAGGGAGATTTGCACCCCCAAGTCCCCATTTTGAGAAATTTTGACTCATGTCAAAGGAATGGATATACGATAGCAGAACTTTCCTGAAAATTTCATTCTGATACAAGATCGACTTCAGTTGAAAATGCGCAAAAAACACATATAAGGGAGTTTTGCACCCCCAAGTCCCCATTTTACGAAATTTTGAGTAATATCAAAGGAATGGATATACGATATCAGAACTTTTCTGAAAATTTCATTCTGATACAAGACCGACTTCAGGTGAAAATGCGCAAAAAACTCATATAAGGGAGATTTGGACCCCCAAGTCCCCTTTTTAAGAAATTTTGAATCATGTCAAACGAATGGATATGAGATAGCAGAACTTTCCTGAAAATTTCATTCTGATACAAGACCGACTTCAGGTGAAAATGCGCAAAAAACACATATAAGGGGGATTTGCACCACCAAGTCCCCATTTTAAGAAATTTTGAATCATGTTTATAGGAATGGATATACGATAGCAGAACTTTCCTGAAAATTTCATTCTGATACAAGACCGACTTCAGGTGAAAATGCGCAAAAAACACATTTAAGGGAGATTTTCATCCCCAAGTCCTCATTTTAAGAAATTTTGAGTAATATCAAAGGAATGGATATACGATAGCAGAACTTTCCTGAAAATTTCATTCTGATACAAGACCGACTTCAGGTGAAAATGCGCAAAAAACACATTTAAGGGAGATTTTCACCCCCAAGTCCTCATTTTAAGAAATTTTGAGTAATATCAAAGGAATGGATATACGATAGCATAACTTTCCTGAAAATTTCATTCTGATACAAGACCGACTTCAGGTGAAAATGCGCAAAAAACACATTTAAGGGAGATATTCACCCCCAAGTCCCTATTTTAAGAAATTTTGAGTAATATCAAAGGAATGGATATAAGATAGCATAACTTTCCTGAAAATTTCATTCTGATACAAGAGCGACTTCAGGTGAAAATCCGCTTAAAACACATATAAGGGAGATTTGCACCCCCAAGTCCCCATTTTAAGAAATTTGGAGTAATATCAAAGGAAAGGATATACGATAGCATAACTTTCCTGAAAATTTCATTCTGATACAAGACCGACTTCAGGTGAAAATGCTGAAAAAACACATATAAGGGAGATGTGCACCCCCAAGTCCCCATTATAAGAAATTTTGAATCATGTCAAAGGAATGGATATACGATAGCAGATTTTTTCTGAAAATTTCATTCTGATACAAGACCGACTTCAGGTGAAAATGCGCCAAAAACACATTTAAGGGAGATTTTCACCCCCAAGTCACCATTTTAAGAAATTTTGAGTAATATCAAAGGAATGGATATACGATAGCAGAACTTTCCTGAAAATTTCATTCTGATACAAGACCGACTTCAGGTGAAAATGCGCAAAAAACACATATAAGGGAGATTTGCACCCCCAAGTCCCCATTTTGAGAAATTTTGAGTAATATCAAAGGAATGGATATACGATAGCAGAATTTTCCTGAAAATTTAATTCTGATTCAGACCGACTTCAGGTGAAAATGCGCAAAAAACACATTTAAGGGAGATTTTCACCCCCAAGTCCCCATTTTAAGAAATTTTGAGTAATATCAAAGGAATGGATATACGATAGCAGAACTTTCCTGAAAATTTCATTCTGATACAAGACCGACTTCAGGTGAAAATTCGCAAAAAACACATATAAGGGAGATTTCCACCCCCAAGTCCCCATCTTAAGAAATTTTGAACATCTCAAAGGAATGGTAGCAGAAATTTTGAGTTATAACAAAGGAATGGATATACGATAGCAGAACTTTCCTGAAAATTTCATTCTGATACAAGACCGACTTCAGGTGAAAAAGCGCAAAAATCACATTTAAGGGAGAGTTTCACCCCCAAGTCACTATTTTAAGAAATTTTGAGTAATATCAAAGGAATGGATATACGATAGCAGAACTTTCCTGAAAATTTCATTCTGATACAAGATCGACTTCAGGTGAAAATGCGCAAAAAACACATTCAAAGGAGATTTTCATCCCCAAGTCCCCATTTTAAGAAATTTTGAGTAATATCAAAAAAATTGATATACGATAGCAGAACTTTTCTGAAAATTTCATTCTGATACAAGACCGACTTCTGGTGAAAAAGTGCAAAAAACACATATAAGAGAGATTTGCACCTCCAAGTCCCCATTTTAAGAAATTTTGAGTAATAACAAAGGAATGGATATACGATAGCAGGACTTTCCTGAAAATTCAATTCTGATACAAGACCGACTTCAGGTGAAAATGCGCAAAAAACACATTTAAGGGAGATTTTCACCCCTAAGTCCCCATTTTAAGAAATTTTGAGTAATATCAAAGGAATGTATATACGATAGCAGAACTTTTCTGAAAATTTCATTCTGATACAAGACCGACTTCAGGTGAAAATGCGCAAAAAACACATATAAGGGAGATTTGCACCACCAAGTCCCCATTTTAAGAAATTTAAAATCATGTTTCTAGGAATGGATATACGATAGCAGAACTTATCTGAAAATTTCATTCTGATACAAGACCGACTTCAGGTGAAAATGTGCAAAAAACACATTTAAGTGAGATTTTCACCCCCAAGTCCTCATTTTAAGAAATTTTGAGTAATATCAAAGGAATGGATATACGATAGCAGAACTTTCCTGAAAATTTCATTCTGATACAAGACCGACTTCAGGTGAAAATGCGCAAAAAACACATTTAAGGGAGATATTCACCCCCAAGTCCCTATTTTAAGAAATTTTGAGTAATATCAAAGGAATGGATATACGATAGCATAACTTTCCTGAAAATTTCATTTCTGATACAAGAGCGACTTCAGGTGAAAATCCGCTTAAAACACATATAAGGGAGATTTGCACCCCCAAGTCCCCATTTTAAGAAATTTTGAGTAATATCAAAGGAATGGATATACGATAGCATAACTTTCCTGAAAATTTCATTCTGATACAAGACCGACTTCAGGTGAAAATGCTGAAAAAACACATATAAGGGAGATTTGCACCTCCAAGTCCCCATTATAAGAAATTTTGAATCATGTCAAAGGAATGTATATAAGATAGCATAACTTTCCTGAAAATTGCATTCTGATACAAGACCGACTTCAGGTGAAAATGCGCAAAAAACACATATAAGGGAGATTTGCACCACCAAGTCCCCATTTTAAGAAAATTTGAATCATGTCAAAGGAATGTATATAAGATAGCAGAACTTTCCTGAAAATTTCATTCTGATACAAGACCGACTTCAGGTGAAAATGCGCAAAAAACACATATAAGGGAGATTTGCACCACCAAGTCCCCATTTTAAGAAATTTTGAATCATGTTTATAGGAATGGATATACGATAGCAGAACTTTCCTGAAAATTTCATTCTGATACAAGACCGACTTCAGGTGAAAATGCGCAAAAAACACATTTAAGGGAGATTTTCACCACCAAGTCCTCATTTTAAGAAATTTTGAGTAATATCAAAGGATTGGATATACGATAGCATAACTTTCCTGAAAATTTCATTCTGATACAAGACCGACTTCAGGTGAAAATGCGCAAAAAACACATTTAAGGGAGATATTCACCCCCAAGTCCCTATTTTAAGAAATTTTGAGTAATATCAAAGGAATGGATATAAGATAGCATAACTTTCCTGAAAATTTCATTCTGATACAAGAGCGACTTCAGGTGAAAATCCGCTTAAAACACATATAAGGGAGATTTGCACCCCCAAGTCCCCATTTTAAGAAATTTTGAGTAATATCAAAGGAATCAATATACGATAGCAGAACTTTCCTGAAAATTTCATTCTGATACAAGACCGACTTCAGGTGAAAATACGCAAAAAACACATTTAAGGGAGATTTTCACCCCCAAGTCCCCATTTTAAGAAATTTTGAGTAATATCAAAGGAATGGATATACGATAGCAGAACTTTCCTGAAAATTTCATCCTGATACAAGACCGACTCTAGTTGTAAATGCGCAGAAAACACATATGAGGGAGATTTGCACCCCCACGTCCCCATATTAAGAAATTTTGAATCATGTTTAAAGGAATGGATATACGATAGCAGAATTTTCCTGAAAATTTCATTCTGATACAAGACCGACTTCAGGTGAAAATGCGCAAAAAACACATTTAAGGGAGATTTTCACCCCCAAGTCCCCATTTTAAAAAATTGTGAGTAATATCAAAGGAATGTATATACGATAGCAGAACTTTTCTGAAAATTTCATTCTGATACAAGACCGACTTCAGGTGAAAATGCGCAAAAAACACATATAAGGGAGATTTGCACAACCAAGTCCCCATTTTAAGAAATTTAAAATCATGTTTCTAGGAATGGATATACGATAGCAGAACTTATCTGAAAATTTCATTCTGATACAAGACCGACTTCAGGTGAAAATGTGCAAAAAACACATTTAAGTGAGATTTTCACCCCCAAGTCCTCATTTTAAGAAATTTTGAGTAATATCAAAGGAATGGATATACGATAGCAGAACTTTCCTGAAAATTTCATTCTGATACAAGACCGACTTCAGGTGAAAATGCGCAAAAAACACATTTAAGGGAGATATTCACCCCCAAGTCCCTATTTTAAGAAATTTTGAGTAATATCAAAGGAATGGATATACGATAGCATAACTTTCCTGAAAATTTCATTTCTGATACAAGAGCGACTTCAGGTGAAAATCCGCTTAAAACACATATAAGGGAGATTTGCACCCCCAAGTCCCCATTTTAAGAAATTTTGAGTAATATCAAAGGAATGGATATACGATAGCATAACTTTCCTGAAAATTTCATTCTGATACAAGACCGACTTCAGGTGAAAATGCTGAAAAAACACATATAAGGGAGATTTGCACCTCCAAGTCCCCATTATAAGAAATTTTGAATCATGTCAAAGGAATGTATATAAGATAGCATAACTTTCCTGAAAATTGCATTCTGATACAAGACCGACTTCAGGTGAAAATGCGCAAAAAACACATATAAGGGAGATTTGCACCACCAAGTCCCCATTTTAAGAAAATTTGAATCATGTCAAAGGAATGTATATAAGATAGCAGAACTTTCCTGAAAATTTCATTCTGATACAAGACCGACTTCAGGTGAAAATGCGCAAAAAACACATATAAGGGAGATTTGCACCACCAAGTCCCCATTTTAAGAAATTTTGAATCATGTTTATAGGAATGGATATACGATAGCAGAACTTTCCTGAAAATTTCATTCTGATACAAGACCGACTTCAGGTGAAAATGCGCAAAAAACACATTTAAGGGAGATTTTCACCACCAAGTCCTCATTTTAAGAAATTTTGAGTAATATCAAAGGATTGGATATACGATAGCATAACTTTCCTGAAAATTTCATTCTGATACAAGACCGACTTCAGGTGAAAATGCGCAAAAAACACATTTAAGGGAGATATTCACCCCCAAGTCCCTATTTTAAGAAATTTTGAGTAATATCAAAGGAATGGATATAAGATAGCATAACTTTCCTGAAAATTTCATTCTGATACAAGAGCGACTTCAGGTGAAAATCCGCTTAAAACACATATAAGGGAGATTTGCACCCCCAAGTCCCCATTTTAAGAAATTTTGAGTAATATCAAAGGAATCAATATACGATAGCAGAACTTTCCTGAAAATTTCATTCTGATACAAGACCGACTTCAGGTGAAAATACGCAAAAAACACATTTAAGGGAGATTTTCACCCCCAAGTCCCCATTTTAAGAAATTTTGAGTAATATCAAAGGAATGGATATACGATAGCAGAAGTTTCCTGAAAATTTCATCCTGATACAAGACCGACTCTAGTTGAAAATGCGCAGAAAACACATATGAGGGAGATTTGCACCCCCACGTCCCCATATTAAGAAATTTTGAATCATGTTTAAAGGAATGGATATACGATAGCAGAACTTTCCTGAACATTTCATTTTGATACAAGACCGACTTCATGTGAAAATGCGCAAAAAACACATTTAAGGGAGATTTTCACCCCCAAGTCCCCTTTTTAAGAAATTTTGAGTAATATCAAAGGAATGGATATACGATAGCAGAACTTTCCTGAAAATTTCATCCTGATACAAGACCGACTCTAGTTGAAAATGCGCAGAAAACACATATGAGGGAGATTTGCACCCCCACGTCCCCATATTGAGAAATTTTGAATCATGTTTAAAGGAATGGATATACGATAGCAGAATTTTCCTGAAAATTTCATTCTGATACAAGACCGACTTCAGGTGAAAATGCGCAAAAAACACATTTAAGGGAGATTTTCACCCCCAAGTCCCCATTTTAAAAAATTGTGAGTAATATCAAAGGAATGTATATACGATAGCAGAACTTTTCTGAAAATTTCATTCTGATACAAGACCGACTTCAGTTGAAAATGCGCAAAAAACTCATATAAGGGAGATTTCCACCCCCAAGTTCCCATTTTAAGAAAATTTGAATCATGTCAAAGGAATGGATATACGATAGCAGAACTTTCCTGAAAATTTCATTCTGATACAAGACCGACTTCAGTTGAAAATGCGCAAAAAACACATATAAGGGAGATTTGCACCCCCAAGTCCCCATATTAAGAAATTTTGAATCATGTTTAAAGAAATGGATATACGATAGCAGAACTTTCCTGAACATTTCATTTTGATACAAGACCGACTTCATGTGAAAATGCGCAAAAAACACATTTAAGGGAGATTTTCACCCGCAAGTCCCCATTTTAAGAAATTTTGAGTAATATCAAAGGAATGGATATACGATAGCAGAACTTTTCTGAAAATTTCATCCTGATACAAGACCGACTCCAGTTGAAAACGCAGAAAACACATATAAGGGAGATTTGCACCCCCAAGTCCCCATATTAAGAAATTTTGAATCATGTTTAAAGGAATGGATATACGATAGCAGAACTTTCCTGAAAATTTCATTCTGATACAAGACCGACTTCAAGTGAAAATGCGCAAAAAACACATTTAAGGGAGATTTTCACCCCCAAGTCCCCATTTTAAGAAATTTTGAGTAATATCAGAGGAATGTATATACGATAGCAGAACTTTTCTGAAAATTTCATTCTGATACAAGACCGACTTCAGTTGAAAATGCGCAAAAAACTCATATAAGGGAGATTTGCACCCCCAAGTCCCCATTTTAAGAAATTTTGAATCATGTCAAAGGAATGGATATACGATAGCAGAACTTTCCTGAAAATTTCATTCTGATACAAGACCGACATCAGTTGAAAATGCGCAAAAAACACATATAAGGGAGATTTGCACCCCCAAGTCCTCATATTAGGAAATTTTGAATCATGTTTAAAGGAATGGATATACGATAGCAGAACTTTACTGAACATTTCATTTTGATACAAGACCGACTTCATGTGAAAATGCGCAAAAAACACATTTAAGGGAGAATTTCACCCCCAAGTCCCCATTTTAAGAAATTTTGAGTAATATCAAAAAAATGGATATACGATAGCAGAACTTTTCTGAAAATTTCATTCTGATACAAGACCGACTTCTGGTGAAAAAGAGCAAAAAACACATATAAGAGAGATTTGCACCCCCAAGTCCCCATTTTAAGAAATTTTGAGTAATATCAAAGGAATGGATATACGATAGCAGGACTTTCCTGAAAATTCAATTCTGATACAAGACCGACTTCAGGTGAAAATGCGCAAAAAACACATTTAAGGGAGATTTTCACCCCCAAGTCCCCATTTTAAGAAATTTTGAGTAATATCAAAGGAATGTATATACGATAGCAGAACTTTCCTGAAAATTTCATTCTGATACAAGACCGACTTCAGGTGAAAATGCGCAAAAAACACATATAAGGGAGATTTGCACCACCAAGTCTCCATTTTAAGAAATTTTGAATCATGTCAAAGGAATGTATATAAGATAGCAGAACTTTCCTGAAAATTTCATTCTGATACAAGACCGACTTCAGGTGAAAATGCGCAAAAAACACATATAAGGGAGATTTGCACCACCAAGTCCCCATTTTAAGAAATTTTGAATCATGTTTATAGGAATGGATATACGATAGCAGAACTTTCCTGAAAATTTCATTCTGATACAAGACCGACTTCAGGTGAAAATGCGCAAAAAACACATTTAAGGGAGATTTTCACCCCCAAGTCCTCATTTTAAGAAATTTTGAGTAATATCAAAGGATTGGATATACGATAGCATAACTTTCCTGAAAATTTCATTCTGATACAAGACCGACTTCAGGTGAAAATGCGCAAAAAACACATTTAAGGGAGATATTCACCCCCAAGTCCCTATTTTAAGAAATTTTGAGTAATATCAAAGGAATGGATATAAGATAGCATAACTTTCCTGAAAATTTCATTCCTATACAAGAGCGACTTCAGGTGAAAATCCGCTTAATTCACATATAAGGGAGATTTGCACCCCCAAGTCCCCATTTTAAGAAATTTTGAGTAATATCAAAGGAATGGATATACGATAGCAGAACTTTCCTGAAAATTTCATTCTGATACAAGACCGACTTCAGGTGAAAATGCGCAAAAAACACATTTAAGGGAGATATTCACCCCCAAGTCCCTATTTTAAGAAATTTTGAGTAATATCAAAGGAATGGATATAAGATAGCATAACTTTCCTGAAAATTTCATTCCTATACAAGAGCGACTTCAGGTGAAAATCCGCTTAATTCACATATAAGGGAGATTTGCACCCCCAAGTCCCCATTTTAAGAAATTTTGAGTAATATCAAAGGAATGGATATACGATAGCAGAACTTTCCTGAAAATTTCATCCTGATACAAGACCGACTCTAGTTGTAAATGCGCAGAAAACACATATGAGGGAGATTTGCACCCCCACGTCCCCATATTAAGAAATTTTGAATCATGTTTAAAGGAATGGATATACGATAGCAGAATTTTCCTGAAAATTTCATTCTGATACAAGACCGACTTCAGGTGAAAATGCGCAAAAAACACATTTAAGGGAGATTTTCACCCCCAAGTCCCCATTTTAAAAAATTGTGAGTAATATCAAAGGAATGTATATACGATAGCAGAACTTTTCTGAAAATTTCATTCTGATACAAGACCGACTTCAGTTGAAAATGCGCAAAAAACTCATATAAGGGAGATTTGCACCCCCAAGTCCCCATTTTAAGAAATTTTGAATCATGTCAAAGGAATGGATATACGATAGCAGAACTTTCCTGAAAATTTCATTCTGATACAAGACCGACTTCAGTTGAAAATGCGCAAAAAACACATATAAGGGAGATTTGCAGCCCCAAGTCCTCATATTAGGAAATTTTGAATCATGTTTAAAAGAATGGATATACGATAGCAGAACTTTACTGAACATTTCATTTTGATACAAGACCGACTTCATGTGAAAATGCGCAAAAAACACATTTAAGGGAGAATTTCACCCCCAAGTCCCCATTTAAAGAAATTTTGAGTAATATCAAAAAAATGGATATACGATAGCAGAACTTTTCTGAAAATTTCATTCTGATACAAGACCGACTTCTGGTGAAAAAGAGCAAAAAACACATATAAGAGAGATTTGCACCCCCAAGTCCCCATTTTAGGAAATTTTGAGTAATATCAAAGGAATGGATATACGATAGCAGGACTTTCCTGAAAATTCAAATCTGATACAAGACCGACTTCAGGTGAAAATGCGCAAAAAACACATTTAAGGGAGATTTGCACCCCCAAGTCCCCATTTTAAGAAATTTTGAGTAATATCAAAGGAATGGATATACGATAGCAGAACTTTCCTGAAAATTTCATTCTGATACAAGACCGACTTCAGGTGAAAATACGCAAAAAACACATTTAAGGGAGATTTTCACCCCCAAGTCCCCATTTTAAGAAATTTTGAGTAATATCAAAGGAATGGATATACGATAGCAGAACTTTCCTGAAAATTTCATCCTGATACAAGACCGACTCTAGTTGTAAATGCGCAGAAAACACATATGAGGGAGATTTGCACCCCCACGTCCCCATATTAAGAAATTTTGAATCATGTTTAAAGGAATGGATATACGATAGCAGAATTTTCCTGAAAATTTCATTCTGATACAAGACCGACTTCAGGTGAAAATGCGCAAAAAACACATTTAAGGGAGATTTTCACCCCCAAGTCCCCATTTTAAAAAATTGTGAGTAATATCAAAGGAATGTATATACGATAGCAGAACTTTTCTGAAAATTTCATTCTGATACAAGACCGACTTCAGTTGAAAATGCGCAAAAAACTCATATAAGGGAGATTTGCACCCCCAAGTCCCCATTTTAAGAAATTTTGAATCATGTCAAAGGAATGGATATACGATAGCAGAACTTTCCTGAAAATTTCATTCTGATACAAGACCGACTTCAGTTGAAAATGCGCAAAAAACACATATAAGGGAGATTTGCACCCCCAAGTCCTCATATTAGGAAATTTTGAATCATGTTTAAAAGAATGGATATACGATAGCAGAACTTTACTGAACATTTCATTTTGATACAAGACCGACTTCATGTGAAAATGCGCAAAAAACACATTTAAGGGAGAATTTCACCCCCAAGTCCCCATTTTAAGAAATTTTGAGTAATATCAAAAAAATGGATATACGATAGCAGAACTTTTCTGAAAATTTCATTCTGATACAAGACCGACTTCTGGTGAAAAAGAGCAAAAAACACATATAAGAGAGATTTGCACCCCCAAGTCCCCATTTTAGGAAATTTTGAGTAATATCAAAGGAATGGATATACGATAGCAGGACTTTCCTGAAAATTCAATTCTGATACAAGACCGACTTCAGGTGAAAATGCGCAAAAAACACATTTAAGGGAGATTTTCACCCCCAAGTCCCCATTTTAAGAAATTTTGAGTAATATCAAAGGAATGTATATACGATAGCAGAACTTTCCTGAAAATTTCATTCTGATACAAGACCGACTTCAGGTGAAAATGCGCAAAAAACACATATAAGGGAGATTTGCACCACCAAGTCTCCATTTTAAGAAATTTTGAATCATGTCAAAGGAATGTATATAAGATAGCAGAACTTTCCTGAAAATTTCATTCTGATACAAGACCGACTTCAGGTGAAACTGCGCAAAAAACACATATAAGGGAGATTTGCACCACCAAGTCCCCATTTTAAGAAATTTTGAATCATGTTTATAGGAATGGATATACGATAGCAGAACTTTCCTGAAAATTTCATTCTGATACAAGACCGACTTCAGGTGAAAATGCGCAAAAAACACATTTAAGGGAGATTTTCACCCCCAAGTCCTCATTTTAAGAAATTTTGAGTAATATCAAAGGAATGGATATACGATAGCAGAACTTTCCTGAAAATTTCATTCTGATACAAGACCGACATCAGGTGAAAATGCGCAAAAAACACATTTAAGGGAGATATTCACCCCCAAGTCCCTATTTTAAGAAATTTTGAGTAATATCAAAGGAATGGATATACGATAGCATAACTTTCCTGAAAATTTCATTCTGATACAAGAGCGACTTCAGGTGAAAATCCGCTTAAAACACATATAAGGGAGATTTGCACCCCCAAGTCCACATTTTAAGAAATTTTGAGTAATATCAAAGGAATGGATATACGATAGCATAACTTTCCTGAAAATTTCATTCTGATACAAGACCGACTTCAGGTGAAAATGCTGAAAAAACACATATAAGGGAGATTTGCACCCCCAAGTCCCCATTATAAGAAATTTTGAATCATGTCAAAGGAATGTATATAAGATAGCATAACTTTCCTGAAAATTGCATTCTGATACAAGACCGACTTCAGGTGAAAATGCGCAAAAAACACATATAAGGGAGATTTGCACCACCAAGTCCCCATTTTAAGAAATTTTGAATCATGTCAAAGGAATGTATATAAGATAGCAGAACTGTCATGAAAATTTCATTCTGATACAAGACCGACTTCAGGTGAAAATGCGCAAAAAACACATATAAGGGAGATTTGCACCACCAAGTCCCCATTTTAAGAAATTTTGAATCATGTTTATAGGAATGGATATACGATAGCAGAACTTTCCTGAAAATTTCATTCTGATACAAGACCGACTTCAGGTGAAAATGCGCTAAAAACACATTTAAGGGAGATTTTCACCCCCAAGTCCTCATTTTAAGAAATTTTGAGTAATATCAAAGGAATGGATATACGATAGCATAACTTTCCTGAAAATTTCATTCTGATACAAGACCGACTTCAGGTGAAAATGCGCAAAAAACACATTTAAGGGAGATATTCACCCCCAAGTCCCTATTTTAAGAAATTTTGAGCAATATCAAAGGAATGGATATAAGATAGCATAACTTTCCTGAAAATTTCATTCTGATACAAGAGCGACTTCAGGTGAAAATCCGCTTAAAACACATATAAGGGAGATTTGCACCCCCAAGTCCCCATTTTAAGAAATTTTGAGTAATATCAAAGGAATGGATATACGATAGCATAACACATTCAAAGAAGATTTTCACCCCCAAGTCCCCATTTTAAGAAATTTTGAGTAATATCAAAGGAATGGATATACGATAGCAGAACTTTCCTGAAAATTTCATTCTGATACAAGACCGACTTCAGGTGAAAATGCGCAAAAAACACATTTAAGGGAGATTTTCACCCCCAAGTCCCCATTTTAAGAAATTTTGAGTAATATCAAAGGAATGGATATACGATAGCAGAACTTTCCTGAAAATTTCATCCTGATACAAGACCGACTCCAGTTGAAAATGCGCAGAAAACACATAAAAGGGAGATTTGCACCCCCAAGTCCCCATATCAAGAAATTTTGAATCATGTTTAAAGGAATGGATATACGATAGCAGAACTTTCCTGAACATTTCATTTTGATACAAGACCGACTTCATGTGAAAATGCGCAAAAAACACATTTAAGGGAGATTTTCACCCCCAAGTCCCCATTTTAAGAAATTTTGAGTAATATCAAAGGAATGGATATACGATAGCAGAACTTTCCTGAAAATTTCATCCTGATACAAGACCGACTCTAGTTGAAAATGCTTAGAAAACACATATAAAGGAGATTTGCACCCCCACGTCCCCATATTAAGAAATTTTGAATCATGTTTATAGGAATGGATATACGATAGCAGAATTTTCCTGAAAATTTCATTCTGATACAAGACCGACTTCAGGTGAAAATGCGCAAATAACACATTTAAGGGAGATTTTCACCCCCAAGTCCTCATTTTAAGAAATTTTGAGTAATATCAAAGGAATGTATATACGATAGCAGAACTTTCCTGAAAATTTCATTCTGATACAAGACCGACTTCAGGTGAAAATGCGCAAAAAACACATATAAGGGAGATTTGCACCACCAAGTCTCCATTTTAAGAAATTTTGAATCATGTCAAAGGAATGTATATAAGATAGCAGAACTTTCCTGAAAATTTCATTCTGATACAAGACCGACTTCAGGTGAAAATGCGCAAAAAACACATATAAGGGAGATTTGCACCACCAAGTCCCCATTTTAAGAAATTTTGAATCATGTTTATAGGAATGGATATACGATAGCAGAACTTTCCTGAAAATTTCATTCTGATACAAGACCGACTTCAGGTGAAAATGCGCAAAAAACACATTTAAGGGAGATTTTCACCCCCAAGTCCTCATTTTAAGAAATTTTGAGTAATATCAAAGGATTGGATATACGATAGCATAACTTTCCTGAAAATTTCATTCTGATACAAGACCGACTTCAGGTGAAAATGCGCAAAAAACACATTTAAGGGAGATATTCACCCCCAAGTCCCTATTTTAAGAAATTTTGAGTAATATCAAAGGAATGGATATAAGATAGCATAACTTTCCTGAAAATTTCATTCTGATACAAGAGCGACTTCAGGTGAAAATCCGCTTAATTCACATATAAGGGAGATTTGCACCCCCAAGTCCCCATTTTAAGAAATTTTGAGTAATATCAAAGGAATGGATATACGATAGCAGAATTTTCCTGAAAATTTCATTCTGATACAAGACCGACTTCAGGTGAAAATGCGCAAAAAACACATTTAAGGGAGATTTTCACCCCCAAGTCCCCATTTTAAAAAATTGTGAGTAATATCAAAGGAATGTATATACGATAGCAGAACTTTTCTGAAAATTTCATTCTGATACAAGACCGACTTCAGTTGAAAATGCGCAAAAAACTCATATAAGGGAGATTTGCACCCCCAAGTCCCCATTTTAAGAAATTTTGAATCATGTCAAAGGAATGGATATACGATAGCAGAACTTTCCTGAAAATTTCATTCTGATACAAGACTGACTTCAGTTGAAAATGCGCAAAAAACACATATAAGGGAGATTTGCACCCCCAAGTCCTCATATTAGGAAATTTTGAATCATGTTTAAAAGAATGGATATACGATAGCAGAACTTTACTGAACATTTCATTTTGATACAAGACCGACTTCATGTGAAAATGCGCAAAAAACACATTTAAGGGAGAATTTCACCCCCAAGTCCCCATTTTAAGAAATTTTGAGTAATATCAAAAAAATGGATATACGATAGCAGAACTTTTCTGAAAATTTCATTCTGATACAAGACCGACTTCTGGTGAAAAAGAGCAAAAAACACATATAAGAGAGATTTGCACCCCCAAGTCCCCATTTTAGGAAATTTTGAGTAATATCAAAGGAATGGATATACGATAGCAGGACTTTCCTGAAAATTCAATTCTGATACAAGACCGACTTCAGGTGAAAATGCGCAAAAAACACATTTAAGGGAGATTTTCACCCCCAAGTCCCCATTTTAAGAAATTTTGAGTAATATCAAAGGAATGTATATACGATAGCAGAACTTTCCTGAAAATTTCATTCTGATACAAGACCGACTTCAGGTGAAAATGCGCAAAAAACACATATAAGGGAGATTTGCACCACCAAGTCTCCATTTTAAGAAATTTTGAATCATGTCAAAGGAATGTATATAAGATAGCAGAACTTTCCTGAAAATTTCATTCTGATACAAGACCGACTTCAGGTGAAACTGCGCAAAAAACACATATAAGGGAGATTTGCACCACCAAGTCCCCATTTTAAGAAATTTTGAATCATGTTTATAGGAATGGATATACGATAGCAGAACTTTCCTGAAAATTTCATTCTGATACAAGACCGACTTCAGGTGAAAATGCGCAAAAAACACATTTAAGGGAGATTTTCACCCCCAAGTCCTCATTTTAAGAAATTTTGAGTAATATCAAAGGAATGGATATACGATAGCAGAACTTTCCTGAAAATTTCATTCTGATACAAGACCGACATCAGGTGAAAATGCGCAAAAAACACATTTAAGGGAGATATTCACCCCCAAGTCCCTATTTTAAGAAATTTTGAGTAATATCAAAGGAATGGATATACGATAGCATAACTTTCCTGAAAATTTCATTCTGATACAAGAGCGACTTCAGGTGAAAATCCGCTTAAAACACATATAAGGGAGATTTGCACCCCCAAGTCCACATTTTAAGAAATTTTGAGTGATATCAAAGGAATGGATATACGATAGCATAACTTTCCTGAAAATTTCATTCTGATACAAGACCGACTTCAGGTGAAAATGCTGAAAAAACACATATAAGGGAGATTTGCACCCCCAAGTCCCCATTATAAGAAATTTTGAATCATGTCAAAGGAATGTATATAAGATAGCATAACTTTCCTGAAAATTGCATTCTGATACAAGACCGACTTCAGGTGAAAATGCGCAAAAAACACATATAAGGGAGATTTGCACCACCAAGTCCCCATTTTAAGAAATTTTGAATCATGTCAAAGGAATGTATATAAGATAGCAGAACTGTCATGAAAATTTCATTCTGATACAAGACCGACTTCAGGTGAAAATGCGCAAAAAACACATATAAGGGAGATTTGC
The DNA here is from genome assembly GCA_937662695.2 of Halyzia sedecimguttata. Taxonomy (NCBI): domain Eukaryota; kingdom Metazoa; phylum Arthropoda; class Insecta; order Coleoptera; family Coccinellidae; genus Halyzia; species Halyzia sedecimguttata. Next base: position 72,273,140 of record OW569417.2, read on the forward strand.
ACCACCAAGTCCCCATTTTAAGAAATTTTGAATCATGTTTATAGGAATGGATATACGATAGCAGAACTTTCCTGAAAATTTCATTCTGATACAAGACCGACTTCAGGTGAAAATGCGCAAAAAACACATTTAAGGGAGATTTTCACCCCCAAGTCCTCATTTTAAGAAATTTTGAGTAATATCAAAGGAATGGATATACGATAGCATAACTTTCCTGAAAATTTCATTCTGATACAAGACCGACTTCAGGTGAAAATGCGCAAAAAACACATTTAAGGGAGATATTCACCCCCAAGTCCCTATTTTAAGAAATTTTGAGCAATATCAAAGGAATGGATATAAGATAGCATAACTTTCCTGAAAATTTCATTCTGATACAAGAGCGACTTCAGGTGAAAATCCGCTTAAAACACATATAAGGGAGATTTGCACCCCCAAGTCCCCATTTTAAGAAATTTTGAGTAATATCAAAGGAATGGATATACGATAGCATAACACATTCAAAGGAGATTTTCACCCCCAAGTCCCCATTTTAAGAAATTTTGAGTAATATCAAAGGAATGGATATACGATAGCAGAACTTTCCTGAAAATTTCATTCTGATACAAGACCGACTTCAGGTGAAAATGCGCAAAAAACACATTTAAGGGAGATTTTCACCCCCAAGTCCCCATTTTAAGAAATTTTGAGTAATATCAAGGGAATGGATATACGATAGCAGAACTTTCCTGAAAATTTCATCCTGATACAAGACCGACTCCAGTTGAAAATGCGCAGAAAACACATAAAAGGGAGATTTGCACCCCCAAGTCCCCATATCAAGAAATTTTGAATCATGTTTAAAGGAATGGATATACGATAGCAGAACTTTCCTGAACATTTCATTTTGATACAAGACCGACTTCATGTGAAAATGCGCAAAAAACACATTTAAGGGAGATTTTCACCCCCAAGTCCCCATTTTAAGAAATTTTGAGTAATATCAAAGGAATGGATATACGATAGCAGAACTTTCCTGAAAATTTCATCCTGATACAAGACCGACTCTAGTTGAAAATGCTTAGAAAACACATATAAGGGAGATTTGCACCCCCACGTCCCCATATTAAGAAATTTTGAATCATGTTTATAGGAATGGATATACGATAGCAGAATTTTCCTGAAAATTTCATTCTGATACAAGACCGACTTCAGGTGAAAATGCGCAAAAAACACATTTAAGGGAGATTTTCACCCCCAAGTCCCCATTTTAAGAAATTGTGAGTGATATAAAAGGAATGTATATACGATAGTAGAACTTTTCTGAAAATTTCATTCTGATACAAGACCGACTTCAGTTGAAAATGCGCAAAAAACTCATATAAGGGAGATTTGCACCCCCAAGTCCCCATTTTAAGAAAATTTGAATCATGTCAAAGGAATGGATATACGATAGCAGAACTTTCCTGAAAATTTCATTCTGATACAAGACCGACTTCAGTTGAAAATGCGCAAACAACACATATTAGGGAGATTTGCACCCCCAAGTCCTCATATTAAGAAAATTTGAATCATGTCAAAGGAATGTATATAAGATAGCAGAACTGTCCTGAAAATTTCATTCTGATACAAGACCGACTTCAGGTGAAAATGCGCAAAAAACACATATAAGGGAGATTTGCACCACCAAGTCCCCATTTTAAGAAATTTTGAATCATGTTTATAGGAATGGATATACGATAGCAGAACTTTCCTGAAAATTTCATTCTGATACAAGACCGACTTCAGGTGAAAATGCGCAAAAAACACATTTAAGGGAGATTTTCACACCCAAGTCCTCATTTTAAGAAATTTTGAGTAATATCAAAGGAATGGATATACGATAGCATAACTTTCCTGAAAATTTCATTCTGATACAAGACCGACTTCAGGTGAAAATGCGCAAAAAACACATTTAAGGGAGATATTCACCCCCAAGTCCCTATTTTAAGAAATTTTGAGCAATATCAAAGGAATGGATATAAGATAGCATAACTTTCCTGAAAATTTCATTCTGATACAAGAGCGACTTCAGGTGAAAATCCGCTTAAAACACATATAAGGGAGATTTGCACCCCCAAGTCCCCATTTTAAGAAATTTTGAGTAATATCAAAGGAATGGATATACGATAGCATAACGCATTCAAAGGAGATTTTCACCCCCAAGTCCCCGTTTTAAGAAATTTTGAGTAATATCAAAGGAATGGATATACGATAGCAGAACTTTCCTGAAAATTTCATTCTGATACAAGACCGACTTCAGGTGAAAATGCGCAAAAAACACATTTAAGGGAGATTTACACCCCCAAGTCCCCATTTTAAGAAATTTTGAGTAATATCAAAGGAATGGATATACGATAGCAGAACTTTCCTGAAAATTTCATCCTGATACAAGACCGACTCCAGTTGAAAATGCGCAGAAAACACATAAAAGGGAGATTTGCACCCCCAAGTCCCCATATTAAGAAATTTTGAATCATGTTTAAAGGAATGGATATACGATAGCAGAACTTTCCTGAACATTTCATTTTGATACAAGACCGACTTCATGTGAAAATGCGCAAAAAACACATTTAAGGGAGATTTTCACCCGCAAGTCCCCATTTTAAGAAATTTTGAGTAATATCAAAGGAATGGATATACGATAGCAGAACTTTCCTGAAAATTTCATCCTGATACAAGACCGACTCTAGTTGAAAATGCTTAGAAAACACATATAAGGGAGATTTGCACCCCCACGTCCCCATATTAAGAAATTTTGAATCATGTTTATAGGAATGGATATACGATAGCAGAATTTTCCTGAAAATTTCATTCTGATACAAGACCGACTTCAGGTGAATATGCGCAAAAAACACATTTAAGGGAGATTTTCACCCCCAAGTCCCCATTTTAAGAAATTGTGAGTAATATCAAAGGAATGTATATACGATAGTAGAACTTTTCTGAAAATTTCATTCTGATACAAGACCGACTTCAGATGAAAATGCGCAAAAAACTCATATAAGGGAGATTTGCACCCCCAAGTCCCCATTTTAAGAAAATATGAATCATGTCAAAGGAATGGATATACGATAGCAGAACTTTCCTGAAAATTTCATTCTGATACAAGACCGACTTCAGTTGAAAATGCGCAAAAAACACATATAAGGGAGATTTGCACCCCCAAGTCCCCATATTAAAAAATTTTGAATCATGTTTAAAGGAATGGATATACGATAGCAGAACTTTACTGAACATTTCATTTTGATACAAGACCGACTTCATGTGAAAATGCGCAAAAAACACATTTAAGGGAGATTTTCACCCCCAAGTCCCCATTTTAAGAAATTTTGAGTAATATCAAAGGAATGGATAAACGATAGCAGAACTTTCCTGAAAATTTCATTCTGATACAAGACCGACTTCAGGTGAAAATGCGCAAAAAACACATATAAGGGAGATTTGCACCACCAAGTCCCCATTTTAAGAAATTTTGAATCATGTTTATAGGAATGGATATACGATAGCAGAACTTTCCTGAAAATTTCATTATGATACAAGACCGACTTCAGGTGAAAATGCGCAAAAAACACATATAAGGGAGATTTGCACCACCAAGTCCCCATTTTAAGAAATTTTGAATCATGTTTATAGGAATGGATATACGATAGCAGAACTTTCCTGAAAATTTCATTATGATACAAGACCGACTTCAGGTGAAAATGCGCAAAAAACTTATTTAAGGGAGATTTTCACCCCCAAGTCCCCATTTTAAGAAATTTTGAGTAATATCAAAGGAATGGATATACGATAGCAGAACTTTCCTGAAAATTTCATTCTGATACAAGACCGACTTCAGGTGAAAATGCGCAAAAAACACATTTAAGGGAGATATTCACCCCCAAGTCCCTATTTTAAGAGATTTTGAGTAATATCAAAGGAATGGATATGCGATAGCATAACTTTCCTGAAAATTTCATTCTGATACAAGAGCGACTTCAGGTGAAAATCCGCTTAAAACACATATAAGGGAGATTTGCACCCCCAAGTCCCCATTTTAAGAAATTTTGAGTAATATCAAAGGAATGGATATACGATAGCATAACTTTCCTGAAAATTTCATTCTGATACAAGACCGACTTCAGGTGAAAATGCTGAAAAAACACATATAAGGGAGATTTGCACCCCCAAGTCCCCATTATAAGAAATTTTGAATCATGTCAAAGGAATGGATATACGATAGCAGAACTTTCCTGAAAATTTCATTCTGATACAAGACCGACTTCAGGTGAAAATGCGCAAAAAACACATTTAAGAGAGATTTTCACCCCCAAGTCACCATTTTAAGAAATTTTGAGTGATATCAAAGGAATGGATATACGATAGCAGAACTTTCCTGAAAATTTCATTCTGATATACAAGACCGACTTCAGGTGAAAATACGCAAAAAAAACATATAAGGGAGATTTGCACCCCCAAGTCCCCATTTTAAGAAATTTTGAGTAATATCAAAGGAATGGATATACGATAGCAGAACATTCCTGAAAATTTAATTCTGATTCAGACCGACTTCAGGTGAAAATGCGCAAAAAACACATTTAAGGGAGATTTTCACCCCCAAGTCCCCATTTTAAGAAATTTTTAGTAATATCAAAGGAATGGATATACGATAGCAGAACTTTCCTGAAAATTTCATTCTGATACAAGACCGACTACAGGTGAAAATGCGCAAAAAACACATATAAGGGAGATTTGCACCCCCAAGTCCCCATTTTAAGAAATTTTGAGTAATATCAAAGGAATGGATATACGATAGCAGAACATTCCTGAAAATTTAATTCTGATTCAGACCGACTTCAGGTGAAAATGCGCAAGGAACACATATAAGGGAGATTTGCACCACCAAGTCCCCATTTTAAGAAATTTTTAGTAATATCAAAGGAATGGATATACGATAGCAGAACTTTCCTGAAAATTTCATTCTGATACAAGACCGACTTCAGTTGAAAATGCGCAAACAACACATATTAGGGAGATTTGCACCCCCAAGTCCTCATATTAAGAAAATTTGAATCATGTCAAAGGAATGTATATAAGATAGCAGAACTGTCCTGAAAATTTCATTCTGATACAAGACCGACTTCAGGTGAAAATGCGCAAAAAACACATATAAGGGAGATTTGCACCACCAAGTCCCCATTTTAAGAAATTTTGAATCATGTTTATAGGAATGGATATACGATAGCAGAACTTTCCTGAAAATTTCATTCTGATACAAGACCGACTTCAGGTGAAAATGCGCAAAAAACACATTTAAGGGAGATTTTCACACCCAAGTCCTCATTTTAAGAAATTTTGAGTAATATCAAAGGAATGGATATACGATAGCATAACTTTCCTGAAAATTTCATTCTGATACAAGACCGACTTCAGGTGAAAATGCGCAAAAAACACATTTAAGGGAGATATTCACCCCCAAGTCCCTATTTTAAGAAATTTTGAGCAATATCAAAGGAATGGATATAAGATAGCATAACTTTCCTGAAAATTTCATTCTGATACAAGAGCGACTTCAGGTGAAAATCCGCTTAAAACACATATAAGGGAGATTTGCACCCCCAAGTCCCCATTTTAAGAAATTTTGAGTAATATCAAAGGAATGGATATACGATAGCATAACGCATTCAAAGGAGATTTTCACCCCCAAGTCCCCGTTTTAAGAAATTTTGAGTAATATCAAAGGAATGGATATACGATAGCAGAACTTTCCTGAAAATTTCATTCTGATACAAGACCGACTTCAGGTGAAAATGCGCAAAAAACACATTTAAGGGAGATTTACACCCCCAAGTCCCCATTTTAAGAAATTTTGAGTAATATCAAAGGAATGGATATACGATAGCAGAACTTTCCTGAAAATTTCATCCTGATACAAGACCGACTCCAGTTGAAAATGCGCAGAAAACACATAAAAGGGAGATTTGCACCCCCAAGTCCCCATATTAAGAAATTTTGAATCATGTTTAAAGGAATGGATATACGATAGCAGAACTTTCCTGAACATTTCATTTTGATACAAGACCGACTTCATGTGAAAATGCGCAAAAAACACATTTAAGGGAGATTTTCACCCGCAAGTCCCCATTTTAAGAAATTTTGAGTAATATCAAAGGAATGGATATACGATAGCAGAACTTTCCTGAAAATTTCATCCTGATACAAGACCGACTCTAGTTGAAAATGCTTAGAAAACACATATAAGGGAGATTTGCACCCCCACGTCCCCATATTAAGAAATTTTGAATCATGTTTATAGGAATGGATATACGATAGCAGAATTTTCCTGAAAATTTCATTCTGATACAAGACCGACTTCAGGTGAATATGCGCAAAAAACACATTTAAGGGAGATTTTCACCCCCAAGTCCCCATTTTAAGAAATTGTGAGTAATATCAAAGGAATGTATATACGATAGTAGAACTTTTCTGAAAATTTCATTCTGATACAAGACCGACTTCAGATGAAAATGCGCAAAAAACTCATATAAGGGAGATTTGCACCCCCAAGTCCCCATTTTAAGAAAATTTGAATCATGTCAAAGGAATGGATATACGATAGCAGAACTTTCCTGAAAATTTCATTCTGATACAAGACCGACTTCAGTTGAAAATGCGCAAAAAACACATATAAGGGAGATTTGCACCCCCAAGTCCCCATATTAAAAAATTTTGAATCATGTTTAAAGGAATGGATATACGATAGCAGAACTTTACTGAACATTTCATTTTGATACAAGACCGACTTCATGTGAAAATGCGCAAAAAACACATTTAAGGGAGATTTTCACCCCCAAGTCCCCATTTTAAGAAATTTTGAGTAATATCAAAGGAATGGATAAACGATAGCAGAACTTTCCTGAAAATTTCATTCTGATACAAGACCGACTTCAGGTGAAAATGCGCAAAAAACACATATAAGGGAGATTTGCACCACCAAGTCCCCATTTTAAGAAATTTTGAATCATGTTTATAGGAATGGATATACGATAGCAGAACTTTCCTGAAAATTTCATTATGATACAAGACCGACTTCAGGTGAAAATGCGCAAAAAACACATATAAGGGAGATTTGCACCACCAAGTCCCCATTTTAAGAAATTTTGAATCATGTTTATAGGAATGGATATACGATAGCAGAACTTTCCTGAAAATTTCATTATGATACAAGACCGACTTCAGGTGAAAATGCGCAAAAAACTTATTTAAGGGAGATTTTCACCCCCAAGTCCCCATTTTAAGAAATTTTGAGTAATATCAAAGGAATGGATATACGATAGCAGAACTTTCCTGAAAATTTCATTCTGATACAAGACCGACTTCAGGTGAAAATGCGCAAAAAACACATTTAAGGGAGATATTCACCCCCAAGTCCCTATTTTAAGAGATTTTGAGTAATATCAAAGGAATGGATATGCGATAGCATAACTTTCCTGAAAATTTCATTCTGATACAAGAGCGACTTCAGGTGAAAATCCGCTTAAAACACATATAAGGGAGATTTGCACCCCCAAGTCCCCATTTTAAGAAATTTTGAGTAATATCAAAGGAATGGATATACGATAGCATAACTTTCCTGAAAATTTCATTCTGATACAAGACCGACTTCAGGTGAAAATGCTGAAAAAACACATATAAGGGAGATTTGCACCCCCAAGTCCCCATTATAAGAAATTTTGAATCATGTCAAAGGAATGGATATACGATAGCAGAACTTTCCTGAAAATTTCATTCTGATACAAGACCGACTTCAGGTGAAAATGCGCAAAAAACACATTTAAGAGAGATTTTCACCCCCAAGTCACCATTTTAAGAAATTTTGAGTGATATCAAAGGAATGGATATACGATAGCAGAACTTTCCTGAAAATTTCATTCTGATATACAAGACCGACTTCAGGTGAAAATACGCAAAAAAAACATATAAGGGAGATTTGCACCCCCAAGTCCCCATTTTAAGAAATTTTGAGTAATATCAAAGGAATGGATATACGATAGCAGAACATTCCTGAAAATTTAATTCTGATTCAGACCGACTTCAGGTGAAAATGCGCAAAAAACACATTTAAGGGAGATTTTCACCCCCAAGTCCCCATTTTAAGAAATTTTTAGTAATATCAAAGGAATGGATATACGATAGCAGAACTTTCCTGAAAATTTCATTCTGATACAAGACCGACTTCAGGTGAAAATGCGCAAAAAACACATATAAGGGAGATTTGCACCCCCAAGTCCCCATTTTAAGAAATTTTGAGTAATATCAAAGGAATGGATATACGATAGCAGAACATTCCTGAAAATTTAATTCTGATTCAGACCGACTTCAGGTGAAAATGCGCAAGGAACACATATAAGGGAGATTTGCACCACCAAGTCCCCATTTTAAGAAATTTTTAGTAATATCAAAGGAATGGATATACGATAGCAGAACTTTCCTGAAAATTTCATTCTGATACAAGACCGACATCAGGTGAAAATGCGCAAAAAACACATATAAGGGAAATTTGCACCCCCAAGTCCCCATTTTAAGAAATTTTGGGTAATATCAAAGGAATGGATATACGATAGCGGAACTTTCTTGAAAATTTAATTCTGATACAAGACCGACTTCAGGTGAAAAATAGCAAAAAAACTCATATAAGGGAGATTTGCACCCCCAAGTCCCCATTTTAAGAAATTTTGAATCATGTCAAAGGAATGGATATACGATAGCAGAACTTTCCTGAAAATTTCATTCTGATACAAGACCGACTTCAGTTGAAAATGCGCAAAAAACACATATAAGGGATATTTGCACCCCCAAGTCTCCATATTAAATAATTTTGAATCATGTTCAAAGGAATGGATATACGATAGCAGAACTTTCCTGAAAATTTCATTTTGATACAAGACCGACTTCATGTGAAAATGCGCAAAATACACATTTAAGGGAGATTTTCACCCCCAAGTCCCCATTTTAAGAAATTTTGAGTAATATCAAAGGAATGGATATACGATAGCAGAACTTTCCTGAAAATTTCATTCTGATACAAGACCGACTTCAGGTGAAAAAGTGCAAAAAACACATATAGGAGAGATTTGCACCCCCAAGTCCCCATTTCAAGAAATTTGGAGTAATATCAAAGGAATGGATATACGAAAGCAGAACTTTCCTGAAAATTTCATTCTGATACAAGACCGACTTCAGGTGAAAATGCGCAAAAAACACATATAAGGGAGATTTGCACCCCCAAGTCCCCATTTTAAGAAATTTTGAATCATGTCAAAGGAATGGATATTAGATAGCAGAACTTTCCTGGAAATTTCATTCTGATACAAGACCGACTTCAGGTGAAGATGCGCAAAAACACATTTAAGGGAGATTTGCACCCCCAAGTCCTCATTTTAAGAAATTTTGAGTAATATCAAAGGAATGGATATACGAAAGCAGAACTTTCCTGAAAATTTCATTCTGATACAAGACCGACTTCAGGTGAAAATGCGCAAAAAACACATATAAGGGAGATTTGCACCCCCAAGTTCCCATTTTAAGAAATTTTGAATCATGTCAAAGAAATGGATATACGATAGCAGAACTTTCCTGAAAATTTAATTCTGATACAAGACCGACTTCAGGTGAAAATGCGCAAAAACACATTTAAGGGAGATTTTCACCCCCAAGAGATTAAGAAGATTAAGAAATTTTGAGTAATATCAAAGGAATGGATATACGATAGCAGAACTTTCCTGAAAATTTCATTCTGATACAAGACCGACTTCAGGTGAAAATGCTCAAAAAACACTTTTAAGGGAGATTTTCACCCCCAAGTCCCCATTTTAAGAAATTTTTAGTAATATCAAAGGAATGGATATACGATAGCAGAACTTTCCTGAAAATTTCATTCTGATACAAGACCGACTTCAGGTGAATATGCGCAAAAAACACATTTAAGGGAGATTTTCACCCCCAAGTCCCCATTTTAAGAAATTTTGAGTAATATCAAAGGAATGAATATACGATAGCAGAACTTTCCTGAAAATTTCATTCTGATACAAGACCGATTTCAGATGAAAATGCGCAAAAAACACATATAAGGGGTATTTCCACCCCTAGGCCCCATATTAAGAGATTATCGCAACAAAGTATATATGATTTTTTCTAGCAATTTTATTCTGTTGCAAGATCGAGTTGCATTATGCAGTATATTCGAATGAACGAAGTTTAATTGCTCTTTTATGATCATGATTGTAATTCTCTTGAAGTGTTGACCACTGGACCACGAATGAAAATCACCTTAAATATAAAATATTCAATATTCCCTTCCACTTCCAAGAAATTTCCGACATACAGCAATGTGATGATGCACGCCAATGAGCCTTCGGGCGAACTCGGTGATTTCACAGGATAACTTTTCAGGCTAACTTCCCCCGTGAAGATAGCCGGTAAAGTTAGCCGGTAAAATTTCCGGAAACAGCCGAAGACCCATAGGCGTCCGTCATGACATTACCGATATGGAACATTGGATATTTAGAAAGTTTTACCGTTCTTTCGTCAAACATTTATTTGAATGAGTGCTACATCTTTCCTAACCTCGTATAAATTCGTTGGAGAAATCATATAAGGAAAACAAGGTTTTTCCTTCATGCACATTTAAGACAAACTCTTATTTTGTGGAAATTTCCTGCTCAGTAATTGGCTTGCGAAAGAGCTAAGTCAGACTTTCTTAGCTAGAAATAACAGGGTGAAATCCACCCTTAAGTGGTTCTTCGACTCCATGGGGTCGTTATCGTATTTTCTCCAAAATTATATATATAGTGCAAAAACCCTAGGCCCCATTTTAAGAGATTATCACAACAAAGTATATATGATTTTTTCTAGCAATTTTATTGTGTTGCAAGATCGAGTTGCATTATGCAGTATATTCGAAAGAACGAAGTTTAATTGCTCCTTTATGATCATGATTGTAATTCTCTTGAAGTGTTGACCACTGGACCACGAATGAAAATCACCTCAAATATAAATATTCAATGTTCCCTTCCACTTCCAAGAAATTTCCGACATACAGCAATGTGATGATGCACGCCAATGAGCCTTCGGTCGAACTCGGCGATTTCACAGGATAACTTTTCACGCCGGTTTCAGTATTTCGAACTGAAATGCATAAACCTGAAGAAAATTCCAAAGAGGCAGTGGTACTGTTCAAAATGCACACGTAAGAGTGTTTAAATTTAGGATTGCAAATTACTTTAGGGCTTTTCGGAAAGTGTGATCGGGTTAACTCGATCAGTCTGTTCACCAATCAGCGTGTTCCATAGATTAGAATGGAAAGCGTTGATTGGTGAACGGACTGATCGGGTTAACCCGATCACACTTTACGAAAAGCACTTTTATCTTCTGTAAACAAAATTAGTAACTGAAATAAAAATTTTCAAAAATATAATATTGTAACGTTCACTTGAATTAAATATCACGCTTGTGCCTAATGGAGGTATGATTCCTCTAATAATTACGGGGCCGTATGCGGGTCCCGAGTCGGGACGGACCACCAGTCCCGACAAGACTTCTAATGACGTCATTTGTTGTCGTTATTCGAGACTAGATGTAGGTAAGGTACCGAATATCGGTCTCAAATTTAATGACGTCATTCGGGACTGGACACGGATCCCGAGTCGGGACTCTAGTCACAGCGTATTTAGTATTATAGTGTACGAATAGTGCAACTTGCACTATTCGTGCAAGGTCTACCTCCTTCTCCATACCATTGGGAAGCGCTTTGACGGGTCTCGTAGAAGTTGTATGAATAGAAGCACCTATCACAACGCTCTATGGTACCTATCGGTTGACCACTGGGTCTACTTTGTGTTTCTCTACCTATTTCTACCCTAAAGGGCGGTCCATATGCTAGGTTTTGCACAACCTTTTGCCTGCACAGTTCAACACGTTGCAGGTAAAACGTTGCGTGTAGATAGGAAAATTACGCAGTTTTGAAAACGACTCGGAGAAGTTGCAATTGCAGCGATAACTGTGCTATAGAGCATAGATATCCGTGAACTGCGCGGATTTGTCGTTGCATGTGGACGGTAACTGTGGCAACAGCATGTCAAAATTGACAAGAGTAGTACCTCCTCCATGACGATATCACTAAAACTGTGCGAAATATACAGATATCTCTGCATCGTGTGGACGCACAAAAATTGCTACGTTTTCATTCCGTCTTGAGACTGCGCAGACAAAAGGTTGTGCAAAACGTAGCGTTTGGACCGGCTTTTGCACGACGCACACCCATTTTAAATATTGCAGGATAATGAACATTTCGCGATAGGACAAACCATTAGGTCGTTATTATGATGATAATTTTGACGTCTCCGAACTCGGGGCTTTTTGCGCGTATGTTCTGGGGAACATCGCGTTATCATTTTGCCCAAATGTCTGTAACTTTCGAATTTTTTTACGGAAATGGTCTCAAACGATTTGGTTCGACTCCCCAATGAAGAATTCGAGGTCAAATTTGATTCTGTCCAGCCGGCCGTCCGGCCGTTGCCACGATAACTTGAGAACGGGAAGAGCTAGCGAAATTTTCAGAGTAGGTGGCGCATCTCAATACGACGGACAAGTTCGTTAATGGGCATAATCAGACCAGTGGTTTCCGAGTAATAATTTTGTTTTCAACCAATATAGATCCGATCGAATTGAAACTTGGTGAATAGTTGTAGAATATAAACCTAAGCACGCTTGTGAAATTTTGTGAGAATCGTATGGCTAGAAAATTATTAAAAAATTATTAAAAAATATTTTTGTTGTCACGATAACCTGAGAACGGAAAGAGATAGCGGCTTGAAAATTTCAGGTCAGGTTGTGCATCTGAATGCGACAATTGAGTTTGTTTATAAGCATAATCGGCCTAACGGTTTTAGAGTTATAGCCATCTGAAATTTTCTGAAATTTGGTGGTTGTTTGTTCCTCATTAACTCGAAAAATACTGAACCGATTGAATTGAATCATGTTTATTATTTGTAGAATGCCAACTCGAAAATATTTGCAAAATTTGGTGAGGATAGCATTCGTAGAAAATTTTTAATAAATCATTGAAAATAAAAAAAAATTCTATATATCTGTAACTACTCGTTTGAAATTGCTGAAATTTCGCAAGAGCCTTCATAACTTAACTCTACTGCCAAGTTTCAAGTTTTAATACGATCGGTTAAATATTGTTGGAGATTCGAGCATTCTTGTGTGAGTTCAGTAGATGGGTGACCGTTGCCTCGATAACTTTCAAACGAAAAGAGATAGGGACTTGCAATTTTCAGGGTAGGTTGCGTATCCGAAAGGGAGAGATGAGTTCGTTTTTGGGCATGATCGGTCTAATAGTTTCCGAGTTATACCCACCTGGAATATTATTTCCTTGATAACTCAAAAAATAAAGATTCGATCGAATTAAAGCTTGGTAACTAGTAGTAGAAAATCAACATAAAGACGTGTTTAAAATTTTGTAAGAACCGTACCCCTAGAAAAATTGAAAAAAATGACGAAAAAAAAATTTTTAAGAACCGTACCCCTAGAAAATTTTAAAAAAATCACGAAAAAAAAAATTGGCTCAAGCACTGACGTGAAGTCAGAAGCTTTTGCGTGTATGTTCTATTGTCCATTCTTCTGTATTGGACACTCCTAATCGAATTTACCATGGTAAATCATGTTGTCCATTCTCCTGTATTGGACACTTAATTCGAATTCACCATGGTAAATTCGAATTAACAGTGTCCAATAAAGGAGAATGGACAACATAATTTACCATGGTAAATTCGATTAAGGGTGTCCAATACAGAAGAATGGACAATAGAACATACGCGCAAAAGCTTCTGACTTCACGTCAGTGCTTGAACCAATTTTACGCTGAACACTATTAGTCAAAGGAATTAACCAACCAGTTTCTTCAAAAGGAAATGAAAAATTTTGTTTTCGCTTAAAATTATCAAAGATAAATCGTTGACTTTGTAACATTGCATGCTTTAAATATAGTAATTCTGTCGCCAAAAAATCCACTTGTAATTATTTCCTCTGGGATTTTCATGGCGGATGTAACAAGACTGCTGGTAAAGTAACTGTTCTACACAATGCTCAGAAATGAAAGGTATTGTTGCGAATATTATGATTTTGAACCACATTCTGAATGCAATGTGGTAGTAATAATTTTCTTACATATGTTCTGCGGCAAAGGGCACCATGCTGGTAAATGAGACATTTTTCGATAAAGAGGCATAGTGGGCACTAACTGAATTGATTTAAATGTATTTCTCTTTATTTACAAATTTATACAATTTTTGATTTTGGTTATCCCTTGATTAAAATACTTTGTACTACAACTATAAATGACGTAAAATATGATATGGCTTTTACAAATCGTCAATAATAATCATTTGGTGACTGATATTGATAAAATATTGTCATTTAGAATTTCATATCCGGGAATAGTTTAGTTCCGAAAAATAGAAATCAGGCCAGACAAATATAAAATGAAAATTTCTGCAGGTACTTCGTTCCCCAAATAAAAACGGAATATTCCATCACCAAAATATAATTTACACTGAATAAATGAAGTAGCAGTGGAATAGAATTTGATATCTCATTGCACTTCAAGAGATATGCCACGGTTCCCAAATTATTCTACAAAAATAAATTTTCTCTTTATATTTGCCTGTTTACATACTACCAATTTTTCATAAAACATTATACTTAAATGGTATTGTCCAGTTACATTGCAATAAAACCGGAAAACTATATGTTTTGCTCATATAAGTTCAGCTATGTATTCGGGATTTTTTTCATTGTTAATCGTCAATTCAGGTGCTTCCATGTCTGCTCTGTAAGATTCGTAATTAGAATTATTCAAGTATCTTTCTGGTACCTGGAATGTGGAACCCTGGAAACCCATCTCTGCTTCATAATACTGTAAAAAAAAAACACATTTAAACATTGAAAAAAGGCTTATGAAGATAATATCAAATGCAGACAGGCGACATTACACTGAAATTATTTAATTCTGATAAAGGTGTGGAGGGAATATCGTAGGTACTTATATATTGTACAAGATGTAGCAACCTTTTGCGCGCATGTTCTGGGGAAAAGCATGCTATCAATTTATCCAAATGTCCGTAATATTCGAACATTTAGCCAAAAATGGTCTCAAACGATTAGGTTCGACTCATTGATGACGAAACCAAGGTCAAATTTAATTCTGTCCGACCATTGCCACGATAACTTTGGAAAGGAACGAGATAGCGAAATTTATTGGGTAGGCGACCAAATGGGACGAACAAGTTAGTTAATGGGCATAATCGGCCCAACGGTTTCCGAGTAGAAATTTTATTTTTAACCAATACAGATCCGATCGAATTGAAACGTCGTAACTAGTTGTAGATTACCGACGTAGTATAAAGAATATAAAAAAATTGGTTCAAGCACTGACGTGAAGTCAGAAGCTTTTGCGCGTATGTTCTATTGTCCATTCTTCTGTATTGAACACCCTTAATCGAATTTACCATGGTAAATTATGTTGTCCATTCTCCTGTATTGGACACTCTTAATTCGAATTCACCATGGTAAATTCGAATTAAGTGTCCAATACAGAAGAATGGACAATAGAACATACGCGCAAAAGCTTCTGACTTCACTTCAGTGCTTGAACCAATTTTATTTTTCGTGATTTTTTTGAAATTTTCTAGTGGTAGGTACGGTTCTTAACATTTTTTTTTTCGTCATTTTTTTCAAATTTTCTAGGGGTACGGTTCTTAGAAAATTTTAAACACGTCTTTATGTTGATTTTCTACTACTAGTTACCAAGCTTCAATTCGATCGAATATTTATTTTTTGAGTTATCAAGGAAATAATATTCCAGGTGGGTATAACTCGGAAACCGTTTGACCGATTATGCCTAAAAAGAACTCAACTCTCCCTTTCGGATACGCAACCTACCCTGAAAATTGCAAGTCCCTATCTCCTTTCGTTCGAAAGTTATCGAGGCAACGGTCACCCATCTACTGAACTCACACAAGAATGCTCGAATCTCCAACAATATTTAACCGATCGTATTAAAACTTGAATTTTGGCAGTAGACTTAGGTTATGAAGGCTCTTGCAAAATTGCAGCAATTTCAAATGATTAGTTACTGATATATAGAATTTTTTTTTCATTTTCAATGATTCATTAAAAATTTTCTACAAATGCTATCCTCACCAAATTTCGCAAACATTTCCGCGTTGGCATTCTACAACTAATAACCATGTTCGAATTCAATCGGTTCAGTATTTTTCGAGTTAATGAGGAACAAAAAACCACCAAATTTCAGAAAATTTCAGATGGCTATAACTCTGAAACCGTTTGGCGGATTATGCTCATAAACAAACTGAAATGTCGCGTTCTGGTGCACATCCTAACCTGAAAACTTGAAGCCGCTATTTCTCTCCGTTCTCAAGTTATCGTGACAACAAAAATATTTTTTAATAATTTTTTAGCCATACGATTCGCACAAAATTTGACAAACGTGCTTAGGTTCATATTATACAACTACTCACGAAGTTTCAATTCGATCGGATTTATATTGGTTGGAAACAAAATTATTACTCGGAAACCACTGGGCCGATTATGTCCATTAACGAACTTGTCCGTCATATTGGGATGCGCCACCCACCCTGAAAATTTCAAGTCGCTAGCTCTTTTCATTCTAAAGTTATCGTGGCAACGGCCGGACAGAATCAAATTTGACCTCGAATTCTGCATTGGGGAGTCGAACTTAATCGTTTGAGACCATTTTCGTCAAATAATTCGAAAGTTACAGACATTTGGGCAAAATGATAACGCGATGTTCCCCAGAACATACGCGCAAAAATATGAGATAATATTATGTATCTCACGATAACTGAAAGAGATAGCGACTTTTTTTGCTATTTTCTCATAAAAATTTATAAATCCGATCCAATTAAAACTCGGTATAATTGTAAAATGGCGACGAGCTAATTTTCGTGGAATTTCGTGAATATCGTATCCTGAAATTGCTTTTTCGATTATTAGTTTGTCATTAAAATGGTATTCACATCTTATAAACTCTGAGAAAGAGTGAGATTAAGAGAGTCCAATACAGGAGAATATACAATGGAACATGCGCGCGAAAGCTCCTGACTTCACGTCAGTGCTTGAACTAATTTTGTTATATTTCTTACTTAAGTTGGAGGCACGCTGGCAACTGGGCGCGTATCTCCTTTGTGAAGGTCAAAAGATTTGAGAGATTCTTTGAAACTACACGATGGTAAATTCATGAGATCTTTTTCGAGAACTTATTTTCTTGTTCTTCCACGAATTATTATGTTATTCGATCAATAATTTACAAGTCAATAAAAAGTAATAAGTATAGTGTTACTCATAACTCATATTATTATGTATCTTTAATCGATAATCCACAGTTCAACCTCTCTCTCATCGTTACTGGCGCTCAAATTCAGAACAATATTACTGGCTGCGGAGTAGTAGTACGCTTTGCACTATAAATGGAAACCAGCCATACTATTTAATTTTGGATACATGGTAGGTTAGAAGAACTTAGAGAACTAATGAAGGGAAGGGATCGATCTGTTGGTAACATAATCGAGTACTCTCTATCTATCTAAAATATTTTCAAACACGCAGTATTGTCGCTTCTACTGGAAAGTCGTAGCAACTTTGTTATTTTAACTGGATCACCCTGTATATTATATTAATTTATGGAATTGTTGCTTATTTTTAATCACTTTTTCTTCATAAATTCCTACACCTATCACAAACGATTCTTGAGTTATTAATTAATGGTAATATTTTTGAGCCAAAACACAACAATCATTTTACCTCAATAATTTTGTGTCTCTACAAGATGAAGAGCTGAAATTCTGGCGATAGTATTGGGGAAATTTGTCCAATTGTAATAGTGAAATCGATCCGATATTATACAGGGTGCTTCAAAATGAGTACATACAAAAATAGCAAAAATGCTCAGATCGATCCCATCATTAGTTTTCCATAGTACTTTCAACCTACCATCGACCGTGAGACACCCTGTATAGGTAGTGATAATTAATGATTCTGAAAGCAAACTTATAACAAATTTCAAAGATACTGATTGTATTTATAACACTAAATCAGTATACATACTAAGCAAATATTCTATTGAAAATATACTCCAAACCTGTTATAATTCATGTTGAATATTAAAATACCCCAAACTTATCCCAATCAAATATTCCAGACACATTTCCACCGGTTTTGCATGAACATTGGGTGGAGAGGTTTTTCTTTTTCACAAAAACTATAAACTTTCGATCTGTACTTGTGGATTGTAGGTCTAGGAATACATCATAGACAAGATACACCCACTACACTGACATACCCCACACTACACTAAGAGACCCTAGAGAATAGTGGAAGGGTGGAAATAAAACACTTTTTGAAAAAACTGACGTGAAGTCAGGAGCCTTTGTGCTCATGTTTCATAGTATATTCACGGTTCATACGATCGATCGATCTGAAATTCTATACTCGATTGTAAAATGGTGGCTCGATGGTATGTGTGGCATTGAAATTTTGCTAGAGCCTTCAATACATGATTTTACAGTCAAAAATATCGCATAATTTTCTGAAAGCTTCATCATCTGATGATCAATGGGATTGTTTGAGAAAACGTATACACTTACTCAAGTCTTATGAAATGGTTTTTAATAATCTGTAGGCTTCATTTTCGAAAAAAAATCATCCTGAATATTAAAACACTGACTTGATTTTCATTAAATATCCACTATATGATTATCCACAATATCTTCGTCGTCTATTTTCACATTCATTAAATGTTTTAATTCGCATCATATTAGCGATTCAAGTCGATCTCCGAGCCACCTGGTGGCGAATTTTGAAGCGTCGTGTATGGGTAATGGAGTTTGTTTTGCTTTGAGATGGTATATTTCTTAACGCATTAACTGTTGTTTGTGAGGATTGAATGCTTAAAATTTATTTTTCTGCATTTCTTTTATATATTAGACTATTAAGGTTAATGATAAATTACTTCAAATGTCCAAATCAAAAGTGTTTTGTTGTGTTTATGGATGTAATAGTTTGGCCAACAGGGATAAAGTGTTCTGACATGGAATCTGGTTCCCAAAGTAAAGGAAATAAAGACAATTATGTTGTGCTGTGGTGAACTTATCAAACCCTATTTGTTTCCGAAGATCGTTTCTGAACGTTGTTTTTTTATTTTTGAGGCCTAATGTACTTTTCTTTCTATTTATTATTTTGTATTGCTCCATAATACGTCAATATTGCCCAAATGTATTTATTGCTCATTTGAAATTTCACATTATATTATCTGAATCGCATTGTAGTGCTTTGAAAAACCTCACCCTTACCACCTTGTACCTACATAATTTTATCAAGGTATTATTTAAGACCTTCAGGATAAGTTAATGAAAGTTTCATGGAACGTCACACATATTTAATTTATACATTAATATATACATAAATAAAGAAACGAAACAGAGTATAAGACATTCAATGTCAAAGTATTTATGAGCCAATCAGAGGAAAACTGGTATAACTCACAAATTTCGAATTGTTGAGTTGATACTCATATTTTGGTACCTACGATTGTATTTCATTCCCTGAATGAATGGTATAAGTTTAAACAATTTTGTGACCGAGTTAGAGCCTGTTGATGTTTTACCTCTCAACGAAAAGCCTTGATTTTTTGAATCCATTGAAAGGTAAAACCTTAAATTCCCAACAAATCACAAATGGAGTTATACCACTTTTCCTCTGAGCGGCTCTTATATCTCCAGTAATGTAAGTATGTGAGTAAGTACCTATGTAAACACTCGCATGTTGTATCAATTGGTTCAAGCACTGACGTGAAGTCAGAAGCTTTTGCGCGTATGTTCTATTGTCCATTCTTCTGTATTGGACACCCTTAATCGAATTTACCATGGTAAATTCGATTAAGGGTGTCCAATAGCTTATCATTAGCTGATACAATCCTATTTGACTGTATTCATTCAAATCGATATTATATATTCTTTTGAATCAAGATCAATTCGCACAATAAAGCATATGTATGACAGTAAAAGAAGTGTTCGCAGGGGGGGAACGGCTTTATATTTGGTGCTCGTCTCATTTTTTTTATTTTTCCACAAGCGCTTGAGGAGGTCAGTCCTGAAACAAAAAACACAAGGAAAAGCAAAATATCTAAAAATTATATTGTGTATATATTATTCTCAAATTGCAAGTCCTGATTCAGACATAAAATGCATCGAATTTATACAACCTGATGCAATATAAAAAAAGAGCTGAGATGTGTTTACATCTTCTTCCTAAACCAGCCTTGCACCAAGAGTTGAATGCAGATATTATGGCTGCTCCTTCATCTACGAGAATTTTTCCTCTAATTTCATGTGGATGTGCTGAGAGGGCCGATATTCGTAAACACAAACCAAAAACTTCTAAAACTCTGCAAATGTTTTTGGTATACCATGTTTTTTCCCAAATTTCCACATAGTATCAAGTGGCCAGCATTTAAAACTGCTTCTCCTAAAATGTTTAGTCAATGAAAATATTCAATAATTTTTATGAACTCACCTTCCAATATATTTCTACTATTGGGAATGGAATCTAAATCTCTAAAATATTCGCTCAGACTGAGGAAAACACTATTTTCATCTTAGCCCATCATTTTTCCCTGAATAAAAGAAACTGAAAACCTGAAAACTACACAAATCTCCTTGTATTTACACTTATTATACCCATACAGGAAGCTTCCTGAAACTTAATGTTTATAGAGGGCGCAACCTACCCTTGAATCGCGAATGAACGAATACAACATCATATAATATCCAACCAACATAAACAACAACAACAATCATTATAACCTCTGTCGGTCTATGTCTATGAACTATAGATATCATAGAGCACATAGACATATTATGTTTGCTGCAATTCACGAAGATACTTTTAATTCACAATTAACCAATTTATCTGTCATATTTAACAGGCAGATTGATGGAATTCGGCTTTCAAAGAGCTTTTCAATCATACTAAAACCCGAGATTCTTAGATAAGGAAACCTGGATCAAAACCGTCGATTACTCAATCGAGAAAAACAATCTGACAAGTGACAACCTCGTAAAGACACAGTATAATAATATTATTATACTGTAACAGAGTGAGGCACAAAAATGTTATAATTATTAGAATATTAGGTTAGCCACAAAATATATCGTTAGTCTAACGGTGAGGTTAGCGTCCGTTGGCTTATGTTTATTGTTTACAGAATTCCGCAGATTCAGATTAAAAATTTCTCGTCAAGAATAGTTGGGATGAATAGGTGGAATGATAGTTATAATTGATATTTAACATTTTCAACAGAATGAATTGTTAAATGTACTTATTTATCGTTTGATGAAACTACTGACATTCGATTGCGGATAATTGAAATGCATAAAAATATAAATATTTTTTTTATTTGAGAACAGATCATCTGTGATTCTAGTTCTGGCCCAGATTGATAAAAGCAGTTGGAATATTTCGAAAACGGTACCTTTTAGGAGAAATTATGAAGAATAGTTTAATTTTCTAAAATTAAATTTCTGATAGTTGAATGAATTAATTGATTTTCCATAAAGTTAATTCGAGATTATGTGCCATACTTATAGAAAACTTCACCCCAAAATTAATTTCATTCTGAATAACCAAGTCAATGCATTACAAAAGGAAAATTATTTTCCTGTGCGAATTTGGAAAAATGGTAAATGAAAAAAGTGTTTTATTTGATCAGAGTAATCTATGGTTGAAATTAATATACAACTTAAATCACCCTATATATTGCTGTATATTGATTTTTAAAAAATATTGTAGTCGAGTGGCCTTGGTTGATTTCAGTAGCTGGATGGGTGACCGTTGTTGACACGATAACTTTCGAACGGAACGAGATAGCGGCAGTCAAGTTCATTCATGGGCATAAACTGAAATTTTGTTGTTATTTCTTCGATATCTCAAAAAATACGAATCCGATTTAACTTATAAACTTGGTAATAATCTCTAGGATACCCACAAATGCAGCAAATTTTGTTGATTTCGTGAGTATCACTAGAAAATATTTATTTTTTTTTCTTCAAAAATTTTATATTTAAGAAACTATCTGTCAGAATCCGCTGAAATACCGCACATATCTCTGACTCGCCATTTTATACAATGGAGTACCGAATTTCAGCTCGATCGACTAAGTATGAGACGTGAATGGACAATGGAACATACCTGCAAACGCTCCTGAGTTCACCTTAGTGCTGTTTCTCTCAATTATGTAATAATATTGAAAATAAAATAAATAATAATAATGAATTAATTTTTCAGATCGATCTTTCAGAACGATACTGACGAGCGTTATGAACTCCGTATCGCGAATTTTAAGATTATGAATTCAGAACGCACCTCTTTCTATGAAATTCTATGAACACACACACACACACACCGGAATCAAGATTTTGAATCGTAGAATAGAGAATAATATATTATTCTCTTTTCTATGTTGTGAATCATATTTGACGTGTCATGCGTGAAGCAGAAAATTTAATTTGGTGTATAGAAAATCATCCCTGTGTATGGGATACTTCTATTCATGATTATCAAGACAGAGCAAAAATATTCAGTGATTAGTAACAGTTCCTCTTCCATATTTACGTACGTTCCTCTCATAAAAGTAAACAACTATATTTACTCTATGACCTATGGTTCGTCAGAGCCGCAAACTACGTAACAACAATGATCAATCTGCATGTTTAAAGGCCGGTCCATACGCTACGTTTTGCACAAACTTTTGCCTGCACAGTTCAACACGTTGCAAGTAAAACGTTGCGTGTAGATAGGAAAATTGCGCTGTTTTGAAAACGTCGTGGAGACGTTGCAGTTGCAGCGATAACTGAACTACACTGTACACTCCATTCACTTTTATAAAGTCTCCCGGTTGGCCATGATTTAGGTGTAACTAAATCACAGCCAGGTTGGCGCTGCTGAAATATCATCAAGGTCGAAACAATTCGCTGAGACGTTGCCAATTTCTACTCTCAAAATAATCATAACATAATCTTCAACCTTAGACAAGATATTCCGCCGTATTCACAAAGCATTCAATCTTCGTTGAATCCTAACTGAGGTCCACAGCTAAGGATAAATAAGAATTGGAACCTCAGTTTAAGTGAAAATTAACGTGGAACAGGCCTGTTTCAGCACCGTTACATACTTTAACTGAGGTTGCGATTCTTATTTATCCTTAACTGAGGACCTCAGTTAGGACTTAACGGAGATTGAGTGCTTTGTGAATACGGCGGTTTACCTATCACATTCCATTATCTTCGAATAATAAAGAACTCTTCGTTTCGAAATTGAAAATGCCGAAATTAGTTTTGAAGAAGCAGAATAGCACTTCTGCTTCAGAACCGAAATATGCAATAGGAAAACTTCATTCTGACATGTTGAACTCTCGAATGAAATTACTTATATAGGTAGTTTCTTATCATTATATTTCATCGAGGTATAAGAATGACTCGGGTTTCGTATTACTACTACATTTTGTGGAGTATTTCAATAAGTTGTGCAACAAGGTATTTAAATGTCTTCTTGAGAAAAGCAGGGAATTCCATAGGTACGTCCGTTCTTTTAGAAGTTTTCCTGCCGGGTTATTTAGGTACTTTTATTCTTTTTTCAAATGAACTATCACAAAGTAACGGACTACTCTATCCATTATTTTTCAATAAAATTCCAACACTTGATTCATAATTTCCATACAAGAAAATAGCATAATTGAATATTCCAACCAGTTTATATACGTGAATTATTTCTAGTAACAACAGAGGGAAAAATTTCTTCAACAGTCGTCAGCACTGTGGATTTATTGAATTCACATAATATCTTATCAAATTATTTTTTCGAAGTAAATTCACATTGTGAAAATACGTAATTACTACGACGTCTTCGTAGAGAGGACAACGTTGCGTAGTTATCTGACAGGAAAATGACTATAATGTAACCTTTTCAAAATATACCTACATGTTGAAATGTGTCAAATTTTCATGGCCAACTGGGAGACTTTATAAAAGTGAATGGAGTTATACATAGTACAGCGATAACTGTAGGAGGTTACAGGGTCAATCTGGTGTCAGTCTCGCATCACATCAATCATGGATTGATGTCAGATTGAAGGAAATTGGTTCTAAATGCGTAGACTGATACCAGACTGACCGTGTAATCTCCATCTATATATTATGTTGTCTATATGCTGCACTAGAGAGCATAGATATCCGTGAACTATGCGGATGTGTCGCTGCATGTAGACGGTAACCGGGTAACCATAATAACTCCATGACGATTCACTAGAACTGTGCGAAATATACAGATATCTGTGCACCATCTAGACGCTCTGAAAAAATTGCTACGTTTTCATTATGTCTCAAGACTGCGCAGACAAAAGGTTTTGCAAAACGTAGCGTATGGACAGGCCTTAAGACATACCTATGTGAGGTAAGGTTCCAGAATTCAAATTGAGAATATGAATTCTGGGTTCCGTTCGAATATTAACTACACCAAGTAGAACAGAGTTTTTGAATGTTTGATGAATTTACTCTGGAGTTTACGACTCTTCATGTATTACTCGTACGGTTCCGTTTTTCATTTCGAGTTCGAGTAACAGAAGGTGGCGATATCGGAATAGTTTAGGTTCGTATTTGAAGCTGAAAATCCTGTAAAGAATGCAGATGCTAATGAGTTTAGGAATAATGTTGACTTGGGAAATGATTATGGCACAATTTTTCGTGATTAATTAATGTTCAGTATTTATATTTATACTTCGTGACTTGATATTTAATTAGTTATTAGTCTTAGTGGATGCGTAAAACCTAGAACAATCAAAATAAATTTTAATTTATGTGTACTTTGACCGTGAAGTCCAGATTTGGAGGGGATGCAGGCGTGAAGAACCAACCCCGAGTGTCCCCTGGTGGCGGATAGACGAGGGCCAATTGTGTATCATCTCAAGTGAAGCAATCTGGTATGGCTGTGTTTCTGTGTCCGACACAACACCTATGTAGGTATCTAATCTAGGATAGATTGAATATAGAATATTTTTTATATTCTACTTTTCAATTTTATTTTGATACCTTCTTCAGAAAATGCAGGTTTTTCATTGTTCAATATATTAGCCATAATAAATAACAGAAGTTTCAAGCTGATTCTGATTTTTATAAAATTATGAGTTTATCTCAAAATATCCCTCTTCATTAACCAGGGGGACCTGCACGGTATTTAGATGAAAAATATGTCAGTTTTTGAGTATACTCTAGCCTAACATACTTGAAGTTTTTTCTTCTTTCTAAACAGGGGAAACAATCAGATCAGAATTTGGCCAAACTGTAGATATTCAAAGCGCATATATGCAACTCATAGTAGGAGAGCAAGAATAATGATCTAATAATGAATATTATTGTGAGCAGTATTAAAGCTATTAAATAACCTCAATATTGAGTTCAGCGGGAGAACCTACTCTTCATAAACCAGTAAGAAAGAGAAATAATAG
Organism: Halyzia sedecimguttata; assembly: GCA_937662695.2. Lineage (NCBI taxonomy): Eukaryota > Metazoa > Arthropoda > Insecta > Coleoptera > Coccinellidae > Halyzia > Halyzia sedecimguttata. The sequence continues at coordinate 72,298,800 of OW569417.2, forward strand.
ATTTTTCGTCCCATGAGTAATGTCAAATTTGTAGAGTTAAATGAACCTAGCTATTTTGTAGAGTTACGAGATTTAACTCGGAATCGAATACTCGGATATTTCCGAACGACTTAAAGTTCGCGCACACTAGACCTGCACGGACCGACATGGACCAGCACAGCGCAAACCTGTAATCTGTATGGCATCGGCACAGAGCAGTAATTTTTGCCAGAGATATCGAAAACACTTTTGTTTTCAAGTAGTAGTTCAGTGCGCAACATGGCAGTGGAAATGTGTTGCGGGATGAAGAAATTTTGGTTTCAGTCATGTTGTGTGAAGAGGAAGAGAAGGAGGAAACTAGGATAAAGAGGAGATTTTGGGTTCATTCTATAAATCAAAGGAGAAAGCAATATGGTGAATTTCATCATTTGTTTCCTGAATTAAAAAGATATGAAGAAACATTTTTTCAATATTTTCGAATGTCACAAAACACACAGCGGGCATACCCGAAAGTCAGGGAGGTAACATGAACCCTATTCATATTTGCAGGTCTGTGTAGGTGCCGGGGCGCACATTAGTTCGGACCAGGACAAACAGGCATGGATATTGCCGGTCATATTTGTCCGCGACCGACATTACCTGCTTTGACGGTCGTTGCTGGAGACGGTATGCGCTGGTGCTGGCCTAGTGTACGCTGCCATTACCATTACATAACACGGTCACCTTCACGGGCGGATTTTACTGGTCCGGTCCGTGCCGGTCCATGCAGGTCTAGTGTGCGCGATCTTTTAGAGTAAAATATACAAAACTTAGCGGTTTTCGAATACTATTCAGTAAATAATTCTGTACGGAGTTAATATTCGAACGTAACCCAGAGTGACATTCTGGTTGTTTGAGGCCAGCCTAAGCGGTTTCTCCTGTCTGATATAAAAGTTAAGACGATTACAGTAGATGGCAAGAGATAGCAACTATCTTTTCGACGTACTGCCCAGTGTCCGCAGTTCTAGAACAACTTCCCCATGTGATCTCTGAGACGCTACTAGGCTCATTTCCTGTGACTGACATTTGGAGGACATATAGAGCTCTTCTCGACTACTCAGCGAATTCCAGCGCATTTCCCACACCATTTCCCAAGGAAAGCAGTTTGAGAGTCATATCTATGGGATATTACTAGGCTCATCTGCTGTAGAAGATAAATATGGAGCTCTTTGTGATCTCCAAGAGATATCGTAGCGAACTTCTCAAAATATTCCCGTAGGTGAGCAGTTTAAGAATTTTCCGGGACGTTATTTGTCATAGAGTTTTCTCAAGAAGAGCCTTATCGAAGCAGGTTCAATGTTCAAATCGAAGAAAATGTAATTCGAGATTTATTATAATAGTTTGTATACTACTCACTTTAGTGCACGTCGCTGCCACAGAGCCCTTAATAATAATAACCAGAGAAATACCAAAATACTCTGCAAAATTATATGTGCACAAAGTTCCCCCAAAATGTTTTTTGGCGCTCTTGTTCCTCGGACAGAGTGCTTATCAATTTGCCCAAATGTCTGTAATTTTCGAATTTTTTGATGAAAATGGTCTTAAACGATTTGGTTCGACTCACTGATCAAGAATCCGTGGTCAAAATCTATTCTATCCGGCCAACCCTCCGTTAACACGATAACTCTCGAACAAAATGAGCTAGACAGTTGAAATTTTCAGAGTATGTTTTAGGGATAAATATCTCGGTTAAGTTCGTTATTGGGCAAAATTGGTCTAATAATTTCGGAGTAACGAAGACTTTTTTTTACATTACAACATTAGAATTAAATTCTTTTTAAGATGCAGTTTCATCATAAGAAACCATTGTTATCATTTACAACTCTAACAAGCAAATACTTTCGGAGTTATGATTTTTCAAAATTATTATCATTCATCATTATATATTATATTTATATATATATTACATTATTATTATTATTCACAGAATGTGACACAGAATCTGACTGTGTTCACTGTTCATAAATGTCATCTTATCTAGATATTAGAGACTTTGTCAATTCGTAGTTTGAAAATATTTTCTGTTGGAAAACAAGTAGGTATCCGATTCATGAATTTGTGAATATATAAAAGACCGTTTTGAAATCGAAAATAATATTGACTGATTACATATTGAATAATTTATGTATAAATATTGGCGATGATATTTCAGAAGATTTAAAATTGAATCATTTTAATGATGTAGTTTATGACGGCAATAGGAAAGAACAACATAATGGAATCATCAAATGAAATTACTGTTCGTTGACTACTCAGGTAAATATTACTTTTATTTCCTTAAGTCGTGAGACATGTTCCTATATACAGTATTTTCATAATGTCCCTTGCAAAAAAAATGCTGAAATATGGATCCAAACTTGCGAATCAAACATTTTTTCTTGAATCAACAAAATAATTCCGAAGATTTTTGTTAAGCGTCTGACGAAGGAGTCTGATATAGACTCCGAAACGTTTCGATATAGTTGTTTCTTCGTTGATGTTGTTTCGTTGTTGTTTGATAGGCAACATTGTTCAATTGATTGCTTCTGACAAATTTCTTGTGTTTCTTACGCAGAAGCAAATCGCAGAATAATTAAATTTTATTTTATAGATATTTTTCAGAGTTTGGGAGAGAAAACCCAGAAAAAAACCTTTTAATATTTTGAACTATTAAAATAATTTGTTCGTCAGCCTCTTCCTACTCAAATATCAGGAATGAATGGACAATCTGCTATGATTGTCTCCAGCCTTGCTCTAGACATTTCGAGGATATTTTCCTTAGGTATATCGAGTTGTGCACCGAGTGTAAGTTGCAACAACCCATTCCACGAGGTTGAATCATTGCAGATGGCTAATTTAATATTGATAAATAAATTTAATGGCAATTTTTGAAGCATTGCAGATTGCTCTTTTTTTTAATTGTCTGTTTGAACAAGAGCACCAGAAAGCTCCTGTCCACAGGGCTTGAACCAATTTTTTATTACCCCCACATCACAATAGTGAAAACTGCATGTATTGTATCGGAAATTTCTGTTTAGCTAAAAGGGCTTAAAATAATGATCTAGATAGTACAAAAAAAATCATTTGAGCAAACTTTGTTTCTGCATGTCTGGGTGTATGGGTGTGTGAATGTATGTTTACTCGAAATGCTCGTATTATTTTTGTGAAAAATGTCCCCCACTAACAAAGGGGAAGGTGGTATAATATACAGAAGAAATCGCTTTATTTATTGAAAACTTAATGAAAACCTATATTTTCACATTTTTTTTATAAAGGAAAACTATAATTTTATATTTTTCAATCCTAATGTTAAATAGCGGAAAGGCTATTTTCAAGAGCAGTTTTAACAATAACAAAGCCAAGATGTCAGCTAGGCGTTAACTCCATAAGAATCTTCTTCTTCTTCTTCCTCTTAATTTAGGCCGTAGGGCCTGTAATTTCCAATTCAACTCTTTCTTGTGAGATTGATGTCCAGGAATCTTTCCATCTTTTGGGGGGTCTGCCTGGAGGTCGTCGGGTCTGTGGTCGACCATCCCGTGCAATTTTCGCTACCCTGCTCAGATCCATTCTGTTTATGTGGTCGTTCCATTCTCGTCGCCGCTTTCGTCCCCATCTAACCACGTCCTCGATCTCACATTCCTTTCTAACATCATTGCTTCGCTTCATATCTCTGAGAGTGTAGCCCGCTATACTTCTGAGTGTTTTCATTTCTGTTGTTCTCAGGATGTTTTTTGTTTTTTGGTTATCAGCCCGAGTTTCTATGGCGTATGTCAGTACAGGTCTTATGCAGGTCTTATAAATCTTGGTTTTAGCTCGGGTATTCATGTACTTGTTATTCCATATCACCTCTCTCAGGGCACCGGCTATTCTGTTGGCTCTATATGCTTGGTCTCTCACTTCGTGGGTTCTATTCTGGCTATGGGTAAGTTGCACTCCCAGGTATTGAAACTCCATTACTTGCTCAACAGTGTTATCTTCAATTACCAGTTTACATCTTATGGGTTCCTTAGCGATGACGAGTGTTTTAGTTTTCGTAGTAGATATCTTCATGTTGTATTCTGCATTCTGACAATAAATCTTGGTATTGACATTCAATTTCTTGACCTGTCTTGAAATCAAAAATTACTCCTTGTCTTGAAATCAAGGCAAGATCTTCAAATTTTCAAGAACTTGGCGACCCCTAGATATTTCTGAGATGTTACTGGGCTCATCATTTGTGGCGGACATTTGAAAGAGATATAGAGCTCTTGGCATTCTCCCAGCGATATTGCATAAGGCGTCACAATATTCTGGAAAGAACTTGCAGAGATATCTTTTGGAGGTCTCTATGTTATCTGGGATTAGAATCGTCGACCGTGTGGTGTAGTTTTACTATTTATTCAAATTCATGAAACATTTTCTGCAATAAATGAATTGAGTTTCTCAAAACTTAATTTCATGAACTACTACAAGGTCGAAAAAATCAAGAAAAAAATTGGTTCAAGCACTGACGTGAAGTCAGGATATTTTGCACGTATGTTCTATTGTCCATTCTCCTTTATTGGAGAATAGACAATAGACAATAGAATTCACCATGGTAAATTCCATTGAGAGAGAGAGTCCAATACAGGAGGCAAAAAGAACATACGCGCAAAAGCTCTTGACTTCACGTCAGTGCTTGAAACAATTTTTTTTTCGTCATTTTTTTAAAATTTTCTAGCGGTACGGTTCTCACAAACTTTTACACACGTCTTTATGACAAAATTTCAGCGATGCGATGTCGGACTACTGCTTCCTGATATACTATAAATTTGTTTTCAATGATTTTTTTTAATTTTCTAGTGATATTATCGTCACGAAATTTTGTAAACATTTTTGCGTCGGCATTCTAGAACTAATTACCATGTTTGAATTCAATCGGCATCGTAGTTTTTGGGTTATTGAAGAAATAATAACCAAATTTCAGATTGATATAACTCCAAAACTATTTATGCTAATTGATGAACTCAAATGTCGCATTCACATACGCAATCTACCCTTCAAACTTGCAAGTCGCTATTTCTTTCCGTTCTCAAGGTATCGTGAGATACATACTATTTTTTCGTATTTTTTTTTAAACTTGCTAGTGGTACAGTGCTCACAAAATTTCACACACGTCTTCATCCCGATATTCTTCAACTAGTTAGGAAGCTTCAATTTGATCGGGTCTATATTTTTTGAGTTATCGAGGAAATAATATTACAATGGATATAACTCCGAAACCGATGGGCCGATTATGGCCAACAGCGAACTTAACTCTCCCATTCAGATGAGCAACCTACCCTGAAAATTGCAAGTTCCTATCTCCGTTTGTTCGAGAGTTATCAAGGCCACGGTCTCCTATCCAGCTACTGAACTCACACAAGGCTGCTCGGATCTCCAACAATCTGGATCCGATCGTGTTCAAACTTGAAACTTGGTAGTAGAGTTAGGTTCTGAAGGCTCTCGCAAAATTTCAGCAATGTCGGATGAATAGTTTCTGAGTATAGAATTCTTTTCACTGATTTTCAATGAATTTTAAAAAAATTTCTAGTGATACGATCGTCATGAAATTCTGCAAGAATTTTTGAATTGGTATTCTACTAATGGCCATGTTTGAATTGAATCGGTTTTATATTTTTCGAGTTATTGAGGAAATAACAACCAAATTTCAGATGGGTATAACTCCAAAACCGTTCGGCTGATTATGCTTATAAACCAACTCAAATGTCGCATTCAGATGCACAACCTAACCTCGAAAACCTCATTCCGTCTTCAGGTTATCGTGACATAAAAAATATTTTTTAATAATTTTTTTTTAAATTTTCCAGCGATACGATTCTCACAAAATTTCACAAACGTGCTTAGGTTTATATTCTACAACTATTCACTAAGTTTAAGTTCCATCGGATTTATATTGGTTGAAAACAAAATTATTGCTCGGAAACCATTGAGCCGATTATGCCCATTAACGAACTTGTCTATCGTATTGGGATGCGCCACCTATCCTGAAAATTTCAAGTCGTTAGCTCTTTCCGTTTTCAAGTTACCGTGGCAACATCAAATTTGACCTCGAATTCTTCATCGGGGAGTCGAACCAAACCGTTTGAGACCCTTTTCGTCCAAAAATTCGAAAGTTACAGACATTTGGGCAAAATGATAACGCGATGTTCCCCAGAACATACGCGCAAAAATTGGAATTGTTAAATTCGAATCGAAAATTCAAAATATTATAGAATAAATTGCTACTAAGTGTTGGTAGTACTGACACTTTATATTGGATAACCTTACTGTTATTTGATTAGTAGTGAGAACTTAAGCACTAAAATGAGTATTACAGATCTCGCAAAATATAAGTTTCGTAGAGTAACTATTGAGTACATATCAATCAAGTTTTGTCACAAAATTGAATCTAAGACTAATCTTCCGCAATAACTGAAATCGACTCTAAGACGATGACGAGCATTGTTATTAACTCCGAAATCGTTGTCAACATGCGTAGATCTAGAGAATTATTTTTTTATTTTTCCACCCATACTCCAATAATATCCATCCAGCTTTAGTATTATATTTCAAGCCATCGTCCGGTACCTCTCAAGAGAAATATATAAAATTTGGTTCAAAAACCGGGTCACAATACTACTCGTATTATATTATTATACTGATCCTCCTAGGTCTTCCCCAAGGAGACCCCTCATAAGCTCTCGACAGCTTGAGCGAGTCTGGAGAATCAGTTGTGTTGTGTTAGTCACACCACCGTTAATTTTTGGCCCAACAGTGAATGGTGGCGGTTACCGTGATTAGAAAATGTCTCTCCTGGCCTCAGTATTGAACTTGGGGCTCCCGCTCCCAAGTTAAACGCTCCACCACTGAGCCAACCGCACTACTGATTATACTGCAAGCGTTTTAATTCTTATCAGTGAAGGATCGATTTTCAGAGTAAATTTAAGGAATATGGTAGTGTTGCTAAACTCTGATACCAACATAAATAGTAATATCAAAGAATTAACTCTTCGTGAAATTTTTATCCTAGCAATAAATATACTTAAATATCCATAAATTATTGTCCTATTAATCGTGATGACACAAGAGCACTTACATTTGGTAATCCTCTAAGCGAGCTATGGGAACTTTCACTATTTTGATGGTGTCCATTTCCTGGTAGAGTGGCATAATCCGCCAATTCGTCATTGTATGACATTGTTATTATATTATGTGATGAATCCTTTCTATTGGAATGCTGTATGGTAGCATAGGTATTTTCATCCTAGAAGAAATATAATTAGGTATATTTGCCATTGTAAATAATACAATAATAACATTAAATGATTTTAATATCGAGTGTATAAAAACGAATAGGGCAGAGATGATTCACATACATAGCATCAGTTGTACTGTATTTTACCTACAGCAATGTGAGATATAATAATTATCACTTATAAATCTTGAATGACGGTGGCTTTTACTTGATACAAATTCATATTAACTCAAATGGAAAAATATATATGATTTACACCTGTTGTATGTTTACACATTGCAGTGACGGCTGGTGCCCTTTAAGTGTGGGTCGGCCAGACCCATTATACGGTGCGCGTCAAAATTATAGAACAAATTCATTTTCTCAGAAGAAAAATATTTGGCAACAGATTCCTGAAACAGGTCAATTTTTGTTTCACTTTTACCAAATTTTTATGCATTTTTGAAGGATTTTGGATATTTTTCAAAAAAGAAAAATTTTTTCTTGAAAATTTCTGCACGCCTGTAAAGAAGATACAAAGACCTTGCCAAAAAAGTACCACATGACCCACTTTCCCTATTCAAATATTTAGAGGGTTCATGGGGGTGCCACAGGGTCCAACAAAAATCCAACAAAAATGCATCAAAATTTGGTAAAAGTGAAACAAAAATTGGTTTGTTTCAGGATTTTGTTGCCAAATATTTATCTTCTAGAAAATGAATTTGTTCCATAATTTTGACGCGCACTGTATACATGGTCCGAGGCTACCACACCGAGACGAGCAAGTAGGCGATAGGGTACCGTTAGGGTGTCACACTTACTGCTGTTAAACTGCCCTACGGGTCTTCTGATGGAAGTTAGGAAGGGTTTAAACCATGGGTGAGTTTCCTTATTTTGCGAATATTTTAGGGACCAGTTGAGGTAGAGCAATGAAATTTGATGAATCGAGTAAGCAGCTCGAGTACTTTGAAACTCTGGTGGAATAAGTTTTTGTAACCCCCTAAAACAAATGGTAGGGGGTGGGGCTACTTTTTAAAATAAATGATTTTTTTCCACGGTAACGTACTAATAATAAATTAGATTCCAAACCTGCGATCTTTTACCTTTCATTTGGTGTATCGTTGCCACTTGGGGCTCAAATGGTTACAAAGTTATCAAAAGAATGTCAGGAACACACAACATTTTCGATAACGGAGTAGAGCACTACATACAGATCGGCGTTTCCAGCTTCCCATTACCATATTGAAATTTTTTCTCTTGCAAGTCTCCTTAGGGACCATAGTCTCCATATTTTCAAGATATTAAGAAGTATACATGGTCTTTCAAAAAAGGCTAGTCATCTCACAACTTTTTAATGATACCTTGTTTAGGTTGTCGTTTGTTAATTCTACGATAACTTCTAACGCAAGTTTGTGAGGAGAACTTTTTTGGTGCTCTTGTTCCTCGGAACAGAGTGCTTACCAATTTGCCCAAATGTCTGTAATTTTTGGCTGAAAATGGTCTTAAACGATTTGTTTCGACTCACTGATCAAGAATACGTGGTCGAAATCGATTCTGTGCGGCCGTCTGGCCTTCCGGCCGGCCATTAACACGATAACTCGAATGGAATGAGCTGGACAGTTGAAATTTTCAGAATAAGTATATATATATATATGAGTAACATACATATCTCAGCTAAGTTCGTTATTGGGCAAAATCGGTCAGATGGTTTCGGAGTAACAAAAAAAAAATTTTTTTTACCTTACAAATTTCAAAATAAGTTTTTCTCAAGATGCAGTTTCACTATAGAAATCCATTGATGTCTTTTTCAACTCTAACAAGCTCATACTTTCGGAGATATGATTTTTCAAAATTTCAATAATAAATCGTACTTCTGTATTTCCACAGAATGCGATCATTATTCTATCTATGAATTATTATAATATGATCTGTGTTGATACATGTCAACTTATTTTCCTGAGACATGATGTGTCAAATTTTGATATTTAATGCCCATGGTTAATCCATGGTGATGGGAATGGTATAATGGTAAGTTAATAATATTGAGTTCAGAATATCTCCAGTAAAAACAAAACTGAAATGTTGGCTAAAGTTTCGATTGATATAATAAAATTTTGAGAGTGGATTTGAGGAAAAAATATATCGTTCATCATAGAATTGGGGAACGAATATCTCGGATGAGTTCGTTGTTGGGTAGAATTGGTCTATTGATTTTGGATTAATAATTTTTGGCACTCTTATTGAATTTAAATTCTTTTATGATGTTTGAATTTAATTTCTGCTATTATGAAGTTCTATCATAAGAATCCATCGATATAACAACTCTTACCAATACTTTCGAAGATATGATTTGTCAAAGTTTGAACAAGAGGGCCAAAGCTCCTGTCTACAGGGCTTGAACCAATTTTTTATTTAAGCTGCCTGAGCATCTGAATGTGACATTTTAATTCGTTAGTAGGCATAATCGGCCAAACGGTTTTGAAGTTATACACATCTGAAATTTCCTCAATAATTCAAAAAATACGAATCTAATCCAATTTGAACATGGTAATTAGTTAGGATGCAGGCACAAAAATTCTTGCAAAATTCCGTGAGGATCGTAGTACTAGAAGATTTTTAAAAAGTCATTGAAAATCGTTGAAAATTTTTTTATATGTTAGAAATTATTCGTCCGACATCGGTGAAATTATGCGAGAGCCTTCAAAACTCGCTTCAAAACCTAACTCTTCTGCAAGGTTCAAGTTTGCACACGATCGGATCTCTATTGTTGGAGATCCGAGCAGCCTTGGGTGAGATCGTTAGCTTGATGCTACCGTTGCCTCGATAACTTTCGAACGAAAGAAGATAGCGACTTGCAATTTTCAGGGTAGATTGCGCATCCGAATGGAGGACGGCTTGACGGTTTCGGAGTTATACCCACCTGGAATATTATTTCCTCAATAACTCAAAAAAAAATTGGTTCAATCACTGACGTGAACTCAGGAGCTTTTGCGCGCATTGAATTTACCATGGTAAATTAGATTCAGAGTGTCCAATAAAAAAAAGAATGAACAATAGAACATGCGCGCAAAAGCTCCAGACTTCAGGTCAGTGCTTGAACCATTTTTTTTTCGTAATTTTTTTAAAATTTTCTAGAGGTACGGTTATCACAAAATTTTACACACGTCTTTATGTCGATATTTTAAAACTAGTTACCAAGCTTCAATAAGATCGACTCTATATTTTTTTTAGTTATCGAGGAAATAATATTCTAGGTGGGTATAATTCCGAAATCGTTAGGCTGATTATGCCCAAAAACGAACCATTCTCTCCCATTCGGATGCGCAACGTACCCTGAAAATTAGAAGTCGCTATCTCCTTTCGCTCAAAAGTTATCGAGGCAACAGTCACCCGTTCAGCTACTGAACTCACCCGAGGCTGCTCGGATCTCCAACAATTTAGATCTGATCGTGTTCAAACTTGAAACTTTGCAGAAGAGTTAGGTTTTGGAGGCTCTCGCAAAATTCCAGCGATGTCGGACGAATAGTTTCTGATATATACAACTTTTTTCAATGATTTTTAAAAAAATTTCTAGTAATACGCTCCTCATGAAATTTTGCAAGAATTTTTGCGCCTACATTCTACAACTAATTACCATGTTTGAATTGGATAAGGTTAGTATTTTTCGAGTTATTGAGGAAATTTCAGATGTGTATAACTCCAAAACCGTTTGGCCGATTATGCCTATTAACGAATTCGAATGTCGCATTCAGATGCTCAACCTACCCTAAATATTGCAAGTCGCTATCTTTTTTTGTTTTAAGGTTATCGTGACGTAAATAATATTATATAATATATTTTTTTTAATTTTCTAGTGCTACGATTCTCACAAAATTTCACAAAAGTACTTAGGTTTGTATTCTACCACTACTCACCAAGTTTCAATTCGATTGGATTTGTGTTGGTTGAAAACAAAATTATTCCTCGGAAACCATTGGGCCGATTATGCCCAGTAACGAACTTGTCCGTCGTATTGGGATGCGTCACCTACCATGAAAATTTCAAGTTGCTATCTCTTTCCGTTCTGAAGTGATTGTGGCTACGGCCGGCTGGGCAGAATCAAATTTGACCCAAAATTTTTCATCAGGGAGTCGAACTCCCTGTCGGCAAAATTCGAAAATAACAAACATTTAGGCTAAATGATAACGCGATGTTCCCAAGAACATACGCGCAAAAAGCATATTCTCATTAACCTACCTACTCTAGTCTTGTATTATTTAAATTAGTTTCAGCACATCTCTTTTGTTAAGGGAAGCTGCAAGGGCAGGATGAATAACTTCTTCAAGGAATGTGTTTTTGGCGCTCTTGTTCCTCGGAATAGAGTGCTTATCAATTTGCCCAAAAGTCTGTACTTTTCGAATTATTGGATGAAAATGGTCTTAAACGATTTGGTTCGACTTATTGATTAAGAATCCGTGGTCGAAATAAATTCTGGCCGGCCGTAGGCGCGATAACTCTCCAACGAAAGGAGTTAGAGGATTGATTGATTGATTGGCAAAAAAAAATTAAAATTTTTTAAAATTTTGTTTCCACATTAACTCGAAAAATACTGATCTGATTGAATTGAAACACAGTAGTTAAATGCGAAAGACCGAAGCAAACACTTTTGCAAAATTTCGTGAGAATCACATGACATGAAAAAAATACTATTTTGCGGAATATTTTGTTCGAAATTCCGAAACCTATTGGCGCTCTTGTTCCTCAGAACAGAGTGCTTATCAATTTGCGCAAATGTCTGTAATTTTCGAATTTTTGGACGAAAAAAAATGTTATCCAACGATTTGGTTCGACTCACTGATCAAATCTATTCTGTTCAGCCATAGGCACGATAACTCTCGAACGGAATAAGCCAGACAGTTGAAATTTTCCGAGTAGGTTGGGTGAATAATTATCTCGGTTAAGTTATTCGGAGTAACGAAAAATAATTTTTTTTTACATTAGAAATTTCAAATTAAATTTTTTTTAACATCCAAAACCGCTCAACGGATTTTGCCCATTAACGAACTCAACCGGCGTATTTTCCATCAGGGAGTCGAAATTAAACATTAGAGACCATTTTCGGCCAGAAATTACAAAATAGCAGACATTTGTGCAAATTGATAGGCACTATATAGGGGAACATTCGAGCAAAAAATAGAGTAGATAGTTAAATTGTTTATCTTAGTCTTAGCACAAGTGCTGCAGATCTGTAGCTCTTCAGACGTCTTGGACTGTGCATAATTTCCAGATAGTCACAGAAAATTAAGTGCATAATTATTAATTGTACTTACAGGTAAATGATCCTCACTCTCTCTCCTGGCATTTTGCTCTGGTTCATTGAATACTTGCATTGTGAGTTCTTGTTCTTCATATATCTTTAATTTCCTGAAATGAAAAAAAATGTTATTTTCTCTTAGTTCTATGAATAAATACTTAATTACACTGACATGGCGAAAACAACTTTAACGCGCTAGTTTATTGAATCATTAATAGATTTCGCTGACTCGTAAAGCTTGGTTTTCAGAGCTATGTAGTATCGTTTGCTACAATCTCCACTACCCAGATTTGTTTACTTGATCATCGTGAAGTTAGGAAATTTCAACATCAAAGGGAGCTTGTCGCGACAGATTTTGACAACTAGAAGTGAATAGGTAGACGTTAGGGGAAGTTTTGTTTACTAAGTACGGACACTTCAACTCGGAAACAACGCTACATCCCCCAAACTGACTTGTCCTTGCACTGAATTACCATGAATATTCTTTTAAAACCTCACAATATCGGCTATACAGGGTGAGTCTTTGACTCACTGCATTAATTATAACCAAAGAATCCTCTTTGGGGTTTGAGATAGGAATACATTTCGGGGGGGGGGGGGGGGGGTGGGTTTGGGGGTGTAAGGTTCACTTTCTGCAGCAAAAATTTTTTTTTAAGAGGAAAAATAACATTTCGGGGGGGTTTGGACCCCCAAAACCACCCCCCCTGGCTACGCCCTTGCTTGCAAATTGCAATCCTCTAAGTCGTTCCGTTCGAGAGTTATCGTTCTTACGGGCCGGCCGGACCGGACGGACAGAATTGAATTTGACCTCGAATTCTTCATCAAGGAGTCGAACCCAATCGTTTGAAATTCTAAAAATACAGACATTGTGAGGAAATGATAGCACGCTGTTCCATGCGGAACGCGCGCAAAAAGTAAACAAATTTTTGTAGTTGGCCGATTCAAAAAATAGAAAATAAATAATAGGTAGCTGGAAAAATATGAAAAACGCTTTTGCACTCTGATAAAGAATTCAAATTCAAATCTGATTCTGGCTGGCCCGCCGATGCCACGATAACTAGACAACGGAAAGAGATAGCGACATGATGACTGGGTTGAATTGTAGAAGGGTTGATCCTGGTACGGAAAGCATACATCTTTCAATATACCCATATGACAAACCGAGGTCTTGGGTACCACCTACCATAGAAAATCTCTCAGAATGCCGCTTGATAAAATCCCGATTTTGCTGTATTCATCTTTCCACTCACTACTCGCCATCTACTGTAGAAGGAGTAGTGTTTAGTAAGAACTGAGTAATCTTGGTGGGGTGAACGCCTCCCGCAGTCTTTTCTTACGCTGTTTATACGATGTTTTCTTTTCTCTTGAGCAATGTTAATCATGGTTGTATTTGAAAGTACAACAACGACCTGAAAGTTTCCAAATTTCCATTAGCCTTCAGCCTAATATTTAATAGTGGACTCAGAATCGTGAATTTTTGCTCTCCGCGTTCAATTTTCTTGAATGTTGGCCGAATCTGGCATCTCTTCTAGGTCTTTGCTAGAGAATATGGGAAATGATTGACTCTGTTCAACTCTAGGGTTCATGACATTTTGTATCATCGCATAGATACTCGGCACCTAAGACCTCGGTTTGTCAGACTAGTATACCTACAATTGATGCACAGCTGAATTAATCTATGAGGATCATCACTGGAACTATTAGATCCACACCTATATTAATTGGTTGCCAGTTCTTTCAAACAATTTTCCGTCCCACATTCGCAGGCAGAATGCTGTTTCAAATTGTTGGAATAAATTTCATTCTTTTGCGAATTCATTTCCGATTCTCTCCTACATTCCAGATAATAAGATTCCCAGATTGAAGTCAGGAAACCCTTTATGGTTCAACTGTTTTCTTAATTTGAATAGAAGTGACGAAGAAGTTTGGCGGTCTGAATGGATTTCTTGCGATTTATTCAACAAAGATTGAATTTTTGATCCTTCAAATAGAGTTCCGGGGTTTGATCTTCCAAGGAAAATATGGTCTATTCTGAATCATTTAAGAACCAGTCATGGTCGTTGCAACAGCGTGCTTTTCAGATGGAACTCAGTTGAGAGCTCTAGTTGTGAATGCGGGGAAGCAGAGGAAACCATAGACATAGGTCATTTAGTTAATAATTGTCGCATATATAGATTCAAGGATGGTTTTAGGACTATTCATAATGTTTCTGAATCTTTTTCAGAATGAGTAGCGAGTTTCAAATCTATTTAATAAAATATAGAATATCCCATTTTTAATTTGTTGGTTTTTATGCTTCTGTCTTTTCCTTTTCCAGATTGAGTTTTGGGTACCTTATTGGAGAAACTTCTCTGCTTGTTGAAGGTAGAAGCGATAGAAAAGAAAAAGATGCCCTTCAATATTTAATATTTCAGCATATTTTGTTAAAAATTTCAATTTTCATCATTCACAACGCTAACGGGGAGATAGGATTTTTTTACTGAGGTTTTTTTTCTAAGCTCCAGTATCATTTATATAATATTATATGGTACCCCGTTACACTAACCTCTGCTAACACTTACATATTTCATACACATGCTTTATGGTTAGATTAAAAGTGGGTAAGCCCTGTGGACAGGAGCTTTGGCGCTCTTGTTCAAACTTTGACAAATGATATCTCCGAAATTATTGGTCTCTGGGCATGATATAAATGGATTCTTACGATAGAACTGCATCATGAAAGAAACTAAATTCAAACAGGCCGATTCTCCCCAATAACGAACTTATCCGAGATATTCATTCCTCAAATCTACTCTGAAAATTATATTATATCAATTAAAACTTAGACAATACTGCAGTTTTGTTTATACTAGAGATATTCTGAACCCAAATTGATTATGTATATTACCAAAGTATATATTTCCATCATCATATAAATTATCCACGGGCATTATATTATCACCTTAAAAGTATATAATATCATATCATTCACATAATTCTACGATAGCTGAAGTTATTTCATTGGTCATTTTGCATTCAATCATAATTTGATTTCTAGAACAGGAGGTGTTATTTTATATCATGAATAACGAACCAGAAGTAATTTTGACATTTATCTCTCATAGGAAAATTAGATGACATGTAAGAACACAGATCATATAATAATTCATAGATAGAATAATTAAGTACAGCATTCTGTGGAAACATAGAAGTACGATTTATTATTGAAATTTTGAAAAATCATATCTCCTAAAATATAAGCTTGTTAGAGTTGAAAATAATCTCATTGGATTCTTATGGTGAAATTGCATCTTAAAAGAAATTGAATTTGAAATTTGTAATATAAAATAAAATTTTTCTTTTCGTTACTCCGAAATCATTAGGCAGATTTTGTCCAATAACGAACTTAACCGAGATATCTATCTCCTTAACCTACTCTGAAAATTTCAACTACGATTTTATTGAAAATTGGGTTTCTTGTGAAGGAACCACTATAGATCTAGAATATTTTCAGCGCTGCGGTGTTGCCACTTGTATCAAAAATTACTAACAACTTTGGTATTTCAGATGGAACACCCTACATATTATTGCTTTTTTCGATTCGCTGGAGCCTCCTGATTTATTCTGTATCAACTACCTCATCCCTATCTCAAGCGGTTTTTTCGAGTAATTAATTGATTTACTTCATTTTGCGCTTATGTCCTGGGGAATATCGCGATATCATTTTGCCCAAATGTCTGTAATTTTCGAATTTTTCGCCGAAAATGGTCTGAAACGATTGGATTCGACTCCCCGATGAAGATGAAGTTCATTATTGGGCATAAACGGCCCAATGGTTTCCGAGTAATAATTTTGCTTCCAATCAATACAAACCCTATCGAATTTAAACTTGGCGAGTAGTTGTGGAATACAAACCTAAGGACGTTTGAGAAATTTCGTAAGAATCGTATCACCAAAAACTTTTAAAAAATTATTAAAAAATATTATATATTATATCTCGATAACCTGAGAACGGAAAGAAATAGCGACTTGAAATTTTCAGGATAGTTTGTGCATCATATTTGTGTATATAAACCGGGTTCTCTACTCAGTTTTGTAGGTTTGCTTGACGGGCAATGTTGGGATTCTCGCGCACAAGTCTCTGACTTTTGCGAGGCATTATAGTTTATTCGGGGATAAAAACTTCTAAACTGTAAAATGGAATATTGAATATGTAGGAATTTCTTTGAATAAACATTATTATTATTATTATTATTATTATTATCTGAATGCGAAATTTGAGTTTGTTTATAGGCATAATCGGTCAAATGGTTTTGGAGTCATTTCCATCTGATTTTGGTTGTTATTTCCTCAATAACTCGAAAAATACAAAACCGATCCAACTCGAACATGGTTATATTGGTTATTAGTAGTTGTAGAATGCTAACGCGAAAATTCTCGCGAAATTTCGTGAGGATCTTATTACTAGGAAATTTCTAAAAAATCATTGAAAAAAATTCTATATAATATGAAAGCTGACGAATAGTTTTTGATATTATCAAAAACTATTCGTCAGCTTTCAGAACGTAACTCTACTGCGAAGTTCCAAATTTAAAAAGGATCGGATCTATATTGTTGGAGATTCGAGTTGCCTTGTGTGAGTCCAGTAGCTGGATGGGTGACCGTTGCCTCGATAACTTTCTAACGAAAAGAGATAGGCAAATGCAATTTTCAGGATAGGTTGCGTATCCGAATGGGAGAGTAAGGTTCGTTTTTGGGAATATTCGACCCAACGGTTTCGAAGTTATACCCACGTGGAATATTGTTTCCTGGATAAGTAAAATAGTTAAAAAAGCACCGATGACGGGGGCTTTTGGGCGCATGTTCATCTTCCTTGTGGCCCGTACTGACCAGTAAAGAAAAAAAGTAGTATCATGTTGAATACCTTAATATTATTCTGGAACACAAATTTTCCATTACAATAATCTTCATCTAGCTTCTATTTAGTATCAATTCCTGTAGAACGTGATCATAATAAGTGTTTTCAATATAATAACCCAGGTAACACAGGGACCTCCCAGAGATGTCTCGGCGAGCTCCTGCCGGGATATTGTGACGCCTATTGCGATATCGCAGGGAGTTCGCCCAGACCTCCCTATCACCTCCAAATGTCCGCCACAGGGGATGAGCCCAGTAACATCTCAGAGATATCACATGAGGAAGTTCTCAAACTGCTCACCCTGGGGAATATGTTGGGAGATTTATTGCGATATCGCAGGGAGGTCGCCCAGACCTCCCTATCACCTCCAAATGTCCGCCACAGGGGATGAGCCCAGTAACATCTCTGAGATATCGCATGGGGAAGTTCTCAAACTGCTCACCCTGGGGAATATCTTGAGAGGTTTACTGCGATATCGCAGGGAGATTGCCCAGACCTCCCTATCACCTCCAAATGTCCACCACAGGGGATGAGCCCAGTAACATCTCAGAGATATCACATGAGGAAGTTCTCAAACTGCTCACCCTGGGGAATATTTTGGGAGATTTATTGCGATATCGCAAGGAGCTCGCCCAGACCTCCCTATCACCTCCAATTGTCCACCACAGGGGATGAGCCCAGTAACATCTCGGAGATATCACATGGGGAAGTTCTCAGGCTGCTCAACCGGGGCAGTACTGAGAGAAGATGGCTGCGATATGGAACTATAAATCTATATATCCTCCAAACGTGCAGTAGGTACATGTGTGGCGCCGAATAAATAACTTCGATGCGTAGATCGATATTCCACTCGTTTTATAAGCGATGGGGTTGTTCTTCCGGGTACAGAGTAGACGATTGCGATCTACCGGTGGAAACGAGAAGTGCAGAGTACGGATAAAGTAGATCCCTACAACACGCCACCTGATTTCCTATTCTTGTTGAATTTGCGAGGTTTTTAGGACCTCGCAATGGAATGTGTTATTCTCGTTACACTTGTCATATCTTGAAGAGCTCGGAATAGGAATGTCTTTTTCTAGTTATCTGCGTGATATATTTAGGAGCTCGCAATGGGAATGTCTTATTCTGATTACATGTGTGATATCCTGAGGATCTCGCAACAGGAATGTCTTATTCTGGTTATCTTTGGGATATCTTTAGGAGCTTGCAATAGGAATATCTTATTCTTGTTATCTGTGTGATATCTTTAGGAGCTCGCAATAGTAATATCTTATTCTGGTTACATATGTGATATCTTGAGGATCTCCTCAATAGGAATATCTTATTCTTGTAATACTTGCGATGACTTAAGGAGCTCGCAATAGGAATGTCTTATTCTGGTTATCTGTGGGATATCTTCAGGAGCTCGCAATAGGAATATCTTATTCTTGTTATCTGTGTGATATCTTTAGGAGCTCGCAATAGGAATATCTTATTCTGATTATCTGTGTGATATCTTTAGGAGCTCGCAATGGAAATGTCTTATTCTGGTTACAAATGTGATATCTTGAGGACCTCGCAACAGGATATCTTAGTCTAGTTATCTGTGGGATATCTTTAGGAGCTCGCAATAGGAATATCTTGTTCTGGTTATCTGTGTGATATCTTGAGGATCTCACATTGGGAGCTCGCATTTTCATCCACATTGTAACCTCTCAGAGACCTCTATGCGAGGTCTGTGTTACCTGGGAAAATGTGTTTGAACTTGGTATGTAGGAAATCTGACATCAATTATTGGAATTAATTGATTTGACAAACAGCCGTCAAATGAGGTAAATAGATTTTTGTGACGATTTTCTGTGACCATAGAACGTCAAAACACGCTGGAATGTGAATTTTAAGCAATATCTTCTGGAATTGAGATCGTATCGAACTGAAATTTTGCACACTCGTGTAGAATGCTTGATTTAACGTCGGTACAAATTTTTTTATTAAAAAATTTTCCAACTGCCCGATCCCAACAATACTTAGATAATATTATATCCATAAATTAAGCATTTCATTATTGCATTTCTTGAAATAGGTACCTTTTCAAGTCGATCAACATCGTCCTTCTTTCGACGTCTAAACTATGACTTGATTCTTTATGTTTATGTCTTTGAATTTGTTTTCGGTGGAATTCAAAGAGTTCATAGAATAATCGATGAAAATACTGAGAGAGACCCAGGAAATTTGACACATTTTGTCTTATATCTCCAGAAATTGAAATCGTATAGAGCCAAAATTTTGCAGAATGTTGCAAAATACTACAATTGATGTTAGTACAAGTTTTTGTTGCAATCTGATGAATAGTTCACGAAAAAAAAATTTTTTTTTCAAAAAAATTAAAGGAAATATTTTTTTAAAAATTACCAACATTTCGATCATAACAGAATTTTGCCAAAAGTTGCGCGTTTATATCCTCGAACTGACTACCAAGTTTCGATTCAACATCTTCTTTAGTTCCTGAAATATCAGGGAAATAACCTCAAAATTTTAAATGTCTATAACTCCTAAACCGTCCGGCCGATTTTGCCCGTTAACGAACTCAACCGTCGCATTTTGATCAGAAACCTACCCTGTAAGTTTGAAGTCGATAGGACCTTCGGTGCTCCTGTTATCGTGCCTACGGCCGGAAGGCCGGCCGGCCGGCCGGACGGCACCCAAAAATCTGACACCGGATTCGTGATCAGGGAGTCCGAATTAGTCTATTAGCCAATTTTCAGCTCGAAATTCGAAAATTACAGACATTTGGACGAAATGATAGGACGATGTTCCCCTAGAACATGCGCCCAAAAATTAAGACTCGATCGAATTGTAGCTAGGTAACTAGTTGTAGATTATCAACATAACGACATCTGTGAAATTTTGTGAGAACAGTACCTCTAGAAAATTTAAAAAAATTGGTTCAAGTACTGACGGGAAGTCAGGAGCTTTGCGCGCATGCTCTATTGTTCATTCTTCTTTATTGGACACTCTTAATAGAACTCACCATGGTAAATTTGATTTGATTAAGAGTGTCCAATACAGGAGAATGGAAAATAGAACATATGCACAAAAGCTCCTGACTCCACGTCAGTGCTTGAACCAATTTTTCAATTGGAATGGCCTGTATATCATAAAATGTATTGAAGGCTTTCAAATTAAGCAAGATTTCATGTTAATGGGAATATTGAGGTAGATTTTGTGTTAGGTATTCATGAAATGTTATAGAACATGCAAATTAGGATAATTTAACAATCGGCATCGATTGTAAAGTATTTTTGAATTTACAATTATACAAATGAAATCTTTTATTCTTCAAGTTTGAGAAACCCTAATTCAGAAAATGAAATACAATCTTAGGTAACAAAATATCGGTATAACTCAAAAATTCGAAATTTGTGAGTTATACCACTTTTCCTCTGATCGGCTCATTTATTGCCTTCCATTTAAATCGTTGAACCGATGCCAATTGTCAAATTATGATAATTATGACATTTCATGGATACCTAATACAAGATGTACCTCAATATTTCCATTGGCACGAAAACTTGCTTTCAATTCGAAAACCTTACTATGTTTTGCTATGTTTAATTGAAACTTTACTTTGCACAAAAAAAAGGGTTCATTAATCAATTAGGTACTCGAAAACTGCTAGAGATAGAGAGAAGGAAATTGATACAGAAATAATCAGGAGGCTACGGCGAATCGAAAAAGCAATAGTATACAGGATGTTCGATTTGCAATATCAAAATAGTTGGTACTTTTTGATATATGCGGCAACACAGAGCGGAAAATATTCTAGAGATAGAGCAGTGGTTCCTACCCAAGAAACCAAATTTTCAATAAAATCATACGTCCCGTTCTCTGTAAAGGTACGGGGTACCATCGACCGTGCCCCCCCTGTATACCAGTATATAGATTAAACACGGTTGCGACATACATTTAGAGCGTCCGCACACGGGCATATCGAATTGATGCGATTCAAATCTCCTGAGTCCGTTTCATACACACGGTTTCCATGGAAACCATGCATTGACGATTACTACACTTTAAATTCCAGGCTCGCCACGATCGGAATGCAAGATAAACCTCCAATACGTAAGCGACGCACGAACAACTCGATCATTCTGATTCCATTGCGGTTGCGTGAATCGTGGATACAAGAGGCCACAGAACACTAAGAGCGTCCGCACACGGGTATAACAAATCGACGCAATTCAAATCTCCCGAGTTCCTTTCCTACATTCGGTTTCCATGGAAACCATGGATGGACAATTACAACAACTCAAATTCCAGCGTCGCTGTAATCGGAATGGCAGCTAAACACCCATTCTTCTTCCACACAGGTCGCGTCAATCGTGGAGACTAGAGACCACATAACTCAAATTTTGTTAATCGTCCATGCATGGTTCCCACGGAAACCGAGTTAAGGAAAGGTACTCCAGAGGATTGGAATCGCGTCAATTCAGTATACTCGTGTGTGTGTGCTCAATCTCATTCACTCTGCAATTCATTCTATTGGCTCTCGGATCTTGCAATTGATTGAATGAAATGTAATTCAATCAATTGGTATAAAAATAAATGGTTGAAATTTGACTATGATGTATACTGAAATAGTGGATACTTGATAATTATAATAATTATAGTATTAAAAACCGCAATTAGCAAACTGAGAAATTTTTAATTAATCTTTACGTAATCTGGCGACAATATGGATTTTTATATTTCGAAATGCGATTTCTTGTTCTTCTACATTTGATTGATTCCCAATATTCCGAAGTCTGGTCGCATTACGTATTCGTTGTGAAACGTTGAATCGCGGTATTTCACGATCACGACAGAAAAAAAAATCAACAGGAATACGAAGGAATCAGCATCGAGAATCAAAAACACTCCCCAAAATTATGTCAATGCGAGCACATTGACAAAAGTCATAACTTTTCAATACGTGAACTTCATCAAACTGGACGAAAATACAACGCCATGTTTTGCTTCTGTCATGCCCCAGAGATAGCGTTGTACGTATATGGATTTGATATTTTTTCCACATTTGAATAGTTATTCCGGGGCGGACACCAATGCAACAAATCAAAGATCATAAAAATCACTGCAGTCGTTCTTGAGTTCTGAATGATGTAACTAACGCGACATCGTTTTGTACATTAAGATGAATTCCTACTCACTGTTCTATCCAGAGTGGATTATCTGTGGTGTTCAAATCGTCTATAATTGCTTTCTTGATAAGAGTATCCTTCTTCTTCAAATCAGTTGGGGCGATGATCCATCGCCTCAAGGAGCAACAGACAATGAAGAAGGTCAGGATGCCAATAATAAATACAATGAGCAAGGCAACCAAGGCTGCGAGGTTTGTATTGAAGGACTCTTCTCCTTCTGTCAAAAATGCCGGGACAACGTTAATGATGGCATAACCTGAATAATAGTCTTTTAGGGAATCATACTTCGAATCGATCAATTTCAGTACTTCAGCAACAGGACGGATGGTTTGTGTTGACGAATCGATCACCAAGACATACATGTCCGACCTGAAATATAAAAAAATATTCTTATCAGTGATTTCTTCGAATGACTCTTCAGGATGCATATTTTGAAATGTACACTGATTGTACGTTGTCATCACATAGATATACAAACACTTCAATTTCTCAGTAGATAATTATTTTTTAACATATGAGGCTATTAATATCAGGTTTCAGTCATTTTGGTTCATTACTTCCAGTTCATAAACTTCAGGGATAGAGCAAAAAAATATATAAAAGCAATGAAGTGAAGTCAGTACTCTTTGGAGCGGGTGTTCAAGTTGGCTAATTTGAATTGTATGATGAGTGTTTCAAGCTCAGTGGAAAGAGCGAGCCGGAGGATAGTAGACACCATTTACTGTTGAGTCAAAAATTAACAGTACTGTGCCTAAGCTGGCACAAGGGTAGAGTACCTAACAAAGTTGACAAAGAACACAACTGACTCTCCTTAGTCGCGCAAGCTCTTAGGAGCTTCTGAGGTATATCATTGGGAGAGACTTAGGATGGTCATATAATCATAATCATGCCTATAGCACGCAATCCAAAGCAGATTGCCCCACGTCAATGCTTTTTAGACTTTTTCTTTCATACTGAGGTCAACCTTCATTTGCGTGCGTGCTATAGACTTGATTATCATTATAATGACCCTCCTAAGTCTTTCTCAAGGAGATCCATCTGAAGCTCCTAGGAGCTTGTGCGACTAAGTAGAGTCAGTTGTGTTATTTATCAACTTTGTTACTCTACCCTTATGCCAGCTTAGACACAACACTGCTGATTTTTGACCCAATAGTGAATGGCGTCCACTACCCTCTGAGTAGATCTCCGGTTCGCTCTATCCACTGAGCTTGAAACACTCATAATTCAATTAAAATTAGCCAACGTGAGAACGCGCGTCTAAGGCCCAGTTCCATAATCGAACTTAAAGTCTACTTTTTCGACAAAGTCTCCTTTTACTAAGGTAGAATGAGAGTAAAAGGAGACTTTGTCGAAAAAGTAGACTTTAAGTTCGATTATGGAACTGGGCCTAAGAGTACTGACTTCACGTCAGTGCTTTTTTATATTTTTTCAAGTTTATTTGACAAATCTGGCTATAAATACAGTCCGTCTATTAGTTTTACCGTAGGTCGAAATAAAAACAAATATCGGTTATGGGAGTATCGTTAGGATCGTTCGTAATTGCTCATGCCTATTCTTCAAATCCGAATGTAATTTAATATAGATCTTCCGAATATAGTTATTTATAAGACAAAATCCAAATTCGCAAACATATTCGTTACCCCAGATAGAACACCACAACACTCAGAATATAGAACAATATGTTCTTTATTCATTGCCACAACAAATGGCGCTGTATAAATCGGTTAAGGCCGAATTGAGTCGGGGCTTGTCGAATGACCAGTCAAACCTCCGAATTAGGTATGCTGGAGGCAATGAACTCAATATAAATACTATAGTCATCAGTTCATATATAGTATATCGTTCAATGGCTGGAGGGGTTCCTTCGATAGTGGAAGCCACCTCGGAAAACTAGATTCTCCCAACAGGATTATTACTTCGTCTACTGAATGTGTGGATGTTTCTATTCTCAGAACTGCAGGGGACTTAATTCAAAAATTGGCTCATTTTTCGAAGTCTGCTTCTGAGTATAATTACGACGTTATTTGTAATTTATTTGTATAAGTTAGACGTGGCTGATTCAGTGTTTGATTGTGTGGTAGTTCCGCCGGAATTCGGCGTAGTGCTTTACGACAGACAATTTCAAAGGGTCAGTAGATCCCGTGAGGGTGGCGTGCTTATTGCGTTTTCTGACATTCGATTCAAAACGTTGGATAATAAATTCGTATCGGATCTTGTTCCTCTGGTGGATGTAGTTAAATGTCGGTGTACACTTCCCAGTTTTATCTTATGTGGGGTTTATATACCTCCTGAGATAACTATCTTAGAGCTCGATTCCTTCACAGCTGCACTTGGAATGAATCTCCTTGGAGACACTGTTTGATTGATTGGAGATTTCAATATTCCCAATTTCTATGGGCCTTCCTCTTGTGCGAAATCAATACTTCTTGGAAGTTTCTGTGATCGCTTAAAATATCTCTCAAAATATCCGCTTGAAAAATTATTATCGATCAAAATGCCGATTCACGTGAAATACTAAATATCTGTATGATGTCAAACGTTTGCGTTCGGAAGTAAAGTCTGAGATTTCGTCAGAATACACGGATTATCTGGCTGATGTGCAGGGCGAAATGTAGTCTGATACTTCTTCTTTGTGGAGATTTGTCAAGCCGAGACGGGGTTCATCAGGAATTACTGGTATACTTTATGATAACGAAAAACTTCATGATGATCCTGTTGATAGAGTCAACTTATTCGCAAGGCACTTTTATGGTATTGGTAATTGGTGCACAAATCAGGTTGATTATGCGACTTCCTTCATACAGTTCTCTCCAATCGCCATTCCCTATGTTACCGAAGATATCCTGATAAATTAACAGCTAGTGATGGTCATATTCCTTCATTTTTTGGAACTGCAGCTCTGCGCTGGCTAAGCCCTTTCATCTCATCTTATCTATAAAATTACGTACTCCTACTTTCCCCATCCTTTGGAAGAGAGCCTGAGTGATCCCCGTTTTCATGAAGGTTGATAAGTTCCACGTCGAGAACTATAGACCAATTTCTCTGTTACGTAATTTAACGAAGGTATAGGACGTTCTACGGAACCATTAACCACCATGCCAGTCGATCCTCGGGGTTTGTTTTCCGTTAGTCCAGAGAGTTTCAGGTTGTCTCCGTTCTCAGAACCCTCTATTTTTGCTGGTGATGAGCAAATTGGAGTATGCAAACATAATCTGTTTTCCGATCTATGGTTCACATCTTATGCCGTTCGATCGAATTCACAGAAATTTTTTTGAATGTGTTGAATACCGGAAATCCAGCAGTTATCCTGAACGTGGAGTGGATTGGTCGGGTATCATGCGAGAGATACGAATATTTTCACTGCTCGAAAGGCAGAGGTGGCAGTGCACTAAGTTCGCCCAGAAACTCGTCGCGGTAAGGATTGACCTACCTTATTTGCTGTCTAAGATTCACATACGTACACCAAGGCTAGAGGCGAGGACTGTCACATCATGTCACCTTTCAACACGTCGAACGAATGCTCTTCAGTAGGCTCCAGTTTACCGCATATGCAAGAGTGCTAATGATCTCCAGCTCAAGTAATTTTTTTACTCTTGGATGATGAATATTTTGTGTCTCTTTTTTCTCATTGATTAATTGACTTTTGGCTTAGAATATTTTATTGCATTTGTTGTAATATTTAATGCTACCATGTAATTGGGAATTGAATTACTCGAAAAATGCGCATTGGCAATCTACTCGTGGCTGAAAGTCCTCTCAAAATCACACACCTCCCACAAAACTCTGATTCTTCAACACTATTGGTTCAGGAGATATCGCAGCTTCAATCCACGCATGCGCGGACCCTCCCAAGGGGATTCTATGGGGGAATAGCATCCTGCACTTCAATTACTCAATTCTCTCAGAAGAAAACACCAGCAGTTAAATCACTTGTCGTCTACGCATGCGCATAACGAAAAATGCCTAGAAGGAGCAGTATAAACTTCAAGAAGATATGTTTCGGAATTTCAAGCCAAAAACTTCGCAAAATAGTACTGATTTTTTGAATTTTTTAAGTGATGTGATCCTCACGGAAATTTGCAGAAGCGTTTGCTTCGGTTTTTGGGATTTAACTACTCTGTTTCAATTCAATCAGATAAGTATTTTTCGAGTTATTGTGAAAACAAATTTTAAAAATTTTTTAATTTGTTTTGCCTTCCGATCAATACAAAACTTAGCATGCATATAAAGGTCATGATTCTACAATTTGATACTAAATTTAAGATAGATTGAGAACAAGAGTGCCAAAGCTCCTGTCCACAGGGCTTTCTCACTTTTTCGTTTTCGCTTCTGTGCGTCAGTTTTCAAGAATTGTCGTAATTGAATTCAAAACGTAGGTCTATGAAATCAAATAAAATGATTGAGAATAATTATTGAAATTTTGAAAAATCGTATCTCCTAAAGTATCAGTTTGTTAGAGTTGAGAATTACACCAATGGATTCTTATGATAAAACTACATCTTGAAAAAAATTGAATTTAAAATTTGTAATGTAAAAAAAAAAATTTTTGTTACTCTGAAACCACCTGGTCGACTTTGCCCAATAACGAACTCAACCGAGATATTTATCTCCCAAACCTGCTCAGAAAATTTCATCTATCTAGCGCATTCCTTTCGAGAGTTATCGTGTTAACGGACGGACGGCCGGACAGAATCGATTTTGACCATGGACTCTTTGGGCAAATTGATGAGCACTATGTTTCGAGGAACAAGAGCGCCAAAAATGTTTTAACTAAAAATAGCCGTAACTCCGAAACCGCTTGGTAGATTTCACTTGTTAACGAACTTGTCCCAGATATTTACGCTGCAAATTCCTCCTTTCGTTCGAGAGTTATCGTGCTAACAGCCGGATCGGCCGGCCAGACGGACAAAATTGGATTTGACCTCGAATTATTTATCAGTGTGTCGAACTCAACCATTTTTGGCATAAAAATCGAAAAGTACAGATATTATGGCAAAATGAAAGCACCCTGCGCGCAAAAATGAAATAAAAAATAATTGAGAAAATTATAATAAATATATGAAGTGATTGTAGATTTACGAAAGAAAATATAAGGCACCAATATTTAATTGTGTAAACTTACCATTTCTCATTCTTGTTTCCCTCATCATCAGTGTGATACCTAATTTCATCGGTAATAACCAAGCTTTGAGTGGAGTTACTCAGTTCTGCGATGATTTCTTGCTGGTCTCTAGCTACTTCATCCGTAGATCGGGACAGTATTATCCTGATCAGTTGTTGTGGCTCGAAAATCCAAACCTAATACATTTTATGATATATGTCAACACCCACTACAGTGTATCAATCAACAGCCAAGATGATATACCAATAATTAATAAATACCCCATATATTATTTGATCGATTCTGACTTTAATTGACGGAAATTCATTTTTAATGAATGATGATTTGAATTTCTACAAAAAAACCACACTGTTGCTTCTTCGGGTTCTACATTTGAACAAGACACATGACACATGATCTTAAAAGTAGGTATTGAAGAAAACAAGACATGCTGAGGCAATAATAAGGAATTGGGGTGGTATTTCAAAATGACTTGAAAATGGTCAGTAAGGGTCGACATTGGTAGAATATTTGTTATTATATGATTATATTGTGTATTGTTCTGATGAACTCCAGTATCTCCAGAGGTTACGTCTTGGTTCCTGCAGATTTCTTGCCTAAAGCATTCCTTGAGTTGGATTGAGATGGCGAGCCATTTCCTAACAAGGTGATCAGGAGTTCCATCCTCCTCCCAATAGAATCTGCACTCGTCAGTTTCTGCTAGACCTAAAATCTCATCATATTCTTCCTAAGGTCGCAGTGCCATGTGAGGAAACCTGTGAGGAGGTGCAGCGTGTTCTTACTGAGGTCCATATATTTCTTGGATCTGACAGTGACAAAGTTCCGGAGGAACTTTTTGGAATGATTATTTATTTAGCGTATGGCGCTTTACACACTCTATACAATATATATGGACACATATTTCTAGATACAAAAATACTAAGCAGAATTTTGGAGAGGCACTGATTCTTTCCCTTGCTAGATCCTTCTATGTTCAGCTGGCATATCCGGACAGATGGTCCCAGATATCTGGTCGGTTGGCGCTGAGAATCGCCGTTCTGTGAGTCAATTTACATGGAATGATACATTCCTGGGAGAGATCTCCAGAAAATACCTTTCAGTTTTTTCTTTCATCCGAAATTCACTTTTGTAGGTGTGTCTTCCCACCCAACAGTAGGGTTCCAGGCCAATAAAAGGGGTTTGTGCTCCTTTCTGGACAAGAATGTTGGCCTTCTCATTTTCTTAAATTCCTGCGTGACCAGGAACCCAGATCAAGGAGATCCTGTTGTTCTTGTTTAACTCATTAATTTTTCTTCGGAACTCCCATATTAGCTTGGACTCAATAACATCTCTGATAGTTTATTTCTAGGTCCATTTCCACACGTCTTTCTATTGCAATTAGTTCTACCCGAAAGACTCACGGATAGGAGCCTAGCGATAGTGAGAATTTGGTGCCCGCCCCATATACTCTAGCGCCAGCTCCTGTAGTGGATTTTGAACCGTCTGTGTACCATTTAATGGCAGTTTTTTTTAAAGCTTGGGTTGTGGATTACCTGTCCCAGTCTTTTTTCCTACCGAGTATCGTAATGAACTACTTTTCGATGCTTACTATCATAGGCTGGGTTTCCTATCACGCTGACGGTCGGCGAGGACGGTCAGCGCGTAGCTTGTCAGCACTGATCGGTCAGCTCATTGAATACTTTGAATGGCGCGTACGGGCGCATATGGCTCACGCTGACGGCCGCTACCTATAGCTACATACATATTGACCCATCAGCGCCGATCGTCAGCGTGATAGGAAAACCAGCCTCAATCATTTCGTCAGCAGGATGATTGGCTGATGAAATGTACCGGGAAAGAGAGGACCAGGTTTTTAATAATCTCATTACCTGTTTCTTTCCAAGATATTCGGAGAATGGCTTCATGGGCCATTTTGTCTATCACTGGATGGAGTGGTGTGAGATTTGTGATAATCTCAAGCGCACTGGTTGGACAGGTTCCAGGAGCGCCAGCGGTACACACAAAAGTAAGTCTTTGTACTTTTTCGAGGGTTTTCTTCGTGCTATGTTGGCTTATTCTTGTATACCAGACTACTGCCCCGTACATGATTATGGGTCTCACAATCATGACATACATCCATCGCAATATCTTAGGGTTGCAGCCCCAATTCTTAACGGCTAGATTCCTGCACGCCATTAAGGACTTTATTGCTTTGCTAGCAGTGATTTCAACATGCCTATTCCACAGAAGTTTACTATCTAGTGTTACCCCTAGACATTCAACTTCAGACTTCTATTCTATAATATCTCCGTCTGGAAGTTTCCTTCTCGGAGTAAACAGAATCACTGTGGTCTTGTTCGGGTTTATGCTCAGCCTCACTGAGAAGCACCACTGCTCAATAGTTATAAGGCCCTCCTGTAATAATTAAGTCACACAAGATGACCTCGAATTTACCTCTGACTATTAGGACTATGTCATCGGCATATCCTATACACCCGAAGCCGAACTCCGTAAGCCTGTGGAGGAGCTCGTCCATCACTAGGCTCCAAAGAAGGGGAGACGTTACTCGCACTTGAGGTGTTCCACGAGTGGCTTTAACAGAAGTGGTCTCATTACCCACCTGTGTCTCGGCTATCCTGGTCGAAAACAGCTCATATATCCATTATATAATGGTTTTATTCACTCCTCGCCTTTCTTGTGCTTCTTTAACAGAGAAATGTATTGTGTTGTCAAAGGCCCAAGATATATCCAGGAATGCACACATTGCGATTTCTTTGTTGTCCAAAGTTCTCTGGATGACTTCAGTCAGCTGATACAGAGCAGTCTCTGTAAATCAGCCCACCTTGTAAGCATGCTGACTTTTGTGAAGTGGAATGCTCTCCAGATTCTCCGTTCTTATGTAGTTCTCCACTACCTTCTCCATCATTTTAAGTAGAAACGATGTCAGACAAATGGGTCTGAAAGATCGTGGATCAGTCCTTTCCTATATTTGGTAAGAAGGTTACTTTTGACTCCATTTACTAGATACTTGACCCAAGGCTTGACTGCTTCTCATGATTTTCAGCAGATTTGGAAGAATCTCCTCCATACCATTCTGCAGGAATGATGGAAATATCAGATACACTACTCCTGGTGACGGCTGAAAGGTGTTTATTGCCCATTCTAGCCGTTGCCTTGCGAACATCATGTTAGCAATATCCAAATCCTCCTTGCGGGAGTTTTTGGTGTGATTTATTGCTGTTTCATTGTTCGTAACAGGTTCACTACCTGGAAAGTGAGTCTTGAGAAGAACGATCAATCGCTCCTCTTCCCCTTCCATGTATGACCCATCTGACTCCTTCAATAATATATGATGTGACTGCTAGGTCTTCCGAGGACAACATCCAAAAGCTTTTAAGATCTTGTACGAGTTAGAAGAATCAGTGTGTGTTCTTACACCACCTTAGCACCAAACAGTGAATGGTAGCCGCCACAATCTGACTAGAAAATTCCTTTCCTAGCCCGGGATTGAACTGGGAACTCACAGTTTCTACCCCAAGAACCACAACAATACAGGTTAATTTTGATTGAAAATAATAATTATATGATTTACAGTTATTCGTTGAATATCGTGAAGCGTTTCGTGAAAGTGACTTTTTCATCATACTAAATTCTTAACAATTAACGATTGTAATGTAATATTCGAGTTTTTTGCCGACAATGGTCTCAAACGATGAAGATCTGGTGAAGAATTGAAGGTCAAATTCGATTATGTCCGGCCGGCCGGCCGATGCCACGATAACTTTCGAACGGAAAGAGATAGCGAATTGAAAATTTTCAGGTTAGGTTGCGCATTCGAATGCAACAGAAGTTAGTTGATGTGCTAAATCGGCCAAAAAGTTTTGGAGTTAACATTTTGTTTTCTAACAATGCAGATCCCATCGAATTGAAATTTGGTTCCTACTACTTGTAGAACGATGACACAAAGACTTATGCGACACGATCGGATATATATTGTTGAAGTTAATGGAAAAATACTGGAAACCGTGGACGAGTTCAGTATCTGGATGGGTGACTTTGCAATTTTCAGGGTAGGTTGCGCTTCCAAATGTTCATTTATATACATAATTGGCCAAACGGTTTTGAGGTTTAACTTTTGAGCTACAGGGGGTTAAAGTTACAAGAAGAAATCACTTTTTATCATAACTTCAATAAGTGCGGAGATATTTTTATGAAATTAGGCACACGCCCTAAATGCATCCACGGCCATTGTTGATGAAGATTTTTGAATTTTTCATCCCTTGACACCCGTACAGGATGTGGACTAAATATTTTTGGGAAAATACACTCCACTGCTTTTCTTGAAGAATAAAAATAATTCATAAAATCCTCATTCATTCAAGGGTAAATTGTATACCTTAATCTTTTTTTGTACGACGAAGGTTTTCCGATAACAAAATAAAAAGCGATATACAGAGGCGTGCATTATATCTTTCCCTAGTCCTGTACGTATGACCTCATAATTTTTTTATCTGACAGAATATGTTGATAATATCTTTATATTTTAGTATAAAAGTATGTTAAATATTCATTTTGGTTGTTGTTGATTCAATTATTGCTTATATTTTCTTTTCTGATATAACAATTCAAGATCATTTCTCTAAACTATTATTGGACGTATCTTATACTCGTACATAATTTATTTTGAATATTCGAATAACGTTATTCTATACTATTCTATTCTATTCCATCAAAAATGGTCGTTGGTCGTTGCTATTTTTAGGGCGTGTGCCGAATATCATAAAATTATCTATGTAATTATTATTTTCTCGAAACCTTAACACCCTTAAGCTCAAAAGTTAAGAGGTTTAGGACATAGGTTTATTGAAAATTTTCTTCTCAAAATCACTTGGGAATTCATACCCTTAAGGATCGGCATTTTATTCTGAAACATCCTGTATATCCATGAAGCAAAAAAGTATTTCCTGATCTCATCGACACGACTACAATACAGGTTGAGTCTTCAAGTTGTACATTAATTTTAACCATATATTCCCCTCATCAAATAAAACACTTATTTCATCTACCATATTTCCAGATTCGACACAAGAAAAAAGATACAGGCTGTTGAAATTCGAAAAAAGAACAGTTTTTCTTTTGTAGCTTTGACATGGCTATTGAGAATTGAATGTATCTATCCTTAAAGAAAATTGAATTATTCTTCATCATTTCTCCTAAAACGTACTATTTTCGAGATATTCCTTATTGAATGTCATAAAATATGAAAAAAATCACAGAATTTTGGACTATAATCATAGATGATCTGCTCGAATAGAGACACCTAAAGAAATTCAATTCAATCTAGCTTGTTTCCAAATTGATTGTTTATAATTACTATCTAAAAACGGTATAAGTTAATAACAACTTATTCAAACAACTTGATTCGCAGGTAAGTTATCTTTTGGGAAATAGATAAATATGCTTACCATGATATGTTCTGTGGCTAACCGAATATTCTAATAATTATTACATTTCGGTGTCTGCTGCTTCTATTACAGTTTAATATAATATTAATATACTATGTCTATACGTGGTTGTCACTTGCATAGACAACATAATAATCACACATTGTTCTTCTCGATTCGGTAGAGTAGAGGTTATAATAACTGTTAGTTGGATATTGATAAAGTATATTCATTTATATGATGCGAATTAAAATATATAATGAATGTGAAAATAGGCGAAGAAGATACTGGATGATCTTATAGTGGATATTTGATGAAAATCAAGTTGCAGTCAGTGTTTCAATATTCAGAATGAGTTATTTTCAAACATGCAGCATAAAGATTATTAAAAACCATTTCATAAGACTTGAGTGAGTAAATAAGTTTTCTCAAACAATTTCGTTGAATTTCGAGCATAAGATGATAAAGCTTTCATATAATTATGGGAAATTGAATCCAGTAGAGGTGTTTCTGTGTTCAACGGTTGAAGACAGTTCAGGGTTGGTTTAGCACTTTCTAACATCTTCAAACGCTTTCAACTTTTTACCTAAGCCTAATCTGGAAAATGGTAAATGAAAGAGGTGTTCCATTCGATGAGGGGAATCCATGGTTAAAATTAATGTACAACTTAAAGACTCACCCTTTATATATATGTTCAGTTTATGGTGAAACACATTGTATAGTATATAATAATTCATCTCAACCGCTTTCATAAAATCAAACTCTATTTAAAATGATTAAGTAAATTATCCGTATGTTTTCCTCTATTTATATTTCCATCTTAATATATATATTTCTTGTGTGCGTGTGTATGTGACTGAACTCCTCCTAAACGACTGGACCGATTTTGATGAAATTTTTTGTGTGTGTTCGTGGAGATTCGAGAATGGTTTAGATTTACAATTTGGTCTACTGGAAAATGTTTTTTCAATTAATTTCTTATTTATAAGGAGTTGTTGATTTTGGAATGTTTTACATTAGATCCGGCGGACGGCGCTATCATCGCATTCAATATTATTCTATTTCAATTTTAGTTTGTCCCGACAGATGGTGCTACGATTAATTTGAAAAAAATTTTGTTATTCAATTCATGTGCTGATTAAAATATTAAATGTAATTATTTTTTAAAGAGTTTTGAAGTGTGTATAAATAATTTTGTGAATTCAGATGTTTTTTTAATTAATTTTTATTTGTAAGGAGTTTTTGATTTTGGAATGTTTTACATCAGATTCGACGGATGGCGCTATCATCGCATTCAATATTATTCTATTTTAATTTTAGTTTGTCCCGACAGATAGTGCTACGATCAATTTGAATTGGAGTTGGCGTTAGGGTTGGAGTTGTCGTTGGCGTTGAGGTTTGCATTGACGTTGGAGTTGGAGTTCACGTTGGAGTTGGAGTTCGAGTTCGAGTTGGAGTTGAAGTTGGAGTTGCAGTTCGAGTTCGAGTTGGAGTTCGAGTTGGAGTTGGAGTTGGAGTTGGAGTTGGAGTTGGAGTTGGAGTTGGAGTTGGAGTTGGAGTTGGAGTTGGAGTTGGAGTTGGAGTTGGAGTTGGAGTTGGAGTTGGAGTTGGAGTTGGAGTTGGAGTTGGAGTTGGAGTTGGAGTTGGAGTTGGAGTTGGAGTTGGAGTTGGAGTTGGAGTTGGAGTTGGAGTTGGAGTTGGAGTTGGAGTTGGAGTTGGAGTTGGAGTTGGAGTTGGAGTTGGAGTTGGAGTTGGAGTTGGAGTTGGAGTTGGAGTTGGAGTTGGAGTTGGAGTTGGAGTTGGAGTTGGAGTTGGAGTTGGAGTTGGAGTTGGAGTTGGAGTTGGAGTTGGAGTTGGAGTTGGAGTTGGAGTTGGAGTTGGAGTTGGAGTTGGAGTTGGAGTTGGAGTTGGAGTTGGAGTTGGAGTTGGAGTTGGAGTTGGAGTTGGAGTTGGAGTTGGAGTTGGAGTTGGAGTTGGAGTTGGAGTTGGAGTTGGAGTTGGAGTTGGAGTTGGAGTTGGAGTTGGAGTTGGAGTTGGAGTTGGAGTTGGAGTTGGAGTTGGAGTTGGAGTTGGAGTTGGAGTTGGAGTTGGAGTTGGAGTTGGAGTTGGAGTTGGAGTTGGAGTTGGAGTTGGAGTTGGAGTTGGAGTTGGAGTTGGAGTTGGAGTTGGAGTTGGAGTTGGAGTTGGAGTTGGAGTTGGAGTTGGAGTTGGAGTTGGAGTTGGAGTTGGAGTTGGAGTTGGAGTTGGAGTTGGAGTTGGAGTTGGAGTTGGAGTTGGAGTTGGAGTTGGAGTTGGAGTTGGAGTTGGAGTTGGAGTTGGAGTTGGAGTTGGAGTTGGAGTTGGAGTTGGAGTTGGGAGTTGGAGTTGGAGTTGGAGTTGGAGTTGGAGTTGGAGTTGGAGTTGGAGTTGGAGTTGGAGTTGGAGTTGGAGTTGGAGTTGGAGTTGGAGTTGGAGGGCAGTACGAAGTCTGCCGGGCCAGCTAGTATATTTATATTTTCCAATAATTTAGTTGTGCACCTTCAATCTTCATTCAAAATCCCAGACAATTTGAATAAATATATGTCTGAATAAATCGTATCAAATCAGATCAAACATAGAACCCGACGAAGCCACAGTGTGGCGAAACAATTATTGTTCTTGAATAAAGAAGGTTGTGAAAATTAAAAATTCCATTTCTATGTATTCATTAAAGCATACTTTGGGAGGTATTATTATTATTCGATACAAAACGTCAATAGGAATTATCGGGTAACTTACATGAACTTGGGCATATGCTTCTCTTTCGGGAAATGCATTTTCTCTAGCAATAACATCCACAACGAATTTATGTTGATTATTTTCAGCCAAGTAGGTTGCAGTAAATATCTCACCATTTTGGCTTATATTGAAAGGAGAAGGTATTACAGATCCTGTACTTTTGTTTAACCCATACTTGTATAGATTCGAAGCTTTTATGTAATATGTCAATAATTTATTCGGACCAAAATCTATATCAATAGCTGTAACTTTGACAACGAATTGGTTTATATCTGCCATTGCATTTACTCCAGCATAATAAACGGATTCCTCGAATATCGGGGCATTGTCATTCATGTCGATCACACTAATGACTACTTTGGCGATGCTACTGTCATGCATCAACTCATCAGCGGTCAATAACTGTCGGTCCTCAAAATCCAAATAAAATTCTGGATCGTTACTCACTAGAATGAACATGTTATATTCGTCTTTTATCTCTCGATCGAAAGAAATATTAGCGAAAATATTTCCATTTAATTTATCTACATATAGAGCTTCGGGATCTGACTGGATTATCACATAGTAATATACTTTTGCATGTTTCCCTTCATCTATATCTATTGCCTTTACTTGTCCAACCTTGGTGTATATTTCGTTATTTTCAGTGATATAAAAATGATATGGATTAGATGATGGCGAATCGGGGAATTCTGGATTATTGTCATTCATATCTACCAAAATAATGTTGAGTTCTCTTACAGTTTCATACCATAATGGACTTCCATTATCTCTGGCCACTAAAGTCACCTGAAATGATCAGTTAAACATGAAAACGATATGTCGAACAAGATGTTTAATTTAGAAGTGTCCAAAACGAAAGTTGAAGTGATGAAGCGATCTGAATCAAACACTGATATTGATTATTGAAATACACATTTCAGAAAATTACTCTCTCATCTCAACAAATCTTGAGAACCTTTTTTGGCGAACATTTTGGAATAGCATGCTATTATTTTGCCCAAATGTGTGTAATTATCCATTTTTTTTTGATCAAAAATGGTCTCAGTCGATAAGGTTCGAAACAATATTGAAGAATTCGAGGTCAAATTCGATTCTGATGTCCGGTCGTGCGTCCGGCTGCTACCACGATAACTCACGAACGGAAAGAAATAGCGATTTGAAATTGTCAGGGTAGGAGGCGCATCCAAATGCGACAGGCAAGTTCGTTAATCGCATAATCGGCCCAACGCGAATACTGATTTTGTTAACAAAAGTGGGGAAGCCCTATGGCAGGCGCTTTGGCGCTCTTGTCCAATCTTTGACAAATCTTATCTCCGAAAATATTGGTTTCTAAGAGTTGGGAATGATATCAATGGATTCCTATGATAGAACTGCATCATAAAATAAAATGAATTATATAATAATCCATTGATATCATCCCCAACTCGGAGAAACTTTCGGAGTTATGATTTGTCAAAATTTGAACAAGAGTGCCTAAGCTCCTATCCACAGGGCTCTTCCACTCTTCAATTTGGCTTCTGTGCGTGAATTTTTAAGAAGTTTCGTAATTGAATTCAAAACGTGGCTATATGACTCATCTCATGTTGGATTTACATACATCAGGAAATTATAATTAGAGTATTCTATGAAATCATATAGAATGTGACAATTCTCGAATTTCAGAATAACTATCAACAAAATAATTCTGAAGATTTTCGTCAAGTGTCTGACGAAGGAGTCTGATATAGACTCCGAAACGTTACGATATAGTTGTTTCTTCATTTGTTTCGTTGTTATTTGTTAGGCATTATTATTCGATTGATTGCTTCTGACAAGTATCTTGCTCAGAAGCAAATCACAAAATACAAAATTTTTTATTTTATAGATATTTTTCAGAGTTTGGGAGAGAAACCGCAGAAAGAAACCATTTAATTTTTAATTTTTTAGGTATTCTTCAGAGTTTGGGAGAGAAAACCCAGCAAGAAACCATTTAATGAAATCATATATAATTGAGAATAATTATTGAAAAATCATATCTCCGAAAGTATTTCTTTGTTAGAGTTGAGAAGGATATAAATGGATTGTTATGATGAAACTTCATCTAAAAAAAAAAAATTGAATTCAAAATTTGTAATGTAAGAAATTTTTTTTTACTCCGAAACCACCTAACCGATTTTGCCCAATAACGAACTTAACCGAGATATTTATCTCCCAAACCTACTCTGAAAATTTCAACTGCCTAGCTCAATCCGTTCGAGAGTTATCATGTTAAAGGCCGGACGGACGGCCGGCCGGCCGGACAGAATCGATTTCGACCATGGATTCTTGATGAGTGAGTCGAACCAAATCGATCGAATTAAGACCATTTTCAATCAAAAATTCGAAAATTACAGATATTTGGGCAAAAATGATAAGCACTCTGTTCCGAGGAACAAGAGCGCCTAAACCAGATGCTATCGAATTGAAACATGGTAACTAGTTGTAGAAAACCAATACAGGGACGTATATAAAACTTGTGGGAATCGTATCACTAGAAAATTTCAAACAATTTATTAAAAAATATTATGTATATCACGATAACTCGAGAACGAAAAGAGTTAGCGACTTGCAATTTTCAGAGTACGTTGCGCACCCAAATGAGACGTTTAAGTTCGTTAATAGGTGTATAATAGGCTAAACGGTTTTGAAGTTATACCCATCTGAAATTTTTTTATTTCCTCAATAACTCGAAAAATACTTATCCGATCCAATTGTATCGGATTCAAACATTTAACACGTTTGAATTGGTTCACATTCGTCGAATACCGACGCGAAAATTTTCGCGAAATTTAGTGAGGATCGTATGACTAGAAAATAAAAAACAAATCATTGAAAACAATTCTTTATCTTTGAAAGTATTCGTCCGAAATCACTGGCGGGATTCTTAAAAACCTAAATTATCGGATCGGATCTATATTGGTGGAGATCTGAGCAACATTGGGTGAGTTCAGTAGCTGGATGGGTGACCGTTGCTACCTCATCTTTCAAACGGAAAAAGATAGGGACTTGCAATTTCGAGGGGAGTTTGCGCATCCAAATTGGACAGTGGATTTCGTTGTTGGGCAAATCCGGCGAAACGGTTTCGGAGTTATACCAATTTATCTTAAATTCTGTTGTTATTTCCTCAATAACTCAATGTATACAAATCCAATCCAATTAAAACTTGGTAATTACTTGTATAATATCAACGAGCTAATTTTCGCGACATATCGTATCACTAGAAAAAATAAAAAAAAAAATTCTCAAACATTTTATTTTTCGGAAACTATTTGTCAGAATCCGCTAAAATTCTGCACATACCGTCGAGCCGCCATTTTACAATAGAGTACCGAATTTCAGCTCAATCAACTCGATACGAGGCGTGAATAGAAAATTGAACATGCTCGCATAGGTGACTTCACATATCAGTGCTTTTTAAAAATTCATTAATTGTGTAATGTAGAGAAAAGTTTCAGAAGGATCAGCTAATGATTAACTCAACCTCTATTCGTTACAATAGTGCAAACTCTAAAGACAAACAAACGGGTATCTATATTTTGAACAATTTTTGATATAATTTCAACTTTCAAATTTCTGAACAAATTTCCTGACAGCCATCTAATAATTATTTTCATAAAATTCTCGTAAATACAAAGCATAGCCTGTTACTGAGGAACGCTCCATAATGACGTAGAGTTTTCTTTATACCGCGCATCAAATCGGAACTTTCCTTAGGGATACCTTGTAATATTCTGAATTTAACCGTTGAGCAAATGGGAACTATTATAGTGCTCTCCGCAGTTCCATTAACAATATAAACCTCCTGTATTTATTCATTCATCTTAATATAATGTGTCATGATATCATTTTCAAATCTAACAAGCTAATACTTTCGGAGATATGATTTTTCGAAATTTCAAGAATTAGTCGTAGGTACTTCTATGTTTTCACAGAATGCTATAATTATTCTGTCTATGAATTATTATATCATCTGTGTTCATACTCGTACATGTCATCCTGTTCTATAAGAGAGAGTCAAATTCATTTCAGCTATTTTAATCTGATTTCTTCCATGGTCCTCATTCTCAGATTGCTCATTTAATCTTGATAAATAACAACAAATCTTGTCAAATTTTGAACAAGAGCGCCAAAGCTCCTGTCCACAGGGCTTGAACCAATCTTTAACATAAGCTAGGGACGTAGCATTGCAGGAAATAATTGATAGCTGTTAAGCCCGAAAAAACATTTCATCTGGAACATACATATTTTCAAATAAGTAACAATAAAAGGACATCATATAAGTCTTAAGATAATTTGTTTTACAATTTTCTTCGTACCCGAATTGAGTTTACGTGGAATATCATTGCTTATAAAGTTTTTGCAATCTTGGTAATCACCTTTTTTGAACCTTTCTATTTAAGGATTAAATACAGATTATGATTCAATAGCGGTTTCCGAATCAAACATCACTATGATGATAGTTACCTGATATTTAGATTTTTTCTCACGATCCAATGCTTTCCTCGTCCTCAGTTCTCCCGTTTTAGAATCGATATTGAATTCATCAGTTTTCTCAACATTTCCAGCACCACTTCGCAAATAGTATGTAACTTTTCCATTTTCACCTTCATCTTCATCAATAGCCTTGACCGTGATCACTAAATAATTTTCAATCACATTATTCTGAAAAGAAAAACAGAGGATTTACGAACGCAAATATATCAACAATTCCTGACGATAGGGTCTTCAAAATGGGTTCCTATAATAAAAAATTGGTTCAAGCCCTGTGGACAGGAGCTTTGGCGCTCTTGTTCAAACTTTAACAAATCATACCTTCGAAAGTATTGGTAAAAGTTGGGAATTATATCAATGGATTCTTATGATAGAACTTCATAATGGCAGAAATTAAATTCAAACATCATAAAAGAATTTAAATTCAACAAGAGTGCCAAAAATCATTAATCCAAAACCAATAGACCAATTCTACCCAACAACGAACTCATCCAAGATATTCGTTCCTCAATTCTATAATGAACGATATATTTTTTCCTCAAATCCACTTTGAAAATTATATTATATCTTTTGAAACTTTAGCCAATATTTCAGTTATGGTTTTACTGGTGATATTCTGAACTCAATATTATTAACTTACCATTACCATTCCCTTCATCATAGGGATTCACCATGGGCATTAAATATCAAAATTTGACATATCATATCTCAGGAAAATAGGTTGACATGTATCAACACAGATCATTATAATAATTCATAGATAGAATAATTATCGCATTCTGTGAAAACACAGAAGTACGATTTATTATTGAAATTTTTAAAAAGCATATCTCCGAAAATATTAGCTTGTTAGAGTTAAAAATGACATCAATGGATTCCTATGGTGAAACTGAATCTTGAGAAAAACTTATTTTGAAATTTGTGATGTAAAAAAATTTTTTTTTAGTTACTCCGAAATCATCAGTCCGATTTTGCCCAATAACGAACTCGCTGAGATATTTATCTCCCAAACCTATTCTGAAAATTTCAACTGTCTAGCTCATTCCGTTCGAGAGTTATCGTGCCTACGGTCGGCCGGACCGGCCGGACAAAATAAATTCCGACCACGGATTCTTGATCAGTGAGTCCAACCGAATCGTTTAAGACCATTTCCATCAAAAAATTCGAAAATTACAGACATTTGGGCAAATTGATAAGCACTCTGTTCCGAGGAACAGGAGCGCCAAAAAATATACTCATGCATATATTACACAAATCAAATTTTCGTGCGCGTGTTCTGAGGAACAGCGTGCTATCATTTTGCCCAAATATCTGCAACATTCGAATTTTTTTCCGAATATTTTCTCAAACGATTAGGTTCGACTCACTGATGAAGGATTCAAGGTCAAATTTGATTCTGTTCGGCCAGCCGGTCATCGCCACTTGAGAACGTAAAGAGATAGTAACTTGCAATTTTTAGGATAGGTTAAGCAACCGAATGCAGCATTTGAGTTTTTTAATAGGCATAATAGGCCAAACGGTTTTTTAGTCATACCTATCTGAAATTTTGTTATTATTTCCTCAATATCTCAAAAAATACGAAACCGATCCAATTCAAACATGGTATCTAGTTAGTTGTAGAATCCCGACGTAAAAATTTTATGTGAAATTTCGTGTCAATAGAAAATAAAAAAAGAATCATTGAAAAACATTCTATATATCAGAAATTATTCGTCCTACATCGCTGAAATCTTGCGAGAGCCTTCAAAAC
Organism: Halyzia sedecimguttata; assembly: GCA_937662695.2. NCBI lineage: Eukaryota > Metazoa > Arthropoda > Insecta > Coleoptera > Coccinellidae > Halyzia > Halyzia sedecimguttata. The sequence continues at coordinate 72,340,962 of OW569417.2, forward strand.
CTAACTCTACAGCCAAATTCCAAATTTGAAAACCACTGGATTTGGATGTATATTGTGGAGATCCGAACAGCCTTGTATGAGTTAGGGAGCTGGATGGGTCACCGTTCCCACGAAAACTTTGGAACGGAAAGGGATAGCACTTTGCAATTTTCAGGGTAGATTGCGCAACCGAACGGGACATTTAAGTTCATTGTTGGGCAAATGGTTTCGGAGTTATACCCACTGGAATATTATTTTCCTGATAATTAAAAAAATATAGATCCGATCGAATTGAAGCTTGATAACTAGCTTGGGAATATCGACATAAATATGTATGTGAAACTTTGTGAGGATCAGATCACTAGAAAATTTGAACAAATGATGAAAAAATTCATACCGCCGTATTCACAAAGCATTCAATCTCCGTTAAGTCCTAACTGAGGTCCTTGGTTAAGGATACATAATAATCCCAACGTGAGTTAACGTGAAAATTAAACCGCCGTATTCACAAAGCATTAAATCTGCGTTAAGTCCAAACTGAGGTCCTCAGTTAAGGATAAATATGAATCGCAACCTCAGTTAACATGGAAATTAACGTGAAGCAGGCCTGTTTCACCACCGTTATATTCGTTAACTGAGGTTTCGACTCATATTTTATCCTTAACTGAGGATCTCAGTTAGGACTTAACGGAGATTGAATGCTTTGTGAATACGGCGGAAAGTGAAACAGGTCTGTTTCACCACCGTTAAATATTTTAACTGAGGTTGCGATTCATATTTATCCTTAACTGAGGACCTCAGTTAGGACTAAACGGAGATTGAATGCTTTGTGAATACGGCAGAATGTATCTCACGATAACTTGAACAGGGAAAGAGATAGCGACTTGCAATTTTCAGGGTAGATTGCGCATCTGAACGCAACATTTGATTTCGTTACTAGGCATAATCAGCTAAATGATTTTGGAGTTATACACCTCTGAAATTTTGCTGTTATTTCCTCCATGACTCAAAATATAACAATCCGATCCAATTAAAACTCGGTAATTACTTGTAGAATGCCGACGCGCAAATTTTCTGCCCAAATTCGGGAATTGTCACTGTCAAAGGGACAATTCTCGAATTTCAGAATAGCTATCTCAACAAAAAATTGGTTCAAGCCATGTGGACAGGAGCTTTGGCGCTCTTGTTCAAACTTTGACAAATCATATCTCCGAAATTATTGGCCTCTGGGAATGATACAAATGGATTCTTACGATAGAACTGCATCATGAATGAAATTAAATTCAAACAGACCGTTTCTCCCCAATAACCAACTTATCCAAGATATTCATTCCTCAGATCTACTCTGAACATTACATTATATCAATTAAAACTTAGACAATATTGCAGTTTTGTTTTTACTGGAGATATTCTGAACCCAATTTGATTATGTACCGTACCAAAGAATATATTTCCATCATCATATGGATTATCCACGGGCAATAATATATTATCACCTCAAAGTATAATATCATATCATCCTCATAATTCTGCGATAGCTAAAGTTATTTCATTGGTCATTTTGCATTCGATCATACTTTGTTTTCTAGAACAGGATGTGATGTACCCTGCTGGGGTACGGTTCGGTATGTCGCGTATACAGTCTCAAAGGGTTGCAGATTAACACACATCAGTCTCGGGCAAGGATTTAATAAGATACATCGAGATCTGCTACATAATACAGTAGTTCAGAGAGAGACTTCTCGCCTGAAGCTACGTGGGAATCGACTACAATAATAATCAACAATTGAACGTCGGGATCGGCTTTGATACTACCTTGTTGATCCTTCCGAACGGAGTTTATATAATAATTAATTAAATAACAAACAGACTTGTTTTACTAACAAGTCGCGATTATTCGGATATGGAATAATCACGTATTGCAAGACGTAAGGTCCCATGGACCTTCTAATCTCACGTATAACTTATACATCTAGATACAGGCTGTGTCTACTACACCTTCCCCCTTTGAGAGAAAAAAAAAATTTCTTTTTGTTTACAACTATAAAAACATTTTTTTTTTTGACTTATCTAAAGTACTATTTACATTACAATACATACTATCAGTCTCAGTAAATCTTAAATCTAAAAGCTTCTTACGTTATTTACATATAATATCTTAATTCTATAACCTGTCAGTAATTTCTCCTATTGTGAGAAATACTGTTTGACCCGGTTCTTGTGAACCTCTTTTAGTTTGTTTTTGTCCGTTTTCACTACAATGTTCGGGTTTCTCACTTCCACTATTTCATAGGGTCCTTTGAATAAGGGATCAAGTTTATTATCACTGTTCTTATTGTCCAAGAGCACTTTATCCCCTATTTTAAAATTACTCTTATTACATTTCCTATCGAAGTTCTCTTTCCTCTTCAATTTTACCTTCACCAAGTTTTCTCTAGCATCTTTCCATGCCGTTTGCAACCTATACTTTAATTCAATAGGATAGTTGTCAAAATTGTAGATTGGATCTACTTGGCTTTCTAAATTTTGTGGAAATCTTCTAGGTTTTCCGAAAACTAATTCGTACGGAGTATAGCGAGTTGAAGAGTTTACGGTATTGTTGTATGAAAAGCACCAATACGGAACCCAATTACTCCAGTTGTTACTTTCCTTAGCTGAGCGCATACGAAGGAATGCTCCTAAATGCTTATGCGAATTTTCAAGTGCACCTAGTGTTTCGTGGTGGTAAGCGGTTGAATTGAGCTGCTTAATTTCAAGCAATTCACACGATTCACTAAATATTCTTGATAAGAATTCTGTGCTTTGGTCTGTAACAACTTCCGAAGGTATACCATACCTTAAAACAAAGTTTTGAATGAAAGATTTTGCAACTGTTTCTGCTTCTTTGTTTGGTAGCGCATAACATTCTACGAATTTGGTTAAGTCACATTGAATTGTGAGGATATATTTATTATCTGCAATATCGGTAGGAAGTGGACCTACGAGATCTAAAAAAATTCTTTGAAAAGCTGATGAAGCTGTGGTTGTGATTGTCATAGGTTCTCTCCTAGGTAAAGAATGTTTATGTCGTTGACAATCATCACACTTCTTAACAAATTTCTCAACATCCGACTTTAATCCGCTCCAAAAATATTCCCTTTTCAGGTTATTTTTTTTATAAATTTCCTATAATAATTAGCCAATGCAACAAAACGTTTTACTTCCTCGGAATTTATAGGTACAGGATATCGTGAAATAGCATCAATTTTCTCTGGATCTGGCGAAATGCCTTTATCCGAAATGATATGACCTAGATACAACATTTCCTTCTTCAAGAATTCACATTTACTAGGGTTTAATTTCAAATTAACTTCTCTGAGGCGTTGTAATACTTTAACTAAATTTTGATTATGATTTTGCAAAGAATGTCCAAAGACTATTAAATCATCCAAATAAATAAAACATGAATCATAATTTAAACCTGACATAGCTATTGTCATTAGCCTTGAGAATGAGCTGGGGCTCGTTTTTAATCCCATTCCTAGTCTTTTCATTTGATATTGACCTCTTTCAGTTGTAAATGCTGTATATGGTCTGCTATCGGGATGTAATTCTAATTGGTAGTAGCCTTGCGCTAAATCTAGATGAGAAAAGTAAACTGCTCCTGACAAGGAATCCAATATTTCGGTAATGTTTGGTAATGGAAATTTATCACCTTTAATTTGTTTGTTCAGTAATCGGTAATCTAAAACTACTCGAAACTTCCTAACTCCGTTTTGATCCGGTTTCTTAGGTACAATTAATAATGGTGAGGACCACTCAGATTTGGCTTCCTCTATAATTCCATCTTTGAGCATTTTATCAACTTGCTTATGAATTTCATTTTTCTGAGAATGCGGCAATCGATACGGTTTAACATAAACTGGTTGCGCTTCTGGTTTGAGCAAAATTTTCTGTCGGTATAAATTAGTAACTGTTAAAGGATCACCGTCTACGTGAAATATATCTGCATATTTAGCACAAATTTTTTACACGGAAGTAATTTCTTCCTTATTTGATGATTTCATATTAATTGAATCTAATATTTCATCTACTCTTTGTACGGATATTTCCTTCCTACCATAATTGATAACTTCAAATTTTGAGAGATTCTCAAGTTTTGGAAGAAAATTTTTCAACTTTATTTCTCTATCGTTTACATTCAATAATCTAATTGGAACTCTATTCCCTTCAGGTTTTGCGATCATTCCTGCGACGATAACGCCTTCGCATATTTGCTCGTTTTGAATTACGCATTCTTCAGTTTCCTCAGTATGACAATAATGAATTATTTCACATCTAGGTGGTATAATAGTATAATGTTCGAATTTTGACTTTAGTAGTACACAAATTTCTGTATTATTACTCTTTAGTTTTAAAATTAAATTTTCATAATCAATTACTGCTCTGTATTTTTGGAAAAAATCTTAACCTAGTACACCATGTATACTTGAGTCAAAGGATTTAATTACTGAAAAACTATGAGCGAATCTTGTATTTTCTACAACAAGTGAAATGTTTGCGGAGCCCATGGAAGATGTGGATCCGGCTATACCTTTAATTTCAATTCTTTTTCTTGTATCTAAATATTCTCTTTCAGCTAGATTTTCGTGAAAAATGCAACTAATACTTGCACCTGTATCAATTAAAAAATTTAAGTCTTTCTTGTCATACTTCACTGAAACGTAATTCAAAGCATTCAAATTGTAATTAACATGACCGTTGGTCACGAAAAAACTTATCCGCTGCGGGATTTCGTTCTGTCGACGCGTCTGTGTCATTTTCGGCAACATAATACGCTCTTTGCTGGGTCGAGGATCCTTTGTTTTTGTTTTTGAACTGATTATTGAACCGCTGACCCCGACCTTGCTCATGATTCTTTTTCGCTGAGTTGAAATTTTGATTGCTTGTATTTCCCTGGCGGTTACGCGTTTCATGACCTCGATATGCCCGGTTAGAACTGTCTTCATAATTTTGCCTCTGATTCCTAAATTGTTTCATGTGAAAAGCCTTTTGATGAGGTGCCTGTGATGACGTCTTCACAAGCTCCTCCTCTTTAGCTGCTGCTACAGCATCTTTCAAGTTGGCGAAATTTCTTGCCTTAACTATCGTTCTTATCTCCGTGTTTTTTAAACCATTGGAAAACGCGCCTAATGCAATGTTTTCATTTACCTTAGCTAACACAGGTAATGCTTCCGGTGCATCATCTGCTTGTGCGATAGTTAAATCTAACGACAATTGCTCCACAAGTTTTGCAAATTCTTCAATCGTTTTCGTATCTTGTTTTGCGTTGTGGAGTTGGGTGGACAATGCTGCTGCGGATTTTTTGGTAATTAGGAGTCTTTTCATATCTACCAACAAATCTTCAACCTTCCTATACCCTTTACATAATCTTAATTTAGCATTAGCTGTCAGTTTAATTTTTAGAACATAATTTATTAAAGCACTTTGACTTGCCTCATCAAGCATATCTCTATACAACTCTATAGCATCAACCAGTTGTATCACAGACTCTTCTGTGTTACCCATCGACGGTAATAATGAGGACGCTGTCCTTAAATCAAATTTTTCGCCCATTGTTGCCTTTTCTGATTGACTTTTGACGGTAATTAAGTTAGATCTTTCCTTCAATAATTCCTTTGCTTCTAAAAGTGTTTGGTTTATGAATGCAAGGTGAGGACTAGATGCTTTGAGAAAATTTGGTTCCGACTTAACAATTTCGTATAATTTTTTGAACTTATACTTTAACTTGACCCATTCATTTTGAAATTTATTTACTCTGTCGGCCCTTTCCCTGCGTTCTCGCGGCTCTTTTTTGACACTATCGAGAAATTTAACGCACACACAACTTAGCTCGGATAATTGTTCAACACATTCCATGAAGCATAATTAAGGAAATTCTTACGGTTTTTTTTTTGTCATGCCCTATGATGTAGGTGCTCCTTTTAAACCAAATCCTGGTGGCTCCTTCTGATCTCCAGTTGCACTTTCTTCTCAATTGCCTTCTTTATCCTGGAGTATACGTAGATGCCTGCTGCAATGCAAACCAGAAGAAATGCCACAAGTCCAAGGATGTCTGGCACTGTCAAAGATTCAGCTGGGCTCGGCGCATTTGCTGCCCCATTTCCTGTCTGGGCAATGATTACCTCCTCTTGTTTAGATTGTCCGGAACCCATTTTTCTTGCTGGTAGAACTTGGCTGAACTCCTGATGACTGCCTTTCTTCTCACTGCGTGTGATACCAGTTACAAACCATGTGACGCCATGTGAATACCACTTTCAACTGCATACAACTGGCAGGATCGCCATGTGATGTACCCTGCTGGGGTACGGTTCGGTATGTCGCGTATACAGTCTCAAAGGGTTGCAGATTAACACACATCAGTCTCGGGCAAGGATTTAATCAGATACATCGAGATCTGCTACATAATACAGTAGTTCAGAGAGAGACTTCTCGCCTGAAGCTACGTGGGAATCGACTACAATAATAATCAACAATTGAACGTCGGGATCGGCTTTGATACTACCTTGTTGATCCTTCCGAACGGAGTTTATATAATAATTAATTAAATAACAAACAGACTTGTTTTACTAACAAGTCGCGATTATTCGGATATGGAATAATCACGTATTGCAAGACGTAAGGTCCCATGGACCTTCTAATCTCACGTATAACTTATCCATCTAGATACAGGCTGTGTCTACTACAAGGAGGTGTATTTTATATCAAGATTAACGAACAAGAAATAATTTCGACATTTATATCTCATAGGAAAATAAGATGACATGTAATAACACAGATCATATAATAATTCATAGATAGAATAATTGAGTACTCTGTGAAAGCATCGAAGTACAATTCATTATTGAAATTTCGAAAAATCATATCTCCGAAAGCATTAGCTTTTTAGAGTTGAAAATGATATCAATGGATTTGTATGGTGAAACTGCATCTTGAAGATAATTGAATTTGAAAATTGTAATGTAAAAAAAAATTATTCTGTTACTGTAAAAACAAAATTTGAAATTTTGTTTTTCACTTCACGGCAAGCCGATTAATACAAAACTTCGCATGCATATAAAGGTCATTATTCTACAATTTGATGTTAAATTTCAGATAGATCGAGTGATTGGTTTCTGAAATAATCATAATTTTTTTTATGCAAAACGGCCATAACTCCGAAACCGCTTGATGGATTTCGCCCGTTAACGAACTCGTCCGAGATATTTACGCTCCAAACCTACCCTGAAAATTGCAATCATCTAACTCCTTTCGTTCAAGAGTTATCGTGTTAACGGACGGACGGGCGGCCGGACAGAATCGATTTCGACCACGGATTCTTGATCAGTGAGTCGAACCAAATCGTTAGAGACCATTTTCAGCCAAAAATTCGAAAATTACAGACATTTGGGCAAATTGATAAGCACTCTGTTCCAAGGAACAAGAGCGCCAAAACTAAGATAAGATTTTCGTTAGTGTCTGAAGGAGGAGTCTGATTCAGACTCCAAAACGTTCAGTTGTTTTATCGTTGATGTTGCTTCGTTATTGTTTGTTAGGCAACATTGTTCGATTAATTGCTTCTGACAAATATCGTGTGTTTCTTACGCAGAACCAATTCACAAAATAATAAATTTTTATTTAATAGATATTTTTCAGAGTTTGGGAAAGAAAAATTGGTTCAAGCCCTGCGGACAGGAGCTTTGGCTCTCTTGTTCAAACTTTGACAATTCATCTCCAAAATTATTGGTTTCTCGGAGTTGGGAATGATATCAATGGATTCTTACAATAGAACTGCATCATAAAAGAATCTAAATTAAAATTAAATAACGAACTTATCCGAGATATTCATTCCTCAAATCTTCTCTGAAAATTATATTATATCAATTGAAACTTAACCAATATTCCGGTTTCGTTTTTACTGAAGATATTCTGAATATATTTCCATCATCATATGGATTATCCAAGGGCATATAGGGTAGGGGTAATTATAATATCCTAATTATTCATCTTGCATTCAATCAAACTTTGTTAGAGCAGAAATCAATATATTTGACATATATGTCTTATGTAGATAAGATTATATGTTGGAACAGTGAACACAGATAGGACACAGACACATAGAATTCGCTTTCAGTGATAACATGGAAGTACGATGTATTATTGAAATTTTGAAAAATCATATCTCCGAAAGTATTACTTGTTAGAGTTGAAAATGATATCATTGGATTCTTATGATAAAACTGCATCTTAAAAAAAATATTTCAACTGTCTAGCTTATTCCGTTCGAGAGTTATCGTGTTAACGGACGGACGGACGGACTGAATCGATTTCGACCACGGATTCTTGATCAGTGAGTCGAACCAAATCGTTTGAGACCATTTTCAGCCATAAATTCGAAAATTACAGACATTTGGGCAAATTGATTAACACTCTGTTACCAGTAAAAAGAGCGCAAAAAACCAGAAAGAAACCATTCAATATCAAATAACTTCACCGTAAACTAAACTTCTTCCTTATCATCTTAAAAAAAGATAGGGTAATAAAATGATTAAAACGAAGGAACCTTCTATGTATTCAAAATTCAAATACATATACAAGGTGTCCCATAATTAGACTGACAAGCTTCTAGTGGATGTTCTATACATTATTTACTTTCGAGCCAAATCATATAATGCAAAAATGCTTTGTTAAGGAGTTTGAGCCCTCTGAAGATGACGTCCAGGCAAGACTTTTTGATTTCGTATTAATTGTTTTAAAAGGTGACGCTTTCATAAAATAATTTTAGATTTTATTATACACGTTTTTCATAAAATAAAGATAATGTATATGTAGTCACCGTTACAATACAATCCCTTTTTGTCTCAATAATAGAACGCTAATTGGACGTAGTTGGGCAGAAACAATCCAACCCACAAATCGTAGTTTTGAGGAATTTCAACATGAAGTATATGAGTATATACACTATTTTTGTATCAAATTTTATTGATACAATATATCCAACATTGATTTATTGGCCAAAGCATATTTTTCATAGAAGTCATTCAAATTACTTTAATGTTTTACAAAAATAAAAATCCAAGTTAGCTCATATGTGACATAGCATTATAGCAAATATAATAATAATAATAATAATTTATTTGCAGATACTATACAGGTATACAGATCTACAAATAATAGTGATTCCCACAAAGGCTTAGCCTGTCCGCGGGGTGAACCACCGAAATTTTCTGCAAATGGTCAAAAAGTTGATTTTACAACAGATCGTATATAAAACTAATTTTTGACAATTTGTGGGTAGGACGTTTTCTGCTTAACTACGTCCAATTAATCATATATCAATTCGCAACAATCGAAGATAATCGATCCCGTATCTGCGGTCGCGTAAGGTCCCTATTCAAATAGGTATATTATGAGAATCTATCTGAGGTATCTACTAAGTTAATGCTTTGTTTGTGGTACAAATCACTTCAATCACGTGAAAGTGTGCCGTAAGAAAAAGAGCATCCTGTGCAGTAATGGTTTATTTGTAACGATCTACGTATCAAAAATCTATTCTTCGACACAAATGAAATTGTACGACTGTGGCATGGAAAACAGCAAGTTGCAATTGATGTTAAAAGAAAAACACCCTGTATGAAGATTTCGGACAAATACATTATGAGAATCCATCCAAGGTTATTTAGCTATGTAGTTAATGTTTTGGTTGTAGCAAAAATCACTTCAATTCGGTACAATTGTGCCGTGAAAAAAAGAACACCCTGTATCTTAATGCTTTATTTTCGATGATGTATGCCTCGAAAGTTTATTTTTTAACACACATGACTAAAATTATACGATTATGGCAGGAAAAACAGCAAGTTGTAATTGACGTTGAAAGGGAAACACCCTGTATGAAGATCTAGGACAAAAAAGTATCCTATGTCCGTCTCTTGGTTCTGAGCTATCTCCCCAACAATTTACAGCCAAATCGGTACAGCTGTTCTTGAGTTATAAATAGTGTAACTAACAAGACAAATGTAGATATGAAGTTCTTTATGGAATTAGCCACCTTTGTATTAGGAAATAATTATTGTACGTTCCGGGGAAATTTCTATTTACAGATTTTTGGATGTGCAATGGGTTCAAAATTATCACCAATCTTAGCACAATACTTTATGGACCATGTATTGGATTCAAGTGTTGTTAAGTTGCCATACAGAGTAATAATCCCGAAGAAATTTGATCCTCATGATGGTTCCAGATTTATATATTGAAGCCACACTAGAATGTTTCACCTCCCACACCAGAAGTATTCAGTTCACCCTTGAAGTAGAAGATGATGAACAAGCAGTACCATTCTTGGATACCAAAGTAATAAGACAAAACAAAAGGGTAAAATTGAAGTGGTATAGGAAAGATACACATTCCAATAAGATCATTCACTTCAATTCAAATCACAGCTTAAAAGTAAAAATTAACATAATTAAACAAATGAAGAATAGAATAAATAAAATTTGCCATGACTCTTTCAAACAAGAATGTATAAAAAACTTAATAGAAATTCTAAGACAAAACGGCTATCCAACTGGAATGATAAACAAGCTACTTTATGCAGCAGAAGAAACATCAAACACACATAAAGAAAATAGACAAAATATATCATCAGATAATATACTTTTTGCATCATACCCAAATATTAATGGCCTTACAAACAAATTAAAAAATATATTCAAAGAAGAAAACGTGAAAATTGCAGTATATAATACAAAAACTGTTGGAAATCTATACAGCAAAATAAAAGATCCAATTCCTGTACCCTTAAAAAGTAATGTGGTATACTGTAACGTTACAAAACGCTCCACCATTGATTACCGTTTTAATCGCGAAAAACTGTATACGGGTAGCTTCGATTCACACTCAAAAACGCCTTGCCTAGATTCTATGTATCGCCCAGCGCGTTGATAGAATTTATGTTTCGCATGCGCACGATCCGCTGCAATCTCAAGCGGACATCTTTGTCCCCCTTTCGAGCGCTGAAACTCAAAGCGTTGACATCTCGCCAGATAGTTTGGCAAATTAGAGTACTACCGTAATCCATTATAATCCTGTGAATTGGAAATTTATTTGTTTCTTACAAGACGTCTATTTAAAAGGCGGTATGTACTACGTAGATTCGAACTGATATTTTCTGCTTTTGTAATGCCAAGTTGTTATTTCCGTTTAATTCATTTTCTGCAGGTTACACAGGTTAACACGTTTCTTTGTATAATGCTTGATTTCTAGTCTTATTCTTGCGATCGAATAACGTGCTCTTATTCCTGGATTCTAGATATTTTATCTCATATTTATTGCTCTGTAAATAATTTCAAGTTCGTCTAGAGTTACTGGGAATGAGATCACGTGTTACATGCACTGTCTTATGGGTCTAAATTTTTGCAGTCTTAGTTCCGGATTGAACATTCGGAGACAACTTTCTTAGTTCCGGAGTGAACATTTGAAGATAACTTTCTTAGTTCCGGATTACAACCTCCTTAGTTCCGGATTGAACAATTGAAGAGAACTTTCTTGGTACCGGAGCATAAACTGGTGGAATATATTGATACCTGAGCACAAATTTGGTGGAATATCTAATACCTGAACATATATCTGGTGGAATATCTAATAGGAACAACTCAGTCCTGGAATAACAGTTGAAGACAACTTCCTTACCACCGAAGTACCTTGTTCCGAAGAGAACGTACATCTACTTGTGACATTTTGGACGGCCCTACCTCATCGATCGAACCCAGACTGCAAAGATAAGTGCCTCATCGATCTCGGACTTACCATTGATCCTTGTATATATTACTGAAATATTTATTTGTAAAGTTAGAATATATAGATAGGGAATAAGAGGTTTTATCTTTACCATCAGATCAACGATTTGGGATACATTCAGGAGTAGTGTACTTTTTACTTAGGCGCTCTATGAGGCATTTTACTTAGGTAAGGTGTTTCCTAGGCGGACGAACAAACTTGCTAGCATAAGTCACTGAGCTAGTAACGGGCAAGCTAGTAAGTTTGATTTCACTGGCGCCCAACGTGGGGCTCGAGTAACCTATTTTTTGAGTGATATTTTTTTCTCCTGGGTGTGTTTCTGCGTTTTTCTGGTGGTGAGGGTGACTTCGTCGTGAGTCTGAGATTCGAGTTCATTATTTTTTTTTTGAGCTATCTTTCAACTTTTACCTTATTGCTTTTTCATCTCATTGTTGTCTGTATAACTGAATCATGAATCCCATCAACTTGAAGTCTCACGAGTTGAGTTATGAACTGACGAGTGGAAAAGATCTTGGCGATTTTCACGTAAAACATATTAAATTGGACGTTACACAAAGTGACGAAAGTGGAGATGATTCAGGGTGGGTACGATGATTGTTTTTTTTGTATCTTGAGTTCCTAATACCTTTCCTCCTTCCTCTATCGCAAGGCAAGTGTCTGTCTAGTTGGTACAAATGTATATATATATTTTTTTTTCTTGTTTACCTGACAATTTCATGAGGGTTGAGATTCATTTTTGAAGTTCACAGCAGCTATGCAGTACCTTGATTGGAAATTTGAGCGTAGTCTGCAGTTTGCTTTGAATCTTTCTCAAGCCTTCAATTTGGCAGCTATCTTATCTCTTATGTCTTATGACACTTACCGTTTATCGTGTCTTATGACAATTATCGTATCTTTACCTGCCTGATGGCAATTATCGTATCTTTCTGCCCATCAATTTTTTGAAGTTTAGAATGGCTATGCATTACCTTATTGGAAATTTGAGCGTAGCTCGTGACTTACTTTGAAGTTTTCTTAAATCTGTGAGTCTCGTAGAGATTCTTTTGGTCGTATCTTTGGATACAGTTCTTGTTTGTACCGACAGGCGGACACTTCTCTTTCCTTAACTTAACTATTCATTACCTTTTCCTATTATCTATCCCTATTACCTATTCCTATTATCTATCCCTATTTCCTCTACCTTATAAAGAACCTAATTCGCGATTCCTAATCGCTGGCGCCCAAACTTATCTTTCCTTCCCTACGCATTTCCGGGATTTTGAGCTGTTTCTCTAATTTAACTTTCACTATTTTCAAATATTAAGTATCACTTCATAGGAGAGGCTGGGTTGGGAAGTGATCTCTTGATATTATTAGTTAGATCATCTACACATACACATTTAACATCTACTGTGAAATAAATTAGCTGTAAATCTTGAGCTTTAGAAATTGGAGAGACGCCTCAGAATATGATCGATAGTACCTAACCTGATATTTTTTTTTTCTTACAGTGCATCACACTCCTCGTCCTATGAAGGACAATTTAATTTTGTAATTTTTTTGTCTGCATCGTGCCACTCGTCATCCTTCAATGCCCCAGGAAGAAATATCTTTACCAAGTCCACCATTGATTTTCGTCAATTATTACCGATTTTGAGTACCTTAGTCTGGATGATCTCAGGTTTTGATTCGTGTAGACTACCTTACCTGTCGATGAGTCGATACATACCTTTTCTTATATCTACACGTCTTAGATCCTGTCTTTGTCTAATGACTACTTTAACTTTATAACAACTGCTACCTAACGCGATTTCCGCACTTGGCATCAGCTTGTGTTCACACAGGATGTGCAAGTATCTCTTACCTTGCCTGATTATTGACATTGTCAATTATTACCGATTTTGACTGCCTCGCTAGGTGATCTCGGAATTTGGCTCGTGTGGGTATTGTTTTACAATGACTATACGCGTCATCCTCCGATTTTCACCTGCGAACTTACCGATTTAGTACCTTTTCTTTTCTTTTTTTTACCTTCTCGGAATTGACATCGTCTTGTGTTCGCTGAAACCGACACAGGATGATGGGAGTTTTTTAGTGGTTTTGGTCTCCAATCCAAAAACCTCCATGCCCTGGGCGCTCAGTTCTCGTCTCGAACTGAGTGGTTCACTTTTTTTATTATTTGCGGAGGCTATGATGACTAGTTTCGGAGCTTCTATGCACTTGTTCTCTTTTTATTTGAGATGTTAATATTTTTTCTCAACCCCGATTCCTTCGAAGGTTTCGAGAAATAAATAATTCTTTTAGTCATTGACTTAAGTTAATGCTTGGGCATGTGCGACGTTTAGTCGGCCGACAGCGTATGCTCCGCAACGCTCTCGACCCTTTTCCGATGGAAATGGCCTTCAGCGTCTAAACGGCGCTTTTAACCTTTTCTCTTGTGTCGTACATCTATGTTACAGATCGGTGTTGTGAGGTTTTGTTGGAACGTCGGGTATACGAGGGTTTTGCTATTCTGGATTGCGCTTAATCGCACTGCTCGACTTGGGTGACGAACAACTGTCAACCCACTGCTAGTTCCGCAAACTTTAAACTCCTTCTTTTTGAGTTTTGATCTCTCTTTGTGCACCGTATAAACTTCACCTGTATTTATGATTCAGTTATGCTGTGTGGCCTGTAAGTTCAACTTTTCTTTCAACAAATTGGCTTGTCTTTCAATTTCGCATTTATCATTAAAAAAAAAAAAAAAATTTCTCTTCATCATTTTTCAAAATTACTTTAAAAAAAAATTTGCATTTTATTCCTTTAATTAAAAAAAAAAAAAAAATTTCTTCAAAATTTTTTTTCCCCGGTAAGTGGTGTGTGTAACGTTACAAAACGCTCCACCATTGATTACCGTTTTAATCGCGAAAAACTGTATACGGGTAGCTTCGATTCACACTCAAAAACGCCTTGCCTAGATTCTATGTATCGCCCAGCGCGTTGATAGAATTTATGTTTCGCATGCGCACGATCCGCTGCAATCTCAAGCGGACATCTTTGTCCCCCTTTCGAGCGCTGAAACTCAAAGCGTTGACATCTCGCCAGATAGTTTGGCAAATTAGAGTACTACCGTAATCCATTATAATCCTGTGAATTGGAAATTTATTTGTTTCTTACAAGACGTCTATTTAAAAGGCGGTAAGTACTACGTAGATTCGAACTGATATTTTCTGCTTTTGTAATGCCAAGTTGTTATTTCCGTTTAATTCATTTTCTGCAGGTTACACAGGTTAACACGTTTCTTTGTATAATGCTTGATTTCTAGTCTTATTCTTGCGATCGAATAACGTGCTCTTATTCCTGGATTCTAGATATTTTATCTCATATTTATTGCTCTGTAAATAATTTCAAGTTCGTCTAGAGTTACTGGGAATGAGATCACGTGTTACATGCACTGTCTTATGGGTCTAAATTTTTGCAGTCTTAGTTCCGGATTGAACATTCGGAGACAACTTTCTTAGTTCCGGAGTGAACATTTGAAGATAACTTTCTTAGTTCCGGATTACAACCTCCTTAGTTCCGGATTGAACAATTGAAGAGAACTTTCTTGGTACCGGAGCATAAACTGGTGGAATATATTGATACCTGAGCACAAATTTGGTGGAATATCTAATACCTGAACATATATCTGGTGGAATATCTAATAGGAACAACTCAGTCCTGGAATAACAGTTGAAGACAACTTCCTTACCACCGAAGTACCTTGTTCCGAAGAGAACGTACATCTACTTGTGACATTTTGGACGGCCCTACCTCATCGATCGAACCCAGACTGCAAAGATAAGTGCCTCATCGATCTCGGACTTACCATTGATCCTTGTATATATTACTGAAATATTTATTTGTAAAGTTAGAATATATAGATAGGGAATAAGAGGTTTTATCTTTACCATCAGATCAACGATTTGGGATACATTCAGGAGTAGTGTACTTTTTACTTAGGCGCTCTATGAGGCATTTTACTTAGGTAAGGTGTTTCCTAGGCGGACGAACAAACTTGCTAGCATAAGTCACTGAGCTAGTAACGGGCAAGCTAGTAAGTTTGATTGTGGAAGTGGTAAGTGGAATGTGCAAGTTGTGATAAAAGTTATATTGGACAAACATCCCAATGGGTCAAGAGTAGGATGGCATTGCACAAATCAGACATAACCAAAAACCATGAAAGATGTGCACTGGCTACACATGCATACAATATGGACCATCGTGTAGATTTTGAAAATGTGAAAATATTAAAAACAGAAAAAAATTATCAGAAAAGACTCATCCATGAAATGATTCAGATAAATGAAAGTGAACATACTATGAACAAGAAAACGGACACAAACAAATTAAGCTCAATATACAGCTATTTATTGGAAATGTCTGGACATGAGGATTTCTATGATGGCCCTCTAGATGAATAAAAAACCAAAAAATAAGAGTTGGCAGTAGGAACATGACAATAGTTTTATTGGACGTCAATTTTATTAAATGTCTATTTTTAGCTGTGATGCACGTTTTTGGCGCTCTAGTTCCTCGGAACTGAGTGCTTATCAATTTGCCCAAATGTCTGTAATTTTCGAATATTTCGATGAAAATGGTCTTAAACGATTTGGTTCGACTCACTGATCAAGAATCCGTGGTCGAAATTCATTCTGTCCAGCCGGTCCGGCCGGTCCGGCCGGCCGTAGGCACGATAACTCTCGAACGGAATGAGCTAAAGAGTTGAAATTTTCAGAGTAGGTTTGGGGGATGAATATCTCGGCTAAGTTCGTTACTGGGTAAAATCGGACAGAAGGTTTCGGAGTAATAAAAAAAAATTTTTTTTTTTACAAAACAAATTCCAAATTAAATTTTTTTTAATAAACAGTTTTATCATAAATATCCATTCATATCATTTTTAACTCTAACAAGCTAATACTTTCGGAGATATGATTTTGCAAAATTTCAATGTAAATCGTATTTCACAGGTTGATATAATTATTCTATGTATATTGTATGTATGAATTGCCATAAAGTCAACTTGACAGAAGGGAATATTGTAACTTCAAGAATATTGGGGTTGAAATACTCGTATTTTAGCGAAGCAACGGGGACCTCACCCGAAAATGTTTGAAAATATTACGTAAATTTGAAAGCATAATTCCAAAGTTCGAGAGAGGAGAAAATTTTGTGAACGTAGATCAGGAAATTTTTGATCGATTACAAGGTAATTTATTATTTTATACATGTTTTATGGAATACCTACTATTTGTAGGTACTTTAAACCTGTTTTGGGCAATTGTCATACGAAACTTGTTTTTTTGGCGCTCTAGTTCCTCGGAACAGATTGCTTATCAATTTGCCCAAGTGTCTGTAATTTTGGAATTTTTGGCTGAAAATGGTCTCAAATGATTTGGTTCGACTCACTGATCAAGAATCCGAGTGCGAAATCGATTCTGTTCGGCCGGCCGACCGGCCGTAGGCACGATAACTCTCGAACGAAAGGAGTTAGCGGATTGAAAATTGCAAGGTGGTTTTGGAGCGTAAATATCTCGGACAAGTTCGTTAATGGGCGTTAACCATCAAGGGGTTTCGGAGTTATGGCCGATTTTAGTAAAAATATTTTTTATGAATATTTCCGAAACCGATCACTCGATCTATCTGAAATTTAGCACCAGACTGTAGGAGACAGTAGAATCATGACTTTTATACGCATGTGAAGTTTTGTATTGACCAGATTACCGCAAAGTGTCAAAAAAAGATATTTGAAAATGTGGTGCAGTTCTCATTCTCATGATTGCTCATTTAATCTTCATAAATAAACTATTATTTGAATTGAATTTCCTTTTTGATGCAGTTCTATCATATTAATACATTGATATAATTCCCAACTCTGAGAAACCAATACCAGATATAATTTGTCTGTTTGAACTAGAGCGCCAGAAAGCTCCTGTCCACAGGGCTTGAACCCATTTTTTATATAAACCTCACATTCGGTGAGTGAACATTTGTAAATGTTTGTATTTTTTATTAAACCATGATTTTGTAGAAGCCCTGAAGAAGCATTAAACTAATGCGAAAGCTTGGCAAATAATATAAAGTTAAAACCATTATTCTCCTGAATTGAGTCAATAACCCTTAAGAAATTCACATATATAGATATATATAGATTGGAATCAAGTACAAGAAATTGATATTTCACCTACTTTGCTATGATTCTTTAGATAACGAGCATTGAGTAGTGAACGGAGAGAAAATTTCAAATCAATTTTTCTGAAAACCGGTGCAAGAAAAAGTATCAGTGCAATATTTTTTTTTTCAATCTGTCGGCAGATTCTTATAAAATTATTGCTTTATTCAGATGTTAGCTAGGAAAAAAGTTATGAGTCCTCAAAATTGCAGGTAGATTTAAAAATTACTTAAATCTTAACTTCAACATGCATTAAAAAACAAACAAGAAATTATTGAGGAGTTCCAATTCTAGCGAAATATCCCAAGTGTGTGACCCTTCTAATGATATGTAATTTGCTTTTATAAAAACAAACCTTCAAGAGTTATTTCATAATTTTATCAAGTAGGAAATTTTCGACGAAACTCTACCTTTACGAAAAGTGAAATGTTTTGCGAAATTTAATACTGCAAGGTTGGTAAAAATTGAATGATCGATTGAAATTATGTAAGTTCTTGAATTAAGTACACAGAAAATAGCTGTACCTGTTAGTTGCATTAATGAAACAATTAGATAATGTATTTAATTAATAATTTCTACATGCTTTGTGTAACCATCCCAAGGGAATAGTGAAATGTCAATTTGCACCATTGCTACTGGCAGTCGTAGATCATTTAATTTTAACTAACCTTGCAGTATTAAATTTCGCAAAACATTTCACTTTCCGTAAAGGTAGAGTTTTGTCGAAAATTTCCTACTTGATAAAATTATGAAGTAACTCTTAAAGATTTTTTTTATAAAAGCAAATTACATAGGGGAAGTCCGGGAGAGTTGAACCGCATTTTGCTTAAAGTAACGTATTTTCTTAGAAATGAGTCTTAGTGACTCAATTATTATAAAATAAAGTATCTTATTAATTTAGGCTGACTTATGCATAATTACTTTTTCGATATTATAGTACTAAAATATGTTATATCTATTTGAATGGCAAATGGGATATGAGTCAACTCTCCCCACCCTTAGGGACACTCGAACCGCAGTATGGGGAGAGTTGAACATTGCTTTTTAAAGGGAAAAATGAAAAAATTTTGCAGCTTAAATCACAGATATATTAAACAAAACATCATAAGATTAAATTGAATGATGAAGAAACACATTTCTTATAAAAAATACAAAACTCAACATATTCTTTAATATTCCAAAATCGTAAACATGATTATTAAACATTTTGTTAACAAAATCAAACATTTCAGCGTATGCAAAACATCTTTACACTCGGTTTCGCTATCATCATTGACATTTTAATTTTTTTCTCCTTTTCTAGCTTTCTTTCTCTGGGCTCTCTGTTTTGAACTTTGTCTAGTTTTCAATGTTTTCTTTCCTTTAGTTTTTACTGGAACGATATCTTTTTTATCATCTTTCAGTTTAGGATTTTGTTTGGTTTTCATTATTTCCTCTCCTTTCTTATCAGTGCCTTCTTGAACCTTCTTATTAGTTTTATTAGTATTATTTTTATTTTCTGATTCAATATCGCTATTCTCAAAAACTCTGTTCTTAATATTCATCTTTTGGTTTTTTATTAAATCATTCTTCGTAACATTGGACCGTAATGCATTTTACTGCAAGATAGTTCGTACCAGGAGTTTTTCTTCAGAAACAGTAAATATTTGTGACTCTTTATACTCACTATTTTTCTTTCAAATTCTTAGTGTACTTCTTTCTATCTATTCCATAATCAATAGATGTTTTTCTTAAAGATGCATCCTCTTTTACCTCACATGTATGCGTTTCTCTTTTGCGTGTTGCTTCAGAAGGCTTGTAAAAAGTCATTTTTCATGCCATTAACCTATGAGAGAAAATAAGATTGAACATTGAAAAAAAACAAATAAAATGCATATAGAACTTGCGTGTTAAGGCTTCCGAATTGTTTTTAAATTTAGTAAAAAAGTTTTTAATTTCAATATATATTGAATGAAATATCATCATACAAACAATATAGAGGGAGACATGAACCACTGAGCATATCTCCCGCACTCGCCATGGTGCAAGTCTCCCGCATGTACTACTTTGACATTACATTTTACTCACAGAAAAAACGATGACTCTTAGCGAAAAAGTACTTAGCACACCTCGAATTACAATAATCAGGCAGTACAATAGTAATAACACACAATACGTACCTCTATAAACACGGTCGCAATCTCAAAATAACATAAATTAATAAAATTTACTCCGCTGTATCAAATACACTTTTTCGAACCTGAGAGCCAAACAAACTGGCCATTGTACAAAATGACAGCTTGCTGGTTATTGGCATCCCGTGCTGTACCAATGACCGTCTTGACGTTTCATTAGCGCGAAATTTAAATTGAGTTTTGATAGGTGGTTCAACTCTCCCACCTGAGCAGGTCTCCCGGACTTCCCCTACCAATAGAAAGGTTACACACTAGGGATGTTTTGCCAGAATTTGAACTCCTCAATCAATTTTTGTTTTTTTTTTTAATGCAAGTTGATGTTAAGATTTGAGTATTTTCTACATCTTTCTGTAAGTTTGAGGACTCATAACTTCTTTTCTAGCTGACATCTGAATAAAGCAATAATTTTATAAGAATCGGCCAACATTAAAGATTGAAAAAAAAAATTAAAATTTTCCCAATTCTAGCCATTTAAGTTAAGAAAGTGGTAAAACTAGAACAAAGCAAACAATTTTTTTTTCAAATATCCAGGAGGGCAGGGCCAAATAAATTAGGGCTGAGTGAGTAGCAGTTTCAGAAAGCTCTGGGCTTGTTGATTTATAAACAACGGTATCAGCCATTTTTGCGCGTATGTTCTGGGGAACATCGCGTTATCATTTTGCCCAAATGTCTGTAATTTTCGAATTTTTCGCCGAAAATGGTCTCAAACTATTGGGTTCGACTCCCTGATGAAGAATTCGAGGTCAAATTTGATTCTGTCCGGCCGTTGCCACGATAACCTGAGAACGGAAAGAGCTAGCGACTTGAAATTTTCAGGGTAGGTGGCGCATCTCAATACGACCGATAAGTTCGTTAATGGGCATAATCTGCCTAATGGTTTCCGAGTAATAATTTTGTTTTCAACCAATATAAATCCGATCGAATTGAAACTTGGTGAATAGTTGTAGAATATAAACCTGAGCACGTTTGTAGAATTTGAGAGAATCGTATCACTAAAAAATTGGAAAAAAATTATTAAAGAATATTATTTATCACACGATAACCTGAGAACGGAAAGATATAGTGACTTGAAAATTTCAGGTTAGGTTGTGCATCTGAATGCGACATATGAATTTGTCAATAGGTATAATGGGCCTAACGGTTTTGGAGTTATACCCATATTTGGTTGTTACTTCCTCCATAACTCGAAAAATACGAAACCGATATAATTCAAACATGATTATTAGTTGTAGAATGCCAACGCGAAAATCCTTGCGGGATTTCGTGATGATGGTGTAACTGGGTAATTTCAAAAAAATTATTGAAAATAATTGAAAAAAATTCTATATATCATAAACTATTCGTCCGGCTTTGCAAGAGCCTTCAGAACCTAACTCTACTGCAAAGTTCCAAGTTTGAACACGATCGGATCCATATTGTTGGAGAACCGAGCAGCCTTTTGTGAGTTCGATAGCTGGATGGAAATCGTTGTATTTTTGCGAGAACCTTCAAAACCATGAATGTCATGATGACATATTTTTTCATCGCAAATCAGGGATTTCTGTGAACAAGAGTGAATATCTTTGAAAAATAGAGAAGGTGATTCTTCTTCAAGAGATCCATGCGCCTGCAGAGGAGTATATAAAATCTCGTGATGGGTAGAGAGGTATTTTAGGCCACTAATGAGAATATATCTTTTTGTTTCACCTAAACACCTTTAGATCTATGGGCATTTGTTGGTTAAGAATAAGTAATTGAATATTACTGGAATTCAATTGAATTTCATTCAATATGTTAGTAACTAAACTTATTATTTTCTTTACTTCCATGACATTAATGCCAGTAATATTTTTCCAGAATAATTTTATGTATTCTTCTCTCAAAGAAGAATTGGAGGTAGACAATGTGTTAATTTTTTTATCATTGCATTCTATCCTGACTTCACGAAAAAAAAAATCGGTTCAAACACTGACGTGAAGTCAGGAGCTTTTGCGCGTATGTTCTATTGTCCATTCTCCTATATTGGACACTCTTAATCGAATTCACCATGGTAAATTCGATTAAGAGTGTCCAATACAGGAGAACAGACAATAGAATTCACCATGGTAAATTCGATGAGATCACTATGTAAATCACTTGGTTAAACATTTTGAAAAAGATAATATGTTAGGAATCTAGTGTAGCAGGATATAAGACTCAAGAGCTTGAATTCAAATCGATAAAATAGTAATTTACGTAACAAGTCCGGAAAATAGGGTTTTTTTGGACGAATAGACAAAATTCTAGGACGAGCGTAAGCGAGTCCTAGAAGTCTATGAGTCCAAAAAAACCTTTTCCGGGCGTGTTGCGTACAATATTTTTTCGGCAACCGTGTAGAATAACAAATCAATGAGACGGCACATTTCTTTTTTATATATTTTGATTCTTATTCAAATCAAACAGAACAGAAAATATAACATGTTAACTAATTTTCTCATGAACTGTCAGCCGTTTTCTCAGTGCTATGGTAACTTCATTTATCAAAAATATACCTACCAAGATTTTCATATTTACAATGACCAAAACGACGTGATT
Organism: Halyzia sedecimguttata; assembly: GCA_937662695.2. Classification (NCBI taxonomy): domain Eukaryota; kingdom Metazoa; phylum Arthropoda; class Insecta; order Coleoptera; family Coccinellidae; genus Halyzia; species Halyzia sedecimguttata. Next base: position 72,363,651 of record OW569417.2, read on the forward strand.
TTTCCGGCCTAGTCCGGGAAGTACGTACTTCCCGGACTAGGCCGGGAAATGCTTCTTTCTCAAAGAAAAAGCGTCCGGGAAGTGGGCACTTCCCGGACGGTTGCCGAAAAACACATATTACACGCGAAATCCATAAAAGCGCTGCCACCACAAAATGTGTGGAAACTTCAACATCCGCACCAGCCAATGAAAGTCGAATTTGGCGTCCTATTAATATAGATCCATATCGAGTATGTACGAAGCTTTCTCTCACCTCAGTTATTTCAACAGTTGCATTATCAAGATCTGGCATGATAAAATTTGGTTTATGATTGTTTACATTCAGAACTTGGATATTAATGACAGCTCTATCATAATTTTCACCATTGCCAGCTTCATCTCTTGCCTCTACCACTAGGTGGAATTGCCTCATTTGACCAACTAATGTTTTATGGGGATACAGAATTCCAGTTTCAATGCCCAGCAAAAAAGTATCTGAAAGACAACTTATATAAATTTTCATATTCACTGATAGAGGAGATTGCGGAGAAAAAAATTAGAAACAAGCATTCCAGAATTCAACGTATCGCCTAGCTCCACATGAAAACCCTTGACCTCATCCTCCTGCCAAATTTTGGTCAGGTTGATCAATATCCACCTCTCTTCTCCAAACGTTTTCGATATCTGGTATTAAATTGAAGGAATTACCTAGTATATAGTATTATTGGCTTCATAAATAATAAAAATACTAATACTTATTTTTTTTTTCGTTCTCGTGCCAAGGCTTCATCACATTGCCCATTTATCTGTGGATTTCTAATTCGATTCTGTTCGTCCGTCCGTCCGTAAACACGGTTAGGTTTGATGTTGATACACCAGTTGAGGCAAAATGAGCCCAATGGTTTCGGCGATGTTATACTCATTAGAAATTCAATTTCTACAATATTTCCAAAACTACAGATCCGATTATGAAATATGGAATGTAGGTATAGAGTAACGATTTGAAGTTTGATTCTTTTTAGAAAAATTCAATAATTCGGAAAATTATCGCCACTATTTTACAATTTTATATGTACATACAAAGGCTAATGAGTTAATAAGCGAGTTATCTGCAAACAATTCAAGATTATTATTAGTGTTCTATGATGTCATTCATATTTCATATCACTCTATGTTCAAGTTCATGTCATCATGCTGTATGACATGACAGGCAGGGTAGGATAAGACAGGCAGGCTCATTTGAAAATGAGAAAAATTGCATCTAAAATAATAATATAGCGAATATTGATGAACAGCTAGAATTCTGGAACCAGTCTCGCAAGTTAAAAAGTCGGAAAACCCTGTGGACAGGAGCTTTGGCGCTCTTGTTCAAACTTTGACAAATCATATCTCCGAAAGTATTGGTGGCTGAGATTTGGGAATGATCAATGGATTCTTATAATAAAACAAAATGTGTCTATTGAAAAATTACTGCGAAATTATTGGTTTTTCAGAGTTGGGAATGATACCAATGGATTCTAATTTATTTTATTTTATGTATATTCGGAGATATGATTTGTCAAAGTTTGAACAAGAGCGCCAAAGCTACTGTTCACAGAGCTTTCCCACTTTTTGGCGTTCTTGTTCCTCGGAACAGAGTGCTTATCAATTTGCCAAATGTCTGTAGTTTTCGAATTTTTTGATGAAAATAGTCTTGAACGATTTCGTTCGACTAACTGATCAAGAATCCCTGGTCAAAATCGATTATGTCCGGCTGGTCCGGCCGGCCCTCCGTTAACACGATAACTCTCGAACGGAATGAGCTAGGTAGTTGAAAATGTCAGAGTAGGTTTAGGAGATAAATGTCTCGGTTATGTCCTGCCCAAGGCAGAATCGGTCAGAGGGTTTCGGAGTAACGGAAATTTTGTTTTTTTTTAATTACAAATTTCAAATTAATTTTTTTTACGATGCAGTTTCATCATAAGAATCTGTCGATATCATTTTCAACTCTAACAAGCTAATACTTTCGGAGATATGATTTTTCGAAATTCCAATAATAAATCGTACTTCTATGATTTCACAGAATGCTCTAATTATTTTATCTATGAATTATCATATGATCTGTGTTCTCACATGTCATCTTGGACTTGCGTCCAACTTTTACGTATGAGTTGGACGCAAGTCCAAGATACTGTATAAAACGAAACATACCAATATGAACTTTGTCACATTAAAGAGAACTACTCATCTTTCAAATATTCTCTTACGTTTTACGCGCCATTTCTGAGTGCGTTTTTCAGCGGGTGTTGGTTGGTTCCTAATAATTCAAAATTATATATACAAAGGCTGTTTTGAGCAGGTGAGTTATTGATTTTCCTTGCCTTTTATGTGGTCGTCTCCAGTTTCATTTCAAAATATTCATTTGTAAACATTAAATATTTGTTAAAATTCTTAATTTCTGAACTACTTGGGAAACGTTTGAATATAAGGTAACTTTGAATCGTTCAATGTTACCCGCAATTTGAATTTGGTATATCGGGTAACTTTGAATTTTCATTTTGAGGTGGAGAATGCCACGAAAATCAGAAAAAGCGACAATCGGTGTCAGAAAATATAGTACAAAAGTGGGAAAGCCCTGTGAACAGGATCTTTGGGGCTCTTGTTCAAACTTTGACGAATCATATCTCCGAAAGAATTGGTTTCTCAGAGTTGGGAATGATATCAATGGATTCTTATGATAGAACTGCATCATAAAATAAAATAAATTAAATGAGAATCTATTAATATCATTCCCAACTCTGAGAATCCAATAATTTCGAAGTTATTTTCAATAGAAAGAATTTGTTTTATTATAAGAATGCATTGATCATTCCCAACTCTGAGACACCAATACTTTCGGAGATATGATTTGTCAAAGTTTCAATAGGAGCGCCAAAGCTCCTGTCCACAGGGCTTTCCCACTTTTGTACCATATTTTCTGACACCGGGTGTCGCTTTTTCCGATTTTCGTGGCATTCTCCACATTAAAATTACTATTCGAGGTTACCCGATGTACCAAATTCAAATTGCGGGTATCATTGAACGATTCAAAGTTACCCGATATTCATACGATTTCCAAGTAGTTCAGAAATTAAGAATTTTTACAAACATTTTTTGTTTACGAATGAACATTTCAAAATGAAACTGGAGACAACCACATAAAAGGCAAGGAAAATAAATAACTCATCTGCTCAAAACCGCCTTTATATATTTAATTTGGAATTATTAGGAGGCAACCAACTCCCGCTGAAAAACGCACTCAGAAATTGCGCGTAACATAACGAAATATTTGACAGATGAGTAGTTCTCTTTAATGTGACAAACTTCACATTGGTATGTTGTCCAACTCATACGTAAAAGTTGGACGCTAGTCCAAGATGACATATGTGAACACAGATCATACGATAATTCATAGATAAAATAATTAGAGCATTCTGTGAAAACATAGAAGTAAGATGTATAATTGAAATTTTGGAAAATCATTTCTCCGACACTATTAGCTTGTTAGAGTTGAAAATGATATCAGTCGATTCTTATGGTGAAACTGCATCTTCAGAAAAACTCAATTCGAAATTTGTAATGTAAAAAAACAATTTTCTTTTCGTTACTCCGAACTCATCAGACTGATTTTACCAAATAACGAACTCGACCGAGATATCTATCTCCTAAACCTACTCTGAAAACTTCAGTAGTCTAGCTCATTCCGTTCGAGAGTTATCGTGTTAACGGAGGGCTGGCCAGACATATCGATTTTGAGCACGGATTCTTGATCAGTGAGTCGAACCAAATCGTTCAAGACCATTTTCATCCAAAAATTCGAAAATTACAGACATTTGGGAAAATTGATGAGCACTCTATTCCAAGGAACAAGAGCGCCATAAACATTGAGTGGGAAATATATATAGTTAGCTTTCCAAAAAAAATTTCTAATGCGAAAGACTGTCAATGTCTAATTTTGTCAAATTCCCGAGCAAATACGTATTTCAAAGTGAAAATATCTGAAGAAAACTTCAACGATTTGTTAAATATAAGTATTCGGTCAAATAATTTAGGATATTTTCTCACAGATAACATATACTGACTGAGAAAAAAACTGCAACACCCAGAAGGAGCTGTTTAAATTGAAAAATAAACGAAGGGTTTACAATTTGTTTTAATAAATTTGTTAATAATGTGTTTATAATGTGTTTGTCCACCGCGATTATGTTTACACTCCCCAACATGTCTTGACATTGATGCAATCAGATGGTCTATTTCTTCTTGAGGGATACTATCCCAAGCTACCTGTAGTACATGAGTCCAGAGTCCGTGGGGGCTGGGGTAAATTTCCAAGCCTTCTACCCATGATGTCCCAAACATGCTCTATGAGCGAAAGATCGCTGGATCTGGGTGACATGGCAAGAGATCCACAATGTCCAGTATTATCTTGCTGAAATATTGGATTCTCGAGCCGGTTAAGGTTAGGGAGAACATATGGCTCCACTATTTCTTGAAGGTAACGCTGCGCTGTCACGTTTACTCGAATGAAGACTAACGGGGACCTACTTGCATGTGCAATAGCACCCCATACCATAACGCCTACTGTCCGGTGTACATGACGCCCAATATCAAACCGAGGTTCACGTCTTTCTCCCCGACGTCGTCTAACCCTTCTTCGGCCATCATGTGTACCCAAGGAGAATTGAGTTTCATCAGAAAAGACGACCTGATGCCATTCCACATTCCAATATCGACGTTCTCTGCACCACAGTAATCGTTGACGGCGATGCTTAACCGTCAGAGCAAACACAAGATGGGGTCGATAATGCTGCAGTCCAACAGACCTTATCCGGCTGTAAACCATTGGGGCAGTTACAGGATGGCCTTGTTCTCCTAACCACTCATCAGCCAAAGATCAAGTTGTAGCAAATCGGTCTCTAATAGCCATTGACGTCTTAGACTTCAATCTTGAACTTCATTTGTGCCCCTTCGACGTCCGGTGCCTACTCTTCTTCGATTTTGGGCATTATCAAACCACGCTTGTGAACATGTCATAACAGTAGTTGCATTTCTGTTCGTGCTGTTAGCGATTTCTCGAAATGACAACCCCGCCTTCCGTAGACCAATAATTCGACCTCTTTCAAATTCACTTAGCTGGCGATAAAATCCGCGTAGACGTGCTCTAGGCATTTCAACAACCACTGAACATCGATTTTGGATCTCCTCGAGCAGCTGGTTTGTTGTATAATTTAAAAAATTTGCAAAAAACGACTCCAATATGTAAGTACCAAAAAATGTTAACATGAAAAAACCTTCACGATTTTTTTCTCCAAATTTTAATCAGTTACTCCTTGCTATACTATCTATGTTTTACCAAAAAGAATTTAAAATTTAAACAGCTCCTTCTGGGTGTTGCAGTTTCTTTGTCAGTTAGTATAGAGTCGTATAGAGACCATCCCACTGTCAGCAAGTTGGAATTATATACAATAAAAAATACATGTTTGTCAAGGATCAAACAAAGCTTTGACAGCTCTTAATTGCCAAATCAGCCTCTGATTCCCACTTCATTATGTCATATGATCGTCTTATGAGTTTTGGGAGCTTTTCCGTATTATTATAGATATTTTTCAGAGTTTGGGAGAGAAAACCCAGAAATAGGAATAATGAATATAACTCCCAAAGTATCCTTTAATGATAGACCACAGTGATTCCGTTTACTCTGAGAAGGTAACTTCCAGCTGTGAGATCCCTCTTTTTGAACGGAGATATTCTAGAATTTTCCAAACAATTTTTTTTTCACCAAATTTGGTAAAAACTTAGCTTTTTATGTCCCAAATACACTGCAATTTTTTGGATTAAAATTTTTTTTTCACCTTAATTTGACTTAATATTGAAAAAGTAGGTTGGCTTTTTGTTCGTTGAAATCTCTACTTTCTGATGGTCTAAAAAAATTATACATTACTATGATACATTTTCTCAGAAAATTCTAGGAAATAACGGGCAATAACCCAGATAGCACGCAATATCCTATGGATATCCGTTTCAAGTCCATTTCAGGTCGGGATATCTTCGTACATAGAATGGATATCCATAAGATATCCATCAGCAGATATTGAATGGATATTCAACACTGGATATCCTATGGATGTCCATAGAATATACATTGGAGACAGTAAATGGATATCCTTTTCTCACAATGACGGATCTCCTATGGACGTCCATAAGATAATTGGTTGTCAGTTGTCAATGTTGTCATTGTCAATTTATTCGTTAACGGTAGATCCATAGGAGATCTCTCAAATAAGGTTGAAAATCAATACAAAATGAACAATGTGCCCAATAGATAGTTCAGTCTGTTGTGGATTCGGGAATCGGAATCAAATATGATATATTATATCATTATTGGGTTATGTTCGACATGAAACGTTCAACGTACGACGTACGCCTCCGATATTCGGCAATCGGCGCTATTCAGTGTTTTTCTTGGGTAAGTACTCAAAAGTTGAGGTAAATTTCATAAATAGCAACTTTTTGAAGCTCGCTATTATATTTGTTTATTTCAGATTATGGTTCTGTGGAACATACTCACTGATGTTTTAAAGGAAATGAAAGAAATTAATATGAGGCCTGTCTCAAATAAGGACGAATAAGAAATTGATTCAATCTTTCTATTAGTTGATAATTTCTTGATAAACAAATGAAGGAGCTCGAAACACTGATGAATGACAAACAAATTTTCTTTTGTAAGTATAAAATGTAGTCACTTATTCGCCAAACTGAATCATGAATATTTTAGGTTAAGGAATTTTACAAGATGGGAAGAAGTTTATATGACTTCTTAAATAAGTTATTATAGCTGGTTGGGAGCCAAGAAGAAAAAAATGTTTGGTTTCGAGAAAACTGGCTGAACTATTGATGGGTGAGTTTTTCAACATAGAATTTATTAAAGTGACTAGCACAAAAACACCTACACCACTTATATTTGTGTTTAAAACCTTGACTTTGTATAGTGAAATAATATGTGTTGTGGTTTTGTATCAGTGAATGCCATTTGTAAGCATTAAATCATTTGTCAAATTTAAACGAGTAACAGGAACAGAGCGGTTAAGACCAATCCCTTGCTATTATAACCGATCGGTTATGTTTAGCAACAGATTGGTCTTAACCGCTCCGCTCTGGTTAGTGGTTACTCGCTTAAATTCGACTAATGTGTATTCAAAATTCCTACATTACATTATTGACATGTAGGTACCTGACTACATAAAGGAACCTTTCAAATATGTTTCGGGAACAATTAGAAAGAAAAAAATCATTGTTATTAGAATCTGCATGACACATCAATGTTACTATATAAGAGATGTGCAGTATATAATTTATACCAGTGCATCACACAAAAGAATGCTAAAGGCTCCATTCTTCTGACATTTCTAGTAATCAGTTTTCACAAATTTTACTCAAAAAGGTTTTCAAGTTTTCTGATTTTTTTGTATTCTCTAGTGACCGAAGATAAAAACCACCCTCCTTCGGAAAAGAAGGCAACTGAAGTATCAACATAGGATTGGCGCAGAAGAGCTAAGCAGAGGAGCTTGTACAGCGAAAAAAACGCAGAACTCTGTAGTGGATTCTTTAAAATTTTCAATTAAGTATACTTTTTTGTGTTGTGTTCATTGGTTAGAATGTTATTTTTCAGTTATAAATTATTTTCAAGTACACTCTGTTTTCTTTCCAAGTAATGATATTCAAGGAATTCTTCTGTGAATTAAACTAAATTTGTTTTGATTACTTAACAAATTGTTTCTAAGAGATTTATGTTCCATTTTCAAGATTAAGATCTTGTAATCAAAAGAAAGTATATTTTTGCGCGTATGTTCTGGGGAACATCGCGTTATAGTTTTGCCCAAATGTCTGTAACTTTCGAATTTTTTGACGAAATTGGTCTCAAACGATTAAGTTCGACTCCCCGATGAAGAATCCGAGGTCAAATTTGATTCTGTCCGTCCGGCCGTCCGTTGCCACGATAATTTGAGAACGAAAAGAGCTAGCGACTTGAAATTTTCAGGGTGGGTGGCGCATCGCAATACGACGGACAAGTTCGTTAATGGGCATAATCGGCCCAGTGGTTTCCGAGTAATAATTTTGTTTTCAACCAATATAAATCCGATCGAATTGAAACTTGGTGAGTAGTTGTAGAATATGAACCTAAGCACGTTGGTAAGATTTTGGGCGAATCGTATGGCTAGAAAATTTTAAAAAAATTATTAAAACATATTTTTTTTTGCCACGATAACCTGAGAACGGAAAGAGATAGCGGCTTGGAAATTTCAGGTTATGTTGTGCATATGAATGCCACATTTGAGTTTGTTTATGAGCATAATCGACCAAACGGTTTCAGAGTTATAGCCATCTGAAATTTTCTGAAATTTGGTGGTTTTTTGTTCCTCATTAACTCGAAAAATACTGAACCGATTGAATTCAAACATGGTTATTAGTTGTAGAATTCCAACGCAAAAATGTTTGCGAAATTTGGTGAGGATAGGATTTGTAGAAAATTTTTAATAAATCATTGAAAATATAAAAAGAAAATTCCATATATCAGTAACTATACGTTTGAAATTGCTGAAATTTCGCAAGAGCGTTCATTACCTAACTCTACTGCCAAGTTTCAAGTTTTAACACGATCGGTTGAATATTGTTGGAGATTCGAGCATTCTTGTGTGAGTTCAGTAGATGGGTAACCGTTGCCTCGATAACTTTCGAACCAAAGGAGATAAGGACTTGCTATTTTCAGGGTAGGTTGAGTATCCGAAAGGGAGAGTTGAGTTCGTTTTTGGGCATAATCGGTTTAACGACTTCCGAGTTATAGCCATATTGTTTCCTTGATAACTCAAAAAATAAATATTCGATTGAATTGAAGCTTGGTAACTAGTAGTAGAAAATCAACACAAAGACGTGTTTAAAATTCTGTAAGAAACGTACTCCTAGAAAATTTGAAAAAAATTACGAAAAAAAAAAAATTTAAGAACCGCGCCTCCAGAAAATTAAAAAAAAATCACGAAAAAAAAATTGGTTCAAGCACTGACGTGAAGTCAGAAGCTTTTGCGCGTATGTTCTATTGTACTATTACTATATGTATTATTGTACTATTATACGCGCAAAAGCTTCTGACTTCACGTCAGTGCTTGAACCAATTTTTTAATTTCAAATGGTTTTCATTGCACTTTCAATTTGAATATTATAGTAACGATTAAAGTAAAGCAATATTGTCACTTTAATGGTTAAACTAGATTTGATATTCTTCAACTGATAAGATTCAAATATTGTTATCAAAAGGAAAGTCATTTTTGGCGTTTCTTTTGTTAAACATGTTTGAATCTTATCAGTTGAAGAATATTCATCCTAGTTTAATTTACAAAGGATATCTCATGAACATAAATATCGGTAATGGACATCTCATGGATATCCAAAACAGATATCTTATGGACGTCGGTAACGGATATCCTATGGATGTCCGATTTGGTGGCCAACAGATATCTTTAGGACATCCATAGGATATCCAATAACATCCCAGGCTATCCTATGGATGTCCGGAATATCAGCTACGGATATCCATTGGACATCCATAGGACGAACCTGTGCTATCTGGGAAGGCCCAGTTCCTTCCCCACTTCTCTATGAAATACCTTTTGATGGTTTGAAATTTTTCGTAGGACACCCAGGTATGTGAGTTATCATAAAATAGCAACAAATAGGTATCTACGCATATAGTTTAGAGAAGATTTCGAGGATGATTGAATCTAAACTTTCTCAAAATATTATAGACGACTTATTACGTATTAACTTTCTTAGCATTTTCTGAGAAAATTTACCATAGTAAAGTATATTGTTTTTCAGACCATCAGAAAGTAATGATTTCAACGAAGAAAAAGCCCACCTACTTTTCTAATAAAGCAGATATTTTGACGTGAGAATTTGTGATTGAAAATAAGGCTGCTTTTTCGATATTAAGTCAAATTAAGGTGAAAAAAAAAATTAAATCCAAAAAATTACAATGTATTTGGGACATAAAAAGGTAAGTTTTTACCAAATTTGGTGGAAAAAAAAATTTGTAAAAGATAAAAATCAAAAACCAAAAACCCGGTTATTTGAATTTTTCACATAAATTTTGAGGTTATGTGAAAAAAGTGTGAATACAAGAATTGTAGATTTTTTTATTACCTATAACTTTTCCATTTAAATTTTTTCCATAGGACTCGTAGTTTCGCCGGAAATCGAGATAAATCGTTTGTTACCCTTAAAAACTCACCCCCTTACCCTTCCCGAACTCAGATTTTTCCTATCATTTTTGTTATATTATCGAGGTTCTTTCTACTATATTTTTTTTCGGTTTCAAAAATTATCGACCCTGGTCTAATTAGCTTAGATTCGATAACATGGGAGCTCAGAGGTTTAATAACAGCTTGACTGTCAGAATGGATTGCTATATCACACCTTTGATAGTTTCTCTCTAGTGAATCATTTTTGTTATATTCTCTTCCTTTTCAAATGGGTTTCATTCTACTATAATTTTTTGCACTTTTTACTCTGGTCTAAATATAGATGAACTATATAATAATAGATTACCGAAGAAAACTTAATGATAAGTAGACAAGAAAAACAGTGTCTCTTTGGTCTGGGTTCCTAATCACTCGGGAATTAAATGTGGGTGGGCTAGGTAGATATACAACCTCCAAAACTAATTTCGGATGAAATAAGAAACTGAAAGAGAAATACTCTGGAGATCTCTCTCGAAAAAGTTCATCAAAAAAATTATATCTCCGAAAGTATTGGTTTCTCAGAGTTGGGAATTATATCAATGGATTCTTATGGTAGAACTGCATCATGAAAGAAATTAAATTTAAGAAAAGTATCGTTAAAAAAAATGCTTCAAAAATTATAATAAAAATATCTCCGAAAGTATTGGTTTCTCAGAGTTGGGAATGATATCAATGTATTCTTATGATGGAACTGTATCATAAAGGAAATGCAAATGAAATAATAGTTCATTTATCAAGATTAAATGAGCAATCTGAGAATGAGAACTGCACCATGGAAGAAATCAAATTAAAATAGCTGAAATGAATTCGACTCTCTCTTATAGAATAGGATGACATGTACGAGTATGAACACAGATCATATAATAATTCATAGATAGAATAATTATAGCATTCTGTGAAAACATAGAAGTACGATTCATTATTGAAATTTCGAAAAATCATATCTCCGAAAGTGTTAGCTTGTTGGAGTTGAAAATGATATCAATGGATTTTTATGGTGAAATGACATCTTAAACAAAATTTAATTTGAAATTTGTCAGTTAAAAAATTTTTTCGTTGCTCCGGAACCATCTGACCTATTTTACCCAATAACGAACTCAACCGAGATATTTATCTCCCAAACATAGTCTGAAACTTTCAACTGCCTAGCTCATTCTGCTCGAAAGTTATTTTAGAAACAAAAGTTAAAAAAATGGGTTCAAGCCCTGTGGACAGGAGCTTTCTGGCGCTCTAGTTCAAACAGACAAATTATATCTGGTATTGGTTTCTCAGAGTTGGAAATTATATCAATGTATTAATATGATAGAACTGCATCAAAAAGGAAATTCAATTCAAATAATAGTTTATTTATGAAGATTAAATGAGCAATCATGAGAATGAGAACTGTACCACATTTTCAAATTTTTTTTTGACACTTTGCGGTAATCTGGTCAATACAAAACTTCACATGCGTATAAAGGTCATGATTCTACTGTCTTCTACAGTCTGGTGCTAAATTTCAGATAGATCGAGTGATCGGTTTCGGAAATATTCATAAAAAATATTTTTACTAAAATCGGCCATAACTCCGAAACCCCTTGATGGTTAACGCCCATTAACGAACTTGTCCGAGATATTTACGCTCCAAAACCACCTTGCAATTTTCAATCCGCTAACTCCTTTCGTTCGAGAGTTATCGTGCCTACGGCCGGTCGGCCGGCCGGACAGAATCGATTTCGCACTCGGATTCTTGATCAGTGAGTCGAACCAAATCATTTGAGACCATTTTCAGCCAAAAATTCCAAAATTACAGAAACTTGGGCAAATTCATAAGCAATCTGTTCCGAGGAACTAGAGCGCCAAAAAAACAAGTTTCGTATGACAATTGCCCAAAACAGGTTTAAAGTACCTACAAATAGTAGGTATTCCATAAAACATGTATAAAATAATAAATTACCTTGTAATCGATCAAAAATTGCCTGATCTACGTTCACAAAATTTTCTCCTCTCTCGAACTTTGGAATTATGCTTTCAATATTTACGTAATATTTTCAAACATTTTCGGGTGAGGTCCCCGTTGCATCGCTAAAATACGAGTATTTCAACCCCAATATTCTTGAAGTTACAATATTCGCTTCTGTCAAGTTGACTTTATGGCAATTCATACATAGAATATACATTCATTCATTCATACATTCATACATAGAATATACACAATAATTATATCAACCTGTGAAATACGATTTACATTGAAATTTTGAAAAATCATATCTCAGAAAGTATTAGCTTGTTAGAGTTAAAAATGATATGAATGGATTCTTATGATAAAACTGCTTATTAAAAAAAATTTAATTTGGAATTTGTTTTGTAAAAAAAAAAAATTTTTTTTTATTACTCCGAAACCTTCTGTCCGATTTTGCCCAGTAACGAACTTAGCCGAGATATTCATCCCCCAAACCTACTCCGAAAATTTCAACTCTCTAGCTCATTCCGTTCGAGATTATCGTGCCTACGGCCGGACGGCCGGACCGGCCGGCCGGACAGAATGAATTCCGACCACGGATTCTTGATCAGTGAGTCGAACCAAATCGTTTCAGACCATTTTCATCGAAATATTCGAAAATTACAGACATTTGGGCAAATTGATAAGCACTCAGTTCCGAGGAACTAGAGCGCCAAAAATGAAAAAATTTTTTTTTTAGCACTTTCGGCCAATCTGATCAATAAAAAAATCGGTTCAAGCACTGACGTGAAGTCAGAAGCTTTTGCGCGTATGTTCTATTGTCCATTCTTCTGTATTGGACACCCTTAATCGAATTTACCATGGTAAATTATGTTGTCCATTCTCCTGTATTGGACACTCTTAATTCGAATTTACCATGGTAAATTCGAATTAAGTGTCCAATACAATAGAACATACGCGCAAAAGCTTCTGACTTCACGTCAGTGGTTGAACTAATTTATTTATTTAAGTTCGTTGATGGGCATAATCGGCCCAGTGGTTTCCGAGTAATAATTTTGTTTTCAACCAATGTAAATCCGATCGAATTGAAACTTGGTGTGTAGTTGTAGAATATGGACCTAAGAACGTTTGTGAAATTTTGTGCGAATCGTATGGCTAGAAAATTTTAAAAAAATTATTAAAAAATATTTTTGCTGTCACGATAACTTGAAAACGGAAAGAGATAGCGGCTTGAAGTTTTTAGGTTAGGATGTGCACCAGAACGCGACATTTCAGTTTGTTTATGAGCATAATGGGCCAAACGGTTTTAGAGTTATAGCCATCTGAAATTTGGTTGTTTTTTGTTCCTCATTAACTCGAAAAATGCTGAACCGATTGAATTCAAACATGGTAATTAGTTGTAGAATGCCAACGCGAAAATTCTTGCGAAATTTCGTGAGGATAGTATTTGTAAAAAATTTTAAAAAAATCATTGAAAATTGTAAAAAAAAATTCTATATATCAGTAACTATTCGTTTGAAATTGCTGAAATTTTGCAAGAGCCTTCATAACTTAACTCTACTGCCAAGTTTCAACACGATCGGTTGAATATTGTTGGAGATTCGAGCATTCTTGTGTGAGTTCAGTAGATGGGTGACCGTTGCCTCGATAACTTTCGAACGAAAGGAGATAGGGACTTGCAGTTTTCAGGGTAGGTTGCTTAGCCGAAAGGGAGAGTTGAGTTCGTGTTTGGGTATAATCGGTTAAACGGTTTCCGAGTTATACCCACCTGGAATATTATTTCCTTGATTACTCAAAAAATAAATATTCGATCAAATTGAAGCTTGGTAACTAGTAGTAGAAAATCATCATAAAGACGTGATTAAAATTATTTTTTGAGTAATCAAGGAAATAATATTCCAGGTGGGTATAACTCGGAAACCGTTTAACCGATTATGCCCAAAAACGAACTCAGCTCACCCTTTTGGATAAGCAACCTACCCTGAAAATTGCAAGTCCCTATCTCCTTTCGTTCGAAAGTTATCGAGGCAACGGTCACCCATCTACTGAACTCACACAAGAATGCTCGAATCTCCAACAATATTCAACCGATCGTGTTGAAACTTGGCAGTAGAGTTAGGTCATGGAGGCTCTTGCAAAATTTCAGCAATTTCAAACGAATAGTTACTGATATATAGAATTTTTTTTTACAATTTTCAATGATTTTTTTAAAATTTTTTACAAATACTATCCTCACGAAATTTCGCAAGAATTTTCGCGTTGGCATTCTACAACTAATTACCATGTTTAAATTCAATCGGTTCAGTATTTTTCGAGTTGATGAGGAACAAAAAACAACCAAATTTCAGATGGCTATAACTCTAAAACCGTTTGGCCCATTATGCTCATAAACAAACTGAAATGTCACGTTCTGGTGCACATCCTAACCTAAAAACTTCAAGCCGCTATCTCTTTCCGTTTTCAAGTTATCGTGACAGCAAAAATATTTTTTAATAATTTTTTTAAAATTTTCTAGCCATACGATTCGCACAAAATTTCACAAACGTTCTTAGGTTCATATTCTACAACTACACACCAAGTTTCAATTCGATCGGATTCACATTGGTTGAAAACAAAATTATTACTCGGAAACCACTGGGCCGATTATGCCCATTAACGAACTTGTTCCTCGTATTGGGATCCGCCACCCACCCTGAAAATTTCATGTCGCTACCTCTTTTCGTTCTCAAGTTATCGTGGCAACGGCCAGACGGCAGGACGGCCGGCCGGGCAGAATCAAATCTGACCTCGAATTCTTCATTGGGGAGTCGAACTAAATCGTTTGAGACCATACGCGCGAAAAATTTTGCATGCGTATGAAGGTCATTATTATACAATGCGATGCTAAATTTCAGTCCTCTAACTCCTTCCGTTCGAGAGTTATCGTGTTATTGGACGGCCGGCTGGACATAATCGATTTCGACCACGGATTCGTTTGAGAGCATTTTCAGCCAAAAATTCGAAAATTAAAGACATTTTGGAAATTTATAAGCACTCTGTTCCGAGGAACAAGAGCGCCAAAAAAGAATCATTATTTGACTATGCGGAAAGAAAGAAAAATGGAAAACATACAAAAATCGGAAATTATATGAGATTGTACCTCAGATATCTTGCAACAGATTTCAAATTAAAATCGCACTTTATGGCGATAAATGGGGTGTTATTAGCTTTATAAAAGTTTAAACATGTTTCAAACTCATCTACTACTATTTCCTTAAAGCCGCTTTTGCACTATGAAATATTGTTGCATTGCTCTTGCATAGTGCACAACCGGATTTTAAAAAGGGCAATCTATTCTAACTGACAGAAATGTGATTCGAAATACCAACTAAAATCCTTCCATCTAGTTGGTCTCATTTACCTCCGAGTACGATTCAACCCATTAGTAATCGTAAATCCATCGACTAAATTTTGATGAAAATAAAAACTCCTCGTTGAAATTAATCGTTATTCACTTGATGAAAATGAAATAAGTGGGAAAGCCCTGTGGACAGAAGCTTTGGCGCTCTTATTGAAACTTTGACAAATCATATCTCCGAAAGTATTGGTGTCTCAGAGTTGGGAATGATCAATGGATTCTTATAATAAAACAAAATGTGTCTATCGAAAAATAACTGCGAAATTATTGGTTTCTCAGAGTTGGGACTGATATCAATGGATTCTCATTTAATTTATTTTATTTTATAATGCAGTTCTATCAGAAGAATCCATTGATATAATTCCCAACTCTGAGAAACTAATAATTTCGAAGATATGATTCGTCAAAGTTTGATCAAGACTGTCAAAGCTCCTGTCCACATGACTTTCCCACTTTTTTGTACCATATTTTCAGACATCGGTTGTCGCTTTTTCCGATTTTCGTGGGATTCTCCACCTTAAAATGAAAATTCAAATTTACCCGATGTACCAAATTCAAATTGCGGGTAACATTGAACGATTCAAAGTTACCTTATATTCATACATCTCCCAAGTAATTCAGATATTGAGAATTTTAACAAATATTTAATGTTTACGAATGAATATTTTAAAATGAAAGTGGAAACGACCACATTAAAGGCAAGGATAATCAATAACTCACCTGCTCAAAACCGCCTTTGTATATTTAATTTTGAATTATTAGGAAGCAACCAACACCCGCTGAAGCACTCAGAAATGGCGCGTAAAGCGTAACAGAATATTTGACAGATGAGTAGTTCTCTTAAATGTGACAAAGTTTATATTGGTATGTTCCGTTTTAAACAGTATCTCATACTCATACTTAAAAGCTGGACGCAAGTCCAAGATGACATGTGTGAACACAGATCATACGATAATTCATATATAAAATACTTAGAGCATTCGGTGAAAACATAGGAGTACGAATTAATATTGAAATTTTGAAAAATTATATCTCCGAATGTTAGAGTTGAAAATGATATCGATGGATTATTATGATAAAACTGCACCTTAAAAAAAATAATTTGAAGTTTGTGATGTCAAAAAATTTTTTTTTCGTTACTTCGAAACCATCAGACCGATTCTGCCCAATAACGAACTTAGCTGAGAGATTCATCTCCCAAACATACTCTGAAAATGTCAACTGCCCAGCTCTATATGTTCGAGCGTAATTGTAGAAACAAAATTTAAAAATTTTTTAATTTTTTCTTGATATCAACATAATGTTCCATCTTAGACAAGATATTATCACATATCATTATCTTCGAATAATATGAAATTGGAAATGTCGAAAGCAGTTTTGAAGAAGCAGCGACAAAGTACATATCAGGAAGTGCTATACATAACTGAAATATGCAATAGGAAAAATTCATTCTGTCTTAGGACATGTTGAATTATCGAATGAAATTACTTAGTTTCCGTTCCTATCACTATATTTTATTATAGTTTTACAGTGATTACTACATTTTGAAACTGGTGTATTTCAAGTTGTGCAACAAGGTATTTAAATGTCTTCTGTAGGCTTATTTCTTGAAATTTTCAAAAAGTGGGGAATTTCATAGATACGTCTGTTTGTTTAGAAGTTCTCCTGCCGGGATATTCAGGTACTTCTATATATTTTTCAAATGAACTACCACAAAGTAAAGGACTAATGTATCCATTATATTTCATTAAAATAACAACACTTGATTCTTGATATCCGTGCAAGAAAATAGCATAACTGAATCTTCAAACCAGTTTATATACGTGAAATATTTTCCATAGTAAGAACAGATGAAATATTTTCTTCAACAGTCGCCAGGTCTTTGGAATTGTTGAATTCACATAATATCTTCTCAAATTCATTATTTTTCCCAAGAAAATTCACATTGTGATAAATACGTAATTACTACGACTTCTATGTGGAAAGGACAACGTTGCGTAGTTATCTGACAGGAAAATGAGCATAACCTAACATTTTCGAAACATACACGGTGAAATGTGTCAAAATTTCATGGCCAACCGGGAGACTTTATAAAAGTGAATGGAGTATAATATGTTTCAAGTGAGCAGCATTACCAAGATCCTCGTAAAGGACTCCAAAAACTAGCGCGTCCGCGGCCGCGGTGATGTTTGCGATAATTCGGCGGCCAGAGACGCGATCAAAATCAACACACACTCATGCCACAGTTTAGGCCGCGCCAGTTTGTGCACCCACATGAATATCAATGTGTTTGTTTTGATCGCAGTCTCTACCTCTCTCTGATCGCCACCGTGGCCGCGTCAGTTTGTGGAGTCCTTAATTATTGCAGGAGTAACAGTGTGCAAGTTTGAAAAGAATTCATTTCACGTTTTCCCTTGAAAATAAAATTTCTATCTTGCATTGAAGAGCTTTTAGCAGATGGAATCCGAGCATTTTATTGATGTCCGTTGTCTATTTTTGGTTAACAGATGATTTTTTGGGTTAAGGACCTTATTCCCCGAAAATAAATAAAATGACGGATATCCATCAAACGCTTGGAAATGTACTAATGAGTTATATCTAGGGTTCTTGATAGATCTTGCGTCCTAAAATGACAACATTAACAAGTACTAGCCAACTAAATGTGGGAAAGCCCTGTGGACAGGAGCTTTGGCACTCTTGTTCAAACTTTGACAAATCATATCTCCGAAAGTATAGATTTCTCAGAGTTGGGAATGATATCGATTGATTCTTATGATAGAACTTTATAATGAAATAAATTGAATTCAATCATCATAAAAGAAATTAAATTACATAAGAGTACCAGAAATTATTAATCCGAAACCACCAGACCGATTCTACACAATAACGAACTCATCCGAGATATTCATTCCTCAAATTTACTATGAAAATTATATTATATCAATTGAAACTTAGCTAATATTCCAGTTTTATTTTTACTGGAGATATTCTGAACCCAATTTGATTAACTTACCGAAGTATATATCCATCATCCTATGGATTATCCACGGTCATTAAAATATCACCAAAAGAAGTGTGATATCATATTAAAACCCTCATAGTTCAACAATAGCTGAAATTAATTTGACTATCTTTTAAAGGAAAAAAAAAAGCACTGACGTGAAGTCAGTACTCTTTGGCGCGCGTGTTCACGGTGGCTAATTTGAATTGAATGATGAGTACTTCAAGCTCAGTGGATAGAGTGAGCCGAAGATCAACCCAAAGGATAGTGGACACCATTCACTGTCGGTTCAAAAATTAACAGTGCTGTATCTAAGCTGCCATCAGGATAGAGTAACAAAGTTGGAAAAGAACACAACTGACTCTCCTTAGTCGCACAAGCAACTAGAAGATTTGGGAGGGTCAGTATAATCCTAATCATGTTTATAGCACGCGCGCCAAAGCAGATAGACTTTTTACACTTTTTCTTTCATTGTTAAGTCAATCTGCTTTTGCGCTCGTGCTATAAACATGATTAGGATTATACTGACCCTCCCAAATCTTCTAGGAGCTTGTGCGACTAAGGAAAGTCAGTTGTGTTCTTTTCCAACTTTGTTACTCAATCCTGATGGCAGCTTAGATACAGCACTGTTAATTTTTGAACCGGCAGTGAATGGTGTCCACTATCCTTTGGGTTGATCTTCGGCTCACTCTATCCACTGAGCTTGAAGTACTTATCATTCAATTCAAATTAGCCACCGTGAACACGCGCGCCAAAGAGTACTGACTTCACGTCAGTGCTTTTTTTTTCCTTTAAAAGATAGTCAAATTAATTTCAGCTATCGTTGAACTATGAGGGTTTTAATATGATATCACACTTCTTTTGGTGATATTTTGATGACCGTGGATAATCCATAGGATAATGGATATATACTTCGGTAAGTTAATCAAATTGGGTTCAGAATATCTCCAGTAAAAATAGAACTGGAATATTAGCTAAGTTTCAATTGATATAATATAATTTTCATAGTAGATTTGAGGAATGAATATCTCGGATGAGTTCGTTATTGGGTAGAATCGGTCTGGTGGTTTCGGATTAATAATTTCTGGTACTCTTATGTAATTTAATTTCTTTTATGATGATTGAATTGAATTTATTTCATTATGCAGTTCTATCATAAGAATCAATCGATGATAAGAAAGATAGATCTTCGGCTCACTCTATCCACTGAGCTATCCCGTGAACACGCGCGCCAAAGAGTACTGACTTCACGTCAGTGCTTTTTGTTTTTTCAAGTTCCTTTAACAAATATAGCTATCAATACAGTTTGGCTGATAGCTTTACCGTAGATCGAAAAAAATTGCGGTTGTGGGACCTCCGTTAGGAACGCTATTGCCTCTGCTCCAAATCCGAACGTATTTTAATATAGATCTACCCAATATAGTTATTCATAAATTCGCCTCAGGGCCACCATACAGACATTTCAACTCGGAAACAACGCTATTTCCCACAAACTGACTTGTGTCCGTGCACTGAATTGATATTAATATTATTTCAAAACCTCACAATATCGGCTCATTACTCCCAACATAACCCAAATACCCAAAACCATTAACTTCTCGTCTGCGCATGCGCAATCAACTCGCGGCTGCAAGTCCTCCCAAAATAACGTACCTTACAAAAAACTCCGATTATCCAACACCAGTGGTTCAGGAGATATCGCATCTTTAATCCACGCATGCGCAGACACTTACCAGGGGATTCTATGGAGGAATAACAATCATCTCTGACGAAAACTACAGCAGTTAAATGACTTCTCATCTGCGCATGCGCACAACGAAAAATGCCCGGAAAGGGCATCATGAACCTCAAAAAAATAGGTTTCGGCATTTTAAGCAGAGTATTCCGCAAAATAGTAGTAATTTTTTGATTTTTTTCATGTCACGTGATCTTCACGAAATTTTGCAAAAGTGTTTGCATTGGTCTTTTGCGTCTTACTACTGAGTTTCAATTTAATCAGATCAGTATTTTTCGAGTTATCGTGAAAACAAAATTTTAAAATTTTTCAAATTTTTTCTTGCCACTTAAGGGCCATCCGGTCGACACAAAACTTCGCAGGCATATAAAGGTCATGATTCTACAATTTGTTGCCAAATTTCAGAAAGATCCTGTGATCGGTTCCGGAAATATTCATAAAAAACATTTTGACTAAAAACGGCCTTAACTCCGAAACCGCTCGGTGGATTTTGCCCGTTAACGAACTTGTCCGAGATATTTACGCTACAAAACTACCCTGCAAATTTCAACGCTCTAGGTCGTTCCGTTCGAGAGTTATCGTGCTAACGGCCGGCCGGCCGGCCGGGCCGGATGGACAGAATCGAATTTGACCTCGAATTCTTCATCAGGGAGTCGAACCCAGTCGTTTGAGACCATTTTCGAAAAAAAATTCGAAAATACAGACATTGTGACGAAATGATAGCACGCTGTTCCTTGCGGAACACGCGCGCAAAAAAGATGACATGTACGAGTATGAACACAGATCATATAATAATTCATAGATAGAATAATTATAGTATGCTGTGTAATTTTAAAAAATCCAAGAGCTATCTACGATAGCTGAGGTTATTTCATTGGTCATTTTGCATTAAATCATACTTTGTTTGACATGTCTCTTATCTTTGGATGAGATGACTATAATGACATGTTTGAACACAGATCATGAAATTCATAGATACGGACGTTAATTTTCGATTACAGCATTCTGTGACATCATAAAGTTACGATTTGATATAGAAATTTTGAAAAATCATATCTCCGAAAGTATTATTTTTGATAGAGTTGAAAATTATATCAGCGGATTTCTATGATGAAACTGTATTTTAAAAAAATTGAATTTGAAATTTGTAATGTAAAAAAAATATTTTTTTTTCGTTACTCCGACACAACTAGTCCGATTTTTTGATAGTTATCTCCCAAACTTACTCTGAAAATTTTAACTGTCTAGCTCATTCCGTTCGTATTATCGTTTAACGGACGGACGGCCGGACAGAATCGATATTGACCACGGATTCTTGATCAGTGAGTCGAACAAAAACATTTGAGACCATTTTCAGCAAAAAAATCGAAAATTACAGAAAAATGGGCAAATTGATAAGCACTCTGTTTGGAGGAACACAAGCTCCTAGAATGGCGCCTAAAATTTGTAATTTCTCCTGCATTTTCTGATGCATGTCCTAGCCTAAAGACGCCTCGAGGGCTTCAAATCTTCTTACCATCTTCATTTCCATCAATAATAGAATAATGAATATTTCCATTCAATCCAGAATCTCGGTCAGTTGCATTCACTTGTATGAGAGGCTTCGGCGGATTCAACCTTACGTTTTCCATTATTCTCACATTATATTCAGTTTGATTGAAAATAGGGCTGTTATCGTTCACATCTTTTATATTTATGTTGACCGGGACGACAACCGATCTCTTCAAAATGCCATGCGCACCATCGCTCGCTACCACTTCTATGACCGTATTGTTGATCACTTCATGGTCCAAGAATTGCGATTCTACAATTGAAATCTGACCCCCATTCCGGGATATTTTGAAGTGTTCGCTGTGTTCACCGACTAATTCGTAAGTAACTTCGCCATACGCCCCTTTATCCAAATCCGTTGCTTTCACGTGTAAAATCTCAGTGCCATTAGGTGAATTTTCCTCAACTGTAACGTTGTAACCATTAAATTCGAATTGCGGACTGTTATCGTTCAAATTCACTATTTTCAGAAATACAATTGCAGAAGTATTCAGTTGAGGTACCCCCGAATCGAAAGCGAAAATTGTGAAATTCATGGATTGGACCTCTTCATAATCTATAATTTTCCTGATGGTAACAACGCCAGTGGAATAGTTAATTTGTAAATACGGATTTGAAGGTATGATCGCATAACTGGAGATATCGGAGTCCTCATCGATAGCCTTGTATGTCGCTACAATTGTTTCTGGGGGTTGTTCTTCTTCTAATTCTAAGAAATACACAGGATTTTGTATGGTCCACGGTGGTAGAAAAGTGGGAGGTGAGTCATTGAAGTCGCTAATGGTGATGATGAGAAGCCCTGAAAAAAAATTATTATTATGATCATTTAGAGAATTGAGATCAACTTATTCAAATCTGTTTTCAGAATATTGAAATGTCGCTAATAAACATGATTAATATGTCAAAAATTGTATTTCCTCATTAACAATTGAACAAACATGAATGAAATGAAATGACAATTGAACAAACAAAAATAATGTGAGAAATCCAAATAATTTTTAGTTGACAATTGGTTGAATCACTGACGTAAATTCAGGAGCTTTTGCACGCATGCTTTATCGTCCGTTTACCTCTATTGGACATTCTTAATCGTATTATTATTTATATAGGCCGTTTTCTCAGCCTTCATTAGATATGAATACATTTTGTACCATTTTGGAGGTCTTGAGTAATGGGAGAATCGATCAAAAATGTTTTAATTCTGACATATGTATTCTATCAGTATTGAAATTCGTTAAATATCTAATAATATAAGAACAAATACACTGCCTAAATCCTCTTGCCGTATTTATTCAACTGAGTATTACAAGTCTAATAATAGAGATCCAATCGTGTTCAAACCTGCAACTTGTTGTGGAGTTGGGTTTTGAATGTTCTGAATATAATAAATAAAAATATTTATATATTAATATATATGCAGTAGAATCTCACTGATCCGGCTCTATTAAAAACCCGAGAGTGCCGGATTATTGGAATATTCGGATTACTGGATTGTATAGAAAAAAACCATAATATATATGGTCTGTACCTTCGAAGCAAGAATTTGGGATTGGAATAGTGGTGGAGGGGCGAGGGAGACGCGAGCGGAGTGTGCCGGATTATTGGACATGTCGGTCTATTGAAGTGCCGGATTAGTGAGATTCTACTGTATATATATATATATATGAAATATAAAAATATATAATAAAATTTGTTTCAATGATTTTCTTAAAATTTTCTAGTGATACGATCTTCACTGCACAAATTTTTACGTCGGCATTCTAGAACTTATTACCAGGTTTGAATTGAACAGCATCGTATTTTTGAGTTATTGAGGAAATAACAACCAAATTTCAGATTGATGTAACTCCAAAACTGTTTGGTCTATTATGCCTTTTAACTAGCTCAAATGTCGCATAAGGATGCACAACCTACCCTAGAAATTGCAAGCCGCTATGTCTTTCTGTTTTCAAGTAATCATGAGATATATAATATTTCTTAGTACTTTTTAAGCGTATGTTCTGGGGAACATCGCGTTATCATTTTGCCCAAATGTCTGTAACTTTCGAATTTTTTGACGAAAATGGACTCAAACGATTAAGTTCAACTCCCCAATGAAGAATTCGAGGTCAAATTTGATTGTGTCCGGCCGGACTGCAGAACGGCCGTCCGGCTTTTGCCATGATAACTTGAGAACGAAAAGAGCTAGCGACTTGAAATTTTCAGGGTGGGTGGCGCATCCCAATACGACGGACAAGTGCGTTAATGGGCATAATCGGCCCAGTGGTTTCCGAGTAATAATTTTGTTTTCCACCAATATAAATCCGATCGCATTGAAACTTGGTGAGTAGTTGTAGAATATGAACCTAAGCACGTTTGTGGAATTTTGTGCGAATGGTATGGCTAGGAAATTATTAAAAAATATTTTTGTTGTCACGATAACTTGAGAACGGAAAGAGATAGCGGCTTCAAGTTTTCAGGTTAGGATGTGCACCAGAACGCGACATTTTAGTTCGTTTATGAGCATAATCGGCCAAACAGTTTTAGAGTTATAGCCTTCTGAAATTTTCTGAAATTTGGTGGTTTTTTGTTCCTCATTAACTCGAAAAATAGTGAACCGATTGAATTCAAACATGATTATTAGTTGTAGAATGCCAACGCGGAAATGTTTGCAAAATTTGGTGAGGATAGCATGTGTAGAAAATTCTTAATAAATCATTGAAAATAAAAAAAAAATTCTATATATCAGTAACTAACCGTTTGAAAATGCTGAAATTTTGCAAGAGCCTTCATAACCTAAAACTACTGCCAAGTTTCAAGTTTTAATACGATCGGTTAAATATTGTTGGAGATTTGAGCATTCTTGTGTGAGTTCAGTAGATGGGTGACCGCTGCGTCGATAACTTTCGAACGAAAGGAGATAGGAACTTGCAATTTTCAGGGTAGGTTGCGTATTCAAAAGGGAGAGCTGAGTTCGGTTTTGGGCATAATCGGTCTAACGGTTTCCGAGTTATACCCACCTGGAATATTATTTCCTTGATAACTCAAAAAATAAATATTCGATCGACTTGAAGCTTGGTAACTAGTAGTAGAAAATCAACATAAAGACGTGTTTGCAATTTTGTAAGAACCGTACCCCTAGAAAATTTGAAAAAAATGACGAAAAAAAAATTTTTAAGAACCGTACCCCTAGAAAATTTCAAAAAAATCACGAAAAAAAAATTGGATCAAGCACTGACGTGAAGTCAGAAGCTTTTGCGCGTATGTTCTATTGTCCATTCTTCTGTATTGGACACTTAATTCGAATTTACCATGGTAAATTCGAATTAAGAGTGTCCAATACAGGAGAATGGACAACATAATTTACCATGGTAAATTCGATTAAGGGGGTCCAATACAGAAGAATGGACAATAGAACATACGCGCAAAAGCTTCTGACTTCACGTCAGTGCTCGAACCAATTTTTTTAAATTTTATAGTGATACGATCGACACACGTCTTTATGTCGGTACTCTACAACTAGTTACCAAGTTTCAATTAGATCGGATCTATATTTTTTGAGTTATCGAGAAAACAATATTCCAGATGGGTATAACTCTGAAATCGTTTGGCCCAAAAATGAACATAACTGTCCCACTCGGATGCGCAACCTACCCTGAAAATTCCAAGTCGCTATCTCTTTCCGTGACAACGGTCACCCATCCAGCTATTGAACTTACTCAATACTGCTCAGATCTCCAACCATATAGACCCAGTCGTATTCAAATTTTGAACTTGGTTGTAAAGTTAGGTTTTGAAGCCTTCTGCAAATGTCGTACGGATAATTTCTGAGATATAGAATGTTTTTCATAGATTTTCAATGATTTTTTCAAAATTTTCTAGTGATACGATCCTCACGAAATTTCTTAAAAATTATCGCGTCGGCATTCTACAACTAATTACCATGTTTGAATTAGAGTGGTTTCATATTTTTTGAGTTAAAAGGAAACGCTATCGCTTTCAATTATCGAGTTATCGTGAGATGATCTTTTCATAATTTTCAAGGTATACGATGCTCACAAAAATGCACCTTCGTCTTTTAGTCTGTATTCTACAAGTACTCACCAGGTTTCAATTTATCGGATCTGTATTGGTTGAAAACAAAATTATTACTCGGAAACCGTTGGGCTGATTATTCCCATTAACGAACTTGTCCGTCGTATTGGGACGAACCACCTACCCTGAATATTTTAAGTCTCTATCTCTTTCCGTTCTCAAGTTATCCTGGCAACGGCTGGCCAGACAGAATCGAATTTGACCTCAAATCCTTCATAAGGAAGTCGAAAATAATAGTTTGAGAATATGGTCGACAAAAAATTCGAAAATTACAGACATTTGGGCAAAATGATAACGCGATGTTGACCAGAAGATGCGCGCAAAAACGAAAATGTAACCTTAAACCCACAAAATGAGTGTTAATAATGTCTTATTCACCTCTATTGGTCACTCTTATTCGAATTTACCATCGCTACACCAATTTCTCATCTTTTATAAGATATGAATACATTTCGTACCATTTTAATGACAGACTTGAGTTATGAGAAAATCGTCAATGATCAAAGAATTCTCAATTCTGACATAAATGTAGACTATCGGAATTGAAATTCATTGAATATCTAATGATATACGAAAAAACTTACTTCTCAAGAAATTTCAGGATAGATATTCACGAAATTAGGAGAGAATTTGGCCGTGGGCATTCTATAAGTAACAACCGAGATTTAATTGGGTCGGCGTTATAGTGGAAATAATATCTCTTTCCCTTCGAAAGTCCAGCTACTGAACTCACACCAGGCTGCTCGGATGTCCAACACTATTGGTCCGATCGTGTTCAAATTTGGAAATTGGCTGTTAAGTTAGATTTTGAAGGTACTCACAAAATTTCAGTGATGGCGGACGAATAGTTTCTGATGTATTATATTATATATATATAC